>OX438667.1:5357818-6697273 GCA_949316385.1 Globia sparganii
GCTCCAATTGAACGCACACTGGCCAGTTCCTTCCTTATCTACCATCAAAACTTCTTAATGAAACACCGTAGTCTTATCTCACAAAACTGCATTTAATCGATTTCAGGGCAACTTGCCGTCCCAGAAACGAAATGCAAAGTAGGTAGTATATAGCTGGTGATATAATATAAAGGCTGTATGTGTATGTATGTAGGTTTGGTGTAAGATAGCCTCTTTCGAAGTAGGTCGACTGTCCGCTCGAACCTGTTGGCACACTTCCTGGTAGGGCTGCCACATTGTCAACAATCCCGGAAAAACTTTAAGTTTATAAACTTTATAGCTGTCGTATAAATATTATGATAGAACTTTTATTGCTGCGTAAGTGGTGATAAGTGATATAACTGATAAAGAAATAATTTTCTATATAATAAAGTTGAAGAGTTTGTTTGTTTGTTTGAATCGCTAATCTCTGAAACTACCAGTCGGATACGAAAAATTATTTTTGCATTTGATAGATCAATTCTTGAGGAAGGTTATAGGCTAGTTAACATCAAGCTAGGATCCTTAGGAGCCGAAAAACGAAGTAAAGCGCCGGCAGCGATGCGATGCGAGGGAGTGGGTCGAGGATACAAGAAATTTCACGTGGATAAAGTCGCGGGTAGAAGCTAGTTAATAAATAAAAGGTACCGATGGAAAGATAGAAGTTTATGTCTTTCGAAGTAAGAATAAACTTAATTTTATAACTATTTCCAATCCTGAATCATTATAAGCCTGGCTAAGTCACTAGAAAGTAGTTAGGTATCCCAAATTCCCGTAACGCTAAATTTGTACCGAATTACCGGCTACCAACAGACATAAACTATATTTTCGAGGTATTAGTCTGCAAACTGCTAAATGTAGATCTATTTTTAAGTTATTGAAGGAAACTCCTCATTATTCTCCACCCCTTTTCCCAATTTATTTTACGTCGTTACGGGTAGTCAGAAGCCCGAAAGTCTGACAACCAGTCTTATCAAGGGGTATCGTATTACTTAGTAACTGGGTTGTGGAGGTCAGATAGGCAGTCGCTCCATGTAAAATACTGGTAACTAGTTGCATCCGGTTAGACTGGAAGCCGACCCCAACATAGTTGGGAAAAGGCTAGGCAGATGATGATGACTTCTATATTAGTCGACATCTCGGTAGTCACCCCCTTTATAACCATATCATCATTCACAGTACATTCATCGTTTCTTTGGTCTTCCCCTACTGTTATAACCATGACTCGATGACCCTACATGCAGTAAATCCGTACGTGGGTGAAGGTTGTGGCACTAAAGCCGTCCATTTTCCGCATAATAGTGTTATCAACACCTTTCTAGCAATACTTGTTCTTTATACAATAAGCGATTCAAACGCGGACACTGGTCTAGCCACAGATATAGATAGACCTAGCTGACGCAAGTATCACGATTTGTATGAAAACCAAGCGTGCCATTTTTTGACTACCTACTATGACGTCACAAGCGCTATTTCTCACTCACGCTCACCCAGCCAGCAGTACACAGGACTGAGCGCGAAAGTGGCGGCTTACGATTTTTGAACGTAAGTTGTGCGATTTTTGGCACGCGAAGTAGTTGCTCTTGCGTTATCGAGGTGTATCTATATCTGTGGGTCTAGCAGCTAGACTGGACTATAGCTTGGTGCCTAACCTTTTTTATTATTTTTTTTTAACTTAAAATCAATGCCCTGTCACCCGTCCACTTGATGATCTTATGTCTGCAACGCGACAGTGCGCGGAGTTCGCGCAGCTGAATTTTGGGCCAAAAATATTTAAAGTTTTTGCCATCGATACGCTAAGAAGAAGAAATCAAATCATTTGTATTCAGTTGTAAACATGGCTAATTAGTAGGATAAATGTTTTCTTTTAAGAAAAATCAATCTCTTTTCAGTCTTTTCCATTGTCCGCAGTTCCTCGACTAACTTTAGATTGTAGTCATTATCAGCAACAGGGCGGCCGACGAGAGAAAAACATCACTTCTTGTCACCTGTCAGTTTTATACAAACGAATACGCGTTTTGCGAATTTGATATTTCTAAGTTACTAGAATAGGCTAGTTTCCACCATCAATAAATTGAAAATCTATTTAGTCCGTCAGAATATTAGAAAATAATGGACACGTATTTTTTGTTTTTGTAAATCAATGAATATTGACAAAGATAAAACGCATCAAAACTCGGGAGTGGGGGCTCGTGACGTCAGAACGCACTAAAAATTATATCAAGGTGTGACGTATATTGAGAATTTTAAAAGCGTCGTATCTTCGTCAATTTTGGTTTACGTAACAAAAGAAAAAATACGGGTCAAATGTTTTTTGATAATCTAACAGACGGATTAATTAGATTTTTTCAGTTGACAAGCCTATTGTCACATTGACAGGTGTCACCAACGCTTTCTCTCGACGGCCGTACCTACTGTATGTACAGTAAAGACAATGTAGTCCTATTGTCAACTTTCAGAGAAATCAGGCAATGTAAAAAAGTGTCCAGTTTTATCTATAAAAAGCGATCGACAATTGTCAATATATTTGGGCCATGACAACTTAACCAACTGTCCAAACATAAAAAATCATTCCACAAAAAAGGTGAAATGTAAACGGACAATATATCTAATTTCTATTTCTTTGGCTGCAGAACGATATTAATAACAGACCACGGTTGGTTTCACAAATTGAATGCGATATCCCCAAATGAAAAATCGTTCACGAAGAGACATTTCAACTTACGACCTTTGCTTCAAAAAGCTCTATTGTGGAGCAACACTTTCGCTTTCCTTTGTCATTTGAAAAATGGTTTAAAAAGATAAAAACGTCATATTCGAATTGACGTTCGAAATATGAAGTGTGGACACGTTAAATTAATGATATTTTTTTTTTTGCCTAAGGCATAAAGTTGCAAACTTTTTGCTTTCCGAAATCATATTTCTTTTGTTTTGATAGGGAAGCAGAGAAACCGATGTTTTTGTATTATGAATATGTACATAATATGTTATGTAACATTAATAATTATTAATCGAAAGTTGTTGTGGTGTGAAAGTAGGTACTGCAGAAAAATAGAGTATTAAATGCTCGTAGTTACTTACTTGCAACAGTTTGATATAAGTAATAGCAGCCAACACGTTCTCTTGGTTGTTCAAACTATTGGTCAATCGACACCAAATCTATAAAGTTGACCGATATTGGGTAGGCTTTATGTAAAGTAACTTGAATAGGCTGTATGCCATAAGCAGTGACAACTTACTTAAGCATCGCCTACAAGCACCGTACTAACTTAAAGTTATGGATCCTTAAAGTTGTGTAATATTTTGAGAAACACACTTAGCCCACATAACATATACCAATAAAAATGTTATGTTTACACGGATATTGGTAGAAATCCTTAGCTATGGTCTCATGTTCAATTTTCTCACGCCTATAATAAAATAACTGAGAAAGTCTTTAGCGTCAAAATGATGGCGTTTAGGTCAGGGTAGGCCAATGCGAACTGTTACAACTACCAATGTCATTTTCGCATATATTTTATAAAAAGTGAAATATTAACTAAAAACTTTTTGCGCTTCCAATGATGGAATGGATTAACTTTTTTAAATAATTGAACTTCTTTTTAACTTTCTGGCCGTCTCATAGTTGGTCGCCGTAACTAAGCTAGGGTACTCCGATGGTTAGGTCAGGTTGCACCTGTGCTTCAAGTTGGTCGAAAATACTGAACTGAATAGCTAAGTCTTGGCTGTTTATCATTTTTAGATCCCTAAAATAGGAATTATTTGAGGTTCAAAAGAGGCAGTTCAAAAAGAGGCGGAATTATTTTATTAAGAGTGTTCTATATTCATATTTTCAGCCTATAAGGTTCCTACTGCTGGGACCCTGGCCTCCTCTCCATGACAGGTAGTGGGCCACAATCCACCACGAGGGCCAAGTGCGGGTTGGTAGATGTCATGTCTTCGAATTTTCGGTTCTAGGATATGCCGGTTTCCTCACGATGTTTCCCTTCACCGTTTTGAGAGCAGTGGTGATGAAATAATTTACACAAAGTAAAGCGCCGGTTAGAGTTAGAACCTACGACCTACAACTCGTAAATTGCGGCTATTACCACTGCGCCACCACTGCTCATATACCTGTGTCGCTTTTGCATAAATTTCATCACAGTACCTCCTAGAGTGCACCATTACCATCTCAAGCTTAGAAAATGAGGTGACCCATTCTCCACTGGTCAAGTTCGAAACTTAGAACCCACGCATGTACCCAAAATGTTAATGTAATGTCTACAAGATAGCCAGGTATCGACGTGGCCATCAATCGAGCAGTGAAAGCAGTGGGCGAGTCCATTCCCAAGTAGCATTTTATTCCATTTAAGAGTACACATTTAGTTCCAAGGTGAACTTAAAGCATTACTACAGTTCACTCGTGATTTATTAGCTGCATTATTGCAATTAATTACACCTATACCTTTCTAAGGGACGTATAGGAGTGTAGAGTAATACTTTTATACGATTATGGGTGTTATAATACTCTAACAACTACCCTTTAGTCAGCTTTCTGACTAAGAGCATTATAGGAGGGTAGAGATACGGCAACCTCTGTTTAACGGCCTACTTGTTCGATGTTATAGAGCTAGCATTTTAATAGAACACTTGTGGTCATTTATAAAGCCCAAGGCTGTTATGTTTACTTGTTTTAGACTGTTATACAGCCAGTTGCTGTATAAGGACTTGTTTGTGATACTTAAAATAACCTTTTTTTACTATCTGTATAGAAGTGTTTAAATAATTCACATGTGGACTGTAGGCTGTTAGAAGGACTATATGTGTTGTCCATTAACATCAATAGCAGTTTATTTGTCCACAAGTACTACTTTTATTTGCTGTAAGCTGAACATGAATGTGAATGTGATATTCTATTACACTTTTTCCCAAGCGCCATTGCAAAGTATGTTTTTACGTCACGTGCAATAAAATTTGTGAAAATGTATAAAAAATCTTGGAAAATAAGAGCGAGAACCGGTGGAATAAGAAGAAAAATTGCAAAAGAATATTTGAAAATAAACAGTCGATTGACAACGACGCCCGGAAATGAGCCCGTCGATAAGGCTTCAACAAGTGCGACTTCAACCGTTGTTGGTGGTTCCGTACATGATCCAGAGGAAAATATTATGCCTGAACTTGAAAGTTCCCTTCAAAATATACAGATATCTGAGTGTGGTGATTGCAGTTCTAGTGATAGTGAATACAATTTTGATTTGGATAATTGTTTAACCTTTCGCAAAAAAATAAGAACATGGGCTAATGAAAATCGTATTCCTCATTCTGCTTTGAATAAATTGTCAAACATAATAAACGAATTTAAACCAGGAACACTACCTTCTGATGCTAGAACATTTTTATGCACTCCCGTTAATGTCATTTTAAAAAATGTAGAAGGAGGTCAATACTGGCACAATGGGATAGCAAAACCTTTGAAGAGCATTTTGCTAAATTGGACGGATATTCCAGATATGATTTCAATTAACATAAATGTGGATGGTTTGCCTATTTTTAAAAGTTCCACAAATGAATTTTGGCCCATATTAGGTAACATTTTTGAAAATCCCAGGATTCGGCCTTTTATTATTGGAATCTATTTTGGGAAAGGAAAACCAAAAAAATTAAATGAATTTTTAGAAGATTTTGTAAATGACATGAAGATATTATTAGAAGAAGGTCTTGTAGTTGAGCGCTTAGAGAAAACTATAAAGATACAAATCAGATGCTTCATTTGTGACTCGCCAGCTAGAGCTTATATTAAAGGTAAGTCTATCTTAGTGTCGCATATTATCGCCATTATGCACCCAATATCGATAAATAACTAGTTGAAATTATTGATGCATCTCTTAGTATTTCTAGATAACTTTGATAGCTCAGATGGTTGGTAGTGAAACTGCCTTCTATTCTGTGGTTCGTAGGTACGATCCGCACATGACACAATTATTTGAAATTTATTAACTTTTTGCTTATATTATTATAACTTGATTTAAAATATTTTTTTGCAGGAGTCTGCAATTTTAACGGTAAACACGGCTGCCATAAATGTACTACAGTTGGAGAATATTCGCATACCACACATACCGTCACATTTTCTGAGTCTTTGTGTCCTGAAAGGACAAATGAAGGATTTAGAAACAAAATTTATGGCTTGCATCATAAAAATGACTCTCCTTTATTAAATCTTCCTATTGACATGGTGAACCAATTTATTGTAGCCGATTCACTTCATTTGATCGACTTGGGTGTTATGAAGAGATTACTGATTGGTTGGCGTGACGGCAACTTTGGCAAATATATTACTAAAATGCGGGCAAGTGATATTGCACTGGTTTCAAATTTTCTATGCAACTGCAAACTGCCTTCAGAAGTGCATCGAGCAGTGCGAGGTTTAGATTCAATAGCACATTGGAAAGCGTCAGAATTTAGAGCATTTTTTCATTATTTAAGTATTGTCATTTTGCCTGATGTTATGAACAATGAAGCTTATAATCATTTCTTAACACTATATTGTAGTATAACAATCTGCTCAACAGAAACATACCGAACTTTGTTGCCATTAGCAAAGGAGCTTCTGGAACATTTTGTAAAATTTTACAAAGACTTCTATGGTTCAGGCTACGTTACAAGCAACATACACAACTTACTACACCTGACGAATGAAATTGAAATGTTTGGCCCTCTGATGACATTCAACGCATATCCCTTCGAGAATATGTTATTTATGATCAAAAGTATGTTGAGATCAGGAAGAAAACCACTGTCTCAAGTTGCCAAACGATTGGCTGAAAATATGGATGATATTCATTTTCAAACACATAAAGACAAGAAATATCCTTTTGTGAACACAATTAAAAACAATAATGTATTAAATTTTGAAGATTTTAAACTTTCCAGCAAAGAAAAAGACAGTTATTTACTTACCAAATGCAACGAGGTTGTTAAAATTTGCTGCGTAAAATTCAACCACAATAAGATTTTGATTAAAGGAAATAAAATCAACAACACAGAAGACGTTTTTGAATATCCAATAAAATCGTCTCATCTTGCGATATACAAATCAAGATGTCAGCAGAATAGTACCCATACTTTGATCGTCTTAGAACCAAAAGAGATTAAATGTAAATTAGTATGTATTGAACACAAAGAATTTAATTTTTTTATCCCTTTGTTACACACATATAAATAAAATACTGTTTGATGTGATATTATTGGCTTTTATTACCTTTTTTTCACACAATTAACATATCAACATACCGACAAAAAATGGAAAATTGTCCAGTTCCAACGTAGCACACAAATTTTTCGGTGGGCTGTCTCTTATAAAACAGAGTAAAGACTAGTTTATACTAGCTAACTACCTATTTTAATCAGTCTAAATATTTCTATCTAAATAACACTTGGTAGCAAACAACATTATTATAACATAAAATAATTGTAACAAAATCAGGTAAGTATAACAAGAAATAATTAACAAAATTAAACTTAAACAACTATCAAGGCTTTTTGCAAATCAACATTACACAACAACATAAGCTTAGTTATGAAACTAAGCTTAAAATACCTACCTTATACATCGAAAGTGTATAATCAGTATGAGTTTTATAAAACGGAGACATTATACTTATACTTACATAATTAACTATTTTAAGTATTCTAATTTTTTTTAATAAAAATAGCACTTTGTATCAAACAACATTTAAGTAATAAAATTATTTTCAAAAACAGGAGTAATAAAAAGGGTATAATAAGCCGAAAAGAGGACAAAGTGGTACTCATGAAACTGAACGGCTATAGAACATAGGTCGTAATAGTAAAAAAATTGGGACCTTCCATACAAAATTGTTGATCAGCTAGTTAATTTGCTTTGGGAGGTCCAATTATTTTAAGTATTTAACAATTATGTTCCATGGGAAAAGATGTTCAGTTTCATGAGTACCTAGGTTCTTTCGGCTTGTTTACCCGTTTTGTTGCTTCCTGTATAATTTTCGAAATTAACTATCCTAACAAACAAGGCTTTGTGTATTTACATGAAGCCTAATTTGTTACGTACATAACTGAGCATAAAGTACCCGTATTATATAATCAGCATATAATAAGTTCTAATAAACGGAGATATTAAAAATTTTTAAGTCTCATTACCAAAAAATAATTATTACTTAAGCTGTAATCAGCCTAGTAGAAACAAAAATCAACTAAAGGCAAGTACTGGTCATGACCGGTTTTGTAACGAGGCTTACGGTGAAATGTTACAAAAAAAGCATTCGCAAAGTTATAGTAGGAAAGAACTACCGTGTCATTAAATTTCTATATGTACTATACCAGACATAATAATAAAAAAAGAATGCCATATTGACAAAAAACGCATAAAAAATATTAGCGCAAACTTTCTTCGTCTTCATCCTCCACTTCTGCTATTTCCATCTCTAATGTTTCATTTGATTCTTTATTTTGATTAATTTTTAAATCAGCAGAAACTTCTTGCTTACTTGTGCTTGCCTGGTCTTTTGGTTTTGATTTAATTTTTCTGACTCGTTTTGAAGAGGATCTTAAGTCTTTCATTGACTTCCTTTTAACAGCATTTTTCAGAATGACCTTAAAAAACTTTTCAGTTTGTCCCATAGTAAATTTACAATCCCATGAACGTATCATATCACAGAAGAATTTGACAAAGTTTTTGTAGTCTTTTATAGGGACCTTCGAAACGTTGCCACGGCTTCCCCCAGACCAGGAGCATTCACACAGAAACTCCCGTGAAACCATTGAGTCGATCAATTTATAGGCAAAGGTCAAGCCATTTCCTTCACATGGTTGAAACAAAAATCCCAGCTGTTGTTGTAGTTTTGATCTTTCAGTTTTATTTATTAAACTTCTTTCCAGATTGTCTAGTTGTTGCTTGTCACTTATTTGTTTAAAAATAAACGATTCCTTATCAACTTGGTTAGCGTCGTTTAATAAAGTAACAGACACTGGCTGCTCGATTTTTTCCACAAATTTTAACATGCATTCATCTAATTGTACAGACAACTCAGACACTTTTTGAGTAAGTTTTTGAACGCTTTCAACAAGATTTTGCAGTATTAATTCTTGGTTATTAACTTTTTGAATTAAAATGTTTTGATTTGTAATACACTGTTCGCCGTCGAAGAAGGTTAGACATGACATTTCATCATTAGCTTCGATCTGATTGCTTGTAGCTCCCGCGTTGATGGCACTTGGCATCTGAAACAAACAAAAAATCATAACTTTTGTCTTGTACGATAATAAAACTTTGAAGTTGGGCTGTTATTTTTATTCCAATAATAATTTACATATGGAATTAGATAGTCGAATTTACATCCGCGGTTGATGAGTCGCCGACAAAACCACGAGCCAACGAATCCGTTCAATATTTTCAGAGAATTGATAGTTAAGCTTTGTATATTTTAGTATGTAGGTAAAGAGTTTGATCTAAATCTGTTTAGTGCCAAATTAGTCTTCTTGAAATAAAATTATCTGAGAAAATCCAAAAAATATATTAAATCATAAATAGGTAAATTAATTGCAGTGTTGCCATAAATCAAACAATTTTCTCCGTTTTAGGGGTGCCTAGGCCTAGCCTACTAAAACAAAATACCACAGGCACTAAATTGTAACCCTCCGGCAGCCTGCGCTCGGTGCAATACACAAGTTTTTATTAAATGTTTATATGTGTTGCTGAAAAAAATTTAATCACTTACCAAATTTTGCACCATATTTTCAAAACGGTTTGCTGGTGGTATTGCCGCTGGTCTTACAGGTGCTGGGCTAGGGCGCGATTCACTTGTTTCATTGTCCGTGTCTGTATAATTTTCCATGATGCGTAGTTCGTTTTGCGCTTCGGCATACGTTGCAATATTACTTCGTTTTACCACGCAATCCAAAATGTCCCAATTTGGATTTGGAAAAGAGTTTTCGTCTCTTGCGAGTCGTGCTCGGTTTTTAACTTTTTCTGTAGGCCAGAATAGTTTTCCATCGTCCTCCCAAACATACGGTACAATACTTAATGTGGGTCGTCCTTTTTCCACAGTCTGTACAATCTTAAACGGCATTGTCTGAAAGAGAATAATTGGATTAATACCTACTAGTACATTCATTATCATTAAAAAAATAATAGTATCTGTTTTTAATAATTAAAATTAAATATGAGACACACATCAACATATACACAACAAAGCATTACCCTTAAGCCAAAATACCAACATGTACGAATTTGAAGAAGCGATTACTCATCCCGATTCAGCATTCCATTGCTGGTTATTATGGATGGAATTATTTACAATAAAGTCAAGATAACCAGCAATGTATTCTGAATTGGTACGTGTTATCGCTGCTTTATTCAAAATTCGCTTTGATCGTTTGGAAAAAAATCCAGAGACGATATTGCGTGATATTAAACCTCCATATGATTACAAATTACCTAGCAAGTATTTATTACTTATATAGATTCACATTTTCATAGCCTAACATAAAACTGACCTAAAACCACAATGAAATCAGTCATATAAATGAATTTATACTAATAAACAAATAATACGTACACACACGCTCCTTAAAACAAAATAACAAATAATAGGTACCTTTCTAAAATACAGATAACGGTGACACTCACAGAAACATGCACTTCACGTGGTATTTATTTTGCAACTAAAAACAATACAATAACTAATCTGGCCATCACGCACGTCACGGGCGCACGTTGCACGTGAATGATCAGAGGATCTATACCTATCCCGTTCCTGCCTCTATTTCTCGCTTACTTGTTAGAAGGAATGCGCATGATTACTTGTCAGAAATAAATAGCATAAACTTTGTCTAAGTAGATATTTAAGGTGAAAGTACACCCATCAGCGCCGTACGCGCCAAGTCTGCTAGTGTAACCATATTTTACAGAATTTTAACAGATAAATATCAGAAATATCAGTTATTAATCACATAAATAACAGGAATAACAGTTATTTATCTGATAAATGCTGGAAAATATGGTTACACTATTACACTTGCCGACTCGGCGCGGCGGCGCTTACGGTGCTGACAGGTGTATTTCACCTTTAAAAGATTGTAAACAGTGTTTGTTACTATGGCTGAGTGACAACTATTATTTTCTGTCCTTTTCTGTCGCAGGGCATAATGTTGTCCCTGTTTATCTAGTTTGTTTACATTATTTTAAATACCTCCTTGAACAGAGTAGTGTTTTTGTAATGTAACTACTCTGACGCCAACTGTGTGTCTCACACGAAAAGGTGATTTTTGTTAGTTTGTTACAAAATTTGTACTTTAGGTATTCATACTTGACTATTAGTAACTGGGCATTTTTAACTGGGCATTTAACGGACATTAATAATTTTTATTGCGGATCTCTAAAATTTAAGTATTTGAAGAAAGAATTAAAGATACACAATTGCCCTGAACTACATCTTAAAGCTGTACATAAGTTCACATTAGAATAAATTAATCGACCTTGGCGCTGTAGTGGTACAAATGTGGGACTTCATATAGATAACAGCATTCTAACAGAACACATGTGAACCTAATATACGCTTACTGCATTAAATAGGAGTTATAACAGTTCACATAGCCGTATTTCATTTCCACCATTTTGTTCTACGTAACCTAAAATATTTACCAAATAAATCTACAAGATTAATGCAGATTTATCACAAAATACGCAGATAGAGCGAATGAGTTTTGGTTTCATGTTAAAATTAATTACCGTAGTATAATTATAATGCCAATAAAATATCAAAAACTGAAAATGTAAATTTTCCTCTTAGCCAGTTTTAAATATTTCAAAATGAATAAAGCGTTTTTACAGAGGCGCGTGAAAGTTTTAGTTGGCAATATGTATACATTTCACGATAAAGTTGCATTCCCATGGCATTAACCATGGCTAATATAAAACAGGTACTTACCGCATAATCCGCCGGAGTTATTAGTTTTGCCCCGAATCCTTGCACTCCGTACAATTGTCAAACTAAATTATTAAAATGATTTCCACGTGGAAATAATTTAGGACCGCGGTGAATTTAAGGTAGCTTACTGGAGTACTTTTGTCCGATTTTAACTGTGTAGGCTGTGTATTTAGCCACTTATTACTCTTTATTGCACTCATGTACGTTGTATGGTTCACACTGCGTTCCATATAGTGCCGTAAGTCAGCCTTAAGATCGATGTTACTACTTAAACTGCTATTATAATGCTATTATACTTCTAATGTACAGCCATAGTGAACTTAAGGCTGTCTAATTTGTGCCCAAACTGGTTCAATAAAAGCATTATAGCAAGCTATACAGCTCATATACAGCTGACATACACAGCTTGTAGAGTACATGTGAACGACTAGACATCTTATATAGAACCCCGAATGCTACTTGGGTTGTGCCAATGAAAGTGGCCGAGTTATATCTACATTTGGGTTTACACCTGACTGGCTTTGTTGTTGATCAGTGAGTGTGTTGCGGATAGCAACAAATTAATTGGCATGGAAGCTGGTGGTGTAAATTGTGTATAGCATTCAGGCCAGGGTTATGTTGAAGCCGATGCAACAGCTCTCCGAGAAAGAAAAGCTTCAGCGGCAGCAAACTGCTGAAAATGCTCTCCAGTAGAATTTTTTTGAAAAGGAGTTCGTTCTTTCAGTATCCATCCCTATTTCTGTAGGCCAATTCTCGTAATTTAAAATGTTCAACATCTAGTCGCAGTCTCATCTCAGCGACAAACAAATGTCAAAAACTTGTCAAAATGTAGGGAAATTTGAAGTATTTTTGACAGATTGAGACTGAGATCAGACTGTGAACGTTCTTAAAAATTACGAGAATTGCCCCTCAGGTGTCAAAATCAAAAGTAATTTATTCAAATTTGTTATCATAGCGGGTAGAACCTGAATGAGGCTGGCTCAAGAGCGTGGGGAATGGCACATGAAAAGAGAGGCCTATGAAAGAAAATAAAGAAAATACGTTTATTTAAAATAAATAAAAGGTAGAGGGAAACATGCGTCACATCCACACAAAACGGCTATCGCTCAGCATTATGCTGCGACCCGGTGCAAGATTGAGCCCCAGCGCTGGTTTTCAGCGACAGCCGGCGCTGACGTAATGACGTCGGTCTATGGTCAGCAGTTAGTGAAGTTGGGCTGTGAATGATGATGATGATGGGGCTGAGAATCAGCACTTTTTGAATGTCATTATCTACGACATTGTATCAAACTTATAACACTAATATTATAAAGGCGAAAATTTGTGTGTGTGTTTATATGTTTGTTAATTCTTCACGCACAAACGGCTGGACCAATTTTGATAAAATTTGTTATGGAGGTAACTGACATCCTGGATTAACACATAGGATACTTTTTATCCTGATATTTCCACGGGATCGAACCTTGTGCGGGTGAAACCGCGGGGCGCAGCTACTCATTACATAAGACAGCCCCCCAAAACGCCCGCCCTTCACCACTTCCTTGTGCTTTCGCTGGGGAGAAGAAGTGGCGCAAGAACAACAACAACTGAACAGACAGCTTTGCTGCAGGGGAGTCCCAGCAGCACAGCTGTCAGTTCAGTTAGAAAAAAAGTTTAAAAACTAAAACCCGACTACTGAAGAGGATGAAACAAGAAAGTATCTTCCCGTGGACGCATGCCACCAAAGCTTATAAGTATGTTATTACAGCGGCATGTGACCACGGGAAGGTACTTCCTTGTTTCATCCTTTTCAGTAGTCGGGTTTTAGTTTTTAAACTTTTTTATTTAATTATTTTGGGGGTAATTTAAAAATATATATATTTTAATGAAATGTGCTAAGTAATTCCTTTCATTTGATACCCCACAAGGCACTATCCCAAAATATTTATATTCAAATTCATTACTTTGTGTCCTCTAGAGGGTGGCGCCCTCTTTATTGAATTTAGTGTGACGTCACTTAGCTTATAACCAGCGGACGGTTAACACGCTTCTAACTATACCTTATTTGTCAAATTATTATAAGTACTTTTGAAATTATGAGGGAACATATGAACATACATGCATACATACATACCGGTCAAAATCATTACCCTCCTTTTTGCTTCGCCGTAGTCGAGTAAAAACTAAAGTAAGTAGCGTAAATTTAGCTATGTTGTGGGTTGAAGGGTGATGCTGAATTACCCGAATAGAGGCGAATGATACTTTTCATATCTGTACCCAGGATCCATTGATCATGGAAGATTTCATGCAACAGAATCCTACCATTTTATGTAACGAAGCTTTGACAAGAAGAAAGTACGATTCTTGCAATAGACAAAAAGAAATAAGTAATATTTACCTACCTCGTGAATTTATACACTTTGCAATTCATCATCTGATTAATATGCAATGTGATCTCCCGTGGTGATCTCCACCATTTTTATCCTGCTGTATTTTGTCGCATGTCTTGAGTTAATATTGAAATTGTTGTAACTGAGACTGACATGTCAAATCTTGCCCAATCATCGTGACTGCCTCGTTGGTTTAGTGGTCGCAAGCAATAGAAATATACACAACGAATTCAATGAAATTTCTTTAATCACTCTTTTGTTACCCAAAAATTAAGAACCTATTCCTTATTTTTGTTTTCTTTAAATTCACCTGAGAAATCCCCGTATAATTTGGCCATGAAACAGAAGTTGCCGTCAGTTCGATAAAATCATTTGTAATCTTATTTTATATAAAACCTGATGTAATTACTTTGAAAAAAGATGAATTCATTGAAAATTCTAATTAATTAATGTGCATTTTCTTGAAATCTTTCAAATCTGCCACTTTTGTAAATCGTCAGCATAATCTGCCACAGACAAAATTTAGGAGCGAAATCTGCCAAAATGGCAGAAATCTGCCACAAATGGTCACACTGGTCGCAAGCGCTAACTACTGCTGAGCATGAGGTCCAGGATTCGATTCCTGGGTCGGGCAAAGTGTTATTGTGTTTTTGCGTCTGGAATTTCTCAGTAACAGCCCGGAGTGTGGATTTGTGTCCGATTGATGGCAATTTGGCTCACCCCTTGTTACATGGGACTTCTTTTTTGTAATTGGCGAAATGTGGGTGTACTATGCAAGGTTTAACATAATTAACGCAAGACCTCATACACCCCAATTAGAGTACTGAGTTTGAAGCATAATACAATACCTACCTATTTTTTTTAAAAGCTTGCTATTTTTACCAAACCTATTTTTTTTAAAAGCTTGCTATTTTTATTAAGAAAATCGTGTTGACACTAGCATTACTTTATGCATTTAAAGAGTCTTATTGCCTAGAAATTAGAATTTAATTTTATTTGGCTTAATCGGCGGTTAGTATGAAAAATTACATAATTTTTGAAAAAATACCTACATTTAAATTTACTAAAATCGATTCTGTAAAAATCTCACCGTGAAAAGTTAGGTGAAGTGAGCTTAGAGTGAGCTGTCAAGAGTATCAATCCCTAAGTATCAGGATGACACTGACAGCTCACTCCACGCTCACTTCACCTAAGTTTTCACGGTGAGATGGTTACAGAATCGCACTGCAGGTAGAATGACAGCTCACTTCACCTTAGTTTTCACGGTGAGATTTTTACAGAATATCACTGTAGTCAATTATGAACAAACTACTTTCAGGGCTTGAGTTTATTCTGTTACAACTTGTATAGGTACACCTATGAATAACTTTTCGGGGTTTACAGGCGTGATGTTATGTTATGTCATCGTGACATTTTGACTACAATTAAAAATAGTAAGACGGAAGAATTTACCCATTAAACTCACAATAAATGTACACCGTATCAAAGCAAGTAAAAAATGTTAACAACCAATTCTCACACGGAAGTACTAAACAACAAAAACCGATTTGTTTGAACAAATCGACACAATTTGTTACAGTTCCAACTGTAAAATCGAATGGCACACAAAAATGATCGAGTGAGTTCATGAAACAAAAGATAGTGCAGCACCTTGTGGTATCGATATTCTAGAATCGATATTATATCGATTTGTCTTGCGATCGATCGTCGGTTTTGTCGTGAAAGTCGCAGCCGCGGGCTGTGGCACACTGTGCCGATGAAGGTCAGTTGCATACCTCGCTACCAGCGAAAGTTTATGGTATAATTGTTGAGACGGTCAAGTGCAAGGAAAGTATGCAAGAGCTTTGAGCTTTATCGGTTTGTTCATGATCTGTAATGTATCTATGGCATTGAACAATAATTGAATGGGCACTTGCGGGTGCCGTTGCGTTTTTTTTTTTTACTTTTGTCGTGGTCTGTGGCCTTACCACTAAAGGCACAGACCACGTAAGCCAGTGGATAAAAAGCTACCCAAAAAAACTAATGTGGGGGTACTAAGGTTTATCTCTGCCCCTTCCTTGCCGGTTCCCTTTGGGGATTACAGGCAAAGCTTCAATTGATCTCAAATGTCCTTAACCATCATGTTATGTAGTCAATCGGAATAATAAATTTGAAGGACATTGCTAATCCATTGCTTCATATGTTAGAAAAAATTGTCTGCTCAATACTGTAAAAAACGTAATGAATGTTGTTGAACTGTCATAATGAAAACCATTGCTAGGTACTTTTAGGGCACATTCCACCAAACTTTTATACCTAGTATAAGTCTTATCCTGAGAATAAATTTTGAATTTTTAGAACTGTCAGCGTCAAATTTATTCCGCGTATAAAAGATATCTGACTTTGGTAAAATTAGCCCTTAGTGTGTTACGCAATTACCCCGCTGGTAGTGTTACTTGAACAAGAGATAAATAAATAATTCGATGTAGGTTAAGTGTCGCCTTAAACCTCACATACCTATCCTACGCACACGAAAATCCATAAAAAATGAAACAACCTCATTCCTAAAACCCAAAATCAGTAACATCAATTTGATTTATCGAATTAATTGACACATCAAACTACAAATTGGGAACTGAATATCGAACAAATCATTTTTTCAAAATTAGCACATTCCTTTAACGTTCATACAGTGGGCGTATAAGCAGGCCTTATAAGCCTACAGTCCCAAAGTGATAATTTTAGCACAACAAACTAGGAATGCAAGATATTTGGCATCTTAATTGATTTGTTCCTATAAGTTTTTGCGCCTGTATTTACTTGGAATTGAATTTAGGTACTACTGTACATTCTTGAAATATGTCATCATGTGCCTGGCCTTTTCCCAACTATGTTGGGGTCGGCTTCCAGTCTAACCGGATGCAGCTGAATACCAGTGTTTTACATGGAGCGACTGCCCGTCTGACCTCCACAACCCAGTTACTGGGTAATACGATACCCCTTGGTAAGACTGGTTGTCAGACTTTTGGGCTTCTGACTACCCGTAACGACTGTCAAAGATCCACGAATGACAGCCGAGACCAACGGCTTAACGTGCTTTCCGAGGCACGGAGGGGTCTCGGTATGTAAAGATGGTCACCCATCCACAGACCAACCACGGCAAGCGTAGCATAACCTGATCGATCGACTTGTGCGGCTGTTATTATTTAGCCACGGGCCACGACGCGGGCACGGGCATACTTGAAATACGAGGGGCGGCTGAAAAGTTTTGAGCCTAGGTACCTTAATGAGTCACTATTGACTCTCGCAGCTCATCATTAATTGAGGGTACCCGTCCCTCAGTAATATAAATGACAAGTTTAATGTAATTAGCATCATTACGCTTTAAGTTATTGAACCGTAAACATCACTGCACGCGTTGCAAAGCGTGCCCTAGCCGAGACAGGATTTGAAGAAATCGACCACTTACCCTACAGTCCAGACCTGACCCCCAACGATTATTTCCTCTTTTTCAATTTGAAAAAGGATCTCCGAGGACGGAGACTTTCCAGCGACTAGGAAATAATCCTTCATTTCCTCGTCGCTGGAAAGTCTCCGTCATAAATGAACATTTTGAAGCCAAAGACGGTGAATATTTTTTGAACGGGTTAAAAGCCCTTTTTAATAAATGTAAGAAGTGTATTGAAATCGAGGGAAATTACATTGAAAAATAAAATTTTTCTACATTTCTATCACAATTTTTTATACCTTAGGCTCAAAACTTTTCAGCCGCCCCTCGTATGTATAATTGTATAATGTTATCTGGGAACGTAAATTGCTAAGTATTGCAGTTATTTTGTTTACACATTTCTTAATGCAATCTGTCCTCGATTTAGGATTTCAGCAACTATCTGTGATGTGACATTTTACAAATTATTGTGCGGATCTTTTATTAAATGAGACATTTTCGTTGAACAATTTTTGACTTAGGTAAAATTCCCTAGTTTTCCCGGAGATTTTACAGCAGCTCATGTGTTTCTAAACTGCCCGGTGGTTGCCACATTTATATAGGGTCAAGTATTTCGGTAACCTAAGGACCATGCGTGAGATTATCAAAACCTCCAAGGCATTACAGGCCTTCCTTGAGGAGCTGGCAGACGTGGAGTTGCGGACATTAGTCCGTATTACCTTTTACCTACTTAATAATAATCTGTTACATACCGCTAACTTGTATTCCATCCATTAACTTTTCCTCCACTCCAGTTTAAAATCGGTGGCAATTAATATAAATCTGGAAAGTTCGCAATCACTTGCAGTAACAAGTTACAAGGCCAGAGCAATTAATTTCCATTAGACTAACTCTTGCTACGGATAAGACTAAGTTTATCTGTATTTACTTCTCAGATCGGCTAACAAATTAATGGTGATAATTTCTTTCGAGGAAAGAGCAATTAATATTAGTAAGGCTGAGGCTGCGTATTTATTGGGCGACAAAAGTTGCTCGATATTTCAACTTTGACGTTGCCAGCGACTGTTCATTTGTCCATTATTATGATTCCTTGTGGTAGACATAGACTCTTCAAATAACTTTACAAGACAAGTAACCAAAGAACCTATCTTTGACAACGTCCACAGGCCCCAGCTGACGATAAATTAATGTCATTTTTGACAGCCAAACTGCTTCGGCATTTGTTTCTTTTTAAATCTCTTCTCACTATGCGCAGTGTAGCTACATAGCGCTGGTGTTGCAGGCCAGTAATAACTTCCCAAGTGTACACACGGCTTTAGTAAACAAGTACAAGTGAAACGACACATTCTCTCCGTAGATACAACTAGGTACAGTTTTTTGTGTGCTGAGCTTTCACGAACGTCCCCTGAGATGTTTACAATGCATTCAAAGAAACGCGCCACTAGCGCTGGCTGCTTTGATATTTCTGCTACGATTTGTAAGGAGGACGAGTAGGAGAAAATTTTAATAAAATGGGAGTTCCACATTTTATTTTAGTCATCTTTGATGCCAGCTTGATGGGCAAGACATATTCTGCGTGAGGATACCGATGTATAGTAATAATGCGTAAGTCAATTATTCATATTTTCCTTTTGGGTAAAAGAAAATACAGATAAGTCTTCAGTGGAAAACTGTCGCCTTGGGAAAGCTTGGTAATTATTTATTTTCATAAATAAATATCTACGTAATAAAAATCTTAAATTCATTTACTGACAGACAACGCACAGCATAAACTGCTGGGTCTAGAAGCATACAATTTTGTTAAAAGGATCCTTTTGTTCCGAAAGTGAGCAATAAAGAAAGATTTTTGAAAAAAAAATCCCCTTAAATAGGGAATTAAAGTTTTTATGGAAGTTCGTACGCCGCCGATGGGAAATCCCTTCGGGCTTATGTAACATACCTAATTAATAAGTAATGCATTGGAAAGCTATGTTGTCATACGATTAGAAAAAAAGTGGCAAGGTGTTAATTGTGTAGGTATGACATTCAATCCTGCCTGCCAACCTTGGTGAATAGGTACTAAGTCTTCGTCTCTCGGTCAATGTTGTGGGCACGGAACAGAAGCCTTTCAGGCGCACTGAAAGGTGATACTTAGCTCAATTCCAATAGGTAACAATTCTGTCAAATATTTTTATAAGCACAATATTTCTGAAAAATATACAGGTTTATTGGAAAAACACCAACAACCTCTTATGAGGTTATTGTACTCATAATTATAAACAACCTTTACTATTGGATCAAACCTTCAGGTTTGGTCCCATATTAAAAGTTGTTGATAATGATGAGTAAGTACCTCTTAGGAAATGACCTCTATGCACGCACAATGGTCCATTTGAAGGACTAAGTGCGGAAACCAAACACATAACACATATAGAACATAGAACCTCTTACGAGGTTGTTAGTGTTTTTCCAATAACCCTGTATTTTTGGGGTACGTACCTACTAAGCACTTAACAACATGATGATGGTGTAGATGTAGTGTGTCCAAACCAGGCTATATTATAGCTTTTACTACATAGCTGAATAAGTATGGATATTTTTATACCTATATATTTTTATTGTACTCGTAATACTATAATAACAAAAAACAAACTCCTATCTACAAATAGAACTGCCAATCAATATAATAACATGCATTGATGTATCACAGACGGCGTTCCAAGGCAATGTTACAACTGAAGTGACAATAGTGACATCCTTAGGTCTAATTTTCTAAATATTCTAATATTTATTATGACAGCGACATCCCTAAGTCTGAATAAAGGTTGTCACCTCGATCAGCCTTCCTTTGTCCATTTTTACTTCAATGATCTGTCCGTAGACGATTCCCTTAATTGTATAATTCAATTTAATTGGTTTAATTGGAACCGTCCTCCGTGATTTACACTTTACTGGTTTCTTTATTGTTGTTTATAACTATGGGCTTTATTTAAGAGGTTTTGTGTGGCATCAAGTATCAAGTTGGATGTACAATGCGTGTTTTAAGTTTCAACAGTCAGCACTTTTAATTTGTTCATTCTTTTTCCCTACAATGAAGAAACAGTTTACGCAATCGTCTCGCGTCTGTCTAAACCCTCTTTTTAGACTCTCTTCTATACGCTATTTTTTTTAATTTGATGGGTACTACATCGACACTTTTCGGCTTATGGGAATCAAAGATCACCTTCTCTCGTTTCCTGGGTAAATAGTTATGTTATTGAGCTAATAATTTTGTATTATTAAAACTGATTTTTCCAAGGCCAAATCCTTATCTATTTTATCTATAACCTAGGAAGTATTTTGGCTTTGTGACAGTGTTTCAAACGACAACGACGCCGACGAGTTTTTATTTGTTTTTTGACGGACACGAGATTTTTCCACGGATAAAAATCAATTGACGTTGGAAAAATAATTAGAAAGGTACTTTCACTAATTCTTTTACTAATAGATATGGCAATATTGCGATCGATTTAAGACCCATGTTTTTCAGTGGTCTTTATTATGATGACCTAGGCAAGTATCCGTCTTGTCAACAGTCGAATTTCTAAATGCACATTGTTGTTCTATATGACAACTTCGACCAAATGAAGTAGGATCTTTAATATATATTGATGACAGACAGATAGAGGTCTTTGGCTCCCGGTTAAGAATATAATATACCATTACTCTTTTCTCTACTTATAAGCTCTAACCCATAAATATTATTAATAACAATGAAAAAAAGTAAGCTAGGAAGTTTTGGGATACATGAAGCCTCCGCAACGCAGTTTGCTCCGCCATCGCCAGTTACTCAACTGAACCGAGCGCTCGGCGCATCCTGGACAGTCACGCGCTCACATCCAACACCATCTTTGACTGGCCAATTCTTCCCTTGCAGTCGTAATATAACAATAAGACCATTGTGAATATTATGATGATTATAAAAGGTCGGAGGGAGAAAATTGGGCTGTACCTATCTATGATTGAGAATCGTGGAGGCTCGGTTTACAAATACAACGAGATCAAGAAAACTAAGGTAGATACATATATCTATATTAGATTCATGCCTAGATCTTTAGCTCTATTATAAAAGTGACCCTTCAAAATCCAAATTCAAATTCAAATTCATTTATTTCGTGAACACAGGGTATATACAAAAAGATGTTAGGTATAATAAATGAGATCCGAGCTGTGTCCCGCCAAAAGGCATACAAAATATCAAAGATTTTTTTTTTTTAAAGCATTTACATTTTAGAAATTCAGTAGATATAATCAAAATAATTATAAATCATGTCAAAATTATATAAAATTATTAATAAAATGTCGAATTAAATAAAGTAAAAATAGCCAAAAATAAAAATAATAATATAAAATCATAATGTCACTAATTCACTAACACAATAATAATCAAAATTAACAAAATCATTTGTCAAATAACATAAAAACCGATTCGATTTAGTTGAAAAGAAATTAAAATTTGTCATTTAAATATTCGTCAACAGAATAATACACCTTGTTATTTAACAATTTGAACAGATTTCTTTTAAATCCTCTTTCTTTTAATTCCACTTACCAGTGTCGTTAAATAGAGAAGAACTCCATTGCATTCTACCCTGCAAACCTCAAATTAATATGTCATCAACAACATAAGGACCCGTTATGTTAAGAACTTAAAACATTACAGCACTTACTTACATAAACAAACATGTTTATCTATTCATTACCTCTTCTTATTGTGCCGTTTACCGCAGATATATCTATTTAGACAATGTCCCACGACCTTTCAGCTTCATACGTGTGTAACTTGCACAGATGCAAAAAATAACAATGTGTATTGTCTAGAAGGTGTGGAACTGTGGAGGTAGACTTGCTGGATTTGCCATCGTCGGAGTATAAGTGCACGTGAACGTACTTAGAACGAATAGCATTACATTAACAGTTCAAGTTTGGAAAAATTTTATTCGATTCAGCTTCATTCTTTTTTTTTTTTTTTCTTTCACAGTGAACAAAGATTAAACGCATTCGTCTCGCGTCTGTCAAAGCCCTCTTTTTCGACTCTCTTCTATACGCTATATTTTAATACTTACAATTATACTTGCAGTTATCGAGCTTATGAGCGTGTACCGGTCTATGAGTCACACTAAACTTCTCTTTGGGTAATTTAGAAGTAAATCCGATCAGAATTCATGCAATTTTTTTTTTACAGATTAGCACTGGTAAACATTACCACAAGTGCGGTCAATTCT
The DNA here is from genome assembly GCA_949316385.1 of Globia sparganii. Taxonomy (NCBI): domain Eukaryota; kingdom Metazoa; phylum Arthropoda; class Insecta; order Lepidoptera; family Noctuidae; genus Globia; species Globia sparganii. Next base: position 5,380,821 of record OX438667.1, read on the forward strand.
TTCAGCAAATCACATCCAGTACTCCCACATCCGCGTTAGTCGAGAAAGCGATCTTGAACGTGTGTCTTCCGCCTTCCGCACGACAACACATAAGGGTGTGACAAGAATCTAACATCTTATAAGAAAAACAAGAATTCTTGCAGTTATGAACGATACATTAACATTATGCAATGTTTTGTAACGCTTAGCATACTGTTATTGTTTACAAAAGGGTTAAAAACCGTGTAAACACACTTTGTAAACTGTATTTTACATCGTGAAGAAGATCCCGCGTGTAATATAATTCAAATGACTAGTTGTATGCATACAATGTTGCGCGAAAAACGGTTTAGGCAGCTACACAAAGTCGTTTGCAATTAATATTATGTGTGTAGAAGCAATTATTACTAATTAATAGAGATAGTGTGGTGAAATAAAGATTACAAGATATTCCAATGCGTATTTATTAATCAGCAGATTCATTTTTACAATCATGCGTGCAAAAAACTGTATACCTAATGACGTTGTATGCAATTAATATTGCAGTATCAATTAGCGGAGATTACAATTATCTTGAATGTAAGGCTTGAGTAGACAGTGTATGCTTCGAATATAAATAAGATGAGTGTGTCCGATGTTATGCGAAGTGTACCTGTGAATAATTTTAGTTGAACACATTGATGTTGAAATCCAAAACAATATATACAATTGTTGGTGTACTTTGATAGAAAATGGGGAAGAAACAGAATTAAAAGATCTTACACAACCGCGCATGAACCATCCGATTCACCCTCTATACTGGCGTAACATGACTTTTAAAACTGAACAATGTGAACCAAAAAGAGGTCAATTTCAACAGTAGGCATTTGCGTATCAATTTTTTTTATCTGGCTGGAATGATAATATCCGTAGCAGTCACGAACATCCAATAGGTTGACTTCCAAAATGCCAAGCAAGAAAAAGAACTGGCCAGCAGAACGATGTAGGTTTTATTTTTTACCGCAACATAATTTCGACGGTGTGAATTTCAAATGTCGTAAGGGACAATTAAATCCATGTCCCTTATGATATTTTTTTCCACGGTCGACTTGATGGCTCTATACCGAAACCCTCTAAATACCCGTTAAAATCCTCGCCCCAATCAATGTTCACACCAACACTAACACCAAATCGTCACCTAAACATAAATTGGAGCTAATTTACAACAACATACGGTCACACGTTCCCTCCTAGACGTGAACATAGGCTCTTCTTTATAGGCACTTGAACTAACGGCTTTGGGAACATTAAACTGTTCCGTTTACTGCAGAGATAGGATCGTATATATCCTTAAGAGGACGACCGCATTTCCGTGATGCGTGCTTTAGAAATAGAGCGATTCCAGGTTAGATTTGTCTTTGTCTGGGGAAAGGATTGGCCTTCACGCTAGATAGTGTTGTGTAAAGTACGTAATCTTTATTGATCGTTTCGATAGGTTCATACTCCAAATGGTTGTTGGTTAGTGATATTTATTTTTCTTCAGTCATCATCTTCCTGCCTTTGTTCCCAATATACTTACTTATCCGGGTTGTTGCAGCATGTTTTCTATTTCCAAACATTTCTATCAGAAGTCATCCTAGTATTCACCCCCTTTCTAACCCACATTATCTTTCACTTAATCTATATATCTATCGTTTCTATGACCATCCTTCATACTTATAATTTTATTTTTTTTCAATGTGTGAATGGGATCATGTGATATGATACAATGATTCATGTTTTCTGGCGATCTGACAATACAGACTTGATTGTCTTTTGTAGGTCGCGGCCCAAGTCTATCTGCGGACATCATTTTATGGGCTGATGTTTAAAGAGTGTGTGTCTATAGGACGTCCATAGACTACTGTTTTGTTAGCTTGTATGTAGTTTCAACATACATTTCGAAGGCATTAGAATTGTCGTCAATCATGATTTTAGTACCTGGTATGATCTACAAAATAGGCTCCATAAAACAATAGGCCGAATAAGATATTTTGTTCATAACCTACATTTACTATCCGTTACAAATGTTTGTGATGCTATCTATAATTCCCATAGATATATTGTTTTCGTGAGAAAATCAATTTGTCCAATCCACGATTGTTTCTTTTGTATTCAAATAATAACTACAGTTTGGCCAATTAATTATTTGCCTATGAAACATTGTTTCCTTAAAGTAAAGCGTTTATGTTTTTGTGTAAATAAAATCATAATTATTTCCTGTCTAAAACTGCAAAAACGTGTAAAGTAAAAATTAAGCCCATTTTGGGCTTAATTTTTAGTTGAAGTCAAAGTTATTTTCTCGTTGTTTTTTTTTTACCAAGTTCTTGTAAATTGGACTCATTTATCGATTTAGATGTTTTAAGTCTAATTTCCAAGTTTCAAAATCGCTCCGTTTATCTTCATTTCTTTTTCTATAAGATCCAAAATCATATTATCACTTCATAACTTTATTCAAACTCCTTCATTCTTGCAAAGGCAATTGTTTAAAATGGTTAAAGTTTTAGAACTTATGAACTTACGAACGAAGATTTTTCGATAACTTAAAATAACATTTCAGCAAAACTTCATGTATTACCCTATTTAACCAACTTCAAAATACTAAATCCAACACAGTAACGGGACTTGCCGTAATATCAATAAAGTAAGAGAGTGCAGTAGGTACTAAGGAGCTGTGCCTGTGCCACACTTTTACTGCCGTTATATTGGTCTGTGGCGTTCTAATCTAACTTGCTAGAATGTTTAAGCTAAGTAAGACACTCAAGAAAACAAGATAAACATTTTAAACCAGGGAGATGCGATGTACTTACACTAGATCATTTTGCCAACTTTTCATAGATGTAGCAAATCAAACTCTATACTTAAAACATATTCACAGGCACTTTTATATTGACAAGTAGTCGACCAGCCAGAAAGTTGAAGCTAGTTACCCATTCCAAAACGTAGTAGTTTCCCATGGAGAAGAACTGGCAAGAATCTCCACGGACACTCTTTTAAATCGAATCTTTTTGGACATTCAGATCGCAAACCTGACTAAATTCAGATGCTCGATGAATTTCTCTAAAGACTTCATAGTAATCCTGCCAAAAATATCTTTACTACAGAACTCATGTCCCAACTGGAACTTCAAACAATCGCTCGATAACTCCACTCCTCAAGTAATCAATCTTCGATCCTCAGCTGTTATTTTCTAATTAAATGGTAGTTTCACATTTAACTCTGCAGTAATTATGTTGTTATGACTCAACCATAATTACGGCAAGCGAAGATAACGATAGAAATTAGTTAAAAACAACTTTTCCCTATAATTAATGAGCTAAACGAGACATTGATGGATGATCTTGCGTCCTCTACAAATATTGAAATACACTGAAAATCATTAGGGTGATTATTTAGGGTTGCAATAACCCATTTTTCGTATCTTGAGGGTCTTTCGTATCTTAACTTAAGAGAAGTAAAAAAAATATTTGAATTAGTCATGAATGCCAATTTGGTATCGCCGTATGTTTCTAAAGGAAATACAACTATTTATATTGAATGGACGCAAGTAATTATTGAACCGTTAATTAAATTAGTTTCTAACAGTTTCAATTAATCGAGAATGTGATTGGGTTTAGAAGTGTGAATGGCCTAAAGCTATGGACGTGATGAGAACTATTGAAATGAGACGCTGCTTAGCTGGCATCAGAAAAACATGATTGTGTACGTAAAAGAAACTTAGTTAAAAAGAAAGATACGTATTATACTTACGTCATCATCTGCCTAGCCTTTTCCCAACTATTTTGGGGTCGACTTCCAGTGTAACCGGATGCAGCTGAATACCAGTGTTTTACATGGAGCGACTGCCTATCTGATCTCCACAAACCAGTTACTGGGTAATACGATACCTCTTAGTAAGGTTGGTTGTCAGACTTTCGGGCTCCTGACGACCCGTAACGACTGTCAAAGATCTACGAATGACGGCCGAGACCAACGGCTTAACGTGCTTTCCGAGGCACGGAGGGGTCTCGGTATGTAAAGATGGTCTCCCATCCACAGACCAACCGCGGCAAGCGTAGCTTAACTTGATCGATCGAACTGTGCGGCTGTTATTATTTAGCCACGGGCCCCTTCACATACCTATATACATACTATAGTTACATACAGGGTCAAATTAAATTAGCTAACGAAACTGCAGAAGTGATGGGTATCAATATCGATCTAAACTCGATAAAATAAAAATTGATTTGATGTTTTTGTCTTGTCTTTATAAAGCTGTTTACAAAAGAGATGTAATTTAAAATGCCTTCAACAAGTAGATCGTGCAAAAAGCAGTGTCGTATTTGGCAAAAAACCGCAGACATCTACTTAAAGCTCCTGTGAAGATCACATTCCAATAAACCTATTGTTGATTCGACAATTTCGCAGTATTCCATCTAATAGTTCAAGACCGCATGATTGGACCCCAGAAATTGTTTGTCGTAAAACACTAATACCACACGAAGCCATGATGGTTTCCCATAAATAAGAGCTTTTGGTCCAATCAGCAGAACACCATGGGTCATGGGAACGGCCTGTGGGGCGCAATCTCCGTGATTGGGACCTACTTGAGAGAACCCTTCTTCGCGGCATTATCTTAACGAGGTTAGATACGGTTTATTATCTGGTTGTCATTCTGACGACTGTCAGTCTTTTTAAAGATGGTATTAACTGCAAACAGTACTTACTGATTCCATGGTTTCGTTTAAATTGTCTATTGTTGTTGTGTTGGCATTTTTAGGTTATGATGTCTGTCATTGGTTGCTCAATTTTTACTACTGGCACTCAACAGGCTCTTATAGCGTTCTAAATTCAAACCTCATTTAACGTGATGTGCCATGTTAAATGAGGTTTGAATTAATTAATTTTCGAAGCGTAATGCATAAACTTAAGTATTTTATTATGAAAACACTTAAACTACACGTTAAAAGAAATTCTAATTGGGTTATTCTTTAACAGCGAGCGCAATTTGAAATAATAAAACCAATTGATCGGTGAAACCAGATCGTTTAGTGGTTGTTAAATTGTAGCGCGTGGAAATTGCTAGCGCCTTTAAAGATATAAAGTTAACGAGAATAATCCAGTTTTTTATGTTTTGTTTTTGGACCTACATTTGTAAACGTAGTTTTATGCTACTGACATCGATATTATTCTCACGGACGATTGCTCGTTTGAATCTCGATGGGATCGCACGTCAAGTGTCAGCACTCGAGAAGACGCTGACAATAAATAATTGTACTGTTTAAATCATTTTGTTTGATCGTCTTCGGGTTATTGAAGTCTCTCGTCTAGAGGTTGTCATGATTGGTCCAATTACATCAGTTTAGACTTGTAATGTGCCGCTGGGCAAGTATACTTCGAATTAATAATAATTCGTGGTAGCGAATATTGTGTCTCCAGCGAAAAATCTAATAATACGGTAAACAGTGTTGGCCAAAATTATACATGATTTTATAATAAAGGTAAAATCAACAAAGCACAAACATTTTGTTTATGATTTAGTTATACAAGCTATAATCATAGTAAACTATAAACAGTTGAATGAGCTTATTATCGGTGCTAAGCTAGTACTTGGCGCCAACGCCATGTCTCGGGCGTGGCGTAAAATTACTACGTACTTGACCGTTCTAAACAAATAAATCATGTTTTAAAAGTAGTGACAAATCAAATAAGGTCTTTATTGATATTGGAACCAGAAGCAAAGGTTGTAAGAATTATTTACGAGGAAAGCCAGGTCAAAAGGGTGTGCTATTAAAGCGAAGGATATTAATAGTGATTGCAGAGCTTTGAAAGAGAGTCCTCGGCATCTTAATAATAAGTTCTTCATTAATCAGACAACTACAGGGTGTAACAGAATAAACGCAAGTCCTGAAAGTAGTTTTTTTATAATTGACTACTGAATCGATTTCAGTAACTTTTAATATAAGTATTTTTTCAAAAATTATGTATTTTTTCATACTAACCGTCGCGTCGATTGAGCCAAATAAAATTAAATCTTATATCAAGGCAATAAGACTCAATTTTAAATGCATAAAGTAATGCTAGTGTCAACACGATTTTCTTAATAAAAACAGCAAGCTTTAAAAAAATAAGTTTTGATCATTGTATTATGCTTTTAACTCAATAGATACTTTAATTGGGGTGTATAAGGTCTTGCGTTAATTATGTTACACTTTGTATATCCAATTGCAAAAATACAAAAAATTAGACGTTAGTAAACAGTTTTACATTTTGAAGGACATTAAACGCTTATATGGTCGTAATAACAGTAAAACTTCTATTGTGTCTCGTCCAATCAACCGATCAGCCTCCACATTTATTATGCGCACAGTCTAAGTGTGGAACTCTCTGCCAGCGTCTGTGTTCTCTTCCATGAGTGAACAGGCATCTTCTGGGCACGCTCGTTCCATCGTAGACCTCATTCATCGCTTTCCATCAGGCGTGATCGAGGCCAAAAGCAGGCCCAATCAGCAATAAAAAAAAACTTATATGCTATGTTAGTACTTAAATTCTACTACATACAGGGTGGTGTTTATAAGATGCATAACTATGGGGTTTTTCGTCACGCCTATCAGCAATGATTTCCAAGAGGCTGTTGCTACTGGCCCCGATTCTATTGTTCACAAACTAAATTAAATTTAAGTTCAATGCATATTTTTGTTTCTATTTCATTAAGAAAAGAACAGAAGATAAATATTAGTTTCGTCCTGCCAAATTAGATAATCCATAGACAAGTTTAGACGTGATTAAAAATTTGCTACTAAAAATACGTCAATTTACGTCAGGCGCTGACTAATTTGACAGCACTAAACTAATATTTATCTTCTGTCCTTTTCTTAATGAATAAGAAAGAAAAAGATGCACTGAAATTAAATTTAGTTTAGTTTGTGAACAACAGAATCGGGGCCACTGTCTCTACACACTATCAACACACTATCTATTTAGCCTCTTGGATATCAATGCTGACAGGCGTGACGAAAAACCCCATAGTTAGGCATCTTATAAACACCAACCTGTATATACACACATCAAAAGTGTCTAGGGATCAACATATATTTTTGCAATAACTTTTCTCCTGATTGATATTAATTAAAATTTTCTTTAAGGATTCATCAAATAAAGTGTTTTCGTTTGTCACAGTAACGATAAACCAAGTCACCTTTGCATTAATAAAGAAATTTGCCATTATCCTAATAAAGGGATTTTTGACATTTGAACCACTAACACAAAAGTTCGAAAAAAAGACTGAAATAACAGTTTTCTCTAAAATTTTATTGGGTAACTTAAACAATTAATAATCCGTGTTTCTACCGCGAACACTAACAACTCAAGAACATCGGTTTGGCATACTCAAAATGAGTTCATCCAAATCACGCTGTGGAATGGCCGCCCATGTTCGTTGCAACAACAAAAAAAGGTCTTCTTGCGACTGGATACCCTCCATATTCGGCAGAGCTCTTCTCTGTAGCATATCCCATGCATGCTCAATCGGGTTCAAGTCTGGCGACTGAGCAGGCCAGGGCAGGACATTGATGTTAGCTGCGGCGAGAGTCTGTCTTACAACTCTTGCGGTGTGCGGTCGTGCATTATCATGCATTAACTGAAATAAGGGACCGATTTGCACTTGTAGAGGAACGATGACGTCTGATACAATCGTCTCAGCATAAATTTGAGCGTTGAGGTTGCCTCTGATCCAAATCAACTCAGTTCTTCCGCCGATCCAAATACCCGCCCATACCATGATGGTTCCACCACTATAAGGATGGACTTCCTGGCAGGATTTTAATCGCTGTTGGCGTCCAGGGGTTCTCCAGTGTCGTATACGTCTTGTATCCGGTCTCATACCAAAACGAGACTCATCAGAAAAGCACACGAAACGCCATTGTTCTTCTGCCCAATTTCTGTGTTCAAGAGCCCATTGATATCGAATCCTACGATTATGCATTGCTATAGGTGGTACCCGTAGCGGTCTTCGGGAATGAAGGTTCACTTCATGCAAGCGGTTTCTGACTGTTTGGTCGCTAATTAAGTTCCCTGAAGAGTGATGAAGCCTCACGGCTAACATCATGGCGGTTATTGTTGGAGCTCTTCGAGTTAAGATTTGAATGTATCGGTCTTGTCTCCGTGTGGTGCAGCGATACCGTCCTCCATGGCGCTCAGCCACGGTACCAGTGCTTCGGTAACGTGTCCAAAGTCGACTGATAACACTCTGACTTGTATTCAGAGCTAAAGCCACAGTACGTTGCCGGGAACCAGCTTCTATCATTCCCACGGCTCTGAGCATTTCTTCCCTGCTTAAATGACGTCGCCGCTCCATAATAACGTTGGTTTTAATCAGTAGTAGGGAAACAGTAGCACTAATAATGTCTTCAATGCGTTGTATGTTTTTATAGGGAAAATATTGACAGCTGATTTTCATCTTTTACTCGAATTTGATTCACAGTTCCTGATTCAAATTATGAAATGCACCAAAAAGGATCCATATAAATTTATAAAATCATAAATTTATTACAAAGCCACATCTCAATCTCAAGAAATCCGCATAAAAATGCTTGATCCCTAGACACTTTTGATGTGTGTAGTAGAATTTATGTACTAACATAGCATACTTACAATGGATTCTAAAAAAACTTATATGCTATCATATAAGTTTTTTTAGAATCCATTGTAAGTATAATGAGACAAATATGGAAAGCCATTGAAAAGAGCGTGTGGCTGTGTTTATTAAACCAGTTGATGCAATAAAAACTAATCGATCGAATTAACAAATTAAAAGATTACGTGTTTATGTCGTTGTGTGAATTACGATTCTTGGAGAAGTTGTGTTTGTTTTTTAATGGACACATATCATAAATGGAAATAATGATCTTATTCAAATTTAAATAGCTTTAAATATATTCAAGCTAGGCCACCTACTGGTTATGATATCGATTTTTAAACGAATATAAAATAACAATAAATTAGGAACGAATTTGTCTCATTATAGAGATTTTTATGTGTCTAGACTATGATACTACTGTAGGCACATACTTTTATATCGTAGGTATAGCTTCTGCCCGCGACTTCGTCCGCGTGAAATTTCGACACCCGACCCATCACGTCGCATGCGATTTAGGTGTTAAATTTTGTTTTAATTTTTTTTTTTTTGCTTGAGTAAGTATAGCTATTACATTCTATTAGTATATTGGCGTGGCTAGCTGACATAATATGGCAAATAGTTTAATTTAATGTTCTGTGTCTCGTAATGTTAACTATTTTGCATACCTACTATTGTATAAAAGTAAGTTTTTCTTTTTAACTCCCGAACAGCACAGCACCACTTCCTAGTGCTTCCTAGTGCTAGAAGTTCTTCTCCCCAGCGAAATCACTAGGAAGTGGTGAAGGGCGGACGTTTTGGGGGATTGTCTTATGTAATTTTGACGTTCGAAAAGTGCTGATTCTCAGCCTAATTTGAATAAATGACTTTTGATTTTGATTTACTACTATACACATGTACTTCATTTTCGCTTAACGTTCCTTTTGACTTTTTCATTTTACTCGGCTCCTAAGAGCCGCAGCGTGGTGTTTAATAGCCTATAACATTTCTCATGAATTGGGCTATCAAATGCAAAAAGTTGTTTTCAAATCCGTCTGGTAGTTCCGGAGACTACTCCCAAACAAACAAGTTTTACCTCTTTATAATATTAGTAGATAGTATAGATTTTTTTTAGATGATGACAACACTAGAATAGAGAAATAGCTGTGTATTTACCGTAATTTTTATAGGTATCCTCCAAAATTATTTGGACTATCTCCTTCACAATATTTGATTCGTTGATGCGTTATTGGATAAATAAACTGTCTATCAATTTCCAAATTACTTCATGACAAGAAAAAAATAATTCCACGGTTCTCGGCAATTTTCAATTCCGAAAAGATAAACTAAAAAGTTTATAGCCGTTTATAAAAAAAAAAAACGAGAAATGTAATAACTTTTTTTTTTCATACAATAGCGACATTCGATCCGGCAAATTATATTTCACGGGTTTGCAGTTTTTGTGTCAAAAAATGAATTTTTTGAATGATAAAAAATTGTGTGACGAATTGACAGATGTTGTGAAATAGCTATTTCTGGATTGTTTTTTTGTATTTAAATTTGCATTCAACCATAGATTTAACTAGTGTTTTAAAACTAACTAGTGACGTAACTTAAGTCTAGCCTTAAAGTCAGGCTAGACTTAAGTCTTTTAGTCTTCATTTCGAGACTTAAGTATATTTTCAAGACTAGGGACTAATACTCTTTTTAATCCTATACATAGGTACTTGTTCTTATTTTTTTCTACTCCACTCACTTATAACTCTAGCGGAGTAATTACTCCGCTAGAGAAATGGAAGCCATTGCTACTTTTAGTGTGTTAAGCAATTGCTTAACACACTAAAAGTAGCAATGGCTTCCATTTTAACAGTTCAACAACATTCATTGCGTTATTTACGTTGTTATGCAGGCAATTTATTCGGACATATGAAGCAATGGATTAGAAACTACCTTCAAAATGATTTATATTCTGATTGATAGTGTGTTACGCAATTACGGTGCAGATAAGGACTCAAATAACTGAGCCCCGAGTTCTTTTTAAATAGACTCAATCTCAATCTTCCTATTGAAGACTTAAAATCCAAAAGAACGTGAGCTCTAAATATTTTTTATCAGACTCTAGTCTTCAAAAACAACTGAGTCTTCGAAGATAACTCAAGTCTAATTAATGTAAGACTGAGGACTCGAATTCCTTACAATACTAGATACGACGGCAAATACTCAAACTCAAAGCATTTATTTCAATTAAACCATTAACAGGCACTTTTGAATTGTCAAGGTAAATGCAATCTTTAGTAATTGATAGAGCAAAATAATTATTTAATTTGATTCTGCCGATAGAGCCTTTAAGATCTATGATTTTTTCTTTTTAGGATCCTCCAGGGTGTCCAAGGCTAAGATTGTAGCAGAAAAATATATCGATAAGAATATCCAATGACCACAATTAATCGTGAGCAAAATGATAAAAATAATTGATGATGGCAGGCACAAATGCAATTTATTTGTAAGATTACATCTTGTAAAAGGAGGGTGTGTAGCCAGGCTAGCAAAGCGATATCTCGATCCATTTGTTTATAAGCCATTATCTTAGAAATAAATGTGCCTATGCGCAATCAGACGATTTGGTTTACGTTTATTGTGATATCTTGTAACGGGTACATGGAAGGATTAGCATTAAAGTGTTGTTCCTATTAATTGGTTCAGAGAATCTTGAAAACTTTGGATTTATTACGCCTTTAGTTGTTCTTAAAAAAAATGTTTCACTAAATTCGAAAACCGATTACCCGACTTAATTAATTCATAATAAAAGACTTGGTTTTATCTTTATACCTGCTATTGAAATTATTCCTGGAAAATATAAAGACAATGTTTCAAAGCTCATAAATCCTTAAGTTTAGTAGTTATAAGCATTACAAAGCAGTGCTGTAGAAGGATAAACTCCACTTTATAGTTCTACGGCCTAACAATTACAATTTACAAGTACTTACCATTTTGGACTTAAAAGCGAACAACGCTTCGCACCGCCAACAAACTGCAAATTAGTACCTACACATGTACCGTCAGAGCTTACCATAAAAGCTGAAACCACGACACGGTGTAAGAGTCAAGAATACGCAGATTCATACAAATCTAGTCTTGATTTCCCATCGATTGTTATACGACAAGATCGACATTCGCAGATCAATGGTGACAATGTAAGGGTGAACGAACAATACATGTCAGTTGACAGGTTCCGTTCACATCGTGAGGTGGAGTCACGAATTTTTAACACAAGCTCACGGCGCTTTGTGATCAGCTGTTGTGTGACACTTTAGCCAAAATTGGGCGATTGTTGGTGGCCCACTTACACGATGTATGGCCTGAGTGGCCCACTGACGTTATTTATTAGACAGCCAGCATGCGAGGCTGTTTATTGAGATTGATTTGGACACAGATCTGATTTCTTTACATAAAATGGTAGTAACTGCATTGAATTACTTTTCTTTTAATAGCGCAAGAGTCGTGCAGAGTTGGTCAATAGCAGAGTTCCTACTGAAAACTACCAGTACCTACTGAAAACTGGAAAAAAATCAATCAGCTTAGAACGCTTACAAAGAGGAAGAATAAGAAGATGAAATGAAATGAAATGACTACCGTTTAGTGAACGTATTAGAATTAGATTTTGCAAAACAGAAAAGAAGTTTACAATACGAAGGAAAGGAAGGAATTGAAGAAATATGTACCGTTATTAAATTATGATACGATATTAATTTGATTTGACTTCAAAGAGATTATAAAAATGCCTATACTTCTGCAGTTTAACCCACCACAGTAACTATATAAGAGAATAGCATTCAAAAATTAGACTTTACAGCCACTAAAGAAGAATTATCCAATAACAGTGATCACATAACAATAGGCTTGTCTAATCGTATGACAAATGACATCAACCTGCATAGGACACAAATGGAAGATCCATTTGTGTCCTATTCAAGACTGTGTGGGTATCTTATACCTATATTGTCTGGGAAAACCAAACGGGTGTATATATACATACACATCCGGATCATTGTGCCTATATCCTTTTGAGATTTACGAGTTGAAAAATAGAACAATGGCTTCTGTGACAAAAGCATTCGTCATCAATATACATACTTACGTTTTTTTATAGTTTGTGATGAATCTTTTAATCATCCCATAAAGAAGGATGCCCTAGGTAGCCCGCGAAATTCAAATTTTCTTAAGTTTTTTGCACTTTGTAAGTCAGTGTCAGATAATATTTTGAACAAAATATGATTCGCGGGCGTAACAAGTACGAGTATGTATTTACAGAATTATAATCAATAACATCATCAATACAACCCTCTCATACTCTCATAACCCGTTCATATAATCCTATTGATTGATATTTCATTAAATGAACATTTAATAGGATTATAATTATGAACTTATAGGGTAAGAAAAATATTTGAAAATTGAATTTCGCGAGCTAATTTCGGATGCTCTCCTCTTAAAGATTCTCCCAGGTTTCCATTTTCCATAACACGAATCTTTCACCTCGAAGAAGACCAAAATATAGACACAATTCTATTTCCCATTGCTGTTTGTTTTAAATTTCCCTCAACGATAATTTATAATGGTACTTCGTGCAAAACACTATAACGAGCAACTTTGCTAAGAGAATCAGTTTTTGTAACGTCTTGTAAAATGGCATCAAAATACTCACAAAATAGTCCTAACATTAGAGTCCCTTATTACCTGATCAGTTTATAGCGATAAGACCACAGATCGTGGTATTTGAAATTACTGCTAGAGAATGTTCTCATTATTATCTTTGTACAATGGTTTCTTTTGTACACATTTTTTTAAGGAATTACATAATGTGTATAAAGGTCATTATATGATTATCTATGTTGAACTATTAACTTTTACCTTACCAAATTGTAGATTGGATGTCGATAAAGTTAATGCCTTTGATTTTTTTACATAATGGTACACAGAATGACGTCAGTTCTATCATTCGTAGCACAGAAGGTCATCAACGGTTTTAATCCATCAATAGCCGTTGAAATTCGACTAACAATTAACTATTGTCTTCAATAGTCAATCTATTGTGTATACAATAGATTGACTATTGAAGATATTTTAAGATATTTTAAGATATTTTTTTACTATTTTTTTCTACACATGATTAGCTCTGTCAGGTGAATTACTAGGCTTAAACATTTTTGGGAATCTTATTATAGTTTAGTTTCCACCTTGATCTATTCACGGCAACAGTGATTATCTATTAGTGGTAGTCTCTGTATTTTCAAAATTAAGTCATGTCTGACAATATTCTTCAGACTATCATTGAGTCTCCTTCTAGCCACCTTCTTAATGGTCAGGAGAAGACTTCTAGTATTTTCATGTCTTCAGGCCCAACATTTTCAACGTTTAAGCCAAGTTCTAGTACTTCAAGTAAGCCACATCGGCCTGCCCCTGGGATTCCTTGCGTGACGGTAATACGAGTACCTGTATCTACATAATATATTTGACGCACATACCTATAATTAAGGACACTTGCACACGTGCGGGCCTGTGGGGTTTCTCTCGCAAATTCGACTCTGGCTTAAGCCGGTTTTCGTGACAACTTTCTAGAGATTCCCACCCAGTTAAGTACCCTTAGAAGTGCTAATGTATATTATATTATTGGGCACATATTATTATTTGTATGCTGTGTAACGGTTATTCGGTAGTTGCAGTTGTCAAAGTTAAATGATTGATGCCGTAAAAACCGTCTTGTCCGACTTGGTAAAATATCACTTTTTTTATTTATTTAAGTAATTCTTTATTTATTTGTCACAACGTCTTATCTAAGAACCGGAACTCCAATAAATATTAAAATTCTTTATGAAATAACTAAATCTTGTAATATTGATAAATTCATTTTCGTCCTCAAATGGACATCTAATGAAATACAGCATCCCGGTCCCTTAACAAATTTCCGAACTCGATCAATTCTTAGTAATTAATTACTATAGATAATAATGAGTTGTTTTTTGTCTAAAACGGTGATTTAGAATCGGCGCCGTGGCGCCATATTGCTCGGAGATCGAAGATAGACGCACGCGTAGCCGCGGCGGAGCTTTTGTTGTTCTCCGATGTTAGAATCTTTGAGAGAACAGTTTTGTAATTCTTGCGTGACATTTGTTCTTGGTCAAAAGATGCCGACCAATTTCTGTGTTAGCGAGCCAAGATCGTTTTATTTTTTTGCTTGTTGACTTTTGCCAGATTTCATCGATAGTTTGTCTGGTCTTAGGCAAAATTAATTATTATTTTTGTCTTACTTAGTTTTTTGTTTATAACTTTCAGGGGATAACAAAATTTATGGATACTCGAATATAATTTCACTCTCCATGTGGCTGACCCCATTTCTCTCTCTCTACGACCGTTACAAACACAGAACAGAAAAAAAAACAGGTTACAAACGAAATTTCGCATATTCAATTAGCTACCCTCAAATAAACAATTCGTTCATATCGATTGTTCGTTCGATTCAGCCACAAGTCTAAGTGCAAGCGCCATTATAATCTATCCATCAAGATGGCTATCAGATTCAGATTGCGGTTGAATTTCCCCGTACAATTTATATGGATACTCGAGGACATCGGCTATAAACTAGCGGTCGTCTTTGTACTTGGTTCCCACATCTGCGATATAAGAATTGAGTGAACTTTGTTCTTACTTGTTTGTTTAATTTGTTAGTTAGTTGTTTAGGCTTTTATTTACTTTGAGGTTATTTAAAGAAGCAGTGTTGCTCCAGTAGCAACACACACATCATATTGTCTTATAATATATACCTATGCTCTTTTGTTTTCACCTGTGGTATCGTATTAATTGTACGTTTGCTATATGAACCTAAATCATTTTAGTTTGTGGTCTTGATCCCTATTGCTTCCTATTGATTCCCTATTGTATTTCAGAGTAAGCCACGTTTATTTTTGGAGTATTGGATTCCTAAAAGGTTACATTGCTTTCCTTTGGCTTCTGGCTAGCTTGCGTGATTATGCAGTAATTGATGTCACTTCACGTTATTTTTATTGTTTGATTGCAACTTTAAAAGAACCTCTAACTTCTTGGAAACTAAGGTAGTTATCGGTGCATTTTTTCTAACGCTTAGACAGCACCATATTTACCAAAAATAAGTTTAACCTTGACTCATTTCTTTCCTACTATATCACGTTCTGCTAAACTGTCAACGAGAATAAAAACATTTTTTATTGCGTCTCTCACCTGCTTTTTCCCCAACGGTTGTTATGTTACACTTTAAATAACATAAACAAACCGCTCACATTATGTTTTTGCTTTTAACAATGGTGTTAACCCACACACGTAACGTAGACTCGTTATACGTTATTGCAACTGTTATAATGGCAACAGTTTTAACGGTGTGATGGGTGGTATATACATTGTTTTTGGCCAAATGATAAGTTGATAACAGATCTCAATATATTTTTCCTGAGTAGAATCATGGTTCTTAATATCTTTTTTCCGATTTGAAGCTTTGCAGCTTGCTGATTGATGAATGTGTCAAGTAGGAAGTTAATTGAAACTCGTTTCTATAGAGTCGGTGACCCTTTTCTATTATGATGATGGGGTGACGTTATATTTGGGCATTCAATCGATTTCAATGTTTAAATGTAAAACTTTTTCTGAGGAAGGAGGCATGTTGTAATTTTTGGATGACAGATAAGAAATTTTGAAATGGAAAAGATTGTTTCTGTTGTATGGGCTAATAGCCACTGTGTCAGATTGAGATTCTAGGTTTTTGTTATGATCTATAATAGCTTCTGTCATTGTATCTCCGACTCCATAAACAAGCAAATCGTCGACCAATGCCTCAATACCATTTAACCCCTGAATCATTTCACTCATTTTGATCTGAAAATGATCTGGTGCTGAAGAGATGCCAAAGGGGAGGACCTTCCATCGGTATTTACCAAATGGTGTCCAAAATGTTGTTAATTTACTGCTTTTTTCAGATAGTTTCAAATGCCAGAATCCTTTTTTAACATCAAATGTAGAGAATACTTTAGCTTTACCTAGCTCTGGTAGGATTTCTTCAACTGTGGTAAATTGGTAATTAGGCCTTTTAATGGCTTTGTTTAATGGAATTGGATCTAGGCATATTCTGAAGTTTTCTTTCTTTTTTATAATAAGTACATTGCTTACCCAATCTGTGTGATTATCTTCTTTGCAGATTATCCCTTCTTCTTCTAATCTCTTTAATTCTTCTTTCAGCATTGGTCGTAGAGCTACTGGGACACGACGAGCTTTTTGGATGACTGGTGGAACCGTCTCATCAATTTCAAGATCCACTTCACCTGAAAAACTTCCTCTGCCTTCAAAAACTGAACTATATTTATTTATAGTTTTTTGTGTTTCCTGTGTATAATTGCATCGCACTTCCTTGCAGAATTTCACAAGACCCATATTTGTACAAGCTTGGCATGATAAGAGTGGAATGTGTTTGTTGTGTACTATTTGAAATGTAACAGTGTGATTGTTTTTATGACCTGAAATATTGGTTCTTAAAGTTAAATCTATTTCCCCATGTACTATAATATGATTTCCTCCAAAACCAAACAGAGTTTTCTTTGAAGGTCGCATTTTTTCTTTTACATAACTTTCACTAAACATCTCCTTAACATTTTGGAGACCAATTAGACACTCATCAGCTGCTGTATCAAGTAAACATTTAGTGGTTTTCCAATTGTTTTTAACAAAGTACTCAAGTGTGCATTCTGCTAAGTTCTTATTCTTGTTGTTTATGATCTTGTTGATAACATATTCAGTGTCAGAGTCTGAGAAAAGGGTGTTATTTTGTTCTTCTTTCACCACCTTTACTTGTTTCTTTTTCTTGCATACTTTCTCTAAATGGTTTTTACCCTTACAGTTTTCACATTCTTTACCCCAGGCTGGACATACTTCTTTCTTGAACACATGATAATTTGCACAAAACTTGCATTTTCTCTTTTTATTGCCATCTTTGTCCTCTATTTTCTTAATTTCTGATGTTGTGGATCCTGATAAATCCTTCATATGTTTTTCAGTGGCCTCTGCGGCGCGGCACAAATTGACTGCATCTGATAAAGTCAGATTATCTTTTTTTAATAACTCTTTCTTTGTTTTCATGTCTATTATTCCTAAGACAATTTTGTCTCGTAACATTTCATCTTTGAACATAGCATATTCACAGTCTTCAATCAGTCTTGTTAGGTCTGCATAGAAGACATCAAACATTTCGTATTTTTGTTGCATTCTACTTAAAAAGATGTACCTATTATAGATGATGTTCTTTTTAGGGAGCATTTTGGTAGATATAGTCTGTAATATCTCCTTGCATGTTTTGTAAGCTTTTTCTGTGTCTGTAAGGCCAAAATTCCCATATTTTTTTAGTGCTTCCACGCCAATGGCGCTGAACAAGACGCTCACCTTTCTCGGTTCCTGTTCCGGCGACCACTCATTCATTTGGGTTGCGGAACAATAATTGTTCCATGCAGATAAGAACGATTTAAATGCGTCTTGTGGGTCCGCATCTGTGTTTATAGGTGCTGGCCAGGGCACATTGATGTTTTGAGGGAGTGACTTCTGAGATAGTCTTGCGATCTCCTCCTGCATAGACTTCAAGAGCATAGTTTGTTGTTGAATTACGTTCATTATTGAAGTTTCTTCCATTTTTGCGCTGCCACCAAATATATTTAAAAAACCTCTTCTTCAGGCTCCAAAAAGGCTTCAATCCATGCTTCTGATGCTACAAAGATACAGCCTTGAGTTACAATTTGTATCTGGAAAGGAAAATATTATGGCAGATGCATTATCTCGATTTTATTTGGAATGTAAAGACATTGATAAATCAAAAGACTTGAAAATATTTAAAATTATAGAAAGAATTAATCCTTTGTTGAACTTACCTATATCTGATAACTGCATACAGGAAATAGAGGATGCAACATCAAGAGATTACAATATTCTGGCTTTAAAAAACTTTATTCTACATGGATGGCCAAAATATTTGAGAGATGTGCCAGATGCCATTAAGCAATACCATAACTATAAAAGTGAGTTAACAACCTATAATGGTCTTGTACTTAAGAATCAAGCTATACTAATACCAGAAAATTTAAGAAAAAAAATGTTGATTAAGTTACATAAAGCACATTCAGGAATTGAAAACACATTAAAATTAGCTAGAGATGCTATATTCTGGCCATCAATGTCTAATGACATAAGAGAAATGATTAAAAATTGCACTACTTGTAGTAAATATCAACCAAGTCAGCAAAAATTTACCATGCAAAGTCACAAAATACCTGAATATCCATTCCAAATAATATCTATGGATGTTTTTTTTTTCAATCAAAATGGTAAACAAATTAAATATTTAATAACAGTTGACCATTACTCAGATTTCTTTGAGATTGATGTACTAAAAGACTTGTCCTCCAAACAAGTAATAGAAATTTGCAAGAAAAACTTTTCACGACATGGAATCCCAGAAATTGTTGTCACAGATGGTGGCACTAATTTTGTCAGTCAAGAGTTTTCAGACTTTGCGTGTAAATGGAGCTTCACACAAGTCACATCATCTCCGCATCATCCCCAAGGCAATGGCAAGGCTGAAGCTACAGTCAAGATAGCCAAAAAATTATTAACAAAAGCTGCTGAAGATAGAGAAGATATCTGGTTGAGTCTGCTCTGCCTGAGAAATACCCCTAACAAATTAGATTCAAGCCCTGTACAAAGGTTATTTTCACGTAGAACAAGAGGATTCTTACCAACTATTAAAACTTTACTGAAACCAAATGTGGTTGAAAATGTCTCTGAAAACATTAAGACTAAAAAAGAGAGGGTAAAATACTCGCATGACAAAAGGGCCAAAAGAGCAACCACATTAGAAATAGGACAGCCTGTATCAGTTCAGGTTCACCCAGCATCTAACAAAACTTGGACTCCTGGAGTGATTGCAGACATTCTTTCAGATCGTTCTTACTTAGTGGATGTGAATGATTCAACTTATAGAAGAGACCTTACACACATTCGTCCACTTTCACCACATTCAACAGAAGTATCTCAAACTCAAAATACCACGAATATCACACCACAAGTTCCTGTTGTTAAGGAACAAGAGAATGTAACTTCATCAAACACACAACAAGATGATGACAAAGTTGTATCACTTCCTTGTGCATCTTCAACTAATTTAGATGTTAACCTAGAAGATCCAGAAACCCAAAACTGTTTGGTAGCTACCAAACAGTCCAATCCAAGTTCTCAGTCTACTACTAAGACTCCTTTAGTTAATAAGTCACCTAGTCCAATAATTAATAGACCTAGAAGAGAAAGAAAAACACCAGCCTTTCTGAAAGACTACATATTAGATTAAATAGTTAAATTAGATAAGATATGTACCTATTAATTTTTATGAAAAGACAGCGTGTTGTATGGGCTAATAGCCACTGTGTCAGATTGAGATTCTAGGTTTTGACAGCCCGCCTTCTGGGACGTCAGTGTATGTGAATCTGAGGCATGAATCGAAAATGTAGATTGAATTTATGTGATTATTAAACTGTGAAGTTTATAATTATTGAGACTTTCAATTATAAAACAGTTTCTTCACGTCACGCGTTGGCCGAAACGTACGAAAACCAATTTATTTCCCATCAAAATCCCGTTGGTAGATCTATTGGCAATTTACACATAGTCTATAATTTTGGGAATCAATTTTGTTTTCTGCCACCAGTACCGCAGGGAACCGAACGAAATCGTCTAGAAAATCCATTTTAATAGTGTAGTAGTCTGGACAAAGACCGCATTTTTGACACAGAATTTTTCATTTTGTATTTTTCCAGTAAATTAGCAAATTGAGTATGAAGAACTAACGTAACGTAACGTAATGGATTATTCATAACCTAAGTGTTCGTGTTTTACACCGCATTAGCGACTCAGGCGATAATACCGGTTCCATCAACTTCCATGACAAAAATATAATCTGAATGATCACTGTCGACGAACTCCGATGGCAGCCTGTCATCGGTAAAAACATTTCGACTGGCCACGCTAAACATGATAGTAACGGGTCGATACCTCCAACTTTTTGCTGCGAGACTCGCCGATGATACAGAAGTCATATACTAAAGACTTTTACAAACTTCAATTTAATCGACATGTAATTAAAACTGACACTATTATTGCAACAATTCCAATCACAAAAGCTATAGAATACAATAAATGTAGGTCAGTATTTGTTATGTAAATAACCGAACGTTAACCATACTGCGTTAAAATATCACCGAATACCTTCATTTTATACAGAATTTGGGGTTTATAGGGTAATAGAGAAACTTTGAGCAGAAACGATGCATGGGGTCGCGTTGATCGGTGACCTCCGAACTCGAATGGTTCATTGAGCATAGCAGCTGAGCGGTATCGTCATCCATTCAACCGCCGCTATCGCCCGTCGCTCAGTGCCGATCCTAAACACGGAACGCGTCACACGCGCCAGCAACGTAGGCTGCGTAACAGTGTGCCTTTGCCTTTTATTTTTTTACGCGCGCTTGGCGGGAATTTTGACAGATAGAATTTCTTTTAATGAACTTAGAAAAAGTGGCAGCCATATTGTACGAATTATTTTATAGTGAAATGAGTGTTTGATCGTGAAACTATAATTTTGCAAAACAAAACAAAGTGTTTCAAGATGATGACGTCTGTGTATCATGAGGTGAGTGCACGACATTTCCCACTTGGCATTTAGTTGTTTTTGTTGAGTAATTGTCTTCGCAAACTGGACTCCACCGTTGTTAAACTTTTATTTTTTTAATTTTTTTTTTCTTATTATATAGATAATTAAACGTTGTGAGCCCAAATTGCAAGGCATTTTATAGGAATTTGTAAAAGCGAGAATTATTCTGTTTTTCTTTAGTGTCAAAACACGCAAGTTCAAGTTCATGGCCGAGCATAATTTAAATACATACTTAGGCAAAAGTCGTTACTATTCAGGCCTAATTAAATATTCATATTTGAAGTTCGTCGTGATAAAGAACCGTTTAAGATTATTCTATCAATATTTTTGAACACATGTGTATTATTCAAATGTGTTTTTGTGACAAAATTATGTCGCCTCGTATGCGCTGTCACAGTATAGATGTGGAGTAAATATTGGTTTAGAACTTTAGACACAGCTGACATAGCACCCACGGCAGGCGACAAGTTCGAAATTATTTAGCATAATTATGTACATATTATGTGTTTGCGTAAAAAATTTATCGAATTCATTAGAATTCTGATAGAATGCGTACTTAAGCAAAAAAAAGTTTGCATAAGATTATTCCAGCCTGTGACGTGCAGAATTCATCGATTTTTAAGCGTAGATAACCAAATCAAATACATTCTATGGAAGCCAGATAAACAACCAAAAAAAAAATGATCACATCGAAATTCCCACAACATTCTGACCCCAATTCTTATCTAAAAGGGCAACGTTACACTTGCATCCGATGACATTCGCAGAACACTAGACAGTAGACACGTCTCCGACCTTTTTGTAACACGATTTTACTCGAAACTAGAACGTTTATCTTCACGTAATATCATATGTAGAAGGTTGTGTTACACGGCCATTAAAGCATCCTACACGAAAACAGTTCCTGGTGCATACAAGCATATCTTACGGCTTCCAAAAGCATGGAGGATCTAATTGGGAAGCGGAAAGGTTCCTAAATGCAGTTTGTTTATCCAATTTAAACATAAAACAGGCCTGCTGTGAGACGCGTTACTGTTTTCGGTACGAGCTTTTTTCCATGTTAAACATAACATCACGCCCTTAGGTTAACTTAAGAGACTTATAAGAAGATTCCCCCCCCCCCCCCCCCCCCCCCTATATGACCAGTTATGTTTTACCCACTTATTCAAGGAATAAATTACACCATGACAAAAGAAGAATCAGTTATACCATGTACGCACGGCTACACATCAAGCTATACATAACCAGTATAAGCTGACTTCTGATTGTACGAAAAACCTATACAATGCGAGGTCAGCTAAAACTGGAAACGTATAACTTGATGTGTAGTACATAGGATGAACCTATTGCTTCAGACTAAGCACAAATCTACCAACCCACTGTAGGCCCGCGTGGTGGATTATGGCGCACTCCCTGTCACAGAGAGGAGGCTTGTGTGCCAGCAGTGGGAACATTATAGGCTGATTATACTTGAAAGAAAGAAAGAAAGAAAATACTTACATTTATTTAGCACAGACTAAAAGACACATAATAAAACAGCTAGGTACATACATCAGATAAAAAACAGAACTTATAGGTAAGTAATGTAAAGTCCGATGTAAGAAATTAGCAGGAG
Source organism: Globia sparganii (assembly GCA_949316385.1). Lineage (NCBI taxonomy): Eukaryota > Metazoa > Arthropoda > Insecta > Lepidoptera > Noctuidae > Globia > Globia sparganii. The sequence continues at coordinate 5,403,789 of OX438667.1, forward strand.
AGTGTGCCTCACGGCCGTGCCAAAAAGGCCCAGTTCAGCATAAAGCCAGACAACTAGTGCCTGACGCTGGTTTTCAACTGGACCTACTTATACTAAGCACAAATCCAGGCTTCGGACCGCTACTGAGTAAGTCCTGTCGAAGAACAATGAGACTTTGTCACTCAATCAGACTGATGAATGAGACTCAATTTTCTTCTTCGTGATCTAAAATACAGTCAAGCTAGGGAGCTTGACTGTATTTTAGATCTTGTTGGACCAAAACTTCCCCAGATCCACGGCGTCGTCGGTGACAGCGCAGAGGTCACTTTGACTGCTTATGTTGTGTGTTATTCCACAATAAACCCGTCTGCCTTCAAAGCCAGAGTGAACAGGCATCTTCTAGGCACGCTCGTTTCATTATAGACCTCATCCATCGCTTTCCTCTTTTTATCGAGGCCAAAAAATGTTTTGTGACGCTGGGGTTCAATGCTCGGTGACAACAGTCGCATATATACGAGACCAATAACAAAGCAGTAAATTTTTCCAACTTGTAACATAATTACCATGTTATCAATTATCATCTACCTAGCTTTTTCCCAGTTATGTTGGGGTCGGCTTCCAGTCTAACCGGATGCAGCTGAATACCGGTATTTTACATGGCGCGATTGCCTATCTGACCTCCACAACCCAGTTACTGGGTAATGCTCCTTGGTAAGATTGGTTGTCAGACTTTCGGGCTACTGACGACCCGTAATGACTGTCAAAGATCCACGAATGACATCCGGGACCAACGGCTTAACATGCTTTCAGAGGCACGGAGGGATCTTGGTATGTGAAGATGGTCACCCATACTTGCCACAGTTACAATTACTTAGCCACAAGCCCCTCTAACATAATTACCATGTCTACACTTTATTGTGAATGTTTACACAGTTCATTATCGATGCTGATCTGTTTGCTTAGTTAGCAACGGAAAGCAAGCAACGCAACGTGCTATCGCCTAGCGTGTTTAATGTTTACTTTATGCAGTTTGTTTACAATCGCTCGAAACTCTTTGAGATTTCCATCTATGGTCTGTTGGAGTCTTTTTTGAGACTTATCTCTGGCAGCTGCCAAGCCAATTAGTTTGTGGTTAGTTTTCGTTTTTGTCGTGGATTTCAGAATGATGTCAGAATGCTTTTGTCACCTCATTTGGACATAAGTCCTAGAACCAAAAATTCGAAGACATGTGACATTTACCAACCCGCACTGGGCCCGCGTGGTGGATTACGGCCCACTCCCTTTCACAGAGAGGAGGCTGGGAATATTATAGGCTGATAATTTGGTTATGATTTCTTATAGATCCAAGCGTGGTTTTCAGGCTCTTAAAAGGTTCGAATCTCAGAAAATGCTAATCAGAAAAAGCAAATCCTTATGGCTATGGTAGATTCTTTAAAAAGCAGAGAAACTCTTATCCACATAGAATACGTAACAAAATTTTTTTTAAAGTACAAACTTCCAGTTCGTGCTCCCAAAATTTGTGGGAAGGAATAATCGCATGTGTCAGATTTTATTTTGACATAGTTTTTTTTTTTGCTCACATTAACGATGTACTTAATATGAATTTTTACGGTTCCTTTTTGTTATCTTATCAGTAGGGAGTCTTTCGACCGTTTCTAATAAAATATTAGCTTTGCTTATCGGCTACGTTTTGCGGTATTGAAATTAACGGATAAGCTTTGAAAATATTATTACTTATTTACCATGAGCGTGTGTTCCTACCATAGAAATATTATATCTGTGGTTAATTTTATATGTTTCCGTGAATACATTTTCACATTAGGTATGTTTTCGTGCATACATACAGGTTCAAATAATCTATCGCGCTAATCTCTAGAATTACCAGTAGGATTTAATTTTTTTTTTTTTTTGCATTTGATAGCTCACGGGAACGAAGTCACAGGCAGAAGCTACGTCTATTTATTATAAGTGTCCTAATCTCCAAACTTTAATAAAACAATATATACTTATCTCTTTAGGTAATGAACCTGTAATGATAGTTATAAGGGAGAGATATATACATAATATGCCAGCGTCGCGAGCGCATCACGGATTAATTTGTATTGTCAATGTCAATGAATGCGTGTCGTCTTTGGTCCCTGGCCCTGACATCAAGCAATAGACAAAATTGTCAACATGTTATATGTATGCTTGAGTACGAGACTTTTGACTACGTTGTATGTGTATATTTTATGTATTTTTTATTTTATAATTGTAATGTGCGTTTTGTTTGTTCAGAATAAACAATTTTTCTTTCTTTATAAAGGGTTATTGGAAAAAGATCATCAACCTCTTAAGAGTTCATAGCACTCATCATTATGAACAACTTTTACTGAGGCCCAAACCTGAAATCGCGAAAAAAAATCAGCTGTTCCCTACATTTTGACGAGATAGACGGAAATAAATGTAGGGAACAGCTGATTTTTATTTCGCGATTTCAAGTTTGGTCCCATAGTAAAAGTTGTTCATAACGATGAGTACAATGACCTCCTAAGAGGTTGTTGGTGTTTTTCCAATAACCCTGTATATTATATTGCTAGTCTATATTGTGTGCCACAGCTAGAAAAAGGCCAACATATTTCCTTTTACCCCTCCCTGTCTTGTGCGATCTCTGGCCATATTGGTCCTGCAAATGTTATCACATCGAGAGATAAACAAATAAATAAAATATTCGGAGATATAATCAACGAACAACTGTATTTAGATAACTTTCACTGAATGACCGCTTTCAAAACAGTGCAGTGATAATGTGTGCGGTACCCGTCATTACATAGTTCATGGGTACTTTGTCGCTTTCACTCCTATCATCATTGTTTTGACCATTATTTTCGTATCAGAAGCTTCGACAGCACAAAGATCCACCGTATTTAAGTTTCTCTTTAGTGATGATATCAATACTATGTAAAATAACACAACGTCACGCCTAAATTTCTAGAAGGTTTAGGCAGAGGTGCACCTATAGCACACCCCGGACACTCCGTACAACGCGCGCAAAATAATTACCTACTACTACTACTACATAGCCAAATGACGTTGGTACACGTGCAAATGTGTGCGTAAACTCTAGTAGGGTTGGTTGTCGTGCGGAGCGTAAAAAAAAGGCGGGAACGACGACGACGCGACTAGAAAGGACTAGTTTGATTGTTTATCTAATTAGTCGTGTTCGTAATGAAATAAAAATAATATTATAATAGTTAAGTAATAAATGTAAAACTTTTTAACAATAACTTTAATTTCGGATGTCGGTGTCTTTGGATCTGTATTTTAGTTTATTGCCACCGACTTACGAAATTAAAGTTATTTTTCAGTTTGTATTTAGTGTTTTTTTGGAAGTCGGTTTTTTTTTGCTAAAAAGTTTTTATTTCTCGCTTTTTAGTGGGTCTGTTTATAAAGTATCTAAGTTACAATAGCCTAATGTCAACTTGCTCATCGCCTTGTACAAATTAGAGCTTTTCCCGATGCAGGGACGTTAATTGTTGAGAAGTTCGAATTGTGACGAGCATAAATTGTGCTTAGCAAACATATTAAAGTAATCGAATCGCAACCTGTGAAATAGGTACTTATTATTGAGTAGTGCCGGTGGCCATCTGTGGTCTTCATCATCAGTTCCACTTCACTAAATGTTGCTATCCCAGAGCAAATATCCATGCAAATAAGGTACCTACTTAGCTAAATATTGCTTACACTAAAATATTTTCGTTTAAATGACCTACTTAACTATAAATAATCGGTTATTATATCGCATGGTATTAAAATGCGATATCTTACAAACATTTATGTAAATACAAATTCGGAAAAGCATCACAATATTGAACCATCGTGATTAAAACTCAGATAAAACTTTTAAATCGCAAAATTGTGTGCTCGTGTCAGCAGTACAGTGCTGCGGTTCTTTGTGAGCGCCCCGAGCTAGAGAACCGCCGATAATGCCGCGGGTGTGCGGGGTGAGGTGCGGTATCTGATGTCAGCGCGGGGTAGGGAGTGGCCATTCTGTACGAAGTACTATTAGGTATTCTGTGCCTATAGTACAACCCTTCGGAACGTGGATCCACGCGAGACACAATGGCTTTTAAATTGTTTTTGTAATTACGGCATTCACCTGGGAACAGGGGGCGAGAATATTGCCATCAATCGAGCGCAAATCCAGATTCAGGGCTCTTACTGAGAAATTCCTGATAGAAAAACGCAATAACACACACAACCCAACCTGGGAATCGAATCCGGGGCCTCATGCTCAGCAGTAACGCTTGACCACTAGACCAAATTGACAGGTTATATACATATAATAAGGTAGGTGTGTCGAATTACGCCTACTTAAGGATGAACGTAAATTTCTCTAATATAATAAATGAAGATGAAGAACAGAATGTATTCATGGGATGTATGTTTATTAATACATAAATAAAACACAAAATATTATTGGTCTGTTTATTAAAATAATCAAAAAATATCAGAATTCAAACACCATCGTTTTGGCGAAGTTAAACTACTGAAGTTAAATTTCGCCTAGTACAGTTTTCTTAAAATTACTTTTTATTAAAGCATGAACACAGTTTTCTGTAATTAGGAACTTAATAAGTCTAAGCAGGAGTATCTTAATCATCAGTCCTTTTAAATTTTACAACATGTTATCACAGTTATACAACCAGGTAAAAAAAAACTAAAATTACTAAGGTAATAACATAAATATTTTTTTTTCTTCAGTGGCACATAGTTTAAACATAATCAAATAGTCTGAATACACATTAATCAAACAAAAATAAATTCTAAAAAAAAATGAATGTAGGCGTTATTATACGCAGCTGAGGTAGCAACGCCTATCTAAATCTACGTAGCTAGAATTAATCACAACCATCAGGACATCTAAATTCTTCTATGTCATCTTTTGTCAAACCGATACACTCCTCGTGGTACCATTTAGTACAATTTACACATGGTCTCATATCGGCAATACGATCCTCATAACAAGCGTAGCAATACCATTCCCCAGTTTTATTCTCTTTACCCTTCTTTTTGCGAATTTCTTTTTTTTTTTCTTTAGTTTGTGCTATTTTCTCTTTTTTTTTGTATTTTTGTTTTTATTATATTGTGTTCTCTTAATTTTCTCTTGTTAGCTGTTTTCTCATTATCGTCTGCCTTCTTTTTCGTTTCTTTCGGGTCATTAAATAAATCTTTACTTACTCTTTGGCCTTTGTAATTCAAAGCCTTTCGACGTGGTCTTTTTTTGGTGATTGCATAGTTCGGTGTAGGCATAAATTGTTGAAACTGTGATTTTTTCGATAACTGAGCCAATGGTACGTCTTCTTCACGATTTGCTTCAGAATCCGAGTCAGATGAATAAATACGTAACGATTGCTCTACACGTGATCTTGTGATGAATCTTGTCATAATTTCACTGTCAGAACTGTCTTCATCATCAGAAGCAAGTTTACATTGTTGAATAAGTGGTCTTGTGATAAATTTGGTGATAATTTCACTATCAGAAGTATGTTCAGAGTCGGAAGCATCAGTAGACGAGCTATAACATACAAGTCTCTTTACAGTTCGTAAGCCACTTGTAGAAGCAATCGGCGATCTGTAAGAGGGTTGACTTTTTGTGTATGATGGAGTTAACTGCAAAGGATGTGGTTTGATGTGTGATTCTGGAGGAGTGACTTGTGGCGTTGGACTCATAATAAGAGAATGTTGTGGAGTGTGTTCAGGAGCAGGCCAAACAGCTGTTGAGCGCGGTGATGTAACATGTGGAGATGGACACTCAATCAGTGAATGCGGTGAAGTGACTTGTAGAGCAGAAAACTCTACGTCAAAAGTGTTCAAACTTTCAATCAGAGACGGTGAGAGTGAGACGTCTTGTGTTAGGTATGCAGTGGTAGGGGTTGCCTGCCGAACATTCACCAAACGTTCGAGCTCTTCATTGCTAACTGCCATTGGAGATATATCGCAAGATTCACTTAGAGGTGCCTGTTGTTCCGTTAACACTGAGGGTGCAAAAGCGCTTTCAGGCAAAATATTTGGATTAAAGGGATATAACCCTGTTGCTCGGAAGCCACTAGTGATGTTTTCATGTGTCATACATTTTGACCATATCTTCGACAAAATCTTGTTGAAATCTGGACGAGTTAATTTTTGTGCATGGGTTTTATAAAAATGTTGAAGAACTTCCTGGTCCCAGTAACTCTCGAAAGGTTTGTAGCAGGCTTTATCAAGCGGTTGCAATTCATGGGTCGTATTTGAGGGCAGACAGTATAGAGTGATACCAAGTATATCCGCTTCTTCAGCAATTCTGTAGTCTAAATGACACTTTGCCCCGTCAAATATAAGAAGGCAGTTTCCCGAGGTCTTGTATCTGGCGAAATGTCTTAAGAAGTCTATAAAAAGCTCTGAAGTCATGCTTCCCTTCGGAGCCATTCTAACAGTTGAACCTGGAGGCAGATTTAATTCGAATTCTGGCTTCCTTCGAACGCCTTTAAATATAATCATTGGCGGTATGGAATTCCCTAACGCATTTGCACAACCCACGATCGTGACATTTTCGCCATGTTCAGATGCTTGTAAATGAACTCTTTTTGTTCCTTTCTGAGCGATTACTGTAGGTTGTTTGTGCATCGTTAAACGGCAACCTTTTTCGTCCATATTGTAAAGCCTTTCTGGATTGTAACGGATTCCTAATTCGTCATATAATTTTTCCACTTCTTTAAAATGATGTGAAACGATTGCTTTGTTGAGTTTTTGGCCTCTGGCTTGATTTAAAAATTGGGCTTTGCGTTTTGCTACATTGCTATTTCTTTTTAGGAATAACTTAAGCCAGTCTCGTCCGGCAATGCCTAATTGTTTATTAAAATTGTTAGTAATGTTATATGTTTCACAAAACACAAATGCTTGTTTGCGTATCATCTTTGGCGTTAACGGGATCCCCAAATCTGCAAATCTAATAATCCTTTTCACAAAATCTTGTTCCTGTTCGCTAGTAAATACTGATCTTCTGCCTAAATTTAGTTTGGACATTCCACTCTTTAAATAATCTCGTAATGTTCTTCTAGGGATATTATAACTACTAGCTGCTTTATAACTAGATAACGCGTTTGTCTGAACAGCAGTCACAGCAGCTTCTAAATCACTTTGTGTCCATGAGGCACGCTTTTTCTTTGCAGTCGACATATTTTTTAACCTAAAACAATGAACTGGCATGAAAAAGCGCATAGGTAACTTATTACTATATTTTGAACTTTATATTATTTTCAATGAATTACCTACATTTCGTGGATCAATCAATTCATTTTCATAATATGCAAATAAATTAATTTCATGACAAGCTGACGAGATGGTTAAAAGCGCCTATGGTAGCATTTGGTATGGGTAATAACGCCTAGGCGTAATTACCGTCGAGGACACTTCTAATATGTTTGAAATATAATGGAAAATCGACTGCTTAATACTATAGAAAAACTGGTTATGAACGGTTGAATAATCATACAAACAAATAAGCCTTAAAGATTACTACTAAACTTACAAATTTTATTAAAACTTACCGCTTAATTCCCGCTCTCTGTTGTTAAAAACGGCACCGCGACTACTCACCACGGACGTCAGTCGACTACTAGCTCGCGGGGTGGGGAGCGCCGCGGGCGCGAGTCGGGGTTGTTTCGGGATGTATGAACCTTGATGCGTATGTTTTAAGTTTGATTTTAACTAGTATGTAACGTGAGTTATTTAGTATAGGCGTAATTCGCATCTAGGCGTAATTCGACAGACCTACCTTATAATATCATCCGAATAACGATTTGAACTGTGACCCCAGTCTAAATTATATTCGGATTGACCGGCATCGCCATTCAACGTTGATATAAGGATTAGATTAGGCACTTTTTATTTCAAATGTTTATTGATATCGTTATAATTATAACACTACCTGATAACGTGTTTTAAATTGTTCCTCACGATTTTTTTATATATTTAGAAGTCATGTTTTAGAAACCATTTTCGTTTTATGATAGAATTAGGTAATAAGCATCAGAGAAGTGTAATAAAAATTAAAAGTATTGATGATTACAATTGAGTTTATTTTTTTAAACGAAATGGATTTAATGACGCAATATTTTAGATGGACTGCACTCTAAACGTTTTCTACCTTTTAAGAAACACATATTTTAACCTCAAATGGACGTAATTAAGTACCGTAAAACCTTACAAGATTGCCCAACTAATCTGACTTTGCCCAGCAAGGTACTTTTCACAAATATTAAAAAAACCGGCAACATTTTTTAGTTGCGTCTATTATTTAATCTATGGAAGAAATTTTAATATGTCTCTGGCAACACTACGTAACTGATGTTTCCTAATGTCACTTCAGTCAGCTGTCAAACTGTATCGAAGTTAGTGGTGTGTTTCGCGGGCCAAAAATCGAGTGAAAAACTTTCTGTAAAAATCGATTTCTAATTATAGCAGGTAAGTAAGTTTTTTACCACTGTTTGTTTGTAATAAATACACATTAATGATCGAATATCCAACGCGAAATATCTCTTAAATTCGAAATTAGGATGGTGGGCAATGTCAAATTAGTTTTTGTAAAGCAATTGTTCCAACTTTGCCCACCAAAATATTATCGTTAGGGTTGTCACCTCAATGTTAAATTAGATCTGAAATACTTAGGTACTTTCTTTTACATTCATTTCGGTAATGCTAAGTAATGCTGATAGATAAATTTATTAATTAAATAGCTGACCCGGCAGACTTCATACTGCCTCAATCGATAAATAAAAGAAAATTTACTCTACATTTTATTTAGAAAACGTTTGTATGGGAAATAGAAAAGGGCTGTTTTTAGGGTTTTCCCGGGAATTATTCGATTTTTCTCACCTTTTAAACCTTCCCTAGACCTCCACGAACATTTCAAGACCAAGATAAGATAAATCCGTTCAGCCGTTCTCGAGTTTTAGCGAGACTAACGAACAGCAATTCATTTTTATAATATAGATAATAGATAATAATTAATCAATACATGTGTTAAAAATGTAAATTTTGTTGTAAAAAGTACCTACATTGGAACTATTTGCAAAACAATTGACTAAAAATGAGAAGCAAGTTAATTTCTCTAAATATTTTTTTTGTTTGTTGATTTCTTTAGTTGTATTTTTGTATACAGATCTCGATTAAACTTTCGTTAGAGTGTTATTAAAGAGTCTGAGAAATAAGTACTATTATGCTATCTCTCAAAGGTGCTGAGCAGTATACTATGTCTCGCATCATGCTATCTCAATAACTTTATTTTGATTAAGCGTATTTGTTAATTTCGCTGAGGTAATTTTTTTCTCAATTATTTCAGGATGAATAATACTAAGCCTAAAAACACAAGAAAAAAAAGAAGAATAAGTATTAGGATCGCGAGCATACAGAAATTATTCAGAGGAAATGTAAGAGTAGCAGTTGACATGGTAGAAAATAACAGGATGTCAAGTCGGGAGGCAGAATAGAGGTTCGGACTTCCACGATGGACGATATTGAACAAAGTTAAAAAAATTCACTTGAAACCAGCTGGAGGACAGACGAAAGGTGTTACAGGTGTCTGTTTTGTATCACATCTATAGTAGGTACAGAGGCCAGCACATCAAGCTACCCCAATCTGTCAGATTTTCCCAATTGAATATGAACCTTATTCCTTTGTGCTAAAGTTGAAAATCTATCAAAGAAATTTGACAGACTGGGGTAGGTTGACCTGCTGGCGTCTGTACAACTACAAGCTGCTGGAAAAGTGAAATTAAGTTATACTTTATTTAATTTTAATGAGCCTAAAAAAATGTTCCTTTTACGTAGGTACCTATGCTAACAGTTGCTGTTAATTTATATTGTTGGTTTTTAAAAACTTTATCTTAGATAGAGATTTATTTCACTTGTGTGAGTCTATAAAGTCAATATTTCTATTATTTATATAAAGAGTTTATAATTGATCTTATATTGTTTGTTTTAAAGCTAGTAAGCATTTGATTTAAAATATTGCTAATTTTATAATTGTTCAAATATTTTTAGATTAATGTTTAAGAGCGAGCTACGTGATCGTAACGTACCTGCGTACCCCGTGCTGATTAACAATAAAAAGTGACAACCCTAGATAATCGTTTTATTTGAATGAAAAATTACAAAAAAAATGTTGCTACTTTGCCCACTCAAATTTGACAGGTAATATGAATGCTTATACGTTTAGCACTAAGGTCCTATGACAGATTAACTATTTTTCTAAAATGATCCTTAAACATTATGTTCATAAGGTAAAAAATACTGCAGATACGGAAGTTTCTGCAAAATGGGCAAACTTGTAAAAATTAATATATATTTGGCCCGCTGTCCAAATTGAGGATTTTAACACATAAAATTCATTATCTTGATAGTATCGTATATTCTATGCAAAGAACATTGCATTTATGAATGATGTAGCACAATCACCAATTAAAAGTATTATTAATTAAAAAAAATATTTAAAGTAGAATAAAAAATCCGGGCAAAGTTGTACGGTTTTACGGTACTTTGTTTTATATAAAAAGTCCATTACCGGGTTTTTGTTCTCAAATAGTCGACAGTTATTTACATAAATTAACATATAAAAATGTTATTATATGGTTTAATGTGCGTGCAGTACTAAATATTTCTTAATTTGGATTTAGGAACTTAGGAATTAAATGTGTATATCATTAGATATGCAATCGTAAGCCGTAATAACGTTCTTCATGAATTATTTTATTTGTTTTACTACTAGGTTTATGTTACGTTACGCACATTATATGTTTATATAACAAAAATATTTTATTACTGTTATAATTTTTTTAAAAGATTTTCTCAATTAGCTCTGCATGATACATAAGCTATTAAATTATAGGGAAATTCTACATTAATTTCAGATACTCAGCGGTATTTGCAATTAGCGTAACGATTATTTTATATGTAATATTATTATTTATTATGTGTAAGTAATAATCAATCATGAATTAAAAAATTAACCAACCGTTAACTAACCTATAGTTTTAGCCAGCCTGATCGAGCTTATGATGAGTTAATCTACAGTTAATTTGCTGTCAAATATCACGATAAATATGCTGTTTGTTGACATTTTTTTAAAAGCCAACATTTTCACCAAACATAAATGAACACAACAGAAATAATATGATAATATAAAAAGCTTCTTTATTGTTCTCTAGAATAAATCAATATTTTTTTCTCAAAAGCTCTTTCTAGCTTCAAAGTTTTATTGAAGCTTTCAAATCGCCATTTAACTTTTATTGTCTTTAAAGTATGTCTTCTATTCACTGTTTATTTACATTTTAATCCGTAAATCTTAACCGTCGTTTAGAATTCCCCGCGTGTCCACATTAACATGTCGTCATTGATATATATGTTACACTAGATTAGCAATTACCTCACCAAGGCGTTGCCACTAGTCTGATGGCCACAGCCATCAGCGTAGCTAACGTCAGTTCAGTGCTCTGTGTGACGCCAACCGAAGTCAACCGAGTGACATGCGACAAAAAATATCGCGAAAGAGTGCGATTCAAGATCACAAAAACATAATAAATTAACCGGAATTACTTTCCACACGTAAATTAATTGTCTCTGTGTTTATATCAACGTAAAAACGCAATAAAATGTAGAATTTTGTAAATTAGGTTCAGTGTTACCACTAAAAACTTAGTTTTAGTTTCCCACATTAGTGGGAGTTTTTAATTTATGGAATAAGTGATTTTAAATATTTTTTAATAATATAGACGTAGCAGGGTGCCTAAAAATGCAGCACGCCGTGAAAAATGGGTGGAAATAATCCGATTGCTGAGAAAAGAGACTGACTGGCTACCTACTAAATCATTTAATTTCATTAATAATAAAGAAAAAATATTCAAAAAGAAAATGTCTTAGTTATTTTCATTATTTATAAACTTCTATAACACATCCAATAAGAAATACATAATTCAAATATTTAAAAAATAATTTAACTTAACCTAAAACGCTTTTTATGGCTTAAAATGTTGGGTAAAATTTCGCATGGGTAGGCAACCCCATCCCGTCATTGCATGTATATACTGCGGTCTTTGTCTAATCTAAGCGACGGTATTATTCTTACGACGTGTGTAAGTGAGACAGATATATGTTTACTTTTAAATGTTTAGTGGTTTCAAAGCTACGTCGTCGCGTTTATAAAGTGGCTTCACTTTTTTGACACATTTTATTGAGGTTTGCTTCTCTAGTTATATAGCTTAATGCATGTCGTCATGTCTGAGGACTATGGTGTTGGTGGCCGTTGAAATGACGTCACTGCATCGGTGAGTCATTGCGACCAGCCATGTCTGCCTCCCATTCACAAACTCCTTACTAAAGATTATTTATAGCAGATTTGGTTCAGTCGCGATTAGTGATTAATTTTCGTATACTTTTTGGGATGGTAGGTTTATTGATATCTTAATTTTCGGTTAAATTATAGTCACCTATCTTGTAGACCATTCTTTTTGGTTTTAAAAATCGAATTCGTCAATTTTTCAGTTTGGTATTGGACAAAAACAAAACGGATTACAAATTAACGTCATGTTCTTTTTTTAAATTGGCTTATTTAAGCAGCTTAGTTATACTTCATGGTAATTATTTGGTACTGTATGCGTGTTCTGACTTTTTCATGAGCTATTAACGTATCTGTATGATACCTATTACAAATCAAATTTTTTGTACAGCTCTACAATTACAAATAATAACTTTCAGCGTTATTAATTTTTGAAGTCAAGGTTGATAAGGCTACAGAAATTACGACGAGAATAGAGATTGCTTACAGTTACTACCCATTTTTTGTTAGAAAATATTGTATAATACCAGCCTATAATGTTTCCACTGCTGGGACCCAGGCCTCCTCTCTGTAAGAGAGAGTGGGCCATAATCCACCATGCGGGCGCAGTGCCGGTTGCTGAATGTCACAGGTTTTCGAATTTTTTTATTCTAGTACATACCGGTTTCCTCACGATATTTGTATGACCGTGATAGATAGTATGAAAGTTTCATTAAAATTAACACGAGTCAACAGACACACGAGTCAACAGCAGTAATGAGGAAACCATTAGTTTCGCTATGACGTTTTAACTACACGAGAATGCCTTTCAACAACATTTAAATGTTTTATAATGTTTGGGTTAGAAACCTCAATTTCGGAAGCGCATCGCAGCCGGTTTTGTAACATTGATTAAAACGTATAAAGCCGGGGTCAGTGGGATTTAGTTACAAATGAAAATTGTGCCCAATGGCCAATGGCAATGAGTCATCCAATATGTGTTCTATTTACTAATGGAAATTAAACTTTCCCCTTGTTGGCGTTAATTAAGTTGGATAGGGGCGTTGGTATGAGTCCATTTTATATTGCTGCCAATAATTGTCCCTTTTTATTATCGAGGTCAAGAGCGGGCCTATTCAGCAATAAAAAAGGACCCTGGCCGGTGCGAAAAAAGAATGGGATCATCATGTTTGCCCACTGACTGTTAGCTCTATTTTGCATTTTGAATCCAGATTTCCCCATAACTATTTCCAGCACCATTTATGAGTGGTGTCTTCTAATATATAAAATTCTCGTGTCACAGTGTTAGTTACCATATTCCTCCGAAACGGCTGGACCGATTTGTATGAAATTTTGTGTGCATATCGGGTAGGTCTGAGAATCGGCTACTATGTATTTTTTTTTTGCAAAACGACGTTTGCGGGGTCAGCTAGTAGATTTATAAAATAGCATGTTAATAAAGTGCATATAATGTACCGTTTCGAATCACCAATCTTCTAGTGATAAAACGGCGAGTCAACAAATCTATAAACCAGCAACTTTTATGATAGATAAGAACGAGAACATTTCCTTTTGCACTACAAAACCTCATGAACCAACATTTAAAGTTAATCTCTTCATCATGTAGTGAGGCAATTAGGAAGAAACCTTAAAAATAAATAAAACACAAACAGGGACATAAAAAAATAGGGGGCGTGAGGGGCCCGTGGCTAAATGATAACAGCCGCACAGGTCGATCGATCAGGATAAGCTACGCTTGCCGCGGTTGGTCTGTGGATGGGTGACCATCTTTACATACCGAGATCTCTCCGTGCCTCGGAAAGCACGTTAAGCCGTTGGTCCAGGCTGTCATTCGTGGATCTTTGACAGTCGTTACGGGTTGTCAGAAGCCCGAAAGTCAACATAGTTGGGAAAAAGCTAGGCAGATGATGAGGAACATAAAAAAATAATTTGCACCTTTAATTTATTTTTATTATAAGTTGTGATAGACCTACGTACACCACACATATCGAAAGATAGATAGACGTTAAAATCAAAGACGTTTAGGAAAGACAAAATTTAAATCCAACATAAATTATATTGGATTAAAAATCACCGGAATAAACCGTTATCACCTAATTATGCCAATAACGCAACATTCCATAAAGACGCAACTGAAAAATTTACGTACGTATATACTCCTTTATTTTGGTTGCCATGCATTCATTAGTGATTCACCTCTCAGCCGCGCTCGCAGTTTCGCACTTATTTCCGCTGACCGTGACTCTGTACCGTAATAATGTCACAGAACAAAAGCAAAACTGTCTCCCCATTCATACATGTGAGACTCTCAACTACTCCCAAGTACCTATTCTTCAATTCATAACATTGTCTCGATTTTTTGCCCCTTTGTATGTCCTTTCGTCACGCCATTCGCGTCTACGAGGTCGAGAGGCCCCTGAATCGCACCATCTAACTTCATAATACTTATATTATTCTTATTTCGTACAATCAAAATGGAAATGTATGACTGAGCAGCTTTTTGCAATTTCGGTATTGACTTCCGCATTATTTTTCTTGAAGCAATTATTTTGATGCCTTACAAAACAAGTGCTCGATGATTGCTGCGATTATCCTTTGAAAAAACTGAGGACAAAAAGTGTAGAGCGAAACAATTCAAGCAGACCACTCTGTGAGTCATTGAAAGCCAGATAATAATAGTATTGCTGCAGACAAAGTTATGGGTCTGATTCGGATACATATCTCATCTCTATTGAACCGAAATCAGAAGTCTTTGCATTCAATCGAACCTTAACTAGATATCTGACGCAATGCCAATTGAAAACATTATTGCAAAGCTTCTCTACGCCCCTGACTTTTTAATTATAGATATTGTGTAATGTAAGTTTACCTTTCTGGGAACAAACGGTGTCGTCTGCGTGAAGATCGACCGTGGGAGTGCGTCCCTCTTGACGGTTGACTGATGTTACCGATTACAAACAAATTAATGAATTGTTCACCGTGAAGCAATCGGCTTTTAAAAAACCAACCTGCAAACAATGGAACACCATTTGCCTAATTGAGAGGAAGTTCGGGTGGGAACTGAGTGAGAAAGGCCACCTGTGTTAATTTCGTACAGAAGCTTAGAAGGGCTTACGAAAGTTCGGAAGTTTGATGGTTGACGTGACAAATTGAGATAAAAGTCATATCACCGGTAGTTCTATTTGTTTTTCTTTCCTTTATGAATTATCTATGAGCAGCTTCGCACCTACTTCGCCCACAAACTAATCTCAATCACCTTATTTGATAGGCGAGAAATTTTATAGGCAACCGAGACCGATTGACCTCGCCTCCGCTGATTAAAAAACAAAATTCTGGGCTCATCATTCTTCCGGACGACCGACGCCCACAAAATCACAGTTGGGTGATACCGATAATACTTGTTGCGCGGTTCTGATCTTAGAAATTCCAGATGATTAGCATAAACGGAGCCGGTCGAGGCGAGGCGATTGAGATAGCCAACGGCTTGTTCTGCCACGGTCCGTCGCCGTTGCCACGTATCCATTCAAATAAGATCGGTTACACCTTAATTTATTCATGAATTATCTGATATCTCTAAATATCAATATAAATTAGACAATAGCTTGTTACGGATGTTGAGAATTTATGTGCTAAACTGTTACGTTCGTCGGTCATTTGGTTCGGCGTTAATAATCGATTCCGTGGCTTTGGCTTTGCACTTGACCTTGTACGCCATTGACTTGTTACATCACTCGTGTTGGTCATGGTAGAATGTCAACTTTGCATAGAATCACTTTACAGCCTCGGCTTTCCAATGGAAAAGAGACAGCTTTGTCTCATGCACTACAGTTAATTGATAACCTTCAGTATCCATTAAGTTGCATCACTAATAGAACTAGATCAGACGATATATTATTATCAACGTATGCAACAATAGCTAACCGTAGACTTTCCAATTGACCTTTATTGCAGTTAGATACAAAGGTGTGTGGAAATAGTCCAAGGTTAGCCACCGGTAACGGATTTGAGATCCGGTGGTCACGACTCACTCGAGGCTTAAATCTTTGATAATTGCTGTCCTGCAACCCCACAAAAGGCTCGTGATAAAACTGATATTGAGTATTAATATCCGTGTAGTGTTAGCCTTGTTAAACCTAGCTTTATTGATGTAGTTTACGGCAACATAAAGTAGCGTTGAAACATTTGTTCTGACTTTGAACTCAGCGGTGTGACCAAATATTTCATCTAAAATATCATAACGTATTGTTGCATTTATTCGATTAACGGTAGATTTAAAGATGCAATAGTATAGTAGAAAGAAATCTCTTGACAAACAAGAAGAGGAAAAACATTTAGCAGATTATCTTGGAAATAATATTTCAACACAAAATTAGTTCAGCTGACATTTCTTACAATTTCTTCACAATTCACCTGGTTGAAAATTTCCGAATATTTCGTTTTCTGAGCGATTGAGTGGTCCACGGTCACGAACGCCGCGTCCGTATGATCGGCCGTTCACCGTAACTAATTTCGATTTTATGGAATTGCATAGTGTGAGTCAATCTCTCGTCTCTTCTTGTTGCAAATATTTTACGTACAGTACTTTGTCAACTCTCCCATAACATTGGAAATGATGTTTCGTCACGGTATTTACACGATGCTCAATCTGTAGTTCAAATTGAGCATCGCGTCATAGTTGTTTATGTCGTGTAGCCTTTACCTAAGTATTTCCATGTACAGACTCCAATTTGTTTTATCGTAGAGTGTTTATAATTTCTCTCCTTTTAAGCGTAGATGCGCTGTCTCTTTACGGATACGCATGTGATGAGATATCAACATACAAGTGTATAATATGCAAATATCTGAAAGCTGTTCGTGTGACCCACAAACGGGTCGGGTCTGTAGCTTGGCGGGCTGAAAGCGCACGCGCCGACCCAATCGTACACGATAGTGAATGCGAGATAGGCACCGTACACAATGTTTTATTAATCAACCCCATTGTGTGGACTTTGCTTTGTAAAGCCTTTTGCAGCAGCACACTTGACTATTCATGAAAAAAGATAGTTAAGTTATTCTTGTAACGTTTCTCAGAAGCTATATAGTGTATATGGCTATATGACTCGTTCGCTTCATTTGTACATTAATGTAATTATTGTTCGCGGTTATAGTTCCTGCTCTTTTTTGCCTTCCCATTTCTTTCTGTGCAGGAAGTTCTAATGACAGTTGTGTAGATAACTGTACTCGAGTAACTGTATCTGTTTTAACACTGGTGTTGTTAAGAAGGACACTGTGCATATCAGGGAAAATGAATTCTATTGTCAAAGTAAATATTTTAACCTTAACCGGATACCAGACAATAATGGAAATAGCTGTGAATTATCAGTGTCTGAACTAATCTCATGAGACCAAGATTGCTACAGTGCTGAATGCTGATAAAAGATTTTTAGGTAACAAGGACTTTTCTGGAAATAATTTTTTTCGGCTTTGAACTCTTGGCAGTACTCCTAACCTTCCTTGTGATACTATCATTGGATCACTGATGATCAAGTGAATTTAATTAAACATTTTGGCAAATCAATAACTTTATCAATATCAAGATTATTAACGTAATTTAAAATAATTTCTTCCAACACACCTTTGCAATAACTACACATCATTACGCCGTAAAGGAACAAAAAGTCTAAATCAGAATAAGACTGTGTAATATCTAGCGCGGTGCATCTAGGACCACCGGGTAAGAACATTTGCATATCGGCTCTCGCTTCATCGCAAACCTGTTGCACACTGCGTACTAGTATCTATGTTAATTAACCGTTACCACGTCCTTTTTTCCTAGACTAGCTTTTTGTTTAGCGGCTTGTTTTAACTGGATTTGGACTTTGTCTCGTGAATGTGTGTTTTAGTTTCTGTGTTGTTTTCTTGTTCTTCAATATTGTCATTTCTAAATCTAAATTGCTGGGTTTGGAGAAGCTTAAACAATATTAACAATCGTTGGACCTCTTACTTTTAAATCATCACTTTTCTTCGTATATGAACTTGGATCCACGCGAGAAAATGGCTTTTTAATTGTTTCTGTTGTTACGTCGATCAACCGGTTAACCTTCCGGTTCCGTTTATGGATCCTTTAACTAGGTCTATACGACATAATTCTTAGTTACCTTTCTTTTACTAGAAATTCCAATACATCTAGTAGCTACAGTAACTATAGCTATTCTTGCAAAAATGTTATTATTTCAAAGCATGGTATGATTTCAATGGTTATTTCTCGTCTACAACATAATTTTCTGCCGACCTGATTTGCTTGAGAACGTGTACAGTTGGTACATAAATCACTATCCATGTTTCTCTTTCCTATTATCTCGAAGATACACCGTAAGCTTAACCACATGTAACTATAACATTATTACCTATCTTCATGTTCAAGATAATATCTCTCGTCATTATTGTAGTCTCGTTCTTCTGTATCGGTCAATGCATTGTCGAAGAATGGCTATTGAGTTTTGATTTCTAAGTTCTGATTCAGATTAATATTGGTTAGAAGTTAATAAAGCACTACTGTAATAATTGGTGATTGCTCACACACATTCCGTTTTAATGACATCTTATTGAATTCCATTCTGAATAATTATATCCTCAACTTGATTGTGTTGGTTGATATTACTTATAGTTTCCTCTTCCGTTACATGTGGTCATTCAAAAGCATATTAATTATGGTTACTTTCTTAATTGCATTCATTAAAGTGCTCGCTTCAATGATCTTTGAAAAATACGATGACAACTTAATATCATCTAGGCTCAAACATTTTATCAACATTCAACATTCAGCGCGACAGTTAATGTCCGTAATTTACTTTGTGTAAGACATTATACATTAGCAACAGTAATCTAGACATTTGCGATACGTTAGCATTTCAAAACTGTGGCAGGGTTGTCTTGAGCGACGTTACTTATCCTTTTATCCCATTAAACGAGTGTAAAGCTGTAGGATTACTTCATAATGGTATTACATTTATAAATAGATTTATATCTGTTTTAAATGTTGTGTTGAGAGGAATACTGGTTGTCTGGCATCCCTGTAGGAACGAATATCGGGTAACATGTGTAACGTGGTGGATTATTCACGCCTGTCTTATAGGCAGACTGTTGATGGCCGTACTAAGATTGCATCGCCTACGCCTCCTAGATTAAGAAACTATCTGCTGACAAGTCTATTTGTTTGACTGGCGCTGCGTTGTTCATATGATTAACTAGAAATGAACTGGGCTATTCTAGTAACACTGATATAGCCGTAAATTCCTTCGCATCTGGATTGCATAGTGCTGTAGTGCACTGTTAATTGTTTTAGCACGGTATCTGAGTATATTATTTTCTGTTATGGTCATTGCAGATTTAAAATTGAAGTACATTGTTTGCCTACTCTCTAGTCACATTTTTTACATGATTAGAAATGTTGTTTTGAGCGTGATCGATTTTGCTCTCATTTTCATATTACAAAATGCTCTATCAATAGCCTAGAAAGTAGGTACATTTATTGCGTGGGATTAACATTTGAAACACAATTTGGTCACGACTTAAAAGTTTAAATGTATATGATCATGTTTTAGGTTTCGTTTTCTACGTTGGCATTCTAAGTTAGTCCATTAACAAAAATGTTTATTACATTGGTTCGTATGTCACTCTCACTTTCTCTCGCGTAGGCTGTGTGGCTATGTCATTAAAATTCTGTCTGCCGTTTCGTGATTACAATGCAGTAAAGCTTGATTGGTGGTGGTTGAACCCGGGCTTACTGCAAGTCGTGTTGACAATTCAATCCTTCTTGTATGGATGGTATTGCAAATGAAATGCGTCTGTTGGCTCGGAATTTATTGGTGCCAGTATGAATTTGAAACAACCGATTAACATTTTCGAACCATTTTTTGTATGTGTTTAACGAGTTTGGATCTTAATTGAAATTTTGAGCTTCCACGCAATGCTCCACTTTTTGTTGATTTGTTGGCTTTCTGAATGTTGGCATTTTTAATTTGGATGATTTGAAATTGTGCGATAACTCTCTCAAGTTTAACTGTTATGAATCATTCATTTCAAGCATCGTCTTGCTTCGTTAAATCGAGTCTTTTCATCGTTTCTAAATAATTAGCTTTATTGTTTGTAATCAATTATTGTTTTGATTAGGTATATTAATTTAAATCAATTAACGATCCATTGTTAATGACTGTTGTATTTCACGATTCACAAGAAATGACAACCCACGCAATTAAATTTCAAACTACCTACCTACGTAGGTATAACCAATTATTCCAATGGGTATAATGTTGATTATTGTTTTGATTGTTATTATCGTTCTGTTGTTTTTAAAAGAAACTCTATGTGTGTCATCAGTCTTTAGCAGCTATTATTGCCTTATTGTTTTAAACGGAATCGAAATCTTCGTAATCTGTTAAATTGAAGAAGCAACAGCTAAAGTTACAAGCGGGTAACGAAATTGAATGACAATAATGTTCAATGTTATTGTCAAGAAATCTGTAAAAGGGAATGAGCCTTGAATATAAGTACGGCTTCATGGAAATAAATATGTCGTTTTTTACAAAGATATCATTGGTGTTGCATCACATAACAATTGGGAATTGGGTGGCAGCGATTTTTAAATAAGATATTAAGGTATTTTGAGGACGAAATTCATGTAATTTAATGAAAAGGGAAAACATCATCAACCCACTCGGAGTTGTGTATTAAGAAATTTCATCCTACTCTTGGCATTGTTAGGTCTGTAGGTATTATAAAAGATTGTTATACGCTAGGCCGCTCGTCAGTCGTAACAAAATCATTAGGTAATATATAAGCTGACCTCTTATTCTAATAAAAGAGTGTCCATGGAGTTTCTTGCCCGTTCTTATCCATAGGTACTTACCTACTACGCTTTGGTATGGGCTTCATCTTGGCTTCATCTTTCTAACTGATGGACCCCTTACTATTCAAAAGTGCCTGTAATTCTTCGATCAATTATTATTGATCGAAGCTGTAATTTGTTTATTACAAACTAGTGGCCCGCCCCAACTTCGCACGGGTGAAATTTATTTTAGAATTTCGGAAATTTACTTTCATACAAACCTTATCGTTGCCATACTCAATACAACAAAAAAATAATTATCCAATTTGGTGCAGTCATTCGGAAGTTATGCATGCATTTCGGCGATTTTGTTTTATACTATATAGACCGTAAGGATAAATACTTTGAGTTTGAGTTTTGATTAAAACTCCGTACTACGCTAGACCAGCACATGCTCAGTGTTACCACCGACGTCCAGTCGACTATGCTTTTTATCATCATATAAAGAGTTTTGAAAAAATAATTTTAATCTGACTACAAATATCGAATCCTCTTATCAAAGTCAAAGTCAAAGTCAAAGTCAAATCATTTATTTCAAATAGGCACTTAAAAGGCACTTTTGAACGTCAAAATTTAAAATGAAAAAATAGAATTGATTCTAGTCGCCCATTCCAAAATGTAGTTTTCGTGTGGAGAAGAATGGGCAAGAAACTCCACCGTTACTCTTTTAAAATGTTTTACAAGTTTTTGTATACATTGTTTATATAATTATATGTGAAGACGATGCACCTAAAATAAAATTTAGTCTACCAAAAATGGTAAAAGAATTAAAAATATAACAGACTGGTAAATCAATTATGTGATAGATACATGGTGTCCACATATTTACAAAGATTGAAAAATTTTACTAGTATTTTAAAAAGTGTGTGAGTTACATTTGTCAAAGAATGTAAAAATCAATGTAAAAAAAAAAAAAAAAAAAAAAAATGTGTATGTATAAATTAAATTAGCAACCAGTTTGATTTTGTCTAGACTCTAGATTGTCCTATGGAGCAGGACCAGCATGTTTCCAAACATTGTTATCTTGGATATAATCCTCCAATTTGTAATATCCTTGTTTACAAAGTGTACTTTTTATATGAGTTTTAAATTTTCTTTCATTTAATTGTAATATATCAAAAGGTATTTTGTTGTAGCATTTAACACAGTACCCCATAAAAGATGTTTGCACTTTAGATAACCTGAAAAAAGGTTGATCTAATTTATCTTTATTTCTAGTATTAAAATTATGTCTATCACTTATTTTATTAAAAAGATGTTGATTTTTTCTTACATACATAATATTTTCATAAATGTATTGGCAAGGTACCGTCATAATATTAACCTTTTTAAATAGTTCCCTAAGAGATTCACGACGACGTAGATTGTAAATGGCTCTGACAGCTCTCTTTTGCAAAATAAAAATGGATTCAATATCAGCAGCCCGACCCCACAGTAAAATGCCATATGACATAATACTGTGGAAGTAACTAAAATAGACCAAACGCGCGGTTTCTACATCTGTTAACTGTCTTATCTTTCTAACAGCATAAGCGGCCGAGCTTAGCCGCCCCGCAATAGATGTTATATGAGGCCCCCATTGTAATTTCTCGTCTAGCGTGATTCCTAGGAAAACTGTCTGATCAATAAACTCTAGTTTTTGGCCATTCAATATGATGTCACATTCGCTGCTTCTAACATTAGGCAATTTAAATTTAATGCATTTGGTTTTTTTTTCATTAAGTACTAAATTATTTACCGTAAACCAATCTTGGACCTGAAGAATAGAGTTATTCACGTCGTCAAGATTTTGTGACCGTCGGTCTATTTTAAAGATCAATGATGTATCATCTGCAAATAACACCATCTTTGGTTGATTTTGAAGTAATTGGGGTAAATCGTTAATATAAACTAAAAAGAGGAATGGACCCAATATCGAACCTTGAGGAACGCCCATTGTCATTTCAGACCCTAATGAGTTTATGCCGTTTACTTGAACTTTAACCTTTCTATCTTTCAGGTACGATCTTAGCAAATCAAGTGCTTTTTTTCTAATCCCATAGTGCTCCAGTTTCATCAGAAGTGTCTCATGGTTTACGCAATCGAACGCCTTAGAGAGGTCGCAAAAGATTCCAATGGCATCTTGTGCTTCTTCCCAGGCGTTAAAAATGTTCTTTATTAGGGTAACACCGGCGTCAGTAGTACAACGCCCTTTGGTGAAACCGTACTGGTGTTCATGAAAGATGGAATTTTTATTAAAGTGACGTAACATTTGATTGAGCATAAGCTTTTCAAACACCTTACTGAGAACTGGCAGAATCGACACAGGCCTATAATTGTTGGGTTCTTTACTGTCACCGGATTTGAATAATGGAACTACTTTACTATGTTTCATAAGATCCGGAAAAACTCCTTGATCAACACTGGTGTTAAATATGAAAGCTAAATAAGGCGCAATGGTTTCTATGAGAGATCTACATACTTTTACAGACATTCCCCAGAGATCTTCTGTTGATTTAATTTTAAGATCTTTAAAAGCTTTTATAACAGCCTGGGGATTTGTATGCTGAAACCTAAACTCCAAAGGGCATGGCTTTACATTATTTTTAAGCAAGGCAGCAGAAAGTGTGGGGGATGAATTTAAAGCTTCAGTAGTTTTAAAGGGAATATTCGCAAAAAAATTTTCAAATTCCTGAGCTATTTCTACATCTGAGTTGATGGGGCCATGTGCAGTCTCTAAATTAAATTCAGTATTACGCTGTTTTTTCCTACCTGTTTCATTATTTATTATTTGCCAGGTAGTCTTTATTTTATCATCAGCTGATTTTATTTTATTGCTAATATAAAGAGCTTTAGCTATTTGGCACACACTTTTAAAAGTTTTTGAATATTTTGCAACATACCGATGAAAGTTTTCATTTTTCAAATGTTGCTTTAAGCCATAAAGTTCAAAAAGTTTTTCCCTGCTTTTACGAATACCTGGAGTCGCCCAGTCACTAAATAAAAACTTTGTGTAAATGCTTTTAGTTTTTAGTGGAAAAGTGTTATTAAACTGATCGTTTAACAGTGAAAAGAACTCGGCATAGAACTCATTTGGGTCACCTATATTATTAAAATTCTGGTCACATAATTTACTGGCCAAAGAATTATTTAATTTTTCCAAATTTTTACATGTAATTGTCCTAAACCTTATTTGAATTTTTTGTAACGGCATGTAGGAGCTAAATGTAATTGTTTGTCCACTGTGATCAGACGGCAACTTATTTACAATTTGTTTGTGTAAGTAATCACAATTACAAAAAATATTATCTATACAAGTGGCAGAGGAAGCTGTCACTCGGGTTGGTTCAATAAAAACATTTGACAAATCAAATGACCTAAAAAGGCTTAACAATCTGACAGTATTCAAGTTATTTTCCAATAAATTAATATTAAAATCTCCACATACGATTATTGATTTACTACTAGTACTAAGTTTCTTTAAAACATCTTCCATTACAGAATCAAATACAGATAGATTCTGGTAACTGGGAGGTCTGTATACGCATACTATAACATGCTTATCAAGCTCAACACAGGACAATTCAATGGTGTGTTCAACAGACAGCCCGACGATGTCTTTTCGTTCTTTCGATTTAATAGAATTTTTAAGTAATATTAATGACCCGCCATGTATCATACGTTTTCGGCTGAAATGGCTAACTACACAATAATTTTCATAATTAATTGACATTACTTGATGATCTTTCAGCCAATGCTCTGTTAAACAAATTACATCAAACTTGGTGTTTTCCAAAAACAATTCTATTTCCAATAATTTGGAAGCGCAACCTTGGATATTTTGATGAAATAATTTTAAATTATGTTGCACTCCCCTTGGTTTTTTAGTGTTATTAAATATATTGCCAGAAGATACCTTTTTATTATTCTGTAATAATAATTGGTTATTTAAAGGGGTAACTTCTGTTGTCTCACTGACTAGTTTAAATAATTATCCGGAGTGACCTCCACAACTACAACTGGAGAGTCTAGATTGCCCGTACAAGTTCCAGCAGGAGGAGAGAGCCCTATCTGACTAGTAGTGGTCTCCAAGGATGTTGGTGTTATAGGTGGATCCTCCTTCGTACAACATGACAATTCATAATTAATCACTATGTTGTTAGTATAACTAGGCAACACAGACTCGTCACTAATCCTAGAATTTGTTATATTAGCTATAACCTCGTTAATATTATATGCTATCAACATAGCAATCAGATGTCTACATTCCCCAGACAGAGATAAAGTTCTCTGAGTTAACTTAAAACCACTAACAAACTTGTTAGTGTCAAAATACAATAATTTGTCACTATGATAACATGTCAGCTTGTGAATAGTTCTATTCAACTTAAAAATATAATTATTTTCATTATATGATAAAGTATCAGAGTAAGGAAAAGCACACAACATTATCTTACCTATGTTTAAATTTAATAAGGTGTTGACACCATCCACTAGGTCCTTTGTGGTAATACCAGTGCTGTTACCTAATAGCAAAACCATTGTAGAATAATTATCCAGGTTTGTATTGGCAATTCTTTTAATCATTTGTTTAAAACTTATGTTATGGTAACTATGATTGGTAAAACTATGGCTAAGGTAATTGAGTAAGATTTTTCCAAAGCCAGAACCTAATTCGTCACAAAAAAATATAGATTTATTTACCTGTGTGGTCTCTGCTGGAAGAGCTAACACCGGAAGGGGCAAGTCAGACTTATGCTGAAGAGGTGGTGGTTGGTTGGCACAGCTGCATGAAAGATCATTAGTCAGAGACTCATACCTCTCAGCATTGTACTTCACCAAATCCAGTAGTTCTCCAGCCTCCAACAAGTGGTCACTTAATTGTTGTTGTGAAGTTTCATATTTTTCAAAAATATCCTTCAGCAAATGCTCCTTATGCAATATATCATTATAGAGGAGCTGAATATCCGTGTCATACTTTTCCCTACATTTATCTAACTCAATAGTACAAATATTTAAACTTTTTGATAAGACAACACGTTCTTTTCTAAGCGAAATGTTTAATTTTAGGAGTTTTTGTTTTTTAATTGATCTCTGTGACCGTTTAATGAACTTCTTGATTTTAATATATTTTTTTAATTTGTTGTGACTCATAACAATAGGAGATAATGGTATGGTATCATCACCAGTCAAATCTATGGTTACAGCTGGCTCACACACTGATTTTGACTTACTACCTACCAACTCATCAAAAAGATTACTAGTGCGAGCAACCTGGTTATCGACTTTGATACTCTCAGAGATTGATAGTGCCTCTTGGGCCTCAAACAATCTCTGTTCAAGCTCTGAGATTCGTTTCAATGCCAATTCGTGGGTGTCACTGCACTCTTGAAATGTTGACACTACATGTTGGAGTTGACTGTGCTGGTCAGTTAAGTCCATATTTTGCATGTGTAGCTGTGACAGTTCATTCTTGAGGGAGGTGTTCTTTAAAATAATGTTTTCCACTTCCACTTCACTGTCTTCCCTTTCACGGAGCAGCTGTTTACACATCGCTTCAGAGACCTCCAGCTCCTTCAAGGTAGCTCTTAGTTTTGCTTCCATCTCCTTGATTGTAGCACTGCGGGTCAACATTTTCTTTGAAATGTCAGTCACCTGGAATGTGTGAAGTTATGCAGCTAAATAACAGTGTGAGAAAAGATGTTCCAATATTTAGATTAGTAGGAGGTAGAAGGGGAAAAAGAAAAGAAAATAATTAAATTAAATTAAGTTAAAAATTAAGTAATTATTGAAATGTTAACAAAATAGATTTTAAAATTATTTTAAGGGATTAGATGGGAAAGTTAAATAGAAGTGAAGTTACAAGGAATACTGCTTTTAATGTAAAACACAAAGAAACTTGATTGACAGTAACAAGTATATGACACATGAGAGCCTTAAAGTACCTATGAATAATTAATTATTAAACCATAATTATCTTATTTTTGTGTAGTAATTATGTAGTGTTTATTGTCTGGGCGAATGTTTTCGTCGTCGATTTTGCTTCCACTAGTTGTCAAGCAAAAGGAGACATAAACCGTGCCAGTGTGTGATGGACGTAGCTCAGAGACCTGAGCAGTACTTTGTGATGTTCAGTGGTCTGTAAATGTTAGCTACAAGCACTTAGATAAAACAAAATACTCCCCGGGATCGATGATAATTTGAAATCCGTCACCGTTGGTGCGTTGAGTTGACAGCCGGTTTTGATTCCTTTGTTTTTACGAAGTTTTCGCGACAAATAACACTTTACAATCACTGTTTAGAATACTTAATAACTAGGTTTGACTATATTAGACTAAATTAACACATTTAAAACACTTTTATTAATTTACTTTAAAAATTAACCTAGAGACCGTTTTTTTGACGACCGGCTACCAGTGTTGCCAGCGCACAAAAATCATCTATAATTATAACTTGAATTCATCTACAGTTTACTTTCCCATATCTCGTGGGAGT
Organism: Globia sparganii; assembly: GCA_949316385.1. Lineage (NCBI taxonomy): Eukaryota > Metazoa > Arthropoda > Insecta > Lepidoptera > Noctuidae > Globia > Globia sparganii. Next base: position 5,431,460 of record OX438667.1, read on the forward strand.
CTATAACACGATGCCTTGACTGAAGATGCGATAACTATCAGCTAACCGCCTACAATTTCTAAACAATAAGTGATCGATGTTGCTCCGTTGTGCAAAACGTTGCGCTTGCGTTGCCATCATTAGCTTCGAATCGAGCTATTGTTGAATCAGTTTATGTTTGTCTAATAGAAGCTTATTTACTGTTTGGGCTTTAATGTCAGTTTGTGCAATAATGGTGCCTACTTAAGCTTCTTAGATTGCAATCATTGATCTGATCTCTTTTATAGAAAATTTTAAATTAGCTTTACATTTGTATCTATCCACCTACTTATAACCCATCAGCCTCCAAAGCAAGAGTAAACAGGCATCTTCTAGGCACGCTCGTTCTATCATAGACCTAATCCATAGCTTTCCATCAAATGAGATTGAGGTCATCCATTAGGGAATATAAAAAAACTATATATTTGTTCACATTCCTGCCTAAATTCCTTTTCTTCCTCCTTGCTCGTGGCTCCAATTTATATTTAGTAAATACTATAGATCTTACATCTATCTAATTCCCATAATGTCTGTATTTATACGTTGTCTTCAACACACCATTTCCATAGTTCACTGCAATATTTTATCTATATTTTACATACACACACATTTAATCATGCGCGCATACATCCATACCTTATCACACATGCACACACTCACACTACACACACATATACACACACCCTCACTCACATATACACACGTCAAAACAGAATCACATAAATTATTGCAGCGGTAGAACGACACTGTCCATTAATTGTTGTAATAGTAATAGTGGATAAAAATTTTGTGGCCGAACACTGTTTCTCAAAATACAGGTTATCACCTAGTTTGAGAGGCAGGGTTTTAAACATTTTGTTACAGATTTTACAGCAAAACCTAACATAAATTTATATAACTAGCTACCCATTGATTCTGTAACTATCTGTATATTTTTTTTTATGAATAAACAAATTATTATTATTATTATTTAGAATCAGTTTCACAATGGTCTGATCTTCTGGTGCTGATATTATACTTATTATCTGTCTGAGGTGCTTATTGCACAAAAATGATTATCACCTAAACGTTAGTTGATCGCTAAGCGGTAATCACAAGCCATTTTCAGTACTATGCAGGTTGTAAAATCAATTTTAATGGACAGTTATTATATTATAGTGATTGGCACTGTATTGCAAGATCGAAGGTTTTTTTACCTTTATTTCAGAAGAAATTATCATCATCTGCCTAGCCCTCGGCTTCCAGTCTAACCGGATGCAGCTGAATACCAGTATTTTGCATGGAACGACTGCCTATCTGACCTCCACAACCCAGTTACTGGGTAATACGATACCCCTTGGTAAGACTGTTTGTCAGACATTCGGGCTTCTGACTACCCGTAATGACTGCCAAAGATCCACGAATGACAGTCGGGACCAACGGCTTGACGTGCTTTCCGACGCATGGAGGGGTCTCCGTATGTAAAGATGGTCATATATTGACCTGATCGATCGACCTGTGCGGCTGTTATTATTTAGCCACGGGCCCCTCTTTCAGAAGAAATTATATTGGAACAAATTATACGGATCAATACTTGAGTATGAGCCTGGCACAGGAGGATGGGCATTGGCACAAGAAAAGAGAGACCTAAGTCCAGCTGTGGGTGAAGTTAGGCTGTGGTCATCCACAGCCTGAATTGATGGATGAATGCTTGGGTTTTGCTAATTTTCTTCTACTTTCATCAGTAAAAATTAGTGCATCCCCATATGAAATCCAAATTGGTCTTGAAAATCTTTGTGGTTTAAATTCAAGAGAAGTTTAGTAACAATACGCAAAACTTAGTTTGTCTTTTTTTATTTTTTTTATTTATCATTTAAACAAAAGAAAACAGGATTATTAATATTAAATAGCAACCAAAAACCACTAAGGTTTAAACTTGTGCTATCATGAGTCTATCTCAATAAGGAAGTATAATATAATGATGCATTTTATATGAATGCATTGCTGTCGTTACAATTATAAACATCTTTAGGTCTTTAAATAGTTGCAAGTACAACCATTCCTACATTATACTTAAGTAATATTGCTTAAGTTTACATTTGATATTTTTTTGTGTAATACATTTGTCGAAATCTGAGGGTTGACTATTAATAAGTCTCGGTATAATATAACCGGTAGTTCGTTCGCCATACGTATTGTTGGCGCGTTGTGTACGTAGCCTATTCTCAGAAACCGCCCGAGTGCATACAGGATGTTCGATTTTGTTTCTTAAAGATTTATTGAAAAATTGTTCTTTTAATAACAAATAAGTTATTTGTATATGAACTGGTAAGACATTACAGTGTTTAAAGAGGCCATTTATGTCGTCGCTTTTGTTTTTTAATAACCCTGATTTCTCTCTCAATGTATAGCTTCCTGTAATTATTACTATATACATATAATATACATAATATTTAACATTTATAAATCGACCATTTATGACGGGGTCCGGAACTGTTTCTCCTAAATATAGGGTTGTAATTGTAATCTATTTAGCAGAACAGTACGGACCCCACTAACTAGATTAAGGAACTCTTTATATACATATTACCATACCATGTAATTTAGTGCCAGTTGAACAATAAATCATATAATTATTTTTAAAAAAAGTAGCTTACCTAAGAAACCCTTTCTCATTATGATACGCAAGAGATAGTATCGACAATTTTTTAATTATTCACTTATAGCTGATTGGATCACGTAATTGCCATTGAAAAGGTCAAAGTAAAAAGCCTGCTCGAAACAATAATAACACTGAATAAGAACTTGATGCCATTAAAACTTACAGCAAAGAAAATAAGAGATAGTGTACGCTATCAAATAGATATCTTGGCCTTATAGCCTGGGGTCCGGAATAGGCCTCCTACATCACAAATCTAATCTCATAGAAATCTTAGGGGTTATCGGTTTTACGACAATCTTTACCCGTATGCGTTTTAACTAACCTTAAATTATGGCTATCTGTGCATCGAGGACTATATGTGTCTTTGTTGTCTAAATGCCTGTTTTAATCGCTGATGCTATTTAGATTTCTAAGATTGATAATGGGGCCGATTCTGTTGTTCACAAACTAAACTAAATTTGAGTTCAGTTCATCTTTTTCTCTCTATTTCATTATGAAACGGACAGAAGATAAATTTCAGTTTAGTCCTGTCAAATTAATCAGCGCCTGACGTAAATTGACGTAATTTTAGTAGCCAATTTTTTAATCACGTCTAAACTTGTCTATGGATTAGGTATCTAATTTCACAGGACTAAACTTATATTTATCTTTGGTCCTTTTCTCAATGAACTATAAAAAAAAGATGCACTGAACTTAAATTCAGTTTGTGAACAAGGGAATCGGCACCAATGTCATGATAATAAATAGTGACTGTTTTTTTTTTTGTGTTAGGTACTTATTTTGTCTCTTTTGTTTACATTATACACTAGCGGTCCATCCCGGGTGGTTCGCACGGGTGGACATTAATTTTTTTAACATTTTATTTTTTTCTTGCAGTTAAAAAAGCCTATATAATGTAGCATTCAAATGGTGAAAGAATTTTTTAATCGGTTCATTACTTTTTGAGCCAATTCGTTACAAACATACTTACATACAAACCTTTTGGAATGAAGTTCCTTATCGCGCGTTGTGAAAGGGGGCTAGACGGAAAAAATTCTTACGAAAAGTTGTCACGACACTTTTTGCTATACTAAGCTATTGTAAGCTGTGCGGCGTCGCCTGTTTCTCTGTCTGTCTCTCTCTCTCTTATAGAAAGCAAGCCAGATATTTTCATTTCTATTTCGCATTGAATATAATTATTAATATAATTATTTTATACAAGATTCAATACATTACATTATTTATTATTATAACTTAAAAAAAATAAAATTTTATTACAATTCCTTCACTAATTAATCGAAAGGAACTTCGTTCCATCCGGGTGTCCCTTGACACCTCTCAAGTTTTTCTATTTAAAATATTAGTATAGATAATCAGCCTATAATATTCCCACTGCTGGGAGACCACAAGCCTCCTTTCAGTAAGAAGGAGGTATTTACCATCGCGGGTTGGTACTTACCTAGATTTATTTATTATTTATTTATTTATTAACTCATCATCAGTATCATTACAGGAATTTCCTAATTCAATAGTGTGGCCATAATTACAGTCACATTCACATGTTTTCATTTCAGTCAGATGTCACATTTCTGCGATTTTGGAACGAAGTTCCTTATCGCGCGTTGTGAAAGGGGGCTAGACGGAAAAAATTCTTACGAAAAGTTGTCACGACACTTTTTGCTATAGTAAGCTATTGTAAGCTGTGCGGCGTCGCATGTTTCTCTGTCTGTCTCTCTCTCTCTTATAGAAAGCAAGCCAGATATTTTCATTTCTATTTCGCATTGAATATAATTATTAATATAATTATTTTATACAAGATTCAATACATTACATTATTTATTATTATAACTTAAAAAAAATAAAATTTTATTACAATTCCTTCACTAATTAATCGAAAGGAACTTCGTTCCATCCGGGTGTCCCTTGACACCTCTCAAGTTTTTTTTTGGTTCTAGGATCTGCCGGTTTCCTCAGGATGTTTTGCCTTCACCGTTTCGAAAGCAGTAGTGATGATATTGTTTGATTGTTTTGTTTGTTGTTGATTGTTTGTTTAGTACCTATTTTCGATATCTTTAGCCATAATGGAAGTTACATTACATAGTGTAACTTTTATAGTATTCTTTTCAGCGAAACCTTACCAGTTTTTTAAATCGTTTACGGAGATTAAATACTTTTGCATGAACGTCTTCTAACAAAATACATAATTATAGATCAAAATAAATAGTATAAAAGCACAAGTGTCAATTTCCATGTTATTTATTATTATATGAACAGTAACACACACAAATGTGTTACATGTGAACAAACACTCTGACTTGGAAGCAACATGTGTAGAACTGACTAACGTTTTTCTCCACAGTAAGCATCACATCTGTGGGTCATCAAATGTGTTGTCCAGATGCTAAAATTTGAGAGTCATAGCTTGTGCAGAAATATTCGGCTTATTAGCCGTGAACGAAAATAAATTTCGGTCACTGCACGAATTCACTCGACCGAAACGGGCGAATCGACACTTTTCACTCTATAGGCGACTCTCGCACGAAGTTAGTTTATTTGTGGGTGAGTCAACAACTCCAGAAATATGTATTAGGCAATTGGCATATTTTGAATTTTATACAATAAAGTATAGAAAATAAATAAGGACACTAGCGCACAGAAGTGTATACAAGAGCTAAATATTATAAAATTTGTACTGTTTTCTAATCGATTCGAATCGACTGATTAGCCGAAAATTCGAAGCCAATGAAAAAGACTGACATTAAAATCCTTTTAATTGACATAAATCATTAAATCGTAATTATGTTATAATTATCCAAAGCATCATTAGTAAAAGTTTTTGGCCTTGGAGGCCAAACATGGTACCAATCAATACAATTACTTATAGAAACTAGTGTGATAATTACATATCGTTATGTTATTATTGTTATTAAATAGTTACCTTCACCTACTGGTCACATGACAGTAATTGGTGATAGTGTCATTGGTGATGAACTCTTGTTTGACTAGTATACAGTGTCTTTTATGTCCACTTAGCTAATCATTTAGTCAGATTAGCATAACATGAAGGGCAGTCTCTTTATCGTCTTTCTTGTGTTTTGTTGTTTCATAATTAGCCTATAATTTTCCCACTGTTGAGATACAGGTCTCTCTATGAGAGGGAGTGGGTCATAATCCACTGCGCGTCCCAGTGTGGTTTGGCGGGTGTCACATGTCTTCGAATTTATGCCGGTTTCCTCATCACTACATAGTATAAAACAAAGTCGCTTTTTCTGTCCCTTTGAATGCTTAATTCTTTAAAACTACGCAATGGATTTTGATGCGGTTTTTTTTATAGATAGAGTGATTGAAGAGGAAGGTTTATATGTATAATGTAGTGTATTTAGTATCAGCATTGCACCCGTGCGAAGCCGGGGCGGGTCGCTAGTGTTTTATTAAATAAATTATCTCTTCACAGTGATGATGAAATACTTTATACAAAGTAAAGTGCCTGCTTGGGTTCGAACCACAGATCATATAAACACGACCTACAAACTCGTAAGTCGCGTTACCACTGGACCACAATTGCTTTCTAACTTTTTGTTGTTTAAGTCTGGCTAATGGGCTAGTATCCAATTTCCATCCGTTTATCTCCTTGTGTTTTTCTTTTCAAGTATTTTGCAGGATTTTGTAGTTTCCTGTGGTTTGATAGAATGCAGTAAAATTATAATATAACATGGCAGAATCGTTTTGGTGAATGCTCGTGAAATTCAAACTGATTTTAATAGTCGATGCGCTTGCAGTGGTTCTGCTCATGTTAACGACATCTTTATCACCCTCTTATTTCATTCAGATATTTTATTCTGTTCATTCAGCAGTACTTTTCGCACATTGCCACCGTTTGCTTCATAAGCACCTCATTTCAAAATGTTCATATTTAGGCCGCTTAGGTACTTTAACGGCATTATATTTGGGCTCTTACCAATTTGCGGTAGTCGTAAAATAATGTACGTACATCGTGAGTTACTTTAATCGGATTACTTCGTGCTCCCGTCACGAGCTGCACCACATTTGTGCCAAGGTCCCAAGTGTTTCTCTAATGTGGACTATGACTATGTCACTAAACGTCGTAATGTGACAGGGCTTTGTCTGCGTGTTTTAGATTTCGTGAATTATGTAAATGTGCGTGAGGATTTCCAAATACATCACTAATTGCAGCTACCATATCTACGTGAATTCTTCAGCAAATAGACACGACTTTATTGGACAAAAAACAGTCGGTTGTTGACCTGTATCGTGTCCATCAAATCTAACTCCACGATAACAATTGCAACAGAAATCATCTTTCGAACACGCCTTTCATGTCGTTCCATTTCCAATCGTGACTTTTCCTATATCGATATTCGACATAAATCTTAATCGATAATCTTTCCGATACGTTGGCGTCTCGCTGGCTCGTTTCGGCGACTCGCTTTCTCCAGCCTACAAAAAAAGTTGATACGCAAGTGTGGGACCTGTTCTGCTCATCTATTGATTGTTATTGTGCTGCTTGTAAAATTATACACACCTCTACAGCTACACGGCTCGCATTACGCATCGATCGCTGCAGGCAGTGTTGTATCGATTTGTGTTTGATTTTATCGATGAATCAAATCTCGATTATTTTCTCAATAGACTCTCAACTAATCTAATAGATTTTTTGCTGATTCTTCAATATCCGAAGACGATAACCTACTATTAAGTTAAACAACAGTTTATTTTGCCAACCTGTAATTTAGATACCGATAATATTAATTATGCGAACGAAAAACTGTATCTTAAAACGACAGACTTCCATCATAGGCTACGGGTAATTATAATGGCTATCAAACCTCTGTCGAATATTAATTGGTACTTTTGCTCTCGATATTAATATCGAATTTCAATGCAGCAAAAGTGTTTTTAACCATTCCATTCACGATGCGAGAGCACCTGTTAAATTAACTTTTACTGTCAAAGAAATAAAGTTTCAAATTGTGTACATGTAATATTTCACAAGTTAAACAGCTTCGCATTTGTGTGTACTTATAGTTTTTTGTGCAAATCTTAGGTAGGTATGAAAGTTTTACAACCGGATGTTGTTTCACTGTCAATCCGTCTATCAAAGGGTAAGGTTCATCAACATTATCGTCTTGAAATAATTCGACCATTGATTGAACATCATAACATCAATCAAGTAATTGAGAGAAAGGAGTTACAAAGGTCTAAAGATAAAAAAGGTTTTGTAGTCATAAAAGTGAAATTTCTTTTGTTGGGAATATTGAAATTAAAAGACATTTGGTGTACAGTGTTGAGATTGACGGTGAAGATATGCAATCTGAAAGTACGGGGGAAGAAAGCGAAGTAGACTGACATGAAGTACCTACCTACAGATTGCATCAGTTACGGCGATGGTGAAAAGCAACTGAAGATTGCCAGTTTGATGGGTGAAGAGATACCGAAAGATTTATGTCAGAAAGAGTCGTTATGAAATACTTGTATTAATAACTGTCATAATCAACTCCTGTATTCCAAAGCTACGAGTAGATAACGATAATTTTATTAGCGTACTAGATACATTCGAAGAGACTGCAGTAATATCAGTAATATTCATTTAAGATGGAAAATTTATCAACAATAACATCAGTTTTTTGCAAACATGGCTAATTATGTAAATTTGATGTTATTGTTGATGAAATAGATATTAGCAGTCGTAAATTTTGTTTGTTTGTCACAATTCTTTATAGCTGCCGCACCCCGCATTACCTTATTCTACATCACCACCGTATTCTTAATATGGATGAATGTGCAATAAAATGGCAAACGCTTTGTGCTTACTTTGCAAGGACATGCTTTTGAATTCAGTTTAAGTATCAAATTATATTCCTTTTTGAGTTATCTCTTTGCTACTGTCGGAGTGTCGGCTGCTTTTTGCATTTTTGTATTCTATCTTTTGTTAGTTGCAAGTTGCAGTGACTTGTTTGAATGCTATTTTATCTTAATGATGTTGACAAATACATACTTTGTTTTGTAAAGATAGAATATTTTACAAAAGATTCTTATCGTTCAAAATAAACTTGAATAAGTTCCACATTTTAAAAATGCATTGCATTGCAGTCTTTTCAATTATATTGTAAAGTTTATTGAAACGTTAAATCCAAAAATAGTAAATAGCTATCAACAATATACAATTTTAATCTGCTCCACTATTCATTCAATTTCACCGGAGACTGCATTCATTTTTAATAATAATTCAACTTCATCGGTACTTTTTTATCCCACCTTTATCATAAATTCTAAAACATCCCCTTGCATTTCGAAACACTTCAGCAAATTGCATAGACGTTCCCCGAGGGTGCATAAATAGCAGATGGATTGCGTCCAAACATCTGCTTGGCACGTGTGCGTCCCTTTATAAGGAAACCATCACAAAGACTTTTAGAATTAAAGTAAAAAATAGCGGTATTCACGAATCTGTGTCTATTTAAAGTTTGATTTGTATATATTTAATGATCTAAAAAGCGGTTCCTAACGCAGCTAGTCAAACTGGTAGCTGACCCCAACACAGTTGATAAAGACTGGGTTGATGACGCCTTAATGATAGCTATTTAACTTAATAAAACTAGGTCCAGTCTAACAAGAAATCAATAAAACTTAATATAATATGCCATTCGTGCAACTGATTGTCATTCAATTTTTTATTATTATTATGTTATTCTACTGGTAATAAAAGGAGCCTACTATCGTGTTACAACCTTTGTATTACCATTGAGAGTTAAACTGACACCTCGAAATCAACGCCTGTAACGGTAGTTTTATTGTCGTAAATAATGTTAAGTTTGATTGGGATATCGAATTTCGGTAATCATTAACATGATAAAACGCTTTATATTTCTACTTTGTACAGGATTATATTATAACAATGACGAACTGAATTTTGGAATAAATCATTTGTTTCCCCTTGCTATAAATATATACCAGCATATTATAATGTACTATTACGGTCAAACTACAAATAAGGTCTGAGGGGAATGAACCTGGTGAATTTTAAATGCATTACACATTGCTATTCACTATTATTCTATAAATAATAATAAGAACTGCATTTATTTTACATCCCATTGGCACCATTCCAATGTTTGCGACGGCTGTACTTCTTACATGTCTTTATGCTCCTCGGCGGTCCGTATGTCGTTGTAATGTGTCCTGTAAAGATCACTATCGCCTAATTTATGACCATGTTCGTAATGCCACAATCAAACGCCGACGATCCGATTTTGTCCTTTACGATACGGTTTATACCGCCGTCAAATTTTTATAGGTGTATTAAAGGAGTGAAGAAATTATATTGAGCTCAAATGTCCCAGTAACCGAGACTCTGTTTGAATTTATTGTGAAATAAAATCTGTTGGTATCGCTTGTCATTCAGATTGTATTACCGATGCAGAATATGACATGGATTTTCAAATACAATATCTGAACTGAATTCTTGAAAACGTTTACACAGTATTAAAGCTGTTTGCACATTCCCGGATTATTTAAATCGCGTGCACTGCTCCAGATCTGCTTTATTATGACGGTGGCATTTAGCGTTTAAAGGAGTATTAAAACGTTATTACCATTAAAGCGTGGGACGCTATTTAGAGTCGAAACTGGACCTTTTACGCTTTGGGAGAAGCCCTCAGGGAGTAAACAATTACCTAACCAACTAATAAGGAGGAATTCCAAAATTTGTTGTTACTGAGACTGGCAGACAGCCTGGGATTTAGCTGGAGGCAGTTTCAGCCTGTCGCTTACGCTTATTATGATGTTAGAAAGGAATGGAATGACCGGTTTGAGGTTTACACGTGTTTCTAACCCGCGTGCCCGAACGTGGGAGAACGCCTGAGGTTTCGCAAATGTTTCGCGAATACATACTTCTGTTACTCGCTTCGAAATCGTCCGTGTCATTATCATGTTGGTTTGGACGTTTGGACCAATAATTTGAATGAAATTTGAGTGTTTAAGGTTTTAAGGTGTGAAATGTTGCTAATGGTGGGAATATTTTTTTACTGTCTCTGCTTCTTTTGAGGGTTTCATCGTCATCGTCTAACGCAAGGACACCATTGCCTACTCTTTTCTGCCTTTGTCCAAGTCAAGTCGTATCAAGACAATATGGAATGACTTCAGATCCTAGTTCCTAATCATTGCGAGTTTTTCCACACACATCATCGACGCACTGTGGTACCGATCCTGCCATATTCGTTGTAGCAAATTGCTATACGTTATTGTTTAGTGTCATGCAAATTTTGATTTTTGCAACCTGGCTGATTAGTCGTGGGCGTGATTTAATGGCACAGGTATTCTTTTCATACACAGAATGATGTAAGACTGAATGTTTATGTTAATTTAACGAACGCATACCTACATTATCATTTCATACTCCTATTACAGAAATTCATTGAGACACGAGACGATATATTGGGTAGTAGATAATGGAGTTTAATATTCAGTAGCCAATTTATGGCGTGAAATCTTTGCTATATTAATAATGTTATGTCCATATTTCAAATTGAGACCATTCTTATGTCACGGAGCTATTTTTATTTTATTTATGATCTTAGATCGTTTAGATATTACAGTCGCTTATTAAAAATGTCTTAGCCTAGCTTTTTAAATTTTGAAGCTTTATTTTTTTTTTTATATATTTCTATTATGACCGGCATTCTATTCCTAATTATGTCCATAACTGCTATATTTATTATCCTACTAGAAAGATTTGTTAGATTGCCTGTATTATATTGTGATTCATAGAATAGCTTTGCTGATTAGAGAATCTCACGGTCTTTTGTCATCATTTATCCTATCATCAACGTTATTTGTTATCCATAATCACCTGTTTTACCGTTATTAGTGTTAAGAATAGCGGCTACACAATTAATTATAACATCGATTTGTTAACGTCTTCCGAGTTATTATAAATTGTTAGATGCTCCTATAGCCTTGCTATATAGTCGCATTGAAGTCGGTTTACCTATAGTAGAAGGCGCGATAACAGTAACATGGTTATTTTATTGAGTAGACTGTTGAAAACCTCCATAGTGTGTAGGTACTCTTACACACGTTATTTAGGTACATCTCTTTATCTACTTTCCTATCCAATTATGCTGGAAGAGATTTCTTTAGAAACAATCTTCACATCCTTCATTGTCGTATTTTTCTGTTTCTTTCATTGGTTTCTTTGTTCTTGTCTGTTTATAATAGCGTCAAGTTAGTCTCTGGGTTTGAAAATCCAAATTATTTGAATTAGTCGGCTTTGAATGTATTTCAAAAACGTTGATTAATTTTATATTTTCAATAATTTATTAATTAGATGAGCAATAAATTAAAAACATAGATAGATAATTTAACATTTAAAACATAATTTTGTCTCATTTTCGTCATTTTTGATCAGCAGATTAGATCAAGATAACCTATAAATTGCCGAATATAATCTAATCTGAATCTTTAATTAGGAATATTTATCGATATTAAATATATCGATTGGTGACAAATCAGTAGCTGACGCACTAGTTTAGTGACTATACTTGACTAGATCGGACTTGGTCCAAACTCTGCTTTAATTAAGCTGCGCTCACACAGGCACTTATTTTCAGCAGTTTTTTTTTTCGAAATTGTATATGGATTTTCTGTATGTCGCCAAAGTGAATTTCTAATTGGTGTGCGTAGTTTAGCTCTTAAGTTGCCACATATTGGTCCATGTTACTATACAGGATGGTTGTTTCATAGGTACAAAGCATTAAAGCGAAGATAGTATAGACGATTTAGAACCATTTAAGCCATGGTTGTCTTAGACGAAGTCTTACCAATTTTTTTGCATCGTGTTCATTGTAAATACCTTTTGATAGTCGCCTTTCATTCATCTTCTCAACATGAGCAAACCATCTTAGCGTATACTTTTCAATTTTTGTCACTACACTACATTGCATCTGTTAGATTGCTCCATATTACTACGCAAATAGTCCCATATGGTGTAGGCATATGTAAAAACAATTGCTACAATCTTCACAACGAGCAATATGGAGCAACGTTAGCCCATATCTCTGTAAGCGGAGCCTTAGCCTCGGACTGGCTGGACTTGGCGTCCCACATCCACTTTCTGGGTGGCGTTCATGATTTATAGAGAGGCACCCGCCGACTACACGCCTATACTTGTTACTGGCGTATAAACGAAGCTATTTATTACTTTATTAGCAATTACTGTTAGATTGTGTGATTGTAATATTAATAATAATGTTATGGTTGATGCTACAGATTTTAATATAAATATTTTGATTGGAGTGGTAATTCAATCATTTTCTTAGCAAAAATTGTAAAGATTCCGGCAGTTTTTTTAATCTTTGGGATTTTTGTGGTGTTCGCGTTTAGGATAAACATTCAAGGTTTTTTTTTAATTACTCATTTTTTAATTGCTCATTTAATTGCTCATCTTCATCATCAGTCTACAGCAGCTCAATGGACATAGGCCTCCCCAATCGCACGCCATTCAGCTCGATTCTCGATAACTCTCATCCTACTGCTACCAGCCGTCCTACCTCACCGTCCACATAAGAACACATCTACCCCAACGGTTATCGGTTCTATGGCTAACATGGCGAGCCCATCCTAATCACTCCGTTATGTTAATTTAACGAGCCCAAAAAAGACATGCAAATCTCATCCCAATATGCAAAACGAGTAGCATAAACCTCACCAGATTATACCAATAGATTCTCCACCACAAAACCAACTAGCGGTACAGAATCCGACCATTTAACTGTTCCTATTTTTTATCAACACTTTCTCGTAATTGGAAATGGTCTGTCAAGCTAACGATGGCGGAAATTATCTGTCCTATCCAATGCAGCACAGTAATGTGCATGCGCAATCTTCCGTCGGATACTAGATCAACTGGTTATGTTGTAACCCCCGGCTGTGGAGGAAACTTTATGTAATATATAATTTAGTAGCTTAATACACTAGCAAGCAGCTACGGATCTTTGTAAGGAAGGAGGTAGGTATGTACAAGTGTGTACAAGATTGGTTTTATTTGATGCGGATGTAAGCGGACTTTACGCTATTTAATTTTCATACGCCTTTTTCCATGGGGCTTAACAGAAACTACAGTACCTACGCCACCTGCTACGATGTAAGTACCTACATAGTTATACTTACATAGTTTTTTTGCATAGTTCACGTTCATACGTCTGCGGGGCAATTGCGTAACACATTATCAATGGGAATCGGTTTCATTTTGACAGTTCAACAACATTCATTGCGTTATTTACGTGTCGAGTAAACAAATTTTTCGAACTTATGAAGCAATGGATTAGCAATTCGCTTCAAAATGATTCAGATTCCGATTGATAGTGGGTTACGCAAAAAGGGTGCTGGTCATGCACGCACGCCGGTTGCGAGTGCTACGCCTTTGACCTTTCTAACGATCATCACCAATAAGGTCACTATGTATATTTAATTTAGTAACACTATTCTAAAATAGACTCATATGGACTTGAGGAGATAGGGATACAGGACAGGGATTAGACATCACCAAAACTTGGTAACGAAACCACGAAGTACTTACAACTTTCTGGTTTTGACATTGATTTATATGTTACTAGCGTATTGACTTCACCAAAAATAATAATGGTAGTCGAAAGCCAATTTGCTTTGTGCCAATTATTTGGCTATTGTAGCTATACACACGATGTCAGAAAGGTTACAAATCTCTTCATGATATATTAAGGCCAAATCCAGTAACGAAAAACGTTCAAAATCTAGTCGCGATCTCATCTCAGCGACAAACAGTATCAAAAATCACACTAATATTATAAAGGCGAAAGTTTGTGTGTGTGTTTATATGTTTGTTACTTCTTCACGCTCAAACGGCTGGACCAATTTTGATAAAATTTTGTGTGGAGGTAGCTGACACCTAGGATTAACATTTAGGCTACTTTTTATCTCGATATTCCTACGGGATCGACACTTATGCGGATGAAACCGTGGGGCGCAGCTAGTTAGAGATATTTTTGACAGATTGAGACTGATAATAGAATGCAAATATTCTTAAAAATACGGGATTTCCACTGTGATATTCTAATCATTATGTAAATATCTGAATAATTAGCACTCGTTCACTTGCCACACCACATTTCTCCAGCACCTAAGTACTTGCAAAATCCCATCTTAACTGTGATCTTAAGTGGACCACTTTCTGGGCTCAGACGGATCTAGACTGGAATGTTAGTCTAGAAATTACAATGTATTTATATAACTGTGTCAATCAAGCCATTGACTCGCTGCAATAAAACTAATAGAACGTATTAGAAAGAGGGCACATAATCGTTAAATTAACGACACTATTATCGATATAGATTCTTAAACGAGTGGTCTTTAATCGAGTAAGAAGTATCTATAAAGACTATCCGGTCTTGCAAACGGGAGACAAATCTCTTATAAGCTGTTCCGCGTGGCAACGAGACGAACAGTTAGGAGGTGGTGTAAGTGAGAAGATGATGCGAATTGTAGAAGTAAACAAGAAATGTCGCTAATTCATCGCCTACAAGAGGTAGGTAAAGGTGACACATCTTCCATTAAGAGTATCAGTAGTAGTACTTCAAGTCAACTCATAGCACTTACATTACCAACTCTATTCAAGCTTAGGCCCCATTTTTATACTCGTATTCTTGAAAGAGATTAGGCTTCAGTCGAAATAGTCGCTTAAGACTCTGCCGACTGCAGAGTGGCGCCCTCATCGTTTGTTTGGTTATTTCATACAATTTAGAATGAAAACGCAGAAAATAAGCACGTTAAGTTGTGCTTCACAAGATTATACGTTAATATTATTAGAAACGGTAGTTTTATATTGTTTAGTTTTATTATAATCCTTAAAACGGATGACAGTGGCCACTATATTCCGTTTCATAAATATTTTTATTGGTCTAATGTGTCGTAGCTTAAATCTGGAACTTGGATCACACAACTGCAATAAGTATGTGCTACCTATAAAATTCGCTATCTCCCTTGACACGTGCCACACCAAGCCATAGACTGGTCGTCTGCCTGGCCTTGTCACAGTTAACCCACAAACCCAGACGCCTGTGGACGTTTGAAACTGTCTTCTTGAACATAAATACCTGTTTTTTGTAGTCCAAAACATTAAAACATCGTGAAGCTTTTTATTTTGTCTCTCGTCAATATTTTATAATCTACACCTACAGAGACATACATATATTTCTCTACATATCTTGATATGTAGAGAAATATGGAGCTCTTCAGCCTACTGCTCTCAACTCAACCAAATGCATTTGGGTTCGAAGCAACATTTCTTCTTCCACTCATATCTATCAGTCTACATCTCAGTACTCACACCCTTTACAGCTATATTGTCTTAACAGTTTGTTGTCTTAATTAATTCTTAATTATTAACACTTTTTTATTGTCTTAATCTATATTACTTTAACATTTTTCATTAATCGTTTCTTTGATATTCTCCTATACCCTAGACTAATGGGGAACTTGTCTACTTGAAATAGTACATGTGTATTATCTTCTATACCAGCTGTCATCACATTATTAATTATAATCTTTCGTTTCTTTGGACTGCCTTTACTCCTGACACAAAGTTTGACAGTTTATCACGCGTCATCCTTCTTTGGAAGCAGCGTCACAATGAAGATACACTGGTATATAGACATACGACCAAACCCTTCAACGGTTGTCGTGTCACGTTTAACCCATCAAAGCGGTTTCTACGTATCAACTGCCATGTTACCGTGTGTTTGTTTGTCGCTAAATTTACGACCGAAAGCCCATCATGCACGTATAATATTGTCATTATCTTACTTTATGCGACGATAATGTGGCGTTTAGAAGGTTTCCTCGAAGTCACCTTGTCTCTTAACCCACAAATATGATTGTCTTCCTGTACAAATAGGCGTTTGTTTGTGTTGCACATACTTGTCTCTGAGTGTTTGGCTGACTGGCACTGTTGTCTGTTAACTGCATTTTGTTCTTCAAATCATTTGTTGAAGTTATTTTTCAGTGCCTTTTTAGTCGTGATATTATCATGTAAATACGATTGGCTCTTTACAAGAAGGCTGTCAGCGGGGTAATTGCGTAACGCACATAAAATGGCAACTGATCGCAATGCCTTCCATTTTGACAGTTCAGCCGCATTCATTGCGTTATTTCCTTGAAATCCCTCGGATTTTGATTGAAAGTGTGTACTTACTCGTTTAGGGTGCAGGTCTTCATTCGGATGAAGAATTATATCTATACTCGTAGACGCCACTTCAATATTAAAAGAGCCAGTACCTTTTTATTTTGCGCTTTGGAAATTCTCATGGACTTCCTCCATCGTCAAAGAGGGGCATGCCGGACTCTTACCGGCTAAAACCACCGCAGTGTTCCACCTCTACCTATGGCCGGGAGTGTGGGATTCGCAATAAGCATTCAGCGCTCCGAAAAGAGCCAGTACCTAGTGTTACTGACCAATAATATTTACGCTGAGTAAGACATAGGATTTACGAGCAAAATATCAAAGAACGATAAATCAAAACAAATGAGGCATCAAGTGGTATACTTTAGCACTTAATAAATAAAACCCAGCTACCATTACAATAGTAATTTAATGTACATAAACTGAAGAAAACTCATAAAATATACCAGTAACAACAACATGGAACAATTATGACGTGAAAACTTCCTGCGAAAGTATTTTGCAATTCTAATGTGTTCACAATCCAGTTTCACATTTTCACACTGATAGTAACAGGTTTCGAACCGTACTTGTTTATATCACGTCACTATACGCTACTTACGATATATCCCGATATTCGCCTATTTAATTTGAATATACGGTAGTTTATTTATATGACGCCGCTGCAAGTGGCACCACGTTTAGTTTTATTACGAAGTTATTGGAATCACCGGAAAGGTCGGGTAAGAGTAGGGTTGCCAACCCTACTATATAATATAGTATCCTACTATATTAGAGGCCTAAATACTATATTTGATATAATAAAAGTTGGCAACCCTAGGTAAGAGTGACACTGGCAGTAACAGTAATAGTCACTCTAGCAGAGCGTCGCATCTATGGTTGCGTGATGGCTGTCTTCTATTGACAGACGTGACATCAGGAGACCTGAAGGTCAATTCTCGTAATTTAAAACGTTCAAAATCTAGTCGCAGACTCATCTCGGCGACAAAAAAAATGTCAAAAACTTGTCAAAATGTAGGGAAATTAGAAGTAATTTTTGACAGATTGAGATTTAGATCAGACTGTGAACGTTCTTAAAATTACAAGAATTGCCCTTCCGGTGTCGTACCACGTCCACGACGTACTGCTATGTTTATTAAGTACCTGCCTGCACTACTAAGACATGTCACATAAACCGTTACAAAGATCTTTATCAGATAAACAGAAATAAAAAGAGGTCTTATTACAAATGTTGATCAGATCCTGGTTAG
This sequence comes from Globia sparganii, assembly GCA_949316385.1. Classification (NCBI taxonomy): domain Eukaryota; kingdom Metazoa; phylum Arthropoda; class Insecta; order Lepidoptera; family Noctuidae; genus Globia; species Globia sparganii. The sequence continues at coordinate 5,449,581 of OX438667.1, forward strand.
ATCAGAATCAGAACGCAAAAACATGGTCCTAGCTGTCATAACCTAAGTACGACTTGTTTTATAGCAACATTTTAAAGAAACAAAAGTTTTTTTTTTGTTTTATCAGATAATAAATAAGTCGTCATCATCATTATCACCCACAGCCCGACTTCACCCAATGCTGGGCTTAAGTCTCTCTTACTAAATGATAAGTAATGAAACTTAAACAAACGGTCCTGAACGGCAGATGAAACCTTCGCTCAAAATTCCAGTTGGGGCGTAAAAAATATACAATACCATCATGGTTACACTGCATTTCCTACTCCGTGCCACATGCAAGTTCGTATTATATTCATAAACCAGCTCTTCAAAGGAAATGTTAAACAAACAGTGCTGTATGCAGCGATGCCAAGTGTTCAAGTTTTTGTCACAGAAATACTGGACATTCCTTCTCTACCCGTACTCTGTTCGACATCCACAGTCGTAAAGCACGCGTTTTTTATCACCGATTCGCGTCATTCCATCTGATTGATTCGTTGGCACGCTATACAAGTTTTATGTATATTCATTTTGTTTAATTACTTCATCAAAAAGGTCTGTTGTGTCCAATGCAAATGCATTCCGCTCGTATATTTTAGGCGGGGCTTATTATTCCGGTTGCTGCTTTACAAGAATTGAAAACCTTTTGATAGTTACCCAAAGGAAAGTAGGAATCAATTTTGTATTAACTTTGTTACTTTTACATCAGCAGATCTATTGTGTAAAAATATCACCGGGATAACTTAACTGAAGTGAGCTGGAAGTCAGTAGTCAATAGTGGCAATCAATAGCATCAGGGCCCTAATTAACTATGACCACTTAACGATTCCTTACCTCGAAACCACGACAATTCCTTAGCTAAATCATCATTTCATTTAATTTTTCATTCTTTCTTTTTCTTTAATCCCACCAATTAAAGCTTCAAGCTCACTTCAACTTAGTTTCCACAGTGGGATTTTTACAGCATAGACCGGCAAAAATAGAAAGTCTTCGCGAGTATTATGAATTTCACAACCCCTATGATATTACCCAAGATGAATAACTTACTCTTAACTATCAACAACAACTTAATTATGAATCAAATAATGCATACGCAATATCTACTAATAAACTAATTAGAATTACATAAATTTATTTCCATTGTTCGAAGATTAGATCTATTTGTTGTAATATTTTAAGAGCATTGAAGTGATAAGTAGGAAGAATTACAACATGACAGCCAAACAGTATGCAAAATCAAGAGATTGTTGATGAAACATATGATCAAAACAATATGCCTAGTGAAGAAATTCATACAAAACAATCTATTTGTAAAGATAAGTAACTACATTGAAATACACAAGAATATATTAAAACAAACGCAGATACAGAAATATATTACACAACCGACGGAATTCCATAAGAGTCCGCTACACGACTTTAATAATGATCTGGCCTAATTTAAACGCAAAGCCCTGATTAATGTCGTCACGAAATCCATAAATTTTCCTCATATATCATTGTAACGGTAACACTCGTTGATGCACCGCATATTCCAAGTTTGACCTTTTCGTCATGACCTTTAGATGCGTTGTTGCGTACGAAATGTCAAATCCGTGCTCAGATAAATGCACACGGACTTATTAACTAACAACGCGTTTAAAAAACGATTTGTTTGGGTCCTTGAGATAATGGTCGGTAAATAAGTAGATTAAACAATTGGTCTTTAGGAAATGTCAATGCAAAGTTTTATCGGTAATCTATTTATTGTTGACCCGCTATAGTAAACGGATTTTTTGTACTGTGTCTCCTTTCGAATTCCGATAAGACATGCGTGATTATTTGGCGATACGGTACTCTCGCATTTGTTACGCAAAATTAAGTAATGTCAATTTTAGTGCTGGTTTCTTTGAATTTTTTAGCGTTTATTCCATTATGTCCGTTAGCAGGTCCCGTGCAGATACCACCAGACTTGACCAGACCACCCCATTATGAAACTTCTCTTAGTTTCTTTAGTGTGAAAATGGCGGTAGTAATTTCTTTTCGCCATTATATACCTACTATAGTCGCATAGTAATTGCTGATGGTATCATCATCATTCTTTGCCAAGCTATATTTCACTTTATCTAATTTGCAACTATACTTGTTCCAGGGCAAATCAGTGATTCGGCCGATAGCGTTCAAGCCGCTGGGGGGGCGCCTGTCTGCGGGAGGGGAGAGGTATGGCTCCACTCCGGTGCTGGCCAGCAGACCACCATCCCACCTGACGCTCTATGGCAGTGAGTATATCCATCATCATCATCATCAACAGTATCAAAGGCCAAAAGTGATATTTAACATTATTTTTTTATATTATTTATATTGAACCGGTAGAGGCAGCGTAGGCAGGCCTCCCACTAGGTGACCGAGGACATCATGAGACGCGGGCAACCGATAGATGCCAGTGGAGGATTGTCGTTCGGCGTGGTGGTCTAAGGGGAGGCCTTTGTTCAGCAGTGGACGTCTTACTACTGATGATGATGATTTATATTGATTGATACAGTAAATGGTAGTGGAACACGCTTTCGATGACGGTTATGAAGGATTACCTTTTGAAATGTCTGTAAATAGCAGAAATGCCGGCCGAAAGCACGCCAATACACGATAACCCGATTGTTTCGGTAAGTACCTGAGTACTGACGTACTCATACGCGACTTGATTGATAGCGTGAGTACCTATGTCATATTCACATAAACGATGGCGTACTCGCGCGTCGTGACTCGTGTCGCTTTGGTAAGGCCGTGGCCAGACTTCTAAACCATCACCTACTTGAGGTGGCCTTTTTTCCAACACACAGGCCATTAACTTACCACCTCTGTCTTATTGGCAGGCTCATCAGACGTGCGCGAGGGCCGATGGTGCGGCTCTCCTCAGCCCGCCTCCTTATCCGCTCTGCCGCCCGCCACGCCATCCGCTCCGCTACATCAAAGGCATCACTCTGCTCTTGTGTGAGTTTACTATGGCTTTATTTTCCATGTGATCAGGTTGGAGATTGTCAATAGCATCAGTCGCATCTCTTCAGTAATTTTATCGTGGTTTGAATTGAAGTGCTTCTGGGATTTATAATTACGATAACTGGAAAGAAGAAAGGATTTACTCAATCGCACAAGGAAGAGTAGGACTTGTAGACTTTAGATCTGTAGACCATTTTTTATTTTATCAAGTACCTGGTACTTGTTGACAGAACTACGCTGTCCTCCCATACCTACTGTAATTTGAAAACATTGTAAAAGCCAATTATTTTTAAAAGAGTAACCGTGGAGTTTCTTGCCGGTTCTTCTCCATAGGAAACGACCAATTGGAACCGTGCGTCTTGCTTCTGACGTTTCATAAGTGCCCTTGTAGGTTTATGTGAAATAAAATATTTTGATTTTGAGGCCTAGCCTGCCTTTAAGTTCAGGAACCTTTATACATATTGGGCTACGGACACAAGGCCAGTTGGCGAGTCAGTTCTGTTGTCAGTTCTGACTGGCTTCGTGTTGGCGCCAGTTAGCGGCACGAATACCCGCGAACTGGCGCAGACACAATCTGAATAATTTTGAAGGAAAGCTAATCCATCGCTTCATATGTTAGATTTTTTTTTCTGCTCAGCAACGTAAATAACGCAATGAATATTTTTGAACTGTCAGAATGTAAACCATTGCTACCTGTTGTTAGTGTGTGACGCAATTACCCGGCAGGCTCCATAATTTTTCTAAAACTCAAAAGTTCATGGATAACGAAAATTAACTTTTATAGTTTACTAGCTGATCCCGCAAACTTCGTTTTTTCATACAAATCACACAAATCATCATCATTTCATACAAATCGGTCCAGCCGTTTCGGAGGAGTATGGTAACTAACACTGTGACACCAGAAATTTATATATTAGACTAGCTGACCCCGCAAACGTCGTTTTGCAAAAAAAAAAAAAAATAGATAGTAGCCGATTCTCAGACCTACCCGATATGCACACAAAATTTCATACAAATCGGTCCAGCCGTTTCGGAGGAGTATGGTAACTAACACTGTGACAATTTTATATATTAGATTTTCCTGAATAACACTGTTAGGTATTTATGAGGTTACAAAAAAGGTAATAGCACTCCCTATGATATACCTAATCTTATCAAAATCTCGTAGGTAATGGACCACCGAAATCGTATTGTATCATTTCCGCTAAGCTCTCCGCTCCGCTAAACCAATGACATCATTCCATTGTAAGTTCAATTGTTAGAACTAGGTCCAATTGTAACATACTAGTTTTAGTCACTAGACGCGCATTGTATTGTAATCTGCATTCGCGATTTATTTGCCAAAAATATAAACGTAGGTACCTATATGAGTTTATAACTTTAATTCTTTCACAATAAAGTTCAGTTTACAACTTCAACCATATAAAAAACTTTTTCAGTAGTGCTAGTCACTCTGAAATAAACCTAGTCGCCATTAATATAAAGTTGATATTTGTTTAACTTGAAATAATAGCCCTCCCCGACCGATTTCAGTCACGGTGGCCAATCTCAACGGAGATAAGCCAGGTACGCAGGAGATATTATAGTGCACAAGTGTGCGCGCAGACACAGGTGCACTCCCTCTTCCCTCACTCTCATAGTCCGATGGGACGGCAATCCGACACGACCGGAGAGAGATCAGGCGCAGGACCAACGGCTTAACTTGAAATAACATCAATTTGAAACAAGTTTGAATAAAGTTTAGCTATCTTATAAACTACATAACGCATTTTGATGCGATTTCACCATAATTTCAAGAACTTATCCTGGAAGGTTTATGTGTATGATGCATTAATATAAAACTTACCGTGCTTTCGAGAATCGAGATTTATGTGCCAAAAAATGTAAACAAACATGAGTTCATGGAAAAATAACTTTGAATCCTACACAATAAATTTCAGTTTACGCTACAACTTCAAACATTTTTATACCTTTTTCAATAGTGCTAGTCGCTCTGTAATCAACTTAATTGTCATAGAAATAAAGTTGATATTTGTTTAACTTGAAATTGATTAGGGGTGTACAGCTCTGCGCTCTTTTACTATACATATAAAAGATAATTCTCGATGTTTTGCTTAATCGTAAAACCCGTGTGAAGCAGCAGCCGGTCGTTGGTTTAGGGTGTATTTTGATCGTATCGAACTGCCTCTGTTACGAGGAACTACATAATGTATGTTCCATTGTGTCACTATACATTGTGCTCCAAACCGCACACCGGAACGTTGTATTTTTTCCAATAGCATAATTGCCAAAAAAATGATTTCCGCGATCCTAATTCCTAATGTTACAAATACATACATGCATAGTATATACTCATATACATAATTTTTTTGGGATGCATGAAGAAGCCTCATCGTGTAGCGCAGTTTGTTCCGCCAGTTTCAACTGAACCGAGCGCTCGGCGCATCCTGGACAGTCACACCCAACACCTTATTTAACTGGCCATTTCTTCCCTTGCGGTGGTAAGGCTAACGTCCGCCTGGTTAGCGACCACCCTCCCACCGAAGTCAGGCGTCAAACAGCCTGCTGTGTTGCGCCGATGCGCGGGAGTTCCAGTGCCTTAGGCATCTTCTGGGCACGCTCGTTCCGTCATAGACCTCATATATCGCTTTCTATCAGGCGTTATCGAGGTCAAGAGCAGGCACTTTCTGCAATAAAAAAAATTGCATTTTCTTTAAGCCTATTATGACCTTAATCATAGTCATTACGAGATATTTGATGACATTGACACATTTTTTGTCATTTCCTTAAATACCACAATACAAGCTGAAGACAATAGAAGCTGGCGGTATCATCACAACAGTAATATATTCTTATTGTTTGTCTTATTTCTTTTTATTTTTAGTAAGTATATTCATGTACTTATTTATGTATGTTTATTTGTGCTTATATTTATATGTAGTTAGGTATATATTGTACTCTTAGTTTTAATATGTTTATGCGTATTTTATATTTAAAATATTTATTCCTCAATTTTCATGATTGCACCAGCCTCTGTTTGTCTCTGCATCACCCAAAGGTTGACTGGTAAAAAAAGCCCATTGGCATTAAGTCCGCCTCTGTACATTCATGTGCTTGAAGTATTAAATAAATAAATAATAAATACATACTATTTACCTAGTCCACCGACTGTCATGCTATTTTCTATTTTATTATTTTCTAATACAAATATCCAGAAGGAAAAGTAGCCTACGTCCTTTTCTATAGCTCACCGGCTATATTCCTGTAATTTTGTGAATTTCATAGCAATCTGCTTAGTAGTTTAGGCGTCCAAAGGTAACAGACGAACATACAGAGTTATTTTCGCATTTATAAACATTAGTATAGATTAAACTCTGATTTTTAACGCGCGAAAAAAACAGAGGGGTGTTATAAGTTTGACGTGTGTATCTGTGTGTCTGTCTGTGCCATAGTAGCTCCCAAACAGCTGAACCTTTTCATTTTGATTATTTTTTAATATGCTAGACCGAAATGACAGTAGCGAACTAGCAATCGACTTTTTTTCAAAAATTTTAGTTTGAATTAGTACGATGCAGGGCTTTAGTGATAACTAGTCTTTTCGAAAAAATATCTAAACCATAGCTACAAATATTTCTTAACCTTTTAACCACCTACATCGGATTAATCCGACAAATATTTTCGTGTCCATTTCGCCAGGGTCATATATTTACGACCAAATACCACAGCTCGTTTACTCTGTTTTTTTATTAATTACGCTGTATTCTATCAGGTTATTCGAAAAACAAAAAAAATCGAAACACTGTGCCGGGCGCTGGGGGCACGACAACTGATATAAAGTCGGGTGTTGCGATAAGTGCATAGTCAAGCGATTACCAACGCAATCTAATTTGAGAAAATACCTAATTAACGTTTCGAAAGGTTTGTCTATAATTTAATGTTTGTAATAAACAGATGAAATTAGATCGTCATCAAAAGTAATGAAGTTAATTTTACTTCTTTGACAGAAAGTGTTGTGTGAGCACTCATTTTCGTGTAGGTAATCGTTTTCGTGAAATGAAATCTGTTTTAATACATGTACTTTCCAGTAAAAGTGAATTTGTTTACTTTGTTGTGGTAGCAAAATGTATACTAATACTTATTAAAAGCTGAAGAGTTTGGTTGAACGCGCTAATCTCAGGAACTACTGGTTCGTATTTAAAAATTATATTTGTGTTGGATATTCCATTTATCGAGGAAGGCTGTAGGCTATATAACATCACGCTACGGCCAATAGGAGCGAAGCATCAATGAAAAATGTTGCAAAAACGGGAAAAAATATTCCTTTTGAGAGCTTCCGTTGCGTGCGCTGCGTAAACTGTTAAAGTTATGCAAAAATAATGCATGCCGGAATTGTTTCCCCTTAAAAGTTGTAAAAAAAAGTTTGTGACAGCACATGTCTATCTTTTAAGGTTGACTCACTATTTACCTTTTTATGGTGATCAAATTTGTTCTAAAATAATGCATTATTTGCGAAGGTGTTTTTATAAACATTATATTAATCCTTCTTCAAATAAATACGTTATTCATCACAAGTATTTAATTTTGAACAAAATTGCACTTGACATAATTGAATCTCAATGAATATGTTAGAAGATTATCATAGTTTTAAAATAACAATAAGTAAATTATATTTTAGTAGGTTTTCCTCAAATTAACGCGGGTGAAACCGCGGGGCACAGCTAGTGACTATTATTATTCATTGAGTCAACCGCAGTGGCTTACCTACCTAGGTATATTTTTAGTACTGGATTATTTATGGTGAATTCCACCAAACTTTTTATACCTGGAATAAGTTATTCTGAGCATATTTTTTATATTTTTGTCAGCTTCTCCATAGGTACAAGAACTGTCAGAGGATATCTGACTTAGGTAAAACCAACACTTACTTGTTTAATCCTGTCACTTAAACGTCGTGTTAAACCTATTTCGTAAATTATGGTAGGTACTTACTTTAAGTAGACTCCTAGGGAAGGTAGTACTTCCACCACCTGGAAAGAAGCCAATGATTTAAAAAATAACACCCAGTATAATTTAGTGATTATCAGTAAACACTCAATTTAGAGCTGTATTTTCAATCGACAGATAATTTTTATTCTTGGAATAAAATTGACGTCTGACAGTTTTTTTTTTTTAAGAAAAATTGTCAAAAATTATTTATTCCCCCGATAAAATGAAGATAAATGAAGCCTCCTTTTAAGCAGATAAGCGCAGGAGTCTCCTAACACAGGCTTATCTGCTTAAAAGGAGGCTTCAATCACTAATTCTTAAGGTTTACTTGGTAATAAACTATTTTTCATTTTTTTTTTTTCATATAATTATCTGTCGTTGGAAAAATCAGCCCTTAATCGCTTTCACTAAAAGCTAAAAATAAGTGCCTTTAACCATACCATGCACCTCTTCTTCAGCAAACAAAAATTCATGGCCCTATACGAATCACTTATACTTCTTTTGGCGATAATAATCACTCACACTCCTTTTAAACTTTACTCCGCACTCCGGCCCGAAATAAACTCAATAACTACCATTAAAGGCAATGACTTCACTCCATGCAACCGCCTAATCAAGAACGAACTCATACGAGAATAGATCACAAATATGTAGTACAGTCAGGGAAATCAACTGTTAAGCAAATTGACACCAAAAAAATTCAAAATCAAAATATTTTATTTCACATGGGCACTTATGAAACGTCAGAAGCTAGGTGCACGATTCTAATTGGTCGTTTCCTACAGAGAAGAGCCGGCAAGAAACTACAAGGTTACTTTTAAAAATAATTGGCTTTTACAATGTTTTCAAATTGCAGAATTAATAGGTATGGGAGGACAGCGTAGGCCTGTCAACAAGTACCAGGTAGCCTAAGCACCCTACGTCAAGTTGCCGTGTTATAGCCATTTCATACAAATGTCAAACGATGGTTGCTTTAACACGACACTTTAATTGGGCTGGTACTGTTGGGATTTGAATAGGCAGACAATTTAAGTTGCTAATTAAGCAAGACACCAATATTGCTTAAGTTAGGTCCAATTTGTTGCACTGCACTGATGTATTCTTACCGTAGTCAATTGGTGTTTACTCAAGACTTTAGAAATATAATATCACTAGCGCCGCGCGTTTAATCTATATTACTGTAAAGTTTCATCAAAATCGGTTCAGTAGTTTTCGTGTGAAAGGGTAACAAACTTCCCATCCTCACAAACTTTTATCTCTTCTTCATCAGAATCAACAATCCTTTTAGCATTATACTCACTAGTCAGACGATTTAAGTTGGTACTTTGGTAGTCAATTTGTTTAACAATTAATTTCCCTGAACAAGTATGAAGTACTCACATATTTTCTACGACGTACCCCTACAATATACAATTGACATGTCAATGACACACAAGACGATGCATCTGTTCATTAAACTGATTAATTAATTCCGTTAACATTACTGTGGCGTGATGTGCATGTTGTAGGAAGGTGTGTGAATGTAGGAATTATACAAATTGTCTGGTCTACATTTCACTATGTCTACGCGGCTACGCTGCGTAGCGCTACGAAAACTTTTTCAGTTTTTACCTTTTATTAACTTCACAGTTCGATGTCATTTATAAGTTAAGAATGCATAAGCATATTTTTATAAGAATCAAAACCACAGCAGTATTTATTATAATATGAGAATAGCCAAAAACAATATGTACAATTCTAAAAAGGTAAAGTCAGGCCGGTCTCAAGTTTATGGAAAATCTCTAGAACTTTGTAAAAAAAACATGAAACATACATGTATTCTATAATTAGAAGGATACACAAGTGTTTGTTGAAGGACCGATGGCCGTCAGAGGAGACGAGACTCTTGCAGTGGACACCGCGTATCGGCAAGCGTAGTGTACGTCGCCTCCCGCCCAGCCAGATGGCCGGACAACCTCAAAAAGGTGGCTGGTGGGACAGACTGGACTGGATGGCGGAAGGCGGAGAACAGATTGTTGTGGCACAGCATGGGAGAGGCCTATGTCCACTATGTGCATGCGATAGACTGAGTTGATTGATTGACTAGTTGTTAGCAGCTATTTTATGCAAGTTTACAGGGACAAATTGTACTATTTGTCCCTGTAAACTTGCATAAAATAGCTGCTCTGTTGGAGATCCAATAAATCTATACTGAGGAAAGATTTGTATGTACAGGGTGTCCCATAAATAATGGTCCAACCGTAATTCCTAGTTAGGTCACTTGATTGCCTACAACTAATTTGAACCGTTTTTAAAAATTACTTAGGGTTTCCAAAAAAATAATTTTTTATTTTATTTTCATATTTTTCTGTTTCTAATTGGGTTTTTTTATGCCATCGGTGCAAATATCAATGTTTTTTATTTTTTTTTCGTTAAAATTTAGCTAGATAAATTACCTATAAACTCTTATATCATTTTTGCATAATGCCATCGTAGGTCTTTCAGAAACTTTGAAGTAATTGAACATTTTATGGCATTTCATTTGGATGACTAAAAATTATTTTTTTGGAAACCCTAAGTAATTTTTAAAAACGGTTCAAATTAGTTGTAGGCAATCAAGTGACCTAACTAGGAATTACGGTTGGACCATTATTTATGGGACACCCTGTATGTTTGTAACGAATTGGCTCAAAAAGTACTGGATCGATTTAAAAAAATTCTCTCACCATTTGAATGCTACATTATCACTGATTAATATAGGCTTTTTTTTCTTTTTTTTTCCACCCGTGCGAAGCCGGGACGGGCCGCTAGTAAATAATAACTTAACACGGCGGCTGTTTTCCCCACATGGTAAGATAGAGGTGTACACTCATAATAAAATGATAAATATTTATTCCGTTTTGATAATTTCATCTTTTAAAAAATAGAGTTTTAGCAAACTGGCAGCACTAACACTGGTGCCTATGTAACTGCAACATGATCATGCTAGTGAATGAGTTAGGAGTTTAGGAGCCGTAAAATGTTACTGAATCATTCCGTGGCGTGCTCACTCACCAGAAAGAACAACGTATAATTTAATAAACAGTAAATAAATACACGTTACGCGTCCGGGTTTTTTAAGAAAGTTTTTTTTGTAGCATAGAGTAAAAGTTAAATACAGTTGGTTTAGAAAATATAATGCTGTGTGGGTTTTAGGTGGCTGCTTATACACATACTTTAACTGAAGTACTCTCTACCAGTGTCTGTGTTTCCTTCCACATTTAACCCGTCTGCCTTCAAAGCAAGAGTGAACAGGCATCTTCTGGGCACGCTCGTTCCATTGTAGACCTCATCCATCGCTTTCCATCAAGCGTGATTGAGGTCAAAAGCAGGCACATTCAGCAATTTTAAAAAAGTAGGTACTACAATGTTGTTTTAAGTAGGCATTTTATTTTGAAGTTTCCTATCCCAAAAACATCCGCATACTTGAAGAAATCCAAATAATCAAGGAAAAAGCAATTAGCCAATTTCAAAGAAAGTTGCAAAATTACGTGAAACTTTTTCTTTTAGATAAAATCGCTTAGCTGCATTCATATTCACCTTTCTTTTAAACCATCTCGTTTAGCATTCATTTAATAAAGCAAAAACAACATCGTAATACAGTATTTACTCATTTACGCGGTTTATTCAGCATCGAAGCAGCAATTTAGCGGCGCGGCCGGCACGCGCGCAGACATTCGTGCGTCGAACAGAGTAGCGGCTAGCCGGTGCGCGTATGCATTATACAGTGTTTATTTATCAAATGGTGATTTTGTACGTGTATACGTGTTCCAGTGAATAAAATGGTGTAGTGTATTGAAAAGTGAGAGTTTTGTGACATGTTTAGGTGAGTTTTTAGGAAAGAAATATAAGTACTTAGGTACTGTTTTTTTTTTTTGCTGATGTCTGTAATTGCAGCGTTGATTATAGTTCTGTTGTGACCTTTGCAAGTGTTTTATGCAAATCAAGTCCTTAACCAATGATTTGAGTTAGATAATGCTATGTAGTTTTTTTTTTAATTAACCCGATTTTTTGTACGATTATATATTGTGAGGATTCTAAATCCATATCTTGAATAGGTACCTAATCATAGGCATAAAAAATATGGTCATTATTTCCCCGGTCACTTCGTTAGAATCTAATGGTCTAGTATCCCAGTGGCTTTCATTAAAACAAAAACAAGTTCTTGTATTCCTTTCGTATCTAGGTTTATCTTTTTTGCTTTTTCATAGTCACGGTAGACGGTTTCTCAATGACTGTGGACTAAAAAGAGGCACCCAAGTACCTATTTGCCACAAAAAACTGAACAACAATTGTTGAACAAGTCTATAATTGAAGTATTTTCGTTCCTAGCAATGAATTTAGGAATACTATTACAAAGTGTAGACGATTTCTTTACCGTCTGGCTGTCATTAATTCGATGGACATATTAATTGGTCTTCCAATTATTTCGGTTATTAGAGTTACTACAATGAAAGTTAAATTTTAAAAATAAACACCGCATTGCCAATCGTCGTATATTTACTCAATGAAAAACTTAAGTTAGAAAACCGTATACAGCGTTTTTTCACAATACCTCAAAATATTTTTATTCTTTATTAATTAGGGACTTTTATAATCACAATGCGTATGAAAGTCCCATTATACCCTCTCACTCTTTCACTCGTCAGTAATTTGACTTTCGAAAGAAGAAGACAAAGCGTTGTGTAACTACGAGTATACAGAGTATATACAACGTGTATTATTAAGGGGGTAAGTACACACTGCTATAGTGCTACGGATTACATCTAGGCCTCATAGCCCAGATCACAACGAAAAGTCTGCGAAGAGTCTGTTCAGGTTCATAGCTGAACACTCTTTGCAGACTCTTCGACGTCACCACGTCAACGCCGGCTGTCGCTGAAAACCAGCGCTTGAGCTGTCTCGCATAGGTCTAAGTATTATGCTAAGCGATGGCCGTTTTGCGTGTCGCATATTTTCCCCAACTTGATCTTTTTTAGTTCATGTAATAACTTTAACAAGTAGTAACTTGTATTTCTCATAAGTGATAAGTGAATTGTATTCTTTTTGAGAAATAAATGACATAAACCGTATTTTTTCTACTGCACTGTTTTGGTTTTCAATAGATATATATGTTCACCATAGTCAATCGGTGTTTACTCAAGGATAAAAAAAAATAGAACATCATCATCATTATCTCTTCGTCATCAGAATGAACAATCCTTTTAGAATAATAGCCACCAGTCACGCTAGTCAGAGGTTCAATAGATTGACAATTACTAAATGATGTCATTAGTGATGTGATCTAGGCGTAGATATAAATAGGTAGAGAACCGCAAGGACCCATTCTGCTGATGTTTTGTTTAGTCGTCTCTACGATACCAACAAACACGGATAGTCTTCAGCTAAAATATCAAAGGTGCATCGTGTGTGTGGCTGTAATGAAAAATTAGTTTGATGCTGATAACATCAGAATTATATTAAAACAAGACCAGTGATTCCGTTCAAATTCGAAAATAATATTACAAAAAATATATAAGTATATTGTCTGTAATCACCCCTCAAAATATGAACAATATTTTATTAGTCAACCTGTATTATTTTTTCACCCTACATAGTCCTTTTGTAACAAAATCGGTTGAACTAAACAATTACATCAGAATTATAACTATTAAAACTAGACCAGTGATTCCGTTCAAATTCGAAAACAAAATGCAAATCAGAAACAAAACACGTGAGTAATCCAAAAAATAATATAACAAAAAATATATAAGTACATTGTCCGTAATCACCCCTCAAAATATGAACAATATTTTATTAGTCACCCTGTGTTATTTTTTCACCCTACATAGTCCTTTTGTAACAAAATCCGTTGTTCTAAACGGATAACATCAGAATTATAATTATTAAAACTAGACCAGTGATTCCGTTCAAATTCGAAAACAGTTATGCAAACCCGAAACAAAACACGTGAGTAATCCAAAAAATATGTAAGTAAGTACATATTGTCCGTAATCACCCCTCAAAATATGAACAATATTTTATTTGTCACCCTGTATTAATGTTTCAGCCTGCATAGTACTTTTGTAACAAAATCCGTTAACCTAAACAACATTGTATTGGCAGCTTCCCTTCGCGCAAACTACTGTCAGAAGTGGGTTACCTACAGCTAGGGTTGCCAACCACACACTACATCAGAGGTCTAAATACTATATTTGTTTAAAAAATATATAGTAGGCGAAACTACTATATTTTCGTTTCAATACAAAATGGCGAGATGAACGCAATATGGCCACTATTAATGTAATAAAAGTTGAATTAATTATTACCTTAATTTAGAGTGTAATAATGATTGTGAGATTTAGACAAAATTAAACATATCTACTATATATTTTTTCGCCATTTACTATATTTTTACAGGCAATGGCTTCAAAAATACTATATTTGATCAAATAAAAGTTGGCAACCCTACCTACAGCTGCAGTACATACAGCACATACTAGTGAATGAATGGGAGAATGTTCCATAGTGTAGTGCCTATTGTCCAATGCATTAAACACAGCATGCACCACTCCAATCAATAAAAAACGAAAGTTCTATTATTTAGTATTTAATGGGTTTGTTAGAAACTGCGTTTTGTGTTTTTGAATTGTATTGTTTCTTAAAGTAATCTTTAGAATGAGGGTCGTACTGGAAAACTAGTTGTATTATGGTCACAAGGGATATTTTGTTCTATTGAAGACCCTAACAGGGTCATGTGTGTACTTTACTCTTTCTGGCTTATAGGCGATTCGCATCTGGAAAATAATTAGGTACTCAATTCATCACACTAATATTATAAAGGCGAAAATTTGTGAGTGTGTCTGTGTTTATATGTTTGTTAATTCTTCACGCCCAAACGGCTGGACCAATTTTGATAAAGTTTTGTACGGAGGTAGCTGACACCTGGATTAACACATGGGCTACCACCAAAAAAATGTAAACTTATGTGTGTGTGTATGTGTTGTAAATGGTACACCACGAACTACCTACAGTATTTGTCTCTCCTCCCCCTATTTAATCCATCGAAAGGTTGTCTTTAAAAGATCGCTTTTAGCGATAAGACCGCCCATTGTGTCACCCTTTGCAAAATTTCTATATTTATGTCTGTAATTTATAATGGTGTACATAATAAAGAGTATTCTATTCTATTCTACTTTTTATTCCGATATTCCCACGGGGTCAACATTTATGCGGGTGAAACCGCGGGGCGCAGCTAGTTGTTCATATATGTGCTCTTTAACTGTTAGTCACCACACAAAATCTTAAAATCCTTCATCATCAGCCTCTCCTATTGCACGCCATTCGACTCGATTTTCGGCAACTCTCATCCAGCTGCTACCAGCCATCCTGCGAAGATCGTCGCTCCACCTAGCCCGAGGGCATCCTACCTTACATTCTTAATTTCTTAATAATATCTAGAGTTTGATTTCTATATATCGTGTTACCCAGTAACTGAGTTGTGGAGCTCAAATAGGCAGCCGCTCCATGTGAAATTGCCATGTAAAAAGCTGTTAATCCAGTTGACCGGAGGCCGACACTAACATAGTTGGGAAAAAGCTATGTAGATACCTAGAGCGCTCAAGTATAAAGAAAATTCTTCGCACATCGATACAATGTACAAGACACTAAAGGGCTTTCCCTGTTTTTTGTATGACCTCCTTTTAGCAATCAGGAATGCGCAAGATACTTGAGCGACGTTTAAAATGTATTACAGAAACAATACACGCTAATGAGCAAGAGAAGAATCTCGTTACTCATATTATTTGATTACAAAATATTGCATTAACAACATATTCGCAATCACTCTGCTATTTCCTACAAGTACAGCGAGTACTATCAGCTTTATTGATGATTTGACTTCCTTTAGAGTCATCGGCGTCTTGATAAGAGAAGTGGAGCATTTAATTAATAATTATCTATCGTTTGTCATATTTTACGTAGTAATTATTATCATGAATAGATTAGAAACTGATAGTGCTAACTGAAAGGGCTCACCGTATGCTATTATTTACTCCTATGATATAATATGACAATAAATTGATATCTTGCACTTATCCCAATTTATTATTCTTCTTCTTCCATATTTCTCTATTAGTCTCCATCTCAGCAGTTAGGTATATATGAGACGATCACGCTATTATGTATTTTTAGCTAACATTTGGTTATTTAAAATTATGTAGCACATTGCCTTTACTTAGTTCTATTTCCATTGGGCCATTTCTATGTACATATCTGTCATCTTCTAGCATGGATATTGACAAAAAAACCCAGGCAATATTATTTACAGTATATTAAGGTAATGGAAAATGGTTTCTATTTCTCTGATCTTATAATCTTCGTCATGCACAAATGTATATTTTGTACTATACCTACTTTCATTCAGCAGCATCCGGTTAGACTAGCAGCCGACAGTTGGGAAAAGGCTAGGCAGATGATGATGATCTATTTTCATTTCAACCATACTATAAAACTACGACCAAACTCCTTACTTGCAATGTCATTTTGACAGTTCAACAACATTCATTGCGTTATTTATGTTGTGGAGCAGACAAATATTTCAAACATATGAAGCGATGGATTAGG
The DNA here is from genome assembly GCA_949316385.1 of Globia sparganii. Lineage (NCBI taxonomy): Eukaryota > Metazoa > Arthropoda > Insecta > Lepidoptera > Noctuidae > Globia > Globia sparganii. The sequence goes on from OX438667.1 coordinate 5,466,180, forward strand.
AATATCCTTCAAAATGATTCGGATTATGAATGATAGTGTCTTACGCAATTAGGGTGCTGCTGTAATTGCTTCAGTTACGTTACCTACTTGTTCTGTTACGTTTGGTAACCGCGTGTCAGTATCATCTAGCAAGATCCGTGACAAATAACCTGGCGTAACTGCCCTCGCAACTGTTAGTTAATCTCTTACACTGGATAATTACTTACGTTGTAATAATAGGCTTGTCAACTGAAAAAATCTAATTAATCCGTCAGTTAGATTATCAAAAAATATTTGACCCGTATTTTTTCTTTTGTTACGTAAACCAAAATTGACGAAGATAAGACGCTTTTAAAACTCTCAATACGTCGTACCTTGGTATAATTTTTAGTGCGTTCTGACGTGACGAGCCCCCACTCCCGAGTTTTGATGCGTTTTATCTTTGTCAATATTTATTGATTTACAAAAACAAAAAATACGTGTCCATTATTTTCCAATACATATATAGGGGGACTGGTAATTAGTGACCGATACCTAAACACGTGATTGTACTCATAATAACAAACAACTTTTACCATGGGACCAAACCTGAATTCGCGAAAAAAAATCTGCTGTTCAGTACCTACATTTTGACCAGTTAGGCGAACATAAATGACTGAACAGCAGATTTTTTTTCACAATTTCAGCTTTGGTCCAATAGTAAAAATTGTTTGTTATCATAAGTACAAGCACGTGTAGTATCGGTCACTAATTATCAGTCACCGTATATACAGGGAAAAGCGCGAAAGTGGCGGCTTACGATTTTTCTACGTAAGTTGGTGCGATGTTTGGCACGCGAAGTAGTTTCTCTTGCGTTATCTAGGTGTATCAATATCTGTGGATTATATCCTTCGTCTTATCGCCTTCTAATTAACTTCAGAACCACTAGTATCTGGTTAATTGCATCTTCTACCACGGTTACCATATGCTATCAATCAATCAATCGAACAACTCAGCCTATCGCAGTCCGCTGCTGGACATATGTTTCTTCCAGGCTGCGCCACAACACCCTGTCCTCTGCCTTCCGCATCCAGTCTATCCTAGCCATTTTTTATGGCCGTCGGTCCATCTAACTGGGGTCGTCCCACACTACTATGCTACGCTTGCCGATACGCGGTCTCCACCATAAGCTGTACTATGATTACCGTTTCCATTGGTTATAACCATAGATGCTAATGCAAGCTGGCATAAAACCACCAAGTAGTCATGCATGATGACCAAGCATGAAGTAACGACTACGTGTGTAGCAGTCTTAACTAAGTTTTCCTTAATGGCGAGTTTCCATAGTTGCTCTAGAAATAAACGACCTTAGATTTTCATGATAATGAAGATGGAGAGCTGTTGTGAAACGTTAATTGTTGGTACATAAACGTGTTATTATTGTTGCATTAAAGATGAACTAGCACTTTGTTAGTTATGATTGTTTCAACCTTCAATTTTCAACTTTGCGTAACATATCGTGTATATGCGTGCGAGTTATACACAGTGCCGAAAAAATGTGTTTTTCAGCCTCTGTAAAAACTGGATTAAGACTAAGTTTTGTTATTGTTATCCTGTGGATAGCTTCTGATAACCTGCGACAGACTGAGTTGGTTGATTGACTGTAGGAAAAATGGTCTATAAGTAACTGAAAATCACTTTTTTCTGTCCTTTTCTGGGAGACGCGGCAGGGTAGCTCGTAATATTCTTAGGTTTTTTTGGAATTTGCAGCTCGTGAATCATATTTTGCTCAACATACAACCTGACAGTGACCTGCAAATTGCATAAAAACGTAAGAAAATTAGCATTTCGCGAGCTGTTCTAGTCCTTCCCCCTTATAATATTAACTTCATTCCTAAAAACTTTTAGAGAGTCAAAAAAACTGCTAAAAACTCCACCCCCTCTATGAATAAAGATAACATCTTCAAAAAGTTTAAGTAATTTCATTCATGGATGACTGATGAATGACACAACAACTCGTAAGCATTAGCTTAGCCTTCATTCAACGATTCATTAGACTCCCATTCACAATAGATGCAATAAAAACAAGAACATCGGTTCACTGGTTTAAGAGTTTTGTTAATAAAAACGACCTTGTTATGTTAGTATGTCTATGTTAGCTTAACCTCTGTAACTACTGAACCGATTTAGATGAAGCCTCATAATCGACGCTGAGTCGGCAATGACCTGAATACGATTTTTGGACGGAACGCTGACCTTATTTATGTTTTCGGTAAAGTTTCAGCTACTTAACCTTTTGTCTGGTTTAGTTTATTTTAATCTAAGCAAGATGCGAGAAACACAGGGCCCTAATTTACTATGACCACGTCAATTCCTTAGCTAATCTTCGCGTTCATTTCGCGCGGTTTCAGTCGTTGTGTCCTAGAGAATAAAGCCCCAGGACCGGTCAATGAGGCGACGCTTGGAGGAGGCCTTTGACCAACAGTGCACGTCTTTCAGATGAAATGATGATGTTAGATTAAGATGAAACAGTAAGCCCAATTACGCACGGATGTCAAAATATTGAACTGGATTTTCAACTCTCGGTGTCGAACCGAGAATTGAAAATGCAACAGAGCGCATCCCAGGGCTTCAATAAAACACACTGTAGATTTTCAAATCTCGGCGCTAAGCACTGCTTTGAAAATCCAGTGCGCGAAAAAATCGCCGCGGGAAAACGCGCAGCCGTGCGAACCTGCTGCACCTTAATTCACAACCATACGACAAGCTATCGTATCGAAAATAACACATTTCAATAACCTGATTTGTCTTGCCCCCGACAGCAAACAGCTGTCGGAAGAATAGTGGTCGTCTATTTGATTTAAACTCACAAAATTTTCGGGGTTTGGACTTGTGAACAGCGTTTATAGGACTCCTACGATAACATTGATTGATGTTCGATACGGTACGGAAGCGTATCGAGTAGTTGTGAATAGCTATGCTGAGCTCAAATTATTTTTAAAGATCACGACACACTTCCTCGGTAAAGTAATTATGTTCTTTTGAGTGAGAGTTAGTAATTAAACGAAGAATTTAATCTGAAACCACGACAAAAATTCTATCAATCTTTTGTGTTAGACACTAAAAAATCTGATATAGGTAGGTAGTTAATATAAATAAAAAATGCGTGAAAAATTTTATTAGTCACGTAACTAAAACCTTCATAAATCCCTAACAATAGGCTCGCGGAGATGAAGCCAGGAACTACGCACCGTTGCGTTCACATCCATCTCATTTACATGCAGTTATGTAGGTAGGTACAGCCGTACAGGTTTATTACGTACAGTCAGTCAAACTAATTTTTAAGCCAATCTACACCATATATCAACTTGCCGTTTTAAAACTGTCAAAAAACAGTTGTGATTTGAATATACGGACAATTTAAGTTGGTAGCCAATAAATTTCCCCGACTTTACAAATTATGTAAAGTCGTGGCTATATGGCTCGGTGTGCGTGATATTTAGCAAAACTAACGTTTTCTATATCGTACGGAAACTGGTGGAGAATGAGGAAGGGTTGGCTTGACTCGGAAATAGTAGTATTTGTGGGCTACGGTATCCTCTTTCTTTTTAGCCAATTTGAGAAGTGATTCAAGCTGAATTCGGGTTAGATCTGGTAATATTATGTCATGGATGCCTAAGAATTGTGGATAACATAATCAGCCTCTATAGTACTGGGACACAGGGGGCAGGCCTCCGCTCGGTAAGGGAGAAGGCCCGCGTGGTGGACGCTGGGTCAGTGTGGGTTCGTAGATGTGACATGTCTTCGAATTTTTAGTTCTTAGACTTGCTTGTTTCCTCAACATGTTTTCCTTCACCGTGGTGGATAATGGAATATTATGATGAGTTTGATGGGCAGCAAATCCAAATCTCCTATCTAATAGATAGGATAATAATAGCCTCCCCGACCAATTTCGGTCACGGTGGCCAATCTCAACGGAGATTAGCCAGGTACGCAAGAAATATTATAGTGCACAAGTGTGCGCGCAGACACAGGTGTACTCCCTCTTCCCTCACTGTCATAGTCCGATGGGACGGCAATCCGACACGACCGGAGAGAGATCAGGCGCAGGACCAACGGCTTAACGTGCTTTCCGAGGCACGGCGGATTAAAATAGGAGATATAAGGGCAATGAAAACAATTCTATTGCTCAAGTTCTTTTAGGTATGGCTTAGACCTCAAGTCTCCGTGATTGATGGTCTTCTAACTAAAGCGTTCACGAGACTTGTACCTATTTGGTGACTAGTTTTGGTATCTGGTTTCCCGACCCCCAAGACACAGGTACAATATGATTATTAATAAATAAAATTTAAAAAAATCTTCCTTTAAATTGCGTAAAGGCTCCTTCAAACAAATGCGACACGCGACGCGAATCGCGAGGGGTGCCTTTGTGTCTCGTGCGATTCGTGTCGTATGTCGCGCCTGTTTGTAGGAACCCTTATTTTCTAATCACCAACAAACGTTTGGTTGCATTGCCTACTTATATCTATTTCAATATTCTTACTTTATGAAACTTTCAATTATTTAATTGCTTCATACGCAGACTTTATTAATACGACAAAAAAAATGTTTAAACATTTCGAAATAATGTAGGCTGGAATTGTTCTGCGTAGAGTGACGAAACTTTTGCAGTAACTGTGAAATTTGACGCGCCGTTTCCTCTATTCATTATTTATTGTTCCACCAATAATATCCACACATTGGTGGTTATTTATACTAGAGTTTCCGGTGTTAAGTTCGTGACAGACGCACAAGTACCTACCTAGTACCTACGCATACTTTTAGCTTACTAAAAACTCGCGTAGTTTGGGTGTAACATAATGATAGTTAATAGTCGCATGGGAGAAAAAGTCACTAATATGAGTAGCCAGAATGTTTCAATATTTCAATGGCACCGCCATTGAAATATTCGTACACATTTCCTGACTTGGTGGCCTATGCCATATTTCAATTTTATATATTCAGTTTCGGACAACAATAAAATCCATCTTGTTAGTGATAAAATATCTTGTAACTAATGTTAGCAATACAAAACAAAACACACAATGAACACCGGCAACACATATGAATTAAGTGTCCAAAGCAGGTTGATCAAAGAACGATCAAGCCAGAGATCAACTACCTAGCTGACCATCCTCTCCACAAAATGCCTCAAAACATGGGTGTAAGGACTCTCCGCCACTACTTTCAGGGATTCTATTGTTACTGACCCGCATTCGATGCATCAGTGAAGCAACTTTTTTGCGTATGACTGCGTGGAAACCGTCAGTTCGGTTCAATGTATGTTTCTCTATACTTAGCTTCCTACCCATAATTCGCTTTCCCGTATTATAAGCCGCACCATAAAATATAGCCCACAGCTTTCATCATCCACTTTCTAGTCTTCCGCTTGTCTGCCAAAGCTAGTGGTATTCAGTTAATATAATACATTGCTATTACGGATTTGCTACGCTATCTACACGCGTATTCCTAGGAATCATAGTAGGAACACAGATTATAAAATAATAGGAAAATAAATGCTGGAATTAAACAGGCGATTTACTTTGTGTTAATAATTTCATCACTGGGTACTGCTTTCAAAACGATGAAGGAAAAAATCGTGAGGAAACTAGCAAAAATTCGAAGGCATGTGACATCTACCAACCCGCACTGGGAACGCGTGGTAGATTACAGCCCACTCCCTCTCGACGGAAGGACGCCTGTGTCCCAGAAGTGGGAATATTATACTTAGGCTGATTATTATGCATAATTAGCTGTCTCGAAGAACTTCGCACCGCAATCGAAATCAGTTAATCCGTTCTCGAAATATCATCAAAAAAGCCGTTCCATACAAAATGTAGGTATGAGAAAATTAATTATCTTCATTTTTTTTTTTCGTGATAATTTACCATACTTTAATAGCTATTCTTATACGGGGTGGAGACAAATCCAAAAAATCAAAAGATCATCGAATTCGGTCCAGCCGTTTTTGAGTTATAGGTAAATGGTGTAACTAAGCCTACTTTGATAAATTAATGTATAATTATAGATTGCAGGAGCAAGTTTTATTATAACTGAAAAATTATCTATTTTCTCTTGCCGAATGCATCCTTTCTTTTCATCTCATAAGACTACAGTATCTATCTACCTATTAACAGTTTACAAAATACATTCATTGACCGTAACGCTCTACTTTCAAGGGATTTTCTGTAATAGTAAATTAGCCATAATTTTCTTTAATTCATTCACATTAGCAATATCTAGAGCAGAAATCTACGTATCAAGTTATTATTGGGCCAGAGGCATAACTTGGGTAGAGCAAGTAAGACACGAGCCCCGGGCACATATCGAAACGCGCGCAAAATCACGGCAGTACAGGGATAAAAACGTATATCTAAGTCTGCGCATTTCTGTTCAAATTACGCTTACAATTGCATTAACCATCGAAAGTTATGAGATATCTTTTTAACCGACTTCAAAAAGGAGGAGGTTCTCAATTCGACTGTATTTTGTTTTTTTTTTATTTATATTTTTAATAAGTTATATTAATACTTTCGCATTCGAAGGCTATAATGAGTCAAGAAAGGTTATGCGACCTAACTTTGCAGAGCGGGAAGAGACGAATAAAACTAATTTTGAAAACATCATCGATATGTTTGCGTCGTAGAAAGCCAGGAATGTGCAGTTATAAAGGTATATAGGCTTTGCGGATTCACTTTCGTTATAAAAAAGAAAATAAATATTACTATATGACTGTATTACGCCCCTTCGGTGCAACAAAGTCATAATTCAGGACGCTTTTTTTGTTATGTCTTGTTATTAGGATTTTTTTAATAATTCAAAATAAGCCTTTTACTTGAACCTATAGCGTTATAGCAAAAGCAATAAACAAGTAATTTTATAAAGATTTCAAACCTACTACAAATAGTTATCCAGTAATCACACTAATATTATAAAGGCGAAAGTTTTTGAGTGTGTGTGTGTTTATATGTTTGTTACTTCTTCACGCTCAAACGGCTTGACCAATTTTGACAAAATTTTGTATGGAGGTAGCTGACACCCTAGATTAACATATAGGATACTTTTTATCCCGATATTTCTTCGGGATCGACACTTATGCAGGTGAAACCATGAGGCGCAGCTAGTAAGGCAATAAATGCGAAAAAAAATCTCGTGACTTTGTTGCACCGAAGGTGCGATTATATGACTGTTTTATTTAGTGTATCTGTTTTTTATATTAATATAATTTACGAAGGGGCGCAACTATGATGCGTGCCCTAGACGCCATTTTCTATATGTACGCTCCTGTATTGGGCAAAGAAAAAGTATTGCAGGACTGTTGTGACGATTAACTAATAAAAAATAAATAACTATATTTGATTTCACTCTTTCATTTCAAATGCACCAGTTGAATGTATACCAGTTGTGCAATTCAAAGAAAATATAAACTTATAATTATTTCACTAGATTACACTAGTAAGATAAATATAGTTATGAACCAATTTTTATAAAACTACTAGCTGACCCCGCAAACGTATTTTTGCAAAAAAAAAATATAGATAGTAGCCGATTCTCAGACCTACCCGATATGCACACAAAATTTCATACAAATCGGTCCAGCCGTTTCGAAGGAGTATGGTAACTAACACTGTGACACGAGAATTTTATATATCAATAAGATCAGAAGATATTACGGTTTATAGATATCCAGGGATTACAGGATATTTTTTTTACCGGTTCCAAATTTTCAAAGGGTGTTTACCGCTAGACAAATGTCTCCCTTACCTTCCTCCAGTTAGCATTAGGTACCTGATGCCATTGGGTTTTCTTAGAAAAGAGTCTAATTCTTCTCGTCATCTTCTGGGCATGCCTGTCTATAGTTTCCTGCTGATTATTGTGACCACAACTACACAGTACGGTTAATTTATATAATTAATATGAACACCGCAACTTGCTGGTTCTTCCTTAGTCCTTATGTGTCACGTTCGTTTTCGATCCCACAAGAAAAACTATGATGATTTTATTAACTCACTATATTGTTGATTTCGATATGCAGATGGAAGTAGCATCAGCTAACTATTCTCTTAACTTCATCGGGAGAGTATTACTCCACTGTTTGACATTGTGCGTCCAAAGTTAAACATGATAGGCACACTCGCAGTTATCTCAGAACGACCCATAACGTTTCATTCCTGACATTGGCACGTTACATCCATAATTAACCGAGGTACATTAGATTCATAAGCTGCGCAGACACAGTCATAGTAACGCTCGGGCAGTGATGCAAGACGCGCGACGGAGCGCGACCTGCCTTCCATTTATGAACATCGTTAGTGCACTTGTTCTGCGGTAAAGTGGTGGTGTTATGGTTACAGTAAATCGCCCTTCGAGAACAATCTCCCTGCTCAAGGGCGAACCTTGATCAGGGAAATGTTGAGGTACTGGGAAGGGTCCATCGAGGAAACTTAAGGGCCTGTATATGGCTTAGCATGATCCTCCGTTATTTCGAAAATACTGCAGCATTAATTTTGAAATAAATATATGGTAAAGTTGAGGATGAATGTTAGGTCTTATGTTAGACGAAAACACGATTTCATAAAATTTTCTCGATAAAAAAAAATTCCAAAGTTACCTCCAAACCGAACAATAAACCGCTGGTATTCAAAAAATACTTCAAATTAGATCATGAAACTTTGTATACCAACCGAACTAACTAAACAGCAGGTCTTATGTTTTTTATTTATTTTTAAATTACCATTATTTTCACCGTAAAAAGCAAATACCTAAACTATTGGCGTTGCCTGCCGCCTAGCACCGCACTCTGTCTCGCTCTGACTCAGTCCGCGAGCAGTATCGTGCAAGCGAGATAAAGATTGAATTTTAGCTGAGGTAGTATAGGCTCTTAAAGTTCAATTTGAAAACAAAATCCCGTACACACGATGACCACGTCTGTTAGCAAGCGTTACTATAGCGGCCGAGCGCTGCAAGCAAAAATAGCCCCTACGGTATATATATGTAAGTTTCTTCGATAGTACCTACTGCTGAAGCTTGAAATTGACCTCGGGCGGAAACTCCATGCTAAGTTTCAGCTTCTAAACTTGGCACAGACACTGTCACATCCACTTGGACTCGAGTTGAGCCACGTCCAGTTAGGTAACGACAACGTGTTGGATTTTAAGTTGATTCGTCTTCCTTAGATTTCTAGAAACAGTCACAAACCGTCCACAATAAAAGTTTGAGGAAACCAAAGTTGCTTCCTCGGAGACATTATATCCATGATCCAAAAGCAGAAAAGAAAGTTTGTTATTGTCCGAACTTGTATCTCCATAGCCGACTACATAATATTAATCAAAGACTTACATAACTGAAATAACCATAAAAAATAAACTACTTAATGATCAAAATGCATCAATCTTGGTTAGTACGACTTCATTCATGCAATCGTAACAACAAATGACTATTACATAAAATGTAGTGCCATATACTTTGAAAGGTGATGATAGGCATTACTATTATTTATTGCCCCTTTTGTAGGTGTGCTTGTCCTAAAGGGGCCCTATATAAAAATTTTTTGGGGCCCTTTTCACGGTTCCTATTTTTTTTTTTTGAAGTCGTCAGAGAAGAATGGATGTTGTTGTCGAACTCCTACCGAAAACCTCACTGTTCCTTCCAGTACAATGAGTCGGGGGCCCGGGAGATACTGGTAGAATTTAGTTTTTTTTTAAATATTTTTCTGATATATACGAGTATTATGACTTGGCCTATTACCCGATTCCGGTTTGACATCAACTTCTGGGACCCTGTGTTATACAGGGTTATTTGTAAAACACCAGCAACCTCTTAAGAGGTACTCATCATTATGAACAACTTTTACTATGGGACCAAACCTGAAATCGCGAAAAAAAATCAGCTGTTCCCTACATTTATGTTCGTGTAACTCGTCAAAATGTAGGGAACAGCTGATTTTTTCATAATGATGAGTACAATGATCTCTTAAGAGGTTGTTGGTAAGTGAATCTTTAATTATACATGGTTATTTGTAAAAACAAATAACCCTGTATAATTAAAGATTCACTTATTTATTACAAGCCTCTTAATGGTCAACAAGAATTTTAGGTTCTCGATAGTATATTTTTCAAATTCTTGCTTACACACGTCGGTCGGCGGCCCCGGCCGGGGGTCCCGTATAATTGATACAGCTGATACGGCGGTAGCTACGCCCCTGCCTTTTTCGACAAAAACCTGGTTATCTAAGCATAGTATAAACAGCCTATAACGTTACCACTGCCGGTACACAAGCCTTCTGTCTGTGAGAGAGAGTTGGCCGTAATCCACCACGCGGGCCCAGTGCAGATTCAACCTCTAAACATGGTTAAGGAAAACATCGTGAGAAAACCGACCATGCCCTAGAATTCTAATACAGGTGGCGTCTACCATCCCACACTACCCACTTCCTTTCACAAAGAGGAGGCTTGAGTCCCCAACAGAAGAACAGTACAGGCTTGGTGGTTATGTTTAAGCACCAAAAAGTAAACAAGCTATAATTTCATCACCCCTTTTACGAAGAACAACTACCACGATCCGGTCCTAATTGACCAAATTACGAAACTAGACATTCAGGCAACGGCGACGATCGAATAGGTTGTAAACATAGTTATAAAATATCAAACGCCTTTACGGATTTTACCGTTCGATGCCAATTGCTGTATCTGCGCAGAATCTAAGACAGTACGACGAAACTTAAAGGTTGCATCGGCAAAATTCGTGAAAAATTATAACTTCTCAACTAATGCGACTTGATTTCAATCGAACTGACGCTTTTTCAAGGTGTTCATGACTTGAGAATGGAGCGATAACCAATACTAGTTTAGCTGTTTGATTACAAACATCGATGGAACCTCTAAATTGTGTCATAATGTAAGCAGTTTAATACTAAATGCAGTTCGCACTTAGAAGTCAAATAGTAGTAATTGAAGAGTTATTAAGCCATTAGTGGAACACAACTCCGAGATAATAATATACACAAAATGATAAATGCATGGTAAATGTGCTAAGCTATGACGCAGACTATAAAATCTAGGGTTTAATGATGCCGATTTGCAATTTGAATTTGTAATTGATGTCGTCACAGACATAAATGTGTAGAATACTATAATCATGTAGGTTTTGTGTGTCTCGTTCTATAGAAATCATAATAAAACTACGTTTCAAATGTAAATCGTGCACCTGTTATTATTGTGCTATGTGAATGGTACACAAAGCAACACCATGACTCAAATATCACTCTTCAAAATAATCGTTGTTTTCGTGCATTTCAATCTCTGGCAATGCCTTGTCCCAAAACCTCTGGTAGTGACTGATTTGGTGTCTGGTGGTCGTCTGGTCTGTTCACCTTTATAGCAGCAAGACAGGTCATAGCATAATAAGCATAATTCGCCGATGTCTGTGAGAGGGAGTGGGCTGTAATCTACCACGCGGGCCCAGTGCGGGTTCATAGATGTCACATGTCTTCGAATTTTTGATACTAGGACATTTCGGTATCCTCACGAAGTTTTCCTTCACCGTTTTAAGAGCAGTGGTGATGAAATAATTTACACAAAATAAAACGCCTGGGTTAGAACCCACGACCTACAACTCGTAAGTCGGGGCCGTTCCACTGGGCCACCACTGCTTCGGTCATATTATTAAGTAAATAATTATGCTATTTATTAAGAGCAGAATTATTTTTATAATACTTACTTTAAGATGCATATCCGGTAGACTCTTAAATCCTTCCCTATCCTACGGGAACGTCCTCCCTACCGATTACCGCGCCCCCCGGTCTACTCCTTGATATGCAATGGTCGCTGTAGCACCATGAATATGAGGCTACAGGAGCTAGTGCGAATCTTGGAGTTCTTTCGATTAATCGACTTGGGATCGGTGCAATTCATTCAATCATTATTAAGTCTATATGCACAAGTCAAAAAAATACTGTACAAAAGCGGACTTAATGCCGAAAGCATAATTCCGTCAGTGGTGCTCGATTCAGCTGTTAGATTTTTTGTTTTGTTACCCTGTGTCACCAGACTAATGATCCTTCAACAAAGTGATAACTATTGTACACCTAACTGCAATGTATTTTGCTTCTCTTTTCCAGCACAAAGTCGAGTTCAGTCCTGAGCGGTGCGGACAAGGAGCCGGTGCCAGCGCCCTCACCCGCAGACTCCGGAGTCGCCGAGCTGGAGAGAGATCAGCATGACTACAGGTAAGCACTGATCGGTTGCTTACATACTGCATGCTACGTAGACAGTAGCGAGTGTTGAGGGTACCTGCTTGTTGAAATAGAGTCCCCATCAGAGAACAATTACTGGGGCTATAGGTAAACGGCTATTGTTTATACAGCACACAACGTCGAGGTTAGGCCTAGGTTTAGGGTAGGTACCTGCCCGATTAAATGGACTTCGCCAGGATTTTGGAACGAAAAACAACACAAAAATAAGTTGACATTTTTGTGTTGTTTTGTTTAATTGTCAGGCGGGTGTAAACTGGGGTGGTTGTTTGACTGAATTATCAGCAGCCAATCGGATCACTTGACTTGTGTCGTATTTTAACCCGTCGCCTTTCGCTCCAGAAACCGGTTTTATCCCATGAGATAAGAACTGTAAGGTGGAGGTTACATCATCAAGATGTCTATTTGATCAATACATTGATCAGATTGCCTATAAAAACTGGTCACGTAATGCGTACCTAACTAGTAAAGGGACTGTCCTAAATAAAGACTTGGCTAAAAGATCCCAGCAACCAGGCCATTAAAATAATTTTAAAAAAGGATTGTCCTGATTCGTAAAGTGGATATTTTCATTAATTTTCAATTGACACTAAAACGTCTTACCTTTTGTCGACTTTATTGAAACTTGAAGAAAAAGAAATAAGAGAATTGTTTAGTTTGTAACGATTCTCTTCTTTCTTTCTCTTCAAGTTTAAATAAAGACGACATAAGTAAGTAGTTCGGCCAAATAAAGTTTCAGAAGCTCCCATTTATGGTCTGAGCGCCTAAACTATCTAACCACAAGATTCCGATTTCCATAGAGGTTGTGGCTCTTTGTAGGGCAAACGCTAAGATTATGCACAGTTAGGCTCAACAGGCCGTAGGCCAGTGGCAACAACCGTATGATTGGCGTCACACACATCAACCAGAGGGGCTTTGAGGTTTATACCATTTTATTCCAACCTGCATTCAAACAACAAAGGATTTCAATTTAATTCAATTCAGTGAATCTTTATTGCATCGATAAACCTACACATAGGTGGTATGTATAAATCAAAAGAAACAATTATGGACCCTTGGATATCACAGTTTCTTGAATAAATAAGACTGTTATCTTCAGTGTACTTACTAACAAAACAGATGTATCACTTACATGGCAGAAGAACAAAATATTGGCAGACATTTTCAATACATTCTTTTATTTACTTTTTTTTTGGTGCCAGGAGACATCGATGGACATCTTTGTTACCATGGATTTCTGATTCTGAACTCGCCTGTAATTAAATTTTTCGTCGGTTATAAAAAAAAAATATTAGCTGTTCCATACTTTTTGAACACGTTGGTATTGCACTTTTCTATGAAACATCATGCAGATTTTCTATGAAACATCAGATTTTTTTTTATTACCGCAGAATAATTTGAACGTACCTATCCCTGCGGTCAGAATCATATGTTAATTCATGATTACAGTTTGCGCGTCGGCGTCCCTGCTACCATCACAACCACCACCACCACCTTGCCACCTTGGTCTAACCCTTGGACAAAACAGGCGTGATGCAGCAATATGCTGGCGCCCAAACTAATCCTATAAAGAGAGAAAACAATAGGCAATATATAGCCCACACATCACTGTTTTGTCTATTCTTCATATAACAGAATTCTTGTGGCTATAAATATTCAACTCTCGACTATTTTAGTAGGTTGGGTTAGGAGGTTTCACGGTGGACCGCTATAAAATTGTACAGATCCGTACTTATGAGAAAGGAATATATTATACTTTCTAATACTATTGCTAAGTTTATGCATACAAGTAAAACTAAGCATGCAATGGATTTGCTAAGTTTTATATAGTCATTTCGAGACACAGAATCTCGACATGAAAATGGTCAGTTCCTTAACCTTTTAACCGCCTACGTCGGATTAATCCGATAAATATTTTCGTGCCCATTTCACCAGGGTCGTATATTTACGACAAAATACCACTGCTCGTTTACTCTGTTTTTTTATTAATTACGCTGTATTCTATCAGGTTATTCGAAAAACAAAAAAAAATCGAATCACTGTGCCGGGCGCTGGGGGCACGACAACTGATATAATATGTATGTCGGGCAGTTAAAGGATTAATATTACCAGCTTATTATTGCCCCACTGTACCTGAAACAAAGGCCTCTTCTTATATAGAAAAGGCATTGATCACCATTCACAACGCTTGGTCAAGGTGCATTGGTGATTTCACACTTATATCCTGACTTCTTCCTTCATCATCAAATCTAATTGAAACCTCTTTGCACATTCCAGCACAACAGAAAGAATCCGCAGTCACGAGGTACGCGTTCGTGCCGCCCGAGGTCTGATGATGCAGAGCTTCGGGCGCTCCCGTGACGAGCGGGATGCGGAACTGGCGCGAGTGAGACGAGACCGCGCGTTGTTACGTCAGCGGCTGGAGGATACGGAATGGAGTCTGTGCCAGAGAGCCGGCGAGATCGCGCTGTTGAAGACGCAGCTTAAAGATGCTCAGGTTGGTAGAAACTTCAACCGATCGATTCTGTAAAAATCTCACCGTGAAAAGTTAGGTGAAGTGAGCTTAGAGTGAGCTGTCAGGAGTATCAATCCCTAGCATCAGGATGACACTGACAGCTCACTCCACGCTCATTTCACCTAAGTTTTCACGGTGAGATGGTTACAGAATCGCGCTGCTGGATAGTAGTGTGTTTTGTTCCTGTCTCTGATGCCTCCTTGAAATTTTCCAAGGAGTGAATAGATGACCCTTTAAGACACTATTTAGCTTGAACACTCATACAGTCACAAAACATTATGTGCTGTTGTGTTAGTTGCTCATCTTGCTTGACCTGTATCATCGAGTCGAATTGTCGATCTTGTGATCAGCAGTTCAATTCTCGTAATTAAAAACGTTCAACATCTAGTCGCAATCTCATCTCAGCGACAATCAATGTCAAAAACTTGTCAAAAATGCAGGGAAATTACCTAGAAATAAAAAGTATTTATTGCGACTCGTACAGAAGGATTACAAACTAAACTAAACACAATCTAATTCCCCTAATCTAATCTAATTCTCTAATTTCCCTCTATTTTTGACAGATTGAGACTGAGATCAGACTGAGGAACATTCTTAAAATTACCCCTCAGATGAGCAAGAACCTACTCCTATACTATCAATCATATTAGGCTTAACACAAAGTGGACCATCAACTCCGAGGGAACATGACATGTTACAATATTCCTAACCCTTTTTTTTTGTGGATGGGAAATCATCAAATGACCCCTTCCGCTCAGGGTGGAGCAGCAGGGAGTGTCAGACTTTTACTGACTAAAACCCACCCGTGTTCCTTCCTTAGCCCTTTATGTTCCGGGGCATCGGTGGTTACCGCTGCCCCGGCAGGCAGCGGTAACCACCGACGCCCCGCCCTATGTACAGCCCTTACGGGCACCTTCCTTATTGCTGACATCTCTTTGAGGCGCGCGTGGAACACGTGCGCGCCGCCCGGCACGGGCCTGGTCCTGAACGGACGGAGAGTTACCCATTACTCTCCGCCCGCAGGCCCGCGCCTACGGTGGCCGGGAGTCGTCACGCGGCTCCCGACGCCCGGAGCGTCTCCAGCGGCGGCTGGGACCTGAGGCTCTTTCCCTCAGCCGTCCCGCCACCTCCTTCGCTAGCATGACTGCTTCGCAAAAGGAGGTGACTGGCAATTGTTTATTCAACCTATCACTAACATGTTCTTTTCTATGATTTCAGAATGAACAAACAGCAAAGGGGCACGAATACCTGACACTGAAAGCTGACTGCCGCCAACTGAGGGAAGTCCTCGACAAGAAAGAAAAAGAAATCATGAGGCTCCGAGCAGAAACGGACGAAAAAGAAAAATCCATCAATCGACTTCAAACAGAAGTCGACAGGCTCACCAACGACCTCATGGAGAGCGTCTCAGACCTCACCAAGACCAAGGAGACCAGCAAAAATGAAATCGAAAGACTAAAAACTGAACTGAAGGAGTTACGTCAAGAACTGTCGGATATCTCCCTCAGCGGGTACGAGGGCATCGAGTGCGGGAGAACCATGAGAGGCATCTACGACGTCTGCAAAACAAACGAATACCACTGGAACTCCAGTGATAGCGCCCTAGAAGATGCTGAAGTTCAAAGACTGAATGGAGAGCTCCCAGACTCTTGCCACGAACCTTGCGCTGCCACCGCCATTGTCGATAGACTGAAGTGCGAGCTCGAAGCTAAAGAAACCCAGTTCAACAGCGAAAGGCGAAAATGGTCCGAAGAAAAGGACAAAGTACTCCGATACCAGAAACAGTTACAACTGAACTACGTCCAGATGTTCAAGAGATCTCGTACTTTAGAGGCAGAGGTAGACGGCCTCAGGCTAGAACTAGAATTATGCAACAAGAACGTGAAAAATCTGAACAAACATGGCAAAACTATCGAGCTATAAAACATTACCAAATTCAATAATTTAATATTTATATTTAAATGGCTATTTTTCTAATGTAAATATAAATTAAGAGAAAAGGCGAGATGGCTTGTTAGATAATAATATTAACAGAGTCACAAAGTTAAGTGATGAAAGGAGAAGGATCGAATAGGATCAAAGTGTGGCAAGTCGTGGTTTGAGGAATGTAAACTAGTTGAGTTTATCAAAGTTATATTAGATTATTGCCGTCATAATACTCAACTAGCAGAATTAGGAAAGGGACGCGTGTGTGAACCAATTGTAAAGTCTCTTCAAACTTATGTTTCAAAGTAATATTATTTCAAGTTAAACGAATATCAACTTTATTTTAATGATCATTAAGTTGATTTCTGAATGACTAGCACTATTGAAAAAATTACAAAAATGTTTGAAGTTGTAGCGTAAATTGAACTTTATGGTGTAGGATTTAAAGTTATTTTTCCATATACTCATATTTGTTTACGTTTTTGGCAAATAAATCGCGAATGCAGATTAGATAAATTTTAATATATGCAGTGCTACCAACTGGGTGGAATGATTGAAAAGTAGAGGTAGTGGGCTGTAATCTACCACGCGGGCCCAGTGCGGGTTGGTAAATGTCACATGCATTCGATTTTTTGGTTCTAACACATGCCAGTTTCCTCACGATGTTTGGTTTCATCATTTTGAAAACAGTGGTTATGAACTTATTTTTTGTACACGACCTACAAACTCCTAGTATTTAACGAGGATAGTTTTATTTAATTGCTTAGAGGATATACGTCATTTTAAATGAACGTACTCACCTGGCAAGCAAATGTCAAGTAAAATTACTACAGACTTATCATCCAACTAGTCTCCGCAGTCCAAATTATTTGCAAGAGAAGTAAGTTTAACTTGCAATAATTGTCACCGCGCGACGATCTCTTCCAGGACACCTCGCATTACCACAAAAATAAATAAAATATCCTGAAGTTACTAAAAGTCAAACTATGGTCACCAAAATGGTTATTTATTTTTCCGCAAACACTCAACAGATGTCGCTAATTTTATAACAATTGTCACTTATTCGTAATAACCTCATCATCGTAATCTTTCCATGTGCGTCATCGACTTAATAGCTTATTAACGTAATTAAATAGCATTGTAGACAATTGGTTCACACTTCCACGTCCATTGTACATTGTATTAGAGTTATGTTGATCGTACTTTTGTAACGTAGCGCGTTAAGTTATTGTAATAAACTTCTTTGAAATACTATGCTTTTTGTTTTTATGATAAATAGTAAAAGAATATCATACATTTTCGTAGAAATAATCTTCAAGAACGTCAATTATTTATTTATTGCTGAATGTTGTTGAAGGGTCCGCTCTTGACCTCGATTACGCCTGATGGAAAGCGTTGGATGAGGTCTACGATGGAACGAGCGTGCCCCGAAAATGCCTGTTCACTCTTGTTTTGAAGGCAGACGAAAATACAGACGCTGGCAGAATTTAAAACTTTCTTGGGGACATCAAAACGTGCTAATTGGCTCCACTGGACACACGGACACTAACTACAACTCAGTTTTTTCAATGGCACCATTTTTGAGAAATATCTAATGATATTCACAGCACATTATTTCAGTCTGACGAAAGTTGAGCAAATATTTCTATTGAAAACTATTATGTTTTATAAGACCTAGTAGTAGTATATTCATACGAACCATAAATAAATAAGTATGAATCGAACAGTTTCAAAATGCGAATGTTCACTTCAGATTACTAAACGCTACTGGCAACGCCATCTATCGGATTTTTCCGAGCAACATTTTACCTTGATATTTTCCAGATTTCTTAATATTGTTCGCCATGCATATTGACGTCCCTTCATGTTGGAAATACTTCGTGTCTAAATTATCTTTCTATTATCGGGTAAGCATTTTCTTTCTGAGTTCAAATCGAGCCACCGCTTGCGTCAAATCACTACGTTTTGGTAGCATGGTACAGACGCCGGCAGGTCAACCTACCCCAATCTGTCAAATTTCTTTGATAGATTTTCAACTTTAGCACAAAGGAATAAGGTTCATATTCAATTGGGAAAATCTGACAGATTGGGGTAGCTTGATGTGCTGGCCTCTGTACATGTCAATGAGAGTGAGGGAAGAGAGAGTGCACCTGTGTTTGCACACACACTTACAAGTGCCCTTTAATAATTCCCGCGCCGGAGGATAACCGTGTTCAGTTTGCGTCAATTAAACATTCACACGGCGTTGTGCAATAGGTACAAATACACCATTGATTCGACAAAGTCAACACGTTTCTCTCAAAGCTTATACATTAATCTGTAGACAAACATTCCGATGGATTATATATGGGGAGATGAAAATTTTATTACTTTTGACGTAGTGAGTCCGGTTTTTTAATACCTATAAAAATAGTACAATGTGTGTGACATTATTGCACGGCATGAAATTAGATTTTGCTAAATGCCGCGAGTCAAAGGTTTAGGTTACACAGTGCTATAATGTTTTTTAAAGAACGACGTAATTTGCCACTGCTTTATGCAATATAAATCTGACCAGTGTCTCGAATTAAACACGAAAAGAGAAATACGCTTACCGGACTGATAATATCTAGATGATATCTAGTAGGTACCTACCTACTCCAACTCGCTTGAAAATAAGGGGTTTGTTTTATCTATATTTATGTTATAAAGAGGTAAAATTGGTGAGTTTTTAAGATCCCATTCTGAAAATTCTTTCACCAATGGGAGAAAATTCTTTGTCTAATGTTAAGCTACAGTATTGTGGAGTGTTATCTATATATACAGCGTGTATCGTTTGGGCTATAGCTATCTTGAAGAACTAATTATAACAGCTGGTATAGAGTCACTATACATAGTTTCAACTCAAAATAAAATACTCTAAGAATTGATACCAAATTTTCGGTTTCATTGGTTTCTTAAATTCAAATCATAACAAACGTGTCACCGCACTACGTAGGTCAATAACTTTTTAAGTTACTTGCCAATATCACGATAAATCTCTTCCGTAACTCTGCGCGCCTAGTACCGTAGCCTACTGCAGCGCAGGCGGTGTTGTTTGTCGGCGCCAACTGACGGAATATTCCGCCGCCGCCGCGCGCGCGCGCAATAAGCCATACGTACTTTACCGTGATGTAAAAATTAATGTGTAATTCTAATTATTGATTTACAGTTTACTCGTTAATATTAAGCCAGAAATTGCACGTAAAAACTGGAATAACAAAACTTACGTATACAATCGTAACAAAGTTTAGGTAGGTACCTAGGTTAACTAGTTTCATCCCTTATTATTACTTTATACCGAGTAAACAGTAAAATCTTAAAGCTTTGCTTAATTTAGTAAATTGACTTACATTTTTAAAGATGGGGTTCGATGTGGTGACCTTGGTATTGTATGCACAAGGCCGCTCACTTGTTCATGGACACACATTACGTAGCATGTCTGGTGTTATTGTCCTGAAAGCGGCCTCAATCCGCACTTTAATTTGTATCACACTGCACTGCGTACACTACACACGCACTATGGGTGCTGACCGTCGTTGTTCAGCACTCGCCATAGGTACCTGATTACCTATGGTTAGAGGCACCAAGCCGATGTACCATCCGAGATCAAACTAAAACATGCCGACGAAGGCATCTATCGACGCTCAGCATCTGGTCTACTCTCAATAAAACGGCGACGGTACAGTTCTCGGGCAGCTCGCAAATTACTGATGCGCATAATTATCATAGGGATAAAAACGAGTGTACTAGACGCAGGACAGATGTCGACTGACGGCGACGAGCAAAGCAATAACAAAAATGAAGCTCCTATTCCCTGCTATCCTGGTACGTAAATATTATTTCGTTAAATTTGATACTTATAGGGTAGCTGTCCCTATTAGTGTCCACTACTGTTAAAAATATTATTCAAGATTTCAAGATTATTTTACATACTAATAATAATTTCAACTAAACTCCGTTAAACTTTTAAGTAAATCTAACACAACCGAGCAAACTAATTACGAATTCAAAATTGAAAAATCATTCATTTTTTTTTTTTGGGTGGGAAAATCATCAATGACTCAGCTGCCGCCCTGGGTGGGGCGGAAGGCTGAAGGAAGTGTTAGACTCTTACTGACTAAATACCACCCTGTTCCTTCAGTTGCCCTTGCATTCCGGGTTATCTCGTTAGAATATTCCCGCAATCCCGGAAATTCCCAAAACTCCGGAAAATCATTCATTTCAATCCATTAAAGATCATAATATGGGTTCGCGTTATCTCGTTATAAGTCTGAAATAAAAATTGTATTTACCAGGAGTAATTGAAACTACACGGACTGCAATTGGTTCACGTACCCTAAAACCCAGGTTTACACACACATCGATGTTACATTGTGTGTGTAACGACGTAATCAGGGTTCTGTGAGCAAACGATATTCAATTCGGAAATAACAATTCCTGTTACTCATGCGCTTCTAGTACTTTTATTAATTTCTTTCGACAGTTAGATGCAATTTTGCGACATTTTCTTATTTGAATTATAATAACAAAGACTAAACGTGCTCAAACTAATAAAACCTATGTACCACTCAAACAGCACCGACAGACCGTGAACTCCGATAATTCTTTCGGTTAGTTCTACACACAAAAATTATGCGTGCGTGGTATTATTTTGTAATAAAAAAAAACGATTAACTTGTTGCTAATAGTTTACGTCTTATTTAGTAAAAAAATAACCTTATTTTAAAAATTATGAACGGAACCCACTGTGATTTTATTTGTACTAGGAGAAGAATAAGTTGCGAAGAGGTGAATTGAAATGATGTTTTGGGTTCAGTTGGACAAAAAAATGGTTTCTAAATCCTTTTCCTATTCTAAGTACTAACGGCAAATAATAATGTTTATTTAAGCAATTAATTGCCGGTAGGATGCACGTAAGGATTCGATTTTTATGATCAATTCAATGGTTGTACAAGCTGTCGATTTTTCGAAAAAATCGTTTTAATGCGATCTTCAAGCAAATCGATTCAATAGTAACGTGAATCGAATCTCTTGGATCGTATGTGTAAATAAAGGCTCTTAATAGTTCAAGTTCATATTTGCCCAAAGCATTGTGCTGACAATCATAAACAGCGAATAGGTAGGTTTATCTATTTCAAACAAGATCAATTACATAAGTATGCCGACACTTTTTAACTTGTCCGAAGATTGAAACATATTAGTCATCCATCTGAATTAAAGTCATTGAATTACGCTGGAAAGGTTATCAAATATTATTGACGTACCTACCTGACTGGCAACTGTAAATATGTCACAAAATAGAGGTGTGTTAAATGTTGTTTAAAATTTTTTAATTACGATTTTTGAATGAATTTTTAGAAGATCGATGTAAGAAGAGCACGGGATTCGATCTGTGAATCGAATGAAAAATCGACTTACAGCAAAAAATCGTTCATCTTTATGGCCACCAAAATAAAAGGTTAGAAATAATGTTAGGAAATTTACAGGAATATTGTTTTTGAATTAGGTATTTACTGTATTGTAGGTATGATGGAAAGGTGGGTGGCGGGTGGAAGATTACTACGAGGTAGATAATAATTATCTACAAAGTAATCTTCTACAAAAGGACAACTACGTAAAGAACCAACAAGTGTGTAAATGATACGTGACAATTCAAGCAGGTATCTAAATATTTCGTTAACTTTTGATACCTAGACCAATTAATTGTATTGTAGGTAGCTAGTTCACAAACATAATCAAAGTTTTGGAAAAGTCAGTAATAATATTTTGTGAATAAAAAATAAACATGCGGAACCGTTTATTCAGAAATACCAGGAGTAGGAGGTTTATCTTTACTTACAAATAGTTCGTTGACACCGATCAGCTGTTTTAGTGCTAGTGATGTGTTTATTTCAATTTGAAAAGTTCGGTTTCTGGTATCAATGTATTAAAAAATCTCATAACTTCCGAACATGTAGCGATAGGATTAAAAAACCCTTCCTATATCGTTTGATATCATCCAAAGAAGTCGTGCCCTTTGTATGTATATACCTTTTCCGTTACAGATTGTATAAAAAGAGAAGTCCTGACTGACTGACTGACTGACTGACTGACTCATCAACGCCCAGCCTTGGACCTAGAAAGCTGAAATTTTGCACAGAGATTTTCTTTATAATGTAGACGAGGAATAAGGAAGGAATTTTCGAAATTCAACCCCTAAGGGAGTTAAATAGGGGATGAAAGTTTGTATGAAAACTCTTATTCCTTGGGTTAATAAACTTGAAACTTGGCACGAATACTTATCTAAGTAAATTATGAAAATTGGTCTTTTTTGTTTTTCTAAACTACCTTCTAAAGGGGGATGGGGGGGTGTCAAAATTTGTATGGAAGAATTTGAATGCACGGTCCGATTAACTCAAAACTTAGTATTTATACTTAATACCAAAAATAAAGAATTACGTGTATCAGGGTTTTTCGAAAATCTACCCCTAACGGGGAGAAAAGGGGTAGTTAATTTTACAGGGCAAATTTTACTGCCTGGCTTAATTAACTCAAAAATTGGTATAAATAATCTGTGAGTCAAGTAATGAACACATTCCAAACGATTTTTCAAAATTCCACCCCTGTGAGGGTGAAAAGTGGGGATACAGCTTATATGAAAAATCTTATTCCTTGGGTTAGTAAACTTGAAACTTGGCACGAATACTTATCTAAGTAAATTATAAACTTTGGCATTTTTTGCTTTTCTAAACTACCCCCTAAAGGGCGATTAGGGGGTGTCAACATTTGCATGGAAGAATTTTAACGTGCGGTCTCCGATTAAGTCGAAACTCAGTATTTATACTTAAGACCAAAAGTAAAGAATAACATGTATCAGGGTTTTGCGAAAATCTACCTCTAGAAAATTGTTGGACATAATCTTTGAGTCAAGTTATGAACACATCCCAAACATTTTCTAAAATTCCTCCTGTGTGGGGTGAAAAGAGGGGAAAAACTTTATACGAAAAATCTTATTCATTTGGTTAATAAACTTGAAACTTGGAAGGAATATTTGCCTAAGTAAGTAATAAGAAATGGGTCTTTCGAAAGTAGACCCCTGACGGGTAAAAAAGTGGTAATTCGATTTTTAAGGCCGGTGCGTAGCTTGATTTACTCCAAAAAAATGGTATGAATAAATTTAAGCTTCAAACTTGGCACAAATACTTATCTAAGTAAATTATAGTTTGTCATTTTATGTTTTTCTGCTCAACCCAGCGCAACCCAGCGCAGGGCACGCCGCGATAGCGGCGGTAAGACCCCTCTTTGAGGAGTGGCTAGAGAGGCGCCACGGCGCCCTCACCTACCGCCTGACGCAGGTCCTCACCGGACACGGGTGTTTCGGGAGGTTCCTGCACATCATCGGGCGGGAGGAAACGCCCGGGTGTCACCACTGCGAGGGTCGCCCGGAGGACACGGTGGAGCATACGGTGGCGGTATGCCCCAATTGGGCGGAGCACCGCCGTGTTCTCGCAGAGGCGATCGGCAGCGGCGGCGACCTCTCGCGCCCGGCCCTGGTTCAAGCCATGGTCCGGGGCGAGAGGGAGTGGGAGGCAGTCACCTCCTTCTGCGAAGCAGTCATGCTAGCGAAGGAGGTGGCGGGACGGCTGAGGGAGAGGGCCTCACGTCCCAGCCGCCGCGGGAGACGCCCCGGGCGTCGGGAGCCGCGAGACGACTCCCGGCCACCGTAGGCGCGGGCCTGCGGGCGGAGAGTAATGGGTAACTCTCCGTCCGATCAGGACCAGGCCCGTGCCGGACGGCGCGTACGTGTTCCACGCGCGCCTCAAAGAGATGTCAGCATTAGGAAGGGGCCCGAAAGGGCCGAAGCCTGCCGGGGCAGCGGGATTGTCCGAAAGGGTTACCGCTACCCCGGAACACAAAGGGCTAAGGAAGGAACACGGGTGGGTTTTAGTCAGTAAGAGTCTGACACTCCCTTCTGCTCCACCCAGAGCGGGAGGGGTCATTGGATGATTTCCCATCCACAAAAAAAAAAAAAAAAAAAAAAAGGGTGTCAGTTTGTATGGAAGAATTTTATCGCGCGGTCCAATAATATAAACTCGGAACTCAGTATGTATACTTAAGACCAAAATAAATAAAAAAGTGTGACTGGGTTTTTCGAAAATCTAACCCTAACGGGGTGAACGGGGGTAGTCCATATCACAGAGGAGTATTTTATTGCGTGACTTGATTCAATGGGAAATTGGTATAAATAATCTTTGACTCAAGATATGGAAACGTCCCAAACATATTTTCAATATTTCGCCCCTATGGGGATAAAAAATGTGAAGGTGAAAAGGTGGTCTTATTCCTTTGGTTAAGAAACTTGAAACTTTTCAACATTTGCCTCAGTAAATAATAAAGATTGTCATATTTAGGGGTTTACTACTTACTTACTTAAAATAAAAAAGTATGAGTTTTAGGGTTTTACTTATTCGACTCCTACCGGGGTGGAAAAGGGTAATAAAGTTTAAGGAGTAGAAACTTCAATTTCCATTAACACGAAAATGGGTATAAATAATCTTTATATCATAAAAATGGAAACGTACCAAAAGCAAAAACAAGCCCTGTCGTGATGAAAAGGGAGGATAGTTTATTTGAATCATCTTAGGTAGTTTAACTAAAATATTGGCCCGAATACTTATTTCTTTAAATAAAGTAAGTATAAAGATCGTAATCAATAATTTTCGAAATACCTTTCAGGGGGAGGTGGAGAGGGTGTTAAATTTATTTGAGGAAAGTACGAAACCCACGCGGACGAAGTCGCGGGCAAAAGCTAGTAGGATATATTTTATGTTTAAACAAGAAATTTCACGCGGACGAAGACGCAGGGAGCAGAAGTTAGTTAGCAATAAAAAAACACATAAGTGCCACGTGTTTATTGTAGACACACTTGCATACATTGGGGCAGAACTATTCAATTACTCTTAATAAAAAATGAGATCAATGAACACATGGAAAATACCATATTATCTAAAGATAATTAAGAAGGAACATTATTATTTCAAAACTTGGACTTAAAGCTAAGACCTAAGTTTCTTCCTCTAAAGTTGAAACCCTCGCCTTGTTTGTCTTCACCGTTGTTTCGAGATGTTTTTGCTGGTTCCACCTGAAAAAAATGTTGAAATGTCAGTTATTTTTAGGAGGCCTATACTACCTCAAATGGCTTAGCATGATCCTCTGTTATGTCGAAAATACTGCAGCATTAATTTTGAAATAAATATATGTTAAAGTTGAGGATTAATGTTAGGTCTTATGTTAGTTAGACGAAAACACGATTCCATAAAATTTTCTCGATAGAAAAAAATTCCAATGTTACCTCCAAACCGAACGATATACCGCTGGTATTCAAAAAATATTTCAAATTAGATCATGAAACTTTGTATACTAACCAAACTAACTCTGTAGTGCTATTCTGTAAAAATCTCACCGTGAAAAATAAGGTGAAGTGAGCTGTCATTTCACCTGATGTTAGGGATTGCCTCCATTGATAGTTCACTTCACGCTCACTTCGCCTATGTTATCAGGGTGAGATTTTTACAGAATCGATAGACTGGTCTTATGTTTTTTTTTTTAATTACCATTATTTACACCGTAAAAAGCAAACACCTAAACTATTGACGCTGTCTGCCGCCTAGCACCGCACTCTGTCTCGCTCTCACTCAGTCCGCGAGCAGTATCGTGCGAGCGAGATAAATAGTGAATTTTAGTTAGGTAGTGTAGGCTCTTAAAAGAAAAACATTGCTGGTCATGTGCCAAAGGTAGTCAGCATGTGAATTCACACGTGTTGATTACAAAATTTGATGAATATATTGATA
Source organism: Globia sparganii (assembly GCA_949316385.1). Taxonomy (NCBI): domain Eukaryota; kingdom Metazoa; phylum Arthropoda; class Insecta; order Lepidoptera; family Noctuidae; genus Globia; species Globia sparganii. Next base: position 5,492,719 of record OX438667.1, read on the forward strand.
TCATCATTAATTCACTATGTCTATCATCACGACCAGAGGGGTAATTCCGTAACACACTAACAGTAACAATGGCTTTCATTTTGACAGTTCAACAACATTCATTGCGTAATTTACGTTGTTGAGTAGACAAATTTTTTAAACATATGATGCAATGGATTAGCAATATCCTTGCTATTAGCAAAATTAGCTTATTTAGCTTATTAGCAAAATGATTCAGATTTAGATAGAAAGCGTGTTACGGAATTAGGGTGCTGCACTGTATCGGTAAGACATACTGAAGGATCGTTCATAGATTCGCGTTTTCAGATATTTCCATTTTATTGATTGTAGGAGGATTTTTGCAATGCGTTGCGTTGTGCCGTGGCCAGCCCAAGTGTGCGCAACTTCATTGCACTGAACTGCATAGATAGTTTAAATTCAATTCAATTTGAATTTTTAATCTGTCTGAAACAATTACAGTCCTCCTTAAAAAAATGCAGAAGTGTACTTACAGTACCTACACCCAGATTTCACCGGTGATGTAAACCCCATGGAATAGTGGGTGAGCGAAATTGCCTAGGATAAAAGAATCCTATGTCCAACTCTGATCATGGTGTACCTGTGTGCTAAATTTCATCGAAATCAGCAGGGTAATTGCGTAACACACTGGCAATGCAAGTAGCAATGGCTTCCATTTTGACAGTTCAACAGTTGATTTCAAAAATTGTTTTTTTAATGGATAGGGTATGCCTCAGGGGTGGTCCCATATACATTTTATTAACTTTGCTTGGGTAATTTTTGAGTTAGCTTCAATAATACGTATTTTTTGCCACTTAGTTTATATTGATTAGGTATGTTATAATGATCCTGTCAGTGATATTTACATAGCAAGTAGTGATATACGAATTTGTATGGGGTAAAATGAAATGAAAAATGTGGTCATCAACTTTTGATGTTGACTGTACAACTTAAAAGTGAAAAATAAAAACTTTTTTACAAAAAAAAAAAACAACCGACTTCCAAAAAAGACACTACAAAGTGAAAAATAATTTTAATTTCGGAAGTTAGTGTCGTAGGTTCGTTCGGCATTTTTGTTGTTTGCCTCCGACTTTCGAAGTTAAAGTTATTTTTCACTTTGTAGTGTCTTTTTTTACCTTACCTGAGTAATATGAACCACGTCTCCAACAACGGGCCGCTTCCTCCACTTGTACCACCAGTACTCCACCCCCAGGGTGACGCACGCCAGTCCGATGCCCATGAAGATCACGATGAACACCCCTCCAATATTCTGAATAGAGATCCCGTCAGATTGATCGTCCTGTTTCTCGCATTTCATTGAATCTGGATTGTTGTTCCACCAGATTTCTTTGAGCTTCTCCAGCTTTCGTTTGTTTAGGAGTTGGAGGATTCTGTAACGTAAATGAAAGATTTAAATTAAATTACATAAAGGCTCCTTCAAACAGGCGCGACACGCGACGTGAATCGCAAGCGGTGCCTTAGTGTCGCGTCCGATTCGCGTCTTGTCGCACCTGTTTGCAGAAGCCTTATTGTATACGTGTTTTGTAAAAACTCTTAAGTATATATAGCAAGAAAGGGAAATAATGGTCTGATTCACCATTTCCGGATAAGTTCTGGTAACTTATCTGGCATTCAATTTCATACCTGCAAATACAAATTCTGTTCCATTCTATCTTCAAGACAAACATTGTGAAAATTGTAAACTTCGAAACCAATTAAACCACTTCAAAAACTTGGTAGGCTTGATTGAAACCTATTGATCTGATTATTAAGTTCTAATTTAAGTTGTTGTTGTTGTTCTATTAAGTTGTTGTTGTTATTGTAAGTCATAACAACCAGGCGCGGTCGCAGCCCAAGATTTTGGGGGGGGTCACCATGGGTGCCGAGGAATATTTTGAGGGTACATATCCTCGTTAGTGTAGTGGTCGCAACTCGCAAGCGTTACTGCTGAGCATGAGGTCCTGGGTTCGATTCCTAGGTCGGGTAAAGTGTTACTAGGTTTTTCCATCAAAAATTTCTCAGAAAAAGCCCGGTGTATGGATTTCTGCCCGGTTGATTGCAGTAGGCTCGCCCCCTATAACATGGGACTTCAACATAACTGGCGAAATGTGGGTGTAAGTACTATATGAATATACACACCTGGCTAACGCTCCGGGGATTAAAGGCGTGGTGTTATGTTAATGTTCATGTACATCTCCAGTTCCACATTACTTATGCTGTTCAGGGACGCAGCTTTTAGTGGGGGGGATGTTATTTAATAATGCCGGCAAATTGGTCGTATGTATAAGAACAGTAGATTATTATATAGGGTGGGAAGAGCGAGCGAAGCGAGCTCGAAAATTTTTACAACGCGCCTCGGTTTGGTTAGGTTTTGTATGATATTTACATGCTGAAATAGGAGTTACATTGTCGATGTATGCAGGCAAGTCCAAGCAACTATGAGAATTTAGATTGCAAGAGCGAGCGAAGCGAGCTCGAAAATTTTAACAACCCGCCTCGGTTTGGTTAGGTTTTGTTTGATGTTTTTATGCTGAAATAGGAGTTACATTGTTGATTTATGCAGGCAAGTTCAAGCAACTATGTGAAGTTAGATTGCAAGAGCGAGCGAAGCGAGCTCGAAAATTTTGCACTTTCTCGGATAGGCTCGATTTTCTTTTCATTCTAAAAGGACTAGGAATTGCTTGCTTTGCCGACTTAAGAAGAAATGCTCAAGAATCAACAGAAAGCAGATTGTAAGAGCGAGCGAAGCGAGCTCAAAAATTTTAACAACCCGCCTCGGTTTGTTTAGGTTTTGTATGATATTTTTATGCTGAAATAGGAGTTACATTGTCGATTTATGCAGGCAAGTCCAAGCAACTATAAGAATTTAGATTGCTAGAGCGAGCGAAGCGAGCTCGAAAATTTTAACAACCCGCCTCAGTTTGTTTAGGTTTTGTTTGATATTTTTTTGCTGAAATAGGAGTTATATTGTCGATGTATGCAGGCAAGTCCAAGCAACTATGAGAATTTAGATTGCAAGAGCGAGCGAAGCGAGCTCGAAAATTTTAACAAATCGCCTCGTTTTGTTTAGGTTTTGTTTGCAGGCAAGTCCAAGCAACTATGTGAAGTTAGATTGCAAGAGCGAGCGAAGCGAGCTCGAAAATTTTGCACTTTCTCGGATAGGCTCGATTTTCTTTTCATTCTAAAAGGACTAGGAATTGTTTGCTTTGCCGACTTAAGAAGAAATGCTCAAGAATCAACAGAAAGCAGATTGTAAGAGCGAGCGAAGCGAGCTAAAAAATTTTAACAACCCGCCTCGGTTTGTTTAGGTTTTGTATGATATTTTTATGCTGAAATAGGAGTTACATTGTCGATTTATGCAAGCAAATCCAAGCAACTATAAGAATTTAGATTGCAAGAGCGAGCGAAGCGAGCTCGAAAATTTTAACAACCCGCCTCGGTTTGTTTAGGTTTTGTTTGATATTTTTATGCTGAAATAGGAGTTACATTGTCGATGTATGCAGGCAAGTCCAAGCAACTATGAGAATTTAGATTGCAAGAGCGAGCGAAGCGAGCTCGAAAATTTTGCACATTCTCGGATAGGCTCGATTTTCTTTTCATTCTAAAAGGACTAGGAATTGCTTGCTTTGCCGACTTAAGAAGAAATGCTCAAGAATCAACAGAAAGCAGATTGTAAGAGCGAGCGAAGCGAGCTCAAAAAATTTAACAACCCGCCTCGGTTTGTTTAGGTTTTGTATGATATTTTTATGCTGAAATAGGAGTTACATTGTCGATGTATGCAGGCAAGTCCAAGCAACTATGAGAATTTAGATTGCAAGAGCGAGCGAAGCGAGCTCGAAAATTTTGCACATTCTCGGATAGGCTCGATTTTCTTTTCATTCTAAAAGGACTAGGAATTGCTTGCTTTGCCGACTTAAGAAAAAATGCTCAAGAATCAACAGAAAGCAGATTGCAAAAGCGAGTGAAGTGAGCCTGAAAATTTTAGCACCCTAACCTTAAATAGGTTACGTTTTTTTTGACCATTAAACAGAAAGAAAAATTAATTTATCGAATTAGGACGAAATGCACTCGTTTTACAACAGTTTAGGCTTTGGAATCTGGCCTTACGAACGGGGTGCCCAATATCCCGAGTTTGCTTCGCTCGCTCTTGCATCCTAGATTCTACAGGATGAAATTGAAAACTTGCGCCAAATCGAAATAGGAGGTCCAGTAGCCGCTACATAATCATTATAAATTGTCATGTCCCAAATGAAAATTCTTGAAAAAAATCGTGTAAGTAATTATGGTCTTAGATAGTGCAAACTAAGTTATTGCCTTCAAGTAGATAGGAATAATCATCGATACTTACTTTTTTTTTCTAAATTATCAAAACAAATAAGAACATTGAAGTATCAATTTTAGCGCGCGTCCGATAAGCAATCTAGTCATCGCAGAAATCACAAGTTCACAACATGAATCAAGTTGGCAACACGTTGAACTAACTTACCTAATTACTACTTACCTAATTTTGACCGTACCTACGACAAAAAGGACGCGCGACGACGACGTTGCCAAACCGCTTGCCTATGCGCAGGCGCACGTATCATGTGCATCCCTTTCCTTAATGTCATGCTCTAAATTTTCTTTATAATACGTTGAATTAGATGTTTTAATTTGGCGAACCTATTTAATTTCATCCAGTATATTTTACAACAGGCTTTTTGAAGTAAAAACTTTTTTTAACCCACCGTCATTTCATAGTTTTTATAGAGAGTAGAGAGTAGCAGAGAGCAGAGAGTAGTATATTCCTTGCTTCTGTGTCAGTCCCCATGTCTGCCTATGTTTTATGCCCACCGAGGTCTCCGTGGCACAAGTTAAGTTATTAAGACAAGTCATTTATTCAGACTCTCGTCAGCTTGAATGATTTTGGGGGGGGTCATGACCCCCACAACCCCCCCCCTCGGACCGCGCATGATAACAACCTGCAAGTCATAATTATTGTTATTTTTGCTTATTGTCTTTAAGGTTATTATTTTTTTATTATCATACATTTGTTTTGTATTTCATTTTGTTTCCTTTCTTTGATTTTCGTGTTGTATGTTTTGATTATTTTAATATATTCGCTTTGTCAAAATTACTGTATCTACCTAGATTATAAGGGAATGATGTGGTCTCCTGTAAGTAAAAGTAATTGGAAGCGCACACTAGTACCTAATCGTCTGTTTTTGTAAACTTACATGAAATTCTGTAGCCTCTGTTGGACAATCAAATTAGTATCTAAGTACTTAAAATAAATATAAGTATCTAATTTATATTTTTAATTTAACTGTATTGACCTCAAACTTGACGAATTTATAATCCCATTTTAATAAACTCGAGATTATGTAAGAATTGTATTACCTATTTCAAATTATGTAAGTAGGTACTGAATTTCATCAAGGCATGGTAAACTTATTTGATTGAATGTGTTAATAATATATAATATTAATGAGTCTTTATTATTAAAGCTAAAACTGTTTGCTAATGTAGTATTGGATCATTTTAAACTCAACAACTGTAGCTTGTACCTACTTTCTGAGCAAATAAAGAACTATTCTATTCTATACCAAGACCAGTCACGCTTGTATGAATGATATTTAGCTGCTAGATGGGTCACATTAGATTGCTAGATTAAACATACGTAGTGCTAGCTAGAATCACGAGTGACTAGGTATTTCCTTCCCCTTGAAATATGATTCTGCTATAATTTGCTATCCGTTGAAAACGGAATACGTTGTAGCATATAAAGTTATAAACTACTTGGTAGTATGTAATTTATATTCATAAGGCCAGGTAATGAGTACAGGCACACGCCTTAAATGTATTTAAAGTTTTCAACCGCGTTTTCTTGTTTTCCCTGACATGTATGAGCTGATTTTAGCAAAGTCAGAGGGGTAATCCTCTTAATTTTAAGAACGTCCCCAGTCTAATCTCAATCTCAGGCTAGGCGCAATACCGGGGCAGCGGGATTGTCCGGAAGGGTTACCGCTACCCCGGAATATAAAGGGCTAAGGAAGGAACACAGGTGGGTTTTAGCCGGTGATTCGTGTGCGCTTACCCTCAATCTGTCAAAGTTATCTATAAAATCCCTACATTTTTGACAAGTTTTTGACACTGATTGTCGCTGTGATTAGATTTTGAACGTTTTTAATTGAGGGAATTATTGGCCTTCTACCCGTTAGCTTTTACCCGTGGAATAGAATTGACGTCTTCAGTTCTAGTATGGAAAAACTGGCAAATATTCAAAATTTATTCTCAGGACAAGACTTATGCTAAAGTCTATTCAAACTTATGTTTCAAATTAATATTATTTCAAGTTAAACAAATATCAACTTTATTTTTAAGTTGATTTCAGAGTGATTAGCACTATTGAAAGATATAAAAATATTTGAAGTAGTAGCGTAAACTGTTCTTTATTGTGTAGGATTTAAATTTATTTTTCCATAAGCTCATATTTATTTACATTTTGGCAAATCGCGAATGAAGATTAGGTAGGTATAATAGTTTGGTTAAATTCGCCTTACATGGTATAACTACCAGTATATGGATATCCAGTAGGTACCTTTTATCGATTGGCACCTGAAAGAGCTTTCATTGCATTAATCTTTAATGCTACCTAGTTTTCTTTGGTCAATATGATAGCGATCGAATTACACAAGTTCAAAGAAATAGAACTATGTCTTACACAATAATATCAAACGGCATGCTATGTTAGTAGGTAAATAAAAATGTAGACACAACAGAGTGACCATTGTTTGAACTTTTGAAAAATACGTGGAATTTGTTCAAAGAAAGATATCATTATGAACAAGACATTATCGTGTGTTATCATCAAAATAGGAGTAAGCAAAATGCGGAACAGTCGCCGTTCATATATTGCGCTATATACTACTGGACAGTATTTATTTTCCTGGGTTCTTTTTTGTCCTGGGTTCGATTCTCGGGTCGGGCAAAAGTATTGTTGAATTTTTCCATTAGGGAATTCTTAGTAACAGCCGCAGTTGTAAGGTGGCGGTGTGATACCCCCGTGCCTCGGAAAGCACGTTAAGCCGTTGGTCCTGCGCCTGATCTTTCTCCGGTCGTGTCGGATTGCCGTCCCATCGGGCTATGAGAGTGAGGGAAGAGCGAGTGCACCTGTGTCTGCGCGCACACTTGTGCACTATAATGTCTCCTGCGTACCTGGCTAAAATCCGTTGAGATTGGCCACCGTAACCGAAATCGGTCGGGGAAGCTATTATTATTATTTATTTTCAGTGTATTTTTTTCATGCGTGAAAGATTTAAAATAATGAGATAATTAAAACAAAAAAAAAAAATTGCGGCACGGTTGGGCGATTGACTGCTGCGTGTCGCGGGTTCGATTCCCGCAATGAACAAAATATTTGTATGACCTACAAGTAGTTGTTTCGGGTCTGGCTGTTCGTGTAAGTGAGTTTAAATGTTTGTAAACGTACCCACAATCTAAATACAGGAGAAATTCCTAGAGTAGGGCAACGTTTTTTAAAAAAATACCTAGGTACTGCTACAATAAGTATACAAATTAAGATATATTTTTGTAAAGGAGTAAAGAAATTAAATATCGCTCTTACCGCTTTATACATTGCAATAATCGTATTATCTTAATGAGGGAACAACGTGTTTAACCGTAAGAATTCGCAAATAGGTATTAAGGATTGCGCCGTGGGTAAGCTGCATTATAAACAATTTATACGGGGAATCGACAAAATGTCAGCGCGGTCACCTTTAGCTACCTATTTGCATAGGACATAAGTCTGGTTTCGACTCTAAAAGTCTAAACTAACGGATATAATATATACCTATAATTAGACAAGTTTATTTATCATAAATATGTTATATTATTTCTACAGTTATCCTTCTACTGTCTTAGTACTTGTAGCTAGTTCCTTTATGGTGTAAAGTACCCTGAGTGTTCGATCTCTGAATGAAACTAAGCGACACTTTCAACATATCACGGGGATTTTCACACAAAAAGACACGATGGCAACACTTACAACTGGCGAGAAAGATGTAGAACATCAGTATAGGTCATCTCTTTAATTAAAAACCAAAAGAAGGAAGCATTGTAAAGCATTCCTTCTTACTACTAAACTAATATAATATAATAGAATCGGCGCCAATGGCCCCGATTCTGTTGTTCACAAACTAAACTAAATTTAAGTTCAGTGCATCTTTTTCTTTCTATTTAATTAAGAAAAGGACAGAAGATAATATTAGTTTAGTCCTGTCAAATTAGTCAGCGCTTGACGTAAATTGACGTATTTTTAGAAGCCATATTTTAATCACGTCTAAACTTGTCTATGGATTATCTAATTTGACAGGACTAAACTAATATATAAATCTTCTGTCCTTTTCATAATGAAATAGAAAGAAAAAGATGCACTGAACTTAAATTTAATTTAGTTTGTGAACAACAGAATCGGGGCCATTGTACGAAAACGTTGCACGAAAAAAAAAGGCGGGAAGTCGTGAAATAAAAGGTCATCGACCGACAATAATTTAACGCGTTAGGTACAGTGTTTAAGCTATGTAAACTGAATCCAGATATGTTCTACAAAGAAAGTCTGTTTGTTTAGTCGAAATATGGTTCAATGAACAAAACTGAAGACACGTGTACCTACGATAAAATTTGTGCAAATTTTGCACAATATTAAACGAAACGTTAGGTAACCCAATATTTTACTAAGAAAATGTTCCTTATTTTGTACAAGAACTGCATATTTGTACATACCTAATTTTGCCACACCTAATATTAATAAAAAAAACAGCCCAGCAGGGCAATTGCGTAACACACTATCAGTCAGTAGCAATCGGTTTCATTTTGACAGTTCAACAACATTCATTGCGTTATTTACGTTGTTGACCAGACACACTTTTCGAACATATGGAGCAACGGATTAGCAGTATGCTTCAAAATGATTCAAATTGAGAGTAATAGTGTGTTGCGCAATTAGGGCGCAGGTCTAAGGAATCAGTCTTTATCAACGTATTTAAAGCACACAATAAGCTCATAATTTGAAACGAAAATAGAACTAGGAATTAAACATTAAAAAAAAAGATACCTATTCATACTCACGCATTATTAAACTGGTCTTTCAACGGAGAACCTTGCTGCACAGCAATTGCATACGGCTTCCTCGAGAACTCATCTCCAACTGACTGAAGGTCACAACTGGTCATCACATGGTACTTCACATCAGTAGCATCTCCCAACCAGGCGAAACCTTCACTAGAACTCTTGGAATCCCTCACTCTCTGTAACGCTTCTTCGATGGTGTTAGGAAGAACTGCCTCTTCCATCGCTTGCCACATCTTGGAATATTTGTCGCTTACTGGGTAGTCCCATACAGCTAGTTTTGCGCGCTCCACCTCTTTTAGACTGTCGTTTAGGCTCATTTCTTTCCATATCCTGGAATTACAGTAAGTATTTTCATTTAAAATACGGCCAGTATTTACTGCCAGCGCCAAAAACATGTAGACAACTTGCAAATAGATAGCAAGATTTTTGTATGTTTTTCATTTTATAGTTTTGATGAGTATTTATTCAGAAATAATAATATCACCACATCGTATGTGCACTGTTTGAAGTCGCTTGCAATAGTGGCTGACATTTTTGATCAAACGACAAAATGCATAGTAATCTATGTTGACTCATTATCATTATAGTTCATTACACCTGATCGAAAATGTCTGAGCTGAAATGACATTGCCTTAAGAGACAATACCCCGTCAACCCGCATTAATATTCATTGCACCATTTGTATACGAAACAAAAATAAAAGAAACACATACTCTTTCAATGGACGTCAAAATGGAGTCATTACTCTTTTCATAGTGACGCGGAAGCAAAGTTTCGCAATAATGATTATCTTAAAATGTTCAAGGCTTTTGAAAAAAACATACAATGAGCGTTCCAAGTAAAAAAGAAGGCAGGTAATAACCTCGTGACGATAACTACGTCATTTGTGGTTATTTAATACCTAAATCTCACGGTTTGGTAATTTTAGGGTAAACTTAACAAAAGCACTCAAAATTTTCGAACTGAAAAAGCACTTCTATGAATTGTTTATGCTATGTGGTGAAGATTTTGTGAACCTGCGCGGAGCCCAAATAACTTAGGATAAGAAAAATGGATAGAATAAATAAAAACTTTTTAACAAAAAAATAAACCGACTTCCATAAAAAACACTACAAAGTGAAAAATAACTTTGATTTTGGAAGTCGGTGTCTTTGGATCTGTATTTTAGTTTATTGCCACCGACTTCCGAAATCAAAGTTATTTTTCACTTTGTAGTGTTTTTTATGGAAGTCGGTTTTTTTTTGTTAAAAAGTTTTAATTTCTCGCTTTTTAGTGGGACTGTTTATAATGCATCAAGCTCATCGCCTTTTAAAAAATATTACTTTTCCCGATACAGGGACGTTAATTGTTGAGGAGTTCTCCTGGTACTCCACCATCAGCTCCATTTCACCATTCGCATTGTGACGAGCATAAATTGCTTAGCAACCATATTAAAGTAATCGAATCGCAACCTGTGAAACACTTATTATTGAGTAGTCCCGGTGGCCATCTGTGGTCTTCATCATCAGTTTTACTTCACAAAATTTTGCTTTCCGAAAGCAAATGCACTACGAAAGCAAATAATACCCGAATCGCTATAGGTGTGCCTATAATATTTGAAGAGTTCCTTCGATTTCTCCAGGATCCCGCTGATAATCCTGGCAGCATCAGGCCAGACTTATGTCAACATTGCATTGAACTTAAAATTTAGTCCTGTTTAAAATGAGGCCAAACACGACTACGGTGCTGTAATTTCAAGGTTTGTACTTTTTCTTGATGCTCCTGGCATCAGCATCAAGTCTCTGTGTAGGTACTTCGGTGTTTCTCATTAACAGTACGTTTATCCACACATCGAGCCCTTTTCAATGAGCCTAAACACGATATATCTGCTGTTAGTTGTCGAGGAGTTAGGTACTCTGCAGACTATCCTGACTGCAGCATCAGGTCATGACTTGATGATCATGAGACCAAATGTGGCAAATGCCCTATCAAACATCAAAACAATTTACTAAAACTGTCCTTGTCTGTTCGAGTAACTTCTTACTGTTAAGGAGTTGGACCTTCCATCATCAGCTCAGCTACCTAAGATGGTGACAACCATACGCAAATACACAAGATACTTCATAAAATATGCGAAAAACAATAAGTGAGCCTATAAAATTTGAGGGTTGCCCTCGATTTCTCTAAGATCCCATCATCAGATCCTAACTTGGTGACAATGGGACCACCTCAGAACTATCTACTTTCGAACAAAAAAAGAATTTTGAAAATCCGTCGACAATTGGCGGAGTATTCGATGAACAAACATACAAAAAAAAAAAAAAAAAAAAACATACAAACATCCGAACATAGTACCTCCTCCTTTTTGTGAAGTCGGTAAAAAATGGATAGAAGTCTAAGCACCGGTAACAGAAAAGTTTTGTGGAAAGTTCTTATGGTGATGGTATGGGCATGTAATACGGAGGAATGAGGAAAATGTCGTGAGGAATGTTTTGAGTACTTATGAATTTTCGAAGAATAGACATGTTGAACCGCACCTAAAATAAATAAGGATAAGGGCTCGAGAATGATGAAGGGCAGGAGAGCTAAGATACGATGCGAAGAAACTCGTGATTCAGTCAGTATATCGACACCTGCAATTTAAAACATTGTAACTAATTTTTCACTACTTTTCAGGATAGCGATTTAAACATTCAACATATTCTCACTTTGTTCCTATGAAGTCCTAGCATCTTCCAATTTTGTAAATATAAGTAAAAAGGGATTATCTACTTTGCTGTATGACTAATATGTTGTTTACTTATGTATTTTATATGTTTTTATAACTTGCAATGATTTTTCATTAAAAAGTGAGTTGCAATGTTTTAAATTGCAGGTGTCGATAATATATGTAGATTCCTACCTAGTGTTGTCTGAAAACGCTGTGAGGTGAGGTGTCGACGTGGTATAGATTCGTGCACTACCTATATTTAGGATTTCGTTCTATGCATTCAAGACAAGAATAGGAATAGGGTAACCTTGACCGGGAGCTGACTAACTTCACTTGTATGAGATGCACGTTCTAAAAATAGTCTTCCCAAAACCAATTCAACTGAATTTAGTCTGAGAGGGCAAAATTTACAAATTAACGAATGATCTCGCTTTTTTTATACTGGAGTCTTTGTAAAAAATCAAGTGAAACTACTAAGTACCTATACGCCCAGAAAGTGTTGTGAGTAAGCGCCATTTTGAACGCGTTCGGAGCAATTATTTCTTCCTAAAATTTCCTATTATGTGTTAAGTATATTACTTATTCATCGCAGGTATTACTGAAGTATATGCCAGAATGATTTATTGATTCATATTTTAATATTGCACGCTTGTTTTCGCTTTCTGATGGGCAGAGCTTGAATTAAGATTGCCTTGGTTGTATCCAATGTTAACATCTTGAGCGTTTTGTAAACAAAGGCCAAGGTGAGCCACGGTTCAAAGTCCATGCTGGCTGTCAAAAGTGGCTGAAGTGGGCCATTTAAAGTTTGTCAAGCAAAGTATCGACTGATGACTTTCCAACCAGAATATAAAGTGACTCGATCGTAATTCTCTCGAAATTTCAATTAATAACATGACATCATGAGTCTTTTCTCGAAGTTAGACAGAGGTGAACCTATAGTACCTACACCCATAGATCACCGAATAATCGTTTTACATATATCTTTAGGCACATCATCATCATATTTATCATCCTTTTACTGTCAACTACGATCTTTATCGATTAACGGGGTAATTGCGTAACACACTATCAGTACTATGGATTTCATTTTGACAGTTCAACAACATTCATTGCGTTATTTAAGTAGTTGTTGAGCAGAATTTTTTTTTCGAACATATGAAGCAATGGATTAGGAATATGCTTCAACATGATTCAGATTCTGAATGACAGTGTGTTGTGCAATTAGGGTTCTGTATCTTGTGAGCGAGGCCTTTGCCTCGCTCACAAGTACTTAATACCACTACACACATAAATACAGTATCTATAGGTTCTTACTGGTCAAAGAACCAACCATTGTTGGTTTAGATTTTTGGCTGGTTTGGCTGCTCAACCCCAGCCCGTGGGCAAAGCGCCAACGCGTATGAATCGGCCCGCCAAAAGCTGGCGATAGTCTTTTGAAAACAGATTTCAGGACTTCAAACAAGGTCTAAAAATATTTTGCTTTGTATATAAACCCATTATCCAATAATTAAATATAATATATTTTCAGATTTGATTTTATTACCTCATGGCAGATTTCTCAACAAATATTGATAGCTAGAGGTTATTAGCGTAAAAACCACTTCAAAGGAATCAGTGAAGTTTTTTTACTATGATCAACTTAAACTTTAGTTTAATTTTAATAGCTAGTTATCTACTATAACTGTAATTTTATTTACTAGATAGTCTATTATACCGGCTGACACGGAATGGTCCACCATCAAAATTGGTGAGGCAGCCTTAGTGTAAAGCTAAAATTTCAATAAACCTGCAATAGTTTGTTTAGTTTACCCTTCACAAAGGCCATTAAGAGTATTTTCTTCATTGACTATAGCCACGTCTCTCAATAGAATAATAGAAACCGACTCAGTCGCTTATCTTTCTCGCGAGCTATAAGAACAAGAGAAGTAGGTCACTGGGTCTGTACTATGCCTACATACGTGAGCGATAAACTAACCCATATCACTAGTTGTGGTCTATCGTAATCAGTAAATGTGTTACATCATTGAGCTTAGTAACTATACTTCTGTATTAAGGTTAGGCTGGCTATAACACCAGTGGATATGAATGTTTATAATATTTTATTTAGCATATCTTTAGATAGGTATATCTTCGGATTTTATTTAGCAAACATACGTACAGCGGTCAGTCCGGTCACACAATGTTAAGAAAAGTTCGAGAGACCGGATTCAGAATTTCGAGTCAGATTTCTATATAAGTATTCTCATCAATATATTTGCTTTTAAATAATTATTGAGGCTAAACAATAACAGCCGCACATTTCGATCGATCAGGTTAAGCTACGCTTGCCGCGGTTGGTCTGTGGATTGGTGATATCTTTACATTCCGTGACCCCTCCGTGCTTCGGAAAGCACGTTAGGCCGTTGGTCCCGGCTGTCATTCGTGGATCTTTGACAGTCGTTACGGGTATTCTGAAGCCCGAAAGTCTAACAACCAGTCTTACCAAGGAGTCTATTACCCAGTAACCGGACTGTGGAGGTCAGATAGGCAGTCGCTCCATGTAAAATACTGGTATTCAGCTGTATCCGGTTAGACTGGAACTCTGGAAGCCGAACCCAAAATATTTGGAAAAAGGCTAGGCAGATGATTTAGTCAAAATCTATCCTTTAAGATTTAAACCTCTTTTTATACAGCTTCCTAATTCAGCTGAGTAGTAATAACAGGCTGCTGTAGCTTACACTGGCAACATTCCATCCTGTTCTTCGTGTATTGAGAATGTCCGGTTGCTAATGAGCGCATGACCAGTTCCTTTAGCCGTGACCTGGCTATCTTTTTTGGTGTAACGCGCAGCGAGTGCTGTTCGACCTTCGTGACACCCAGTGCAACCAGTACTCAAGTGTAGTACTATGCAGAAAAATGCAGCAGTTTACATTACGAAAACTTGGTGCACTGGGTACCAAGCTAGCAAAATTGTCATAGATTACTAGGTACCTAAATCTGTAATACGAGTAATTAAAGACTATTCTTATTTCCATAATTAACATTTTCCTACACGTTCAAAAATGCGGGAACACTAACCGATCAAGATGGCGGGCATCCGTAGGTTTTTTTTTTATTAATTTATTCGTGACCATGGATACAAGTCCTTCAGTCGTGCATCCGTAGGTATACATAAATGTTGTATGGATAAAAACAACTTGGTGTGTTTAGTATAATTATTTAATTTTATTGTTCAATGTTTTCAACATCCATCCTATATCAATGATCAGTCATTGTTATAATAGGTACTTATTTAGTTCGCCTTTTATGGCATTTTGACGTGTTGTCGTGCCTGTCTATGTCAAGTCCACCATATAATATAGCCTTGGAGGTGCTAATTGCTAAACAGTTATCAGACGTAGGCTATTATTTTTCATACAAAATTATATCTTTTTATAGTTTAAGGTGCCACTAGACGATATTTTTTCCATACAAAGAATATTACTCCACTGTTTGACATTGTACATTCAACGTTAAACATGATAACGTTTTGTCTTATTATTAATTTTATCTGTACGGAAACAGAATACTAAAATAAAAAGCCACTAAAAAGTTATAAGCCAACAAATATTCGTTTTTCTTGCTATTTTAACGTAAATTTGGGTGTAAATAAGTAATAAAAGAACTGTAAAATCTTCAAAAAAAAAGTCGGTACCGACAAAGCTCAGTTATCAGAGTTCAATAAACTTTATTTGTAATTGATGTATCCAGTGGTTTTTTCATAAAACTCAAACTTCCAAAGTACGTTTCGAAATTTTTTACGCTCCCTTCAGTTTGGAACGGTGTTTCTGTGCGTGAGAACTTTGTTGTGTTTGTAGACTAACGTCTAACTGCTCATCACTGATACTATCTCTGTCGGACACGAAGCCGGGTGAGATACTAGCGTGCTTTTTAGCCATGATCACCAGTGACTTCGAGCTAGCGACTAGTTCCACCTTAAGACACAATCAGAGGGGTCTTATTGTATCCTCCCAGCTCAAACAAGTTTCATAACATCAAAATAAAACAAAATAAGGAAAAGGCGATCAAGAAATGGCGATCGATCATTTTGAGTGTGCTTATCGTGTTGTATTTAGCTTGATAAGCAAAAGTGCATAATTTCTGACCGATAATAAGGTGGAAAATAGAATTAATTAGCTGGTTACGTGCCCCTGAACATGTAAATCAACTTTATACGGTACATTAACATGAAAGACTGAGCAGTGCCAAAGTCCCACACGTAAATTTTTCGCCTTCCTACCTCCAAATATTATAGGTGCTAATTTTAACAATCGAGTTGAATGACACTTTAATGTTTGATCGCAGATTGAGATTCAAATAACAATGATAATAAAAAGACGCTCCTTATCACAGAGTCACATTAAACGAAAGTGTCTGTACCGTTTGACCGATAAGAAATGATAACGTAAAAAACTTTAGCAGATAAGCTGAGTGTACAACTGGACAAACAAAGTATTGTGGGGATTTCTAAGCGGAAAACTATTTTGCATCTAGGGCATTCGAGGGGAACATTTTCACTATGCCAATATTTAGTAAATCCAGTTTCCGGAAATGATAAATATCCGGGTGGGGTAGACATGACATCAAAGAACACTGTAAGATCTCCCGTCCTAGATCCGAGATGTGAAGTCTACTGGGATAGCACAGTTCCGTTGATCATCTGCTTGAAATAACCCCGCATTGCTCTTTTACTACCACTCTAGCTCTCTAGCAGATGATAATATTTTTAACTTTTTCCAAATATGTATGTAAGAAGAAATTCCCGTAATTTTTAAGAACGTTCACAGTCTGATCTCAGTCTCAATATGTCAAAAATACTTCAAATTTCCCTACATTTTGACAAGTTTTTGACATTTGTTTGTCGCCGAGATGAGACTGCGACTAGATTTTGAACGTTTTATATTAGCAGAATTGGCCTACAGATCTCTTTAGACAAGTTATGGGATATAACATCAAGGCGTACATACTAACTTCCATGCATCAAAAACAACATTTTCTCTTTTTTTATTATGAAATTGGCCTGCTCTGTACCCTTTTCCGATTTTCTACGATCAAAATTAGAAAATCGAATTACAGTTTCACCATTGAATGAGGTCGCATGCATTAACATTTTCTTCTTTCTTTTAAAAACATGTTCAAATAGTACTGAATTATTATAGACCTAGGCCCGTATTACAGAACGTCACTCAATACTCAAGCATTACTTAAAACTAGATTCAAGCCATTTGATTGGTTGAAACTAGTTTTAAATAATGCTTGAGTATTGAGTGACGTTCTGTAATACGGGACCTAGTATCCTCATTCAGACACACTAGGTAACCTAAAAAGTAATTTGGGCAGTAGGCCGTTGTCATGTGATAATGTGCGTAACACTATTTTGGAAAATATAATTAAAACACGCTTGATTTTTTAACCCATTTTTCCTCGTAGATAATTAAACCAAGGATAGAATTTACAGACGCCAGCACATCAAGCTACTACAATCTGTCAAATATATTTAATAAATTTTCAACTTTATCGCTGAAGCATAAGGTTCAAGGTTGATTGGGAATGTTTTACAGTTTCGGGTAGCTTGATGTGCTGGCGTCTATAGAAAAAGAGCGCCAGTGTTCGTAGAAAATTAAAGAATAACATAACGCCTGTATTCCCCGAAAGGTTAGTCAGAGGTGTACATATAAGTACAGCCATATTTCACGTCAGTTATGTTTAAATCCCATAAAATAGGGAGCGAGCCCATTGCCATCAATCACAGGACACAAATCGTGACGCCCCGGGCTGATACTGAAAAAATTTGAGATGGAAAACCCAAATAACACTTTGATAACGAAGTTAAAATGAAAATTATCACAGCTAAGTGGGGTTTAGAGAGCACTAGTGATGAAATTATTTACATAAAGCCTGCCTGATCCATGGGCCAAACTCACGACCCAGTGGATCCCGCTTAATGGCAAACGACATCGCGGCAAGCCCAGACGGCTATGGCGGGATAAGATGGACTCCTTTAATAAATATTGGGTCCTTGGCAGCTCTAACCAGAGAGAGGTGGAATGGAAGGAGAGTAACGAGGCCTTTGCCTAGCGGTGGGGCATTGAAGGCTAATAAAAACAGCGTTTACCTGGGTTCGAACCCACAGCCTAAAAAAATAAATACTAAAACCCGACTACTGAAAAATTACGCTCTAAAAAGTATGAAAAAAAAATAATTTCAAAAACTAAAACCCCACTACTGAAAAGGATGAAACAAGAAAGTACCTTGGTCGCATGCCACGGATATCTATGCATGCTACCATGACATAGAAATATGTTAGTACCTACAGAGGCATGCGACCACGGGTACAGCACCCTTACTACCCGGCCACCACTCCTTAGAACTTACATCTTTTATCTTTCAGTACTTACATCTAAATAAATAACAGTTCATCAATTTTCCTGAAAAATTTAGGAAAGTAAATCAAAATTCTAGAACCTCTTTCAATACTCACTCATAGAATTTCTCCTCGATATTAGCCATCCTCTGGAAGTAAGTCATGGCCGCAGATCCATTTAGAGGAGCGTACTGTATCTTGTATTGTTTAGACAAGTCATCCAGGGACTCAATGGGCGTGTCCAAGCGGGAAACTGTCAGAAACGCAGCCAAATTCGCCGTATACGATGCGATTATGATGAAACTGTGGGAAAAGTAGTACCTAAGCTAATTTTATGGTCATTTTTCAGCAAGAAAATAGGCACTTACATTTGCAAAACATGCATCAAACCAGCACCATAATTGCGTAACACACTATTACTCTTAATTTGAATCATTTTGATGCATATTTAAAATCCATTGCTCCTTATGTCGAAAAATGTGTCTGCTCAACAACGCAAATAACGCAATGAATGTTGTTGAAGTGTCAAACCGGAACCCATTGCTAATGATAATGTGTTAAGTACGTAATTATCCTGCTGATTTAAGTAACGCGATAATTTTAGCTCAATTTCTGCTCGGGACAAAAATTAGCTGTTAATAGTTCTTTACAGTTCGAAGCAAAGGTCTTGCATAAAATATTCAGGTTTACACCTAAGAAATAATCAAGATAATCCTATCGACTATAAACTACTCTAAAAATTAACTTATCCTATGGGACCTTTTTCTCAATCAAATGTTCTAAGAGGTCAGAATGCCAATTCTCGCACTTAAAAAAGGTTCAAATTCAAATCGGAATCTCACCTCAGCGACAATCAATGTCAAAAATGTAGGGGAATTTCAATTAAAAAAAAAACAAAGTTGCGTTAGTTACACCTTTTATAACTCAAGAATGGCTGGACCGATTTTTATTATCTTTAATTTGTTGGATTTGTGTCCACCCCGAATAGCAGAATAACTATTAAAACATAGAGAAAATTCACGAAAAAAAAAAACAATGAAGATAATTCATTTTCTCATACATTTTGTATGGAACCGCTTTTTTGATGAAATCTTGAAAACGGATTGACTGGTTTTGATAAAAAAAAATCGTTCGTCAAGAAGATTCCTTGCGCATTGGAAAAACGCAACATTTATTGATTTTGAGGTGGTACGAAGTTCGCCGGGTCAGCTAATTGATTACTTATATTTTTGACAGATTGAGACTAATATTAGAATGCGAACGTTCTTAAAAATACAGGAATTGCGTCATTTTGGTCTTACCCAAACAGCCACCAAGTAGCAGCCAACAGTCGTCCAGACAAGTTCTTTGGCGCCTCACCACCTCCTTGAGGAGTCAGTGACGTCATGCAGAACCATAGACACTCCTTCAGAGTAAACTCCCTCTTCTCCTCGTCCTCTTTATACTTCTCTCTATTATTCTGATAGCTGTATGGACTCCATTTGTCAAACACCCACATTAAAAAACTGGAAGGAAACTGGATTTCAATATTTTGAGCATTTTGGTATCTAATGATAACATAGCCGAGAACGTTTGTTTTATGTAAATAAGGAAATAGGTAACTGGAACGACCAGAATTTAGTCTGAAAAATGTATTTTCCAGACGGTGTTTAGGAAATCATATTGAAAACTTCCGTCGAAAACTATTCATAGCTTGTAAGTCCTAGAAATTGATTACTATACCTACTTACTTAAAAACAATAAGGCATAGTTAAAATCCAAATTGATTCAAAAAAGAAAATATTACTTTCTAGCCTATAGAAACGTGAGTCCACATATTCCTGCTAATATTTATACCTATTCCGAAAGTTTGTGAGGATGGATGTTTGTTACTCTTTCACGCAAAAACTACTGAATGAATTGGAATGAAATTTGGCACACAGATAGTTCATATTACCAGGAGTAACGCATAGGATACTTACTATCCCGATATTCCCACGGGATCGAAACTTATGCGGGTGAAACCGCGGGGCGCTGCTAAAGTACTTGTAGTATATCCGCTAGCCGGCGAAGTTATGTATACTTATTTGTGTCAGATTCAGTTATAGTCGTACCTATATTATGAACATAATCTACATAATAATAATAATAAACAAGTGTGTGTGGTTTTCAGTCCCGTTAAGTTCACGCGTATGGAATCATGTGTGGGGACAAAAATAGCAAAGATTTAGGTCGACTTTTCCTCGTTGAACTAGCACATAGGTATTGCTTAATCATTCGTTATGGCACGGTCCTCGTAATATACAGTGCGTAAGTACTGGCCAGATACTGTAACCATAGAATGCTATAACCTCTTTGCTGTTGTTGTTTTTTTTAAAGCAAATTACTTTTTTTTTAATGTGCAAATTGGTGTTCTCATTTCAAATTCAATGGTGCAGTTGTTCGAAATAAAAACAATATTGTATTGCAAACAATCTCTAGTCTTAAATCATCATCATCATCTGCCTAGCCTTTTCCCAACTATGTTGGGGTCGGCTTCCAGTCTAACCGGATGCAGCTGAATACCAGTATTTTACATGGAGCGACTGCCTATCTGACCTCCACAACCCAGTTACTGGGTAATACGATACCCTTTGGATGCCCCTTGGTAAGACTGGTTGTCAGACTTTCGGGCTTCTAACTAACGACTGTCAAAGATCCATAAATTACAGCCGGGACCAATTCCGTCCGAGGCACGGAGGGGTCTCGGTATGTAAAGATGGTTACCCATCCGCGGCAAGCGTAGCTTAACCTGATCGATCGACCTGTGTGGCTGTTATTATTTAGCCACGGGCTAAATAATTAACAAAGTCTTAAATATTGTTTTTATTTTTTGCTGCAGTTATAACATTTGTCACCATTAAGACGTCTTTTGTTTCTTGAAATACATATTCAGAATATCACTGTAATATTCTTCATTATGATAAGAATAACATACAATGTAGGTACACACTTACGTACAAAATGTTTCAGCGGTACGTACCTAGATACTTTACATTACATGCAAATGCTGATAAATTCGTGCTGAAACACTAATTTTCATTCCTAAGTCTAGAGCCCTAAGGCTGAAAATTGTAAGGCTGGATTTTAGGAAATACTTGTTGCTATGCGTATTCATTCTATTTTAGTCTTTCATTGAAACTGTGACTAATTTTTGGACGTATATCGACCAAAGCAAAAAATATCGTTGCGCTTCGATAATTCAATTATCTTTGGAATTTTTAAGTATTTTTCTGTGTCTTCGAAAAAAGTTTCAAAAGATCTTTATTTCGTTTCGAAAAAAAATGTAGTGTTAACCAAACGTAGTGGGTACTCTTGTATTTATCGTAGGTACTTGTAGCTGGTATGAACTGTAGTAGGTATGAAGCCAAGAAATGCTACTTAATAAACAAGTACCTATGCAAGTAAAGTGCTTGCATCATGTAAAAGCCTATTAGGTAAGTAGGTACCCAGCGAGCAGTCATTAAAAACCTAGGTACCCATAAGACTAAAATCTTTGATCGTTTCCTTTTTTTATTAAGTATTGTAACATAAATACCTAAAATAAACCTACAAAAACTAACAAGAGAACATTCTAGAAATCATATACCAACTAGGTAGGTAGGTACCTACGTAAATTCCTAATGTAGGTACAAGACCAATGGTCTAATTAATCAGGATTCCCTTGGCACGTGCATTAGTACCCATATTCATAAATAAATAGTAACACGGCACACATGAGGTGTTAGGTCCATCGTTTGACCTCGTTCCATAAAATCAGATAAGAAATAGGTAGGAAATGGAAGCAGGTGGGCACTGCCCCATCGATCGCTTATGTATCGTAATAAATGTAAAAACGTCACGGATGAACGCCCGTTTTCAAATTATATACGCCACATCGCTTTATAACCGCTATATTAAAATACTGGTTTCAAACTAAATACGCACAGCATCTCTCTCTTTCGTGCAAAAAGGACAGGGATAAAAAAT
This sequence comes from Globia sparganii, assembly GCA_949316385.1. Classification (NCBI taxonomy): domain Eukaryota; kingdom Metazoa; phylum Arthropoda; class Insecta; order Lepidoptera; family Noctuidae; genus Globia; species Globia sparganii. The sequence goes on from OX438667.1 coordinate 5,514,888, forward strand.
AAGGTCACCTGCAAAGAATTCGGAAATTGTAAAATATTGTGGAGCACAGTTGTGCTGGAAACAGGTTTTTGCAACGCTAAAGCTGACCGAATGATGTCATTGGATTACCTGGTAAAGAAATATGCAGCCAGTATCGATAGCCAAACGTCATTCTCCAGAACAGTTAGGAATTTGAACAGGGATGTCGGAGTTCTCGGCAGTTTCATCATTATTGTAATCCCGACCAAATCGTAATACGGTACAGTGAAGTCAACGACATTTTCTCTTTCAGCCATGACGGACAGCGAGGACAGTCCTATGTCTGCCTTCTTATCAACGAGCTCTTTTATAATTCCGTTCCAGTTTCCATTCTCGTCCATTATGCCGAAGTTACCGTCCGGCACCATAGATATTTCATAATCGAATTTAACGATTTGCCGAATCTCCTCGATGAGATCGATACAATAGCCTTTGTAGCCTTTAGGTGATTCGTCGTCGCGTATGATAAACGGCTTTTGCTAGAAAAAAAAATGAGTTTTATAACCATGACTATCAAAATCGTGCGTGTCTTATCTAAATTCCAGACGAACCAAAGACAAGACAGACGTTGTTGTTTGAACAGTTTGTTGTTAGGTAAACTGACAAATTTTTATCAAGTTGCCAACAGAATTTTAAACAATAGCGGAGTTCATTTACCTACCTCGACTGTGACGATTCTATACACTAGCTGAGCGGAGTAATTACTCATGTTATTAGGGTCAGTCAAGGTTAGGTTCGAGGATAGGCCAGCTTTCCAGGAACCCAGCGAGTGGCTACTTATAGAAGCCCCATCTTTGACCGTGATCGCGAGCAGATCGGTGCTAAATTCCATGTAACTTCTTCCGTTCATGGGGTCATCTTGCGGAATAAAAAACGGCGCATATGTAGGCGTCTCTTTTATCTGTAAAAAACTAGTGACTCGTAGCGTACCCGGTAGTAATCGGGAGATAACATCAAAAAAAAAATTACAGCCTAAATATGTCAAGTTGTCAACGCACCTCTTGGAAAGCCGTTTTAAGATCCAAGGTCCTGTTTGGTGTATTCTTGCCGTCGTAGTCGTCGCATGTAATATATTTCATGTCGTTTGGCCACTTGCCAGAGTCCAGTAGTGATCTGGAAATTCATAAGCGTGAACTCTCATGGAATAAGCCAGGATATATTTAGACAAACCACATTGCACGTGGTGTACTAAAGTAGAAACTGGTATACTTGAACAAGAAAGGTCATTACTTGATAGATAAAAACGTTCTCAAAGACAGGTCGAAATAGAAGGCAGATGTGATTTCTGGCTCGCCGTTCATGCTGTATGTGGTTTTAATCTTTCCCAATCGGTCTCTGCTGTTAGCGTCGGGTGTCGGCCGCATGTGTACGATTGTAGCATTTTTACAACCGCAGCTAATATCGCCCTTCTCCAATGATAAAGCGAACCATGCAGTTTTCCTACCAAAATACTGATTCTTATCTGCAGCATCTAGAACATTCTTGATCGTTCTAAGACTCCCAACGATAAAGAAATTCACGATGTCTAAGTTCCGAAGACTTTCCAGTTGGGTTTTAATTTCATTTGCCTCAAAACTCTTCACGGGCGTGATCACGTGTCGTGTCGGTATGTTTTGTAACAGAGACTTGTATTTGTGGTCCATAACTGTAAACAAACAGATTTTATTATCAAGAACAGTTAAAATGACTTGGTAACCAACAATAAATTTAATTAACGGATAATGTTATGCGGGCGCTATCTGAACGGTTTTGAACTGGGGCCTTGAAAGCCTAGACATAAACGCTATATTAGCTCGAATTTCACGCTTGATGTGGAAAACACATGTCATTATTGATTAATACGATAAAATTGAACGTTTATAAATACTTTTGCTTCAAACCCACCAAAGAATTCGTCGAAAATAATAGCAGCGTTTGTAATGTCTTGTTTGGTGACAACAGCTCTGATAGCTTCTGGTAGAATATCAGCCGGGGGCATAACTTGCAGAAGGAACCTTGTTTGATTAGCATTCAGAGTCCTCCATTGCCGCAGATCGCCAACTTGACCAAACGACCCGGATATGGTTGGCAAGCCTAAAGCTTCTGTGAACGATTTAATGGTTTCCGAACCCACGCCAGTCATTGTGAAGTCGAGAACAACGTGAGGAGTCTTTTTCGCCAAGAGCATGTCATTGTACTTTCTGCAAACTAAAAATGGTTAAATCAAATATAATCTCTTTAATTTATGATTGTTTATCGGCTATTTCAGTCAATTTTAATTAGTGTTGTAACTGGCTGGCGTGATAAACTTATTTGTGATGCATACAGATTTGCATTTGTTTATCACGGAAATTATATAACAGTCCATGAATGCTACAAGACTGCAACGATCGCGAGTATCAAAACAAATGTCTCTCTAAGCAAGGTTAAAATTAAAATGTCTAGGTACAGAGCTACCCGAAACTGTCAAATTTTCCCAATCAACCTTGAACCTTATGCTGTAGCTATAAAGTTGAAAATCTATTAAAGAAATTTGACAGATTGTAGTAGCTTGATGTGCTGGCGTCTGTACATATAGTTTAGTAACATTGTAGAAAGTCTACCTAATATTTGTAAAAATTCTTACCATTCTCCAAAAAAGCCTTCGCATCCGTCCTGTTTCCAACAACAATAACGGGATCCACAGCAAGACCTAAGCTCGGGTTACGTCTCACATACTCCTTCGCTACTTCAAAAGCCTTTTCCGCCAAAGCATTACTTTCCTCGTTAATCAGTACTGGGAAAGCAACCGAGAATTTTATTTGTATAGAGTAGGTTGGTACTTATGAAAAAGATGTCTATTTTAAAAACAATTTCGTCTCTCTGCTACGTATTCCTGCAGTCGTATTCAGAGTAATTATACGTTTGAAAAATCCCTTTATTCCCGTTGTACGCACGGCTACACATCAAGCTATACATAACCAGTATAAGCTGACTTCTGATTGTACGAAAAACCTATTGTATAGGTTTTTCGTACAATCAGAAGTCAGCTTAAACTGGAAATGTATAGCTTGATGTGTAGCCGTGTGTACCCGTATGACATATCCCCGTCACGGGGACATTAAATTTATTTCCCGTTGTCCCCATAACGTACATTCGGCTAACGGGGACAACGGGAAGTAAACTTTTCACGAGTCGTTGTCCTCTTAAATCTGCATTCTGTTGTAAGCTTAGTGTTTAACATGGGAAAAAGAAAAGGGGAAAAAAACAAAATTTATTTATTTGTATTGGAATTTTAATTTTTTAGGCAAAATTGAGGGCATTATCATTCACAATGATCTACTATTTCGATAAAATTCATTATATAAAAAAATCCTACTTGAAAACAAGGTCTAAATCTTCTAATATATAAAATTCTCGTGTCACAGTGTTAGTAGTTACCATACTCCTCCGAAACGGCTGGACCGATTTGTATGAAATTTTGTGTGCATATCGGGTAGGTCTGAGAATCGGCTACTATCTATTTTTGAAGTGAAACTTCTTTACGCACGCTTGACTTGGGGAGTAAGCTGGCGAACGCGTGACGTAAGCGTTACGAAAAGTGTGATCGGGCAAGGCGAACGGAAGTTAAGTGGGGGATATAAGCAAGAGACAGCAGTGCGCGCGCACATTTTCTTTCTCTCTTCCTCTCATAGCCAAATACGTTCCGTATATCTAAGCACACTGCAGGCTTATTGTCTGTATCACAGTGTAGGAGCAAGAGAGAGCAGTGCGCGCGCACATTTTCTTTCTCTCTTTCTCTTATAGCTAGTAAATGAAATATACATACAGATGGAGCGAAAGAAGTTTCACTTCAGTCGTGTGGTCATAAGCATACTCGTTTTTTTTTTCTTGCAAAACGACGAGGGGTTTGCGGGGTCAGCTAGTCCTTTATACACACATCAAAAGTGTCTAGGGATCAAGCATTTTTATGCGGATTTCTTGAGATTGAGATGTGGCTTTGTAATAAATTTATGATTTTATAAATTTATATGGATCCTTTTTGGTGCATTTCATAATTTGAATCAGGAACTGTGAATCAAATTCGAGTAAAAGATGAAAATCAGCTGTCAATATTTTCCCTATAAAAACATACAACGCATTGAAGACATTATTAGTGCTACTGTTTCCCTACTACTGATTAAAACCAACGTTATTATGGAGCGGCGACGTCATTTAAGCAGGGAAGAAATGCTCAGAGCCGTGGGAATGATAGAAGCTGGTTCCCGGCAACGTACTGTGGCTTTAGCTCTGAATACAAGTCAGAGTGTTATCAGTCGACTTTGGACACGTTACCGAAGCACTGGTACCGTGGCTGAGCGCCATGGAGGACGGTATCGCTGCACCACACGGAGACAAGACCGATACATTCAAATCTTAACTCGAAGAGCTCCAACAATAACCGCCATGATGTTAGCTGTGAGGCTTCATCACTCTTCAGGGAACTTAATTAGCGACCAAACAGTCAGAAACCGCTTGCATGAAGTGAACCTTCATTCCCGAAGACCGCTACGGGTACCACCTATAGCAATGCACAATCGTAGGATTCGATATCAATGGGCTCTTGAACACAGAAATTGGGCAGAAGAACAATGGCGTTTCGTGTGCTTTTCTGATGAGTCTCGTTTTGGTATGAGACCGGATACAAGACGTATACGACACTGGAGAACCCCTGGACGCCAACAGCGATTAAAATCCTGCCAGGAAGTCCATCCTTATAGTGGTGGAACCATCATGGTATGGGCGGGTATTTGGATCGGCGGAAGAACTGAGTTGATTTGGATCAGAGGCAACCTCAACGCTCAAATTTATGCTGAGACGATTGTATCAGACGTCATCGTTCCTCTACAAGTGCAAATCGGTCCCTTATTTCAGTTAATGCATGATAATGCACGACCGCACACCGCAAGAGTTGTAAGACAGACTCTCGCCGCAGCTAACATCAATGTCCTGCCCTGGCCTGCTCAGTCGCCAGACTTGAACCCGATTGAGCATGCATGGGATATGCTACAGAGAAGAGCTCTGCCGAATATGGAGGGTATCCAGTCGCAAGAAGACCTTTTTTTGTTGTTGCAACGAACATGGGCGGCCATTCCACAGCGTGATTTGGATGAACTCATTTTGAGTATGCCAAACCGATGTTCTTGTGTTGTTAGTGTTCGCGGTAGAAACACGGATTATTAATTGTTTAAGTTACCCAATAAAATTTTAGAGAAAACTGTTATTTCAGTCTTTTTTTCGAACTTTTGTGTTAGTGGTTCAAATGTCAAAAATCCCTTTATTAGGAAAATGGCAAATTTCTTTATTAATGCAAAGGTGACTTGGTTTATCGTTACTGTGACAAACGAAAACACTTTATTTGATGAATCCTTAAAGAAAATTTTAATTAATATCAATCAGGAGAAAAGTTATTGCAAAAATATATGTTGATCCCTAGACACTTTTGATGTGTGTATTAATCTACCGGGTACTAAGACGAATCTACCAATATTCCATACACTTTGTATGTTGACGGTTAAAAAAGAAAAAAACGGGGACTGTGGCCAATAATTTTTACTTATTTTATTCAGCTATATTAACGGGGACAGTGTACGGGAACAACGGGAGGTATTTTTAAATATTTAATAGAAGTACCGCTGTCCCCGTAGGACGCCCCACACGGCGTACGGCGGGGGCACCGGGAATAAAGGGAAAAATCGTACCTACAGCTGCAATGGAGGCGAAAACAACACAAAGAAGACTAAGGAGCCGCGTGTGCTAAAGTACCTAAATTAAATCGTGTCAGTGCCACTAGGAAAATTATTCACATTAGGTACTTACAAACGTTAATATTTTGCGTAGTTTGCCCAAAAGTGATGCGAACCAAACAGAAAAGAAGTAAAATAGTAAAGGTTGACATATTTGTTCCCATCACGGTTTGGCGTCGCGCATCGTCACTGCTCCCTCCCAATAACCCACTGACTGATCGCCGAGCTATCTGACCATCGACTGAGGGTGGTTCACCCATTTACTCTGTGTACCGTATAGTTTCCACGGCAATGCCCGACCTTGAATCGGCTTGTCCTATTGATGTATTGGTCATCGATACAAATGTTTGTCCAAGAACATAAACAGACAACACATATTATTCAATATTACATAAATAGGTAGGAGTAGGTACCTACCTATGTAGTGAGTTATATAGGTAAGTACTTTGTTAAGTAGGTACCTACACAAGTTTCTATGATGTAGTCATTAGGTTGTCTCATCGTCTAATACCACTTACTGTCCGATTACGTCATAGCAGACGTGTAAGCGACATGCCCTTTATAAAATTATCCTTAGTGGCAGAGTAGGAAGGCTATATATACTAATCAGCATTCAGCACTATTATAATATAGGTACCTACCTGCCACATGAAACAATGCACACGAAACAGTGACGGATTTACACATTTGCCGCCAGTAGGCTATTCAAATTTTGCCGCCTCTACCGATATCTACAATAATGTCCCATGTCTTTTATATACTGCTTCGACACGCTTAATTCGATCGCCTTTTTAACCGGCTTCAAAAAAGGAGGTTCTCAATTCGACGGTATGTTTTTTTTTTATGGTTTGTTACGCGATTAATACGTCAATTGTGGAGCGATTTTAAAAATTCTTTTTTCGTTTGACAGGGTATGCTGCCGAGGTGGTCCCATTGTCACCAAGTCGGTATCTGATGAGGGAATCCCATGGAAATCGAGGGAAACCCTCAAATTTTATATGCTCACCTATAGCGATTTGGGTATTTTTTATAGTAACTCGTGCATTTGCTCTCGGAAAGCACCATTTGGTGAAGTGGAACTGATGATGAAGACCACAGATGACCATCGGAACTACTCAGTAATAAGTATTTAATTCTTTTTTGTTTGAAAGATGTGTATTCCGAAATGGTCCCATTTAAATTTTGTAAAGATCTAATGATGAGTTTCGAAGACAGACAACGGAACTCTTCAATAAATGCCAGCAAAGCAACCACAATTGCTGCGATCGCATATGTTTGCATTGTTTACGCAATCACACAACATAACATCGCGCCTATACCCTCTAAAGGGGAACGCAGATGTGTTCAGTACCATGGTACACCCTCACAAAGAGTATGTAAACACTAGCGTTATACAACCTCATTTCTCTGTAGCAAGTAGTGTTTTAAGAATTTGTGTGGGATAGATACAACTAAAAAGTGAAAAATAAAAACTTTTTTTACAAAAAAAAAAAAAACAACAGACTTCCAAAAAAATCACTAAAGTGAAAAATAACTCTAATTTCCGAAGTCGGTGTCAAAAAATGAAAATGCGAAATCTGCGACACTTCCCAAATTAAAGTTATTTTTCACTTTGTAGTGATTTTTTTGAAAGTAGGTGTTTTTTTTTTTTTGTAAAAAAGTTTTCAGCTGCGAAAAACTTTCAGATTGTAAAGATCGGCAACAGTAAACAAATCTACGGTAGAAGCCTGAATTTGAGCATTCACCTTGTTTATTCTTTCCAACGTAAAAACGTGGTAGGTAAATTTCAGTACGACATTAAAAAAAATTTTAGCCGCCCCTAAAATCTACCTCCCTAGGCTCCAGCCTGTTGGTAAATCCGCCACTGACACGAAAACAGCGCAATTCCTACCGCTAGTTATTCAAACATTAATATTTACTGATCATTAAGTTCCAGGTTTCCCAAAATTCCCTCGGTAAAATACGGTAAAAAACGTTTTATATCGTAAATTTCGGTATTTTACGGTAAAAAACGTAAAAATCGTAGTTTTACGTTCTACAAACATAAATACGGTAATGAATAAGTGTGTTGGTATGTAGGTACCTTACTCTTTCACTATGTATATGAATATGAATTATTCAGTTCAAGTATGAATACATATTAATAATAAGTCGTATCTCTACGTTGACGTCGTGGTGGGGCTTGCGCGCTCAGAACTCTAGGCCTGTGCCGGAAGAGTTTACTTTGCCGGCACAGGTCTAAGGTGAGGAGCCAGACCAAGAGAGATACAGAAACCCGCAGGGCAGCATGTGGCGAGCTGTTGGGCAGTAGCGACCCCACGGACCCTATCTCCCGGGAGTAGTCTTGTTCCTCACCTCTGGCTTGCCTTAATTGGCTGGCTGGAGTGAACACTGATGAGGAACAGAGCTCCCACCTCATTCTTGCCTTTATTGGCCGGCTTGAGTGGAGATTCGCAAGAGCAAACGTGCTCGGGGGAAGGAAGTATTCCAGTAAGTGCTCGTAGGGATCTTGACCATCTTCCGGGCTCTGGGATAGTTCTGAAAGCCGTGGAATACCTCTCCACTCCTCAAGCACCTCAGGACATGTTGCCCCCTTGTCACTACGTCACTGTGTGCTAGCGACAGTTTCCGGGGGCCCATTATTGAGTGTGCAAGTCACCCCCTGCCATTTTATCCGTGTATATATAAAACATTGATCAGGCAGGGGCCATAGTTCTTCCATAGTTCTTGGTAACCAATCCACTTTAACCTCGAAAACCCATAGTACAACTTTTTATTTTTCCAATACTGCAATAGTCCTACACCAACCGAGGGTTATCCTTGGGTGCACTTTCATAGTGCATATAGGGATAATCGTCGGTTGGTGCCACATTTCATTAAAATGTTCTAAGGGGCCTCTGCGAGTTGGCTTCGGCCCCTCGTACGCCTTCCAAAGGACCGGGACCCCATGGTCCCGAGATATATAAAAGAATACAATAATAATAATAATAAAAAATTACTTGTATTTAGTATTAAACTAACTACAGTTCTCAGAATCAACAATTTAAATAATAAAATTAAACAAATGACAATACAAAAAAAAAAAAGAAAAATAAAATAAATCTATAATCTATCGCATTCATTTTGCCGTACAACTTGACGGAGCGCACTTGTCAGCAACGTCGCATTTTGATTTTGTAACCCCACGCGCGCGTGATATAAAATAAATTAAAATTTAGAATGTTATGCCACCGGTAATTTTACCGTAAATTACGGTAAAATTACCGTATTTTACCAGCGTTTTCGGTAAAACTACGTAATTTTGCAACCGTATACATAAGTGAACGTTCTCTAGGTATACCACCTGCCTACCAAATAGGAACATATTGATGTAAGATACTTAAAATCCTTCGAAAAAAAAGAGTACCTATAAAAAAGAATTACGCAAGAGGCCAATATTTCACATCCATAATCTGGTTTTAAAGTTATTCTGTCAGACGTTGGTAAAGCGAGAAAATTCGGTATGTTTACATTAAGGTAAAACAAAACAATATATTTTGATTGGACTATTTTATTGCCAGAAATGTTTTACAAACACTAACTCCACAGTTGAGAGAAGTGTAAACTGTACACACTAGGTACTTTAAATCTAATACTAAATGTACTTTGAATCAAAATTTATTATTTAACTTGTAAGATATAATCTGAAAGAGTTAGTCACAACTTTAATACAATATTATATCATAGCAAGAACACACATGTGTGACTCGACAATATTATGAAGATTCGTTTCCACAAGGGTTATCTTATCTTACATTCGAGGTCTGTTACTATCACAATATAAGAAAATAAATTAGAAAAACAGGATATTTAAGAAAATAAAGTTGTCCATAGAATTACAAACAAAAAAAAATAGCACACAAAAGTTAGTTATGTCAATATGAACTATCACCTTATTTGTCAACTTTGAACTTTAATTAAATTCCAAATTCTTAAAATTAGTGTTACAATGTGAACAATTATTTTAAATAACGGGCCTTCCTAGCGCGCCTGTTGGAATTCACAAGCGTAAAACGTTACAGTTACATGAATCAGTTGTTTGTAGGTTCAAAGCATACTCCATCCAACTTGTGAGGAAGTTACTTGTTCACACTGCAAACCGTAACCAAAATGTCAAAGGAATGTTCAAATGGTTAAGTAATAATGCCTATGAAATACAAAAATGTGCGTTTATCTGCTAACTTAAATTTACAACTGAATTAATTATCTAAACTTTTAATTAATCTTAATCTTTATCTAAAATCCTTGTTTTTCGGAAGCTGTTGTATAAAACGCGTCGTTCACAGAACGGATTGTGAATTGATTTCACACTTTGTGAATTACTTTGGCAGTACATTACTGGCGTAATATGTAAAACAGTACACGTTACCTTCATCAATTCAATAATCCATCGCTACTAGTCCGTTGAGATAAGACACCAATACTCAAAAACAGCATACAACACCTAAACCGACTCGTGCAATAATGTTCAGTTCACTGCGATGCACTCTGGTCACCATTGACAGTAACATTAAATTTACAATTTACAGGTACTTGACAGGTAAGATTTAATACACAATGTATTATAAACCTAAACATAAGTGCGGTCACAAAAGAGCTCAACTCTTTATTGTACATGCAGCTTATAAACTGTAAATAGGAACTACCAAGACTTCCTAAGTGTCAGGGTATCTAAAAGTATGTAACTATAGACACACAACATAATACCTGTATGTGTGTTTGGGGAAGTTCTATTGTATGTCATCTATTGTCTGTAAATTTTGGCATGTTAGGAAGTCCGAGTAGTTAAAAGTTTTGTATTATAAATGTAGATATGTATCTGGATTGAGTTGAGCCCTAATGAACATGGTTGCATTGCAGTAAACCAAGCGAGGTAGTTTGGTAAGAAATTTTAAGCAGCCGCCTCCTCTGCTTCGGCGGGAGGCGCCTCTTCTGCTACTTTCGCCTTCTTCTCTGGCGTGGTCTTCTCCGCGTCACCGTTGTCGACGGAGACAGATTTCCTCTTCACGCCAACCTCCTTCTTTTCTGTAATACAAAGTTTGACTGTTAAAGAAACCATTATGGAACTTACCTGATGCTATGAAAGGAAATGTATTATTTTTGCATTTTTAGTTGTACAGTAAATAAAATGTAAGTACAGGAAGTGTTTACCTGTGGCATCACCATTCTCGGTGGCGTCATTGCTCTCCTCGGCATCGCCGTTCTCAGCGGGCGCGTCCTCGGCCGCAGCTTCGCTGCCGTTCTCCTCCTTGCCGTTGCCGTTGCTCTCGGCCGCTTCCGCTACCTTTTTGGCGGGAGACTTCTTCACTGGAGACTCCTTCACCTCAGTTGAGGTGACCTCCTCAGCTACGACGTCCCTGAAAGCATCAAAATTTTAGTGTTATTTATTATGCAAGCAGTTACATTTCCTGAAAATCTTAAATCTTTTACCGGTACAGGTAAATTAAAGTAGGATATTCGCCAATTCACTAATAAATAAAAGTGTGTTGTGTGTCTTAAAATCTTCAATTTACCTACGCACCGTGGCTGCGAAGTGAGCGAGCCAGTAACGGAACATAACAATGCAACAGTTCCACACGCGGGCAATGCTCAGTGGTTAAGTGGGGCGGCATAAAAGGAAAAGTCTGCCGGAACAAAAACAAGTGGCTGTTGCGCAAGGCTGCATGTGGGAAAGTTGCAACATAGGAAACTGAACGTAACCGTCATCACCTTTGCTGAATGAATACGTTACTCGCTCCAGTGGGCTTACACTTCACGGAGAGCCGTAAAGCGTTAAAAATAACTAATGACAACACGCGTCGCCCGCGATAACGTAACCGAACAGCAACCTGCCTGAGTTGCAAAACTCGAGGTCTCGGCGAATTCAAACGAGCGCGCGCCGGCGTCCGGCGACGCTACGCGCCGGCACGCCGCGCACGCAGCGCCATCTTGGATAAAACAAGCGGCCCCGCGCCCGCAGCCCGGCGTGGTTTTAACTTTTCCACTTCATTTTATTACGCTATAACAGGAAAAACAATCAAATCTAATCGACACTTCGCATTCTCTAACACATAATGCGCCTAGTAGCATTTATTCTGATACTCAGAAATCCACTTTATCAATATAATAACATTTTCCCGCGTGTCTTATCTTTGGCGGCGTTTACAAAATAAGCATCACTAAACTATCAATATATTTCAAAACAATATATTTTGTAACTATCGCACAAATAAAACGAACAGATAAGAATGTTAAAACACTATTGAAACACTGCAAATTCACAAGAAAACACGAATTTCACACATAAATAGGAAGCCATTTTGATCACATTTTCGAAGCCGCCAAAAATATGAAACCGCAAAACTTAATGAATTTAACAAAAATAACTTACTTCTTTTCGACGGCTGCGTCTGCCATTATGTTTTTTTAGTTTTAAGAGATACTTTTAAATTATAAAGAAATAATTATAAGCACGTGTCACGCACAACGTACAACAATGTTCACCGCACAAACACCGACGACAAAATGAAGGAGGAAGAAGGAAAAAATATAATGCGCGACGCCTCGCAGGGACTCGTACAGCGTATTCAATGTGAAGCTAGCTGCGTCTACTTCAAGATGGTGAAACAACCAACCGCGATTTCAGAATGCTAGAGAGAGATAGTTATAGATTTAACATTCATCTTCAGACAACCTTGAAATCACACTAGAAACAACACAGGCAAGCAACACTATACCTTTCTCTTTCTTGCCTGTTTAAAAAATACAATCGTTAATGTTCCAACAAGACAAAATAATAAATGGGTATTCTTCTAGAAATATACAATACAATATAGCCGATTTTACGTCTAGACTGTGAAAAATTAGCAGAATATTTTACTATTACTTACTATTATACTAACTTTTAAATCATAGTATTTAAAACGTAGGCTACAAACTCAAGCTACAAGACTCAAGACGTGTATTCTCAAATTAATATTCTAAGAATAACTTATCTCGCCTATCTTGGGTGTAGTTTTCCATACAAATAATTTAAAAATAAACTTTTTAATGTTGAATAAACACTAGCTTCATTGTTTCAGTCGTTACACCCAATGATATTATAAGTGTAAAAAGGTGGTTACACCACTCACCTTACGTATTTTATTACATGCGTTTCTACTACAGGTCGATTGAACGTAGGGACCAGAGTAATTTATGACAGTGACTGTACCTACCTACGCATAATTATATCTATGAAAGGCATTGGCATTTTTCATTCAAGTGTGTAGTAATATAGTAGATAGTATCGCAAAAGGTCCTACTTTACTCTGTAGTCTGTACCTACCTTCTAGACTAGTACTTAATATAGCCTTCTAGTTCAAGTGTTGCTATTTAATTAATCATTCAAGTTCAAGTAGTGAACTCATTTTACCTTTATGTAGCTAGGCTCCTGCAATATACTGACCCTACATAATCAGCTGATTCCCAGCAGTAGGAACACTATAAGCTTACAGTGTTTCCAGAAAGTGGATAATATGTATTATTAATAAGTGGAAAATATGCATTATTTTAGTACATACCTCTAAATATTGTAATATTACATCTACATATGTATGCGACTGAAAGACAAGTAGGTATCTATGGTCATGAATAAAAATTATTAAAAAAAAAAACAGTGTTTCCATGATGGGACGCAGGCCTCCACTCTGTGAAAGAGTGGGCCGTAATCCACCACGCGGGTCCAGTGCCAGTTGGTATGTCACAGGGTCTTTTTCGGTTCTAGAACATGATCACATGACCCTGATAGTGTATCACAAATATCACAATACGGCTTAGGTACGTATTTATTTTTATTTGGATTAAATACATTTTAAATAGGTACTACCTAGGTAGGTATCTAAATGAAAACAGGTACTTGGTGTTACGTAAACCAAGTGTTCCTACGTGAAAAACAATTTGCTCGTGTGGTTTTCGAGAGTTCAATGACCGATTGTCTTGTCAACCTACCTGTTTTAAAGTGTGTAGGTTGGTACCTAGGATTTCTACGACAGATAATAGACAAAAAATACCTGTATAACTACGTGCTATTTCAATTTTACTCGCATTCAATTAAAGAATCTGCTAATTACGTGATCAATTCGCCACGTTGCAATGAGAACGCGTTTATTTCCCGCCAACCACAGTTTGCTTGTGCCAGAAAAGCGTAAGTCCGTCGTGTCGGAGTCGTCCGAATGACTCCTAAAGCCAACTTCAGAAGGAGGTTACAAAACATCGTGCTGCGAAATTTTATTTCTTATCTCAATCACATAAGGACCAAAATGATTTTAACCGGACGCAAAATATAACGTAGTCCCGTGATAGGTCGATGGCTTTTTAAAAGAAATCTTGGCACTACTTGCTGATTTCGTCAGAATATGAATTCGTCAAGCAGAACAGTTCGTGATCCGATGTATCCATGTGGCTTAGGTCGTTTCTACAGTGGTTACCGTCCCACCTATAAAAACCTACATAAATCGTGTTGCCATGGCTTGGCATGGCCCATCATTAACAATTCTACACCATTCCAACTCGGAAGGGTGGGAGAAAAAAATTTGAAATTATTTTGATGAAACAAAAAAAAACGATTCTCTGACGTCATTGTTTTATTTAACGCTTAAATTGATAATGTGTATTATATTATACATACACTGTCAAGCGAATTTGTAATCTGTTGATTTACTGTAATAATACACGAATTTAGATTAATAACAATCCTTTGTCGTTATTTTTATCTGTGTTAAAATGCTTTATGCTTTTTCGAAGCCATTTAAGTAAAAAAAAAAAACCGTTTAAAAATGAATTTCAATCTATAGTATTTTTTTTCTATTACAATATTCAAAATAAACTAATTAATGAAACATAGTTGGATCTCAATTAAGATTAAGACGTAAAAATGCCATGTAAAACATGCGGAAAAGATGATCATTCTCGCTCTTCTAGTTCCAAATGTTTAAAACGTAAAAGAAGAGTAAGAGAAACAGAACTTGAAGAAGATCAAGAAGTATCAGTATATTGTATTAAAAAGGGACTGTATTCTTTCATATGTCCTCTGTCTGAAAAGAGAGATGAATTATTGAAAACTATAAGGTCAGATGTAAAAGAATTGTCTAGATTGAGTATAGAATTATCGTACTTGGTTAATTATTTCTTTAAAAATTATTATAATCATAAAGATTTTCAACAATTGTTTCCCAAGTTTGATCCACTACAGTTTACATATATACTCAAAGGAAAAAATCACAAATTGCAAGACCCTCTCAATATTATTGAAAAGTATAAAATTTTAAATAAAAATACAACATACAACGGAAATTTGAAAAGTTTTAACTTAATATTAATTGCAAATCATTACAAGACAATTTTAGAGACAAATGTAAATCTTCACGCATTCAAACGTCTAAAGAAGTACATGTATCACAAGTTTTCAGAAAAACTGACAAAATCACAAATATATGATTCTACATTTAATGCTTTTTATAAAAATACTTACTGCGTTAATGAAATTGGAAAATGGTTCGAAATCAATAAAATTTCGGAAAAGGAAATGAAACTAAATTGTTGGAAGTATACGCCTCTATTTGTAAAAATTCAACATGAACTGTATGAAGATAATAAAAAATCTTTCAACGTTTTTCCAATTTTTAATCATGGATTGAAACACATTACCTATGATTCCAGATGCTTACATGAACTTTTACGTAGAGTTGATATAAAAAACACACCATCTTCTTGGGTACAATTTTCAGAAAATTACCCAAAGAAATACTGGTCACGTTATTTTTCCATACCTAAATCTTTTGGTTGGAGTTTTACTACAGACGGTGTTTGTGTATCATTATCTATGAATAGATTGATTACAAAAAGGGATAAATATAAAGCTAAACATATGAAGAAAGAGGAAGCTTCAAATGAAAATGAAAATCAATTGTATAAAATGTATAAAAAAATAATTGCAGTTGATCCAGGAGCTAAAACACCAATTGTAACATGCAATAGAAAATCATCTGATGATACTTTTGAATATAAAACCTTGAAAAGGGGAAGAGTTGTTTATGAAACAAAGGAACATCAGAGGGAAGAGAAGCGATTGAAGTATAAAAAAGATGTTGAATTTAAAATTAGAAATGACAGAGAATCTTTGGAAAAAGAATTGGGTTTTGGGATTAGTTGTAAAAATCCAAACATAGAAGATTATATTAAATTTCAACTAAAATGGTTTGATGAAAAACAGAAAGTGTACGAGCAGAGAAGATTACAAAGATTAAAGTTTGATAAATATATAAATGGTCAAAAAACAAATCATCAAATTGTGGATGAATATTTTGGAAAAGAACCAGATACGCTGGTTGTTTACGGAGCAGGTTTTGATTTTATGAACAAGGGAACTTTCAAAGGTCATCGTAAATTTAAACACAACGACATTTTGAAAATTATAAAGCAACGTACAAATTTATCATTGTATGTAATAAATGAAGCTTTTACAACTAAAAATTGTAGCAAATGTTATGAGAAGCAAATACAACAAACGTTGCACGTTTCAAAATCTCCACACCGTTACGTATACTGCAGTGTATGTCGTAAAGGTATTCACAGGGATAAGAATGGTGCAAAAAATATTTTGTTAAAATTTGAATATAAATCAAAAAATAAGTTATCGAGCATTCTTTCGTTTGCCGATATTGATATGAATTTTACGGGTGGAGGAAGCTCATAAGGTTCATTATCGTAACTCTGAAGTTATCTGGTTGATAACTAAAGGGTTAATAAATATGTTTTACTGAACGCTACAAGTTCGACACCGGGGACACCGATGATTTTGTTACTGGCCACTTGACTTATTCGAATAAATTGTTATAATTTAAAAACTTACGCCTGTTTGCACTTACTTGGAACTCAAACTCAAACTCAAACTCAAACTCAAAGCATTTATTTCAATTAAACCATTTACAGGCACTTTTGAATTGTCAAGAAGTCGGTCAGTCAGGAAAAAATGAAGCTAGTTGCCCATTCCAAAGCGTAGTAGGTACCTATGGAGAAGAACGGGCAAGAAACTCCATGGACACTCTTTTTAAATAATATTTTTACAAAATTATTAGTTACATCATATGTTGAATTTATAATATGTGAGAACGATGTAAAAAATAAATAAAAATCAAGTACGCGTTAAAAGTGTCCAGAATACAGCAAATAGTAACAAAATAACAATCCAAATAATTAATAAAATAATTAAAAATAAGCCGTGGCAGCTAAAAGATGACCAGCCCCAACTGACGGCGCCCGTTCACGAACATGACGCATGGATCAGCACCATCCAGCTCAACCATTTTGTAGGGAACCGAATGATCCAACACACACGCCACCGTCAGCGAGACACTTGAGCGAGCATGACATACTATCAGCCGCCAGGGCACATTCTAGTCAATGAAAAACATATTACCCGGTAAATGGTAGCTCAATAGTACATAGAACTCACATCTGTGCTATGCAGTTATACAATACAAAGGAAATTGAGTTTATACAATGCAAAGATAGTCTTACAATCTTCAGCAGCTCCAACAGTATTTTCAGGTGTTAATCAATTAGTTGTGGTTGTGGAGCAGGACCAGCATTGAGCCAGGCATTTTTATCAGCGATGTAATCTCCTAACTTATAATATGCCTGCCTACATAGTGTGCGTTTTATACATGACTTGAATTTTGTCTCATTCAGTTGAAGAATGGGGGGAGGTATTTTATTATAACATTTTAAACAGTACCCCATAAAAGACGAGTCTACTTTTGCTAGTCTGAAACCTGGTTGAACTAATAGGTCCCTATTTCTAGTACTATAATTATGTCTTTCACCTCTTTTGCTAAAAAGATGTAAATTTTTCCTTACATACATGATGTTTTCGTAGATATATTGACAAGGCACCGTCATGATGTTAATATCCTTAAACAGTTCCCTTAGAGAATCGCGCTTGCGGAGATTATATATGGCTCTGATGGCTCTTTTCTGCAGAATAAAAATAGAATCGATGTCTGCAGCCCGTCCCCAAAGTAAAATACCGTAAGACATGATACTATGAAAGTAACTAAAATAGACTAGTCTCGCGGTACCTACATCAGTAAATTGACGGATTTTTCTGACAGCATAAGCTGCCGAACTGAGCCGTCCTGCAAGAGATGTTAAATGAGGACCCCTTTGTAGCCTTGAGTCGAGCGTGATCCCCAGGAAAACTGTTTTTTCGACGAATTCAAGTTTCTCCTGATTCAATAATATCTCACAATCACTACCCTTGACATTTGGTAAAGAAAATCTTATGCACTTAGTTTTTTTCCCATTTAATACTAAATTATTAGCTGTGAACCAATTTTGGACCTGCAGTAGGGCGTTATTTACGTCATCAAAATTTGTAGCACGTCTATTTACCTTAAAAATTAAGGAAGTGTCATCAGCAAATAACACCATTTGTGGTTGATTTTTTAATAAATGGAGTAGATCATTAATATATACTAAAAAGAGGAAAGGACCCAATATCGAGTCTTGTGGCACACCCATTTTTACTGTTAAACCAAGTGAATTGACACCATTTATTTGAACTTGCTGTTGTCTATCATTTAAATAAGAACTAACTAAACTAAGCGCAAGTTTTCCAAGTCCGTAATGTTCAAGTTTCAAAAGCAAGGTTTCGTGATCGACGCAATCAAATGCCTTGGAGAGGTCACAAAAAATTCCTATGGCGTCTTGCGACTCTTCCCATGTGTTAAAAATGTGTTTTAATAAGGTTACACCGGCGTCGGTCGTACAACGTCCTTTGGTGAAACCATACTGTTGATCGTGAAGGATTTTATTAGTGTTAAAATGATTGAGCATTTGATTAAGCATTATCTTTTCAAACACCTTGCTGAACACCGGTAACACGGATACGGGTCTATAATTGTTAGTGTCTTTACTGTCCCCAGATTTGTAAAGTGGTATTACCTTACTGTATTTCATTAAATCGGGGAAGACTCCTTGATCCACACACGAATTAAATACTAAGGCTAAATAAGGCGCAATAGTCTCAATTATGGAGGTACAGACTTTAATGGACATTCCCCAAAGATCTTCGGTCAATTTGATCTTTATTTGCTTAAAAGCTTTTATTACTGTTACGGGGTTAATATGCCTAAAGTTAAATTCAATCGGGCAGGCTGAAACATTCGCCGTTACTAAATTAAAAACGAGCGAGGGCGAGGAATTTAAGGTTTCAGTTGTTTTGAGTGGGATACTAGTAAAGAAATTTACAAATTCTTGAGCAACTTCTTTGTAATCGCAAATGAGACCACGTGAAGTCTGTAAGGTGTAATCAGAATTATGCTTTTTGTTCCTGTTTGTTTCATTATTGATAATTTTCCAAACCGTCTTTATTTTATTGTCTGCTGATTTAACCTTATTGCTAATGTATAAGGCTTTAGCAGCCTTACAAGCGTTCTTAAATGTTCTAGAGTAAGTAGCAACATACTTATTAAAAGTTTCCGTGTTGATATAAGGCTTAAGGCCATACAGCTCGAAAAGTCCCTACTTTTCCTAAGTCCTTTAGTTGCCCAGTCACAAAATAAAAACTTAGGGCTGATACTTTTAGTTTTCTTTTTAAAATAATTATTGAATTCGGTTTGGACTACCGAAAATAATTCTTTATACAAAATATTAACATTGTCCATTGTAAGGTTCTTTTTACTTAATTTACAAACTAAAGTGCTATTGAATTTATTTAAATTAGCAGATGTTATTGGTCTGGATTGGATCTGCACTTTTTGAATTGGCATGTTGGACTCAAAAGTTACAGTTTGACCGCTGTGATCAGAAGGGAGATAATTAACAATGGCTTTATCTAAATAGTCGCAGCAACAAAAAACATTATCGATACACGTTGAAGTAGTCGTAGTTATTCGAGTTGGTTCTATAAACACATTTGACAAATTGAATAATTAAACAAATTTAGAAATCTACTGGTATTTAAATTATTTTCTAAAATATTAATATTAAAATCACCACAGATAATTACTGACTTATTACCAGTTGCAAGTTTTGCCAAAACATCTTCCATTACTGACTCAAATATACAATAATTTTGATAATTTGGGGGTCTGTAAACGCACACTATAAAATGCTTATCTAGCTCAACACAAGACAGTTCAATGCTATGTTCAACCGATAGTTCAACTATGTCTTTACGAGGTTTGAATTTAATACAACTTTTCATTTAGGATTAGTGAACCACCACGCAGCATTGATTTTCGATTAAAACAACTGGCCACACTATAATTGTCATAGTTAATTAGCATTTCAGAATCTTTTAGCCAATGAACGTTTTAATAACCGCCTAAATATGATTGCCTAATTGAATTTTCAACTCTCGGTGCAGAAGTGAGTGTTGAAAATTCAACAATGCATTTATTTAGGTGTACTTAAAAAATAAGCATTTGAATTTTTAGATTTTATAAACAAGCTTTGTTCTGTTGAATTCAAGGGTTGGATTGACAGTACTATTTTAACCTCTATGTCGTTGATATAAAGAATACATTCATTTGGTTGAGTTTGTGGGATGAGATGTTTTGGCAAGCAGATTGGATTATCGATCTGAAAGTAATTTTAATATTTTCGACCTTATACTTTATTCCATAAAATTTAAAATTGAATGAATTCTATTTAGGATACATTCAGAACTTATGAAACAAAGTAGGAAGGTTCGTCCCTACGTAACACGTATGCATATGTAGTAGCTGTGCCCACACGTGTGGGTATTTGGTAGGTACTAATATACATTGTTATATCCTTTATTTTTATACCCAGAAATATTTATTATTTTATGCAGCTGCCAATATAATACCTACGGACTTTTAAATTTAATGTTTAGTTCGAAAATTGAATGCTTCCCATTGCTTGTGTAGGTACCTATACTGCAGTGCGATTCTGTAACCATTTCACCGTGAAAATTTAGGTGAAGTGAGCGCGGAGTGAGCTGTCAGTGTCATCCTGATGCTAGGGATTGGTACTCTTGACAGCTCACTTCACCTAACTTTTCACGGTGAGATTTTTACAGAATCGATCGGCTGTTCTGTGGTATACTCTAGGTGCTCTGGGCGGAACGAAACGACGCGACGCGACGTCTTATAGACAAGATAATAATTTTAATGATCTATCAACGGCATTTGCTTGTACACACGGCTACACATCGTGTGAGTCTATCTAACGGGCCCCAATGAGATTTATCAATAGGTGATAACTTTTCATAAAGACATTATTTTGTACAAAGAAAATAATGATATATTTTATACCTCAACAGGTTTTGTTAAATGACGTTTCTATGAAGTGTCTAGCTAGCGGGCCCCTTATGATTATTTTTTTTGTTATTATACTTATAGATCGCCCAATAGTGCTTGGAGTTAGAAACTATTATGTACCTTATAAATTCAAAATTTCGACTTTCTGTGACCTATACTTCAGAAGATATTCATAACTTAAACAAACGTCCAGCCAGCGGGCTCCTTTTTAAATACTATTCTTTTATATCATACAATAGTATTAGGAGCTTGATGCTATTATGTACCTTACAAATCCAAAATTTCGACTTTCTGTGAGCTATACTTTAGAAGATATTCGTTATTTAGCCAAACGTCCAACCAGCGGGATTAATATCTTCTAAAGTATAGCTCACAGAAAGTCGAAATTTTGGATCTGTAAGGTACATAATAGTATGCTCCTAATGCTATTGTGTGATATAAAGGAATAGTATTTAAAAAGGGGCCCGCTGGCTGGACGTTTGTTTAAGTAACGAATATCTTCTGAAGTATAGGTCACAGAAAGTCGAAATTTTGAATTTGTAAGGTACATAATAGTTTCTAACTCCAAGCACTATTGGGCGATCTATAAGTATAATAACAAAAAAAAATAATCATATTAAGGGGCCCGCTAGCTAGACACTTCATTGAAATGTCATTTAATCAAAAACTGTTGAGGTACAAAATATATCTTATTTATTTTCTTTAGGTACAAAATAATGTCTTTATGAAAAGTTATCACCTATTGATAAATCTCGTTGGGGCCCGCCAGATAGACTCACACCTACACATCAGCTTATCCTGCAGGGCAATTGCGTAACACATTATCAATCGGAATCGGTTTCATTTTGACAGTTCAACAACATTCATTGCGTTATTACGTGTTGAGCAGACGAATTTTTCGAACTTATGAAGCAATGTATTAGCAATTTGCTTCAAAATGGTTCAGATTCCGACTGATAGTGTGTTACGCAATTAGGGTGCTGGTTACGTATAGCTTGATGTATAGCCGTGCGTACCTACTGCACTTTCATTGACAAACAGGTAGGTAGGTACCTACAGACGCCAGCACATCAAGCTACCCGAAATTGTCAAATTTTCCAAATCAACCTTGAACCATGCTGTACCAAGCTATAAAGTTGAAAATCTACTAAAGAAATTTGACAGACGGTAGTAGCTTGATGGTGGCGTCAGTACGGATCTCCATCAAACAAATAAGTTAGGTAGGTAGGCATAGATAAAAGTAGAGTGATGACTGATGAACGAACATGATAGGAGTGGGAAAGCGGAGGGACGTGTGTAGACGTAGCGTGCGTAAATACTTACCTACCTAGATTGATAGAAAAGCAATAGATGTTGCGTGCGTTACGAACTCGTGACGTCATAGTAGGTAATGAGTAGTACCAGTACTTAGGTACCTATACCTAAGACTGACTTGACAGCATCTTTTTTTACATATTCACGATATTTTTTAAAAATCTTAGTTATGAAACTCATAATGTTAGAATGATTGCCGAGGGTTGTATAAAACGGCATCATTCTAATTTAAACTTTACTACATTGCAATAACTTTTACTTTTCCTTGGCCTTTGTTCAGCAGTGGACGTCTTCCGGCTGATGATGATGATGATGATGAACTTTTACTAATGGTTTTACGTTAAAAAAAATGGGAAAATAAAATATCGTGAATGTGCTCAAAAGTGTTTTTTCCTAGTTCTTGGAAGTGTCACTACTGACGTGCCGTTGACCGTAGGTACTCGCGGAGGCGTTGGCAACCGTTGACTCGTTGTCGATCACTAAAATAGTAGGTAGTAGATAGTAGTCAATCACTCCTTGGTACTAATCATCATTCATCGGGGTAATAGCGTAACACATTATCAGGAGCAATGAATGGCTTCATTTTGACAGTTCAACAACATTCATTGCGTTAACTACGTTGCTGACAAATTTTTCGAACTTATGAAGCAATGGATTAGCAATATATTTCAAAATCATGGAAATAATACAGAGTTACAGACGCCAGCTCACATCAAGCTACTACAATCTGTCAAATTTATTTAAACCGTCAGATTTTCAATTAAAGCATTAGGTTCAAAGTTTATCGGTATTTGACAGTTTCGTGGTTTCGGGTAGCTTGATGTGCTGGCGTCTGTAATTTTATGTATGTTTTTCTGAGAAAAATTGTAACAATACCTACTAGATGCTGAGTAGGTAATACGACTCATGTCATGTACGTTTTAAGTATGAATGTGGACGATTAGAGGAGGAGTAAAACATTTTTAAAGAATAACGGTGCCCATTCTTCTCCATTCCATACGAAAACTACCTTTTCGAAGAGGCGACTAGAATCAATTCTATTTTATTGTAAACTTTGACGTCCAAAATGTCTATTTGAAATAAATACTTTGAGTTTGAGTAAGGGAATCACTCAATCATATTATAAAGGAAAGATATGCTACGTTCATACTGAGCGACGTTTTGTTTTGTTGGGATAGTGGTTTTCAACTACGACTGCGACAGATAATACGGAACGTATGACATAGAAAGAGATAGCTATCTGTAGTGTGTTGCGCTTGAAGTATATCGACTAAACGAAATTACGACAATTGTCTGAATTTGACTGCAACAATTTGCGCGCTAGTGCCCTATCTACCTCTTTATTGTATACTAGCTTCTGTCCGCGACTTCGTCCGCGTAAATTTTTTTTGTTTCCCCGACCCACCCCGTCGCAACGTGTCGCCGGCCTGCGCTATTACTTCGTTTTCGCTTGGCGAAAACTTCAGACTTTTTTTCTTTTTGCTCAACTCCTAAGGGTCCTAGCGTCAAGTTTAATAGAATATAGCCTTCCTCAAGAACTGGGCTATCAAACGCAAAAATATTTTTATATATGCGACCAATATTTCCAGAGATTTAGAGCTTTCAAACCGTCTTTCAAACAAACAAACTCTTCAGCTTTATAATATTAGTATAGATTATTTTAAAACTATGATATCTCCTAAGATATACATTGAAATCAAATGATGTCAGAGGCAATTTTGTTCAAAATTAAATACATGTGATGAATAACGTATTTATTTGGATAAGGATTAATACCTTGTTTATAAAAACACCTTCGCAAATAATGCATTATTTCAGAACAAATTTGGTTAGCATAAAAGAGGTTATAGTGAGCAAACCTTAAAAGATAGACATAATTATGCTGTCCCGGATTTTTTTTTAAAGCTTTTATAGGGAAACAATTCTGTCATATATGATTTTTGCGAAACTTTAACCGTTTACGCAGCGCACGCAGCGGAAGCTCTCAATAGGAAAAAAATCCCCCGATTTTGAAACATTCTTCATTGGTGCTCCGCTCCTATTGGATTTAGCGTGATGGTATATAGCCTATAGCCTTCCTCGATGAATGGGCTATCTAACACTGAAAGAGTTTTTCAAATCGGACCAGTAGTTCCTGAGATTAGCGCGTTCAAACAAACAAACAAACTCTTCAGCTTTATAATATTAGTATAGACTAGCTGTGCCCGCGACTTCGTTCGCGTGGTTGTCGAGAACAAAACAACGTCGTTTAGATAAGAGTATATCACCTTTTTGATGATTTAGATAAGAGTCCTGACTTTGGTATAGTTGATTACGTTAATGCTTCTCTATATACTATGTTAGCGGTGGAATTACCCGGAGCATATACAAAAAGGTTGTTTGGGTTGCTAACACGTGATAGAGAAACATAGAGTTGGCCGTGTGAAAAACAATCAAAAGTAAGGTCTACACCCGCAACGGATAACGTCTGGCCTTGGGCTTTATTAATAGTCATAGCGTAACAGAGGCTTACAGGAAATTGCACACGTTTGAAAGTAAACGGAAAATTATTGGGGATAATGGGTATCCTGGGAATGAAAACAACATCACCGGAGCCGCAACCTGTTAAGATTTCGGCTTCGATGACATTTCGTTGGAGATTTGTTACTCTCAACCGAGTTCCATTGCATAGTTTTGGTGGGCTTAAATTTCTGAGTAGAATGATTGGTACTCCGACTTTTAAATAAATTTTGTGTGCTGGAAGACCTGGTGTATTTAGAGAGTCTAAAAACTCTACTGGATAGTGGGTGGCATCTCCTTCTTCTAAAACCGTGTTAATAGATAAATATTCCCTACTTTCTCCAGAAACATGTACCAATATTTGAGAATTTATTGCTGCTGCTTGGTCGTTGCGAGGTGCCAAAATAGCTCGTTGGCATAGCCAAGCAGCGTCATGGTTCGAGATCTCTGATGGATCTCCGTATACAGAGGAAATGAGTTCCTGCTGTGAGGCAACAGAAGAACACAGGCTTTCGACTAAAGTTACTTTACCTCCTTCTTGAGTCGGGTATGTGCCGTTACCAATTTGAAGTAGTAAATTTGAGAAAACCTGCGCGTTTGCGTCACCTCCCAAATATGCTCGCATATTAAAGCTCAAATTAGTTAATATGACACTACGCCATAAAATAGAGCTCTTTAAACAGGCACCTATTTCATCGGCCCTCGTTCCTCTGGGTATTATAGGGAGTGTCTGCCTGAAGTCTCCACAGAATAGCACCGTTAAGCCTCCCATCGGTCGGTCATTTTGTCTTATATCTCGCAACGTTCTATCTACAGCTTCCACAGCTTTACGATTTGCCATCGTACACTCGTCCCAAATGATAAGGGCGCAATCGCGTAAAACCCTTGCTTTATCACTATTGCGAGACACGTTGCAAACAGGGTTTTCTGTGCGGTCCAAGTCGATTGGTATTTTAAATGTTGTATGTGCAGTTTTTCCTCCTGGTAATAAAGTGGCAGCTATTCCTGAGGAAGCGACGGCAAGGGCAATTTTGTTTTGGCTCCTTATTTGAGCCAAGATAACTTTAGTGAGGAAAGTTTTACCTGTTCCACCAGGTGCATCTAAAAACAGCATTTCTCCTAATGAATGTTCTACACTACAGCATACTCTATCAAAGATTTGACGTTGTTCTGACGTCAAATTTGAACAGCCATTTTGCAATATTTCTGCTAACTCTTCGGGGTTGTAATTTATTTCAGATGTATACTCCCTATTAATTCGTTCCCCACCAACTGTCGGTGTCGGCAAGCCGTATTGACTGAGGGGGTTCCCTCCTATACTTGTAACTATATCTTGTATAGCCAGCAAAGCCCTATTATGGCAGCTTTCACGTACTTGGTCAGAAGTTTCACTATTTATATTTTGCTGTCTCAAAAAATCTTCGGCAAACGCGTCTTTATATTTTTGCCACAACTGCCCAGCGTCCGATAGGCCACAAAATGTCAACAAAATGGCAAATAAATGGCGCAAACGATGTGGACTATCACTGACGCATGCTTCGGCTAAAGCATCATCCCAATGCTGATCGCCATCTAATAAATGCCGTGCGCGGCAAGCAGCTTGAAATGTGGGATATTCTATATCGTCCACTTTGCGGAGCTCAGCAAAAGAAGTAGGTCCTCGCACTGTGTGAAGAAGAAGGCGTAAATAATAACACTCTGCATTATTTGGGTGCACCGTGTATACTCTTCCAATCACGTGTTCTTTAAAAATGCCGGACTCGCCTTCTACAGCAGTTTCACGTCTCCTGCGATTAAAAACACCTTGCTGCTTGTTATAAGTATAATAATGTGGCACTTCATTGTACAACAGAGACTTAGCGAAATTGTCTCTTTCGCAAAGGCGAAAGAATGCGAGCAAGGTGGTTTGTCTTGGGTTGTTCATTCTTTCTGCCACATTTTCTGGCTGAAAGTAAACTCGCTGCCCGCCTTCCAGGTGCACGTCAAGATGGATGACTGGCGGATACCTTTCATGAATAGGGAAACTCAAAATGCGCCAAACTGCCTCCGAAGAGCTTATGTATCGGCCAGATTGATACCTTGTCACTTCATCAAATTGGTTGTTATTTCTTAGTGCTATCATGGCTTGATCACTACCTTTATTAACATATTTACATATATATTTTATAGATTCGACGCTATTACAAATTTCAACATTAATGTGTGCTTGAAAAGCGTTTGACAAAACTGGAGAATACGGTACCACCCAACTATTATTTAGAATTATTTCTTGTCCACGGAATCTGACAGTAGCTGTGAAACCACCTTGTGACGGTGATCTTCGCCGGTATTGCGGATACCCATTTTCCCCAGCCATAGTTAGTTCTTTCAGTGCTCTGGGGTATTTTTTTGAGCATTGACCATCTTTCATGCACGGTGATTCCCTGTTTAAGAGGCCACATGGCCCGTGAACCATATGTGTTTTTACTATGTCATGCAAAATCGGATCTGCATTATAGTCCGGAAATTCTGCACTTATGACACTGTCTATAGCATCGGGACGAATTTTTTCTTCCAGCCACAGAAGAATGTGCGCGTGGGGTAAACCACGCTTTTGCCACTCGACGCTATACATAAAACAAAGAGTTGAACCGAAAACTTTCTCCTTTGTAAGTAGATTAATCAAGACTTTGAGTTTTAAATGAAAAATCCTAGCAATAATGTCATGTCTGTCGTATGACGCCTGTCCTGTGAGAAGTGCCTGGCAAATCTCCGTCCACTTTGGATTTGTTGTAAATGTTATAAAAAGGTCCGGCCGGCCGTATTTACGGACGTAACAAAAAGCATCTTGCGTTCGTTCGTGCATATACCGCGGACCGCCTGTGAAACTGGATGGCAAAATAACCAATCGACCCAAGTTTTCGACGTTATTATCTGATTGCATGGCGTCCCGCAAGTGCACGTATTCTTCAGCGCGTAACCGTCGCTGGTTAGTGCGAATATACACTAAACGTTCAGTTTCTATTTTTGCGTACATGTCCACAATAAATTGGCTGAACAAACCACGAAATCGTTGCAAATATACGAAACTGTTTTGCCTTATTTGTAAAAGGTAGGAATAGTATTGTTGAGCAGATATTTTTTTTTGATAATTAGTGACTCTCGTAGTAGGGTTCACTTGGTACAGCCCAAAATTGTACCCATCTTCACCATGACAATAAATTAGTGGATATTGCAGGGCGTCGTAAGCTCGGTGGGTTTCCAAAATGCGTTGAAGGCGATCGTCGCGTGTACGCAACACGATATCACGTCTCTCACACTCCTGGTCGACTAAAACAACTGCAACTTCATCTGCGACGGGTGCATTGTGTCTTCCACGGTGTTCACCCACAGGACGTCTATCGGCACTTATAACAATTTTGAAATCATTGCTGCCTTGTGGAATTGACTCCAATGCAGCTTTGAATTCACGAACGTACTGGTTAACGTGATGCAGCAATTCTTGAAGTTGACCCAAAAGCTCAGCATTGAGCTGGGGAAAATTGTGATTTCTAACATTGAGCTGTTGCGTGTAATCGGATACAAAATAAATTTGGAGAAATTTGGGTTCATTTTCTGGCAGCAAAGATCCAATAAGGTGATAAACTTGACCTTGTACTTTGAAGGTTGGCATGAACGGTCCTTCCGTTATTTGTTTTGCCCCAAAGGAAGTCATTTGGAAAGCACTGTTATATAAACGAATATTATCCAAAAAACGG
This sequence comes from Globia sparganii, assembly GCA_949316385.1. Classification (NCBI taxonomy): domain Eukaryota; kingdom Metazoa; phylum Arthropoda; class Insecta; order Lepidoptera; family Noctuidae; genus Globia; species Globia sparganii. Next base: position 5,543,547 of record OX438667.1, read on the forward strand.
TTCGACTGGGGATGATCGCCATTCAGGAGACTTTTAAGTAAGTGTGGTGGATCTTGGAAATTTGGAAGAACAATTTTTCCATTTGAGCAGCACATTCCATCTGTCTCTTTCCTCCATTTCAAAGCATGACAAAAATTACAAATTTCTCTCATGTCACCCACGAAAGTAAAGCCAGCATAATTAATTCTAGACGAATAAGTGAACCCTGATTTTTCCCTATTGTCCCAAGGTAATAAAATATTTGCATCGTCATTTTCCATGGACTCATCAGCTCCGCTATTTGTTTCTCTATTCATATGGTATCGAGCTCGTTCTATTTCTAGGCGAGATTGACGTTGTTCTGCTGTTTCTGCTCGTCTTAGTTCATCTATTCTTTCCCTTTCAGATGCAAGATAACTTTCATTGTTTCTTTGTACACCTACATAGTTATGTCTAGCTATTTGTAATCGTTCTTCTCTTTGGGAGAGAGATTCAGACTCGCGCGAGAGAGCGTGTCGCTCTCGGTCAGATGACAGACGTGCTTGGCGTTCCTCGATACTCTCTTGAGAACGCAAAGTCGCGGTCCGAGTTCTTTGCGAACTTAAGCGCGACTCCCTTTCTGTGAAAGTCTCTGACTCGCGTGAGAGAGACTGGCGCTCCCGATCAGCAGACAGCCGAACTTCGCGTTCCTGGATATTCTCTTGAGAACGCAAAGTCGCGGTCCGAGTTCTTTGCGAACTTAAGCGCGACTCCCATTCTGTGAAAGTCTCTGACTCGCGTGAGAGAGACTGGCGCTCCCGATCAGCAGACAGCCGAACTTCGCGTTCCTGGATATTCTCTTGAGAACGCAAAGTCGCGGTCCGAGTTCTTTGCGAACTTAAGCGCGACTCCCTTTCTGTGAATGTCTCTGACTCACGTGAGAGAGAGTGGCGCTCCCGATCAGCAGACAGCCGGTCTTCGCGTTCCTGGATACTCTCTTGAGACCGCAAAGTCGCGGTCCGTGTTCTTTGTGAACTTAAACGTGACTCCCTTTCGGTGAACGTTTCCGATTCACGTGAAAGAGCGATGTGCTCTCGGTTAGCAGATAACCGTGCTTCACGATCTTCTTCCGATTCCTGAGACCTACAAAGTCTCATCCTTTTCGCATTTCGGCTACGCAGCGAAAGGTTAGTTTTTTTTCTTTGAGGCATTTTCAAGGAAAATTAAAGCAATAAACAAAACTAACAACACTTATGACTGAATAGCCTACAAACTTAAAAGAACGGTGCGTCGAACAGTCTAGTGTGACAACGTATCGTCTGTTCGTGGTCGTGACTCAACGAATTGGCAACACTAACTTACTGTATAACGATTGGCACTATTGGATTCAAACTACGAAGTAAATCAAATACAATCTTTACTTCGTACTTCAAACCAATGACCAAAGTTGACCAAACGAAACCAATAAGATAAGCAAATACTTTTTTTTCGACCAATTTAGAAAATCGATAAACCAAGCAACCAAAGAACTTTTACGACACACGCAAGAACTTTTAAGACACCTAACGAAACCCAATTTGCCTAGTAAACACGGTGGACGTCATCCTCGCGCGGAAAATCTTAACACCGCGATTCAGAAAATGACGTCATTTGCACAACGCCATCTATCGGATTTAGATTTCAACTATCAACATTAGTTCTATTTTTAGTCTTAAGATGTCGTTGCAAGTACTATACTTAATTGCGTAACGTAATATTTTACTTCTTGAACTCACTAAATTAATCATATCTTTTGATAGAGTGAACCGATTTCGATGAAACAAAAACTAAGTTAAACCTCAAGTTGCGTATAATTTTTGTATATAAACATTGTCAGCATTGAATTCGTAGATTTTACGTGATGTGCGCACAAACAAACAGACAAACAGACAAACAGACAAACAGACAAAAATTTCAAAAATGATGGAAATGGGTTCTGTTACTTATCTTTTCACACGCTGGCTATTTTTTGTTTCAATTTCTTCAATGTACAAAAATGACTTTTCTACAGATTTATTATATGTATAGATAAATCATATCATTGGAATCACTCTATAAAAACGGATTAATTAACTACAATACGATGGTGACGCAATAGTATGTTCACGACCGTTTTCGTAGTAGCGGACAGCACTCCAGTGATTTACCGAGTGTGCAAAACCGCTACAATCATGAAGAATGTTGCGGTTTTGCCGCAACGTTTTCGAAGCGGTGCGGCGGCGGCGCGGCGCGGCGATTAGTCAGAAGTCTAGAACGTTCCGGAAGTTGCTTGTAAACATGTTTGTACGGCACTTTGTTTTTGAAGTGAAAACTTCTTTATTTATGTGCACTGTGCGCTTTTTCTGAGCAGTGAACTCGGTCGGTGTCGGTGAAACGGGTATACCTTCTCGGCTCCAGTTGGTCGGTGTCGCTAAATCGCGTACATATACCTACGCGTTGAATCGCGGATACTCGGCCCCAGCCGTCAGCACACACCCTCTTTGCGTGTAATCATAATCAATCATTATTTTAATTGTGCTTGAGTGTTCTGCTATTTCTTTTGTGTGCAGTGTGCACTGAATGAGTGGTTTATCTATTTATGTACCTATGTACTTATGTAAATTTTGTTTAATATTATAATAATACATATACCATAATGTACCTAAGCAGGAAGTACAGTCGCCAGCATTATATCAAGCTACTACAATCTGTCAAACTTTAATAGTACTGTATCGCTAACTAGCGGCCCGTCCCGGCTTCGCACTGGTGGAAAAAAAAGAAAAAAAAGCCTATATTAATCAGTGATAATGTAGCATTCAAATGGTGAAAGAATTTTTAAAATCGGTCCTGTACTTTTTGAGCCAATTTGTTATAAACATAAATACAAATCTTTCCTCTTTATAATATTAGTATAGAAGTATAGATAATGTTCAAGGTTGATTGGGAAAATTTGACATTTTCGGGTAGCTTAATGTGTTGGCGTCTGTACCTACCTAGTACCTCCTTACTAATAAAGCCTTAGGTATTTGATAATAATGAATAAGTCAGAAAAGGGCTGTTGTGACCATAGATATAATATATGAAGGTAAAGGTAAGTATCTATAAAAAAAAATATGTCTATGGTTGTGACTGTGAACAACTGACCACGCTTGACGTGATCTATAATAAATAAATCCCGACCCTAAAAATCCTTTAGATACCTTCTACCCCCACCCTAACAACCTATTTAGATTTGATACAGGGTGCGTGCGACGCGACGTGCGAAATGCGGCAGCTAAGGGCTGCGAACGACAGATTGCCAAACGTTTTCACTGCCTGTCTATACTGATACAATACAATAGCGTTTTTTTGTGTCTGTCTGTGGACGAAATAACACAATCATGTATCGTAATGTGTTTGAGGGGTTCGTGGCTAATTAATAACAGCCGCACTGGTGGCCACGCTTGCCACGGTTGGTTCGTGGATGGGTAACCGATACATGTCGACACTGCGGCTTGGAAAGACGTTGGTCCCGGCTGTCATTCATAGATCTTTGACAATCGTTATTGGTCGTCAGAAGCCAGCGGGGCAATTGCGTAACACATTATCAATCGGAATCGGTTTAATTTTGACAGTTCAACAACATTCATTGCGTTATTACGTGTTGAGCAGACGAATTTTTCGAAGTTATGAAGCAATGGATTAGCAATTTGCTTCAAAATGATTCAGATTCCGATTGATAGTGTGTTACGCAATTGGGGTGCCGAATGTCTGACAACCAGTCTTACCAAGGGGTATCGTACTAGGTACCCAGTAACTGGGTTTTAGACTTTAGATGTAGTCAGATAGGCAATATTCGCTCCATGTAAAATACTAGTGTTCAGCTGTATCCTATTAAACTAGAAGGCGACCCCAATGTTGTTACGAAAAGGCTAGACAGATGATGATCGTTATAAATACCTAGGTATTTTGTATTAGGAATAAGTAGGATATAAAAAACCAGTCAACTGCGAGTCGCACTCGTGCACTAAAGGTTCCGTACGTAGCTATGTAACTACTTTATGGTTTTCGGATTTTTTCCTATACTTGTGCTACATGGCATTGCTTCTTGCCAAATTTCATAATTCTAGGTCAACGGGAAGTAGGGGAACGGGAGGAATGATTCTCTTGCGAGTGTCAAAATATGCGGCACAAACGGAACGTAAACGCCCGTATCTTTTGATTGCGTTGACATAGAAGTTTGCTTTTTACACTGCTTCAAGGGATTGCAGCCCTGAGTTATTTGATATTAATTTCAACTTGATAACTCCACGCGTTTCTGAGAAAAAGGGTATGTATTGACAGACGGACAACGAAGTGATCTTATACGGGTTCCGTTTTTCCTTTCGAGGTACGGAACCCTAAACATATATCAACACGACACTGGATGTAGTTATTCGTACAGGATGAGCATAATTTAAACCAATATGGAGTGCCTTGACACCTGCGCGAGTGACGGTAACGCGAATGACAATAGTACAGACGCCAGCACATCAAGCTACTACAATCTGTCAAATTTCTTTAATAGATTTTCAACTTTATCGCTACGGCATAAGGTTCAAGCTTGATTGGAAAAAAATGACAGTTTCGGGTAGCTTGATGTGCTGGCGTCTGTACATATTGTAGGTATCTATACGTTACCAACATCATGGATAGATAGATAGGTACATAGATATAACGTACGTGATGTGGAAATAGTGCGTAAGTGCTAATAAGCTGTTGACCTATCACGTGATGACAGCATAATTTAAGCCATAGGTCTGACTTAGCTTAGGTACTTGGTACGGTCAGAAACAAAACTCGATTAACACTTCAGTTTTTTAAATCTCTGTTATTGAGCAAAATATTTGTTCAAAATTGCAGCAGAAATACAGTGCAATTTTGAACAAATATTTTTCTCAATAGCTGCGATTAAAAAAAACTGAAGTGTTAATATTTTGCTCTATAACTGAGATTAAAAAAACTGAAGTGTTAATCGACTTTTGTTGCTGACTTTATCTACATATCGACACCTGCAATTTAAAACATTGTAACTCATTTTTCACTACTTTTCAGGATAGCGATTTAAACATTCAACATATTCTCACTTTGTTCCTACTTATAAAGTCCTAGCGTCTTCCAATTTTGTAAATATATGTAAAAAGCAATGATATTATATACAATAAAGAGGAAGATAGGGCACTAGCGCGCGCAAATTGTTGCAGTCAAATTCAGACAATTGTCGTAATTTCGTTTAGTCGATATACTTCAAGCGCAACACACTACAGATAGCTATCTCTTTCTATGTCATACGTTCCGCATTATCTGTCGCAGTCGTAGTTGAAAACCACTATCCCAACAAAACAGAACGTCGCTCAGTATGAACGTAGCATATCTTTCCTTTATAATATCATTGGTAAAAAGGGATTATCTACTTTGCTGTATGACTAATATGTTGTTTACTTATATATTTTAGGTATATGTTTTTATGAATTACAATGATTTTTCATTAAAAAGTGAGTTACAATGTTTTAAATTGCAGGTGTCGATATACCTAAATGTTTATGTTTATAATTATCACCTTTAAAGAGACCAAGGGTCGGCTAGAGTGGTTACAATTTTTTTTTTACTTGGCCTCGACCGCTATAGTAACGTTGTTTTTAAGTTTCGAAACTTACATCTATAGACCGTAAGGGCTATTCTTGCTTGCAGCACTCGGCCGCTATAGTAACGCTTGCTAACAGATGTGGTCATCGTGTGCACGGGATGTTGTTTTCAAATTGGGCAGATGAAGTTTCCTCGATAGTTCCAGTATTTTTATCTTACGAAGCGACGCGCGCTTTTCTTGCGGTCACCAAGTGTACAGACGCCAGCACATCAAGCTACGACAATCTGTCAAATTTCGTTAATAGATTTTCAACTTTATTGCTACAGTATAAGTTCTAGGTTGATTGAGAAAATTTTACAATTTCGGGTAACTTGATGTGCTGGCGTCTGTACAATGACAAAGTCGAAGATATGTATATGTGTGCATGCATTATGTGCTCACACTACTCGTCTTTACATTCACAGCGTGTTTGTTGTACATTTGGTTAACACAAGTAAGCGCGCGACGATTCCCGAGATAAATAAAAATTATAGTGCTCTATGAATAAAACACACGCGTAAATATTCATCCTGACTCATCCAGACTACGGAACCTTTCACTGTTCGCGGTACGACACGCACTTTGCCGGTTTTTTTTAAATATTTTGCTATAAATTTTAACTAGGTAGGTAGCTAGCAAAATGTAGTGTAACACCCACAAAATACACACTAGCACGAACGATTGTATTTGTAACAGCCTAGGTTTATTTTTAAACTAAGATAAGTACCAGGAAATCCAACTGTTTAAAATTTACGTTATTTCCCGTGTGATGGTGGCCAGTACGCTACTTTTTTTATAGTTTCTTTTGCTATATTAATTTGCTATATTATAATTGTTTAATTTTACTATAATCCTTAAAACGGAATATAGTGGCCACTGTTATACGTTTTAATGATTATAATAAAATTAAACAATATAAAACTATCGTTTCTAATAATATTAACGTATAATCTTGTGAAGCACAACTTGACGTGCTTATTTTCTGCATTTTCGTCCTAAATTGTATGAAATAACCAAACAAACGATGAGGGCGCCACTGTGCGGTCGGCATAGTCATTCTCGTAATTAGAAAAACGTTCACAGTCTGAGGGGCAATTTTCGTAATTTTTAAGAACGTTCACAGTCTGATCTCAGTCTCAATCTGTCAAAAATACTTCAAATTTCCCTACATTTTGACAAGTTTTTGACATTTGTTTGTCGCCGAGATGAGACTGCGACTAGATTTTGAACGTTTTAAATTAGCAGAATTGGCCTACTGATCTGTCTCAATCTGTCAAAAATACCTTTAATTTCCCTACATTTTAAACTTGTTAATTCAAAAGTGCCTGTAGATTGGTTTATTTGGAATACATACTTTGAGCTTGAGTTTGACATTGGCCCCGATTCTGTTGTTCACAAACTAAACTAAATTTAAGTTCAGTGCATCTTTTTGAAGTGAAACTTCTTTACGCACGCTTGACTTGGGGAGTAAGCTGGCGAACGCGTGACGTAAGCGTTACGAAAAGTGTGATCGGGCAAGGCGAACGGAAGTTAAGTGGGGGATATAAGCAAGAGACAGCAGTGCGCGCGCACATTTTCTTTCTCTCTTCCTCTCATAGCCAAATACGTTCCGTATATCTAAGCACACTGCAGGCTTATTGTCTGTATCACAGTGTAGGAGCAAGAGAGAGCAGTGCGCGCGCACATTTTCTTTCTCTCTTTCTCTTATAGCTAGTAAATGAAATATATATATATTTCAGTCAGTAGTTCGTTTGCGAGTTTACTAGCGTTACGCGAACGGTGATTCTTTGGTTATTTTTCGTAATTCTATTTCGTTTTGAACAATTTTATGAATTAATATTTTGTTCAATACATTCAATATTCTACGTTTAAAGTGAATAAAACTGTAAATTCATTTTAGAGTTCATGTTTTGTGAATTTTCGGGTAAATAATAACAAATTATGGAAAGAAGTGACACAGACTCTGAGTATGAAAGCGATGCTAGAAAAGGAAAGAAAGAAAGAAAAAAGAAAGAAGTTTCACTTCAGTCGTGTGGTCATAAGCACACTCGTTTTTTTTTTTCTATTTCAGTATGAAAAGGACAGAAGATAAATATTAGTTTGATCCTGTCAAATTAGTCAGCGCCTGACGTAAAATTGACGTAAGTATTTTTAGCCAATTTTTTAATCACGTCTAAGCTTGTCTATGGATTATCTAATTTGACAGGACTAAACTAATATTTATCTTCTATCCCTATAAAATGAAATAGAAAGAAAAAGATGCAGAATTTAGTTTGTGAACAACAGAATCGGGGCCATTGATTGTTGCTGAGATGAGATTGTGACTAGATTTTGAACGTTTTTAATTAGGTAGGTACGAGAATTGGCCTTCTATACATTGGCCCGAATAAAATAAGTCACTTAATGAAACAAACTCGTTTTAATGTTAAGTAATAAAAAATACGGGGAATTTGTCACATAGCCCCTTCGTGCTTCTGATTTAGATAATTACATTAATGTAAGCTGTGTAAGCACCACTACGTTGCTTCACGACTACATATACATAGCTATATAACTTAGTATCTTATCGCGTTTACAATTTCAATGATTCTAGCCAATACCTACACTTGTTAGCTCTAAGAGAATATCAACCCTATTTCTCTAGAAATAAAACTGATTGTCACGCGAAGGTAAAATCCCTCATGCCTGCAAATAGCCAATACAAACCGTTAGTATTACGAGAATATCAGTCTTAAAATGTATTGTATACGATTGATTATCACGTGGAGGTGAAATCTCTCACGAGTCACGCTTGCAAAAGGGCGGCTACCTTGTCTATCTTTAGTTGTGTGCTGATTGAAATAATAGCTGTGACACTGACACAGTGACTATAAAATGAAAGCTGATTATGAAAATGTCGCATTATTTTATGAAAAGAATGCGGCTGAGAACAATACGGAAAGAAACTATTAGGTACACCGTTCTCACTGTTCTCGGCCGGTAATGTAAAATGTTACAGAACGCAACACGTGGCGTGGGCACTTACTGGTTATGTTTTTTCTACGAATAAATTGTATTACGACGCTACCTATGGTTGATAGTAAATCACAAATCGTTTAGTAGATCGCCCTCCCCCCTCAACCATTCCTCTCACCAATATGTACTTGTACGCACGGCTACACATCAAGCTATACATTTCCAGTTTTAGCTGAGCTCGCACTGTATAGGTTTTTCGTGAAATCAGAAGTCAGCTTATACTGGTTATGTAGAGCTTGATGTGTAGCCGTGTGTACCTTGTAAGTCTATGGCTGCACTGTTGCAAAAGCAGATTATAAAACTCAACACATTAAAATGTAGTTCCATATTTCACCGCCTGCCAAGATAATATTGAGCGCACTGTACAGTGACCCCGCGCCCGGTCGGACGCCACGCCACGCGCCGCCGCCTGTGCCGCCGCCCGCGCCGCCCCGCGCTTTAGAGGATTTTGAAATCTATTGGTCTTAATCCTAATTGCATGTTTCTCAAAAACCATATCTGGTGGCAAACCTATTTTTAGTAACCTACATTTCTTATTCATTTTTAAACGTCGAAAGCAGTATTTTGCGGATTTAATACGCCGGAGTCGACGCAATGGGCATCAATGGCATGCCGCATGGCCCACTATCGGGTGTTTGTAATAGAGCCGCAAAAAACTTCAATGTATGTAACGATAACGAAAACCTGTCTAGGCGCCGCGCCGGCTTTTTTTAGAGGCGTTGTGTGCTCTATTACTTCCTCGCTTTTTGTTTGATAAGTAGCTAGTTACAAAAAAAAAACTGTTTTGACTTTAGCTTAGTAACAAAGCGTGCAGGCGTCTTACTGGTAGATTTGCACGAAATTACTCGCCCGTAGTGAGCCAATTTATTGACACTTATAAATAGCTGGCGAATACAGGTGCAGGCGATCCAAATAAAAAAATATGGATATGGAAGTATACAAGTGGAAAGGCACCTCCGTCTGAAATAGGAGAAGGTATGAATTGGGAAGCAGACGTCGTAAAAGTCAAAGCGAATGTGTAGTAGTGAACATTAGGGCAGGGGCTGTACTGAACACTTCGAAAGAGGTTTGGCTGAAATTAGATTTTAAACGCATCGAAAGAATCTACTAGGAAGGCTTTGGGTTTCTAATATTTCTAATCCTACGTGTTTTTGGAGTTGTCGATTAGCCCAAAATAAATTAACTTCGTGCGAATCGCCTACAGAAAAAATAAAAACAATTGAGTCTAATTTATTTAAGTGTCGATTCGCTCGTTATGGACTGGAAAATTCATGCGAATCAACCAACAAGCCGAATGGCGACCGAGAGTAACAACTTGGAGACCTTTTAAATTTTAATTGTAATATTTTTCACGCATGTAAGTCAGCAACTGAGCACCCTCCTTCCTCTGTGTCCTCTGCCTTATGATTGGTTCGGGTTGATAGAGATCCGCGGCGAGTGTTAAAATAGTATTGACTGAATTTGAGAAAATAATAGGGAACCCTCTTTTCTACTGTTCGTGTCGTATCACTATGGGCAGTAGCGACTCCAGGACCTTAATTGCGTAACACACTATAATCTCAATCTGAATTATTTTGAAGGATATTGTTAATCCATTGCTTCATATGTTCGAAAAATTTGTCTGCTCAACAACGTAAATAACGCAATGAATGTCGTTGAACTATCAATATGAAAGCGATAGCTACTGATAGTGTGATTACAACAATCGTGTTGAGGACGTAAAACCATTATAGGCCGACCGCTTAACTAAGACGTTGCCTGAGGTAGCTGCGCGGTGCGGGAAGGGTGATATTTGTCACAAGTTGACGAATCACTGAGCTCTCGCATCACGTCACCACACCCCTCCCGTACCGCGCTGCTACCTCAGCTCAGGCAACGTCTCATCTCAGTTAAGCGGTTCGCGTCAGGGTTAGAACACCTGTATGACAATGTATAGGTACAGTCGAGTTCATTAATATATTGGCAGTGACAAAGTTTTATAATATTATAAGCGTTAAATGATGATCATTATAACGCTTATAATATTTTGAAACTGTAAATGTATGTCTGTGCCGACCCTACAGTGGCGCCCTCATCGTTTGTTTGGTTATTTCATACAATTTAGAATGAAAATGCAGAAAATAAGCACGTTAAGTTGTGCTTCACAAGATTATACGTTAATATTATTAGAAACGGTAGTTTTATATTGTTTAATTTCATTATAATCCTTAAAACGGATAAAAGTGGCCACTATATTCCGTTTTAAGGATTATGATAAAACTAAACAATATAAAACTACCGCTTCTAATAATATTAACGTATAATCTTATGAAGCACAACTTAACGTGCTTATTTTCTGCATTTTCATTCTAAATTGTATGAAATAACCAAACAAACAATGAGGGCGCCACTGTGCGGTTGGCACAGTCTTAACATTTCAATTATGTCTAAGTTTGTATAGCATTGTAAGAAGATTTTAACGCGTATAATATTTTGAAATTTTGTCACTGCCAATATATTAATGAACTCGACTGTACCTATTTATAGCTATTCAATCATCTTTGCGCGTGGCCAAAATCGGAATTAACGCCGAAATCTTGTTTTAGATTTTTATCCAATGATAATGCACTCTAACGTACAGAGGCCAGCACATCAAGCTACCCCAATCTGTCAGATTTTTCCAATTGAATATGAATCTTATTCCTTTGCACTAAAGTTGAAAATCTATCAAAGAAATTTGACAGATTGGGGTAGGTTGACCTGCTGGCGTCTGTACACAAATGTTTACCAACAGGCGCCACCTGTCGTCATTCGATGGTTAAAAGTAAAAGATCCTTGTAGCCGAGTATACAGTACAGCACCCTAATTCACAACCATACGACAAGCTATCGTATCGAAAATGACACATTTCTATAACCTGATTTACCTTGCCCCCGACAGAATAGTGGTCGTCTATTTGATTTAAACTGACAAATTTTTCGGGTTTTGGACTTGTGAACAGCGTATAAAGGACTCCTACGATAACGTTGATTGATGTTCGATACGGTACGGAAGCGTATCGAGTAGTTGTGAATAGCTATGCAGATGCTGGTGCACGCAACGCACACAGCCATTCACACAGCACACAGTGGCACAGTGCGACACAGCGCACCTTTAAATTTCAAAGCGACGTTTTTAAGGTGGAATAAACTCTTCCATAAAAACGTCTTTAATATTCACCTCTATGTGCGTACCTTTTAGTGACCCTCTATGATCGTAACTCGATTTCTTAGATTTTTGAGATAGGTCACTACTATTCTGAAGGTGTGACACATGCCACACAAAGATATTACCAAGTTACCAACATGATAAAAAACAACCACTTTTGTTTTTTTTTATGTAATAAATACTATAATTAAAAAAAAAAATTATAAACGCGTTATAAACTTATGAAGCATTAATTATAATGATTTCATGTATAATCCAGTTGCTATGTCGCTTCGTCAAGGCTGTCTGCTCTCGTGGCTGTAATAATAATAAAATTAATTTTGCAACTGAGCTCTGTGCAGACTCGTAATAGGTACCTACTTATGCTATGTGGATTGTGGATTTCAAGGAAAATAACGCAAGGTTACCGAATCAAATCTCGTTATTAAGTATGTAAAGTTATTTTGTTTTGAATTGCTTGATTTTGAATTGCTGGGTACAGTCAACTCTTACATCAGTGGTAGAGGAATTTGACATTGACAGCGCCTTTATGTCCAAGCAGGAAGGGTGATATTCATGCCACTGATGTGCGGTTGAGGTTGACTGTCAAATAACGAGGTAGTTCATGAAAGGAAAATAATAATCATTGTCTAATTATGCACACAATATTGTTGCTTCATCCTTGGAATGTTAATTTTATTATCGAATAAGCCCCATAAACCTACACATTCACGCACTTTTGTTTTCCATTGAAATTGTTACTTAAAACAATCTTGCGAGTAGGAAGGCCCATTCATTTTCACATAAATAAATAAATATGGTACTATAACTACTAATGTGAAGCAGCACAGTGCCACAGTTTTTAAAACCACAAAAATGTCTAAAGAAAAATATCGATTAGAATTAGTTATGCAATAAGCCGCTGTGGCAGACTTTGGCAGCACCACGAATCCACGATCTTGAAATACTACAGTAGAGCTACAGAAATCGTATAGCGCAAAGAAAGTGCTGCCACCTATGAGCAATATGAGGAAGTTCGTACTATGTTGCCACATATGCATATTTTGTAACTAAATGGTAGAAATTTTCAGAGTCATAAAACCCACAAAGGGAATGGATGGTGTGATAATATTATTTCAAACAAGTCTTGGCAGCATAATTTAAAAAATAAGTAATTGTGTAAGGATTTTGGCTCAAGGTTAATAATTAATTTATCAACTTACAAAAAAAAAAAAAACAATTACATTGAATGGAATTCTTTTTCTTTTCATGTCACCATGAGCTATAATGGATTATAAGATATATCAGTCAGCAGGATGTTAGAGTTGATGACTGCCCATGGTGCAGCGGACTTATTTATGTACCGCACCGCAGTCGTAAACCGTAAGTAATTTCTATCTAATAGAGCCAATGAATGATATTTTAAACAATAAAGAGGCAGATAGGGCACTAGCGCGCGCAAATTGTTGCAGTCAAATTCAGTCAATTGTCGTAATTTCGTTTAGTCGACATACTTTAAGCGCAACACACTACAGATAGCTATCTCTTTTTATGTCATACGTTCTGTATTATCTGTCGCAGTCGTAGTTGAAAACCACTATCCCAACAACACAAAACGTCGCTCAGTATGAACGTAGCATATCTTTCCTTTATAATATCATTGAATAGAGCATGCTAAAATAATAAGGCTGTTTGCAAGGCTGTTTGCTGTGCCTCCATGTTGATGTCGTACCGTTGCGTGTGCTTAGTCCCCAAAGCTAGAACTCTGTCTAGGTTCACTTCTCTTGGATCCAACAAACGATCTGCAAATGAATGGACGAAGATTTTATTAGCATGTCAGCATTGCTGTGAGAGGGATTCATGAAAGTGTTAAAGTGAATACGTATATTTCTGACAGAGTAATTTATTTAGCCGTAGATTTTTTTTTTACACCGTTTTCATTTATTTATTACTGTTTGCTAAATAAAGCCTGCAAGTAGAGTCTGAGTGAAAACGGATTTTTTTCCGCCTGTTACGAAAACTTAATTCTGCTTGATTTGCATTTTCGGAAGAATAAGGGAAAAAAATTTAGAAAAAGCAATTATGCTGTATTTTCACTGTTAATATTGTTGTTTTAGTTGTTGCAGCTATCGATTTTCCCTAAATAAATAAACTTGAAAGTTTTCATTTGCCCGTTCTTCATTTTGTTCGTCGACAAAAAACCAAAAACAAAAATTGACGAAAATAGATATTATGTTGACCAAAATTTTCCGAAAACTAAACTGACTCGGACTCTCTTTGCTAGTGATAAATACAATGAAATTGGACACGGACATTTTATAGGCCAGCGTAGCTATTCACAACCATATATCAAGCTATCGTATCAAAAATGACATATGTATATCGATAACCCAACAAACAATTATTGGAAGAAATAGCGGTCGTATATTTGATTTAGGTCTGATTTTTCAATGAACTGTTAACTTTATTCAAGGTCCCATTTTAAAATTTTGACAGTTATTTCTATAAAAATTGTCAATTTTATTCCTCGAATAAAAGTTATCCGGCGATGGAAAAATCAGCCCTTAACTGATACAATTTTCGGGATTCGGACTTGTGAACAGCACCCTAATTGCGAAACACACTATCGACCTCAATTTGAATAATTTTGAAGCATATTGCTAATCCATTGCTTCATATGTTCGAAAAATGTGTCTGCTCAACAATGTAAAAAACGCAATGAACGTTGTTGATTTGTCAAAATGAAACCCATTGCTACTAATAGTGTGTTACGCAATCACCCCGCAGTGCGGCGTTGAGATGACTCCTACTAATACTGATTGATTGATAATATTGATTGATGTTCGGTACGGTACGAAAGCGTATCGAGTGGTTGTAAATAGCTATGCCAATTAGTATGCATGTGATGTGGGTATTTTGAATGTCCCTATCACATAAATTCCTAGTAAAGACATTCTTAAATAATGGTAGGTTTTAACGATAGTAGTTTTTTCAACATTTTAGGAGATTTTTTGTTGTGAGTTGGCAACATTATTTTAATTGACCGCCACCCGTGAGCGAATCGTCGCTCGATCTCGCTCTGTCGATCGAGTCCGGTTGTGGAAGCCATTTTATTCTTGTGAATGTGACAAAGTGTTTTTTGTGAATTTCCGTACAAGGAATCGTGTCAATGTGTACCTGCATTGAGTGTATTTCGTGACGTGTGATCGTGATATCAAAATTGAGAATGTATGTGTTTCAAATTGGTTTGTGTTGACCTGCCCCGTTTCTTACGCGGTCGCACAGCAGGCATCGATTAGTGCAGTAAAGCGGCCTCTAATAACGGCGAATCGAGGGTGTAGGACCAGTTTGTGGGGTGCGCCATGGGCAACAATGCTCCCAGCGCTAATAAGAAGGTGGACGCCGCCGAAAGCGTCAAGGAGTTCCTCGATCAGGCCAAAGAGGATTTCGAGGAGAAATGGAAGAAGAATCCTACCAACACCGCCGGACTGAACGATTTCGAGCGAATTAAAACATTAGGTACAGGCTCGTTTGGTCGAGTCATGATAGTTCAACATAAACCTACGAAAGAATATTATGCTATGAAAATATTAGATAAACAGAAAGTGGTAAAATTGAAGCAGGTTGAGCATACGTTAAATGAAAAGCGAATTCTTCAAGCTATCAACTTCCCTTTCCTGGTGAGCCTCAAGTTCCATTTCAAGGACAACTCGAACTTGTATATGGTGTTGGAGTATGTGCCTGGCGGTGAGATGTTCTCGCATCTGCGCAAGGTGGGGCGCTTCTCTGAGCCGCACTCGCGCTTCTATGCGGCGCAGATCGTGCTCGCGTTCGAGTACCTTCACTACCTGGACCTCATCTATCGGGATCTCAAGCCCGAGAACCTCCTCATCGACTCGCAAGGCTACCTCAAAGTCACAGATTTTGGTTTCGCGAAGCGCGTCAAGGGCCGTACGTGGACGCTGTGCGGCACGCCCGAGTACCTCGCGCCGGAAATCATCCTCTCCAAAGGATACAACAAAGCCGTCGATTGGTGGGCGCTCGGTGTCCTAGTATACGAAATGGCGGCTGGTTACCCGCCGTTCTTCGCCGACCAGCCTATTCAGATTTACGAAAAAATCGTTTCGGGTAAGGTCCGCTTCCCCTCGCACTTCGGCTCGGATCTGAAAGATCTGCTCCGCAATCTATTGCAAGTCGATCTGACTAAGCGTTACGGTAACCTGAAGGCCGGTGTGAACGACATAAAGGGCCACAAGTGGTTCGCGAGTACCGACTGGATCGCCGTCTTCCAGAAGAAGATCGAGGCCCCGTTCATCCCGCGCTGCAAGGGACCCGGTGACACCAGCAACTTCGACGACTACGAGGAGGAGGCTTTACGTATCTCATCGACTGAGAAGTGTGCGAAGGAGTTTGCCGAGTTCTGAGCGCGTAGTTGGTGCCTACGAGCGGACACTCCCGTGAGTAGGTGTTTTTAGTGAATCTTCCGTGACATTGTGGTCGTGGAACGGTGACGAGTGCGTCTCTTTGCCACAGCTTTGGGTGATTATAGACGCTGAGGCGGCCCCTGGCTGGCACACCATGTGGATCAAATTTGGAGTGTAGGCAAGATGATAGTAGAACTGATTTCCGATATTTCGGTGGCGTTCATTTGCTTAGTGCCCTTTCAAATTGACATAACATAGAGCAGGTAGACGAGCTGAAGTGATCCTTGTTCTGGTGATATCCTGAGTGTTACCACTGACATCCTGTACCCGCAGCGTCTCGCTCAGCACTCAATGTCTTGCTACCTGGTTGTCATGGTAGTTTGCCGCTGGTAGCATTGGGATGTGGTGAGCTTTATTATTATATAATATTTTTTATTGTTTTTACAAAGTCAAGAATACAATTTTGTAATATGTAATTATGATCAAATTTTTCTTGTTGCTTTTAAGAATTCACGGTCAAACTTCTCAATTTCGATTTTATCTAATTACATCACTACACCATCAACTTAGAGCTATTTCAACGACCATCACTAATACTTTAGTAGATTACTGAATTGAATTTCCTAAAACTATGTATTACTTATCTTGATGGAATGTTATAATTAATTATGTATAGGTTCTAATTAATTGACATTTCGTTATTGGTTTTGTTTAGTGTTAATATTGTTGTATCAGTTGATATTTTTAACTAAGGAACTATAACTACATCAAACTATTGAAGAGATTAATTTATTGTATATGTATTCATTGTAGTTGTGTTCACATGTGCAATTTGACCTGTGTTTGTGATCTGATGTGAGGTTTCATTTGAATTTAAGTGTAATTTGTATTAGTTCCTTATTTTGTAGTTTTAAGTGTAGTTATGTTAACTGTGGAGTCAAACCATACAGAATGTTTAGATATTCAAAACTCAGCCTCTCAACAAACTGTGTTAAGTGACCTGGCCTTATTGCTAGCATCAGTTAATATTAAAAGCAATAAATATTGTTCATTTAAACATATTCCAATTTGCAACAATATTTCTGTCCTGTTAAATGTTTATAGTTTTATACATTACAACTTGGTATTCAGCACAAAATAAGACATGAGAGAATTTTTATATATGAGATATTGTTTTCATTAAGAATAGGAATATGTTTAAAGGTACCTAGTGTTAGATCATTGAAGCGTGGCCTCTAGTCGCGTTGATATCTTGTCATGGAGACTGATGTTATCAATAAGCATGTGTTTAATGAGAATATCATTATAATCAGGTTCGGCTATTAATTTCGGTCCCACCATTCTCAGGAGTGTGTGATACAGCAATGATTAATTGGCAAAGTTTACTATAACGTTTGTTAGCTATTAGATGTAGGACTTTGAATCCAGGCTGTACAAATAAATATCTAGTAATTTGTAGTGCATTTTACATTGTGTACATTGTGAGCGTCTGTGGTAATAGTTATTAGGTTGAAATCATGGGAAGGTTACTTAACCGCTCTGTGCACATTCATATTTATTATAAAACGTTACTGATGTGACTTGAGCTATGTCTGACGCATGCATATGATTGTCGTCTTTGAGTTAGTACTGTCCTCGTTCTTACAATTGGAACTGGTCGAGTTATGATAATAACTACATGTAAAATCATATCAAATTGTACACTAAATTAATCATTTGAGTCAATGTATATTGTAAATGATGCATTCTCAATCTTTTCTATGATCATTCAATGTCAAACTTCAATTATGAATTTGTATTCAAATTGCTTATATTTTATTTAATAAGCACTGTGCTACATAAACAATGTCTTGTGGTGAAATGTCCATTGACAAATCTTTAGACCTTGAAATAATATATTAATTTCTTTTACTCTAATACATAATTTAGTTTTAAAATCAAGACCTATTATTTCATTTGGTGCCATAATTATTATTTTGGAAATGGTCCAGCTTTGTAAATATTTAGATTAAATTGTTAATATTTTTTATTCTCTTAATAATTGAATTTGTTGCCTACTTCTTTACAAGAATAATATGTATATTGCTGTGCTAAATCAGTACTCTTATCGCATATTATGTCAGTATTAAACTTTGCACCTTTTATGTAAGTCATAAAGTAAGTCTCGAAGTATCAGTGAATAGTAGAAGAATACTTAAGTAGCTAGTCACTTCATACTTGTTAATTTTGTAAACTAAACGCCGTTTCTGAGGTGGCAATGTTGAAAAGCTTGGTGTCCAAACACTTAGATATTTATTAAGAGTTAGCTAGTAGAATTTATAGAATAGTTAATTTCAAAGTTTTGAAAGTGAGAGTAAACCAAGTCTTGTAAAAGGCATGCTACGTTCCATCTGGCGCCATTGATTCGAAGGCAAACAAATAATTAATAATTCTCAGATTGCTTTCGAGGCATTGTTCTGAGCAGTTGTGGCAGAGGCTTTATCTATTTTCTATTGTCTCAGCAGTTTGCCTGTGGACTATTGAATTATTTACTACTTTGTAAGAAAGCGACATTCACCAATTAGACATTGTTTAACGATTGTAACGTTGTTTCAAAAATTCGCGTAATCTAACTCCTGCAGTTTGTAGTGTCAAAGCAGCGTTTAATTTAAAAAATAAAAAATGTATTGACTAAATAAGAGTATCTGATGTGTACCCTTCGTTACAGTCATTGTATATAACTGTAGAGTGATCGTATCCCCAGTAATTAGGTGATTCGGTATCAGCTTAGATATCCGCGGTCTTTCATTCCAATTAGCTTCACAACTTGCTCATTGACACAATATGAATGTTCTAATGTGAACATTTTAAGGCCATTTTGGATATTATAAACATTAGTGTGACCGTATGTGTATTTGCGAACCGTCGTCTTTTTATATCTGTGCGTATTAAATATTCAAATGTTCACATCTAGATCTATTATATCGAGTGCCTATAGCATTGAAAGTTCAAGTGTAAAAAGTCAGTTAATTTCAATAATTTGTCACCATGTATTGATCTTCCATAAAATTACGATGAAATTAAAATATCGATGTAACAGTAAACAATGGTTTGATTTTATGTCATAAAGGTGTTCTATTCCAGTGTTGACTACACGATACGTGTATTTGGCACATCTGCGTTCCGACGTATGTTCGTTGGCTTGGTAGCTGGTACGTCGAAGAGAAAATATCCGCCTGGGTATACGTGTATTGTATTGTTTGACGTTGCTCGCACGTTTGGAGAAGCACGGCTGTAGCACGTGGGGCGAACGAGCCGGTTTAATACGTGGCTTCCTAATAAAGCGGAATGCTCCGCGGCCCGCTCGTACGCTCTTCATCATTGCCAGACAGATAAAGATTTGTTTTATCGCTCACTGTTTCTATACTGAATGCAATAATTCACATTTATTTTCGTAACTACTGCCATGTAACACCCATTTCTCATTAATTAAACTGACGCCTCGCGGATTTTTTGTCTGCTATATCAATCATATTATAATTAATACTATTGTCTTTTCTGTTATTGTTTACTCCAAATACTTATAATTTTTAAAACTGATAGGTAGGTATTGATGTGTTAAGGTTTTTTTTCTGCACGATTAGATCTTTGAATGCGCTTACATTCAATTAAAAACACATTTTTAATTGCGAGTTCGTAATCTTTTTTAGCATGTCACATTCTTGTAAAAAAACCTCTGTAGGTATCTGTAGATTGTGTAGTCGGGGAGTCAACGGACAACCTTTGAAAAGTATCTCAAACGAATTTTCCATTTTTCGCCCACGCTCATGTTTATTCCAGCAGAAACATTTAGTCTAAACAAAATGTGCTAAAAATTCACATTTACGATTGTTTGAAATTCTATTGCGAATGCTACGGTGATGTGACGCAGACACATATCTTAACATATGAATGACACGATATTTAGGTACTATTAAAACCTTTTGCCCGTAATTAGGTAACTTCATGAAATTCTCTCATTGTGTGCGTAGGTGGTATGCTTACTGATTCCTGATTCATACGAACCTGTAGGTAGTTTTGAATCACGCATATTAGCTGACATTGAGGTAAAACACAGCGAAACTTGTGGTTCTAGTAGAACTTTGTTCTATGTTTTAATAAACCATCAGTGTTAATGTAATAAGTACTATTTGGGTGTTTGTTAAAATGTATTATCTTCCAGCCATATCAATGTATGTTGCGTTCGATAACCTTTACATTACCAATTTGGCATGAACACACAAACACAAAACTTATTCTTAAGTTAGTCATAGTGTGAAATACAATCTCTGCCCTTTTCGCCTCATTCTTACATGATAAGGAGACTGGGCAAAAGCGATGAACTAATAGCGATTTGGTTTTGTCTAGGGATACTTTGACCAGTCTCCTTTAGTATCCATCCACATGATACAAACCTGACATGCATCACAAAAATGCATGGAAGTTCATGTTCTGTAGGTACCTATATACTTACATAAGCGAAGATATAGTAAAATCATCTAGTAACAACGTTGGTATATATTATGTTCTGATTTGACACGCGATCCGCGTTGTGGGAAGTAGGATCATTATCAATCCACACAATAGATGTTTAGTTGGAAACATGGGCTTAGTATCACGTGCGAAACGAGCTCTGTCCAGAAACAATTAATTTTCTACTTGCAAATGGGCCGTTCTTTGGCTGAACGTTATTACCTTTGCTGTTTTAAGTTGAATATGCATTGTCTGGTGCAGGACGTGTTGTGTTGTCGTGTATGCGGTTCGTTCATCATTTCATACAATAGAATGCACCGAATTTAAAATGTTATTTTTTTAATAAATATATGATAACTCAAATTTCAGCGATACGTAATTTCCCTAGGATATTAAAGATTTAAGATAGTAGTTACCTAGCGTTTTCTTAAAATTCGAAGCGTTTAAATTTATTTCTTTTCAAGTAATATTTATTGTGTTTCAGTACAAGTGGCTACTCTCGATGTTTCGTAATATCAACTATCAATAATTCAGTCTCCATTACTTCAGAATGCTGGCAAGTGGAGTTGCTTTGCTGAAGTTGCTTTAATGTGTCAAATATTGATCGGTTCCTAAGTGGAACACACATAATAGACCTGTCGACAGTGTCGGCACTCATGTAGCATTTTGCGCTTGCGAATAAGTAGGTAGGTGTTACCTATAAGGCTGGTTCGCTCTCGCAACCGACTGTTGCAACCTTGAAGCCTGAGAAAGCACATGTTACGAATACCCACCAGTGTATACGCGGCCCGACATTGCGGAATAATCTTTGCTTACGAACAGGCGTCGCTCACAATTACAACATCCTCTTTAATTTCGATAACAAACGAGCGCGTTAGTTTGAAGTAAATGTCAACTTTTCTATATTTAAAACCAGTTGGAACCGCGACATGTAGACGAAAAATATCCTTGAATTTAAATACATACCTATGTTATTATCAGTCAACACGGACTCTCACGCGTTACGAATTGATTTGACTTGATTAACGTCGTGAACAGCTTGTGTTTTTTAATCGGGGACGCGGACGTCTGGTAGGCGGAGTGCAACGGGCTATTGCCCACTTTGTGTTTGGCACTTATGTAGGTATTAATAGGATTATCGGGGTTCGCAGTTATCCCTGTTTGCTAGGGATCAAATCCATCTTCTCGTATTTGTTCACCAGATGTCCATTTTCCACTCGACAAAGTTTGTAACGTCATCAGTACCTACTACACACATGCTAATTTTCACGTTCAAACGGCAATATCATCCAAGGTTTGAGGCGTTATAGTTTCATCTCGCTCTTGTCGCTAGAATAGATAGCAACTATAATCACGTGTTTGCTGGGTTTTTCCCACGTTATATGTTTTTTATTCTTTGATGGCGAATTTTCGCGTAACTAACAACTTTTTGCCCCCTCTGTTGTTCACAATGTTATCGAAAAGTTCGAAAGCATCTTCCAATAACGAATTATCCTTCTCTTAACAGTGCAAGACATGAACTACCTAATATCATAATAAAGTGTGCACACACTTGAATTATTCATGAAATATCAACTTGTCTTTTATATACGTGCTACACTTATAAAATGTATATTAAATTCGAGACAAGATAAAAATGAGTTTGGGAGATAACAACTTTTTGTTTGGCGAGTTGTAAAAGGGCTCGACGCAATTGGCAGTGTTGCCTAAATACGTCTATTAGAAAATTGGCGGGTGTAATGTATTTTCTGTAATATTCACAGCCGTAAAGCGGAGTGCTCACAAAGAGACCGTTTTACGACGGTAAGGTCGGCAGACCCGTTCAAGGTTTATAGGAAACTGTCTAAGAACGTTTTGAGTCAGCATTCTCTTTATAATTCAGATTCTTTTAATGTGGGACCATCTTTGAAATTTGCTTTTCGTCTGATGGGACAGATATTGCGCAGTTTCCGTTTCAATCATTCCTGGCTTTGAAGCTTCTTATGGACCACTATAAAATGCTAGTGTAAGGTAAATATTTATTATAGATTCTTTTTTGGGAATCAGTATCATTAACCGGTAGATTATCTTTTTTAATCTGGGAATAGCCTAATACAGCTACGGGCGCTATGGGTTTATTTTGCTTTCGCATTCTGTTTTGCTTATCCAAAAATAACGCAACTTGTACCTACAGCAACCTTGTCCATTTTCCTCATCTTTAATGAATCTTTTCCCTTCATATGTCATGTAAAACATATTACCTTTCCCTTAGGAGCTCTTATGAAGTTAAATGGAACCCTTTGCTTATGTTAAGGGAATACATTTCAAAGTTTTCCCGGGGACTGTTCATATCTAACTAATGTTTTAAACGGGACAGAAGAAAGCGCTCAGACTTATTATAGTTAGAAAATTCTTGCGCACACAGGGAAATGCTTTAGCAGTCTTAGAATTTAGCCTAGACTGAAATGTAAGTAACTTTATCAACTTAATCTTCTGCAAAAAAAATGAACTTCTTGAAAAAAATACATAGATATTAATTTCCTTTACATCCTGGGCCTGTTGTTACAACTAATCATTTTAATTGAAACAGCAGAAACTTGGACTTGGTCTGTCTTGAGTATTTAAGCCATGATCTACGGACTTGTCGTTCTCGCGGTTAATCAGTCTATCTCGAGTCGATTAGACGACTTCCCACTCATAAAACACTTGTATTAACTTAATTATACATTTGATTCCGATAAGATTAATATAGTAAGGTCGTGTGCAATAAAATCGTTACTATTGGCGACGCATATTATGAGACAAATTAAAGTTATGATGATTGGACGTCAAGCTTTATTGGTTCAATTAATCTTAGTGAGAGTGTGGCGCCAAACTTGGGCTAACTAAAGACGACTGAATAAATTAAATCTTCCGAACGATCCTCATCGTGAAGACTTAATTTGTCGTCTATCAAGCTCTTATCGCCATCTTTCCTTATCATAATTGATTTTTCTAGCTAGAGATTATATCGCTGGATATGGATGGCCCGTGGCTAAATAATAACAGCCGCACAGGTCGATCGATCAGGTTAAGCTACGCTTGCCGCGGTTAGTCTGTGGATGGGTGACCATCTATATACTGAGACCCCTCCGTGCCTCGGAAAGCACGCTAAGCCGTTGGTCCCGGCTGTCATTCGTGGATCTTTGAGTCTTTACGGGTCGTCAGAAGCCCGAAATTTTGACAGCCAGTCTTACCAAGGCGTATCGTATTGCTCAGTAACTGGGTTGTGGAGGTCAGATAGGCAGTCGCTCTATGTAAAGTACAGTCTATCTATTCTGTAAAAATCTCACCGTGATAACATAGGTGAAGTGAGCGCAATCCCTAACATCAGGTGGAATGACAGCTCACTTTTTTTTTTGTGGATGGGAAATCATCAAATGACCTCCCGCTCTGGGTGGAGCAGAAGGGAGTGTCAGACTCTTACTGACTAAAACCCACCCGTGTTCCTGCCTTAGCGTGTTCCGGGGTAGCGGTAACCCTTTCGGACAATCCCGCTGCATGACAGCTCACTTCACCTTAGTTTTCACGGTGAGATTTTTACAGAATACCACTGCTGTTCCTAACTTGCACATGTCCGTTGAGAAGCTTGATTACGTAGGTACACTATATCACTTGCTACTCTTGTTAGTTCACCTGAAGCGACGTGTGTAAGAAAAAATTGGTAAAATATTATCCAAAATCTCAAATTCTCATTGATGAGAGGCCCGTAATGAGTAAATACCTACTGAGAATGAGAAGTACCAGTCTGAGAAAAAGGGCCCACAACAAATGGTTAATACAGGGCCACTTTATGACTAGCTACGCCACGCGTCAGTGAGAGATACAACAAAAATCAAATGAAAGAAAAATCAAGTGCTAGCCTAAGAAAAGAAGACAGTTTCTACAGCTAAGTTTGACTTCTGTGGCCAAGAAAAGAAGAAAAAGAAGACTGTTTTAGCCGCTCTACTTTTTCCATAGTGCTCCAGATACTGTGGCTTATTTCTATCATCAGTCACAGCAAATAAATGAGTAAGACTAGGATCACACGAATGGAATTGGAAACATCCGAGTCATTTCCCCTTGAAAGTATATATACAGGTAGGTACGTTTTTACATACTTAATTGTTATTAGTTTCGGTTTACCATTGTGCCTTGTTCTTTTTATTCCATTTCGCATGATATTATCTCTTTCAACATTTCCTTTACAAATCCAATCAATTAGTAGGTAAGTAGGTAGGTATGTGCGTTGAACGCGAAATATTTACTTATTTAACTAATAATTAGTTTTCATGTCATATTCACGTGTTTTAACTGGTACAATTATGTATTAACAAAGTAAATAAATGCTGAAACTGATAGATTGTAAACAATGAACGGAAACCGTTCAGAATACACAAATAATTACATATGTGCCACGCAGTGGAAAGCATTGGAGTACCTACATATTTAAATAACCGGTTTGAAATGGAACGGACAGTAGTTATTTGTGAACTAATTTGATTGGGAGCGAATGACAGACAAACAGTGGAAAATCAGCGGTGACATTGCCATAGCAACGAGTAAATAAAGTTCAAAGTTGCTTCACGCATACCGATGAATGTTTCATGATGATGTCCGAACATAAAAATGGAACAGCGGAAAAATAAAACACATTTGTTTCCTTTCCAACAGAAATGTAATACCTACGCAGTTTTCATTTTCAAGTTCATCAATGATTTTATGTTCTACAAACATTACTCATCGGACCTTCGTCTTGCCCTTGCTTCGCAGCTATGTAAATTACTGAGGATTCAAGTTGAACGTACGAACGTCAGATAAGCGTACGAAACTCTAAAAATTATCTTTGGCTCCTTGTCTAAAGACTGCGTATCTTATCGTAGTCGATAAAATGCTGAACGGTCGCTTACAGAAGGTACAGGACGAGGTCGCGACTCTGCTTGTTTTATGAGTCTACCCTCATAAAGTTGCTAAACCGTCATGTCGAAAATTTAACGAAATTGATTAGTTCAAAGTCAAAGTCAAATCATTTACTCATTTCTATTCTATTTTTTATTATGGCAAGCAAAGCCGATATCGACTATTCTGCCAATGTCAAAAGTGAATTAGAAATGCAAGTCACGTGCAAATCATTTATTTCAAATAGGCACATAAAAGGCAACTTTGGAACGTCAGAACAAAAAAAAAAAACAATGGACTTCCAAAAATGACACTACAAAGTGAAAAATAACTTTAATTTCGGACGTCAGAGTCGTTGGGTTCAAATTTTCGTTGTTTGCCACCGACAGTCGAATTGAGAACCTCTTCCCTTTTGAAATCGGTTAAATATAAAGTTGATTCTAGTCGCCCCTTGCAAAAGGTAGTTTCGTGTCAAGAAAAACGGGCAAGAAACTACTGTACTCTTTTAAAATCTTTCACAAGATTATGGATATTCTTGTTAATGCTAATAGTTAAGGACTTAAGGTGGAACTAGTTGAGCTCGCAACTGGTTATGGCCAATAAGCTCGCTGTCTCACCTGACTTCGCGTCCGGCAGAGAAAGTATCAGTGCAAGTATCATTTAGACGCTAATCTACGAGCACAGCGTCTAGTTCTCACGCACAGAAACACCGTTCTGAACTGAAAGGCGCGAAAAAAAAATCGAAAAGTGCTTTGGAAAATCGAGTTTTATAAAAAAATCACTGCCTAAATCATTTACAAATAAAGTTTATTGAACTCTTCTATTAATGAGCTTTGTTGGTACCGACTTTGTTTTGAAGATTTTACAGTTCTTTTATTACTTATTTACACCCAAAGTTATATTAAAAATAGCAAGAAAAACGAATCTTTGTTGGCCCATAACTTTTAATGGCTTTTTATTTTACTATTCTGTTTCCTTAAAGGCAAAATGTATAACAAGACAAAACGATATCATGTTTAACTTTGGATGCACAATGTCAAACAGTGGAGTAATACTCTCCCGAAAAGAAAAAAATAGTAATAGTATGGAAAAAAATAGGTATCGACTAGTGGCACCTTATGGACATAAATACTTACTAATGAACATCTTGGGAAATTGTGTTAAGAATTGATTCACGAGGAATTTCCTGAGAAGGTAAGGCAAACAAGGAAAAAACATTAAGTACATTAATTGCATCATTAGAAAGTAACGTAATTGGACACCTGCACACTAATTGCGTCACAGACTATCAATCATATAGTGGGATTTCGCTAATCCATTGTTTCATATGTTCAAAAAAATTGTCTGCTCAACAACGTAAATAACGCAATGAATGTTGTTGAACTGTCAAAAAGAAAGCCATTGCTAGGTAGGTACTGATAGTGTGTTATGCAATTACCCCGCTAAAAATAGAGTAAATTATGTGAACTTTATGCAATAAAGATTTGAATTTGAACTACGATATGAAGGTTACCCTTCTACTGTTACAGATGATGTCATTTCGCGTGGTTCAGTCTAATATTTTTCTTCAACCTACTCTAATTATTATGAGAAAGTGTAAACTAAGTACTGCCAGGTCTATCAATTGCAGGCGGGGCGTGGCGTATGGCGGGACCGGCTGGCGTGACGTCATGCGCGCGAAAAATAACGCCGATCTATTATTGGACGTGTTATATTATAAGGCACATCTATCTTCGAGTTGAGGCAGTTCTTCAGTTCTTATATCGAATCAAACGTACAAACAGTTAAAAGCAAGCAATGTTATTTTGTCGAGAGGTTATCAAAGGAAACGTGTGGATTTTGTTTGTTGATAAACGCGATAAAGTCACCGTTTGCCTCGATTTGAATGAATTAAACACTCCGGTGTTGTGATAACATTGTTCTTAGAGTATCTACTTTTGAAAATGGTGAAGTGGTCTTTGCACGCCCCGGCTGTGTGGCACTGAAGGTGTCGAGTAACTGGACATATTAGTTTCTAGATATCTAGCCTCTACCTAAGATATCTAGAAACTAACATGCCTGAATCAGTCTATAAATTAATGCTTTTATGTTTTATCTACTATCTATTAAAGACACGGGTTACCGAGGAGTATGCATACGTCGTACAAATGTCACAGATATCATTATCATACCTAGACTTTATCAAAGAGTTTAACTTTCTTGCCGTTTTATGCAAAATGTCTTTTATTTTTTCTATGAAACATGTTTTTACTTTTTTTCCTTTTTTCTCTCTGCAAAATGTCTTTCCTTTTTCAAATCTTTCTGTTCTTTTTGCAAATGCATTCCGTAATTAAACATATTCCTGTTAAAAAAGTACCACCCACTGTTCTCATACCCTAGATAGCGAAACGAGTCATTCGATAAAGTAGTGCCGTTTTACTCATGCCAAAACGGTATCGATATTTTTGGCAGCCTTAATAATGAGACTACGGATGTTAATTGGATTTATAATTTGAAGTCTAAAATACATTTTGTGCCTGCCAAAATGACATCGAAATAAGCTGTTGGGAGTACCTGTGGATTTTTTAAAGGTTGTGCTGTTGGCAAAGGTCGTGTAAGGTTACTGTCAGGGACCAAAGATTGAAGTGAAATAAATACCTCATTATGATTGATTTATTATCGGAATAAGTTTATTATTGCGTGTAATCTGAAGGCCAATTCTCGTAATTTAAAAATCTAGTCGCAGTCTCATCTCGGCGACAAACAAATGTCAAAAACTTGTCAAAATGTAGGGAAATTAGAGGTATTTTTGACAGATTAACACAGATCAAAATGTGAACGTTCCCAAAATTACGAGAATTGCCCCTCTGATTTTAAGTTTTTTAAAACATGGCTGTGTAAATTAAACCCAAGTAATGTTTGCACTTAACCTAAGTAACCCCTAATTATTCTGTTACGAAATAAAAGGTCATGTCTACTCCAAATTGCCGGCATACTAATTACGTATGTAAATGTTTCCATTTTAAATGTATTACTTGAAGGGACCGACTGGATGTGGCACGCTTTTTATTAGCGCCGGGTGTAATGTGACGCGATAAACTCAATTATCTCGGCACACATTGCCTTTCGTGTCGTGTGAACGAGCAAAAGAGACAGCAACAGCCTTTTAATGAAATGAAACTCGGTTCCCAATTACGAAAAACTACAAAAATTATTTTAATAAAAAAAATGAGAGTGTGGAAACGGAAATTGTTGTTAGCTGTTATCAATCCATCATTTGATAATTAGAATTGGCGTAGGTGCGATATAGTGGGTGTGACGTCAGAGGATATTAATATACCGTTTCACACCATAGAACAAGGGTTCCCGGCATAAATAAACGGCTTTATCCCGGGTTAAAATATAGCCCGAATTAGCACGGCCGGATAATTTGTTAGTCGCCTTTTGTAAACATCGTGGTTGACGTAATAAACATTGGATGGACGTACCATCGCGAACACTGGCGGTGGACCACTTTTCAACCTTATAACCAAGGACATATTTATTCTGTGCTAAGGATCACGTCTTAAGACGACTTTAGACATCGTACGCTGGCAATGGCGGAGATCAGTGCATGCTTGTACAATGTCAGCAAATTGGGAATAGATTTCGAAGAAGAACAATAAATTGTCAAGTAACTAAAGAAAATTTTCCTATCCATTAATTAATATATTTTCATGTTATGAGGGTGAAAAGTGGTCAGCCGCCACTGTCCGCGGTTGTACCTACGTAACTAATAGACGTATAACGTGGTGTAAGTATCTATATTACATGTTCTTTTTCTTTATGGACGGAATATAACTGAGCAGTATCAATATCAGTAGGTAGCGTTGTGTTGAGAGATTCCAGCTGGCTGTAGTCACTGATAGGTTGATAACCTATTAGGTACCTAGATATTGCTGCATGCAATGATGTACTTAACTTTAGTAGATGTCTCCTACATTGGTAGGTATTTTACAATAATTATGCAAGAAATGTAACTAGGTTTTCAGATATCTAAGTACACTAACTTGGTAACTGAGTCTCTGAGAGGTATTGGTGGTTGCATATAAATGCCCCAATCAATCAATCATTTCCCTCCTTTTTCTATGGTAGTTTTAAGTGCAATTAAGTGTGTATTGTATTTGGATCAAGCTATACATAAGCAGTATAAGCTGACTTCTGATTGTGCAAAAAACCTATACAATGCGAGGTCAGCTAATACTGGAATTGTATAGCTTGGTGTGTCGCCGTGTGTGCATAACGGAAATTTGACTTTCAGTATCTATCTATATCTTATATCTATACCATAGAATAACTAAAACTTATAAATAAGCTGAAGAGTTTGCTTGTTTGAACGCGCTAATCTCTGGTACCTACTATCAGTCGGATTTGATTTTTGAATTCTTGAGAAAGGCTATAGGCTAGGCAGAGAGGCTATTTAGCATCACGCTAGGATCCTTAGGAGGAAAAAGGAAAAAGTCGAAAAGAACGCTTAGCGAAAACGAAGTAAGTACTAGCGCGGGCAGGCGATGTGATACAACAGGGTGGGTCGATAAGAAATTTCACGCGGACGAAGTCGCGTGCAGAAACTAGTGAACTTTTTTTATTCCCGACGAAAAAAAGAAGGAGGTTCGCAAGTCGACGCCTAACTATATTTGTTTTTTTTTATGTATCTCACGCATAACTGTTTTCAAAGTAGTCCGATTTTTTAATCACAAAACGGTAAGTATACATTCTCAGATATCAATAAGGAACAATCGCTCATTAATAATTAATTAGCTTTAAGTAACGCATCAATATTCATACCGTCGCGTCGGCCGCACGTCACTTACGTAAACAGAAAAAAAAAACAACATCAACACATACAAAAAGCTAAACGAAGAAACGTGCAGTGTTGCCAAGTTTTACATAAGCGAATTAGCAATTTTTGTCACAAAGTGGCATTACGGTGGTCTGACATTGTTGTGTATTTTTACCGGGCTGTCTTCGACGAATGCTTGGCAGCAATTCAACGGTGCCTCAATGACGACTCGTTCTATTCCTGTATGACATTGCTCTTGGTGTTAGGCCATCACAAGGACAGCATGGCCGTGCTATTCTATATCTATTGCACGACTCATAATGAGAAGCATTAGAGAGCGCTTTCCGATCGAAACATTTTTTTGCCTGCTTTCTGCAACTGTTTCTATTTTTATACTCCTTATTTTGTGCCCCCTTGTTTGACCCCTCCCGCTCAGGGTGGAGCAGGAGG
Source organism: Globia sparganii (assembly GCA_949316385.1). NCBI lineage: Eukaryota > Metazoa > Arthropoda > Insecta > Lepidoptera > Noctuidae > Globia > Globia sparganii. The sequence continues at coordinate 5,574,409 of OX438667.1, forward strand.
AAGTGTCAGACTCTTACTGACTAAAACCCACCCGTGTTCCTTCCTTAGCCCTTTATGTTCCGGGGCAGCGCTAACCCTTTCGGACAATCCCGCTGCCCGTGATCGGGCCCTAACAGTCGGCCATAATTGGTGCAGTATTACAATCTTTGACCCCAGTTACTGCGTGTTTTGTTCTCATGTTATTTCAAGGTGCAATGTTCTATAAGGTTGTCATTCGCAGATCTTTGGCAGTCGTTACGGGTTAGTCTGGGTATGAAAAAAAAAACTGGGTTGTGGTAGGTCAGATAGGCAGTCGCTCCATGTAAAGTACTTGGGAAATGGTTAGCCTAGGGATTGATTGTTCGGATAACGCCCTCTTCCAGTCCCCCTAAATAGGTCCACATCAGGACCCGATGTGGTGGCGCGTAGTGTTCCACGCGCGCCTCTCTTACACGTCGCGGGGGGAGTCAAACACCTCACTCCCCCCTGACCCGAGGAGGCCAGCAGTGGCGGGCCGTCGCCTCTGCGGGGGACTGTCTGTCTGGGGGGATCTGTCGGGGGTTGGGGAAGGATCGTAGGTACGTTCCCACGACCCCCGGCGTAGGTGTGAGATGGAACACCGGGGTGGGTTTTAGTCAGCAAGAGTATGACAGAAACCGCCGCCTGACCCAGGGCGGCGGACCTCCATGAGGATTTTCCACAACAAAACAAAAAAAAAAGGGACTGATGGTTCTACAAGGTTATCTACCGCCATGTTTGTGAATTCACGGAATCTGGTATTAATTTTTGCTAGCGTCCAGTTCCCAGTATCTGTTGATATACCCCTCTGGCGATGTTTTCTAATAAACATTGGTCAAGATTTAGCTTCTGGAAAAAACGTCATCATCATCATCATCTGCCTAGCCTTTTCCCAACTATGTTGGGATCGGCTACCAGTCTAACCGGATGCAGCTGAATATTTTACATGGAGCAACTGCCTATCTGACCTCCACAACCCAGTTACTGGGTATTACGATACCCCTTGGTAAGAATGGTTGTCAGACTTTCTGGCTTCTGACTAACCGTAACGTGTCAAAGATCCACGAATGACAGCCGGGACCAACGGCTTAACGTGCTTTCCGAGGCACGGAGGGGTCTCGGTATGTAAGATGGTCACCCATCCACAGACCAACCGCGGCAAGCGTAGCGTAACCTGATCGGTCGTCCTGTGCGGCTTTTATTATTTAGCCACGGGCCTCTCTTTATGTCATTCAGGTTGGCTGGACAAATCTTCAAAATAGCTCGCATTTAACTAGGTCAATAGTGCATTTTATGTGACAGCTAAACACCCTTATTTCAGAATTTGTGACGCTACAGAATCTTAGATAATCGATCGACAACGTGTCCAGCCATCTTGAAATACCACTTTTCGCTGGTCTCTCAATCTCGGTAACGGAAGTGATTTTGACGACTTTTTGCATATCAACGGGCGTCACATAAATTTGTGACAGGCATCGAGCTAAAAGTTTTGTGATACGAACAGCGGTTTTGTAGAAAAATGCAAAAATCTGTGTCCAGCCATCTTGAATTTACTTATAAAACTTTTGGCTGGCACTTCTGAATCTCAATAACGGGAGCGTTTTCGAATATGGTTCCTTTACTAACATTTAGTGACGCAATTTGTGACAGTAATAACGTTCGATTTATGGCGTCACATGTAAGGGTTTACGAGAAATCAGTAAAAACTTACATGTCCAAATAACCTGCGTTCAAGCTGGCTGGACACATGTATCTCCGCTGCCTGATGATCTACGGCCTTCGAAATATATTCAAATTTTTGTGACGGGGACGATAATGATTTACTGAATTTGTGACGGAGAAACTTTGAGTAGTTTCAAAGATATTGATCATTTAAATTTTCCCATACAAACATCCATTAATATTGTGAGGTGACCATATTTTTTACATAAATAAAGTCTCAATGGTATTGAGATAGAAAGTGTCGATTCCATCTGGTTTTTTTTTATTTTTATTATGTCTGTCCGATACTTATTTTATATAATTATGCCGATATATACTTTTTCATTTAAATACCTTCGAGCATTAGTTATCCTGACACAATGGTGTCAATTCTCTTGTACACCGAACTACACTATGACTAAAATTACTTACTTTTGGCTATGAGAATCTTAGAGCTATTCTGCATTAAAATATCTCTAAATTTAAAAATAATTTTGACACAACCAAATCGAATTTGACAATCGCGACTCCACGTGATAAGTAGGTATTTTTTTTGTTTGTTTGGCTTCGCACGGTTTGTGCATTCAGCCAAAAAGTAGATACTCATTTGCCCTCATCATCATCATCTGCCTAGCCTTTTCCCAACTATGTTGAGGTCGGCTTCCAGTCTAACCGGATGCAGCTGAATACCAGTGTTTTACATGGAGCGACTGCCTATCTGACCTCCACAACCCAGTTACTGGGTAATACGATACCCCTTGGTAAGACTGGTTGTCAGACTTTCGGGCTTCTGACTACCCGTAACGGCTGTCAAAGATACACGAATGACAACCAGGATGCTTTCCGAGGCACGGAGGGGTCTCGGTATGTAAAGTTGGTCACCCATCCACAGACCAACCGCGGCAAGCGTAGCTTAACCTGATCGATCGACCTGTGCGGCTGTTATTATTTAGCAACGGGCCCCTCCCCGTGTTTTTTTTTGAGTCCAAGGGGCATAGTGGGGCAACCTCGACCTCCTTTTTATGGAATTTTTCACTTTTATAGGGAAAATATGAAACATTATTACCAACGTGTTGAGTTTTAAGGGTATGCGGGTTTCTAAAAGGGGGTCGAAATTTTCATTATTTTTGCGATAGGACACACCGTTTTCGAGATATAAGCAAAAGAAAAGAAAATCAAAAAACAGTACTGTTTTTGCATCCGAAGTCGAGATGTTGGTGTGAATTTTAGCTCATGCCAACAAATTTTATTCCACACCTTTTAAGTCGCGATTAAAAATAGTCAGATTTAGTTAGAGAATCTAAATTTTAGGTGAAAAACCTCAAATTCAGAATAGCAAAATTACTATTTTCTCTAAACTATTAACTTAGTGCAATCTTAGTGCTGTCAAACTAAAATTTAGTTAAGTTGTGTCACTTTAGTTAATTTCAGAATGGGAAATCATCATTTGACAGGAATAAACTAAATTTTGGTGATTTGTAGTCTAGTTTAGACGCATTTGTGACAAGAGAATCGGCACCAATACCTACCTATGTACTTACCATGAAAAACACCAATACCTACCTACTAAAAAAAGTAGGTATCTGCACGTAAATAATAACATCAAAAAGTTACCCCCCCCCCCCCTTCCTCACTTCTACACTTTTGTCATCTATCGATTTAAGGCGAAAGCGCTAGGGTAGCCCGCGAAATTCAATTTTTTTTTACGTTTTTTTCAATTTGCTGGCAGTATTAAGTTGTACGTTGATTAAAATATGATTCGCGGCCGTAACAAATATGTATTTACAGAATTATAATCTATAAATTCATCAACACAACTCTCTAAGACCAAAGTAATCCCCAAGAATGACTATTTCATGAAATTTTCACATTTGGGGATTATACTAACTTAACAAGTTGTATTACTGATTGTTGTAATGATTATATTAATTCTGTCAACTACTATCACCAAAACACGGATTTTCGTCCATTAAATAAAACACCTTAAAATATACTTAGTCCTACATAAAACCTATAATATTGGTAACCCTACTGCAGTGTTTGTATGGGAAAATTTAAATGATCAATATCTTTGAAACTACTCAAAGTTTCTCCGTCACAAATTCAGTAAATCATTATCGTCCCCGTCACAAAAATTTGAATATATTTCGAAGGCCGTAGATCATCAGGCAGCGGAGATACATGTGTCCAGCCAGCTTGAACGCAGGTTATTTGGACATGTAAGTTTTTACTGATTTCTCGTAAACCCTTACATGTGACGCCATAAATCGAACGTTATTACTGTCACAAATTGCGTCACTAAATGTTAGTAAAGGAACCATATTCGAAAACGCTCCCGTTATTGAGATTCAGAAGTGCCAGCCAAAAGTTTTATACGTAAATTCAAGATGGCTGGACACAGATTTTTGCATTTTTCTACAAAACCGCTGTTCGTATCACAAAACTTTTAGCTCGATGCCTGTCACAAATTTATGTGACGCCCGTTGATATGCAAAAAGTCGTCAAAATCACTTCCATTACCGAGATTGAGAGACCAGCGAAAAGTGGTTTTTCAAGATGGCTGGACACGTTTTCGATCGATTATCTAAGATTCTGTAGCGTCACAAATTCTGAAATAAAGGTGTTTAGCCGTCACATAAAATGCACTATTGACCTAGTTAAATGCGAGCTATTTTGAAGATTTGTCCAGCCAGCCTGAATGACATCTCTCTTTTGGAAAAAACGTAAGTGAAGAAAATATTTCCCGAAAATGTAGGTACCTAATGATTCTTTGGCATTTTTACGAAAAATTCTTACCTTCGTTGGTCTTGGTCAACCCTAGTGATATTGATGTCGATAAATAGGTAGGGGAGACTGAGGACACTTGATCCCCCCTTTTGTTTTTTTGCCATTATTTCGTAAATATTGATTTGATTTGAAATATCTTGGTACTGAAATACGTGGAATTTCATTGGCTATGCTAAGGATAATTGCTAATGATATCGTTATATAAATTTAGTAACCAGCCCATGAAAACTTCGTATAGGGAATGATATCATGTGTCCCATATATATGTCTGACTTGATCCCCCCCCTCTGGAACACTTGATCCTGGGGGGAACAAGTCTCCCACATTTAGGGTGATATGATACCAATATAAAAGAAAATGAAAAAACCTATGTTATTTTTTTTTAAATCGATTTATTAGCATAGTAGGTAAACTAGAAATAACAACAACGTATCCACTGTTTTAGTAAATCACATATAAGTACCTAAGTTTTCAGCAAGCATCACTTAATGTTCTTATTATCACAGAATCTTCTGGTTGAACTAAATTAACGAGAAATCATAAAATAAATTTTGCGTTTAGCACAACAAAACAAAATACCTTTGGTGAAAATAATATTAAAGTTAAGTTATTTTTTTTTTCTTATATTTTCTCTTTTCACTTTTTATTTCTTAATATTAAATTTTCTTAATAATTTTGGAAACTCAAAACTAATGACTCTCTTATATGATGATTTCACTTTTGGAACTGGTAGTTTTTTCACTACTTGACATTTAGCAATTGAACAAATATCCTCGTTAACAGGCCACTTGAACATTTTATCATTAATTATTTTAGCGAATTTAATGTTATATTCACATTCATCAAACGCACTTAAAAATGATTCTGGCGATGGCGGTAATTCTTCATCCTCTGACGTAACAGCCAACTCCAAGATTTCCTTGTCGATCGGTATTCTTTTTTTTTGCACCTTCTTTTGTTTTATATACTCTAGGCATATTGAATCCTGAAATCCGGCGGGATCATGGGAGCTATTCTCTAAGGATACAGCCTTGCGGACAGCGCTGTCGCAACTGTCAAACCCACCGCGACAGCGCTGCGACAGCGCTGCCCGCAAGGCTGTATCCTTAGAGAATAGCATGGCTGATCTCCCATAAGAAAGTGTACCATGTGTACCCTAGCTATGACGAGGTTATAAAAAACTATTGTAAAAAAACCTACTACTATTAACACTTTTCTATGATACAGGCGTATAAACACATATATAGTGACTAGTTTAAAAGTGATACTTACCCAAATAAGTTTAATAACCAATTATTTAATCAAAATAAATACTTACGAAAAATATTTTCCTTCAACACGAAACACTTATTCATCCGCCATCTGTTCAACTGTCAAATTTGAATGGATTAACAACTTTATAAAGTTAGAACTTACCGTAGACTACAAATTTTGCTGCTCTAATATTATGTAGTGTTCACAGAAGCTCTGTAAGTCCACTGTACCTAGTCTCCCGTAAGGATCAAGTATCCTCAGTCTCCCCTAGAGGTACTCACATTCATCGATAATTAAGAACCGGTGTTTCCATCGTCCGTCTTCATTGAACGTATCATACAAACAAAGGTGTTCGGAAAGGCCAAGTATAAATATTTAGAGTTTGATGTTGTTATCTGCATGTACAGTCAACAAAAGAGATAAGTATGCAGGATCGTCGGATATAGTTGAAGTTTAGTAAGAAACCGATGGATGTTCTCGAATAAAATTTAATTTTATTAATAGAAAACAACACCGGTTTCTTACTAAACTTTAACTATATTCGACGATCCTGCATACTTATCTCTTTTGTTGACTGTACATATGTACCTATATTGTATAGATAAGAAAAGTAACGCGAGGTGAGACACCAATTATTACGTAATTTCAAATTGGTTTATGTAATGTTATGAAGATATTTTGAATAAGTTGGAAATTATTATTGAGAGTTTTCCAGACACTTGGTATCCATTGCTTTGTTTTTAAATAAATGATCGGTTCTGTATTTCGTTGTTCAGCGCTTCCAAGCTGTTTATAAAACATACTTTTGTTACGGACTCTTTGGTTTTTTATATTTTATTCTTTATTATTTCAAATTTAAATTGTTTTGCGGTTCTTAGATTGTGTCAGTTGTTACTAATATTGTCTGTCAAACAGTGTGTTTTTCTTCCTATCCATTATAATAATAAAATACATTCATTTACAAGGTAACTATTTCACTTTCGGATCTCATCTTTTTTACTTGTCTTAACTATCAAACATGTAATTTTTCATGAGATGGGCTGGGTTGTAAGCTGCCAAAAAGTCTACTAAAAACATATTTCTCACCGGTAGAAAATATCGTTTTTAATCTTTAAACAGCGGGGTAATTGCAGAACACCCTAACAGTAGCAATAGTTTTCATTTTGAAAGTTCGACAACATTCATTGCGTTATTTACGTTGTTGAGCAGACAAATTTTTCGAACATATGAAGCAATGGATTTGCAATATCCTTCAAAATGATTCAGATTGTGGTTGATCGCGTATTACGCAATTGGGGTACTGTTCATAGAAACAAATATCCAAAACAAATAAAGAGTTCTACACTCTGTTGTTTTTGTGAACATTAGTAGATCAATGAGGGGTCAAAGATACAGGCTGACCTTATTAGTATAACTAGCTTTTGCCAGCGACTTCGTCCGCATGGAATAATGACTTCCGGAAATTGAGGCACTAACTCTCATAGAGTTTAACCGATGTGCTCTTTCTTCTGCCGATTCTTGAGAACGCGTATTTCTCATTCAACGTGTTTTTCAAGACAATAGCGGGCGGACGCCGGCGTCCGCTTGGGGCTTGAATAACTAAAAATATATAACTACGTCTAATATATAAAATAATATATAATAAAACCTACTTCACTTAAAACTAAATACCTATAACTACTATAATTAATAATACCTATACCTATAATTAATAAAAGTACCTACGCTTTTACCTACTTAATATTAAAAAAAACTGAACATAAATTAACCAAAACTTACCTACTACTAACTAACTACTACTAACCTATTACTACTTCACCTAAAAAGAAATCCTGTTTTCCCAACATTTCCCTTCACTGCTCTGCTCCTATTGATCGTAGCGTGATGAAAAGTATACTATAACCTGCCCAGGAGTATGAAGAACAATTGTACCAAGTTTCGTTGAAATCCGTCGAGTGGTTTTTGTTTCTATAACGAACATACAGACAGACAGACAGACAAAAATTTTACTGATTGCATTTTTGGCGTCAGTAACGATCACTAATCACCCGCTGATAGTTATTTTGGAAATATATTTCATGTACAGAATTGACCTCTCTACAGATTTATTATAAGTATAGATAAATAAAATACTTAATTATGACCTTTAAAAGGCTAGACGAGGGGCCCGTGGCTAAGTATTAACCACCGCACAGGTCGATCGATCAGGTTAAGCTACGCTTGTCGCGGTTGTTCTGTGGATGGGTGACCATCTTTACATACCGAGACCCCTCCGTACCTCGGAAAGTACGTTAAGCCGTTGGTCCCGGCTGTCATTCGTGGATCTTTGACAGTCGTTATGGGTATTCAGAAGCCTGAAAGTCTGACAACCAGTCTTACCAAGGGGTATCGAATTACCCAGTAACTGGGTTGTGGAGGTCAGATAGACAGTCGCTCCACGTAAAACACTGGTATTCAGCTGCATACGGTTAGACTGGAAGCCGACCCTAACATAGTTGGGAAAAGGCTAGGCAGATGATGGTGAATTTGTAATATTGCGTACCTAACTCCATTTACTGCACTATTATTCCTGTCGATACAACTTTATCTTGTCGCTCCAAGTTTCCATTCCCCCGTCAGTCGCCGTCACCGTCTCGACACATTATTATCATGGTAAGCAAGTCATGCCAAGTAATTTGACTTAGCGAGCAACGCCGGCGCCATTTTTAGACCAGTCTCGTATGGAAATGTGATTTATTTGATGCAAATAGTATCCTGGGATGGTTCAGGATTAGCAGAGGGGAAGCGGATTCAGACTCAGACATATTTGGATTTGATGTGGGGATTAAAAGTTTTAGTAGGACAAAGGAAAGTGACATGGTCGTGAAATGTTAACAGTCCTTGTGTTTGTTTTTCAGAAAACGTATTACAAATATCAATTGAGATAAACGGTTGTTTTGGGTGCGAATCGATATTTTCTCGAAGTGTCCCATCTCTTTTCCTAATTGTCAACGCACGGACAGAGCAAATGGCTGGTTCAGACACCAGAATAGTCGATTCTGACATAAAAAAATAAAATAAAACAGAAGCTCAAAAGATTACAGAGATTTTACTTGGCTCCAAACTAGGCAAGCCTGTACTTGGGCATCAATATGGAGAGTTTACCACTTGAACATTTATTTTAAAAACACGTTAGGTAATAAAAGTGTATGTAAAATATAAAAATTATGAAATTATTCTTGCATACAAATTGATCAATCTTTCAATTGACTTATCTTTTAAATTATCACAAGATTTAAAAACAACACCCGTGATCTTTAAAGCAGACACAATATTTATGTCTTATTTTTATTTTACGTAAAGCAACTCTTCGTAGACCAACAAGCAACGCCCAGTCCGTGTTTGAAAACATCATATTTCTTTATTTTGTGACATTTCAGCTTTTAAAACTAGATATGTAGGTTTTTATTAAAACTAAGTATAATATCGCGATATAGTGCTAAAGTCTTGTTATTTTTAACGTATCACTATTTATTTATTTACAGCTCAGACGGAACCATCTGGTCGCAATGCTGGATTAATGACGAGTTGATTGAAGCTTAGGATAGTGCCTAGTGTACTCCACGGTCAATGGTAGATGTAACCTAAATAGTTAAGTAGGTACATATGTATTTTTCGCCATCGCATGGCTTCGCAGTCGCTCCATGTAAAATACTGACATTTTGACGAGTTATACCTACGAACATAAATGTAGGGAACAGCTGATTTATTTTTCGCAATTTCAGGTTTGGTTCCATAGTAAAAGTTGTTCATAATGATGAGTACAATGACCTCTTAAGAGGTTGTTGGTATTTTTCTAATAACCCTGTATACCAGAAAATATCGTACAGTCACCAAAAGAGATACTTATCTATTTTGGTGACTGTACGATATATTTCAAATTTCATTCAAAAACTTCTATGGGTTTTTTACTAAACTTAAACTATAGGTATCCGACGACCCTGGTTACTTACCAGGGTCGTCGGATACCTATAGTTGAAGTTTAGTAAAAAACCGATAGAAGTTTTTGAATGAAATTTTAGTTTAGAAAAGAACTGTTTGTTTTCAATTCATTAAATCAAATTTTATCCGAAAACGTCCATCGGTTTCTTATTAAACTTCAACTATAATCCAACGACCCAGTCTATCGATTCTGTAAAAATCTCACCGTGATAACATAGGTGAAGTGAGCGTGAAGTGAACTATAAATGGAGGCAATCCCTAACATCAGGTGGAATGACAGCTCACTTCACCTTAGTTTTCACGGTGAGATTTTTACAGAATAGCACGGCTGGTTACTTATCTCCTTTGGTGACCGTACATGACAGCGTCGTATAAACTATCGCACAAACTGTAATACCATCACCTTTACATACCGAGAGCCCTGCGTGCCTCGGAAAGCACGTTAAGACGCTGAAAACCAATATTGAGCTCCGATGTTTAGGTATTTTTAGCCACGCCCACTATTTCTCCGATATCCTAGCGCCATTCTTAAAAGGATGTGATACAGCGAACTACCAAGGATGAAACAAAGTGACGCGGTCAATAATAATTACCAATGAACCAATAGAGGGCGCTCTTATATATTTATTGTTCTGTATGAAGTGCTAAAATCAAATTAGACAAGGCGATTAAAAAAACAAATGAATATTTTTACCCCTTTTTTAAAATTATTTTAAGTATTTACACTGATTTTTTTAAACGATTTACACTGAATTAGACGCTGACAAGAACCAAATAGGCTTGTCTCAAACAATTTTTTAGCCAAATCTATACCTACAGTTTGTGACGGCGAAAAAAATATATGTTAATCTTGAACATATTTCTGAGAACCCTGTTGTATTCAAAACAGGTTTTTGAAAAGTTTTCTCGATACAATAAAATGGTAAACTAACCTCTTAAAATGATCTTTTAACAAAAATATCTCTATTAATTATCAACGTACATTGGTAAAATTTATAACAATAACGTATCATATTCAAGTACAGAACTTGGTTGTTTTTTATTTTTGACTACTCAACCTATTTTTAAGTAATTAATTATTTTTTGGTTTGTATAAAGTTACGAGCGTCGCGTCATCGCGCTTCTCTTTCTTATGTTTCATTTAATATTTTGTTTTTTGAGAACTTATTTTATTTTGTTCTTTTAGCTACAATAAATTGTAAAAATATTAGCATTAGCACGTAGACATTTGTATAGGTGATTTTATAAGTTGTACAGGTACATATTGTATAAGTTATACAGGTACATATAGTTCTAAGTTGTGTAAATATTTTCTGTGTAAAATGGGAAAAAAACAAAAATGCCAAAGGCCAGCAAAAAAGCGCTTCTATAATAATAAACAAAAACATCTCATGGAAGTAGTAAAGTAAGTAATTTTTATAATGTAATATCACAGTATAATTATATACAGTATTGTAACTCGGCCGTATCTTGGACATAAATGCCTACAGCCGCGCGGTACGTAAACATACGATAGGGCTGCCCGCCTCCAGCATTTGAATTACATTTGCCTACTTTGTGTTTCCATTTAGTTTTGTGACTGTAAATATACTTTATTTCATATAAAAAAATAAAATAAGTACTTTGTGAATTGATTAGGAAGTGTTCAATAAAAATGCATGTTGTTTTTTGATTGGTAGATTTAATTAAAAAACCAAGTTTATGTTTGAAAAACAAATCGGTCTTATAAATTTGCGACCGAAAAATATTTGCGCCTTGACTGAGACGTACGAAACGCTTTATTATTAAATTTTAAAGTATAAAAAATCCGCATTCTAATATAAAGCTTAATTAAAATTGTTTTGGGAAACATGGACAAGGTGGAGAACTCCAATCTTTACAAACTTCAACACCTACCTACTCAACTACAATGCAAGAAAGAGTAATTTTAATAACTTTTTATCTCAGCTTATTAACGTCTCTATAAATTAGGTACCTACAACTCGCAACAACTCAAAACAAAAATTCGTTGGTCACCAATGCCAAGCTGCACAGCTGGCTACGAATGTTTTAAAATCACAACCCTCTCAAATATCTAAATATTCTGTGAATATCTCATGAGTCTAGCTGTTGTTGTCGTTATTAATACCGAGAAAAAAAAACGGTTTTTAGTGGTATAATTGTTGTTATAGCAGCAGCAGAAATACTTAATCTGAGAAAATTTCAACTATCTAGTGACAGACAGACGGTCAAATTTATTTTTTCTAGTATTATCCATACACACAGTACAATAAACAATTATTATTAATAATAAAATACCACGTCTTTACTTTGAATTATACAAACTAACAAAACAAAACACACATGCCCCGAGGTTTTTAACACAAGCGTAAGTACCTACCGTATCATGATTCATGAACCGCCTATAACTACCTATTTCACTCTTGTCAATCACTTTCCTTTACTCTATTCACTTTATTAATCTAGACATCGTTTTTTTCGGGAGATAAAAGGAAATACTTATCCATTAAAAAGACACATTATGTACCTACCTACTAGTAAGTAAAATTATTTTATAGTCTTACCTTTCAGAGTTTCCAGGTAATCTAAAAAAAGTTATCCCTGGATGCGTTATTGACGAATTCATGCAACCAAAAACAGCACAATATATCCTACTCGTCATATTAAATATGTACTTGAACTTATTTTTAGTGAAAAAATCGCGCGGTTATTGTTAAAAAAACAACACACCGACCGTTCGTCACTGCGGCACAGTCGCGACTGTCTGCCTGCCGAGCGAATGCCGAGATCGCTTAGAGCATTAAACCAACCGGAGACGCAACGAGCACTAATATCTATGCGAATAAGTCTGTCACTTTCATCGCGGGGGACGAGGCAATGCACACAAATAGTGTTAGCACACTAATGCATTTTCGTTCGCGTTGTTACTCACGCACACGAAAAAATTATCGAACACAAGCATAAACTATACGCACACATGTACTAACTCACACAGAGACGCCCTGTCAGGATACGGCATGACGTCATTTTTGTGTAAGCGATGAAAGTGCTTGACACTATCGATATTTTGCTGTCGATGAGTTCAGCCAATAGTTGTGATAAAAGAGGCTCTTCTTTATTTAATTGTTTTTTCATATTTACTTATCAAATTGATCTTCAATGCAGATCAATTCTTTTTAAATAGGTAACATAGGATTTAGATTTTAAAGTTAGTCTATAAGGATTCATTGCCACGGTACAAGAACTGCCGGTCGATTCTGTAAAAATCTCACCATGAAAACTTAGGTGAAGTGAGTTTGTTTTATCTAGGAATTGACACTATTGACAGCTCACTCCACGCTCACTTTACCTGAGTTTTCATGGTAAGATTTTCACAGAATATCATCGCTGCCTCGATGGTCTAGTGTTCGCAAGGATGAATTCTGAACACGACGTTCTGAGTTCAATACCCGGGTCGGGCAGTGTTATTGGTTTTCTTATTAGGAATTTCTCAGTAGCAGCACAGAGTCTCTTGATATTAGAATGTATTATAGAACATGAAGCTTCAAAATGCTGTGAGCAAATTGTACTAGTACGTTTAGGAGTCCACGAAACATGATTTGCTCAAGCCCAAATCCAAACATCCCGAGTCATTGCATCTTTTGGAAATCTGAAAAATTAATAGAATAACACAGGGGCTGAATTACCCAAAAATAAAGGTACCTTTAAATTTGGGTATGACGTCATACCGTTAAATAACGATAACCGAAATATAACGATATCGTTATTTTTTAAAGTAGCCGTATTTTAAGGTACCAAATTCATACCGGTATATTTCAGTAGAAGTAACATAACCTTTTTAATAATATCAGTACCAATACCTTAACCTTTTTAAATAAGGGTTTCTTTGACACACCGCCTCGCCACTCTGTCTGTTTCTGTCGTTAGCGATTTTTAAATCACTCCATGTCCTTCACGCGCTAACTGCCTACCACTAGTACAACAAACATAAGGTCAAGTTGCAGCAAGTTGTTGTAGACACCCCCGTACACCCGCGCCGCGCCGTCACCGTGTTTTTCGGTACCGAAATCGTATAACGGTTAAAAAACAATTTATATCCTAACCTTTATTTATATGGGTACCGGTATAGCTCAACCTCTATTTTGAATCGGTACTTTCAGTCCCTGGAATAACATACTCATAAAGTCGATATCGATATTTGTTTCTATGCTGTCACAGCCCTCGTTTTGCTACAGTGTGGCCTGTTTTTAAATATAAAAATTGCATAGTTTCGTGATAACTTGACCCGTAAATATTTTATAGTAATGAAGAATAACGATATGAGAAAATTCTAAGAGATTTGTGGAACATAAGTTTGATATCGTTAATCAATTATTTGATAATAAACAGCAATTTTTTAAAGGCTTTAGTAAAAAAATCTTATAAAGTAACAAAATAAGTTGTAAACAGTAATAAGAATAACAAATGCGAAATAGAAGTTTGAAATAATTGTCAATATTAATAAATTACAACTTTAAAAATTACACTAAATTAGGTCTTGTACAATTTAGTGGCAACATTCATTGACCGACAATATTTTTTGGTTTTTTGCAAATTTATTGCATTTTATGTTATTATTAGGACAAAATAATACTTATACATGGAAAGTAAGGTTATCCTTTTGTTTACTAGATGTTTCCGATCTATTTTTACACGAAAAAACACTGCAATTCGGCATTTTTCTCTTACGTTCGTTCCGCGCTAGTGTGATTTGCTGAATGACGTGGAACGCGCGGCAACTAGTTTTATATGACTGATATGACCGGCGGTCTCGTACCTTTGGCAGCGGGGAACGCCTGACAATGGCGTCTCCGGTTGGTTTAATGCTCTAAGCGAGATCGAGGCGCGAAAGCATAGCTCGCGCATCGTCCGTTTGTATGAAGATAGAATACTGCATATAATTATACCGTGGTAATATTGACAAAATAGGTACGAGAACAAAAATTAAATTTTTGTACAACCGATAGCGTAAATTCGACTATAATGATATCGCTAGGTTGGTCTAGTGGTATTAGCTCAGGTTCTAAAGAGCGAGTTCCGAGTTCGTAGCCAGGAGAATTTTTAGCAAATTTGAAATGGTTTCTTTTTTTTATTTATTTGTAATTTTGAGGAAATTTTCATTTTTTTATATTTATTTTTATATAAAAAAAAAATATATATACATGTAAATATTTTAATTATTAATTTTCTTTACAGTAAAAAGAGACGTTTGTCGAACAGTTTAGAAGCAGGTGAAGCTTCGGAAATTGTTTTTCACCAGTAAGTTTGTAATAATTACAGACGCCAGCACATCAAGCTACCTGAAAGTGTCAAATTTTTCCAATCAACTTTGAACCTTAAGTTTTAGTGATAAGGTTCTAAATCTATTAAATAAATTTTACAGATTATAGTAGCTTGATGTGCTGGCGTCTGTACATACTTATAAAGGTTGAAATTGAAAACATGTGACTAAACGAAATGGGAGATTGTACTACTCAACATTATGAACAACTTTAGTAAACGGACGAAAACTGCAGTCGCGAATAAAAAAAATCAGGTGTTCCTTACATTTTGACGAGTTATGCAAACATAAATGTAATGTAATAGATTTAGAACCCTATCACTAAAGCATATGGTTCAAAGTTGATTGGGAAAATTTGACACTGTCGGGTAGCTTGATGTGCTGGCATCTGTACTTATTACTAACTTACTGGTGAAAAACAATTTCCGAAGCTTCACCTACTTCTGAACTGTTCACCAAACGTCTCTTTTTACTGAATAAATGTATATTTTTTTTTAATATAAAAATAAAACAATGAATTTCCTAAAATTAAAAAATGGATCCTTATTCAATTTCTGTAAGACTTGGGTTGGTTACGAACGCTAAACTAGTTCGCCAGAACCTATGCTAATACCACTAGACCAACCATGCGTTATCGTTGTTGATGAATTTGCGCTATGGGTTGTACAAAATAGCCTTTAAAGTACCTATTTAATTATAATTTCATTTTTGTTCGTGTACTTGTTTTTTCAATATTACATTATAAAAAATTACTTATTTTACTACTTCCATGAGATATTTTTGTTTATTAGCTTAAAAGCGCTTTTTTTGCTGGCCTCGGCATTTTTGTTTGCTTCCCATTTTGCACAGAAAATATTTACACAACTTAGACCTATAATTATGTGCAACTTATAAAATATCCTATACAAATATGTTTACGTGCCAATATTTTTACAATGTATTGTAGTTATAAAAACATAATAAAATAAGTTGTCAAACAACAAAATATTAAACGAACGGATAGCGGGACTGCGGGGCTGCGGGGCAAAGCGACATACGTCCGTCTAGCAGCGCGTCTATGCGATCACTGTCGAACTGCATACATAAGAAAGAGAAGCGCGATGACGCGACGCTCCTAACTTTATACATATCATAAAATAATTAATTACTTTTATATAAGTTGAGTATTCAAAAATAAAAAACAACCAAGTTCTGTATTTAAATATGATACGTTATTGTTATAAATTTTACCAACGTACGTTGATGAGTAATACAGATATTTTTGTTAGAAGATCATTTTAAGAGGTTAGTTTACTATTTTTTTGTATCGAGAAAACTTTTCAAAAACGTGTTTTGAATACAACAAGGTTCTCAGAAATATGTTCAAGATTAACATATATTTTTTTCGCCGTCACAAACTGTACAGATTTGGCTAAAAAATTGTTTGAGACAAGCCTATTTCGGTCTTATCAGAGTCTTAAGCCGTTGGTCCCGGCTGTCATTCGTGGATCTTTGACAGTCGTTACGGGTAGTCAGAAGCCCAAAAGTCTGACAACCAGTCTTACCAAGGGATATCGTATTACCCAGTAACTGGGTTGTGGAGGTCAGATAGGCAGTCGCTCCATGTAAAATACTGGTATTCAGCTGCATACGGTTAGACTGGAAGCCGACCCCAACATAGTTGGGAAAAGGCTAGGCAGATGATGATGAAACCAAATTGTAATAACGTGATAACTTGTTCTAATTCCCCATAAATTCAACAAAACATTTTCTACGGACATTGACTGTCTGTAAATAACTAAATATCTCCGGCCAAGAGCTGGAACAATGCCGAGAGCCCGAGACTCTTGCGCGTTGCAATATTTTCGACGACGTCTTGGAAGGCCGTCTTATCAAATGTTATTATAATATTAAATCATTTGTTTAGCCTTGGAGCTGTAAAGAATAAAGTAGGTATCGTGTTTCAATCCTAGATTTACATAAAACATGTATTTTGCGTCACTACAGGGTCATATTAAATTAGCTGGAGAAACTTTACGTGTGATGGGTTATCAGCCTATAATGATCCCATTGCTTGGACACAGGCTTCCTCTCTGTGTGAGGGAGTGGGTCATAATCTACCATGCGGGCCCAGTGACGGTTGGTGGATATTCCGTGTTCCTCACGATGTTTTTCTTTCACCGTTTTGAGTATCAAAACTACGTGATAGGATCTAATGACGATAAAAATTGAGTTTAGTTTTTTTTGTTTTGTAAGTAGTCTTGACAATATCTTCATCTTGACACCGATAACGTTTGTGAAGTTTTGCTAGCTAGTTTCTTGACCTTGTGTGTATGTATGTTTATACACCGCATAATCAAATATCACAATTTATTCAGGCAGTTCACAATCTCGCGAGATCACTACATAGTATAAAACAAAGTCGCTTTCTCTGTCCCTTTGAATGCTTAGATCTTTAAAACTACGCAAGGGATTTTGATGCGGTTTTTTTAATAGATAGAGTGATTCAAGAGGAAGGTTTATATATATAATACATGCATGCATGTGATTTCGTAAATAAACACATTCTTTTTCGCTTACTTTTCAAACGCTGGCTGAACCCTACGAGATAGGTCAAAATAATGTACAGACGCCAGCAGGTCAACCTACCCCAATCTGTCAAATTTCTTTGATAGATTTTCAACTTTAGCGCAAAGAAATAAGGTTCTTATTCAATTGGGAAAATCTGACAGATTGTGGTAGCTTGATGTGCTGGCCTCTGTACTACAGTATTGTACACCTTAAAAAGGTCTACAAAAAAGTCTGCGATGGTATATGTATATCTCTTAGGGATAACCCACAATAATCATTTTTTATCCTTTACTTTTTACGAGAAATAATGGCTTATTTACGAAGCGATTTTAAGCAATACAGCATTAATCCTTATCCAAGTAAGTACCTTAAATACATTGTGCATTTAATATAGATAAATATGGCCCTTTACAGCATGT
Organism: Globia sparganii; assembly: GCA_949316385.1. Lineage (NCBI taxonomy): Eukaryota > Metazoa > Arthropoda > Insecta > Lepidoptera > Noctuidae > Globia > Globia sparganii. Next base: position 5,592,418 of record OX438667.1, read on the forward strand.
AATTTAAATTAATATTTTCGAAGATATTACAGATTTAAAATGCAGGGACATAGCGGTTGCTGCGGTACCGGCCGCGGCGGCGCGTGCTGGCATTCTTGATATACCTGTACTTAGTATCAGTATTGCACCCGTGCGAAGCCGGGGCGGGTCGCTAGTAGATTATAAACTAACGGTGTTCACAATCATGCGGTGCCATATATATCTTGCTTTTGGAATACTTACTTTAAAAGTTTCCTGTAACTCATACTGGGTGAGGTTACTTCAAAGGGCTGAAGTTTTCATGACACTAGGTACGTCATAGCTTTGACTCGCGAGATAGATTATAAACTAACGGTGTACACAAAAATACGGTGACATACATATTTGCTTTTGGGATATTTTCAAAGTTCTGAAGTTTTCATTACGCTACGCTAGGTACTTGTGTTTGACGTAGTTTTGTATATAAAATAGCTAAAAAAACAAGATGATGAGACATAAATCACCCAGTTTTCCAACTGTCACTATAGAACGGTTATTTGCATCTAATTAATTCATTCATCGTCTCATTAATTTTCCCTTAAACGGAAAATCTTATAGAAACTCTTGAAAGGGTAACGAGGTGAGTTGCCATTGTTTGCAGACGATAAAGATCACAAATTCCTTGAGTCAGAGATGATTATAATATTAAGGACGTACACTGTGCAATTTATAGCGCCACGGTAGTCCGCGAAACAAAATTTTTCTTACGTTTAAATGACTATTTCATGAATTATCAATCAATTTAATTATTTTTTATTAATTATCATATTCTAATTTACTATTCTTTTAGAAAAAAAAAACTGGTTCAGTCGTTAAGACATCGCTATTATTCAAAAGACGAGATTGTATTTCAGCTAATCATAACTTTTTCTCCATTTCAGCTCCACGTGGAAGCAAACTTTGAAAGAATTAAAACTTTTTATCCTTTTAAACGTAGCGAGGGTGAAAAGAGTTAACCTCCAAAACTTTCTGGTCCTTTGTAACTTCTCAAAAAAGGATCAGTTCCTGAGTTTCTGACTTTGCATTGTTACTTTGACAAAAAAGTAAATAACTTTATGCAATAAATCCTATGGATAATTCCCTGAGCTTTTTTCAGCAGCAATAAAGGAAAGGGACGAATGAAATTGGGTAAGGACAGATAGTGGAATCAACACGTGATATAGGTTGTGGTTGCTCTTACCTAGAAGTAATTAGCTGCATGTTTTCGGTTTGCTAGTATTTTATTAAAGTTCAGAAGGACTTATTAGGAACTATGTATTTAGAGGTAGCTGTGAATATGCTCATGGTAACTATAATTTATTTTGCTTACAGCTGCAAATACTTAATTTTAATCGAAGTCAATTATTGGACCGAAGAGAAGGTCGTCACGGAGGCAAGACTTATTATAGGAAGGTGTCATTCCACATTTCACCAGGGCCTCAAGTCTGCTATTACAATAGTCTCAGAATGGTCTATCATTGATTTCTTATTTGTTGATTTTGACAGGTTTGGTAATCTACTAATATAATGGCGTCATTATGACTTTCCAATGGTCAACCACTGACACTCCGTTGAAAGAAATGGCATAAAATGGCAATCTCTTACATAATGACAAATTAATAAATTTAAAGTTTTTTCTATTTACGATCTTCTTACTACTTCAGATTGCAAACGCTAATACGTAATATGCTCAAATATATTAAATGAAATTTAGTAGTAGTTTTTCTCAGACCATTGACCGACCAATGATCGACCATTATGAATTTAGCAGATTACGAACTTTTAGCAAAATGACAAGTGGGATCGTGTTGGAATGACGAATTTATTAAAATAGCAGACTTGGGCCCCTCTACCTAGTCGCGTAATACCCTGTCAATTACAATCTGAATCATTTTGAAAGATATTGCTAATCCATTGCTTCATATGTTCGATAAAAAATCTGCTCAGCAACGTAAATAACGCAATGAATGTTATTAAACTTTCAAATGAAAGCCATTGCTACTGATAGTGTCTTACGCAATTACCCCGCTAACGCTAAGGATTGACACAATTGACAGATCATTTAAGCTCGCTTCACCTAAGTTTTCACGGTGAGCTTTTTACCGACTTCAAAAAAAAGGAGGTTATTACAGAATTGATCGACTGGATAGCATTTGGGTTTTTACAGGAAGAATTTCGAAGTAATAAGCACGTGTCGCCTGGTTGCTGTTTCTGAAAAAAATAAAATAAATTTTAACACTCTTAATACTAATCTGGGCTTCGACTTGGGGGTCCAGAGTTTGATCTAGCGAGACCCATCTCCGTGTCATTAAAAACAAGTTCTAACTTTGTTTCAAGCTTAAACCGTTCAGCCAGTTTTTTGAATTTCGAACCTTGTACCGACTGAGATGACACAAAATCTGATTTGAAACCCTGATACTTAGTTGTCTATATTGATGTATGCACTTTTTTCAGTGAAATACTTTTAAATGGAAAATAATTTATAATATGTATGAAATTCGTAAAGATAGTAGGTACAATGGAGATTAGAAAAACAACTTGACGGTTTTGTACTTGACACACACCACTGACGCAATGTTTTTTTTACGTCACTGCAGCTGTAGCATGCCATTAACACTTTCTTAATACAAAATTGACAACTTTTTTTTTTTTGTGGATGGGAAATCATCAAATCACAGGGGTCATCGCTCAGGGTGGAGCAGAAGGAAGCGTCAGACTCTTACTGACTAAAACCCACCCAATCTGTCGGACAATCCCGCTGCCCCGGCAGGCTACGGCCGGGCCAAAATTGATTGAAGACTCAAAAGTTTAAAGTCAGTTTTTGTATTTAGAACTGTAACGTTGAAAAAAATTACACGATGGTTTGCCTTCTAAAAATAAACCTTCTTTTTTAATAATCGACACCTTCATGCAATAACATCGTAACTCACTTTTTGTGATTTTACAGGAGAGCGATTTTAAAGTTTGAAAAATTATAGCAAACTCAAAACACCCCGTACAATTTTTGAAGCTGGCTCTATTTAATATAGTTTACGCGGACTATAAATAGGTATGGTTAAGTTGTAAAAGAAAAATTGTTTTTTTGCAATTATATTGTTGACAAAAAATATTTTTTGGATTAGTTACAATACTTTGACGTTGGTTTATTTTTAGAAACGAAAGGGAATAGAATTACAATGATAGTACAGAAAAAATGCATTTTTTTTTTACATTACAATGCCGTTGTAATTGTAACTCAATTTCTGGAAAAAAGTGAGTTATGATGTTATTGCATGGAGGTGTCGATATGGTCGAATGTGATTCACGCAAATTCTGACCAAACTAAAATATACGTTATTTGAATGATGATAATAAACTATAATTTCAACAATATCCTCAAGTAAAATTCATACTATCCTTAAATGAATCAACATGGGTACCTACCGATAAATCGGACCATGTTTCTTAGTCAGCGTCAGGCGAACGTGACGAGTACCAACTAGTAGATGAAAAACAATTGAATAGGTCTGTGGTTTTTTTTCGGCATTTAAGGTCGTTTCCCTGAGCTTTTAGGCGTTGCGCTGGAATTTTGTTTGAACCGTTTTTTTGAGCGACCATTGTTCTCTTTATTCCATTGGTTTAGGTGATTAACTAAAGGTAAACAAATCGTAAAAAGTTCTTTATAGATGAAATTTTCTTGTTTAAAAACACGTTAGCCACAAATTATTTTTTTTTTAGATTTTTACGACAGGACTAAACTAATATTTATCTTCTGTCCTTTTCATAATGAAATAGAAAGAAAAAGATGCACTGAACTTAAATTTAGTTTAGTTTGTGAACAACAGAATCGGGGCCATTGTCGGTTATCACGTGAAACTTTGACGTTTTTATTTAAAATGCCTAATTATATTATAAAATAACTTCTTTAAACGTGCGTGTGAATAGGCGTTGATTTTAAAATTTTTGTGCGAATGATTTTAAAATTTGTATCAAAAGGTTTAGCACCCAAGAATCACATGGTTTTTAGGGTTCCGTACCTCGAAAGGAAAAAAACGGAACCCTTATAGGATCATTTTGTTGTCCGTCCGTCTGTCTGTCAAGACCCTTTTTCTCAGGAACGCGTGGAGGTCTCAAGCTGGAATTTATATCAAATACCTGAGTATTTGATTTTTTCACAGCTCCAAGGGGTAGTAGACAAATTAAAAAAAAATGTTGTAAATTATGCCAGTGTGACATGACTGTATGCGTTAGACGTTGGAAAAGATGACTTGTACTAAGTAGAAGGAAAATTAATAGTTTATTTCACTTCATTCATTATTCTTAGGGGCGTAGCTATGAATCAATGGGATATCTCCATTGCTGCCGCGTATTGATAGGCAGCACAGATATCTATAGACCTAGATAAGTATGTATCTCGATCTGTATGAAAACCAAGCGTGCCATTTTTTTGATTACCTACTATGACGTCACAAGCACTCTTTCTCACTCACACTCACCCAGTCAGCAGTACTCAGGACGGAGCGCGACAGTGGCGGCTTACGATTTTTTGACGTAAGTTGGTGTGATTTTTGTCACGAGAAGTAGTTGCTCTTGCGTTATCTAGGTGTATCTATAACTGTGGTAGGCAGTCACACCCAGTGACACTCTGACCTTGAGCTGGTCTAGCGTGGTATGGAGCTTCAATAGAATAAGAGTCTAGTTTATATTGGTTATATTATCACTGAGGTGCGGCTTACTGTACGGTAGGTAGGTACTAGTGTGACTAAAACTTCATATCAACGCATTTAGTTTAGCATGATTATCAGAATCTAGAGAAAAGAAGAAAGTTGAAAGGTGTCTATGGATAAAGAAATGTAATTGATTGAAAATGAAATCACCAGAAGAAGAAGGGCACCTCCAGATCCCTGAACTGTATTCCAGTGCCTCACAACCGGTAACCGGTCCGGTATTATTTTTTATGATTTTCGTGTAGGTATTTTATCGTTATTTATTTTAATATTTTCGTCCTTGTCAAATAAGTGAATGATGTGGTCTCCTAACTCTCCTATTATTGGAAGCGTACACTTGTATTCTTGTTCCTGGGGAGCTATTCTCTAAGGATACAGCCTTGCGGGCAGGGCTGTCGCTGCGCTGAAACTATTGTTTTCAGCGCTGCGACAGCGCTGCCCGCAAGGCTGTATCCTTAGAGATTAGCATGGCTGTATATGTAAACATGCATGTAATTGTGTAGCCTCTATTGGCGATCCAAAAAATAAATAAACAAAAAAGGATCTCTTTCTTCCCAAGCAGTGGCGTGCATTGGTGTTCAGAATAATAGACAGGCCGGGTCTAGTCTAGGCAGACGCAATCACTAATCAGAAACATAAAACAAAAGTATATATTTTGAATGTTCAAATTATTTTTTTACCCACGTATGATAATTTAGGTGAGCTCACGCATTAAAATGTAATTGACAGGCTTATGGTGATTTATCGAGATAGGTACCTACTGCTTATAACGACACCTGCAATTTAAAACATTGTAACTCACTTTTTAATGAAAAATCATTTTAAGTCATAAAAACATATAAAATACATAAGTAAACAACATATTAATCATACAGCAAAGTAGATAATCCCTTTTTACTTATATTTACAAAATTGAAAGACGCTAGGACTTTATAGGAAGAAAGTGAGAATATTTTGAATGTTTAAATCGTTATCCTGAAAAGTAGTGAAAAATGAGTTACAATGTTTTAAATTGCAGGTGTCGATATGGCTTTACGCAATGCTCGCCACTGTTCCCAAGAGCAGATAATAGACAATTTATTCGCAACTATAGAACGTATGGAAATCTGTGCAGTAACGCATAATGGAGGACAAAACGATCGCGCTGCCGATGCTTTCAGGCTGATGTCTCTTGCGATCATTCGCGGTCACAATGACCGCCGTCTGCGGAGCGCCTAAATATTCCGACGTACGTTTGCGGAAGAATATTTATAGCCAAAATAAATGATACCAGGGATCAACATGGGCCGTAGCCATGTTGTTTCCTGCCATCGTTTATTTTGGTTATAGGTCATTTGCGGTCTAAATTCGCGTCTAAATTACCGCCGCACGTATACGGCGGATTATTTATAGCCAAAATAATCGATGGGGCCAACATGGGCCGCAGTCGTAGCCATGTTGGCCCCTGGCATCGTTTATTTTGGCAGCAGGCCTTTTCTCTCAAAAAAAAAAAATCTCTTTTAAGTATAGGATATAAACCTGTTAAACGTTTTCTCTCATTATCTGCTCACAATATAGGCGTATTGTTTATGGTCTCGTGTGAAGTCGTAAAAGTCAATTGATGGAAATAGGCAACAATGGATTGTGATACGTTATTTTAATGTAATGATTATGCGTTTATGTGTAACTCGTGTAAGAGTAGGGGTTATTGGAGGGGCTCATGACTAATTGAGGAAGTAAGAAAACAAAGAAAAAAAAAATATTTAGGAGACATAAAGGATTTAAATAGTAAAAAAGGAGCATTTAAAACTTACAAAGTAACATTAGAAACAATAAAAAAAAATTAATAAACCAAAAAATATAATATATATCAGCATAATACCAGCCACACGGGTCGATCGCATCGGTTCGTATATGGGTGACTATCCATTACATAAAGAGACCCCTCCGTGCCTCGAAAAGCACGTATAGACGTTGGTACCGGCTGTTATTCGTAGATCTTTGACAGTCGTTACGGGTAGTCAGAAGCTCAAAAGTTTGACAACCTGTTTTACTAAGGGGTATCGTGTTACCCAGTAACTGGGTTGTGGAGGTCAGATAGGCAGTCGCTCCATGTAAAATACTGGTATTCAGCTGCATCTGGTTAGACTGGAAGCCGATGCCAACATAGTTTGAAAAGTAGTCGTGTAACTCGTGTAAGCCAATAGACGGTTTTCAAGATTTTACTCGTCAGAACACATTTTTAATCTACAGACAATATTTTAATCATCTTTGTTACAAAATTGTTAATGGGATTTATGGGTGTAATGAAATTAGATTGGTATTTTAACTATCACTAGTGTACCAAAATCAATGAACGATTAAAGTTACATTACGCACAGCTACACATCAAGCTATACAAAACCAATATAAGCTGACTTCTGATTGTACAAAGAACCTATGCAATGCGAGGTCACCTATAGCTGGAAATGTACTACTGCTTGATGTCTAGCCGTGTGTACCTTTTTCTTTCTTGTTATTATGTAAATCTTCAAACACATTGTCATATTTTAACTATTGTCTACTTTATTTTGTAACTCGATGTGCATTTCGGAGAACAAATTGTATTTCATGGGTTTTTATTTTTTGCGCGGAGCACTAATTCTTTTTCTAAAATACAAGTAGCCTATGTGACTCCTTATAACATCAGCTGTCTGCCAGTGAAGTTCCGTCAAAATCGGTCCAGGCGTTCCGGAGATGAGCCGGAACAGACAAAAATTCTAAATTTTTTTTTTTTGTTTTTAGTAGGTACCGTATATTCTTTCATAATATGCATTTAGTAGTACACACAGCCAAGCTATACATTTCCAGTTTTAGCTGACCTCGCATTGTATAGGTTTTTCGTACAATCTAATGTCAGCTTATACTGGTTATGTATGGCTGGAAGTGTAGCCGTGCGTACATTAAAAACAGACACTTCAATTTTATTTATTTGTATAGAAAATGTCATTATTGCGCATCGAATGGGTAATACATAAAATAAAACTACTCTCTATATCATTATGCTCATTGCCTTGTGTATAGTAGAACTATTTGCACTTTAGAGTAGAAAACTTTAAGAAAAATATGACATATAGTTGGTTGACTGGTAGAGAATGCCTAAGGCATTAAGTCCGCCTTTGTACCTTTTTGTGCGAAAAGTTTAAATAAATAAATAAAAATATGCTAACTACAAATAACAAAGTACATATATGGGAGTCTGAAAGTTTCACAGTCTAACATTTTTAAAATTCACGCTCACAGTTTCCCAGCGAGTGGTTTCAGCTCTCACACACTCAGTGATCGTAGCATCTCGCGAGCTCTCGAGATCTGAAACAGAATCAATACTAGATGCATTAGTTCAGTTTCCCGACATTTTGTGGTAATATGGCGGACTTTTTACGTTGAAGGTTATATATAAATGAGAAAAAGGGTTATGAAGTAATAATAATATGAAAATCAATTCTCGGGTACATTTCATAAAATTTGAACATTTGTTGCCCTAGTTACTACCAATTTTACTACCAGTTGTAATACCGTTAATTTTGATTACCCTTCCTACTACTCCAGTGTTGAGCTGTTAGAAGGAAAAAATTAAAAAGCCCGTGTTACTACCGTAAATACCATTTTTTTTTTATAAAATAACAAATTTTATTTCATGGAAAATGCGTAAAGTAAACATGAAACTTCTTTGACAAATCTTCTTTGATTCTGTATAACGTTAACATTCTTTTTAGTCGATGACATGAGCATGAGGGAAAAAATTAATTTGTCATCTCTTAAAACGAGTAACGACCTAGGTCATGTTTTTGGTACATCAGCCAGCACGTCAAGCTCCCGAAACTGTCAATTTTTCCCAATAAACTTTGAACCTTATAGTCTAGCGATATAGTTGAAAATCTATTAAAGTTTGACAGATGTGCTGGCGTCTGTACCAAAACCATGACCTAGGTCAATCATCAATTCCGCACGGCATGGTTGTTAACGCTGATTGCGTAAGGTTCGCTAAATGTACTGAAATAATGATATAAATTAAAGATTTTTCTACTCCAATCTATGATACCCATATACACCAAACGTAGCAGGGTTCTGTATGTGGCTCCAAAAAACGAAACCTCAATCCGTTGGCATTTCGCCGCGCAACGTTTTGGTTCTTCTCTATCTTTTTCTCGTCAAAATGCAATTTTCTTCGCACGAACTACTCTAAATATATTGCTTCCCTTCCCTTACAAGGCACGTATGTTTTCTCTTTCTTATTCTCATAATACCAAAACAATATTTGCGGAGTCTACGTGTGACCTAGATTCCTTCAGGATGCTGGAACGTTCCTGTCAGCGTCGCCTGATAGTAACATCTAATCTAATATAATCTAATTTGCTCGCTCCAGATTCTGGTCGCGCTGACGTATTGTTTGGACTTATTTCTGGATTATGTCGTGCTGTTTTTCTTTGGAAGTAATGAGCAGAACGGAGATAAATGTTCTGATAGCAATTAATGGTTTCCGTGACTGCGAAGCGGAGTTAATTTCTGCGGAGTGTTCTTTTTGAGCAAAGCATAGCTGTTGGTCCTTGTAACTTTGCACGTATAATTCTTTATTCTGCACAATCAGCCTATAACGATCCCACTGCTGGGCCACAGGCCTCCTCTCTTCGAGAGAAAGTGGGCTGTAATCTACCACGCCGGCCCAGTGCAGGTTGATTGATGTCACATGTCCGTCGGTGCTCCATGGACCAATTGAAATTTGACCAATTGCTATACTATAGATATACTGTAATTAGCTATCATTATTCATTTATATCATTATTATTATTCATTTATATCATTAATCATTTATTTATTTATAATATGTATTTTAAAATTCAGTTTGATGTCAACCTAAAATATAACAAAAGCTTCTTTGAACCAAAAGTATAGGAAACTGGTGTGAACTCAGAGTTATAACGGAACTTAGTTTTGGGTTACGTCCAGAGTTCTCCATAGCCTAATTGGTATTTCGACGATGGAAACGTGTAATTTTCCCCATAGCCTTTCAATTGTTCCATGGAGCATAGACGCAAATGTCTGCGAATTTTTGTTTGTAGGTCATGCTGGATGCCGGTTTCCTCGTGATATTTTCCCTCACCGTTCGTTTTGAAAGTAGTGGTGATTCAATTATTTACACAAAATAAAGCTTCTGCTTGGGTTCTAACCCACGACCCGTAAGTCGGCGTCGTTATCGCTGGGCTCCTTCTTCTGTCTAACTTTTGAAGAACTCTTCTTTTGTCTAACTTTAATTTCGGAAGTCGGTGTCGTTGGTTCCGCATTTTCGTTTTTTGACACCGACTGAAAATTCAGGGTGAATTTTCAGTTGGTGTCAAAAAACGCTGGTTAGAGCCCTCCTCTCTGAGAGATTCTGTGATTGGGTTGCTATATGTGCTGCCCACGACTTCCTCCGAGTAAAATTTCATCCTCTTAGGGGTGGAATTTCGAAAAACCCTTTCTTAGTGGATATCTACCTACCTACTCTTCAGAAAGAACACACCTTACAAATTTCATGTCTCTAGGTTTAGGCTATGCGTTGATATATCAGTCAGTCAGGACTTTTAATTTTATTACAGATAATGCTGTTATTCAGCAAATACATACCTACCTACAGAAATTTTCCTCTCATAGAAAACACCAAAGTTTCAAACGGAGCAAAACGAAATGCAATATCAAGTTGCACTAGTCATAATTGAAAAACTTCTTCAAGATCAATTGCTTGTCCGAGTATTAAATTCTTCCTGGATACGAATCGACCATTATATTTTATACCTTTTTTCCTTCATTTCAGTTGTTTTCAAGTTTGTGTCATGCGGTATCTAAGTATTGTATATTTTGATAGCTTTTCTTGTATGTCATCTAAGTTTACTGCGATTGGACATTTTGGATTGGAGCTAGGAAAAGTTTTTAGGTGAAAATCATTTTATAATTTTGTAAGTTCGATCTAGTTATATTTTCATAAAAAAATGGGAGGGGTAGGGGGACCCTCGGCAGTAACGCAGTTCAAAGATTGCGGCTGCGTAAATTTAAAATTGTCGAAAAATAAATAATTTTTCTCAGCCGCCATCTTAAATTTTCATTTTGACCTCACCATTGGCTTCTGCACCCTCAAAAACCACGAAATCTCTCTCTCTCTCTGTTTCTTTCTATTATATACCTATAATAATAAAAAAGTCACATGGGCATAACGCTTTTTCGTTACATGACAATTTCTACCAGTTTACTCCCACTACAAGCTCCGATAAAGAACTTCGTTCCAAATAAAAACAGTAACCATGTTCTATGAGGTTTGAGGTTGTTAAGTCAGATGCCAAATGACGATCGCGGCACAAAACATAACCAGACACGGTAAAAAAAAGTTACCGGAAACACGAACAGCAAATGTTATAAAGTCTATATTATATGATAACAAAAAAAAAATATGTTCATCTGTGTCTAACCTACTAATAGACGTTAAGTAAAGTTGTTATTATCCACATGGACTCCTATGTGAAATAAAAGTTTTTTCTTCTTTTTCTATTACATAAAATTAGCAAGCCTTTTTCACAGCAAATTGTACGAGTACCAAGTAATTAATTAACTTAGCAGCCCAGGTGTCTGCCAATAATCTAACCCGGCTTAGTGCCGATGTAGCTTTCAGCTTACAATCCTCTTAGATTTAATGAATGCTGTCTAAACTTATTTACTGAGTACCTGGTTTACTTAGTAGTTTACTTTCTGTTAAAGGTTTAGGAAAAATTTAAGAAAATTGGAGAAAATTTTTGTTTGGCCATCTGATTGCAAAATGGTGGAAAGGATATTTTAGACACTAGATTTTTATCTCGTGAAAATTACTGAAAAAAAAAATCAACACGGATTTTCAATATTAGCATAAATCGGCCTGCTCTTCCTATTGCTGTAATCTATCACGCATCCGGTTGGTAGATGTCACATGTCTTCGAATTTTTAGTTTTAGGACATTCCGGTTTCCTCACGATATTTTCCGACACCGTTTTGAGAGCAGTGGTGATGAAATTATTTACACAATTTAAAGCGCCTGCCGGGGTTCGAACCCACGACCAATTCGTAAGCCGGGGCCGTTACCACTGGGCCACTACCCACTGCTCTCCATTTTCATTATTGTTTATGCCTAAATGCCAGATTTTTCATGCGGTTTGCTATTATGACATGTGTAGTCAACAGCTCAGACAGTTATTGCCTTGCCGGGGCAGCGGGATTGTCCGAAAGGGTTACCGCTACTCCGGAACACAAAGGGCTAAGGAAGGAACACGGGTGGGTTTTAGTCAGTAAGAGTCTGACACTCCCTTCTGCTCCACCCAGAGCGGGAGGGTACATTTGATGATTTCCCATCCACAAAAAAAAAGACAGTATTGCCTATCACCGTCGGTTTCTTTAAAAGCGACCTGAAGAATGATCGACATTTTAACACACACATATTCCAGAAAGGCCAAGGAGGAGGAGCTTGTGGCTAAGTAATACAGCCGCACGGCTCGATCGATCAGGTTAAGCCACGCTTGCCGCGGTTTGGCCGTGGATGAGTGACCATCTTTACATACCAAGACCCTTCCGTGTCTCGGAAAGCACATTAAGCCGTTGGTCATGGCTGTCATTCGTAGATCTTTGACAGTCGTTACGGGTCGTCAGAAGCCCGAAAATCTGACATCCAGTCTTACGAAGGGGTATCGTATTACCCAGTAACTGGGTTGTGGAGGTCAGCCTATCGATTCTGTAAAAATTTCACCATGACGACATAGGTGAAGTGAGCGTGAAGTGAACTATCAATGGAAGCAATCCCTAACATCAAGTGGGGTGACAGCTCACTTCACCTTAGTTTTCACGGTGAGATTTTTACAGAATAGCACTGCAGATAGGCAGTCGCTCCACGAAAACACTGGTATTCAGCTGCATTCAGTTAGACTGGAAGCCGACCCCAACATAGTTGGGAAAAGGCTATGAGTCCAGAGAGTAAGGTTAAGCACACATTACAGTCGCAACGGGCCGCAACGAGCCGCAGCGCAACACATTTTCGTACAACAAAGTGCGGTGCGGCCCGCCTATGTGGGTTAGTTCACAGAAAATGTACGAAAGTAAGGGATGAAGAAGGATTTTTGCGGCTCAATCGGTATACGCGGGGACTTACTCAGATGGTTTTCCTCTTACATAGAAAACAGGTCTCAAGCTGTGGTGCTGGGGTGCTCGGGCAGAAAACCTCCACGTGTGCCTGGGTACTGGGGTTCCTTTCTGGATACGGGGGGAAGACCAGTGTTCGGGCCGGTGCATCCCGGGGCGCGGGCAGCGATTTTCCTCTGGGATTATTTCCCAGTGGAATCTCGCTGTCCGCATGCCAATGTTCTGCCAGGAGGATCGCTCCACACGTGCCGCTCTGAGTAGCTGAGCGGCAGTTGTGGTGGGGGGTCAGAGCGGGCCCGGTGTGCACTTACCCTGCCGCCGGGCAGGCAGGAGGGGTAACCCTGCTGCCACCGCTAATCTCGTAGCCCTGGAGACAGTTAAGGTCATGTCTCTGGCTGTTGAAGGGGGTCGAGGGTCTTGGCTTAACCGCCCGGACCGCGAGGAAGATTAACCTCTATAAAAAATTCCCCAAACCTCCAAGCGGCGGCGCACCGTGAGGGAGGTACTAAGCTTGGCTAATGGGTAGCTTGATTTAGTCGCTAGTGCGAACCACTATAATTTGAGTCAATAAAACATGATATATACTCGTGGGAACAGCTATGGAAAAAAATATTAAAAACCAAAATAAAGAAACGGAAGAGGTGAGGAGTGATGCGGGGTCGGAGTCCGACGCCGCATCTGGAGGTGCAAGCACGGGAGGCTCAGGGAGCCCCAGCCGTGCCAAGAAGGTGGCCGCTGCTGCGAAAAAGTCTCGCAGCAAGCGGCCAAGGTCAGAGGACGACCAGGGGTCCTCCTCTGACGGGGAGCTGGCCTCGGCTCGGAAAATCCCCACCAGCAGGCGGGGAGGAGTCCGGGAGCGAGGCAAAGGGAGGGGGCTCACTGCCCGGGAGGCGGCAGAACTGGCGGAGGAGCCAACAAAGGAGGCGGAGGCCGGTCGCGCGGTCGCTTCGGGGTCTTCTGGCGACGAGGCGGGTGCGGTTGGCACCCCCGGGGCGGACCACAAGCGCAGGTTTGCGGCGGTCGTGGAGGCCGCGATCCGGGACGTGTCCCTGAAGAAGCTGCAAGCTTCAAAGAACAGGGCCATAGTCTCGGCAACGGCCTCCATCATGGAGGCAGCGGAGGCGGCCAACTACGTCGGCCCTTCGGCCGGCGAAGTGGCCGAATTGCGAGCCGAGGTCACCCGCCTGACGGCCGCGATGGAGCATCTCCGAGAGGAGAACGGGAGGCTCCGGGCAGACCTGGCCACCTTGAGGAGTACCGGCAGGGCGCAGGCGGAATTACCGAGCCGGCCTATCCCGGTGGAGAACCAGGTGCTGGACCTGGTTCGGCAGGAGCTGGCGGCCTTCCAGGCGCGGTTTTCCGTCCTGGAGGGCATAGTCCTGCGCCCACCTCTGGCGGGCAAGGCGGCGGCCCCGGGGCCGAAGGCGGCCTCGTACGCGGCCGCAGCGGCAACGGCCGCCCCTAAACCCGGGCCGTCAGGCCGGGCTCAGGTGCCGGCCAAACCAGCGTCTGCTGGCGGAGCCCCGGCGAGGGCGAAACCGGCGTCGGCTGGCGGAGCCCCGGCGCCGGCTAAACCGGTGCCTGCAGGTGGAGCCCCGGCGACGGTAAGGCCGGCTCCTGCTGGCAAAACCCCGGCGCCGGCCCGGAAGAGGGGCGGAGGGGGAGGGAAGGCGAAGGCCCCAGAGCCTACGCCCGGCCCCCAAAACACTCCCACTTCTGCCGCGACCGACGCCGAATGGCAGGTGGTCGGGCAGAAGAAGAAGGCGGCCAAGGCGGCCAGGAAAAAGGCGCAAAGGCGGCGCCGCAAGGAGCGAGCCGTCGCAGCTAGGCTTCGCGCCCCGAAGACCGCGGCTGTAGTAATAACACTGCAGCCGGACGCGGTCAAGAAGGGCGTGACGTACTGCGACGTGCTCACTAAGGCCAGAGCGACGGTGGACCTTCAGGAGCTGGGGATCACCGGGGGCCTCCGGCATAGGGTGACCGCCACTGGCGCCCGCATGCTGGAGATCCCCGGCGCAACGAGTGGCCCCACCGCTGACGCCCTAGCTGAGAAGCTAAGGGCGTCCCTGAATGCGGAGGAGGCACGAGTATCCAGGCCCGTCAAGTGCGCAGACATGCGCATCTTGGGCCTGGATGACTCTGTAACGGAGGGAGAGGTGGTGGCCGCCGTCGTCAGGGCGGGCGGGTGTCTGGTCGACCAGGTGAAGACGGGCACCATACGTCCTGACTTCGCGGGCATGCGTACCGTAACGGTAAGCTGCCCCGTGACGGCGGCCAGAAAAATTGTGGAGGGCCGAAGGCTTCTGGTCGGCTGGGTTTCGGCGCAGGTTAAGCTGCTGGAACCCAGACCTCTGAGGTGCTTCCGATGCCATGTGGGGCACCACGTAGGCGTCCAGTGCACCTCGGAGGTGGACCGCAGCACTCTTCCGCTGCGGTCAGCCCGGACACACGGCCGGCTCGTGCAACGCCGCGCCGCACTGCGTCGCATGTGCGGCTGCCGGCAAGCCGGCCGAGCACCGGGCAGGGAGCAAGTGCTGCGTTCCACCCGACGGAGCCAAGAGGAAAGGGAGGCCCTCCGCCACAACCGCCGCCACCACCACCGTCGCTGCCGCCTCTGCTGCCGCCGCCGCCGCCACCACCGCCGCCGCCGCCACCGCCACTGCCGCTGCCGCCACCGCCGTCACCGCCGCTGCTGCCGCCACTGCCGCCACCGCCACCGCGGAGGGGCCCTCGCAAGGGACCCAGGAGGGGGCTGAAATGGAGGAGTGATGGCTCCATTACGCCTCCTCCAGGCGAACATCAACCACTGCGCCTGCGCCCAGGACCTGTTGCTCCAGAGCATGGCGCAGTGGTCGATTAACATCGCCGTGGTCGCTGAGCTGTATTTTGTCCCGCCCAGGGATGACTGGGTGGAGGACCTGAGCGGCTCAGTGGCCCTAATTTCGTCGGCCGCCGCCGGCACCCCGTCCCTCGAAGGAGTCACGAAGGGACAGGGGTGCGTAGCAGCACGGTTCGGAGAGATAGTAGTAGTGGGAGTGTACTTCTCTCCTAGCCGAACTCTCGCCGAGTTCCAGAACTCTTTAATAGAGTTGAGTGTCGTCGTCGCCGGAAACCATCGCTTCCCCGTACTGGTGCTCGGGGACTTCAACGCCAAGAATTTGGCCTGGGGTTCCCGTCACACGGACGTGCGGGGCAGGATGGTGGAGGACTGGGCTCTGGAAACAGGCCTGGTCGTCCTAAATCGGGGTTCTGTTCCCACGTGTGTGCGGATGCGGGGCGAGTCCGTGGTGGACATTTCGTTCGCCAGCCCCGCTCTGGCACAGAGTGTCATTGACTGGCGCGTCATGGAGGAGGTGGAGACCTACTCCGATCACCGGTATATCCGGTTCGACGTCTCCACCCAGACCTCCAGCGCGCCGGTCCAACAGGCCCCGAGTGGTCCGCGGTGGGCGCTGAAGCAGCTGGACCGGGAGCTCCTCCTGGAAGCCTCGATCGTGCAGGCCTGGGTGTCATCACCGGACAGGCCTGCCGATATCGACGATGAGGCGGAGTGGTTCCGGGAGGCCATGTCCGAGATATGCGACGTGGCAATGCCCCGAGTCCGGCCAGGACGCGCCCGACGTCAGGTGTACTGGTGGTCGCGGGAGGTGGAGTCGCTACGCAAGGCGTGCGTCGACGCGCGACACCTGTACACCAGGCACCGCAGGCTCCGCATCCGCCCTCCGGATGCGGAAGCCACGGAGGCGGAGCTGTACGAGGGGTACAGAGCGGCGAAGACCGCCCTCCGCGAGGCTGTCCAGCGGGCCAAGGATATGGCCCGCGAGGAGATGGTGGAGACTCTGAACAGAGATCCATGGGGGCGCCCTTATAAAATGGTGCGGAATAAACTCCGCACCTGGGCCCCCCCGCTGACGCAGAGTCTCCGCCCCCAGCTGGTGGAGGAGGTGGTGAGCGCTCTGTTCCCTTCACGGGCGGAGCATACTCCCCCGCCCATGGCTCCGCCACTTGCGGTGCCTGAAGCGGACCACGCGGACGACGACGACATCCCTGAAGTGACCGGGGTAGATCTGAGAGTGGCGGTAAATAGGCTGAAGGCCAAAAATACCGCCCCAGGACCCGACGGCTTGCCGGGTAAGGCCTGGGTCCTGGCCTCAGGGGCTCTCGGGCCCCGACTAGAGGCGCTCTTAAGCGCATGCATGGAGAGGGGCCAGTTTCCACTCCGCTGGAAGACGGGGAAGCTGGTCCTCATACAGAAGCCAGGGCGCCCTGCGGACTCTCCGTCCGCATTCCGGCCCATCGTGCTGCTCGACGAGGTCGGCAAGCTCTTTGAGAGAGTGATTGCGGGCCGCCTCGTCGGGCACCTGGTGAGGACGGGGCCGGATCTTGCGGACAGCCAGTTCGGCTTCCGCAAGGGGCGCTCGACGGTGGACGCCATCATGCGCGTGAGGGCCCTCACGACGGGGGACGCGGTGTCCCGGGGTGGGGTGGTCGTGGCGGTGTCACTCGACATCGCCAACGCTTTTAACACCCTGCCCTGGAGTTGCATTGGGGAGGCGCTCCGGTATCACCGGGTGCCGACCTACCTCCGTCGAGTAGTCGGGGCGTATCTGACGGACAGAGCCGTCATCTACCCCGGTCGCAACGGGGAATGGAACCGGCGAGAGATGTCGTGCGGTGTCCCACAGGGATCGGTTCTGGGGCCGCTCCTGTGGGACATCGGTTACGACTGGGTGCTGCGGGCCGATCTCCCTGATGGAGTCAGCGTGGTTTGCTACGCTGACGACACGCTAGTCCTGGCGCAGGGGAGGTCGCATCAGGCGGCGGCCGACGCGATGACACGCGGGGTTGCGATAGTCGTGGAGAGGATCCGGCAGTTGGGTCTCGAGGTGGCATTGCACAAGTCCGAGGCCATGTCTTTTCATGGGCCTCGGAATGGGCCGCCTTCGGGATCCCAACTAACGGTAGGAGGGGTTCACATCGGCGTCGAGACAACGATGAGGTACCTGGGTCTCGTCCTCGACAGCCGGTGGAACTTCGTCGAGCATTTTCGACGTTTGGCTCCCAAATTGGAACGGGCCGGGGCCGCCTTCAAGCGGCTCTTGCCCAACCTGAGGGGGCCAAACGCCTCCTGCCGGAGGCTTTACGCGGGGGTCGTGCGGTCCATGGCCCTATATGGGGCCCCGGTGTGGGCGCGTTCACTGCGGCGGCGAGCCGCCCATTACCTGAACGCGCCCCAGAAGGTGGTAGCCGTAAGGCTAATCCGGGGGTACCGCACGATCTCGGGCGAGGCGGCAAGCCTCCTTGCCGGACTGCCGCCGTGGGATCTGGAGGCGATAGTCCTCGCGCGCCTGTACGAGTGGCGCGCGGAGGCACTACGCCGGGGGGAAACTCCGCTTCCGCGGCAAATCGCAGCGGAGCGGACCGACCTCCGGTGCGATCTCATGGCGGCATGGAAAGAGTGACTGTCGCAACTCAGCGCAGGGCACGCCGCGATAGCGGCGGTAAGACCCCTCTTTAAGGAGTGGCTAGAGAGGCGCCACGGCGCCCTCACCTACCGCCTGACGCAGGTCCTCACCGGACACGGGTGTTTCGGGAGGTTCCTGCACATTATCGGGCGGGAGGATACGCCCGGGTGTCACCACTGCGAGGGTCGCCCGGAGGACACGGTGGAGCATACGGTGGCGGTATGCCCCAATTGGGCGGAGCACCGCCGTGTTCTCGCAGAGGCGATCGGCGGCGGCGGCGACCTCTCGCGCCCGGCCCTGGTTCAAGCCATGGTCCGGGGCGAGAGGGAGTGGGAGGCAGTCACCTCCTTCTGCGAAGCAGTCATGCTAGCGAAGGAGGTGGCGGGACGGCTGAGGGAGAGGGCCTCACGTCCCAGCCGCCGCGGGAGACGCCCCGGGCGTCGGGAGCCGCGAGACGACTCCCGGCCACCGTAGGCGCGGGCTAGCGGGCGGAGAGTAATGGGTAACTCTCCGTCCGATCAGGACCAGGCCCGTGCCGGACGGCGCGTACGTGTTCCACGCGCGCCTCAAAGAGATGTCAGCATAAGGAAGGGGCCCGAAAGGGCCGAAGCCTGCCGGGGCAGCGGGATTGTCCGAAAGGGTTACCGCTACCCCGGAACACAAAGGGCTAAGGAAGGAACACGGGTGGGTTTTAGTCAGTAAGAGTCTGACACTCCCTTCTGCTCCACCCAGAGCGGGAGGGGTCATTGGATGATTTCCCATCCACAAAAAAAAAAAAAAGGCCTATAATAGTATGAATTTATGAATAAAATCGGGCGTCCAATTTTCGAGAAGGTCCTTTTTATCGACTAAATATAAAAAAGACAGTTACGTCAAGGTATTCGTGTGATCACCTGCACCGACTGACCACTTGCTTTCCAAAACACGAAGATGTGTGTCACCCATCCAAAGACTGACCTCGGCAAGGTTAGCTTAACCTTGCAGATCAGTCGATTCTTATTTAGCCGCAAGCCCCTCTAAAACACCGTAATGTATCGTATATTTTGGCAAGTAGTGATGAATAGATTGATGTTTTCAGTAGCGTGATGTGTTGTAAATTTCATAGAATTTATGCGGTTGTAAATACTGACGTTTTGTTTACATTAGTTATATTAAATCATTTTCATTTTTCGTGTAGTTTTTAGGGAAAAATGAGGAAAATATCCATAAGGAAGAGAATAATCTCTTTCTTATGGATATTTTCCTAATTTTTAATATAAAATCGACCTTCATTATGGAAATTGACAAAAATGTATCGCTGGTTCTAGGGCATGATACGCTCAGGGCAGGGAATAACAAAAAATACGTAGTACTTAGGTCCCTACCTTAAACGTGTTTTCATTCTTCTTATACATACTTATTAAAACTTTTTTAGAATGAAAAATAAACCGACTTCCAAAACAGACATTACAAAATGAAAAATAACTTTAATTTCGGAAGTCGGTGGCAAACAACGAAAATGCGAACCCAACGACACCGACCTCCGCAATTAAAGTTATTTTTCACTTTGTAGTGTCTTTTTTGGAAGTCGGTTATTATTTTTCATTCTAAAAAAGTTTTTATTTTTCATTTTTAAGTTGTACTTACCCCACACAAATTCGTATAACACTACTTGCTATGTAAATATTAGTAACAGGAAGTCATTACAACATCATAAAATATAAACTAAGTGGCAAAAATACGTATTTTTGAAGCTAACTCAAAAACTACCCAAGCAAAGTTAATAAAACTTATATGGGACCATCCTGACCATCATCTTCATCATCATCATCATCCATCCATTTCCATCATTAAACAAATAATTTTTTAAATCGATTTACAATTGCCAGCCAGAATATCGCGTAACAAACATACAAAAAAAAATAAAAATAACATGCAGTCGAATTGAGAACCTCCTCCTTTTTGAATTCGGTTAAAAATTCAAAGACCTGACTGAATGATATATCAACGCACAGCCTAAACCGCTGGTCCTACAGACATGAAATTTGTAGGGTGTGTTCTTTGTGAAGAATAGGTATCCACTATGAAAGGGTTTTTCGAAATTCCACCCCTAAGATGTTGAAATTTTACGCGGACGAAGTCGCGGGCAGAAGCCAGTAGGCCATATAGCACCTCAATCACAAGATCTCACAGAGAAGAGGGCTCTACCCAGCAGTATGAACGTTATGCCATACAGCACCCCAATTGCGCAACACAGTTTCAATCACAATCCAACGGATTTCAATAGAAATTGCTAAACCATTGCCTCATATATGTCTGTTAAAGTCGTCTGGTCGACAACGTAAATCCCGCAATGAATGTTGTTGAATTGTTAAAAAAAAAGTTAAACTGGGGCGGCTGCTGCAGGTGCAGAAAACCTCAAACACAGGTATAGAAGCAATAGTTTACGCAGATGTAGATCTGTGTAAACTGTACCATTTGACCTCAGATCATCTTCTTATAGCATCTTTTAACTAAACTAAGCCGCTTCCTACTATCAATTAATTAATCTTCATTTATCTAACGCGACATCTGTCCGTCTGTGTGTTCGTAAATAATTGTACCTTTGAGATGGACACATTTAGACACTTGATGTCTGGACTATGTATCCGGATTGTCAAGGTATTTTTAGACAGACGAGACACGGATGAAATAAAACCTGTAATTGAAGGGTAGACAGAGGTGGCGAGCCTTAAAATAGAAGGGTACGGCAAAAACATGGGCTTTTAAGGATTAATCAACAAAAAAAAAATGGTTGTCTGTAAACTCGGTCGGACGATAGTTTTACGTGATAACGTCATAGAGAAACATTGACGAATAAATGTGTCACAAGCCAACGCTTGGGCCGATCGTGCCTCTCTATCGCTTGTTCTACGCTCTCGCTTGCACGCTCAGGCTAGGCGGAACGTGACACTTTTTCGTGCGTGCAGCCGGTGTTCATCGATTAATAAGACGTTATCACCTCAAAAAAAAAAAACAAATTCATTGTAAGTACATATAAAACGGTACAGGAAAGCCTTTACCAGAAGTGTTCATCATACAGTATGGAAACCACATATTATATGCAATAAATTATACCACATACTTATTATCGCCTTTTCTGACCATATACAAAAAATGAGCGAAATCGGTCGCGAAAAAAAATCAGCTGTTCCCTACATTTATATTCGCATAACTCGGAACAGCTGATTTTTAAATCTAATCCATTGCTTCGTATGTTCGAAAAAATTGTCTGTTCAACAACGTAAATAACGCAATGAATGTTGTTGTACTGTCAAAATTAAAGCCATTGCTAGTTGCTACTGATAGTGTGGTACGCAATTACGCCGCTGATTTAAAGTTCAGCAACTGTTTTCGAACACTATAATTGTCAACTGACTAGCAGCGCCCCGCGGTTTCACCCGCGTAAATTTCGATCCCGTGGGAATATCGGGATAAAAAGTATTAATCCAGGAAATGGTCTATCTACGTGCCAATTTTCATCCAAATCTGTTCAACGGTTTAATAGTGATTGGGTAACAAACATCCAAACATCACACATTTTCACATTTATAATATTAGTAGGATTACTGAGCCGTTAGGTAAACGCAAGTTTGTTAGAAACTGCCGGTCGATTCTGTAAAAATCTCACCGTGATAAGGATAACTTAGGTGAAGTGAGCGTGAAATTAGCTATCAATAGTGGGAATCCCTAACATCAGTAACGTTTGAACGTTAAAACGTTCAAAATCTAGTCGCAGTCTCATCTCGGCGACAAACAAATGTCAAAAACTTGTCAAAATCTAGGGAAATTTGAAGTATTTTTGACAAATTGAGACTGAGATCAGACTGTGAACGTTCAAAAATTACGAGAATTGCCCCTCAGGTGGAGTGACAGCTCACTTCACCTAAGTTTTCACGGTGAGATTTTTACAGAATAGCACTGTAGAGCAGTCATTGTTATTATATTATTATTTCCGAGATTTATATACCAGAAACAACGCGTGGCCTTTACCCAACTCCGAAAATAATAAGTCGTTAAATACACGGTGAAATAATTTAAAGTATTTACAGTTCGGGCCAATTATTCTTAATAATCTGTGTGAATTCTATGCTGATATAATAATTCATGAAGTTGCACTATCATTCTTTGTTATATAATGTTGTATTGTTATAAACAGCACCCTAATTGCGTAACTTAAATTAACATAATATTTGCACGACTGTTAAGTCGAATATAGTGAGACTTAAATTATTTCAGCATGTTATTATGTACTCGTAAATGCCTATATTCTGGCAAATAAATAAATTTCATTTCAACACACTAAAAATCTCCATCTGAATCATTTCGAACGATACTGCTAATCCATAGCTTCATATGTCTAAAAATTTGACTGCTCAACAAAATAAATAACGTAATGAACGTTGTTGAAATGTCAAAATGTTATTGATAGTGTGTTACGCAATTACCCCTATGATCGTGAAAAAAGTATTTTCTCCAAATCTCGCTTTTTGTTCGCGTCGTTAAATGCTTTTAGGTCTAGTACACATGAAAGGGAACTTACCTTTTTTGACCCGTTCGAAAAAAGGTCAGTCAGGATCACTGTCGTGTGACGGTGTGAGCTAGCCTATCTAATGTGAAAAGGAAACCTCTGCCTTACATTTCGTAGGTACAGACGCCAGCACATCAAGCTACCAGAAACTGTGAAATTTGACAGATTGTTGTAGCTTGATATGTGTCTGTATTTAGATCTTTCGCAGCATTGTACAGCTCTCATGAAACCCAGAGAAAAAGCTAAAAAGTCTCATGTGTCTGTAGCCATATTCGGCCCTTTTCATTTATACGCCGTTAAGGCAAAACATGACTGGGCTATAATTTTATGTAATATCTTGTATGCCATGTGTGTGTATACTTATGTTTTGGACAAATAAATGATCTATCTATCTATGTATCTATCCAGCGGATTCCTGCGGCCTTGCTATGTGCAAATAATTATCGTCAGAGGAACATAATCTTCTGCCTAGCCTTTTCCTAATATAGTTAGGGTCGGCTTCCAGTTTAAACGGATGCACCTGAATACCAATATTTGACATAAAGTGACTGCCTATCTGTCCTCCTCCGTTAGATTAACAGATCATTTAATATTTTACCAATTGGGATAAAAACTGCCACATGCACAATTCAGATGTCGCTACTATCCGACGTCCAAAAATTTGACAGCTAGCTGGCACTTTCTGTTCAATTTATGTAATTAATTAATATTCCCCGTTGTGCAGCTGTTGACTGCAAAAGTACGGGGATCCATCCATGTATTTGCCAAAGATGTTAAAAGACGAAAATTGTTGGATAAAGCTCTCCGAAACTCGATATTTCGTCAAGAATATGTACTATCCTGTTTAAACCTAATACTTTTGTGGCAGAAATTCGTATACTTACAGGTGATGCTCCCAAAAAAACTATATAAGTCCGTTTTATTACCTACAGGCACTTGTGATGTGATATTAGGTACGTACATTATATTATTTAGTTTTCGTTTGATTTTTAATAGACACAAAAGTAAACATAAACGAAACAATCTTAATTTCACAACCCTCTAACCCAATTCCTATATCGAATTTACAATATTATTTGCGTCAAATTAATAAATTGTTGTTTGTTAAAAAAAATAACATCGTCTAAGAAATAAGTCAAACAATGCGGATTCGTTGTGACAATGGTCTAAGTAGGAAAATGAAATTAATGGACGCGACACGCGACAATTGTTCTAATTGTCAAAATAGTCGCACGGGAAAGTGTGTGCGTGCGAGATATTACAGGAATGAACGAAATGACGGACCGACTTCTCGAACTAATTATTATCGGATGGATAAAAATAAATTGAAATTCTATAATCGACCAAGATCTTTAAAAAGAGGCATCACAAAAATCTAAATAGGATGAAGTGGTTAAAGTATCTAAACTCTTAAAAGAGTTTTTGAGTGTTGGTTTTCAACCTACTTAACTCAGATCATCAGCAAGTTTTGATTATTTCGTCCAATAAGTTTTACAATGGAAAGATCAATAAGTAACGCAGAAATATACTAAACTGTAGAAGTCACTTTTCTAAATTCGAAGCATCTATTTAATTTATTTTCCAAATTGCAGTTTTCACGTGGAATGACAGTTCAATAGAATCGTAAAATATAATGTTCACGTTCTTTTTTTAAACCGCTTTTATTCATTTTCATTCGCAATACAAAACCGTTTTCGAATAATATCGCGATTCGGTATCGGAATAGATAGACTCCATTGCATGTGAATGGACTGTTCAAATTTCAAATTGATATCGATTTTATCAATCTATACATATAATAAATCTGTAGAAAAGTCATTTTTGTACATTGAAGAAATTGAAACAAAAAATAGCCAGCGTGTGAAAAGATAAGTAACAGAACCCATTTCCATCATTTTTGAAATTTTTGTCTGTTTGTCTGTTTGTCTGTTTGTTTGTGCGCACATCACGTAAAATCTACGAATTCAATGCTGACAATGTTTATATACAAAAATTATACGCAACTTGAGGTTTAACTTAGTTTTTGTTTCATCGAAATCGGTTCACTCTATCAAAAGATATGATTAATTTAGTGAGTTCAAGAAGTAAAATATTACGTTACGCAATTAAGTATAGTACTTGCAACGACATCTATACATATAATAAATCTGTAGAAAAGTAATTTTTGTACATTGAAGAAATTGAAACAAAAAATAGCCAGCGTGTGAAAAGATAAGTAACAGAACCCATTTCCATCATTTTTGAAATTTTTGTCTGTTTGTCTGTTTGTCTGTTTGTTTGTGCGCACATCACGTAAAATCTACGAATTCAATGCTGACAATGTTTATATACAAAAATTATACGCAACTTGAGGTTTAACTTAGTTTTTGTTTCATCGAAATCGGTTCACTCTATCAAAAGATATGATTAATTTAGTGAGTTCAAGAAGTAAAATATTACGTTACGCAATTAAGTATAGTACTTGCAACGACATCTTAAGACTAAAAATAGAACTAATGTTGATAGTTGAAATCTAAATCCGATAGATGGCGTTGTGCAAATGACGTCATTTTCTGAATCGCGGTGTTAAGATTTTCCGCGCGAGGATGACGTCCACCGTGTTTACTAGGCAAATTGGGTTTCGTTAGGTGTCTTAAAAGTTCTTGCGTGTGTCGTAAAAGTTCTTTGGTTGCTTGGTTTATCGATTTTCTAAATTGGTCGAAAAAAAAGTATTTGCTTATCTTATTGGTTTCGTTTGGTCAACTTTGGTCATTGGTTTGAAGTACGAAGTAAAGATTGTATTTGATTTACTTCGTAGTTTGAATCCAATAGTGCCAATCGTTATACAGTAAGTTAGTGTTGCCAATTCGTTGAGTCACGACCACGAACAGACGATACGTTGTCACACTAGACTGTTCGACGCACCGTTCTTTTAAGTTTGTAGGCTATTCAGTCATAAGTGTTGTTAGTTTTGTTTATTGCTTTAATTTTCCTTGAAAATGCCTCAAAGAAAAAAACTAACCTTTCGCTGCGTAGCCGAAATGCGAAAAGGATGAGACTTTGTAGGTCTCAGGAATCGGAAGAAGATCGTGAAGCACGGTTATCTGCTAACCGAGAGCACATCGCTCTTTCACGTGAATCGGAAACGTTCACCGAAAGGGAGTCACGTTTAAGTTCACAAAGAACACGGACCGCGACTTTGCGGTCTCAAGAGAGTATCCAGGAACGCGAAGACCGGCTGTCTGCTGATCGGGAGCGCCACTCTCTCTCACGTGAGCCAGAGACATTCACAGAAAGGGAGTCGCGCTTAAGTTCGCAAAGAACTCGGACCGCGACTTTGCGTTCTCAAGAGAATATCCAGGAACGCGAAGTTCGGCTGTCTGCTGATCGGGAGCGCCAGTCTCTCTCACGCGAGTCAGAGACTTTCACAGAAAGGGAGTCGCGCTTAAGTTCGCAAAGAACTCGGACCGCGACTTTGCGTTCTCAAGAGAATATCCAGGAACGCGAAGTTCGGCTGTCTGCTGATCGGGAGCGCCAGTCTCTCTCACGCGAGTCAGAGACTTTCACAGAAAGGGAGTCGCGCTTAAGTTCGCAAAGAACTCGGACCGCGACTTTGCGTTCTCAAGAGAGTATCGAGGAACGCCAAGCACGTCTGTCATCTGACCGAGAGCGACACGCTCTCTCGCGCGAGTCTGAATCTCTCTCCCAAAGAGAAGAACGATTACAAATAGCTAGACATAACTATGTAGGTGTACAAAGAAACAATGAAAGTTATCTTGCATCTGAAAGGGAAAGAATAGATGAACTAAGACGAGCAGAAACAGCAGAACAACGTCAATCTCGCCTAGAAATAGAACGAGCTCGATACCATATGAATAGAGAAACAAATAGCGGAGCTGATGAGTCCATGGAAAATGACGATGCAAATATTTTATTACCTTGGGACAATAGGGAAAAATCAGGGTTCACATATTCGTCTAGAATTAATTATGCTGGCTTTACTTTCGTGGGTGACATGAGAGAAATTTGTAATTTTTGTCATGCTTTGAAATGGAGGAAAGAGACAGATGGAATGTGCTGCTCAAATGGAAAAATTGTTCTTCCAAATTTCCAAGATCCACCACACTTACTTAAAAGTCTCCTGAATGGCGATCATCCCCAGTCGAACCGTTTTTTGGATAATATTCGTTTATATAACAGTGCTTTCCAAATGACTTCCTTTGGGGCAAAACAAATAACGGAAGGACCGTTCATGCCAACCTTCAAAGTACAAGGTCAAGTTTATCACCTTATTGGATCTTTGCTGCCAGAAAATGAACCCAAATTTCTCCAAATTTATTTTGTATCCGATTACACGCAACAGCTCAATGTTAGAAATCACAATTTTCCCCAGCTCAATGCTGAGCTTTTGGGTCAACTTCAAGAATTGCTGCATCACGTTAACCAGTACGTTCGTGAATTCAAAGCTGCATTGGAGTCAATTCCACAAGGCAGCAATGATTTCAAAATTGTTATAAGTGCCGATAGACGTCCTGTGGGTGAACACCGTGGAAGACACAATGCACCCGTCGCAGATGAAGTTGCAGTTGTTTTAGTCGACCAGGAGTGTGAGAGACGTGATATCGTGTTGCGTACACGCGACGATCGCCTTCAACGCATTTTGGAAACCCACCGAGCTTACGACGCCCTGCAATATCCACTAATTTATTGTCATGGTGAAGATGGGTACAATTTTGGGCTGTACCAAGTGAACCCTACTACGAGAGTCACTAATTATCAAAAAAAAATATCTGCTCAACAATACTATTCCTACCTTTTACAAATAAGGCAAAACAGTTTCGTATATTTGCAACGATTTCGTGGTTTTTTCAGCCAATTTATTGTGGACATGTACGCAAAAATAGAAACTGAACGTTTAGTGTATATTCGCACTAACCAGCGACGGTTACGCGCTGAAGAATACGTGCACTTGCGGGACGCCATGCAATCAGATAATAACGTCGAAAACTTGGGTCGATTGGTTATTTTGCCATCCAGTTTCACAGGCGGTCCGCGGTATATGCACGAACGAACGCAAGATGCTTTTTGTTACGTCCGTAAATACGGCCGGCCGGACCTTTTTATAACATTTACAACAAATCCAAAGTGGACGGAGATTTGCCAGGCACTTCTCACAGGACAGGCGTCATACGACAGACATGACATTATTGCTAGGATTTTTCATTTAAAACTCAAAGTCTTGATTAATCTACTTACAAAGGAGAAAGTTTTCGGTTCAACTCTTTGTTTTATGTATAGCGTCGAGTGGCAAAAGCGTGGTTTACCCCACGCGCACATTCTTCTGTGGCTGGAAGAAAAAATTCGTCCCGATGCTATAGACAGTGTCATAAGTGCAGAATTTCCGGACTATAATGCAGATCCGATTTTGCATGACATAGTAAAAACACATATGGTTCACGGGCCATGTGGCCTCTTAAACAGGGAATCACCGTGCATGAAAGATGGTCAATGCTCAAAAAAATACCCCAGAGCACTGAAAGAACTAACTATGGCTGGGGAAAATGGGTATCCGCAATACCGGCGAAGATCACCGTCACAAGGTGGTTTCACAGCTACTGTCAGATTCCGTGGACAAGAAATAATTCTAAATAATAGTTGGGTGGTACCGTATTCTCCAGTTTTGTCAAACGCTTTTCAAGCACACATTAATGTTGAAATTTGTAATAGCGTCGAATCTATAAAATATATATGTAAATATGTTAATAAAGGTAGTGATCAAGCCATGATAGCACTAAGAAATAACAACCAATTTGATGAAGTGACAAGGTATCAATCTGGCCGATACATAAGCTCTTCGGAGGCAGTTTGGCGCATTTTGAGTTTCCCTATTCATGAAAGGTATCCGCCAGTCATCCATCTTGACGTGCACCTGGAAGGCGGGCAGCGAGTTTACTTTCAGCCAGAAAATGTGGCAGAAAGAATGAACAACCCAAGACAAACCACCTTGCTCGCATTCTTTCGCCTTTGCGAAAGAGACAATTTCGCTAAGTCTCTGTTGTACAATGAAGTGCCACATTATTATACTTATAACAAGCAGCAAGGTGTTTTTAATCGCAGGAGACGTGGAACTGCTGTAGAAGGCGAGTCCGGCATTTTTAAAGAACACGTGATTGGAAGAGTATACACGGTGCACCCAAATAATGCAGAGTGTTATTATTTACGCCTTCTTCTTCACACAGTGCGAGGACCTACTTCTTTTGCTGAGCTCCGCAAAGTGGACGATATAGAATATCCCACATTTCAAGCTGCTTGCCGCGCACGGCATTTATTAGATGGCGATCAGCATTGGGATGATGCTTTAGCCGAAGCATGCGTCAGTGATAGTCCACATCGTTTGCGCCATTTATTTGCCATTTTGTTGACATTTTGTGGCCTATCGGACGCTGGGCAGTTGTGGCAAAAATATAAAGACGCGTTTGCCGAAGATTTTTTGAGACAGCAAAATATAAATAGTGAAACTTCTGACCAAGTACGTGAAAGCTGCCATAATAGGGCTTTGCTGGCTATACAAGATATAGTTACAAGTATAGGAGGGAACCCCCTCAGTCAATACGGCTTGCCGACACCGACAGTTGGTGGGGAACGAATTAATAGGGAGTATACATCTGAAATAAATTACAACCCCGAAGAGTTAGCAGAAATATTGCGAAATGGCTGTTCAAATTTGACGTCAGAACAACGTCAAATCTTTGATAGAGTATGCTGTAGTGTAGAACATTCATTAGGAGAAATGCTGTTTTTAGATGCACCTGGTGGAACAGGTAAAACTTTCCTCACTAAAGTTATCTTGGCTCAAATAAGGAGCCAAAACAAAATTGCCCTTGCCGTCGCTTCCTCAGGAATAGCTGCCACTTTATTACCAGGAGGAAAAACTGCACATACAACATTTAAAATACCAATCGACTTGGACCGCACAGAAAACCCTGTTTGCAACGTGTCTCGCAATAGTGATAAAGCAAGGGTTTTACGCGATTGCGCCCTTATCGTTTGGGACGAGTGTACGATGGCAAATCGTAAAGCTGTGGAAGCTGTAGATAGAACGTTGCGAGATATAAGACAAAATGACCGACCGATGGGAGGCTTAACGGTGCTATTCTGTGGAGACTTCAGGCA
Organism: Globia sparganii; assembly: GCA_949316385.1. Taxonomy (NCBI): domain Eukaryota; kingdom Metazoa; phylum Arthropoda; class Insecta; order Lepidoptera; family Noctuidae; genus Globia; species Globia sparganii. The sequence goes on from OX438667.1 coordinate 5,622,435, forward strand.
GACACTCCCTATAATACCCAGAGGAACGAGGGCCGATGAAATAGGTGCCTGTTTAAAGAGCTCTATTTTATGGCGTAGTGTCATATTAACTAATTTGAGCTTTAATATGCGAGCATATTTGGGAGGTGACGCAAACGCGCAGGTTTTCTCAAATTTACTACTTCAAATTGGTAACGGCACATACCCGACTCAAGAAGGAGGTAAAGTAACTTTAGTCGAAAGCCTGTGTTCTTCTGTTGCCTCACAGCAGGAACTCATTTCCTCTGTATACGGAGATCCATCAGAGATCTCGAACCATGACGCTGCTTGGCTATGCCAACGAGCTATTTTGGCACCTCGCAACGACCAAGCAGCAGCAATAAATTCTCAAATATTGGTACATGTTTCTGGAGAAAGTAGGGAATATTTATCTATTAACACGGTTTTAGAAGAAGGAGATGCCACCCACTATCCAGTAGAGTTTTTAGACTCTCTAAATACACCAGGTCTTCCAGCACACAAAATTTATTTAAAAGTCGGAGTACCAATCATTCTACTCAGAAATTTAAGCCCACCAAAACTATGCAATGGAACTCGGTTGAGAGTAACAAATCTCCAACGAAATGTCATCGAAGCCGAAATCTTAACAGGTTGCGGCTCCGGTGATGTTGTTTTCATTCCCAGGATACCCATTATCCCCAATAATTTTCCGTTTACTTTCAAACGTGTGCAATTTCCTGTAAGCCTCTGTTACGCTATGACTATTAATAAAGCCCAAGGCCAGACGTTATCCGTTGCGGGTGTAGACCTTACTTTTGATTGTTTTTCACACGGCCAACTCTATGTTTCTCTATCACGTGTTAGCAACCCAAACAACCTTTTTGTATATGCTCCGGGTAATTCCACCGCTAACATAGTATATAGAGAAGCATTAACGTAATCAACTATACCAAAGTCAGGACTCTTATCTAAATCATCAAAAAGGTGATATACTCTTATCTAAACGACGTTGTTTTGTTCTCGACAACCACGCGAACGAAGTCGCGGGCACAGCTAGTCTATACTAATAATAAAGCTGAAGAGTTTGTTTGTTTCTTTGAACGCGCTCATCTCTGGAACATTTTATAGCCCAATCCTTAAAGAAGGCTATAAATATTAAGGGTACCTATCAATTTCGCAGTGCAAAAACAGAAAATCAGTTTTTTTTAGCGCAATTCTAGTTTCTTTTTTTAAATATACAGTTATTTATCACCTATTTATCTAGTAAGTCTACGAATTTAAATTTTAGTACACGAACGATCGAATTTAACTTTATAAGGCATTATTTAGATATTTTACTACAATTAAATAAGTAGTCAAAATAAAAATATAAACATTGATTTTGGTAGGTCTCAAATTTTAAAATATTTAACACTTATTATTTTCAATAAATTCTTGCGCGTAGACAAGGGTTTTGCACATTATTTTATTAGGTTTTTTCAGCGTGATCAACGTTTTTTTACAAGTACTAAATCATTAAACTTTAAAAAACAATGCCCAGTATTTATAATTTTTTTCAGGTTGCTATTTGATACCAGTAAGCTAAGAAAGCAATTTAAAAACATGGTGTTTCGTGCTTACGTAAAAACGTATGTTAGATTTTTATTTTTTGTAATTTATATTAAGTAGTTATCAAAATTTTAAATTGTACACTTACTAGATAAATAGTTGATAAATAACTGTGTATTAAAAAAAAAAAAACTAGTTAACTTAAGGTTATTGAGAAATTTGCGCTGAAAAAACTTGAATTTTCTGTTTTTAGACCGCGAAACTGATAGGGATTCTTAACATCACGCTATGAGCCTTACGAGCTGTGAAATAAGAAAAAAAAGTCAGAAAGAACGATCATTGAAAACGAATTGGTAGCGCGGGCAGGTGATGAAATGCGAGACGGGGCGGGTCGGGGGAACAAGAAATTTCACGCGGACGGATTCGCGGGAAGAAGCTAGTAAAAAATACGAGCCATATTTTTCTTGTGAATAAAATGAAACTTATTTATTCGTTTTGATTTGTTTACTTATCTTGCCTCTCAATATTTCTTTGTAAGTAGATATTATTGAAAATGAATAAACAAAATATACCTACTTCTACTTATTGTTTACATCTTTTTGCATCGTTATTCGGACGCCATTATTTTTTTGTAAATCTAGTTAGATTAATAAGTCTGGCTGGTAAAAAAGTATGCCTCAGTCTAGCCTCATTTTAAATTCAAAATGGTTCTATTGTTTGTAAATACTAGGTGGTATATTATATAACTAGCTGCGCCCCGTGGTTTCACTTGCGTAACTTTCGATTCCGTTGGAGTATAGGGATAAAAATATCGTGTGTTAATCAAGGGTGTCAGGTACCTCCATACCAAATATTATCAAAATTGGTTCAGCTGTTTGTGCGTGAAGAAGTAGGTAACGAACACACTCACAAACTTTCGCCTTTATAATATTAGTGTGGAGTATCTATGTATGTGCGAGTAACCGCATTCAATCGTAAATAAACTGATGAACGGAAACAACAAACGGGCAGTGAACAATCGAATGAATTACGAACGAGTGACTGAGCGAATGAACTGATTACAGTGAATGAAATTAATTACAGATAATGTCCTCGGTACAGTCAACAACGTTTTAATTTGAATTTAATTTCTAGGTATTTTTTATAGAATTGTTATCATATCGAATAACTAGGTAACTAATATTAAATTAATGATGCTTCTGAACAAATATTGATAAATAATGTTTAATGAACATCGATATATACCCAATAATAACACATAAAAAATTAAAATTGCCATAACATAAATTAGAACTTTAATTGTTTTTTAATTTATTTACTTCTGAGTTGGGAGACTAACGACATAAAAAATAATTGAAGGAATGTTTTGGAATAAAATCAATGAATATTGATTGAATTAGGAGAGATTCTTGCAAATTATTTTTGAAAATTGTTGTGGTGTGGAAAGTCCTCATGGATGTCCTCCGCCCTGGGACGGGCGAAGGGGTCTGACAGTAAGGGGCTGTTCATTTATTACGTAAGACAATTTTGACCACTTTCTGACCCCTCCTTCCCCTACGTAAGAAAAAATAGGACTTAGATGAACCCCCTCCCCCCTTCCAATCTTACGTAAGATCAGTATTCTATCAAATATTAGCGAAGAACAGTATCAAAAAAATTAAAAACTTAGAATTGTTGCTTACTTTTGTGATCTTACGTAAGAATAATCTAGACCCCTCCCACCCCCACGTAAGAAAAAATAAGACTAGTTCGGACCCCCTGCCCCTCAAATCTTCTTACATAATAAATGAACAGCCCAAAACAGTCAAAAGCCACCCCAGTGTTCCCTTCCCATACTTGGACCAGGGATCATGGGAATTTGTGCGCCTTCCACGATCTCCGCAAGTCCGCGGGGGGTGTGAGGTGTAAGCAACGATATAGATACACCTAGATAACGCAAGAGCAACTACTTCGCGTGCCAAAAATCGCACCAACTTACGTACAAAAATCGTAAGCCGCCACTCAGTCCTGTGCACTGCTGGCTGGGTGAGCGTTAGTGAGAAAGAGTGCTTGTGATGTCATAGTAGGTAGTCAAAAAAAAAATGGCACGCTTAATATTCATACAGAACCTGATACTTACGTTATCTAAATCTATCTATATCTGCGGGTGTAAGATTCCCCTCGCGACGACGATGTAAGGGCGCGCGTGGAATACTACGCGCCGCCGTTACCAAGGTAGCCTGCCTCAATTGAATCAATCAAAGATTGACTGTTTGAATAAAGAGTTTCTACCTACTTATGATGTTGGGTACTGGGAAGAAAGATCGTGTCATTTTGCACTGTTATAATTTCTATCGTGACGATATTATCGTGGACGTCTGCGTCCATGTTACGGCATCACTATAACAAGGAAGTAAAATGTCTGGAAATATTACGAAGACGCTTTTCCGCCCACTCTTATTCTTTTTCTTTAGCGTGTCGATAGCAATCTAAATGGACTCGGCCCAGAATTCGGCTATTTGTTTGGCGCCATCACCAGCGTCCATCAGTTTCTGTTACGTGCAGCTGACAGGGGGCCTAACACCACCTCTTAAAGCAGTATTATTTTAATCACACTTCAGTGTGGGAAAGAGATGGAGCTGCATGTCCTGTATTGCTCCATCTCTTTCCCACACTGAAGTAAGATTAAAATAATACTGCTTTAAGAGGTGGTGGTAGGCCCCAGGACACGTTCCGTCTAATATAACGTTATAAAGTGCACGTATTTCCATGCATTTTATTTTCCTGCCGTGGACTTCCACGATAGTATTTTCTCGTTATATTAATCTTCTATTTAAATAAAACAAAGTCGGGTTAGTTTACACCATTTATAACTTAAGAACGGCTACACCGATTTTTATTATCTTCGATTTGTTAGATTTGTCTCCGCCCTGAATAGCAGAATAACTATTAAAACATTGGAAAAATTCACGAAAATAAAAATTAAGATAGCATTTTCTCATAAATATTGTATTTATTGATTCTGAGGCTGTCAAAGTTCGCCGGGTCAGCTAGTATACCTACATATAATCTATATAAATAAAACAAAGTCGGGTTAGTTACACCATTAATAACTCAAGAACGGCTTAACCGATTTTTATGATCGACTAGCTGTGCCCGCGACTTCGTTCGCGTGGTTGTCGAGAACAAAACAACGTCGTTTAGATAAGAGTATATCACCTTTTTGATGATTTAGATAAGAGTCCTGACTTTGGTATAGTTGATTACGTTAATGCTTCTCTATATACTATGTTAGCGGTGGAATTACCCGGAGCATATACAAAAAGGTTGTTTGGGTTGCTAACACGTGATAGAGAAACATAGAGTTGGCCGTGTGAAAAACAATCAAAAGTAAGGTCTACACCCGCAACGGATAACGTCTGGCCTTGGGCTTTATTAATAGTCATAGCGTAACAGAGGCTTACAGGAAATTGCACACGTTTGAAAGTAAACGGAAAATTATTGGGGATAATGGGTATCCTGGGAATGAAAACAACATCACCGGAGCCGCAACCTGTTAAGATTTCGGCTTCGATGACATTTCGTTGGAGATTTGTTACTCTCAACCGAGTTCCATTGCATAGTTTTGGTGGGCTTAAATTTCTGAGTAGAATGATTGGTACTCCGACTTTTAAATAAATTTTGTGTGCTGGAAGACCTGGTGTATTTAGAGAGTCTAAAAACTCTACTGGATAGTGGGTGGCATCTCCTTCTTCTAAAACCGTGTTAATAGATAAATATTCCCTACTTTCTCCAGAAACATGTACCAATATTTGAGAATTTATTGCTGCTGCTTGGTCGTTGCGAGGTGCCAAAATAGCTCGTTGGCATAGCCAAGCAGCGTCATGGTTCGAGATCTCTGATGGATCTCCGTATACAGAGGAAATGAGTTCCTGCTGTGAGGCAACAGAAGAACACAGGCTTTCGACTAAAGTTACTTTACCTCCTTCTTGAGTCGGGTATGTGCCGTTACCAATTTGAAGTAGTAAATTTGAGAAAACCTGCGCGTTTGCGTCACCTCCCAAATATGCTCGCATATTAAAGCTCAAATTAGTTAATATGACACTACGCCATAAAATAGAGCTCTTTAAACAGGCACCTATTTCATCGGCCCTCGTTCCTCTGGGTATTATAGGGAGTGTCTGCCTGAAGTCTCCACAGAATAGCACCGTTAAGCCTCCCATCGGTCGGTCATTTTGTCTTATATCTCGCAACGTTCTATCTACAGCTTCCACAGCTTTACGATTTGCCATCGTACACTCGTCCCAAACGATAAGGGCGCAATCGCGTAAAACCCTTGCTTTATCACTATTGCGAGACACGTTGCAAACAGGGTTTTCTGTGCGGTCCAAGTCGATTGGTATTTTAAATGTTGTATGTGCAGTTTTTCCTCCTGGTAATAAAGTGGCAGCTATTCCTGAGGAAGCGACGGCAAGGGCAATTTTGTTTTGGCTCCTTATTTGAGCCAAGATAACTTTAGTGAGGAAAGTTTTACCTGTTCCACCAGGTGCATCTAAAAACAGCATTTCTCCTAATGAATGTTCTACACTACAGCATACTCTATCAAAGATTTGACGTTGTTCTGACGTCAAATTTGAACAGCCATTTCGCAATATTTCTGCTAACTCTTCGGGGTTGTAATTTATTTCAGATGTATACTCCCTATTAATTCGTTCCCCACCAACTGTCGGTGTCGGCAAGCCGTATTGACTGAGGGGGTTCCCTCCTATACTTGTAACTATATCTTGTATAGCCAGCAAAGCCCTATTATGGCAGCTTTCACGTACTTGGTCAGAAGTTTCACTATTTATATTTTGCTGTCTCAAAAAATCTTCGGCAAACGCGTCTTTATATTTTTGCCACAACTGCCCAGCGTCCGATAGGCCACAAAATGTCAACAAAATGGCAAATAAATGGCGCAAACGATGTGGACTATCACTGACGCATGCTTCGGCTAAAGCATCATCCCAATGCTGATCGCCATCTAATAAATGCCGTGCGCGGCAAGCAGCTTGAAATGTGGGATATTCTATATCGTCCACTTTGCGGAGCTCAGCAAAAGAAGTAGGTCCTCGCACTGTGTGAAGAAGAAGGCGTAAATAATAACACTCTGCATTATTTGGGTGCACCGTGTATACTCTTCCAATCACGTGTTCTTTAAAAATGCCGGACTCGCCTTCTACAGCAGTTCCACGTCTCCTGCGATTAAAAACACCTTGCTGCTTGTTATAAGTATAATAATGTGGCACTTCATTGTACAACAGAGACTTAGCGAAATTGTCTCTTTCGCAAAGGCGAAAGAATGCGAGCAAGGTGGTTTGTCTTGGGTTGTTCATTCTTTCTGCCACATTTTCTGGCTGAAAGTAAACTCGCTGCCCGCCTTCCAGGTGCACGTCAAGATGGATGACTGGCGGATACCTTTCATGAATAGGGAAACTCAAAATGCGCCAAACTGCCTCCGAAGAGCTTATGTATCGGCCAGATTGATACCTTGTCACTTCATCAAATTGGTTGTTATTTCTTAGTGCTATCATGGCTTGATCACTACCTTTATTAACATATTTACATATATATTTTATAGATTCGACGCTATTACAAATTTCAACATTAATGTGTGCTTGAAAAGCGTTTGACAAAACTGGAGAATACGGTACCACCCAACTATTATTTAGAATTATTTCTTGTCCACGGAATCTGACAGTAGCTGTGAAACCACCTTGTGACGGTGATCTTCGCCGGTATTGCGGATACCCATTTTCCCCAGCCATAGTTAGTTCTTTCAGTGCTCTGGGGTATTTTTTTGAGCATTGACCATCTTTCATGCACGGTGATTCCCTGTTTAAGAGGCCACATGGCCCGTGAACCATATGTGTTTTTACTATGTCATGCAAAATCGGATCTGCATTATAGTCCGGAAATTCTGCACTTATGACACTGTCTATAGCATCGGGACGAATTTTTTCTTCCAGCTACAGAAGAATGTGCGCGTGGGGTAAACCACGCTTTTGCCACTCGACGCTATACATAAAACAAAGAGTTGAACCGAAAACTTTCTCCTTTGTAAGTAGATTAATCAAGACTTTGAGTTTTAAATGAAAAATCCTAGCAATAATGTCATGTCTGTCGTATGACGCCTGTCCTGTGAGAAGTGCCTGGCAAATCTCCGTCCACTTTGGATTTGTTGTAAATGTTACAAAAAGGTCCGGCCGGCCGTATTTACGGACGTAACAAAAAGCATCTTGCGTTCGTTCGTGCATATACCGCGGACCGCCTGTGAAACTGGATGGCAAAATAACCAATCGACCCAAGTTTTCGACGTTATTATCTGATTGCATGGCGTCCCGCAAGTGCACGTATTCTTCAGCGCGTAACCGTCGCTGGTTAGTGCGAATATACACTAAACGTTCAGTTTCTATTTTTGCGTACATGTCCACAATAAATTGGCTGAACAAACCACGAAATCGTTGCAAATATACGAAACTGTTTTGCCTTATTTGTAAAAGGTAGGAATAGTATTGTTGAGCAGATATTTTTTTTTGATAATTAGTGACTCTCGTAGTAGGGTTCACTTGGTACAGCCCAAAATTGTACCCATCTTCACCATGACAATAAATTAGTGGATATTGCAGGGCGTCGTAAGCTCGGTGGGTTTCCAAAATGCGTTGAAGGCGATCGTCGCGTGTACGCAACACGATATCACGTCTCTCACACTCCTGGTCGACTAAAACAACTGCAACTTCATCTGCGACGGGTGCATTGTGTCTTCCACGGTGTTCACCCACAGGACGTCTATCGGCACTTATAACAATTTTGAAATCATTGCTGCCTTGTGGAATTGACTCCAATGCAGCTTTGAATTCACGAACGTACTGGTTAACGTGATGCAGCAATTCTTGAAGTTGACCCAAAAGCTCAGCATTGAGCTGGGGAAAATTGTGATTTCTAACATTGAGCTGTTGCGTGTAATCGGATACAAAATAAATTTGGAGAAATTTGGGTTCATTTTCTGGCAGCAAAGATCCAATAAGGTGATAAACTTGACCTTGTACTTTGAAGGTTGGCATGAACGGTCCTTCCGTTATTTGTTTTGCCCCAAAGGAAGTCATTTGGAAAGCACTGTTATATAAACGAATATTATCCAAAAAACGGTTCGACTGGGGATGATCGCCATTCAGGAGACTTTTAAGTAAGTGTGGTGGATCTTGGAAATTTGGAAGAACAATTTTTCCATTTGAGCAGCACATTCCATCTGTCTCTTTCCTCCATTTCAAAGCATGACAAAAATTACAAATTTCTCTCATGTCACCCACGAAAGTAAAGCCAGCATAATTAATTCTAGACGAATATGTGAACCCTGATTTTTCCCTATTGTCCCAAGGTAATAAAATATTTGCATCGTCATTTTCCATGGACTCATCAGCTCCGCTATTTGTTTCTCTATTCATATGGTATCGAGCTCGTTCTATTTCTAGGCGAGATTGACGTTGTTCTGCTGTTTCTGCTCGTCTTAGTTCATCTATTCTTTCCCTTTCAGATGCAAGATAACTTTCATTGTTTCTTTGTACACCTACATAGTTATGTCTAGCTATTTGTAATCGTTCTTCTCTTTGGGAGAGAGATTCAGACTCGCGCGAGAGAGCGTGTCGCTCTCGGTCAGATGACAGACGTGCTTGGCGTTCCTCGATACTCTCTTGAGAACGCAAAGTCGCGGTCCGAGTTCTTTGCGAACTTAAGCGCGACTCCCTTTCTGTGAAAGTCTCTGACTCGCGGGAGAGAGACTGGCGCTCCCGATCAGCAGACAGCCGAACTTCGCGTTCCTGGATATTCTCTTGAGAACGCAAAGTCGCGGTCCGAGTTCTTTGCGAACTTAAGCGCGACTCCCTTTCTGTGAAAGTCTCTGACTCGCGTGAGAGAGACTGGCGCTCCCGATCAGCAGACAGCCGAACTTCGCGTTCCTGGATATTCTCTTGAGAACGCAAAGTCGCGGTCCGAGTTCTTTGCGAACTTAAGCGCGACTCCCTTTCTGTGAATGTCTCTGACTCACGTGAGAGAGACTGGCGCTCCCGATCAGCAGACAGCCGAACTTCGCGTTCCTGGATATTCTCTTGAGAACGCAAAGTCGCGGTCCGAGTTCTTTGCGAACTTAAGCGCGACTCCCTTTCTGTGAATGTCTCTGACTCACGTGAGAGAGAGTGGCGCTCCCGATCAGCAGACAGCCGGTCTTCGCGTTCCTGGATACTCTCTTGAGACCGCAAAGTCGCGGTCCGTGTTCTTTGTGAACTTAAACGTGACTCCCTTTCGGTGAACGTTTCCGATTCACGTGAAAGAGCGATGTGCTCTCGGTTAGCAGATAACCGTGCTTCACGATCTTCTTCCGATTCCTGAGACCTACAAAGTCTCATCCTTTTCGCATTTCGGCTACGCAGCGAAAGGTTAGTTTTTTTTCTTTGAGGCATTTTCAAGGAAAATTAAAGCAATAAACAAAACTAACAACACTTATGACTGAATAGCCTACAAACTTAAAAGAACGGTGCGTCGAACAGTCTAGTGTGACAACGTATCGTCTGTTCGTGGTCGTGACTCAACGAATTGGCAACACTAACTTACTGTATAACGATTGGCACTATTGGATTCAAACTACGAAGTAAATCAAATACAATCTTTACTTCGTACTTCAAACCAATGACCAAAGTTGACCAAACGAAACCAATAAGATAAGCAAATACTTTTTTTTCGACCAATTTAGAAAATCGATAAACCAAGCAACCAAAGAACTTTTACGACACACGCAAGAACTTTTAAGACACCTAACGAAACCCAATTTGCCTAGTAAACACGGTGGACGTCATCCTCGCGCGGAAAATCTTAACACCGCGATTCAGAAAATGACGTCATTTGCACAACGCCATCTATCGGATTTAGATTTCAACTATCAACATTAGTTCTATTTTTAGTCTTAAGATGTCGTTGCAAGTACTATACTTAATTGCGTAACGTAATATTTTACTTCTTGAACTCACTAAATTAATCATATCTTTTGATAGAGTGAACCGATTTCGATGAAACAAAAACTAAGTTAAACCTCAAGTTGCGTATAATTTTTGTATATAAACATTGTCAGCATTGAATTCGTAGATTTTACGTGATGTGCGCACAAACAAACAGACAAACAGACAAAAATTTCAAAAATGATGGAAATGGGTTCTGTTACTTATCTTTTCACACGCTGGCTATTTTTTGTTTCAATTTCTTCAATGTACAAAAATGACTTTTCTACAGATTTATTATATGTATAGATTAGCAGAATAACTATTAAAACAAGGGAAAAATTCACGAAAAAAATAATAATGAAGATAATACATTTTCTCATACATAGATTCTGAGGCGGGAGAGCTAGTAGGTATATACATAATAAGAGCACACAATGTCTGAACTGAAATAACCAATATAACACTGAAGTTTCTAGTAATGAGGTACTAGTTGGCATAAAAGAGTGCGTCAGTGACGTTGATATAAAAACAACAGCCGCTCAATACGCATATGACGTAAATCAGACAACAGGAATGAGTTTATTTCGCTCCTGTAATCTACACAATAGAGACTGCGCGGTTGCTTTCTTTTTAGAGCTAAATAATTGACCTACACAACGGTTTATAAGTTAAGGTTGAGGTTAAAATCGATACAAAAATAACAATCTCGTTTTAGAAATAGCTAGAACATTTAAGGCGAGGTTGTAGTACTTTTTAACTTTTAAACCTTTTGGTTCTTTTGCGTATCCGTTTATGTAGGTCTGTGTATATATTTTTAAGGCCGCATTTATAGTGCGGTGTGTAGGTATGATAACGTTCCATTAATCCCCGCATAATAGGTATCGGGGCATTTCTCTCTCGCAGGCACTGGCCGTCTTTGGCGAGATCTTGAACTGCTAGATTTGTAGAAAAAAAATAATAAGGAAAATGTTCTCACCAAGCTCTGGCTTATCTTTTGGTATAACTTTTACATGGTTTAACGATGTAATCTCTTCAAGATACACGTTTTAAATAGCGATTTAGTTTTTGCTTTGCTTGAAAATATTTTAGAAAAATTGAACATATTATTACAAGCGAGCGCTGTGTGAAGATAGAAATGAAAAGTAAAATAATTGGTACGATAAAAAAAAAAAAAAACATAAAGATGACACTAAATCGCTATTTAAAACGTGTACCTTGAAGAGATTACATCGTTAAACCATGTATAAGTTATACCAAAAGATATGCCTTATAGTTTTTAAGTGAGAACACCTTTTATAATTTCCTTACTAATTCTTTCTATGAAACAAATATATACAAAATCTTGCAGTTCAAGAGCTCGCCAGTGGCTGCGAGAGAGAAATGCCCCGATACCTATTATGCGGGGAAACGTTATCATACCTACACACCGCACTATAAGACGCCCTTAAAAATATATATACACACTTAAATATACGGATCCGCTAAAGAACCAAGTTAAGAGCCTACACTACCTCGGCTAAAATTCACTCTTTAACTCGCTCACACGATACTGCTCGCGGACTGAGTGAGAGCGAGACAAAGTGCGGTGCTAGGCGGCAGGCAGCGCCAATAGTTTAGGTATTTGTCTTTTACGGTGAAAATAATGGTAATTAAAAAAAGTAAATAACTTAAGACCTGCTTTATAGTTATTTCGGTTAGTATACAAAGTTTCATGTTCAAATTTGAAGTATTTTTTGAATACCAGCGGTTTATTGTTCGGTTTAGAGGTAACTTTGGAATTTTTTTCTATGGAGAAAATTTTATGTAATCGTGTTTTCGTCTTACATAAGACCTAACATTAATCCTCAACTTTACCATATATTTATTTCAAAATTAATGCTGCAGTATTTTCGACATAACGGAGGATCATGCTAAGCCATTTGAGGTAGTATAGGCCCTTAACCGACATAGTCCGAAGAATGACCAATCTTAAGTGGCAGTGGGCAGGGCACATTGCTCGCAGAACAGATGGCTGATGGAGCCGAAAGGTTCTGGAGTGGCGACCGCGTACCGGAAGACGTAGCGTTGGAGGGCCTCCCACAAGGTGGACCGGTGACCTTGTGAAGGCCGCAGGAATCCTCTGGATGTGGGAAGCACAGAACCAGTCGAAGTGGAGGTGCTTGGGGGAGGCCTATGTCCAGCAGTAGACGTCTTTTGGCTGAAATGCTGATGATGATGAAGAGGCCAGCTGATACTTACTGGTGTTGTTACCGCTGACATGTCAATGAATGGTCGACGGAACTTTGCACAAGCCATTCAATGTTGGTGTCAATTCTGTAGCCGTGTACGCACGAACGAACAAAAATACGGAGAACACGAACATCGAACACTTTGTTCGCACGTGCGTACCACTAACGAACATCAAACACTGTGTTCGTCAAAAATGTTTGTGGCGATCCAATTTGGTTTTTCTGTGCGGACGGTGTTCGGAGAAATTTCATGCTACTTCACAGTCGACCACTTCTAACGGTGAATCCATAGTTACTGAGGGGTCGAGCGCGAACACAAGTACCTAGAACCGTGTTCGTACGAACCAAATGTTTTGTTCGTTCGTGCATACACGGCTTATGACAGTTTTGTTGAAACAATGAAAAAAGCCTACCGTACCTACTCATCAAAATATTACTCCTATCTGTAAATGTTTACTGGTACCTAAATTATCACCCTTATATACTATGACATTGTGACGTCATTCAGACTATTAACACATAGGTACGATTCATTCGAGTGTCACGTATTTTACGTACGTTATTATATAATATAATGTATATCACATTAGTATACTTGCCTAGTATTAAGTACTTTTAATATGTAATCCTCGTTGCTATGCTACTGGTGAGAAATAAACTAGTTTTTTAGTCTGTTAGCGTCAGTAAAGATTTGATCACGCGTTATCGGTGCTATCGGCTAATCTACGATTAGCGCAATGTTCTACTCGCATTACACATAATGTAGGATATTGATAATATCGTAGCTAGTTAAATAGACGTCGGTATTTCAGTTACAGTTTTTCATGACAACATTTAAGTACGCACGGCTACACATCAAGCTATACATAACCAATACAAGCTGATTTCTGATTGTACGAAAAATCTATACAATACGAGGTCAGCTAAAACTGGAAATGTATAGCTTGATGTGTAGCCGTGTGTACTTAGTTTTTTTTTTCGATTTTCTATATAATACTACGTAAAGGTGATTTTAATATTTTATCCTTGGAATAAAATTGACATCTGACAAATCTAATATGGAAAAACTGTCAAAAATTCCAAATTTATTCTCAGGATAACACTTAACACACTAATATAAAGGCGAAAGTTTGTGAGTGTGAGTTTATATGTTTGTTGCTTCTTCATGCTCAAACGGCTGGACGAATTTTGATAAAATTTTGTATGGAGGTAGCTGATACCCTGGATTAACGTAAAGGCTACTTTTACCTACCCTATATTCTCACTGGATCGACACTTATGCGGGCGAAATCCCGGGGCACTACTAGTAGTCTATACAGGGTGGCATACAGCATGTGTTGAATTTATGGTTACAATTTGCGCGTCGATGTTCCAGCCACTATGCATAATAACTTCTTCGAGTGGGGATAGGTAATCAGAGAAATTAATTGCAAATTGACTCACAACTTATATTAACTAACAGTTACTATTATTATTAACTCACAGTCGCTCCATGTAAAACACTGGTATTCAGCTGCATCTGGTTAGACTGGAAGCCGACCCCAATATAGTTCTGAAAAGGCGATGCGGATGATGATGATGACTCACAACTTAAATTGTCCGTTTATCCAAATCACCCCTCTCAGTGTCATTCTTAGTATGTAATGGAAAATTGACGTAGGGTGTCAATTTGCTTAATAAGTATTTAATTTCCCTTACTGTATTATTATTCTAGTGCACACTGGACAAAATCAAATTTTTGTTACCTAATAATATTTTAACCGCGACATGACTGTTCTCATGTTAGTTTGGGCAAGAAAATAGGGAAGATAAATGAGTTCCACAATTTGATTCTCATAATAGAACTAACAGCATCAGTCTGTGATTTTTTAAAATTTTATTTTATTTATTTGGGACAAAAAACAGTTAAGCGTTACAATATTAATAGTTAGTTACGGTATAAAAGTAAACAAACGCATAACCCACACTATTGTCCACGGAATCATATCGATTTTAAAAGAAGTAAGGAAACGGACGTATACAGAAAGGCACGGTAAGGAAATAAAAATAAACCTGAAAAGTCACACAAACCAGCGCTCCCCGTCCAGATTTAGTCTGAAGTCACCAATCAGATCACACCATAACATCAGCAAGAAGCAGTCATCTTTAAGGAAGGCCAAAAAGTAAATCGATAGCCATTTTTCTAAATTTGTTCTGATTAAGAGCGAAAATATCTAAATTTATAAAATGTGAGTTGTACGTTTCTAATAATCGACGGAGAGGAGCTCTCTCCCCAGCATTTGTTCTACACTTCTCTGTGTAGAACAAGCGGGTTGCTCGCACTTTCCGTCGACTAATAGTCCTAGGTACTACATAACATAGTTTATTTGAAAGTTCCATAGAATTAAACCTATTGTTGGATATGCCAAACAGCATCATAACCACCAGCAGTGTACGCCTGTGCTCCAAGCTTAATATGTTGTACTGTTTCATCAGATCCGCATAGGAAATCTTGGTATGGTAACGCTTATAATGTGTAGTGCGAAGAAATTTTTAACAGCCCTCTTACTCGTAACTCTGATTTTTCATTTGCTAGACTGAAATGACAGCTGCAATCACATATTAGCTATCATTTGGGTCTAGCAAATTAAAAATCAGAGTTTATTCAATCAATAAAAATGCGGTTAGGTTTAAGAGGAAATGCGGGTGGTCTTTTCTCCATAGAAACGCTCTCGCCTGTTTTCTTTCTGGTTAATGACCATAAAGCAATGATTTTTTTTTACAGAATAATAAATATTAAGTACTTTTATGTCCCTATGTTTTCCTTTTTGATGATAAATTATTTTTATAAGCACGAGAACCCTCTAAAAATGCCGATTTAATCCGCTGTCAACAGAAGCGTAGTGTACAAATTTGACAACTATTAATGAAAAAAGAAAAACATGGGGACACAGTATAGATCCTTTGTAAACAGTTTATGAACTATCTTTCATATTGATCCAATATTGGAGGAGGTAATAAGCGAGAACCAAACGTCGAATTATGACTTTTTACTTAGGCATTTCCTCATAATATATCACAGCAAAAAAAATAAAAACACAAAATCATATTTTTTTTTTATATTTTGTGGTTTTATTTTTTTGAATAACCACAAAGTTTTTCATAACAAATGCATTACTATGGTATATTTACCTTAATTTAAACTTAGCAGGTTTTTTTCTGCGTCCTCGAGTCGTATGACTCACAGGCTAGTGACACAATTGTTTTTGTTAACATAGTACTTCTAATCTTTTTCATAATAATGAAAAAAAAAATCTTGAAGTGACGATGACATTTTTAGGAAAAATAACTTAACATTTCCCTTGCAATCAAATGAGCCTTATTTCTTAATAATTTTCAAATAGTATGTAGGTATTAGTATTACGTAGCACCTAATTCAGATAATTGAAAAAGAGTTTCCTGAAATTATGATCACTTTGCCTACAACTGTCCTCCCCAATCGCACGCCATTCAGCTCGATTTTCGGCAAGTCTCATCCTGCTGCTAACAGCCACCCTGAGAATAGAATAAAATACTCTTTATTATGTACACCACAAATTACAGACATAAATATCCGGGGCAGCGGTATTGTCCGGGGCAGCGGTATTGTCCGGGGCAGCGGGATTGTCCGGGGCAGCGGGATTGTCCGAAAGGGTTACCGCTGCCCCGTAACATAAAGGGCTAAGGAAGGAACACGGGTGGGTTTTAGTCAGTAAGAGTCTGACACTCCCTTCTGCTCCACCCTGAGCGGGAGGGGTCATTTGATGATTTCCAATCCACAAAAAAATAAAATAAAGACGTAAATATAGAAATTTTGCAAATGGTGACACAATGGGCGGTCTTATCGACTGAGACCGTCGGTCCATCGCGCCTGAGGGGCGCGTAAGGAAAAGTTATAAGGACATATTTTGTATTTTAAAAATTGCCTTTTTTCTAGCAAGAAATTTGTAGTCTCGTAATTTCATTATCAAATCTAAATGAGATGTATCATTATTACGTAGCACATAATTTAGCAAGCGGCACTTTCAGGCATTTTCAGGGTTATCTCGTCAACTCAGATCGCTGATAACACAGACTTGCCGAAAGCAAACTGTCTTGGAGTTTGCCTACATGTAATATAATTATAATGTGCTCAAATATTTGAAGAAAAACATTTTTTAAACGTATTTTACAGTAAAGCGAGCATTTTTTTAGAAACCAACAAAGTTAAAGCATTTATTTGAAATAAGCACATAAAAAGCAATTAAGAACGTCAAAATGTACAATAAAATAGAATTGATTCCAGTTGCCCCTTCCAAAATGGGTTTGGGCTCTGCTCGCCCCTTGGATCTTGCCCCTAATTGCCTAAGTGTATCTACTCGCCCCCGATTGTTGGTAAGTTAAAAGTACTGTCAACACTCTTAAGTTTTAAATATTTAATTAAATATTTTTTTCTTAAAACTTCAATAGTGTCTCTTGGGATATAATGGTAAAGATTGAAACAAAACTGCACATGGATTTAAAAAAGTGGCATTTGGAATTTAATCACGTATGTACATAATCTTTTAAATGTTTAACAATTAAATTTTGTTACACTTTTTGGTTTATACCACATTCCCTTCATCAGTCTGTTGTCTAGCGATTGTTCCACAAAATAATGATTAAATTTTAATGTTTCTGCATCTTTTGGACTGTCCTACATCTACTTAGCGAGTCGATAGCAATCTAAATGGACTCGGCCCAGAATTCGGCTACTTGTTTGGCGCCATCACCAGCGTCCACCAGTTACTGTAACATGCAGCTGACAGGACACGCAGGACACGATATTAAGAATGGTTCCCTTTATGTCTAGAAGTGTCCCATCTTTTGTGGAACAGCACCATATTTACACTCCAAGGCGGAGTCGTCTCTGAATCTCGTTCTCCACCTGAACAGGTTTTCCTTGCTTCGACCAACCTGGGTCCGGAGTCTGTTCTACTTAAGATATAGCCATCCATCATCTAACATTTCTGGCGGAATCAGACTTAATGCTTTGCATAAGTCTACATGCCGTCTTGAGTATCTACTTTTTAAGCAGGGACCGAAAACCTGTATAAATTACGGTACCGGTATCGAAGAATTTCGGTTACCTCTACGATTAAGGTAACCGCTATCTGGGTAACCCCAAGAAGAAAAAATATGTTACCTTTATTTAGGTTACCGTTTTAATACCGGTTACCTAAAAATGACCTTGACTACGAGAAAGAAACAGAATATCGCAATGCCGACAATTTGTTGGCATTAGAAAATACATTACTAGGGAGATCGTCGTGCGTGCTGTACCTGTACTGTTTATATTTATTTAGTTCGCCTTTTTGAGGAGTATTTGATTTAAAGTAAAAAAAGGAAATGAACAAAGGTAATTAAGATAGTATTACATTGTAAATTGGTAAAATACCATTTGTTTATCTTTTTTTCTCATCATTATAGATGGGCAATCCACCGTGTTTAAACCAAGGTAAACACCCAGAAAATTGGGTGCTTAGGTACTTGATTTGACGAAATTGCATTAGTGATGTTAAAAAATATATGTGATTTTGATTCATCTTACATCATTTTAGACAATATTAGTGGAATCAGGGAGCGTAAAATTAATTGGTATGAGATAAAAACGAAGTTTGAAAAATCACATTTTCTATTATTGAATAGCTTGTGTGGTCACACACAAGTCTGCAAAGGGATTACTTAGCATTGAAGACTCGAGCATTAGCGTGTTAGTTGTCATTTTCTTCATTTGTAAGTTGATTTAATTGATACCCCTTCATCATAATCATCATCATTTCAGCCGAAAGACGTCCACTGCTGGACATAGGCCTTCCTCAAGCACCTCCACTTCGACTGGTTCTGTGCTTCTCGCATTCAACGTGTTCCTGCGGCCTTCACAAAGTCGCCAGTCTACCTTGTGGGAGGCCTTCCAACGCTACTTCTTCCGGTACGCGGTCGCCACTCCCGAACCTTTAGGCCCCATCGGCCATCTGTTCTGCGAGCGATTTGTCCTGCCCACTGCCACTTAAGTTTGGCAATTCTTCGGGCTATGTCGGTTACTTTGGTGCTCCTGCGGATCTCTTCATTTCTAATTAGATCACGCAGGGAAACTCCAAGCATAGCCCTCTCCATTTCCCTTTGGGTGACATTTAACCTTTTACGTTTCCGTGTCATAGGCCATTACTGGCAAGTTGCCAGTGGCAACACGCACTGGTCAAAGTCTTTCGTCTTGAGACACAGCCGTATGTGGGACGAGAAGATATTGCGTAGCTTCCCGAACGCTGCCCAGCCGAGTCGGATTCGACGATTGACCTCTTTTTCGAAGTTCGACCTACCCAACAGGACAGTTGGTCCTAGGTAAACATATTCGTTCACGATTTCGAGTGTAGCGTCTCCGATCTTCATGAGAGTGGGCGGTACATGGGCATTTGACATGACCTTCGTTGTGTCCATGTTCATTTTAAAACCCACTCTTTCAGAGGCTCTACTGAGGTCATCGATCATTGTACTGAGGTCCTCCATAGTCTCAGCCATGACTACGATATGGTCGGCAAACCGAAGGTGAGTTATTTACTCGCCATTGATGTTAATGCCAGCCCCTTTCTAGTCCAGACCTTGAAGGCATCCTCCAGTACAGCGCTGAACAGTTACGGAGAGATAACATCTCCCTGTCTCTCTCAGAAGGATAGATTTCGAGGTCTGGTCCTGGAGTCGGACTGATATAGTGGCATTTTCGTACAGACACTTCAGCACCTCGATGTACTGATAGTAGATCTGGGTCCGTTGAAGAGACTGCAGTACAGCCCATGTCTCGATCGAATCAAAGGCTGTCTCGTAGTCCACAAACGCTAAGCAGAGAAGCAGGTTATACTCTTCGGTCTTCCGTATAACCAGTCGTTGCGTATGTATGTGGTCTACGGTGCTAAACATTTTACGGAATCCGGCTTATTCGGGACGCTGGAAGTCGTGAAACCTGCGCGCGAGACGGTTCGTGATGACCCTTGAAAACAGCTTGTAGATATGGCTCGGAAGTAAGATGGGCCTATAATTCTTAATCACTGTCGTCTTTCTTAAAGAAAAGTATCACCACCTCTGTTCCATGCCAGTGGTGTTTCACCCTCGAGTATGACTGAACCACGCAGCTTCTGAAGGGCCTTAAGCACGGGTTTTCCGACGGCCTTTAGGAGTTCGGCCGTAATTCCATCATCACTCGGCGACTTGTTATTTTTGAGCTGCTTCAGAGCCATCCTAATCTCATACAGGCTGACGTCCGGGATGTCTTCGGTATAGTGTCGGGTAAGTCTAGCTCTCGGGTCGTTTGCCAGATTCGTAACGGGGTTTTTCTTTCTCTTTAACAGCTGAGGTTTGGCAGATACGATCCTGCCATTATCGGTATTCAGTTTCGTAAGCTGACTCTGCCCTATAGTCAGATGTCTAGCAAAGACCTTGGAGCCTTTATTCTGCTCTATCGCGTCCTTAATAAGGTTTGTATTAAAGCGGCGAAGGTCGCTTTTCAAGGACTTAGAGATCCATCTATTGAGCTGCTGGTACAGACGCCAGCACATCAAGCTACCCGAAACTGTAAAATTTTTCCAATCAACCTTGAACCTTATACTATAACGATAAAGTTGAAAATCTATTAAAGAAATTTGACAGATTGTAGCAGATTGACGTGCTGGTGCTGGCGTCTGTACTTGAGCGTATCATCTGAAGACTGCAGAATCATCTCGCGCCTCTCCTTCATGAGCTGTAAAGTAGGATCAGAGAGCCTCTTTTTTGTATTCGTACGACGGGTCTTGAAGATCTTAGACCCAACCGTGTGGACAGTTTCTACGAACCCATCGTTATACTTGTCCACAAAGCTCCCTAGGCACTCGAAACGATTCTGAAGTTCAAGCTGAAAGTTCTCGGTGTTTTAGACTTGGATCGGTGCTGAGCGGAGTGTAGACTTTATCAGTCGAGATCTTTCCAGCTTGATGTGCCTCTTACCATGCGGTGATCACGTCCGGTTTTCACCGCGTTGGTCACAGAGACATCATTGAATACTTGCTTCTTCGTCGAAATAATGACGTCAATCTCATTTTTAGTTGCATCATCCAGGCTCTGCCAGGTCCACTTTCTGTGCTCACGTTTTCTGAAGAAGGAATTCGTCATAAAGAGACCTTCCTTTTCCATAAAACTGGCCAGGAGATGGCCCCGGGGGTTCCGGCGTCCAAATTGCCCCACTCGGAGCTCATCATCGTTTCGTTTGCACAGTTTCGCGTAAAAGTCCCCCATGAGAACGGTGAAGTGAGTTTTAGAGCCATGCATGGCTCTATAAATATCCTCATACATGGTCTCCAGCTCATCGTCGGGGCGTGAACCTGTACGACCTTCAGCGCATATTCTGAGTACTAGGCACGCCACCCTGGTCGACACACTGTCGATCTTCACCACGTTGCTCAGAAGGGACTTATGGACGATAAGCCCGACACCACCTTGGGACTGCTGGTCGCCCTCCCGGAAATAGAGCAAGTTTCCAAATTTGAGGATTATCGAGTCCTCCCCCTCTCTTCGGACTTCAGATAGCCCCACTATACTCCATCGTAACCTGCTCAATTCTTTCTCGAGTTCGGTGATCACCTCGTTGGCGTCGGTCCGGAGTGTACGCGTGTTGTATGTCGCTAGGTCCAGTTTTCGGTGATTGTGGTAGCCAAATCTCTTCCGGGGGTTCTTAGCACCCTTTCCCTTACCGTGGCCTTGGCCGCTACCGCAGCCAAGAGTAGGCGGGCCGCTGGGTACTAGGGGCCAAGTGTTTTTGTGCTTCTCATTCTCGGGAGGGTTTTCCATAATCGCCACGGTTGGCAGGCGGGTTGGTGATCGCAGTATGGTGGTAAAATGTCTAGAGAACGCTGCTGCCCTTTCTCCGGTACCTACGTCCCTTAGTCGTCTTTTACGACACCCACAGGAAGTAGAGTGTTGCTATTCTTTAAGTCCGGCACCACGCACCACACAATACTGTACCCCTTAGCTTCCTGTAAATACTTTAAGATTTGTTCATAACATTTGGTGCGCACATGGCTTAATATACTTACTTAAGTTCCTTCGCTACAAATTTTCCGAATAGCTTATTTCTTTTGTCTTCTCCCTCTCCATAAAAAGCACATTTTGAACAATTCTTCTTAACTGCAATATCTTTTCTTTCCTTCTTTTTATACCCGTGGGGACAGAAAGGCTTGACTTTAGTATAGTGCCGCAGAAGTTGCGGGCTAAAAAGGGTCAAAGCTGGTAGGGCTTGAGTCCCCGATTATAACGCTACCACTCTTATTACAAGGTAATTCATATTTTTCGAGAAATTAATAAAAATTGTTTCTAACCTCATTCAGATAAAAAGGGAAAACGAAACATTATTATGGACGATTGACAACCAAATCTGTACAGTATGTCCAGTATATTGTCTGAACGTAAAAAAAAAACTACGCTACTTGCGTCATGTCACTATACGTCCCAAAACCGAATCGGGGCACCCCGACTCCACGTAGTCTTTTAGCTGTTACCCCTAGAGTGTTTATAAAAAACCGGAGGCGCGGAGAAAACCGGAAGCCGAAGCTGCGTAGGTGTGCATGGGTGCCTATCCTTTGTTACATAAGGGCGAAGGGGCTGCACTTCCCGCAGCGCCGGAGACGTTGCAGAAACAACTTTGTTTTGACAACAAGTGTTTTGAGGTTAAGTTACAATAATCAATTTTTCTTAAGAATGGTGCTTTACCTTTTCATGGGAATGGTACCAGGGGAAAGGGGGCAACGCCCCACTTCCCCCCTCCTACTCCCTACCCCCTTCTCGTGCCCTTTTAAGCAATTTTTGAGTGTTGAGGGTAGGTTACAAAAGATCGTTTTTCTCGGAAACGGTGAGTTACCTTTTCATGGGAGTGGTGCCAGGTGGGAGGGGTCAACCCCCCCTCCCTCCCCCTCAAGTACCAACTTCCCCCTCCTGCGGCACTGTTCTAAAGTTATACCGACAGAAATAATAGATGGGGAACTTGGTCTGGGTAGCTTTCTTGGTGACGGTAAATCATCTGAACATTGTGTCTCACTATCTAAATTTTTTTTCTACCGGCTCCGAGAGCAAAGTCTGTTCTTTTTGTCTCCTACGATTACTTGATAAAAAATAATTAGATGGGCTATAATAACTATCTACGTAATATTTATTTATTTATTATTATTGTTTTACCATTTATGTAAGCACACCATATATACAGACAAAAAAAAACACACACAGAAAAATAGTTACAAAGGTGACGCTTATTTCATAAGAAATCTCTTCCAGCGAACTTGCGATAGGACAATAAATAGAAAGATGTAGACAGCGTGTGAAAGAGTAAAGGAGACAAAAAAATTGGTTGTCTGTATTTCGGTTTAAGGACGATAGTTTTAAGTACGTGATAACGTCATCGTCTCAAAGAAACATTGATGAATAAATGTGTCACAAGCCAACGCTTGGGCCGATCGTGCCTCTCTATCGCTTGTTCCGCGCTCTCGCTTGCACGATCATGCTCAGGCGGAACATGACACTTTTTCGTGCGTGCAGCCGGTGTTCATCGATTTATAAGACGTTATCACGTCAAAAAAATTCATAAAATCGTAAACAATCCACTTAATAAAAATAAACAAATCTTATGAGAATATACTTACATTCAAATAAACATACATACATACTTACTTCTAAAATAAATATCACTAGAATGTTAATATGTAATTATATCGTAATCAAAATAATAAATACATACACAACTATGATGAAGTGGAAAGATACGAGTTCTTTTACTCTTTTTTAAAATCTGCAATCTATAGGCACCTACTCATCATAGAAATCAACTCGGTAGTTTTGACACATACACAGGCGATGCGCGCCCTTTAACTAATGTCGGCGGCACGTGTAAGATAGAGGTAATTTTTATTTCGGTAACCGGTATGAATACCGGTTGTATTCAATAGTTAAGAATTAAGGTAACCACCTGTAAAATACCGGTAAATCAATAAAGGTTGTAACCGAAAAATACCGGTATTGATCGTACCGGTTTCGGTCCCTGTTTATAAGAGGTTCAACTCTTTGGCTTTCAAGGCTTGAACGAAATGGACCAATATTTTCATTCGCTTCACGCTTTTTTAACAAGATAAAATTAAAATATTGGTAAGATATTATTCTTAAATCGCTCATCGTTTTAATTATTTTGTTGAATTAAGTAGCTTAATTGAAGTGCCAGCTACAATATCATTTTTGAATGGTACCCATTCAATATGAAGTTTTTTTTATTTGGAATTATCTGGAAAAATCCTTAAAATTCAAATATCCCGGAAACTTTTGAGTTTCGGGCATAAATATGGGGGTTCAATTTGCTGCATTTTGGCCCACTATCAGTTCCTGACGGATATACGTCGAATTATAATTAACCCTGTTTATACGATTCTCTCAACGGGTAACATATTTTAACAAACCTTTTGTTTATTGGACCCATGAAAAGGATCGTTTTGTTATAATAGGTAAGCCAGGTCAAAAACTTATCACAAGTGTCACAAGTTGGTGAGATTACAGATAGAGTTATTAAAGTAATCAAACATGGCGTTATTCATAATGTGTTCATTTTTCTGTCTAACTCACAGATATCAGTCTATATCTGTGGTCTAACTATACCTTTTTTGGTTAAATTTCAAAGGAAATGCCGCAAGGGACGAAACGATACACCAAAATAATTAAGTATTTAAATGTCAATTTTCCACTCGCCCCTTCGTAAGGGGCGAATCACTACACCAAAATAATAAAATACGGGGTGAGTGGAGCATTTTAATCGAAAGAGGAAAACCCAAGGAGCGAGCGGAGCCAAAACCCCAAAAAGTAGTTTAAGCATTGAGAAGAATTGGCAAGACACAACTAAATTACTCTATGATTTTCTTGAGTATGTTAGAGTAAGATTTTCTTGGTTTTTCATCATTGTAGGCACTAAAGTTAAAACAGTTAAAGTAGAGAGACTGCAATACCTGTATCTTAGGAGGCAAGGTTGGTGTAGAATCATGTTGATCCCGTATTTAAGCTGATTAAATCACTACACTGGCTCCTTAAATCCGATCCAACCTGTCCTTTGCTGCTTTCCCCAGCGACGCCCTAAGGCGTGGGCCGTACCCTACAGTAGCCGCAGTGGTATATTTAAAAACGTTGCTAAAAAACGTTGCTTTGTAAACGTTGCGTTGCTAAAGTCATGATTAACCGTTGAGTCTTCGCCTGCCGTGACAGTTATAAGCATGCATTCTCAGGTGTAAGTTGAAACAGTGGTAATTTTCCTTATGGTTCTATAAAGGGCGGTCACAAAAATTAACGTAAACACAAGACAGATATTTTAAGCAACGAATCAATAAAGTTTGACAATGGCCCCGATTCTGTTGTTCACAAACTAAACTAAATTTAAGTTCAGTGCATCTTTTTCTTTCTATTTCATTATGAAAAGGACAGAAGATAACTATTAGTTTAGTCCTGTCAAATTAGTCAGCGCCTGACGTAAATTGACGTATTTTTAGTAACCAATTTTTTAATCTCGTCTAACTTGTCTATGGATTATCTAATTTGACAGGACTAAACTAATATTTTATCTTCTGTCCTTTTCGTAATGAAATAGAAAGAAAAAGATGCACTGAACTTAAATTTAGTTTAGTTTGTGAACAACAGAATCGGCGCCATTATCACCTAGGGGACAATAAGGTTGTTTGAAGAACTTCAATTAACCATAATGTAACTATCAACTGTCACAGTTTTATTAAGACTAGGCACACAAGACTGGTCTGTTGTCTTTTAATTGCAAGTTTGACCTTTCTTAGTAATTATTCGCAGAAAAATAACTTTTGTGAGTACACCTAAGTATCCTGTTTCTTTAAGCTCGCTTGTGATCTTAAGAAACATTAATTGGTAAATAACTTAAAGGTTACGAACTTCGCCCACAACTCATTAGATTGTTGGCAGAATGTTGTAATTCCTTTGCCGACTAAAATAATTTTTCGGTTTTTTTGGACTATCTTTGTATTTTTTTTAAGTGCAAACTTCTGACGCATTAGCGATTTTTGGTAGGAATAATCATATGGGTTTGCGTCACCGATATACTAATGTTAACAGTATTTCGACACTAAACTTATGTCTATATACTAATAATAAAGCTGAAGAGTCTGAACGCGCTAATCTCTGGAACTAAGTACCGGTCTGAATCGGAAAATACTTTTTGCATTTGATAGCCCAATTCTCGTGGAAGGCTATGGGCTATACAACATCACGCTAGGACTTTTAGGAGCCGAGCAAAAAGAAAGAAAGTAAGAAGGAACGCTGAGCGAAAACGAAGTAATAGCGCGGGTAGGCGATGCGATGCGATGAAGTGGGTCGGGGGAACAAGAAATTTCACGCAGACGAAGTCGCGGGCATAAGCTAGTTTGTAGTGATAAGGAAGTGAAATATATGACCCCTGTTATTTCATAGAAATATTTTTCTGTATTCTGCTCATAAAATATTATTGTATAATGCGTAGGTAGCTTTTGTATCGTATTTTCGTACTTTTATAATTAATACCTACATGTAATTTACGTCTTAGTAAACAGTGTATAACAGGCTGTTTTAATGTTAAAGAGCCAGAGGTCGACAACATTTTAAATGACTTCGAAGCACAGATGTAGATACACATAGAAAACGCAAGATCACACTTCGCGTGCCAACTTACGTTCAAAAATCGTAAGCAGCCACTTTCGCGCTCTGTCCGTGTACTGCTGGCTGGGTGAGCGTGAGTAAGAGCGCTTGTGACGTCATTGCAGGTAGTTAAAAAAATGGCACGCTTGGTTTTCATACAGATCGTGGTACTTGCGTTATCTAGGTCTATCTATATCTGTGCTTCGAAGCTTGTTTTGACAATCAAAACCGTTATTATTAATTTTTGATAACCCTGTACTTTAAATAGCGTTTAAATACCAAGGGATATAATTTATCCAGTAACAGAAACTGGGTTGTAGAGGTATTAGGCATATTCCTTTCATGTATAATACTGGTATTCATGTGCATCCGTGGAGTAATTGCGTAGGAATAGGTTTCATTTTGACAGTTCAACAATATTCATTGAGTTATTTACGTTGTTGAGCAGAAAAATTTTTCGACCATAAGAAGTAATGGATTAGTAATATACTGTTAAATGATTCGGATTGTGATTGATAGTGTGCTACGCAATTAGGGTGCCGGATAGACTGGAAAACGACCATAATATAGTTCGGAAAAAGGCTATGCATATGACGACATAGCTTATTGATAATATACTATAGTTATAGCTATAAAAGATACGTTCATACGGATTTGTCGTTAATATCGCTCAGAATTCGATATCCACACAGTGACATAAAGTTAATCCTTATCCGCTTTTTACGTAGAAGCGAGGAAAGTGGATTCCCTCATCCGCTTTTCTGGTAGAGATGGGAAAAGTCGATGAAAAATATTATAAGTTTCTTCTTCCGTGTAATGAATAGATTTTGAAAGCGTAGGTGTATGTTTTATGCATTTATAATTTCTATTAAAATTTTTAGAAAATTGTCATTAAAAAACTTATTATGATGTTGGGAACCGTGCTCACAATCTATTTAATTAAATTGATTAGTGATTGAAATAGCTTGTATTATGGGTGTTGCTACAGCTTGTGTATGTAAGCGATGATCTTTTCAACGCCAAGAGCCGTGTATTTTCTTAAAATTTTAAGAAAATGACTTTGATACATTGTATCAAATTCATTTTCATTGAATCAAAATAATTTTCTTAAAATTTTAAGAAATAAACTTTGATACATTGTATCAAAGTCATTTTCTTAAAATTTTTAGCTAAGTCACTTCAATTCTAACGGTGCAAAGTATAAATGCATTATATCATTATTCCATTGCAAAAAAGAGATGGTGCTATCGGTCTTCTATAGCTCCATCTCCCTCTCATACTGGAACGTACGACGTATTAATGCCACCACATTTGATGGCATTGTAGCGGCATCTACAATTCCACATGCGAACTACGCGTTCTACTGACGCAAAATCCTGCTTCTCGCAAGCAGAGGTTACCGCGCAACGAGTGAACTTTGCACCCTGTTCCTCATACTTCTATAGCATTAATACGTCATAGTCATAATACGCCGCCAGATATCTTTATCCGAGGAATAATTATGATTTTTTGGAAACCTGTCAGTCGTCAACTGTATTCCACGGATGAAAGACATCTAACATAACATCATCACGCCTATAGATATCCCGGAAGGGCACAGGCGTACCAATAGTTCAATCATATTTCGCCAGTTATGAAGTCCTAAGTTATAGGGGGCGAGTCTATTGTCAACAAACAGGCACAAATCCAGGCTTCGAGCTGCCACTGAGAAATTTCCGATGGAAAACCCAATAACACCTTATAAAAAAACAAGTAAGGTACCTGGCGTTGGAAAAATCAGCCATAACAGAAAATGACACGCTGCTTGGAATGTGTTTATGTATGAGTCTTCGGTCAGCTGGACCCGGTCGCTTCTGGACCCGCGGGTCCAGTTGACCACATAGTTTATTTTCTATATTTTTATTGGTATAGTAAAATTGTCGGTCGCCTCGAGTCTGTGCATTTACAATCGGGAACATTCAATTCCGATCGAAAAAGAGCCAAAAACTGTAAAAATATTTTTCTTTGCAAGATTAAAGTTTTTATATTGATGACTGGCAGAATTTTGTTGGCTCTAACGCTACATTTGTTCTTATTTATTGCGAATATACCTCGATTCTGTAAACCTCGCTAATTTGTGTCACATTGCAGATAATTTTGTGCCGAAGATTCACTAAGCACCGTGTATTATAATTCCC
Source organism: Globia sparganii (assembly GCA_949316385.1). NCBI lineage: Eukaryota > Metazoa > Arthropoda > Insecta > Lepidoptera > Noctuidae > Globia > Globia sparganii. The sequence goes on from OX438667.1 coordinate 5,651,091, forward strand.
TTTGATAAATTGTGTACCTAACCCTTCATTTTGCTAGTTAGTATAGGTATAACTGTACTTAATCCTTCGGGTATTACAGGTCTGGTGATAAATTATGTAATCTGCATTCACGATTTATTTGACAAAAATGTAAACAAATATGAGTTTATGCAAAAATAACTTTAAATCCTATACAATAAAGTTCAGTTTACGTTAGAACTTCAAACATTTTTATAACTTTTTCAATAGTGCTAGTCACTCTGAAATCAACTTAATTACCATTAAAATAAAGTTGATATTTGTTTAACTTGAAATAATATTAATTTGAAACATAAGTTTGAATAGCCTTTATATGTGTAAATTAAGCAAAATGAATATCGTTAAGTTTCTGTAACTGTCACAACACTAGCAAGTCTTTCGATAATTGAAAACTAAGAAATAGCTTGTCAAGTGCGGTTCAACAGCGAAAAGGTTTATAGATACCCACGGTTAATTGCTCCACATATCCCTAATTCTGTGCTTGATCTTCTTTGAACGAATTAGCTTAATAAGAGGTGAACTCGTGACTTGGTTCGCTTGTAATGTTGTTTCTGACTTTTTTGTTTTTGATCAGCTTCTACGGGCCCTAGCGTGATGTTAATTAGCCTATAGCCTTCCTCAAGAATTGGGCTATCAAATCCAAAAAGTATTTTAAAATCCCACTGGTAGTTCTAGAGATTAGTGCGTTCAAACAAACAAATTATTCAGCTTTATTTTTAGTATATATTATTTTAAAACTATGATATCTCCAATATAAGCTAGTTATTGAATTTATGAGCTTTATTCCAACAAAATATGTAAAGTTCTTATAGAAATAAAAGTGAAAACTTCGACTCGGGTTTAACGTCAGTTTTTGGAATTAAAACTTTAACTTAGTCGAAATAAGTTACAAATTAAAAAATGTTTCTATAGGTGGATGGAATAAAGCCTTAAGAGTCTGACAGAAGAAAACGATGAAAAAGAAGATAATGTTCCCACTGCTGGGATACAGGCCTCCACTCTTCGAGAAGGAGTGGGCTGTAATCCATCACGCGGGCCCAGTGTGGGTTGGTAGATGTCACATATCTTGGAATTCTTGGTTCTAGGGGCATGCCGGTTTCCTCTAGATGTCTTCCTTCACCCTTTTAAGAGCAGTGGTGATTTAGACGTAAAGTGAATGCGTGGGTTCGAACCCACGACCTACGACTCGTAAGTCAGGGCCGTCACCACTGAGCCACCACGCCCACCACTAAAAATCAAAATATTTTATTTCACATAAACCTACAAGGGCACTTATGAAACGTCAGAAGCTAGGTGCACGGTTCCAATTGGTCGTTTCCTATGGAGAAGAATCGGCAAGAAACTCCACGTTTACTCTTTTAAAAATAATTAGCTTTTACAATGTTTTCAAATTACAATATGTATGGGAGGACAGCGTAGGCCTGTCAACAAGCACCAAGTACTTGATAAAATAAAAAATGGTCTACAGATCTAAAATCTACAGGACCTACAAAGTCCTCACATTTACAAAACAAGAATCTATTAAAAAGATAAAAACCTATTAAAACTAAGTGATATGATTTCCATAACAACCACCATGGCATGTCCGTTGGAGAGTGTTTCTTGCGAATTTTCTTAGTGAACCTTCTTTAACTTTTCTCTTTTACGTCCAAGTGTCCAGTCACAACGCTTTTTGAGTTCAATGGCTCCAATTTACGTCTGTCACAACTTTGGCAGAGGGGAATAATATATTTTTGTTTACGTCTCAGATATGTATTAGTGCATAATGGGGGTTTTAACGAGCATTTCACTCGCTTTTGTTTTGCAGTAAGTCCTTTATTATTGTCTGTTGTTCTGTGAGGCAACTAATATATATTCCATTTGTTTAGGTAGTTAAATAAAGGTAAACAAAAAACCACGTGACGTGGTTAACCGACTATACGTAAAACCAGTCTATTCAGTTGTCATGCTACGTCACAGTTGTACTCTTCAATTTAGCAACTTTATAATTCGTTATTATCGTTGCTAAATTGAAGAGTACAACTGTGATATAGCATGACAATTGAAGTGAGTGGTATTTACGTTTAGTCGGTTAATTATGTCACGTGTTTTTTTTGTTTACCTTTATTTAATTACCTAAGCAGATGGAGTATAGTATTAAATTTGTGTTGGAATGAACATTTATAGAAAATAATATTTTAATCGCATTTTACGATTTGTATACCTATTCTTTAAACAAGATGCAGGAACGTGGACGATGTAAAGTGCAAGGAGTAGAGGGCAAGGGTCGTGGTATGTGACGTTCTGACACTGCTTACTTTCATGGAACAACATGTATGGTTAGATATAAAAAAACTTCTGCCTTCAGAGCACATAGATAATTCAGTATGGGACATCAATATTCAAATATGATATTTATTTCTGTAAGTAGGTATACAATAACACTTTTACACAAATTAAATGATAATGAAAAATATGTCTGTAAATGGGTATTTGTCTGTAAACAAGCCTATTTTGTTGTGTTTTACACGTCAATACAGATAGTGCAATCCACGAAGACGCGCCCCACTCTTCTTCCTAATCTTTAGCGGTTATCGCTAGTCAATTCCGCTAGCGTTTTAGTTTTTCCGATACACACTAATTAGCCACTAATAATATTTAGTATGTAGGTATTGACAAAATTAAAACACTAGCGGAAAGTTGCTCACTTGTGCCGTAAGCATTAGGTAAAAGAGTGGGGCGCGTTTTCATGGATTGCACTATCTGTATCATCATGTGCACAGAAAAAAATGGGGTTCATCCTCAAATCTCTAATTATAAAAAACATCTGCATATTTTTGAAGTGAAACTTCTTTACGCACGCTTGACTTGGGGAGTAAGCTGGCGAACGCGTGACGTAAGCGTTACGAAAAGTGTGATCGGGCAAGGCGAACGGAAGTTAAGTGGGGGATATAAGCAAGAGACAGCAGTGCGCGCGCACATTTTCTTTCTCTCTTCCTCTCATAGCCAAATACGTTCCGTATATCTAAGCACACTGCAGGCTTATTGTCTGTATCACAGTGTAGGAGCAAGAGAGAGCAGTGCGCGCGCACATTTTCTTTCTCTCTTTCTCTTATAGCTAGTAAATGAAATATATATATATTTCAGTCAGTAGTTCGTTTGCGAGTTTACTAGCGTTACGCGAACGGTGATTCTTTGGTTATTTTTCGTAATTCTATTTCGTTTTGAACAATTTTATGAATTAATATTTTGTTCAATACATTCAATATTCTACGTTTAAAGTGAATAAAACTGTAAATTCATTTTAGAGTTCATGTTTTGTGAATTTTCGGGTAAATAATAACAAATTATGGAAAGAAGTGACACAGACTCTGAGTATGAAAGCGATGCTAGAAAAGGAAAGACAGAAAGAAAAAAGAAAGAAGTTTCACTTCAGTCGTGTGGTCATAAGCACACCCGTTTTTTGTACCTACTTTCTATGCAAATAAATAAATATTCTATTCTAATGACTGTACATCTTACCTGTCACTGTCATCATTAGACAGAAACCGAAATGCATATCAGTACATGCAAGTTCTGTTGTCAAAAGTAGGCGTGATCAGCCAACCGCAACCCATGCGTGTGCGAAAACATTATGGACATACATAGTTCTGTTCAAATGCTGTTATCGATACAGGAAAACAACTAAATTTGTTAAACTATTTACCTGTTAATCACTACATAATATAAAACAAAGTAGCTTTCAGCTGTCTGTCCGATCTTTATAACTGCGCAACGGATTTTGATGCGGTTTTTTTTTAATAGATAGAGTGATTCAAGAGGAAGGTTTATGTGTATAATACATGCATAATATAGTAGAGAAACAATAATTTTAGAGGTTTCTAATGTGAAGTCGTAAATAAACACTTTTTTGCGCTTACATTGCAAACGCTGGCTGAACCCTACGAGATACTTAGATCAAAATAATGTACTACAGTATTGTACACCTTAAAAAGGTCTACAAAAAAAGTCCAAATGGTATATGTCTATCTCTTAGGGATAACCCACAATAACCATTTTTTATCCTTTACTTTTTACAAGAAATGATGGCTTATTTTCGAAGCTATTTTAAGCAATACAGCATTAATCCTTATCCAATCAAGTGCCTTAAATACTTTGTGCATTTAATATAGATCAATATGGTCCTTTACAGCATGTAATTTAAATTAATATTTTCGAAGATATTACAGATTTAAAATGCAGGGACATAGCGGTTGCTGCGGTACCGGCCGGGGGACCGGCGCGGCGCGGCGCGACGCGGCGGCGCGCGGCGTGTGTTGTCTAATGACAAAAAAGCTGTGGTAAAGACATCTGTAGTATACTTAGTATCAGCATTACACCCGTGCGAAGCCGGGGCGGGTCGCTAGTGTATTACATATTAGGAAACTGCGACTCTCAAATAACAGCACAACTGAAATATAAACTGAAAATTTACCAGGAATGTTACAACGTTCTGATTTTTCCACGAATCGTGAAATGGCTCTCGGTTGCTACTTGATACGTCTGCAGATTACAATAGCACTTGAAACAGAGAAAGTGTCGACGCTATTGATCCAATTCCCGAAGTACCTATTTTATATGCCTTTTTCTTTGATTCAGCGAAATTATGGCAAAGTTAACACCGAGATGGTATGGATCGTACCAATAATTCATGCAGGAACGAAGAATCTGACTAAATTCATACGTGCACACGGTTATCAGCCGCTGCTGGTCTGGAATTCCAGGTCGTCCCATCATTATGAAGTCCTGTAGATCCACAGAGCCTTGCTGTTAGTATATATGATTGTAATCGAAAACAAGTCAGCTTTCGAAGGTGGTATTGTAGGAACCTACCCACATATTGACTTTTTAACTATTTGACCATCCCTAAATAAGTAGATACATAAATCGTTTGTTTCGTTTATTTTTTTCCTATTTTTGTTTTTTTTTGTCTACTGTCCATTACATGTCTCGCGAAGAACCCCTCCGTGCCTCGCAAAGCACGTTAAGCCGTTGGTCCCGGCTGTCATTCATACATCTTTGACAGTCGTTACGGGTCGTCAGGAGCTCCAAAGTTCTGACAACCAGTGTTATCAAGCGGCATCGTGTTATCCAGGTGCTGGGATGTGGAGGTCAGATAGGCAGTCGCTCCATGTGAACTACTGGTACCTATTAAGCTGCATTCAATTGGTCTGGAAGCCAAACCTAACAAAGTGAAATGTTAAGCCGATTGATTGAAATCTTACTTTATTTTGTAAATTCTGTTAATCGAAGTAATGTTTTTTGTTGTAACCTCAAAGTACTTATTAAAAAATGTATATAAAACGCACGTTGACAAGTACATAGAAAGGGAATGAAAGAAAATTACCCTCTGCAGGTGCTAAGTTTCCCAAGGGTTTAATATTGATTAAGAAATTGGGTTACGGTGTTATTAAAGGCTTAGGTCTAAGGTAAAAATTTTAATAGGTCTTTATTATGGTAGTAAATTAGTGGTTGTTGCCAAGGCGTAGATTTTCAAGCCGGGGTGTTTCTTTCTTCAAATATTTGAAAATCAAGGTCTTAATCTATTTAATTAGGAATGTAATTATATCTTTGAATTTGTAATAAGTATCTATATGTGTATCTTTATATTGAAACAAATATTTATTCCTCAATTTTTCGAAATTGCACCTGCCGTTGTTTGTCTCTGCATCACCCAAAAGGTGACTGCTAGAAAATGCCTATGGCATTACGTATCCTTCTGTGCATTTCCGTGCTTGAAGTATTAAATAAATGATCATCTGGGAAATAATCCCAAAAAAAGTAGGTACTAAGAAACTACATACAGAGTTTTTTTAAATTTTCACTATGCCGGGATCAATGTAATATCATTATCTATCATCATCAGCAGTGCACGGCTATCCATTTCTTGCTTATTCTCACTTAAAGTCTTTTCACAGACATCTTACGTCTGATTTTGCAACACTGTGAACGTCACATTGATCTTTATCCTCATTTTAATAAGTTTGTTGGGTTGCTGCCACTGACAGGTCTGCTATTGTGATCTTTGTTTTCGTTAAAATAAGGTTCCTGTTAGGTTGCTGTTGTCAGAGGTGAAATAACTGAGAACGGACTCTAGCTTTTTTCATTTCAAACCACTTTTTTTCCCTAATAAAGTTCGATTGTGTTTGTCATGTGTGCCAGTTCCATTTTCGTTACGTATAATATTATTTAAAAAACCTCTTTGCTCAATTACCTTTTTTCTATTTATTGGGGCTGTGACCTCGTCCCTTTGTAATGTGCTTGAGGATAGTGTATGCAGATAAAAAATACCTCTTCTTTAGATTACATTGCTTCTATATTTAACGATAGAACTCAACGAAAAAGGGTACAATATGTCCGAACCGCGACGCGACAGTAATGTGGATCGCACGTAAGGTATTGACAGCTCTTGGCGGCTGCTGCTGTCGAACGCTTTCAGCAACAAATCGATGTTTTTTTATCTCAATAAATCAAAGGAGCAAAGAAATATACCAAAACATCAACAAATGAACAAGTTGTCTGTTTTCTGTTCATTTATGTATTGCGGTGGATATGGCCCCGAGCGATGCGAATTTGAAACAAAGGCGGGGAACGGCAGCTCCGCCATTTTGGTTTCCAAAACTTATACTCGCGCATAAAGAGATATAATTAGCGAGTTTTGCAGTGTGTTCTAAGAGGCGTAAGCAGCTAATTACGTGTAGTCCTTGGTTGAACATGATACGTTCCATTATTGGCACTAAATGTTCAAGTGACCATGATGGCGACTTAAAGTTGGGTTTAAAGGACTTCTTTTTGGTGGATCTTAATAAGTGACTGAATGTATAATCTTTAATAAATGTAACCCTCAGATCAATGGAATGGGTCACTGTTAAAATATATTTATTGTATGTAACTAACTATTTACAATAGATACTAAATTAAATAATTTACTATACAAATAAATACAAAAAGGACACTTAGGCGTTGAAGTATTCGCCCGCATTGCTGTCCTCCGGAAAAGTGCCCAGAAGACTGGCAGCATTGCCACGTTGAATGGCAACGCTAATTCTTTGTCCCCCCACCCAGCCCTCTTGTCACATGAAATGTTGACCAGCCGACGAGAAATTTCCTTAAAGAGACGCGCACTCGGGCCCCATGACCCGAGTGTTTCGACACTGTTTCTGTTTTACTCTATTTATTAGAAGTTAAACAGGTATTTTTCAATGTTTTTGTTTTTTTTTTTAATTTTTGTACAGACACACTCCGCTTTCTATGTATTTTTTCGGACAACGATTTAACGCTTCTGCGGTTCATGAATAAGGCTTTTTATTTATTTATTTAATACTTCAAGCACATACATGTACAGAGGCGGACTTAATGCCATAGGCATTTTCTACCAGTCAACCTTTGGGTGATGCAGAGACAAACGGTAGTAGGTGCAATCATTACAGGAATAAATATTTTAAATATAAAGATACGCAGAACCCTATGTAAACTATAAATATAATATATACCTTTTTCAACATCATCATCATTATTCTCCTGCCCTTAACCCAATTTTTTTGGGTCGGCGCAACATATCTTTATCTTCCATAGTTCTTTATTAGTCGTCATCTCGGTAGTCACTCCCATAGAAATGTAAACTTCTTTCTTATGTCTATGGTCACTCCCTTTCTTGTCCTTTAAAGAAAGAAAGAAGAAAGAAAATAAATTTATTTAGCACAGACCAAAAGACACACAGTAGGTACACCAGAGACATAGACATCAGATACAGTCACATAAAAATAAGAAAAAGTGTAAAGTCCGATGTAAAAAATTTGCAGGAAAGTGTGCCTCACGGCTGCGCCAAAAAGGCCTACTTCAGCAAGAATGCCAGACAACTAGTGCCTGACGCTGGTTTTCAACTGGACATATTTAAACATACTAGCTGACCCCGCAAACGTCGTTTTGCAAAAAAAAAATAGATAGTAGCCGATTCTCAGACCTACCCGATATGCACACAAAATTTTCATACAAATCGGTCCAGCCGTTTCGGAGGAGTATGGTAACTAGCACTGTGACACGAGAATTTTATATATTAGATAAATATACGTATCATCTTTCACATAGTCCATCCATCGTTTCTGTGGTCCTACCCTACACGTATAGCCATAATTTATAAGGCATTTTTATCAACCAAAAAAGGACAATTTTCAGAGTTCTTAATTTCTTATACATAAGTAAGAGTGGTGATCCGTGTAATTTAGCAGTGTAAATACAACAATTACAGAAATATCTAGATAAAAGATTAATTCTGCTTGCAATAGGATTCAAGGCTCTCTCGAATGCTCTAGTTTCCATCAGAGTCTCGTTCCTCTAGCGAAGCATTCCTTTGTGGGTACGAAAAATATGCAGTGCTGTGGAGGCGTTGAATGCATAATGGATTATAAGCTGGTATGCAAACGACTGTTTTCGTTTATGAACTTCCTACAATTTAGAGGCTATGAAAAGAAGTAAAAGTGATTTTTTTAATATTTTTTTTTTTATATGACCACTCGCAGATGCAACTCGCTAAGGTTGCTTATCCTGTGGCCTGTCGGGGTACAGGCGCTTTACTTTGTGTAATTAATTTCATCACCACTGCTCTCACATTGATTTGGCACATGGGTACACCATGACCTGGAGTAGGACATAGAATACTGTTTGTCCCGATATTCTCACAGGATCGAGACTTAGGCGGGTAAAGTCGCAGCTAGTTAAGAAATAAAAGTGAAAAGTAATGAGTTACATAATCTTAAGCGTAGACCGTCGACTCCAGCAAATTACATAGGCCTGCACATTAGCAAAGAGTTATTACTGTCTTAAATAAAGAAAAACATTATGTAGTCCTGTAATATGAACATTAAATCCAAAATGCCTACAAAATTATAATGTTAGTGCTAATTTCCCACACAAGATTGTCACACTTCCAACAAGTCGTGTGGTCACGTTTACTCGCAGACTATACGTCACCGAAACGCATGATAACCGGTAATAACCGGTAATAAGAGTGTCCATGGAGTTTCTTGCCCGTTCTTCTCCATAGGTACCTACGCTTTGAAATGGGTAACTAGCTTCATCTTTCTGACTGACCGACCCCTTGACAATTCAAAAGTGCCTGTAATTGGTTTATTTGAAATATAAATGCTTTGAGTTTGAGTTTACCTGTATAAACTGGTTTTGTTTATTGGTTCTCTGTTTTTTCATACTGGAAGAGTTTAACAACAAGTAATATTTTGGTATGATTGAGTAGTTGCGTGATAGATCGGGCAGATCAAGGGAAGGCAGTTGTTTTAAGATGAAAAATATAATAAGAATACAACATCTAAAAACTGTACGTTGAAAAAAAAATGGATGGCCGCAACATATTTATGTTATTTATTACTTTTTTATATATTAAAACTTTGTACAAGTAAAAACACTGTACGTACAAAGGCGGACTTAATGCCTGAGGCATTTTCTACCAATCTACCTTAGGGTGATGTAGAGACAAAACATGGCAGGTGGAAAATACGGGATAGAAAGTTCGGAAATAACTATAAAATGCAAGAATAAGACCATAGATACAAACATACAGACAGATACACAGATACAGATACAGGTTTACTTGTAATTCGACGTAAATCCGTCAGAAGCTGATATATTTTTTTAATGGTACACATTCAATATGTAGTCTCTTTATTTTGAATCGTAACGAAAAACCCTTAAAATTCAAATGTCTCGAAAACTATTAAATTTCGGCCATACATATGGGGGGTACAATTTGTTGCATTTTGGCGCCCCTGTATAAACAAAATATACTGTGTCAGGAGACGTAAAATCGGTAGAGGAGAAAACGAATCCAGCAAATCAGCGCTGCCGCTGGGATGTTCCTGCCAACTTCTGACCAAAATGTTCACGAGCCTTCGTATCTACAACTGCGTACCTCTTGTTTCTTTACGTCTCTCGTGTCTGATAGCATTAGGTACTTTATCATTGTAATATAGTGTAATGCCAATAAACGCATTTTTCTTTCTATCTTTCTTTAGGATTTTTTTCTGCCAGAACCCGTTTTTCGTCATTCAAACAACATGGTCTCCTTTTTATTTTTCTCTTGGCAAAATGTTGTCGATGCCTTGTTCTGTCTACATTTTGTTGCGCGCATGATCAATCTGCTGAAGGTTTTCTTGTTTTTCTTCGACCTTGGAAAATAGGATAGTCTATTGATGACGCACGGCGCGGTACGCGGGGGCGGGCCGCCAGTGACGGCGCTCGCGCTCCCGTTCGCGGTTCGGCCATCATCGGACAGACTCGTCTCCGACTCACGGACGAACACACGCATTGTTTACTGTTACGGTTCAAATATTGTAACCGTTTTAATATAATTTTTCCAATATTCATTACTACAGTACAGTTGTCATTATTTTACGACTTAGGTATCCAGCTATCAATACAGCGGACCGGCACCCTAATTGCGTAACACACTATTACTCTCAATTTGAATCATTTCGAAGCATATTGCTAATCCATTGCTCCATATGTTCGAAAAGTGTGTCTGCTCAACAACGTGAATAACGCAATGAATGTTGTTGAACTGTCAAAATGAAACCCATTGCTACTGATAGTGTGTTACGCAATTACCCTGCGGGCCCAACATCTATATATACATACAAATAATAAAGCTGAAGAGTTTGTTTGTTTGAACGCGCTTATCTTTGGAACCACCAGTCGGATTTGAACAAAATCTTTTGCATTTGATAGCCCAATTTTTGAGGAAGGCTATGGGCTATAAAACATCATTTTAGTACAACCAGAAGCCGAGTAAATAGATTAAAAATCAGAAAGACTATTAGAGAGAGAATTATAATTATGTCATATCTTTATGTATTTTACTGTGTGTACATCTATACATATAATAAAATCGTAGGAAAGTCAAAACTGTACATTGAATATTTTTTAAAAAGAATACTTGGGGCGTGATCTACAATCGATATCGAAGCCAAAAATATAGTTTTTAGAATTTTTGTCTGTTTGTCTGTTTGTCTGTCCGGGATAAACTCAAAAAGTACTCCATGGATTTACTTCAAATTTTGCATGAATATTACTAAGAGGTCGGGTCAACATATAGGCTACATATTATCACGCTATCACCTACGGGGGAGGAGCTGTGAATCTTTATTTTTCTTACGCATTCTGTGACAGCGTGTAATCTAATGACGCATATTTAAATGTTGTTTTTGAGTAAGCCATGCTATTATCTAGCTTTACACTATAAAAACTACGCCATTTAAGTAACTTGGGCAGAGAAATATAGTTTAATAAATGTTAGTACTATAAAGACAATTTTAAAACAGCGTCATCTATGAGATTTCATAAAAATCAAATCAAGTTACATGTTAACATTTTTTGGAAATTAATAATTTAAATTTGATCATGTTGGCGAGGTAAGTAGTTAGTTTTTCTTAAAATTCATAGATGGTGATGTGCATTTTCTTCATAAAAGTTGTATCGTATAGTTCGTTTTGACAAATTCAAGTTCCAACAAAACCCTCAAAATCTTGAGCAGAGTTGGGGAAGACAATTTAAAAAAAATGCGGTGTTAAGTATTAAAAAAAAGTTATCTTCATTGATGATGATCATTTCATTTCATGACACCCTCGCGGAGGCTAGCGTCAGTGACAGTCCCAGCCACATGCGTCATCTGTTTGCCGTCATCTTGGTGTTTTGTGGAGTCGCGAACCCGGTAGCTCTGTGGGAGAAGTATCGCCATCATCTGTCTGAAGATTTTCTATGAGCTTTGAGGCGTGCTACTGGAGACGAAGTCGAAGTAACTGATGAACGCGTGCTGAACACTTGTCTCAGTTCACTTCAAGGTGTGGTCATTTCTATCGGCGGCAATCCACTGATCGAATATGGGTTACCAGCTCCCCAATCATCACCGTATCAAGACCGTGGAAATCGGGAGTATAATGCTGAGACAAATTACGATCCGGGCGATATGACCACCATACGAAATGACCATGTCGCTTTGTTCTCTTCAGAGCAAAAACTTTATGACACGGTCCTTGAAAGCGTTGGGTAAAACCAGGGTAAATGTTTTTCTTGGATGCTCCTGGTGGAACAGGAAAAACATTTGTTACCACTGGCATACTTGCAGAGGTCAGGAGGCAAGGCAAAATTGCTGTTGCTGTAGCGTCGTCGCGAATCGTTACCACACTGCTTCCGAGTGGCAAGACAGCACATGCCATGTTTAAAATTCCCATCGATTTAGAGAGCGCCGAAACGCCTGTTTGTGGTGTGTCACGTAACAGCGATAAGGGACACGTGCTCAAGGATTGCTCTCTGATCGTATGGGATGAGTGTACGATGGCCAATAGGAAGGCAGTTGAGGCCGTGGACAGAACCCTGCAGGACATCCGCAGGAACGAACATTTGATGGGTGGTGTCACAGTTCTGTTCAGTGGTGATTTTCGGCAAACGCTTTCCGTGGTGACACGGGGCTCGAGGGCTGACGAGGTGAATGCTTCGTTGAAACGATCTTCGTTGTGGTCACGAGTTCGTACGCTGCGCTTGACCATTAATATGAGAGCTCGGCTCGGCGGCAATGCACGTGCTCAAGAATTTTCCGATGTCGTTCTAAGTCTTGGCGAAGGCACTCTACCAGAAGAGATAGGTGGTGCTTCCAGAGTCTCTCGGTAGAGTGGTATCCAGCTTAGAAGAACTAATTCGCTGTGTGTACGGGAACATCAGTCGTATACCGCACCAGCAGAATTCTTGGGTGTGTGAGCGGGCCATTTTGATGCCCAAAAATGATCAGGCTGCAACAATTAAAGAATGCATTCTCCCGGAAATCGAGGGGAATAAAGTGGTCTACACCTCGATAAACACTGTTGTCGAGCAAGATGACGCCACACATTATCCCGTGGAAATTCTGAGCTCCCTGTCAGCAAGTATACTTCCAGCGCATACCATCAAGCTGAAGGTCGGTGTTCCGATTATGCTTCTTCGGAACCTATCTCCTCCGAAGTTGTGTAACCCGCCTTAAAGTCATCTCGCTCCAGAGACACACCATTGAGGCGAAAATTCTTACGGGTTGTGGCGTCGGCGAGGCAGTATTTATACCACGCTTTCCCCTCATACCTCATAATTTCCCGTTCCAGTTCAAGCGCGTACAGTTCCCCGTGAGTGTTTGCTTTGCGATGACCATCAATAAGCCGCAGGGGCAGATACTGAGGGCAGCGGGTGTCGACCTCAGGACGAGTTGCTTCTCACAAGGGCAACTGTACGTCGCTTGCTCCCGCGACACCAGTCCTGACTCTCTTTACATTTTGGCTCCTGGCAGCATAACTACCAACGTAGTTTATAGAGAAGTGTTGTAAGGTATGATACCTTTGTACGTAATTTACTCTTTTGTGTCCTGGAATGTATTCCTGCATTATTTTCTCTATTTCCTTCAGTCACATCTTATGACTGAACTCAGCAGGATTCCCATATTGACTTCTTCACTTGCTTCGCTTGCAAAAAAAAAACTTATATTTTAATGCTATTTTAAAAGTTGTGTACTTATAATGCTATAGCGACACTGGCATCTTAGTTATTTTTGGTGCTGTAGAGCCTTCACGCAGACGACGTCGCGGGCAGCAGCTAGTAAATAATAAAATAAATAAAGACCGCTGAGCGAAAACGAAGTAAGGCGATGAGATGCGACGCGGCGTGGGTCAGGGGAACAAGAAATTTCACGCGGACGACTGATCCTCTAAGTCCAAATTCTTTTTTGCCTTTAAAATCGGTTCCATAGATTAGTCAAGAAAACGAAACAAAATAGATATAGGCTGGATGTTTACGGTCCTATCAATAATCGTCCACAACAAGCTATAAATATTTGACATCCATTAACATATTGTATAGCTGTAAACGGGATCAGAATATCATTACGTACATTTGGTCGTTGGCCAAGATATCAATCTTGTAGTTTTTGGGGCATTCACAGTAAAGCTTTAAGAGCCCAAATAGAAAAATAATTGTGTACCTACCTAAACTGTATTCCGTATACTTTTTTATATGAGTAAGTATCAAGTACTTTATGGAAAGGAGCACCATAATTGCGTAACACTTTCAATCACAATCCGAGGGTTTTTAAGAAATTTACTATTCCATTGCTTTATAGGTTTGAAAAATTCGTCCGGTCAACAACGTAGATAACGTAATCGACGTGCCTGAACATTCAGAGGAAATACGTTCGATTACCATTTTATGTCTGTTACGCAATTACTGCGCTGTTTTCTTTGAGATAGAAAAATTTGCCACGTACCTACCTATTGTACGTACTTTTGCCATGTATTATTATAGTTTTTGGCCATGTAGGTACCTGCCAGAGGGCTGGCCTATTTTTTGGCCAAGACTAAATCTTTTGATGCCCTATGATTCTTTCCCTCCCTTTTTTATATTCACATATTATTATTATTGAGGGGCTTGTGGCTAAGTAATATCAGCCGCACTATTCGAATGATCAGGTTAAGCTACGCTTGCAACGGTTGGTCCGTGGATGGTTGACCACCTTTACCAAGACGCCACCGTGCCTCGGAAAGTATGTTAAGCCGTTGGTCCCGGCTGTCATTCGTGGATCTGACAGTCGTTACGGGTCGTCAGAAGCCCAAAAATCTGACAACCAGTCTTAACAAGCGGTGTATTACCCAGTAACTGGGTTGTGGTCTTGTGGAAGTCAAATAGGCAGTCGCTCCATGTAAAATACTGGTATTCAGCTGCATCCGGTCAGACTGGAAGCAGACCCCAACATAGTTAGGAAAAGGCTAGGCAGATGATGACATATTAATATTATTATTTTAAGACTGATAGGTGACTGACTGATAGATTTTCAACCTTACCACAAAGGAATAAGGTTCATATTCAATTGGGAAAATTTGACAGCCTGGGGTAGCTTGGTGTGCTGGCCTCTGTACATAGGTCATTCGACGGAATCAACATTTTTTAAGATCCGACGTCCTTTTGGTATATCAGAAAGGAGAGGTTACTGAAAACTGTAAAAATATGTGATGTGTTATGTTTTTATATATGCACGTATTCTCAGACCTACCCGATATGCACACACAATTTCATACAAATCGGTCCAGCCGTTTCGGAGGAGTATGGTAACTAACACTGTGACAGGAGAATTTTATATATTAGAAGATAATATAGTATACATGATAGCGTCACGTATAATAGATAAAATAATTTTCTAAGATAAAACCGTTTTCTGGCAAAAACGGCCAAAATTTGTCTGTAAACTAATTCAGATAACGTCAAACTTTAGCCTTATGAATACTTAATATTTATGACTTGCTGCGCCCTAAACTACTAGGTATTAAAATCTCGATGAATTCAAACAAAAATCACGTAAATTGGATTATCTCAAGTATTATCTCAAGTTATAAGTGAATTAATGCACGAACGGTCGGACTGTTTAATAATATTCTATGCTTCAATATTATTGCAAACTGTGAATGTTTATACAGAATTAAAATGAAAAGTAGGTACGTAAATAATAGTACAGACAACAGCACATCAAGCTACTATAATTTGTCAAATTTAATTAATAGATTTTCAACTTTATCGCCAAAGTGTAAGGTTCAAAGTTGATTGGGAAAATTTTACAGTTTCGGGTAGCTTGATGTGCTGGCATCTGTACATAAATAATAGTACATTATGATACGTTTGAGTTAGTAGTCCATTATTGCACGCTTTTCTGAGTAAATGACTATTTAAGTCACAGAAATGCGTCGGATCGATCATCGATCCTCGACATCATTTGCAGGCTATTGTTATTTTTATAACATGGTTATAACACAATTACTTCCACAGCTCGCCAATTACTGAGTTTTTGCTGATTCGATATGACAAACCGATTTTATTCGCAGCGCCAGTTTTCATTGTTCAATCAAAATGAAACAATAATAAAATGAAAAGAATTAAGGTTTCATGTTGAAGCTTTTTTGTATTCACATTTTTCCGATAGCCAATTTATTGGTTCAGGACAAAAAAATCACGCTCGTCAATTGATATTTTCATCCTTTTTAGATGAATCTAATTTCTTCATATGCATCCCAAGATTGTCTTTTTTAAGACTGGTAATGTGGGGCTACCTCCACGGTACGGCAGCAAGGTGTGGATGTATAGCTATGTCGCAAACATTGCTACAATTTCTATCCTGCCAATCGATTCTGTAAAAATCTCACCGTGTAAAGTTAGGCGCAGTGAGCTGTCAAGAGTACCTATCAATCCCTAGCATCAGGATGACACTGACAGCTTACTCCACGCTCATTTCGACTAAGTTTCCACAGTGAGTGGTTACAGAATCGCATTGCTGTTTTCATCAGAAATTTCTCGGTAGCAGCCCGGAGTGTGGATTTGTGCTCGGTGGATGGCAATAGGGTCTTAGGCTCGCCCCTTATTACATGGGACTTAAACATAACTGGAGAAATGTACGCACGGCTACACATCAAGCTATACATAACCAGTATAAGCTGACTTCTGATTGTACGAAAAACCTATACAGTGCGAGGTCAGCTAAAACTGGAATTGTATAGCTTGATGTGTAGCCGTGTGTACATATGGCACATGAAGCTACTACAATCTGTCAAATTTCTTTAATAGATTTTCAACTTTATCGCTAAAGCATTAGGTTCAAAGTTGATTGGGAAAATTTGACAGTTTCGGCTAGCTTGATGTGCTGGCGTCTTCACTATAGGTACAACTCAGTCTAACCTTGTGAGGATTACAGACGTAATGTTGTGTTATGTTATCAGTGTTTTTGTGCCTATCAAAACAATAGAGCATCACATACTATTCACTGGTCTGAACGAAATTGTAATCACAAACGACGTAGCATATCTCCAGTCCTAAGCCCACACTTAAAACACACAGTGAGCACTTGAATGGGTGCAAATAAAACCCATCCTACGGAACCTTGGTGGTTCGCAGACGGTGTTGAATCATATTCTGCTTACATACGCGATTATTAAGCGGTGCACAGACAAGATGGTTACCGATGCGTTTTTGTTTTTTTTTTATATTTAAAATTTTAGAACGAGAATGACTACGACACGTGACTACTGACTATAACTATAGTCGGACTTTTAATAAGCTGCAGTAAAATGACAGCTTATGTGTTACCAGTTTTTAACGAAATTTAAATAGTGATATGACAAAAGAATCAATTAATTCAAGTAATATTCAGTTTAAAATCGATCCATGTTAAATTGATTTAAAAGAGGATAATATTATTAGAGTATGATAATTATAATTAAATTCAGGATAATATGATATAGTAGGAGTTTTAGAGTAAAAACTGAAACAAAATTATCTTTAGTAGACTATGTATTTACACTGATTTGCAACTAAAACAAATTGTTTACGGTTAAATCAAAATTGGTCGATTTCGAATATCTAAATTAAAACGATGTTTCATTGCGTTTTAATCACATCACTGGTGGAGATAGTGTGGCAACATTTTTTGACGAAAATGACAACAAGAAGTGTCATTTTACTGCAGCTAATTAATAGTCGGACACGTGTCGCCTGGGTTTTGGAGGTAAAATAGAAGTAACTCCGTTTATAGGTGATGATGAAGGCTGTCTCGTTGGACTTATCGTTATATGGAGTGTGATCTTCGGGTCAGGCAGTATCGCAGTATTGGATATCAGTAAGCTGGTAAACAGGCTTGCCCTCTATTCGGGACACTAAACGCTTCCAGACGTGATAACAATAAACCTTGCATTGTTTCAGTCCACTCGTATACATATTAACTATATCAATTGGAACTTCATTGCGAAACACTGTGTTTTAAGATACAGGATACCCTAGTTTAAGAGACAGAGTTAATCTATTGTGTACAGATTTCTTCAGCATCTAAAAAAAGAAAAAATAAATTGTGTCGCGTTAGGAATTCTGCGAGGTAATTGCGTAACACACTATCAGTAGCGATGGGTTTCTTTTTGACAGTTCAACAACATTCATTCATTCATTAAATCATTCATTTACGTTGTTGACATATGAAGCAATAGATAAGCAATATCTTTCAAAATGATTCAGACTGAGATTTATTGTGTTTTACGCAATTAGGGTGCTGCAATGTGTTACGTGTATCAAAACTGCCTAAATGTGGCTTTAGGCCTACTTACCTATATAGGTATTTCTGCATATCCCTTCGTGGTATTTCATATTATCTCCTAGTAAAATACTTACTGATATCATCTTAAACGAATCATCATCATCATCATCCACAGCCCGACGTCATCCACTGCTTAGGATGGGCCTCCCTTATGTACAGACGCCAGCACATCAAGGTACTACAATCTGTCAAATTTATTTCATAGATTTTCAACTTTATCGCTAAAGGATAAGGTTCAAAGTTGATTGGGAAAATTAGACAGTTTCGAGTAGCTTGATGTGCTGGAGTTTGTACCAATCCTGTTCGAGCCTTATCCACTTTCTACCAGCGATGGTAAGAGTGTGGAAGAGATTGTTACCATTGGTGTCCATCTCAAAAAGCAAAATTGAGTTCGATCGCCTGAAACGACTACTACGCGAAATGAACCCAACAATTCCCCAGTAAGTATCTGAAACTCTTGGCAAAAAGCTAGTGCATGGTTACTAAAAATGGGGAATGAAACCAATGGTAGTTATCTTCGCAACGTAAACAACGTTGACCGATACGTGACGTCATCACTGAAAGGGTATGATTCATTCCGATATCTGTAATCCACAAATCAGCGTTCAAGATAGTAAAAAGTATTTCAGGTTCGTTTTAACTCACCTACGAGTATTTGTTTGGGTATCGATGTTCGAGGTAACTCGCAATTTTTTAGCAAAAATAATTTTTCGACGACGTCATATCTAAATTTATTCGGCAACAGCTGGATGTTAAACTTTCTATTAAAATTTAGATGGAAGATCTATTAAAATTTACATGCAGTCTCTTCCGAACCTTAGTTTGATCATCGGTCTTTCATTTCTAAATCAAAATCAAAATCAAAAGTCATTTATTCAAACTAGGCTGAGAATCAGCACTTTTCGAACGTCAATTACAAAAGACAGTCCCCCCAAAACGCCCGCCCTTCACCACTTCCTAGTGCTTTCGCTGGGGAGAAGAAGTGGCGCAACAAACTCCCCAGCAGCACAGCTGTCTGTTCAGTTAGAAAATATTTAATTGTATACAATACTAGATATGCAAAGTTATTGACGTTACAGAACACATTAAATTAAATTATTTGCCATATGTTAGCTTGCCACGCCAATATACCCACAAATACAATAAAAACAATACGTACTCAAGCAAAAATTAAAAATGTAAACAAAAACTTGCTACCTAAATAAAAGCCTCCAGGTATAAAGGGCGTGACAGCTTACATATGTATGCAATACTGGGTTCAGTTCACATAGCTGTGAATGGTAAACTAGGACCATCGAAGTAAAATAAATTTAAAAAAGTTATTAGTAATAACAACAGTAAAACCAAGGTCAGCAAGACGACTAGTCACCACAAGAAGCACCCGTTCACGAGCATAACGCAAAGATCAGCCATTACCCCCCTCGCCATATTTGAGGGAAGGAGGCAACCCGACCCCCGACGCTACCGCAAGCAGTGACATCTAAGGGAGCATGACGAACTTGCTGCCGGTTGCTCAGGCAAGATAAATGTGATCAATCGTAGAGGTCGCTAGCTAACCACATATGTTGCAATCAACTCATTAGAAAACATTGAAATGAGTAGATTATGTCAATAATAAATTAAAATAAAATTAAACTGAATTGACTTATAAAGTCAACTAAAAACAGAAAAAAAAAAAAAATTATATGAACTCATATAACCTGTCAGTAAGCTAATTCTGGAGAAAGAACATAAACATTGTCTTGAGTTAATCAGGGCGACCAACTATTCTTATCGTTTAAGTAGTCGTTGATGGAATAGTATGCCTTTGAACAAAGGTTAGATTTTACTTGAGCTTTAAACGCATTAAAAGGCAAATCTAGCCAAGAAGAAGGTAGCTTATTATAAAAGGCTATACCAAGCCCAACAAATGAGTTATGAACCTTATGAAGCCGGTGAAAGGGAGCACGTAGTTTGTCCTTGTTTCTGGTGTTAACATTGTGAATATCACTGTTTTTAGTGTACAAGTGTATATTTTGCCTAATATATAAGATGTTGGCTAAGATGAACTGTGATGCAACCGTGAGAATACCAATATCTTTAAAAAAATCTCTTAGAGAAACTCTAGCACCTAGCTGGTAAATTGCTCGAACAGCTCGTTTTTGCAGGACAAATATATTTTGTAGATCAGCAGCTTTGCCCCATAGCAGAATACCGTAGGACATAACACTGTGAAAATAACTAAAATAAACTAAACGAGCTGTATCAACGTCAGTGAATTGTCTTACTTTCCTGACGGCGTAGGCAGCCGAACTGAGCCTTCCTGCTAGGCTTGATATATGTGGTCCCCAATGAAGTTTGGCATCTAATGTTATTCCAAGAAAAACTGCCGAGCCCACAGTTTCAAGCACCTCTTTATCTAAGACGATGTTGGGTCCTAGATTTCTAACATTCGGTAAGGCGAACTTTACACATTTCGTTTTCTTGGCATTGAGAACTAGGTTATTTGACGTAAACCAATCCGTAACAATAGAGAGTGCACTGTTTACGTCGTCAAAATCTTGTCTATTCCTGTCTACTTTAAAAATAAGAGAGGTATCATCTGCAAACAGTACAACGTCACAGATGCCCTTTAAATAGAAAGGTAAATCATTAATATATACTAAGAACAAGAATGGACCCAGTATTGAGCCTTGCGGTACACCTAACTGAACTGGTAGCCCAGAAGTTCAGTTCTGCCTTATGCTCTACTTTCTCGCCCTGTGTTTTGACCACCCCGTTGATCTCGTGGTCGCAAGCCCGACTGCTGAGCGTGGGGTCCTGAGTTCGATTTCCAGGTCGGGAAAAAGTGTTATTGGGTTTTTCCATAACGAATTTCTTAGTAAAAGCCCGGAGTTTGGAAGTTAGCGGTGTGATAAACCCCGTGCCCCGGAAAGCACGTTAAGTCCGTTCGTGTCGGATTGCCGTCCTATCGATCATGAGAGTCAGGGAAGAGAGAGTGCACTGTTTCTGCGCACACACTTGCGCACTATAATATCTCTCGCGCCGAAAGTAGTCTCCGCTGAGATTGATCGCCATTTCCTTAATTCGGTATAGAGGACTATTATAATAATTAATATTATATTTTATAGTCATTTCCTAGTTATTTATCCCGTATGTTGCACTTGCCCTGTTTTGTCCCTGCATCACCCTGGTTGACAGGGCCTCAGGCATTAAGTCCGCCTTTGTACAAAGGTCCAATATTGGTTCACTGCTAATAATTTAGTATTAAATGGGAAAAAAACTAAGTGCATAAGATTTTCTTTACCAAATGTCAAGGGTAGTGATTGTGAGATAATATTGAATCAGGAGAAACTTGAATTCGTCGAAAAAACAGTTTTACTAGGGATCACGCTCGACTCAAGGCTACAATGGGGTCCTCATTTAACATCTCTTGCAGGACGGCTCAGTTCGGCAGCTTATGCTGTCAGAAAAATCCGTCAATTTACTGATGTAGGTACCGCGAGACTGGTCTATTTCAGTTACTTTCATATTATCATGTCTTACGGTATTTTACTTTGGGGACGGGCTGCAGACATCGATTCTATTTTTATTCTGCAGAAAAGAGCTATCAGAGCCATATATAATCTCCGCAGGCGCGATTCTCTAAGGGAACTGTTTAAGGATATTAACATCATGACGGTGCCTTGTCAATATATCTACGAAAACATCATGTATGTAAGGAAAAATTTACATCTTTTTAGCAAAAGAGGTGAAAGACATAATTATAGTACTAGAAATAGGGACCTATTAGTTCAACCAGGTTTCAGACTAGCAAAAGTAGACTCGTCTTTTATGGGGTACTGTTTAAAATGTTATAATAAAATACCTCCCCACATTCTTCAACTGAATGAGACAAAATTCAAGTCATGTATAAAACGCACACTATGTAGGCAGGCATATTATAAGTTAGGAGATTACATCGCTGATAAAAATGCCTGGCTCAATGCTGGTCCTGCTCCACAATCACAACTAATTGATTAACACTTGAAAATACTGTTGGAGCTGCTGAAGATTGTAAGACTATCTTTGCATTGTATAAACTCAATTTCCTTTGTATTGTATAACTGCATAGCACAGATGTGAGTTCTATGTACTATTGAGCTACCATTTACCGGGTAATATGTTTTTCATTGACTAGAATGTGCCCTGGCGGCTGATAGTATGTCATGCTCGCTCAAGTGTTTCGCTGGCGGTGGCATGTGTGTTGGATCATTCGGTTCCCTACAAAATGGTTGAGCTGGATGGTGCTGATCCATGCGTCATGTTCGAGAACGGGCGCCGTCAGTTGGGGCTGGTCATCTTTTAGCTGCCTCGGCTTATTTTTAATTATTTTATTTTTGGATTGTTATTTTTTTACTATTTGCTGTACTCTGGACACTTTTAACGCGTACTTGTTTTTTATTTATTTTTTACATCGTTCTCACATCTTTATAAATTCAACATATGATGTAACTAATAATTTTGTAAAAATATGATTTAAAAAGAGTGTCCATGGAGTTTCTTGCCCGTACTTCTCCATAGGTACCTAATACGCTTTGGAATGGGCAACTAGCTTCATTTTTTCCTGACTGACCGACTTCTTGACAGTTCAAAAGTGCCTGTAAATGGTTTAATTGAAATAAATGCTTTGAGTTTGAGTTTGAGTACAGTTTAATTTTTACTCGTGCATACATTTTAATAAATAAATTATTATATTCTACTTCCCTACATGATGGTCACCATACCAAGACCTGGGTGAATCAATACCCCAGTCACGGTATATATAATATTACCGTGCCCAATGCTTACTTTACGTACGTTACATCTTTTCCTTAACGACTGTTCCATTTCTACAACTAGTCCTTGATGTGTATCTGCTTCAAGAAACATTATTCTGTCCATAAAAATCAAACTCAATACAAACTCGTTTGTTCTAAAATCATAAGCACTTTAAAATCAGTCGTTTACTTCGTATCCTGTCTAGACTGCTTTTATATTCTTGTTACCTCACAGACTCAAAGAGACACTGTAATACAATTTTAGGAGGTGCATTTTCAAAGCATTTTTCGGGATTTCGAGTTAGCCGTCGATGGCTTTTACTCGTTTTCTGGGAAACAACAAACGTTTTTCCGTAAGTATGCTACCGTTTTTATTATTCTTGAAGCGTTAACGCTTTTGATTGTAACGATAAAGATAAATGTAGACAACATAATTTCAGTATCAGTCACTCATTTGTTTAATCTCCAATTCTACAATGCATCTTTTAT
This sequence comes from Globia sparganii, assembly GCA_949316385.1. Taxonomy (NCBI): domain Eukaryota; kingdom Metazoa; phylum Arthropoda; class Insecta; order Lepidoptera; family Noctuidae; genus Globia; species Globia sparganii. Next base: position 5,674,539 of record OX438667.1, read on the forward strand.
TATCGACTGTAAAAGTTAACACACCTATTAAAACAATATACTACTACATGATATTTAATCGTTCTCGAAATTGGTAATCAAATTCCATATGAGAGGCGTTAGGTATAATATCCATTAATATCTAACACGTCTTCGAAAACACATAACCCATTAAAACATAGTATTTCTACAACAAAGAGCAACCCTGTCTTATCTAGCACTTCCAGCGCTTCGCAGCGACACATATTCATCTGAAACTCCCTAAGGATTACTCCGCGTATGAAATTTTAACAAGAGCCACCATATCTGTCGCATTAGACATACGAATATACGTAAAAGGAGTTTGTTTGCGGCCGCAGAGCTCATTTGAAACTCAAAACAGTACCGGTTTGAGCCGGTTTCAGCTGGATTGAACCGTTTTTTCGGGGCTGTGTGAAGTACTGTTATTATTGTCTGGTATACTCGTTAGTTCGCTTCTTTTAAGCGGGTTTCGTATTTTGTCTCTTGCGATTCTTTTGCTTTGGGTAAACTATTTTCTTGCTGTGCGAACATCGTTAGAGTTTAAACTCCTTGCAGTTGTGCATTGGTTTCCAGTCGCGCGGGATTTTTAAGATATATTTTCCGAACTATCTATTTCTTGATTATGAGAAAAGATATAGAGATAACAAATTCGCTTTGTCTCAAATATCTAAAGAGGTAGGATTAGATATATCGAATGCATTGGCCTAGGGTGGTACAAACAACTTATTTGCCACGATACAAATATTGAACAAGGTGAAGATGACAATCACACTAATCACACTGATATTATAAAGGCGAAAGTTGTGAGTGGGTGTGTGTGTGTCTATAGGCGACAGTTTGTGAGTGTGTGTGTGTTTATTATGTTTATTACTTCTTCACGCTCAAACGGCTAGACCAATTTTGATAAAATTTTGTATGGAAGTAGCCGACACCCTGGAATAACATACAGGCTTTTTATCCCGATATTCCCACGGGATCGACACTTATGCGGGTGAAACCGCGGGGCGCAGCTAGTACGACAATAGATATTAAACTGTGTAAATCTCATGCATAGTTTTGTGACTATAGCTAGTAAATTTTGGTCTCATAGTCGGTCCATCAATACTATTTAATTTGTTTGAAACAATGTATTTTTTAAAATTTTGATGCTAGGATTTATCTGATAGTTCCAAAATACTCTCACTAATACTAACATTTATTTCATTTATAACATTTACAGGCACTTTTGAACTGTCAAGAAGTCGGTCAGTCAGAAAATATGAAGCTTGTTGCCCATACCAAAGCATAGTATTTATAGATACCTATGGAGAAGAAAGGGCAAGAAATTCCATGGACACACTTTTAAATTATATTTTTACAAAAATATTAGTTTCAATCATTAATGTTGAATTTATAATTATATGTGAGAACGATGTTAAAAAAGGGGAGGGGCTTATGGGTAAGAAATAACAGCCACACGGTCCGATCGATCAGGTTAAGCTACGCTTGCCGCGGTTGGTCAGTGGATGGGTGACCATCTTTACATACCAAGACCCCTCCGTGCCTCGGAAAGTAGGTTAACCCGTTGGTCCCGGCTGTCCTTCGTGGATCTTTGACAGTCGTTTCGGGTCGTCAGAAGCCCGAAAGTCTGACAACCAGTCTTATCCAATAACTGGGTTGTGGAGGTCAGATAGGCAGTCGCTCTATGTAAAATACTGGTTCAGCTGCATCCGGTTAGACTAGAAGCCGATCCCAACATAGTTGGTAAAAGGATAGGCAGATGATGAAAACAAGACGTATACGTTAAAAGCATCCAGAGTACAGCAAATAGTAACAAAACTAACAATCCAAAAATAAAATAACTGAAAATAAGCCGAGATAGCTAAGCGATCGTTTTAAAGTCCATAAGTATTGCCAGTATTTTCATTTATTGTCGTATTGTTGTCTCCACATTGTATATATTTACTAGATACGGGAGTCGTGAGATACTTCTATTGTTAACGGTTTATTCACGCACTCACGCGCTCTATGAGAAGTAATGGAAAACAACGCTGTAATTATGAACTCCGTTGGTAACGCGGAGAGATTGTGATTCGAATTGGCAAGCTTGACCTCTTGACCTCAGTTTTGGACAATCCCTAAACATTCGTGAATGGGATGCATGAAGAAGCCTCCTCGTGTAGCGCAGTTAGTTCCGCCAGTTACTCAACTGAACCGAGCGCTCGGCGCATCCTGGACAGTCACACCCAACACCTTATTTGACTTGCCAATTCTTCTCTTGCTGTGGTAGGGCTGAAAGGCAAAGGCCTCTTCTTATTCTGACAAAACAAAAGCATTGATCACCACGCTTTCTCATCACGACGAAGTCCAGGTTTCCTCACGATGTATTCCTTCACCGATCTCAGTAATGTCCATGATAAACTCAGACAGCACAAATCCGATTTACATCTATATCTTTCAAATAAACCCTTCACCGCAGAAATTCAATCTCAGACTCAGCAGCTTAGCTCCTATACCTTTCAGATCATTTCGGATTCCGAGAAATCCTTCGCGTGTAACACAGATATATCTATATTTTATACCTAGATTCAAGATAGCGCTACTATTTAGTGCTAAATTATTCGCCTTGCTCCAGTTTCCAGCGTTCATAAGTGATTCTGCTGCATAATAGGTTCTAAACTTATTGTTAGCACCGATCTTATGTTAAAATGCTATGTGAGCTGGTTTTCTTATCATAAAATGTGGAAAAGAAGCCTGTTTATTTAATTGTGTTCTACATAGTATAAGGGACATTACGCGCACGTGGAAACTTTTCATCGATTATAAAATGTTTCATACAAAAATGTTACAGTTACATAATTATCTACACGGTCAAAATGTATGGAACAGCAAATTTTTAAAATTATTTTTTTGTTGTGCGTATTCCATTTTGTTTTAGATTAAAATGACTTTTGGAAGACCACTGCTGATCAAAGCCTACCGTGCCGTACCTAAAAGAGAATTGCAAAAAAACGCTCAGTCTAATGATTGGCGATCGCCGTATTGAAGATATTTAATCTGCTTTCTTACAGATACATCTACTCATAATAATCTTAACTATACTTCGACAGTATCAATCAATATGCCTATTCTTATCCCAACTACGTTGGGGGCGGCTTCCAGTCTGATTGCAGCTGAATACCAGTATTTTACATGGAGCGACTGTCTGGCCTCCACAACCCACTGGCTAACACGATACCTCTTACCTAGGCTTCGACAAAATCAATAAAATACCCTCAGGCCAAATAAAAAGTCAAGACATAGCGCTGCGAACGATACAGTGAAGTATGCCAAAACTACACCTCCGCTCTGTGCTCACACGCACACATTTACAACCATTTACAATCAAACTGTACCTCACTAAGTGCACACATGCTTCCATCGCCTGCTTCACTTCACTGCTGACAGCGCTATGTCTTGAATTTTTATTTGGTCTGAGAAAATACCTAGTAAAATAGGATTCTTTATTTGATGGAGGTGGTTCGGAATAAAACTGGCAATTCAGTTAAAGAGTATTGCTTCCATCACCAAAGCTATTCACATTCACCTTACAATTAAATTAATTGTTATTTAGTGGTGTAACATAGGTTTCGCAATAGTCTTCTGCCTTCAAACGTTATCAATATACCTCGTTCTAGTTTCAGTAGATATACAATAAACATAGAGGTATACATTAACTACGTCGTTTTTTTATATAATAGGCTAGTTTCCACCATCAATAAATTGAAAATCTATAAATAGTCCGTCAGTTAGAGTATTGGAAAATGGACACGTCTTTTTTGTTTTTGTAAATCAATGAATATTGACAAAGATAACACGCATCAAAACTCGGGAGTAGGGGCTCATGACGTCAGAACGCACTAAAAATTATACCAAGGTGTGACGTATTGAGAATTTTAAAAGCGTCATATCTTCGTCAATTTTGGTTTATGTAACAAAAGAAAAAATACGGGTCAAATATTTTTTTATAATCTAACTGACGGACTAATTAGATTAATTCAGTTGACAAGCCTATTAAATAAAATTGCATATTGTTTATAAAAAAGTCTCTTTTAACATAGAGAAGGAAACGGCATTGCTCACTGCGAGTTGGCAATTTTGACCATAAAATTCTCTCGTTTTTTTTCTTATTTAGCAAGTTAACGTTACCTTATGAGTTCGGTTCATTAGCTTATATAAGTAGGTGTTGAAGTAGTTACTTTGGTAGAGAAATAAATTGCGGAACTTATTTTTGTCCTTACTTAAGAAGTAAGTTAACTCTACGAGTAGATTACTTTCTCATAAATATTTGCCAGAATGAACTCAGGAGTTATTTTTCATCCAGACTTTTCTTCTTTTTTTTTTACTTAGATACTTGAGTTTCTGGAAGCCTTTATAAATTCAGTAGAGGTGCGCCAAAAATATTCTTCCAGACAGTTATAATGAGTTTCCTACTCGAAAGTTTATTGACGCCAAGATATTTCTATGTTTGAAAAGATCTGTGGTCCTAATGACATGGCTGTGAAACTTTTGCTCAAGTATGAAGTTTATTATTGTTTATTTCTGAGTTAAAATCAGGGCTCCGTGGGTGTTTGTGAATGTCAGGAGTCTGTGTTATCTTTTGTGATAGAAACAAAACAGGGCCACGTTAGTGGAGGCTTTGTTCTTGATAATGATTTGTGTTTACTAATCTTAGTAGGCGTTAGTGAGTCTGTGTGTCTTTGATAAGTTTATAGTTACAGTTTAACTACCGAACTGAATTAAATAGAGCCCTCTTATATTTCGGTACTGAGCGCGCATCTTTTTTGAAGTGAAAACTTCTTTAGCGGCGCTGCGTATTTTTTTTTTGGAATGGGTAAAAATCTCTAAACTCGCGTCAGGACACGTGACCTGATCGAGAATTCGTAAGACGGATGGAGAGAGGGCAGGCGGCGCAAGGCGCTTGCGCGAATGTTGAAGTGAAAACTTCTTTAGCGGCGCTGCGTATTTTTTTTGGAATGGGTAAAAATCTCTAAACTCGCGTCAGGACACGTGACCTGATCGAGAATTCGTAAGACGGATGGAGAGAGGGCAGGCGGCGCAAGGCGCTTGCGCGAATGTTCGATAATTGTCATGTTTGTGTACGATAGCGCAATGAATAAATATTGTATCCTACCACATAAATAATAATACTTTTATACTGATAACGAAAGCAATTCGTACAAAATTATTCTCTAACCATTCCAAAATATCAAAAATGCAGAACATTAATATTTAAGTTTTCACTTCTGCCGGCACTCCCGGAGTGCAACCCGTCGATTTTTTTTGTTTATATATGGCATCTTGTAGTTCAACCTATGAGGTTGTCGTCTACTTAACCGGGATTGCATGTGGATGCCTATAAATTAAGGCCTCCAGCCAGGGCGAGGGCACATCGCCGACGTAGTGAAATCTATAGTAACTTTTATTTTATTTATTAAAAAATCAAAGTAACAATTAAAAAAAAAATTGATATTGTTTAAGCAATTATTGGAGACTATTTTGGTATTCAAAATACTACCAAAAGATAAGGTACTCATTAATTTATCGTAGAGATTCAAACAGGCTCTACAAGCTAATAGAGTGACTTCCTGAATGGTTTTCTATATGGCCAGGGTTTCCTACATCGAAACATTCATCGTCTACCTAGCCTTTTCCTATGTTGGGGTCTGCTTCCAGTCTGTCCGGATGCAGCTGAATACCAGTATTTTAAATGGAGCAACTGCCTATCTGACCTCCACAACCTAGTTACTGGGTAACACGATATACCCCTTGGTAAGACTGGTTGTCAGACATTCGAGCGACTGACGATGACGACCTGTAACGACAGTCAAAGATCCACGAATGGCAGCCGAGACCAACGGCTTAACGTGCTTTTTGAAGCACGGAGAGGTCTTGGTATGTAAAGATGGTCACCCATCCACGGACCATCCGCGGCAGCCCAAGTCTGTTATTTTTATAAATTCGTCATTCCAACACGATCCCATTGTCATTTTGCTAAAAGTTCGTAATCTGCTAAATTCATAATGGTCGATCATTAGTCGGTCAATGGTCTGAGAAAAACTATGCTAGATTTCATTTAATACCTATATATTTTTTACATATTACGTATTAGGTAGTATTTGCAATCTGAAGTAGTAAGAAGTTCGTAAATAGCAATAAACATTACATTTATTCATTTGTCATTATGTACGAGATTACCATTTAAGACATTTCTTTCAATGGAGTGTCAGTGGTTGACCATTGGAAAGTCATAATGACGCCATTATATTAGTAGATTACCAAACTTGTCAAAATCAACAATTATGAAATGATAGACCATTCTGACACTATTGTAATAGCAGACTTGAGGCCCTGATCGATCGAACCGTGCGGCTGGTATTACTTAGCCACAAGCCCCTCTCCTACATCGAAACATTATTCGTTCGATAAACTTCAGCTATGTAAGTAATAGGTACAGTAAACGTCAAACTTTATGGTGAAGTGCGCTTGTATCTGCGCAGTACCTCACCTGTCACCCCCGCTGACACGTGAATTGGTTTCTGCGCAGCCACTTGCCTCATGTTCCCGCCATAAAGTTTGTATCGGACTTTACCTGTATTCAGAAAATTTATAGGACTGATAATCAAACTCCTGATGGTACTTAAGTCGAGGGTCGGTGAGTGAATCGTTCTGTGAACATTTTTCAATTTTAAGATTCCGTATTTTAAAACGGAACCCTTATAAGACCACTTCGTTGTCGACGGACAACGAAGTGATCTTATAAGGGTTGCGTTTTCACTCCAAGCGTAAAAGGGTCTTGACAGACGTGTCAACACCCTTTTTCTCGGCAACCCGTGGAGTTATCAAGCTGAAATTAATATCAAATACTCAGGGCAGCGATCCTTTGAAACAGTGAAAAAAAAAAACTTCTAATTCAACGCAATCAAAAGATAGGCGTTTATGTCCTGTAGCAAAGTAAAGGAAAAAAACCGAAAACCATAAATGTGTAGTTACATACCAAAAAAAAAATCCCCTGATAAACTATTAACATACCTACAAATTTGTAGGGGACCCTCGGTGCGCGAGTCAGACTCGCACTTGACCGGTTTTTTAAATTATCCAGGGGATATCAGATGAAATATATCTAAAGGTATATAATCGTTCTCAACAAAAAATTGGATAATGTGGCTTTAAGACCCCGATTAGGGCAATAAACCATACGATCTTTCTTTGTAGCGTTAATTTGGAAAGCCAATACCAAACAGTGGATATTATAAATAAATGACCTTGTCTTTGTGAGTGTGGCCACCAACTAAATTAGGCTGACGATTAAATGGGAGCATTTAGGTAATATGATTAATTGAGCTAGATGTCTACGACGTATTAGTCATTATTAGTGGTGTCTGTTTGATTAACACTACATCCAGAGGCCCTAGTACGAATGCGTGACTTTAACGTAATGTAATTTCGAAAATACTATTATCCTCTAGTACTGACATGTCAATCAATCTGCCTAGCCTTTTCCCAACTACGTTGGGGTCGGCTTCCAGTCTAACCGTATGCAACTGAATACCAGTATTTTACATGGAGCGACTGCCTATCTGACCTCCACAACCCTGTTACCGGGTATCATGATACCTCTTGGTAATACTGATTGTCAGACTTTCGGGCTTCTGACTACCCATAACGACTGCCAAAGATCTTCGAATGACACAATTAGTGTCATATCATATTATTATTAATAAATCCACGTAAAACTAAGTACCTATAAATAAATATTGTGCGAAACGAGTATTTTTCAATTTTAAAATCGCTGGAATTTGCGTTTACTCCGCGCGTTCGTTCTAGGCCTCCCCCGTATAAATAATTCTAAGAATATCATTGAATGAATTTCTAATATCATTAACAATCTAATATTAGATGCTCCCTATTGACCTTGTGCTAAGATTTATGCCATCCGACCTCCTGAGTTGCGATCTATTTGCATTCGTAATTACTTTGGCAGAATGCTGGATTCCTTGGTCCGAGTACATCAGTTTATAACGTTTAATTATGGCGGCAATAAAGAGAAAACATTTACAAATTAATGCTTGATACGTAATCTTGATGCATTTAATCCCTGAACGATGATACAATGGACAAAGGTAAGTTGTAGGTAGCGTATATATACTTTTTATCAACAAGAAAACGTAAGTTTAAGTTAAATTGGTCCCTTGTGATTTTTTTGCGATTTGCCTCTCGCCATTTGACAGACCCAGCGGGGTGTGTAATTTCGTAACATACTAACAGCAAGAATGGCCTATATTTTGACAGATCAACAACATTCATTGCGTTATTTACGTTGTTGAACAGATTTTTTTTTCGAGTTTATGAAGCAATGGATTAGCAATATCTTTCAAAATTATTCGAATAGTGATAGGATGTGTGTCACTCGGGGTGCAGGTATTTCTGCAATGGCTAGAAAGACGGTGCTTTATGTTTAGAATCAATTCTGTGTTGGAACTAGGGTAAAAAGTTTAATGTCAGGAGGACGGATCTGCCATTGATCCAGCAGTTCTATTCGGATAAACTCACATTTACGCTCGCTTTTGTGTCCGTATCTTAAATCGAGTTTAGATTCTAACATTTCTGAGCCTGTGAAAATGAAAGTAAATTAATTCAGAATAACAACACTGGTTATACTGGAACCCGAGCCAAACAGTAGGGGAACAGACATAGGCCTCCTCTCTGTGAGAGAGAGTGGGCCGTAATCCACCACGCGGGCGCAGTGCGGCTTTTAGTTTTAAGACATGCCGGTTTCCTCACGATGTTTTCCTTCACGGTTTTGAGAGCAGCGGTGATGAAATAATTTACACAAAGTAAAGCGCCTGTGTGGGGAAATGGTAAATCAAAATGTCGAGCTAACTCTTCTGAATAATAAATAATAGTGCAGTCTTCTAGATTATTAAAGTAATTCCGGCTGGAATTATGGGATATAAAAATATATGGGACGTTCTTCTTTTTTATCGACAATCTGACCGCCAAATTTTTATATTTGTAAAAAAAGTAAACATCTGATTTGTTTAGTAAAATGTGATTTAAATTATTCCCTCGTTATTGTAGATTTCAAAAACATATAATGCATCGAAGTATTACTTGTAATTTTTGTTTTATTTCAAGTTTCGTAGGAATGGTATCAAAAAAATAACACCTCTGTCACAAAAAAAGTTTATTTTTTTTATTTCTCATTTAAAATCAGATCTTTAGTTTCTTATTACTTTCTTATCAAGAATATAAAAATTTATTTTTATCTAGCTCCATTGGACGGAATTCTTAAAATAAACATTTAAAAAAAAATATCCAATACCACTCTGTCACATTTTTGCTTCCTAGGACAAAAAACTATTTAATATTATGAAAGTCGCCCAATAAAGTAACTTGAAAATCTAGTGAACACCTTTATTGTTTAGCATGTAATACTAGAAAACGTTATTTTTGTAAATATTACTAATAAAGTGGTTCATACATTACTTTGAACTTAAATTACAAGGGGGACAAAATTGTGACAGAGTGGTTAACGAAGTGACGGAGTGGTAAATAATGTTTACCCGCCGAACAAAGTTAACCATAAAACAATTTTTTATTTTAGAAAATAATAACAAATTATAACATTTCCTTAAAATGTTACTATAAGTCTTTAGAGTTTAAGTTTAGGGTTCGGGCTAGCTCCAGTAGCATCCTAAGGGCATTCGCGCAGAGGTTCGATTGCCAGTACCTAAACCATTGCTGTATGGTTCACATACTGGGCAATCGAAGTATGTAATCATAATATCTTTAAATGGTCTTTCTAATAGTAAGTATGTGTTTTTATTTTATTTGTGTTTGTGTTTTTGTTGTGTGTCTATGATCCTATGTTGGTCGAAATAAACGATTTTATTTTATTGATTGGTATCCATTCGTCGGTAGATATTAATTTAGTCTTACAATATGGAAGTAGTCTGGGACTTGAAGGAGGTGGTGTAGAAGCCGTAGTGTTCATCAAAACGTTCTGCAAAGCTTTCTGTCGTTCCCTTATCTTCTTATTTCTAATCTGCCATTGTCTCTTTATTTTTTTGTATTCTTTTAGTATCATATCTTTAACTAACTTTTTATGAGCACGATATCTGTCTAAATCTTTACGTTTCACTTCTGCAAAGATTTCAGGGTTAAGTTTCCTTTTTTCACGACACCGTCGCTGTCTTTCAGCCGCAGATAATACCATTTTTCCATTTACCTGATGGTAACACCTTAAATTATCAAAATAATCGACGATATAATAACCAACATAAGAAAACTAACAATAATCTATTATGAATATTAACTAAAGCTCTAAGTTCCATACAAAAATGACCACTCCGTCACGAGTTATACCACTATGTCACATTTTTGTGACAGAGGTGCTTCGTGACAGAGGTGTAAAACAGTAGTGTTCGAGATTCTCAGGATTTTCCTAATTTAAATTTACGCATAAAACTAGGCATATATGAAATATTTATCAGGAATCAATAAAATAATATTAAAAAACAGAAATTACAATAACATTTGATAGTAGTAACTTACGTGACAGAGCGGTCGCTAAATAAACACACGCACCTCCTTTTACTGTTTGCGAGCGACTAATTAGTATTGCAGGGGCGTAGGGATGCATAGCGTGGGTCCAGGGTGGAGGTGGACTATTCTCTTGTCTAGTGACCAAGGTCAAAATTGCTAACATACATTATTTTGTCCCATAAAATGAGTGACAGAAGGTAGCATAAAAAATCATATACGTCGGGAGACAGCCAATAAAATATTTTTTTATTTAATAATAGAAACATTAAAAATTATTTCTTCTTATTAATTTAATAACAAAGGTTAAGTAGTTCAGTAAATGTTTTTGGATAGAAACTTTCAATGTGATTTTTTTTTACGAGAGCAGATTGTTTACATTAGTGATCATAGAGGGACACACTTTATTTGTATGTAAAACACCTCCGTCACGCTTTTTGTATACTATGTCACACTAATTTTGTAAAAAATATTAATAATTAAAATCTAGTTTTGAGAATATTATAATTATTGCATTGTCAAGTGTATTTTTATACAAAAAAAATAAGAATTTTGGTATTTAGGCGCAATATATTTATTTTTTTGCGGAGAAGACAAGTCATTGTCGATAAAAAAGAAGAACGTCCCATATACGTAGTTGCGCTGTTTTTGTGATATACCTACGCGTAGATTATGAATTTATGAGTCGTTTATGTTTATGTTTTTGTTATTAAATTTCGTCAAAATTTTTATTTTTGTAATGTTTTGGGTTTTTGGCGCGGAAATTTCGGGATTTCGTAAGATTAATTCGGAGATTATTTTGATGGTAGATTTGACGTCAATACTTATTACATTGTATGTGAGCACAGTTCACATTGAAAACATAATTATTATTGTGATTTACACTAGCAATCAAAGGAAAAAAAAAGTCGTATGAGGCAGGAACAGGTAATTTTTTATTCAGCTCATAATCATTCGTGGGAATCATATTTTAAAGGTAAACAAAATTGGAACACTGTTATCCAAAAGGATATCATTCTAATGATATCAGATAATTCTTGACGCTCACAATTAAAAAAAAATATATTCAAAAATAAATTATGAACATGTCGAAACGCGTGACTGTAAACACTTTAATTTGGTGTCAATAAAGTACCTAAATAATCTTACAAAATCCATAGATTAGGAACTCTTTTCTTCTCCAAGATAAGTTCATATCGGGTTTATGCGCTTTACATGCACACGTATACCTATATCCTATATGCACGACACTCGATGGCGACCTGCGTTGTGCAAAACGCTAGGTTTGCAATTAATGGTCGTCGTGCAAATCCGGCAAAATGTTTTCCCATTGATTCGTTGGCCAATGAGGTATTGTGCATTACCTATGATAAACGTGGAGTGTAAACCTCTTTAGTTTTACAAAATATGTTCTCCAATTTGCACGGTCATGCTGGCAGCATTGTAATGTTGTTGTAATGTATGCAAATAAGTTCGGAGCGTTTATGCTTCTCTTTGAGATCAGGAGACCGGCCATTGTGGAATAATTGTGGATTTCACGGGTATACCGTGGTCGTGGTTAACGTATTTTTTGTGGTAATGATGAGGCCTAGTTTATTTAATATATTAGGTGGTGGTTGTTGCTAACTGGTAGTAAGCATTGTGTTGGAAGGAGATTCTCTATCTCGTATTATTCGTCTATATTCGAGCCAATACGAGAGAAGAAGAAGCTAATTAAAGTAGGTATAAATTGGGAGGTCTAGTCGATCAGGTTAAGCTACGCTTGCCGCGGTTGGTCTGTGGATGGATGACCATCTTTACATACCGAGACCCCTCCGTGCCTCGGAAAGCACGGTAAACCATTGATCCCGGCTACCATTCGTGGATTTTTGGTCTTCAGACGCCCGAAAGTCTGATAGCCAGTTTTACAAGGGGTTTCGTGTTACCCAGTAACTGGGTTGTGGAGGTCAGATAGGCAGTCGCTCCATGCAAAATACTGGTATTCAACTGCATTCGGTTAGACTGGAAGCCGACCCCAATATAGTTGGGAAAAGGCTAGGCAGATGATGGGAGGTCTAGACTCTGTTAAGAATTGGATATTTAGATTTACGTTTTTCACAATGACGAAGTTTCAAATACCAGTGAAGTACCTTAAGGGGTATCATGTATCATAGTAACTGGGTTGTGGCAAAGGCATTCGCTGCATGCATAGGTGTGAAGAGGCTAGGCAGATGACGAAGCTTAAGATGAGTTGAAAAACATCATTCTAACTGATATTGACCTTGAAATTGTCACTGAAAAAATAAATAAAAAAACATATGTATTTTTGTAATTGTTTAGATAAGACTATTTCAAGACAGTGAAGATTGGGTTATCTGATAAAAACGAGATAGTCATGTCGATGTCGTTCTCTATACCTACATTGCACCATATTTTTTGACCAAACCAAACCATTTTTTTTGACAACATTAATGCATGTAACCTGTTGCAGTACAACTGTCACCCCAATAAAAACAATAGGATTCTGGACTTGGTATTTTCCAATAACGAGGTTTCTGTCTCCTGCAGCACTGATCCCCTAGTTCCTGAAGATCCACACCACAATGCAATGTGTATTACGGCGGACTTTGTTCAGCTGCATAGTCTGCCAGCTCGTCCTTATGTTAAATACATGTACCGGTCTGCTGACTATGCAGCAATAAAAGATGAACTCGATGTCGTTGACTGGCAGTACGAGTTGGGCCACAGGTCACTAGATGATGCCGTATCATTCTTCTATGATGTCTTATATAAATTACAAAAAACTTATATTCCATCAAAAACAGTTGTTTCCCAGTCTAAATATCCGCTCTGGTATAAGAGTCCGTTAGTAAAAATCATTAAAGAAAAATCCAAATTCCACACTAAATTTAAAAAGTATGGGAACGATTCAGACTACCAGTCTTTTGTAATTTTACGGCAACGTGCAAAGGAACTAGAGAAGTGCATGTTCGATGATTACATGGCAAACGTAGAATCCGCTATTCGCAACAACCCTCGAGCCTTCTGGAGCTACATAAAATCTAAAAAGCAAAACAACCCATACCCTTCTGTGCTGCGGTTTGGAAACCTGTCCTCTAGCAATGGTGAAGAAATCTGCAATTTCTTCAGCGAATATTTTCTGTCAAACTTTCGTGAATCTACCAGCTCTGAGAATAATACACAATATCATTGTACCAGTGAGCGGACTGATTACAGTCCATACGACATTGCTGATATCGAGGTTTGTGAAGAAGAGGTTATGAAACTGCTAAAGCATTTGGACTTACATAAATCTGCTGGTCCAGACAGGCTCCCACCGGTTTTCATAGTAAACTGTGCTACAAGCCTTTCGGTCCCTCTTACATGTTTATTCAGACGATCTCTTAACACCGGGGTTATGCCTGCCATATGGAAGTCAGCTTGTATAACTCCTATTCACAAAAAGGGACCGAGAAACTGTGTTGAAAACTACAGGCCGATATCCAAATTATGCGTGTTTGCTAAAATATTAGAAAAAATTGTGTACAGGCAAGTTTACTCTGCTCTCAGGCTCAATTTCAGCGAACACCAGCATGGATTTTTGGGTGGTCGGTCAACAACTACAAACCTCGTTCTCTGTAGTGACTTCTTGTCGGAGGCTATGTCTAACCGGTCCCAAATCGACGTCATATATACAGACTATGCCAAATGTTTCGACAGAATTGATCACGTCGTTCTCATGCGTAAGCTTCTATCGATGGGCATTAGGGGTAATCTGTTCCGTTGGTTTAAGTCGTATGTGGAGGACAGGTGTCAGACTGTTGTGCTGAATGGGTACTCATCAAGATCAATGTGTATCCCATCTGGAGTTCCTCAAGGATCTTTATTAGGGCCGCTCTTATTCAATTTATTCGTTAATGATATTGATTCCTGCTTCCTTCACTCTAAAATACTTCTATATGCAGATGACATGAAAATTATGTCAAAGATATCCTCCTTATCAGATGCTCTATCATTGCAGGAGGACTTAGATAGGTTCCAGTACTATTGCAGCACTAATAAGCTCCATTTAAACGTCTCCAAGTGTTACGTGTGCTCCTTCACTAGGAAGCCGGTACCTACCACATTTGACTATAAGCTTTTAGACAGATCCCTAGCTAGGGTTAATACAGTCAAGGACTTGGGAGTTATATTTGATTCAAAACTGTTATTTGATCAACACATAGATAACGTCATTAATAAAGCATCAAAATCACTAGGGTTCATTTTGAGGGTCTCGTCTGAGTTCAGGAGCATCAAGACAATTAAAATTCTTTACTGTACGTTTGTTCGCAGTCATCTCGAGTATGCCTCTCAAGTCTGGAATCCCAATTACAACATATATATCAATCGATTGGAAGGCATACAAAGAAAATTTTTGAGGTATATTCAATTCCGGTCTAAAACTTATTCTCCCACTTATCTCCTACGCTGTAAAAGATTCCATCTACTTCCTCTCTCTGAACGTAGAAGAATTGCAGACTTGGCTTTTTTATTTAGAATCGCTAACGGTTCAACCGAGCTTCCCGAATTGCTGAACAAAATCGGACTGCGGGTTCCTTCTGCTTTTCTGCGCAATCCTTCTCTGTTGCATACTCCTATGGTAGGTACGAACTACAGACGGAATTCATACTTAATCAGAGCGAGTCATATGTATAATGCGGTCTGCCGGGACGTTGACATAGATGTTTTCAATACCAGCATCTCAAAATTAAAAAGGACACTTTGTGATTTCTTTTTTGATCACGTAAACTAGGTTTAATTGATAACAATTTACGCTGTTTGAAACACATTTCTACTTTTTTGATAATGTTTTCACTCAAAAACTGTCTACCTTCTCAAATATTGTTTCTTGTTGTTTGTATGCTTTCTTCTATCTGTGAAAACTTGTAATTGGCCTTATTTCTATTACTCTCAATCGTGCAAAAGTGTTTAGCTGTAAGTTTTCCGAAAATTGTAAAATAAAATAAAATAAAATAAATAAAATATTTGCTGGTAGCATGTAATACAGGTTTTTATAAAAACCTATCTCAGTCTTCAGTCTATCACAAAGTTAGCTCCTTGTTCATGCGCTACTGTCAAAGTCTAGCATTAAGTTCATAACTTGTGTAGAGAAAATCAACGTTTTATAAATAAATATTTGTTATCTGCCTAGAGTTTTTTTCCCAACTACGTTGGGGTCGGCTTTCAGTCTAACCGGATGCAGCTGAATACCAGTACTTTACATGGAGTGACTGCCTGTCTGATCTCCACAACCCAGTTACTGGGTAATACGATACACCTTGGTAAGACTGGTTGGACTGGCTGGACTGTCAAAGATCCACGAATGACAGCCGGGACCAACGGCTTAACGTGCTTTCCGAGCCACGGAGGGGTCTCGGTATGTAAAGATGGTCACCCAGCCACAGACCAACCGTGGCAAGCGTAGCTTAACATGATCGAACGAACTGTGCGGCTGTTATTATTTAGCCACGGGCCCCTTAAAATAAACGTTTTACGTATTAAATATCAATAAACTTTTATATTATACTAGCTGACCCTGCAAAAGTCGTTTTGCAAAAAAAAAATAGATAGTAGCCGATTCTCAGACCTACCCGATATGCACACAAAATTTCATACAAATCGGTCCAGCCGTTTCGGAGGAGTATGGTAACTAACACTGTGACACGAGAATTTTATATATTAGATTATAATAACATAATATAAAAGGAAATCCGAAATGAAATGCATAAATGCTCTGACTAAGAAATGTAAATAGGTCCTGTCTTATCTTTAAAGAAAGAAAGAAAGTATTTTTTAAAGAAAGTGTCTCATAAGAAATAGCTACATCAGTAAAATGATTTCGATATGCTTGCCAACTCATCATAATCTGCCTAGCCTTTTCGCAACTATGTTGGGGGTCTGCTTCCAGTCTAAACGAATTCAGCTGATTACCAGTATTTCACACGGAGCTACTGTCTATCTGACCTCTACTAAGACTTGAACTTCATATTTCGCTGCAACGAGAGATAAACATTGATACTGAATTTAGTTGTAGCTTCCATCGTATGCGTAACGTTTATTCCATTGAGAAATAAATGATAAATGTGTTTTTTAGGTCAGTCGGTGTATCTTAATAGACTATTCTGAGAAGAAACACCGAAACAAACACAGAGGTCAGTCGCTTTTAAAGTCCATACAATTCGTCGCCTACGCGGCAAAGGGGCGAACCTCAAATGAGAAAATTTTACGGGAAAACCAATAAAATATTTTTTTCTCCCGATTTTAGGGCTTTCTGCATTACTCGCGAGATGTCGCCGCTAAAAGAAAACTTTGAGTTTCGTATTTTCGTAAAATTTCGCTAGAAGTGATTTTGAGATACGCCGTCAATCTTTTTTTTCTATTAGTCTTATAGCTTCATCGTCATAGAGCTCAACAAATGGAGAATTTTTGTAGGTATACTAAACTAATTTTTGACCCTTTGTATGAGGTTCGCCCCTTTGGCGTTGACGACAAATCTATCTAATGTGTTTACCACCGCAAGTTATTTGTGTCTATACCTACACGAGGAGAAGGCATTTAATAATCCGTTGCTAAGTAGATACGATCTAGGATTGTTAACAAAACATACAGTATCAAACGCTTATCAACTGTCGTGAACGATAAGGTCAGCTGAGTAACTCGCCTCTTATTTGTACCGCTCACTGCCCTGCTTACCTACTGAGGTATCAAGCGTGAATGATGCTCCATGTTTAGTCAAATAACATATGTTTTATGATACGTTGTTGTTGACTTCACGTCTCCTTATTATAATTTGGCCATTTTAATAAATGGTTGACAGACGCACTGGGCCTGGACTTTAGCTATAATATAACATTGTACTGCAAAATTGCATCCGCTGCAAAATTACAATTGCATTAATATTTTGCATTTTTAGTTTTGTGTATCCAAAAATACAGAAGCAGGGTTATTTTTAATTGGCTAGCTAAGCTCCGCAGACGCGATGGGTACATAACGATATCTAAACACGATAAAAAAAAAAAAAAATTGTGCGGTCATCGAGGAGGATTTGGGGGAGGCCTTTGCTCAGCAGTGGGACCATGTAGGCTACCTTGAAAAAAAAGCTCAAAAGCAAGAAAATTTTGCAATTCTTCAAGACTTTTGATTTATATGCACATAATTAGGATTAAGGGGCGAATTTGCACTTGCACTGATATTTAACAGCCGGTAGCAAATTACAGACGAGAGACTTCATAGATATATAGGGGTTGGGAGGGGGGGAGACATGAAGGGGACTCAATAAATTAATTCTTCATTGAAAGTGCTAGCTTCTTCTTCTAGCTTCATATTTTCCTGACTGACCGACTTCTTGACAATTCAAAAGTGCTTGTAAATGGTTTAATTGAAATAAATGCTTTGAGTTTGAGTGCCCTTCAAAAAACGGGAACAAACCTTCGTTTTCGTTGTTGGTTTTATTTGATATCGGTCAGTACCCGATTTGCTTGACGCAATCATCTAATGATGCGCCTGCGTCGCGTGACCCCCAATAATAGCGAAGTGACGACTGTAAACAAGGCTCGATTGCGAAATAAACACGCCGCCATATTGAGTGACTTATATTTTTGTGTTAGGCATTCAGTTTTGTTCACGTTTTATGTTTTTCTTTCGTTGTGAAAAGATGTTGCTACTTAAATAATATTTCATCATAGCTTCTACAGCAGTATCATTCATGAGTAAAAATTAAAGGCATTGTCATTGCAATTGCAGTGCCTTTCATTTTGACAGTTCAATTACATTTATGGCGTTATTTATGTTGTTGAGCAGACGAATTTTTCGAATATATGAAGCAATGGATTAGCATTTATTTCCTTCAAAATCTGTGATTGAAAGTGTGTTACTTACGCAATTAGATCGCGGGTTCTTTTTGCAAATTTGAAGCTTTGAAGACAAAATATTAGGAGACTTTTTGTTTAAAACAGACAAAATAAACGACGATTATTTTTGAATATACAGGGTGTCCTTGGAAGTATGGATTAAATCGAATAGGGGCGCGTGCACGGTCATTTCCAAACTTTTTAACACTGAGAATGTCGGTGAATTTTTTCACGGTCAAAAGTTATGACCAATTTTTGTTTTGTTCAATCACTTCGCATAG
The DNA here is from genome assembly GCA_949316385.1 of Globia sparganii. NCBI lineage: Eukaryota > Metazoa > Arthropoda > Insecta > Lepidoptera > Noctuidae > Globia > Globia sparganii. The sequence continues at coordinate 5,693,254 of OX438667.1, forward strand.
TGCTCAGAGAAAAAAAGTCATAAAAAAAAACTATCAGGGTTACTAAAAAATAAATAAATTGATAGCCCTAATAATTTTTTTTATGATTATCAGGGTTAAAAAGTTTGCTAATGACCATGCATAAGCCCCTATTCGATTTGATCCATACTTCCAAGGACATTCTGTATAACTTAATAGTTTTATAACTTAATATTTTTCAATCTCTTTTCTTTAGAAATAAAACGAATCACTAAACATATTCACACGTTCTACATTTCTAAGCCGAAAGCCAAATAAAGTGGACCCACGTAAGCATTTTACTGCGCCAAATGGTTAACGTAAAACAATATATATTATGGTAGCTCTAAGAGTTAGAATTAAATTCTCGGAGGTTTCTTGGCTCATGTGCGGTTATACTTGATTGCAATTTGCCGAATATGGTCATCTGCAATACCAATACCATCGTGGTAATTGCGTAACACACTAACCAGTAGCAATGGCGTCCATTTTGACAGTTCAACAAAATTCAATGCGTTATTTACGTTGTTGAGAAGACAAATTTTTCAAACATAAGAAGCAATGTATTAGCAATATCCTTCAAAATGATTAAGATTGTGATTGTTAGTGTATTTCGCAATTAGGGTGTAGGGGCCTAAATCTACTAATTTACAAGCTTCGCAATGGTCTCGCTTTGTATGGAAAATCTTATCGAAAACTCATAATGGCGAGCCCAATTACACCGTTTGTTAATTAGTAGACTTGTTCTCCAGACTCCACAGTTGCGTTGACATCCTAGAGAAGCTAAAATGTTTCAAGTGCTATACGATAAGCTTCTTAATATGGAGCTCTATTAATATTTATTTATTAATAAAAATTTTAAAATACTAGTAAAATTTTACAATCTTTGTAAATATGTAAGCACCATGTATATCTATCACATAATTGATTTACCAGTCTGTTGTATTTTTAATTCTTTTTAACATTTGTGGTAGACTAAATTTTATTTTAGGTGCATCGTCTTCACATATGATTATATAATGAATGTACCTACATACAAAAACTTGTAAAACATTTTAAAAGAGTAACGGTGGAGTTTCTTGCCCATTCTTCTCCACACGAAAACTACATTTTTGAAGGGGCGACTAGAATCAATTCTATTTTTTAATTTTAATTTTTGACGTTCAAAAGTGCCTTTTAAGTGCTTATTTGAAATAAATGATTTGAACTTTGACTTTATTTATTTTTAGCCTATGTTGTCTTACTGGAGGGCTCTCTTTCTCCATTCCACTCCTCTCTGTCTTGAGCTATTGTGGACCAATCCTCTCTGTAGGCGCTAAGCTCTTCCCGCCATCTTTGCCTGGGTCTGTCTCGATGCCACCCGACGATTCTTGGAACATCCATCTCTATTAACGTAGAAATCAAGCATCGTTTAAAACAGGTTTTTGTCCTGACTCGTTTCGAAGAATTTCTTTGTACACTGTTCTGTTACATATTAACGAAAATCTACCATGCGCTCATAAAAACCTATAGGTTTATTAAAGTCGCTTTTTGTGTCTGCCTGTGACCGCGATGTTCTACTAAATTACGCAACGGATTTCATTTTGGTTTTCACCATCATTCAGAGAATTTATTCTAGAAAATTTATGTGTACCTATAAAAAATATATACAAACGCACATTATATCATAGAAGTCTCGATGTTTTGACAAGTCGTAAAAACCGTGCGAAGCAGGGGCGGATCCCTAGTTTATTTACAATAACTAAAATTAAAACTAAATAGTACCTAGGCAGAACTTTTTATTTGAAAATACAATTACTTTTCAAAATCAATGACGAACAACGAACAATAATATTTTTTTCCACGTTAAACTGTTCATTTTTTTTTGCAATAAACAGCTTTCTATTTGCAAGCCAGTTCGAAATTTAAATAAAATCATTCATAAGTTACCTCCTTGGTTGCCATGTTTCGGAGTAAAAGAACGTTCCATTTTTAAATTATACGACAGATATGAGTTTACTATGTAATTTATTTGGCCTCTAAACCACGACAGACGACAGATATGGATTTTGATACAACTTTTGCAGGCCGCTGCTTGCATGTATTTGGCCAGTACAGCAATTTCGATTTATCTCGAAGAAGTTTGTCAAAATGATGCTCAAATTTCCAAGCATTTTTGAGAAAAGTCTTTATTATGTTGTACACCATATAAATACACGTATGACGTAGGTTATGTTTGTACCTTTGGAAGCCTTCACCAATGCATATACCTGTGATCTGTGCCTTCTCAGAATTTTTATTGAAAAAAAAAAGAACCCTTTTGGAACATCAAGGTCATCATCTGCCTAGCCTTTTTCCAACATGGTCGGTTTCCAGTCTAACCGGATGTAGCTGAGTACCAGTATTTCACCTGGAGCGACTGCCTATCTGACCTGCACAAACCAGCAACTCGGTAATGCGATAGATTTAAAAGAGATTATATTGATTTAAAAGAGTGTCCATGGAGTTTCTTGACCCCTTTACAATTCAAAAGTGCCTGTAATTGATTTACTTGAAATAAATGCTTTGAGTTTGAGTTTGATACCCTTTGCTAAGACTGGTTGTCAGACTTTCGGGTTTCTGACGACCCGTAACGACTGTAAAAGATCCCTGAATGACAGCCGGGAAACACGGGTGGGCCTCGATATGTTAAGATGGTCACCCATCCACGGATCAACCGCGGCAAGCATAGCTTAACATGTTCCATCGACCAGTGCGGCTGAAATTACTTAGCTACAAGCCCCTCCCGGACCAGATTATGCAATTTGTTAAATTTCAATCTCCGTAAACAAAGAGTAACAACATCATATTCTATGCAACATGACTGAGTGCTTTATTATGTATAAGAAAGTATATGAAGGTGAGGAAAAGTTCCCCTGAGTACAACGCGCGACAAGATGGAGGGTATTCATCAAATTACATGGGAGAGTTATGACACTGGAAAAGCCTTTTCTTTTGTTTTTTCTGGGGTCATAAATCTATCTAAAGTTACATTTGTTTTTGTAGGGTGCGACAAGCTGAAATAGTAGTGCTATATACCATTATAACAGAAGAAAAAAGTTAATTAAACTACCTTCACGTCCTTAATCACATATCATTATTTCAGTCGAAATACGTCCATTGCTGGACCTGTTCTGTGCTTCGCATCCTGCAGATTCCTGCGACCACGTCTTTAATATTAGGGATAAAAACAAACAGTTTTCTTTACTCACGGCAGAGGCATTTTCTGCCAATTTGAAAAACTGCATAATTCCAAGTAAATTAAATGTACGAAAACACCAGTCGTGCCTTTCAAAATGCAGACCCATAAATGTATTCCTAGAATTTTTCCGATCTGTTCGACCTTTTACCTACGTCCTGAATTTGCGTCTAGTTTTTCACGATTGCTGAGCTAGTGCGGCCACGGTAACCTATCGGGAATTTTAGCATCATTCGAGTTTCCGTGAAACATTGCAGTAAAAATTCCGGTACCGGAAACAATCAGGATGGGAAGCTGTCCAATCGAAAATCGAATAAAAAAAGGTCTCGAACGGTTCACCGCTCGCCGAGCGTTCATATATACTCGTAGAAGCGAAAGATAATTAATTAATTAAAAGATTCTGCGGTTTTAATTAAGGTGAAGAACGTATTTCTGTTAAATTAATTGCGCGTTTGCGTGGTTCTGTCTCTTTACTCATAATTGTTCATAGATTGAAATTCTCACTACTGAATGGTTTGACAAGGCATGTGCGTCACAACGTCCATTAATAAGACCATACGATATATGACTGTTTACTGTTCTTGAGTACCAGAGTTGATTAAAAACTGAAGATCACTCTCGCTACGTAATAACAGCCGCACGGGTCCATCGATCAGGTTAAGCTAAGCTTGCCGCGGTTGGTCTGTGGATGAGTGACCATCTTTAGATAACAAGACCTTTCCGTGCCTCCGAAAGCAGGTTAAGGTGTTAGCCCCGCCCGGCTGTCATTCGTGGATTTTTAAGAGTCGTTACTGATCGTCAGAAGCCCGAAAGTCTGACAACCAGTCTTACTAAGGGATATCGTGTTAGCCGGTAACTGGGTTGTGGAGGTGAGATAGGCAGTCGCTCCATGTAAAATATTGGTATTTAGCTGCATCCGTTTAGACTGGAAGCCGACCCCAAGATAGTTGGGAAAAGGCTAGGTAGATGATTACATCCAGAAAATCACTGTTGTCTAATTTTTCTGAATTCACAAATGAATGAATCATGATCATCATCCCGTTAGCCGAATGACGGCGCTTGACGCCATTTCAAGATATATGCCTTCCACCAAGAGGCGAAATAATTTTATAAAATTCTACGAATATTCTGATACCAGCTTCTGCCTGAGACTTCGTCCGCGTGAAATGTCTTGTTCCTCTGACTTACCCCGTCGCATCGCATCGCCCATCCGCGCAATAAATTCGTTTTCGCTTAGCATTCTTTCTGAATTTTTATCTTTTTCTTCATCTCCTAAGGGTCGTAACGTGATGACAAATAGCTTATACTTAGCCTTCTTCAAGAAGCTATCAAATACAAAAAATATTTCTTGAAGACCGACTGATATTTCCAGAGATTAGCGCGAACAAACAACCAAACAAAAAAATAAAAAGTCTTCAGCTTTATTATTAGTATACAGGATGAAATTTTAATCATCGTTTTCCTCTAAAAGGGGTCATTTTACTCATCATTATGAACAACTTTTACTATGGGATCAAACCTGAAATAGTGAAGAATAAAATCAGCTGTCCCCTACATTTATGTTCGCATAACTCTTCAAAATGCAGGGAACAGCCCATTTTTTTTCATGATTTCATTTTTTATTTATTTATTTTTTCTTCACTATTTCAGGTTTGATTCCATAGTAAAAGTTGTTCATAATGATCAGTATCATGATCAATGGCCCCCTATTACCGACTGTTTAGGCTGCAGGTTGGATTTCTTAATAATTAATCAGAAAAACACAGCCATTCGGTATAGAAATATTATAATGATAGACAGTGAAAAAACTAGCTACGTATCAAAAATAGACAGTAAAAAGCATAACAAAACCAAAGACAAATATTTCTAAAAAGTTCACATTGCATCGTGAACATCCTCTGAGGAAAACGGTGATTAAAATTTCAGCCTGTACAGATAGGTACCTAACCTAGAGAAAAGCTTTAGTTTTCCGTCAACCTTTTTTACCCAGACTTCGACTTTACAACCCTAATCTACAAGACGAGTCTTTAACATACAAAGTAACAAAAAAAAAACATCTTTTACCTTAGACAGAACTGAAACTTGGCCATTACAGTTTTATTCATTTGTTTTACGTTTTTATGATGAAAACATTTTTACGATTCACTCAGTCGTCCGTCCACTGATCGATATGAAATTGATTGCTTCCAATGAGACTGTTTCGCGTGCTCCAAGGTGAGCCGTGACCGACCACCAGTTATTACGATTATTGGTGTTATTGTCAAAGATAATTAAATATTATTTAACACCGACCTTCTGATGCCATCGTTATTTAACAAGTTCGTAGAGTTTTTGTTGGTTTTAAATTTGCTTGTGATTTAAATCATGCTTGATACCAAATTATTTATTAAGTAAGTCTAAGAAGTCTAATCATCTCTACACATAAGCGTATTTTGCGTTCGGAACTTGTTATGGTTTGCTACCTACTTTAGGCTTTAAAAAAAAAACAACTTAAAAAAAAACACTACAAATTGTTAAATAACTTAATTTTCGGAAGTCGGTGTAGTTGGTTCCGCATTTTCGTTTTTTGACACCGACTTCCGAAATTAAAGTTAATTATCAATTTGTAGTGTTTTTTTTTTGTTAAAAAGTTTTTATTTTTCACTTTTTAGTTGTAACTGTCCCACACAAATTCAATTAACACTAGTGCATTGAAGACACCGACTAGTAGAATCATCAAAATTCACATAGAAATGCCGTAGATGCAGTACATTTATGCATATAACTTCGCACATAAGAATAATTACATAATGTATTATATACTAAAACCTTACTGTAAGTTTGTAGATCACATTAATGAACGAATTATCAAAATTGGTTCATCAGTTTTTGGGAAAATCGCGGACATATAAACATACATACAATACGGGTCGATTACAGAACCTCCTTTTTTGAAGTCGGTTAAAAATACTAAGTAAATAAATTCGGATACAGACCTCCTTTTTATAAGTCGGTTAAAAATACTAAGTAAATAAATAGACATCAATAGTAATAACAATCATCATGAAAATCTTCATCACGAGTGGGCTGTCATCACAATGTAGCAGAATCAGCATATAATGTTCCCACTGCTGGGACACAGACCTCCTCTCTTCGAGAACGAGTGGACTGTAACCCATGCGGGCCCGGTGCGGGTTGGTATATGTCTCATGTTTTCGAATTTTCTCAATTAACACAATATATTTTTAGTAAACTTGAAAATTAATAAGTAGGGAATCACAGGTTTCTCGTTTTGTTTACGTATTTTTTTTTTGTGGATGGGAAATCATCAAATGACCCCTCCCGCTCTGGGTGGAGCAGAAGGGAGTGTCAGACTCTTACTGACTAAAACCCACCCGTGTTCCTTTCTTAGCTCTTTATGTTCCGGGGCAGCGGTAACCCTTTCGGACAATCCCGCTGCCCTTTGTTACGTCTAAAGATGTATTTTATTCGCTCTTTTATATTCACACATTCAATTCTTCATTCCAATCCACTTTCACATGTTCACTTCGTCGAAACCAAACATCAAGTGAATGTGTAAAGACAGCGAGAATCGGTTGTCAAAGTAAGTCCAATTTCACTGACGTGTCAATTGAGAGCTAGGCCGACATCTAGAGCATTCCTACCGCATATTGACAAGATATTTATATCAGAGGTATCAGGTAGTCGATTTTTGTATGAGAAATTTGCGATAAAATCTGAGATGAAAGAATACGGAATTTTAGATTGTGAACATTATAAATAAGTTTCGATATGTTTTCGTTACCATGTTTAATACTAAACTACTAACTAACTCCACCATTGGTCTCGTGGTCGCAAACGCGACTACGGAACGTGGGGTCCTGGGTAAGATTCCCAGGCCGGGCAAAGTGCTATTGAGTTTTTCCATTAGAAATTTCTTAGTTAGAGCCCGGAGTTTGGAAGGGTCCAGTATCTGATCTCCTTGCATTCGTGTCGGATTGCCGTCCCATCAGACTATGAGACTGAAGGAAGAGAGAGTCCATCTGTGTCTGAGCACACACTTGTGCACTATAATAACTCCTGGGCCGAAGGTTAGTCTCCGTTTAGATTAGCCGCCGTGGCTGAACTACTACATACGGTAACGAAAACATATAATAATACTATACAGGGTGTCCCTGGAAGTATGGATCAAATCGAATAGGGGCGTGGGCAAGGTCATTTCCAAACTTTTTGATCCTGAGAATTATTGAGAATTATTTTACGGTTCAAAAGTTGTGACCAATTTTTCCAATCGTTTCGCATAGTGCTCAAAGAAAAAAAAAATAAAAAAAAACTATCAGGGCTGTCTAAAAAACTTAAATTGACAGTTCCTGGTAGTTTTTTAATAAATGATTTTATTCTTTCAGCACTATGCAAAGTGATTGAAAATAACAAAAGTTGGTCATAAGTTTTGAACCGTAAAAAAATTCACCAACATTATCAGGATCAAAAAGTTTGGAAACGACTTTGCCCACGCCCCTATTTGATTTGATCCATACTTCCAGGGACACCCTGTATAATTATATGGTAGTCAAATATGCGAATGCTATAATTACAGCATTCAAATATATTTGGTTCTGTAGTGTAGTAAAATATGTCAACGCTGTAATTTACGACAATAACATGACAAAGTTTATGTCTCGCCATATTCTTCGAGTTTGGAAAAGACAAAGGGTTGTTGTCCGAAGGAAAATTGATGAGTCTACACTGAACGCAACTTTATGCTACAAAGTTGGTATGCTTGTATGGTCTGATAGGTTCTGTAATAAATATTGGTCTGTTCGACCATTTATCATACTTTCAGTAAAGTCTTGTGAAAATGGCGAGACACAAAAATATGAAGTAGGTGCTAAGGGCTGTTGACTGCCTGCCCTGGGAGCACTCACATAAGTCTCATTAATACATGATATTTTTAAAGACATACCAAGTCTAAGTCTTACCAAGGGGTTTCCTATTACCCAGTAACTGGGTTGTGGAGGCCAGAAAGGCAGTCGCTTCATTTAAAATACTAGTTTCAGCTGCATACGGTTAGACTGGAAGCCGACCATAACATAGTTGGGAGCAGGCTTGGCAGATGATGATGAGGATTTTAAAGATATAAAAGGATTCTTTGAAGCTCTGCGCAAACAGGAGCTGATCCCGCGCGGGATGAGTGCGCTCGTGCTGATTGTGGCAACTAACTTGTGTAACTGGCGGGAATAGGTGCGTGACGTTCTAATCACCAAAAAAACAAACGACATGCGCTGTCGAGACCTGTTTCCCGCGCGGGATTTGCCTCAGTGTGGCTATGGTAGCGGTCTGTCTTCGTTATGAACAATTGAAAAATTTCCTGAAGCCCCTTGGTAAGACTAGTTGTCAGACTTTCGGGCTTTTGACGACCCGTAACGACTGTCCTAAAGATCCATGAATGACAGCCGGTACCAACGGCTTAACGTACTTTCCGAGGCACGGAGGGGTCTTGGTATGTAAAGATGGTTACCCATCCACGGACCAACCACGGCAAGCGTAGCTTAACCTGATCGATCGACCCGTGCGGCTGATAGTACTTAGCCACAAACCCTCCCGAACTTTTAATTTATATTAAAAAAAAAACATCATTCTGCTGCGCTCATCACAATTTATTTGGTGTCGGCGTAAGATGTCTTTTTCTGTACTTCATAATTCTCCATTAGCCACCACCTCGGTAGTGACAGAAATGAGCAGTGGTATATTTGTCGCGTGTAAGCATGGCAACAGCGGGTCATTTGACCCACCCACATTTCCTAGCCTTTTCAAACACTGAAATATAGTTCATTAACGCCCTGAATTAATATCTATCGTGATCTTCCATTTCCACATGTTCCAATAACGGAAAACCATGCACAGTTCATTGTTTGGGTTCCTACGAAGCAGTGGCGAAGGTACCATACAACTCGATTCCCGCCGGCTTCCCTTCGAAAATTCAGAACACAACCACTCTACCTTAAATCAATTCATCATTGAAATACATATAACGAAACGGTTTATTGTCATTTTTTTCTTGCTCCGGCTTACCTTTGTCATGAATTCACCCTTCGCCACTGCTACGAAGAGACATCAGGAAAAGGGCAATGACCGCTATTACCATGCTAAAACGCGACAACCACACGACACAATAAATGAAGCCACCATTATTTCCAGTTGCCCCACTGCGTCAAGGAGAATCTTTGAATGGGCGTTTAAAACGCAATAAACTAGCCGCTCTGGTCATATTTTATTTTAACGTTTAAATGCTTACGTTACAGCGTTCGAGTTATGACCAAGGCGCCTGTAATATCTTCCTCACAGTAATTTTCCAGAATAAAAATACCTTCAATAAAGAAATAATGTAAAAATAGCGAATGGATAGACATTTGTGTCGTGTGCATACTGCTAGAAATACCACTCCCTCTTTTTGCGTGGGTGAAGCTAAATATAACTGTGAGATGATGTCAAGAACATGGGCAGTTGAAACACAAATCTATTTACCTTGATTATTTGTGTATGCTTGCAGTGAAGAGAAAAGTGGTGCCCTAGTTAGGCCCGGACTCAACCAAAGCGGAGCTGGGCGGAGCGGAGCGGAGACGTGCAGGAATCGACCAATCACAGACGAGATGAGTGACGCGATGAGGATTTCAACCATTGTGATTGGTCGATTCATGCACGTCTCCGCTTCGCTCGGCCCAGCTTCGCTTCAGTGGAAACGCACCCTTTTTTTTTTTTGTGGATGGGAAATCATCAAAGGTAGGGGTAATTTGATGATGTCCCATACACGCACGGGTGGAAACGCACCCTTATGCTTATTTTTTAACGAATGTGATGGCTTAGAACATTGGTTCTCAACCTTATTTTGCCCTCCGCCCACTTTGAGTATATATTTTTTTTATAGACCCCTATTTGTTTTACTTACCAACTGTCGTGAGTCTGAAACAACTGTTGCTATGTTAATATTAAAACATGTAATATTATATGTAAAGATGGTCACCCGTCCACGGACCAACCGCGGCAAGCTTAGCTTATCCTGATCGATCGAGCCGTGCTGTTATTACTCAGCCACAAGCGTATCTATAATTTTGCCGCGACCCCAAGTAACTTGGTAAAAGAATAGGCACTATAAATTTTGAGTTCGCACAGCACCAAGCTATTGATAACCAGTATAAGCTGACTCCTGTTTGTACGAAAAACCTATACAGTGAGAGGTCAGCTAAAATTAGAAATTATACATTTCCTTGATATGTCGCTGGTGTGTACCTACAAAATAAAATAAATCTCTTTCAGTCTCTAAATGAATAATAACGTGTAGTATTAAAGGTAAACGACATATAATAAATTAAGTCTTAGTACGTTAAGGTCAATAATTGGCTTCCAGTCTGTTTGTTCGAGTTTACCTACCCCAAGTTCTTTTTACTGTTGTGGGCGGACCACCGCTGCCTTTGACTTGCTATCTTTGCACTTATCATAAAAATATGGAAGTACTGTTTTGTTTTGTGGTACTTTGATGTTAAAATAAAAATAAAAATGGGTTTTTTACATTAAAATTAACCGCTTTGTGCAAAATACTCAAAGTATTGAATCATTACTTGAATTTGGGAAAAAATAGAAAGAATGAAAAATATATTAACACAACAAACAACAGTTTTTGCTAGTTTCGTGATATCTGTAGGCCAATTCTCGTAATTTAAAACGTTCAAAATCTAGTCACAGTCTCATCTCAGCGACAAACAAATGTCAAAAACTTGTCAAAATGTAGGGAAATTTGAAGCATTTTTGACAGATTGAGACTGAGATCAGACTGTGAACATTCTTAAAAATTACGAGAATTGCCCCTCTGTTTTTCGGAGTGCCCCTATTCCTTGCTCATCGATTTTAATATTTTAACCACAATTTCGATGACTACTGTAGAGCTCCTTTGAAATCATAGAAATGTAATCTTTGTTTGAAATAGTGGTTTGTTGTTTTTTGCTTAGAAGAGTACTGTTAAAATTCGACTTCTCAAGTTTTTCGTTAAGGATTCGCAACGCTTTGGTAATAAGTACCTATAATGGTATAAGTACCTACTCTGGGTGTTGCAAATGTCCATAATTGTCCTGAAATATAAAAGAAAACCCTATCTGTTCTGCATGTCATTTCGCCTAATTTGGTTGCAAGTGTTGCAACACTTCCAAACTCGTCGAGTGTTATCGGTGGTTTTCCGATAATTTCAGAATACAAACTACAGGACTATTACACACATTATTACATTAGTACTTTTACAAAAGTGCGTATAGATGCATGATTTCCTCCTTGAAATTGAATTCTATTCGTTGGTTGGTATAAATAACAATTAATTGGTAAAGATATTTCGTTTTCTCTTCTACAATAATATTATATCGATTTTTTTTATTATTTATCTATTTATTTAGAAATAATCGTTCTCCTGATACATGTTTAGGCAAAAACTCATGGAGAGCTGATTTGAGAGCTCTAATTTGCAGATTCTGTTGAATACGATCCATCTAAACAATTTTTCTCATATCAAAAATATCATATACTTTTATAATAATACATTTTTGTTGCAACAAAAATGCATATATGCCTAAATAAAAAAAAAAAAAAACGACCGGACCTAATTCAATTTTCTACTAGAAACAAGTCTGAATATCTCCGAACTTCTACATCATTTTTTTCACTTAATATTTATACCAAAATAGTCTCCAATAATTGCTTAAACAATATCAATAACAAAAAAAAAATATATATTTTGATTTTTAAAAAATTAAATAAAAGTACTATATAAGGTGTTAAAAAATTAACCAGTAAAACTTTAAGAGGTGCTTTAGACCATCGAACTGAACAACTTTCACTAAGGGACCAACTCTGAAATCACACCTATAGGTATGCCCCGAAGGATTGAACAGAGGTGTACCTCCGTACACCCACATTTCGCCAGTTATATTTTAAAGCCCCTTGCAATAGGGGCAAGCATATGGCCATCAGACTCCGGACTGCTATTGACAAATTCCAGATGGAAAACCTAATAACACTTTGCCCGACCCGGGAATCGAATCCAGGACCGTGCAACAGTAGCGCTTGCGACCACAAAACCAACGACAACAAACAAACAACAAACTTTTCTCTTTCGGTAAAATACGTAATTTTCAAAGTTTCCTGTTGGAGAAAATGTAGCGGTAAAACATTATCTACAGGCCTTTCCCGGCTGTTCAAATTTGGAGTGGTGAGACAATTCCCGGAGTACCTTAGGGTGCGTACTCATTGTGGATAAAACACAGACATTATTATCAAACATTGAGGGGCCCGTGGCTAAATAATAACAGCCGCACAGGTCGATCGATCAGGTTAAGCTACGCTTGCCGTCGTTGGTCTGTGGATGGGTGACCATCTTTACATACCGAGACCCCTCCGTGCCTCGGAAAGCACGTTAAGCCGTTGGTCCCGGCTGTCATTCGTGGATCTTTGACAGTCGTTACGGGTAGTCAGAAGCACGAAAGTCTGACAGCCAGTCACCAAGGGGTATCGTATTACCCAGTAACTGGGCTGTGGAGGTCAGATAGGCAATCGCTTCATGTAAAACACTGGTATTCAGCTGCATCCGGTTAGACTGGAAGCCGACACTAACATAGTTGGTAAAGTCTGATGAAGACACAGATCTTATGACAATATTGAAGAAAATACAGGCTGTTAGGTTTTAAACGAGGGACGTGGGTACTTTTAGGGAGTGTAGTAGTCATGGAAATAAAATGTAATATAGGCAATAGCCCGCGTGGTACATTACAGCCCACTCCCTCTCGAAGAGAACCCTGTGTCCCAGCAGTGGGAAAAATATAGGCTGGATCGGTATTATTTAGGGACGAATTTAAAACTACAGGCTCAGCGGCGCGGGCTGGCTCGAGCAAGGGTCGGGGTGGACTAGGTACGGGGCGTCGCGACGGGCCTCGACGGCGAGGACGATAGGACGGCTGTCTGGGCTTGTACTTGTTTAGAGTACTTGTTTTCTTGCTACTCTCATGTAGGAGGGTCGTAGCGTCGTCAGGGAGGGTGAGAGTTCGCACTGACAAAGTAATTGTTACTTTATTTATATTTTTTTGCTTACTACCGGCAATTTTACGAACAATACGGCCGATACAAGAAAGCTGCGCTATAACATTTTTTAGATACTAAAAAACTTTACTCTTCTTTGTCTCTTGTTGTCTTTCTTTCTGACTTTCTTTTCTTTCTTTTTTGGTGGCAACAGGCGAGTGTGAGTGAGAGGCCATTCGTGAAAGTTCAGAGAGCTTATATTCAGATCGGCCATATTGTGCCTCTGTGTTCTCGATCGACGTTTTGTTAGGTATTATTTTAATAATCGGTTTAAATACTTATCTATCTGGTATGTTAATTCTTACTTCCTTAAAACTTAATCACTCCACTCAAATATGAAGTAGCGTGCAATTCATACATGCATGGTTTGACAGTTAAACAGATCGCGTGCACCGCTTGGCGTGCAATGTGCACGCAGCCTTACTAATGAATTTCCCATTAATAAACGAACGCCATAACAATGACGGCATAATCGTTGTGACGTCACTATGGTGATGGCGTTGTTTTTCTTTAAAATTACATGGGAAAGTGCATTTGATTGTTCGTTTTAAGGAAAATCCTGTTGATACGATCTGTACAAACATTTTGCATGACGAATCAGGAAAGCAGACTGCATCATCTAATGGGAGTACCCTAAGTTTAGAGGAAAAGTTATTCACAATGTTTTTTTTAAGGATGACTTGATGAATATCAAAGGATAAAAATAACAATGGCTTAAAAAAATTGCCCCTTGAATAGGATACGGTTTTTTACAGAGTTTGTTTTTGAGGATAACTTGATTGATATCAAAGGATAAGTGATGACTTATCCTTTATTAGAAAAAAAAAATTGTAATGTAGGTACAGACGCCACCGCATCAAGCTACTACAATCTGTCAAAATTTAATAGATTTTCAACTTTATCGCGAAAGTATAAGATTCAAAGTTAATTGGGAAAATTTGACAGTTTCGGGTAACTTGATGTCCTGTAGGCCAATTCTCGTAATTTAAAACGTTCAAAATCTAGTCGCAGTCACATCTCGGCGACAAAAAAATGTCAAAAACTTGTCAAATGTAGGGAAATTTGAAGTGTTTTTGACAGATTGAGACTGAGATCAGACTGTGAACGTTCTTAAAATTACGAGAATTGCCCCTCTGGTGTCTGTACTTTGATGCTAAACTAACAAAAGAAGACCGTAAAGTTTTCAAAGTCGTGTGGGCCTGAAAGATTCGTTACTTCAGTAAGCCCAGCACCCTAATTGCGCTTCACACTATCAGTTTCAATCTGAATAATTTTAAAGAATATAATATATGCTAATATCTACATTGCTTCATATGTTCGAAAAATGTGTCTGCTTAACAACGTAATAACTCAATGAAAGTTGTACGACTATCAAAATGAAACATATTGCTACCGATAGTCTTTTACGCAATTACTCCGCAGATTGGCGTGCGTTAATCCCGCGGCGATTTTTTTTCGCGCGCTGGATTTTCAGCGCATTGCTTAGCGCTGAGAATTTAAAAACAACTAGTGTGTTTTTTGACACGCTGGGATGCGCAGTGTTGGATTCTCAATGTTCGGCTCAACACCAAGAGTTCAATATTCAGTGCACGATAAAATCCCAACGCGATATTTTACGTCCGTGCGAACGTGGGTTACCTATTTTATCTACCCATACTACTTACCTTTCCTACTACCTACTACTAAAACGGGCCCCTATTTTAAACGCAAAGTTCTGTCCGTTCAACAGCCAATAAGAGAGCCATTCGGCGAGCTTCGTCCGAGCCTGAAACAGCGGCCACGTGACCGAAATGTTAATGAATGATGTAACCGCGGTTAATGAAAATTGCCCGAGCAATTTTTTAAACTATCGCTTGGTATGTATAGGCAAGCAATCGTGATGAGTAAGAAGTCAGTGTACCTATTTAACCTATTCAGAAAATACATTAAGGGGAATGTGATAAAGAAGCCCGCGAAATTCAATTTTACTTACGTTTTTTGCAATTTGCAAGTCAGTGTTTGGTTGTATGTTGATCTAAATATGGTTTGCGGTCGTTCAAATATGGCATTACAGTATACTAATTATTATATTTAGAAATACAACTCCTTGAGTTAAAATTAGCCTCAAATGTCATGATTTCATGAAATAGATATTCAGTCGGGTAATATGGACTTCGAGAGTTGTCAAGACAAAATAATTTATGCCAAGATATGGGTTAAATTGACGAGCAATTGACAGCTCACTCAAGGATACACGTTAAGTTAGTGAAAATTGCCCGAGAATTTATGAGTAGTTCTGTAGGTCGATCGTTACGAGTAAGAAGGTAGTGTACCTATTAATAACACATGTAAAGCCGAAACATGATACAGAAGGACAGAAGACACAGATAACAGATAACAGAAGGCCAAATCTCGTAATTTAAAATGTTCAAAATCTAGTCACAGTCTCATCTCGGCGACAAACAAATTTAGTCAAGTATTTTTGACAGATTGAGACTGACATTTTTGGTCAGATTGTGTACGGTTTTAAAATGACGAAAATTGCTCCTCTGAAGTGTGCGGAAAAGGGAGAAGGAACTTTGCCCTGCTGTGGGACAAAACAGGCCAGATTGATAGCGCGGTAATCACTGTATTGAAAAATAATTGGTACCCGCGAGTTCATCTGCGATCCAGGATTAAAGTAGCCTATGTGCTCCTCCAGGTCATGGTATTCCCATGTGCTAGATTTCATCCAAATCCGTTCAGCCGTTTCAGCGTGGAAGCGTAGATAACAAACAAACAAAACAACAAACGTACAAAAAATCAAATCTGTTCTCTTTATAACATTAGTTACGATGCAACCCCTTTGCATACATTAGTTACGATGCAACCCCTTTGCATCGTAACTAATGTTATAAAGAGAACAGATTTGATTTTTTTGTACGTTTGTTGTTAAAAAAAATAACCTCCGAGATCTATGCCTAAGCCTGCCCCTTCTTCGCAAAACATGGAGATTTCTGTGATAAACCTAGGTAAAATAATAATGATCTATAAGTTTCGAAGATAGAAGCGGTCACATAAACAGACGAAACGTGACATATACCTACTATGTAGGTTATACCAAGATGTATGTCAATTTGACGAGAAATAGATTAGCTCAGTTAAGGATAAACGTTGAGGAAAACATTTAAAAAAACATCTATCCAACGTAATAGTTATCGAAGTTCATAAGCGAAAAACCCCCGAGATTGTTAATTATAGTAGAGCTTAGATTATCAGGCTGCCGTCTTTTATGTTATGACATCGCTGATATTAAGCGGGTCATAGAAATATAAATGTATGGAATAGTTTCATAGACAACTAGTAAACTAGTTTCCACCATCAATAAATTGAAAATCTATTTAGTCCGTCAGTTAGAGTATTGGAAAATAATGGACACGTATTTTTTGTTTTTGTAAATCAATGAATATTGACAAAGAAAAACCGCATCAAAACTCGGGAGTGGGCTCGTGACGTCAGAACGCACTAAAAATTATACCTACTAAGGTGTGACGTATTGAGAATTTTAAAAGCGTCGTATCTTCCTCAATTTTGGTTTACGTAACAGAAGAAAAAATACGGGTTAAATATTTTTGGATAATCTAACTGACGGACTAATTAGATTTTTTCAGTTGACAAGCCTGTTGTAGACTAGTTTGCACTGGAGGGTCTAGGTTTTTTTTTAAATTACGCGTTTTAAAGAAGGTTGAAGTTTGTCTAGCGCAAGTTTTAACAGTAAAGTTTCTTTATGGTCATTAACCAGAAAGAAGACAGGCAAGGGCGTTTCTATGGAGAAACGACGACCCGCATTTCCTCTTAAGTAGATACCTACACCTTCAGCTAATGGGTATATGGGAACATATATTACATAATTAGCCTATATTTTTCCCACTGCTGGGACACAGGGTTCTCTTCGAGAGGGAGTGGGCTGAAATGTACAGAGGCCAGCACATCAAGCTACCCCAGTCAGATTTTCCCAATTGAATATGAACCTTATTCCTTTGTGCTAAAGTTGAAAATCTATCAAAGAAATTTGACAGATTGGGGTAGGTTGACCTGCTGGCGTCTGGCGCCACGCGGGCTATTGCCTATATTACATTTTATTTCCATGAGTACTACACTCTCTAAAAGTACCCATGTCTCTCGTATAAAACCTAACAGCCTGTATTTAGTTCAATATTGTCATAAGATCTGTGTCACAAACTTCATCATCTGCCTAGACTTTACCAACTATGTTAGG
Organism: Globia sparganii; assembly: GCA_949316385.1. Taxonomy (NCBI): domain Eukaryota; kingdom Metazoa; phylum Arthropoda; class Insecta; order Lepidoptera; family Noctuidae; genus Globia; species Globia sparganii. The sequence continues at coordinate 5,710,797 of OX438667.1, forward strand.
GTCGGCTTCCAGCCTAACCGGGTGCAGCTGAATACCAGTGTTTTACATGGAGCGACTGCCTGTCTGACCTCCACAACCCAGTTACTGGGTAATACGATACCCCTTGGTGACTGGTTGTCAGACTTTCGTGCTTCTGACTACCCGTAACGACTGTCAAAGATCTACGAATGACAGCCGGGAGCAACGGCTTAACGTGCTTTCCGAGGCACGGAGGGATTTAGTGCCTTGAAGTCGAGTCCCGCCACGTCTATTTGTTCTTTTGTATGATGTTTATTACTAGGCTCTCGGTATGTAACGATGGTCACCCATCCACAGACCAACCGCGGCAAGCGTAGCTTAACCTGATCGATCGACCTGTGCGGCTGTTATTATTTAGCTACGGGCCCCTCCTGTCTGTGTCACAGACTTGTCAATGCATAAAATTCTACGAAGTCTGATACACATTTCATTCCACTGCAGCACTTCACAGGTTACTGCTTACGTAGTAACTATTCAATAATCTGTGTTACTGCATAAGTTACTAAGTGCAGTGCACGAGAGATTTCTGCGTAGAGTTTCATTTAAAAAACTTGCAAAATAGTCTACATGTTCTAATGTGTTGTCGTTAATGTAATTTAATTTATTTGTAATTTTAATATAATGTATTATGTAATAATTACTATGGGTAATACCTGAAATAAACGAAAATAATAATAATATGCGATTTTTCCAGCGCAATCAATTATTTTCCCATCAATCTACGTGCAACGGCTGTGACGCAATATCGTGTATGGTGTCATGAGTATAATGTATGCAGCTGACGTATAAACATGGTTTACATACATATTATAAAACTTCTTTATTATTTTTGCTGTGGAAAAGACGTCGGCTCTTTTGCTATACATATGTATAACTAGCTTCTGCCCGCGACTTCGTCCGCGTGAAATTTTACCCTCCCCCCATTCACTCTCTTAGGGATGGAATTTTGAAAAACCCTTTATTAATGGATACCTTCTCTTTACAAAGAACACACCCTCCGAATTTCATGTCTCTAGAACCAGCGGTTTAGGCTGTGCGTTGATATATCAGTCAGTCAGGACTTGATTTTTATATGATAACTAGCTGACCCCGCAAACGTCGTTTGGCAAAAAAAAAAAAATAGATAGTAGCCGATTCTCACCGACCTACCCGATATGCACACAAAATTTCTAAACTAACACTGTGATACGAGAATTTTATATATTAGATAACTTTTTTACAAAAAAAAAAAAACAACCGACTTCCAAAAAAAACACTACAAAGTGAAAAATAACTTTAATTTCGGAAGTCGGTGTCGTTTGTTCCGCATTTTCGTTTATTGACACCGATTTCCGAAATTACCAAGAGCGAGTCGGACTCACAGACGAAGGGAGACTCCATACGCTTCCGTACCGTATCGAATATCAATTAATGTTATCGTAGGATTCCTCTAAACACTGTTTAAAAGTCCAAAAATCGAAAATTTTGTCAGTTTAAATCAAATATAACAGACGACAGCTAATCTTCCAACAGTTGTGTGCTATCGGGGGCAAGGCCATTCATGTTATCGAAATGTGTCACTTTCGATACAATAGCCGGTCGAATGGTTGTAAATAGCTATTCACAACCATACGACCAAATTTAAGGATGGTGGTACAGAATATCAAACTAAACAACTTTCTCCAAGGGACCAATATCGTAATCACTAAAAATTTATCAACTGTCCCTTAGAAAACTTCAATACTTACTCGACCTAAACGTATGGGACGGCTGAATTTTTATTCGCGATTACGATGTTGGTCCCAAGGAGAAAGTTGTTTCGTTTGATGGTCTGTACCACATCCTTCAATTTGGCTGGTCATTGAAAAGTAACCCTGTATGTATGCACAAAGTGCATCTTGGCTATTTATAACCCACACTAATAAAACGAGCTTTTAAGATACCGTATCAAAGTCTTACCCATTCACGACTCGACTCATTGCGACTAAGGTCGGACATTCACTGAGGTCGCCCAAGCCAATGAACTTGGAACATTTCCTATACAGAATCTGTTGGAACCAATTACCAAATAACATTGTCCCCTATACGTGAAGGGGTCTTGTTACTTGATGATCAATTTTGCAATTGTTGTCTGGTCGTTTTAAACCTTTTAGTTTTAGATCGACTGCGGTCGGTTTGTGGATGGGTGACCATCCATTATATGTCCCCAGACCCCTCCGTGCCTCGGAAAGCATAAGCCATTAGTCCCGACTGTCATTCGTAGATCTTTGACAGTCAATACGGGTAGTCAGAAGCCCGGAATTCTGACAACCAGTCTTACCATGGGGTATCGTGTAGTTCAGATGCAGTCGCTCCATGTAAAATATTGGTATTACATAGTTGGTTTTTGGTCGTCTAAAACCTTTAAGTTTTGATGTCTTGTAAGTTGTTTGAAGGTCGGAATTTACCATCACTGTTGTTTATTATTAAGTACTTGGTATGGTCTATTTGCATATTCATATGTTATGTCTGTATTTATATACGTACGTCACCCTTATGACCTTTATTTAGTTATGCAAGGTGAGTGGTCGAAGTCCTATCTATCTTACCTACTAAAATATTTGATATCACAACGCATTTCCATAACAAGTGTTATTTAGTCATTGGTACTGCATTGGTGCAAGTACTGTGTGTGGAGATAGATTCCTACAACATCATCAGCTTACAGCAGTCCACTGCTTGATGTAGGTCAGTAGGTCTCTCCAATTGCACGCCTTTTAGCTCGATTCTCCATGTGAAGATACCCACACCTAGCCTAAGGGCGTCCAGTGGCGGATTAACCACTTAGCAAGAGTAGTAAATGTTACGGGCCCAGCGCATTTGGGGGTCTCGTGCACCACTACTTTCTGACCGTATAAAAATATCAGTTTAGAGATAGAAGACGCATGAAAGCATATCATAAAACTAGCTTCTACCCGCGACATCGTCCGCGTAAATTTTTTTTGTTTCCCCGATCCACCCCGTCGCAACGTGTCGCCGGCCTGCGCTATTACTTCGTTTTCGCTTGGCGAAAACTTCAGACTTTTCTTCTTTTTGCTCAACTCCTAAGGGTCCTAGCGTCAAGTTTAATAGAATATAGCCTTCCTCAAGAACTGGGCTATCAAACGCAAAAATATTTTTATATATGCGACCAATACTTCCAGAGATTTAGAGCTTTCAAACCGTGTTTCAAACAAACAAACTCTTCAGCCTTATTATTAGTATTATTTTAAAACTATGATATCTCCTAAGATATACATTGAAATCAAATGATGTCATAGGCAATTTTGTCCACAATTCAATACATGTGATGAATAACGTATTTATTTGGATAAGGATTAATACCATGTTAAAAAAACACCTTCGCAAATAATGCATTATTTTAGAACAAATTTGGTTTGCATAAAAGAGGTTATAGTGAGCTAACCTTAAAAGATAGACATATGCTGTCGCAGACGTTTTTTAAAGCTTTTAAAGGGGAACAATTCTGTCATATATGCTTTTTGCGAAACTTTAACCGCAGCTTTTACGCAGCGCACGCAGCGGAAGCTCTCTATGGGCAAAAAAATCCCCCGATTTTGAAACATTCTTCATTGGTGCTCCGCTCCTATTGGTTTTAGCGTGATGATGTATAGCCTATAGCCTTCCTCGATGAATGGGCTATCTAACACTGAAAGAGTTTTTCAAATCGGACCAGTAGCTCCTGAGATTAGCGCGTTCAAACAAACAAACAAACAAACTCTCCAGCTTTATAATATTATAGTATAGACTAGCTTCTGTCCGCGACTTCGTCCGCGTAAATTTTTTTGTTTCCCCGACCCACCCCGTCGCAACGTGTCGCCGGCCTCCGCTATTACTTCGTTTTCGCTTGGCGAAAACTTCAGACTTTTTTTCTTTTTGCTCAACTCCTAAGGGTCCTAGCGTCAAGTTTAATAGAATATAGCCTTCCTCAAGAACTGGGCTATCAAACGCAAAAATATTTTTATATATGCGACCAATACTTCCAGAGATTTAGAGCTTTCAAACCGTGTTTCAAACAAACAAACTCTTCAGCTTTATTATTAGTATTATTTTAAAACTATGATATCTCCTAAAATATACATTGAAATCAAATGATGTCAGAGGCAATTTTGTTCAAAATTAAATACATGTGATGAATAACGTATTTATTTGGATAAGGATTATTACCATGTTTATAAAAACACCTTCGCAAATAATGCATTATTTTAGAACAAATTTGGTTAGCATAAAAGAAGTTATAGTGAGCTAACCTTAAAAGATAGACATATGCTGTCGCGGACTTTTTTTTAAAGCTTTTAAAGGGGAACAATTCTGTCATATATGATTTTTGCGAAACTTTAACCGTTTACGCAGCGCACGCAGCGGAAGCTCTCAATAGGAAAAACATCCCCCGATTTTGAAACATTCTTCATTGGTGCTCCGCTCCTATTGGTTTTAGCGTGATGATATATAGCCTATAGCCTTCCTCGATGAATGGGCTATCTAACACTGAAAGAGTTTTTCAAATCGGACCAGTAGTTCCTGAGATTAGCGCGTTCAAACAAACAAACAAACAAACAAACAAACAAACAAACAAACAAACTCTTCAGCTTTATAATATTAGTATAGATTACTGGAGATTAGTGCAATTTGCTGCATTGCTTAAATCTGATGTGGCAAATTTTTTTGTACAGCAAGCAAGAAGCACGGGCCCTGGAAGTGCAATTTTACAAGCTTAGGTGAGCTAAGCGTGAGTTAAGGAACACGATGAGTTAAGAACGTCTTGATTATCTCACTTTGATGAAATACGATTTTCTCAAGAGAAGTCGTTAAGAATAGTATTATTTCTAAATTTGCCCAAATTAAATCCAGAAAAAATTATTTGTAATGTCAGTTTTATTTTATTTACTTACCATAAATTTGATAACCTAAAGGAAACCAAGGGCCCCTTGATAGAATTTGCTACAGGCGTCGCGCTGGATTAATTCGGCACTGGGCGTCCTAACTTACGTTTGCCAATTCGCGGTCTCCATTCAAAAACACGTTTTTACGGCTAATATGGCCGGCCCATTGCCACTTCATCTTGGTTATTCTGTGTGCTATGTCTCATTCTTCATTCCGGTAGGTACATATAATACTTATTTTATCCCTCTTTTAAAAGCGTAGCCTACTTATATTGTACATTCATCATCAAAGCATACCTATTGAGAAAGTTCTTTACGAGAGAAGGGAAGGGGCTATCTTTTGCAAAACATAAAATCATATTGCCAATCCCTCCATTTCGGCATAATATTTTCTCCGCTCTGTTTAGAGAATCCGATTATATTTATCCTTCCTTTGCGAGCTCAGCCTCATATACACGACTGTGTATAGTAGTATATAGTTATAGGTACTCGTAAAGAACCATCAATTTTGGCTATGATAGTCTACCCTTATAGGCTAGTGGTGCTAAACTACTGACAGTTGAATGAATGGAGAGCAAGAAGGTTTCGTTCGATCAATGCTCGTCAATGAATGCGAATGAAAGGAGTGGTCTTATGTCATTCGTTTTTTTTATGGTTACTACTAATTGAAGATTACGTACATAATAGATCGTGTATGGTATTGTTTTTATTATAGTTTCTGTTGATTAGAGTTAGCGTATGCGTGTGTTTGTTGTGTTTGGTGTTGGGTGTAGGGTCACAGTGTTAAAAACTAAGGCCAAATTGGATGATTATTGACAAAAATGTACAGAGAATGAAAAAAAAATCAATAAACTAAATTATTATTAGATTATGTCTTCTCTACAAGTTAGGTTAGTTATCTTTTAAAATATTGATATAGATTACATTGATGTAAATTAAGCAGTCAGGGTCAAAACTATACAATTGACTTTACATTAAAGGCTTAGGACCTTTTTACACACCGTTTTTTTGCCTTGAAAATCTACGGTTTATTCGCCGTGTGTAGGCATGTTCGTCAGTGTTGAATGGACCACTATGGTACTTTGTTGACCACGCGGCGGCACTATGGCACGGCGGCGCCGTCGCTGTATACGATAGAACCGTGTAGGTACTATACAAGGTCACACGATTTTTCTACGGCGTGGTTAACACGCGTAGTACAGTACCATAGCGAAACCGTGCTGTGTATAAAGGCCTATAGCATCTACCTACTACAGACCTGTATATACTTACACTTTACATACATTCACATTTATTCATCATACTCTTTTATCAGGTTTACATTTTATTTTGCGAATCGGCCTAAAACGATTCATTTCCTTTTATAATTACCAAATTAAATATTTCTATAGTTTTCATTGTTCTGACATTTACGTCAGGCTGTCAAACTGCTATTATTTTTTTCTGTTAATTTTCTTTCGTAATTTCTTACTGGCTTAGTCCATGAAGGTTGCTTTTGATTTGTATAATTTTAAATTATTTTTATCTTTATGTTAGCTCAAATATTGTATTTTATAGATAATTGTGACTGTTTATTGAATAACTGTATCCTAACTTAAATTTATAAAAATAATTAACACTCTCTCAGTATTCATCAAAGAGGTTATTAAACAAATATTTCTGGCCGCTTCAAGCTCATGACAGGAGCATATTTTATGAACGAAAACTTCAATTTTGGAAAGAAGTAAAAGAAATGAAGATGGAAAAACAAATGGAAGACTCATATAAAAGGACCTCTGACACATTATTTTGATGATTCTGCTCTGGTTTCACTCAAAGAAACATCTCCGCTACAGACCACGTCCAATTACTAAAGGAAAAGTACAACAGAAGTCAAGCCTTAACTACACTTGACCAAGGAACTATTTTGACTTCATATCTTGACGGGGTGACTACGCTGAAGTCCAGAGGACCATCTTCTCTTCATCTATTCTCCACTATCTATCACTACTGTGACCTGTGGCTTCGCACTTGAAAAAAAGAAAAACGGACTGCAACTACAAAAACCTCTCTTCTTTCTACTGAGTGTTATTGGTATTTTTTTTAATCATTTATGTATTTTTTATCTCTAAATTATATTGTTCAGATTTACTTCCTACCCTTTTATTTTGTTAGGTTAGTAGATTTGTTACAGGCCCTCATAGGCTTGTCGACACTATCAATAAATTGAAAATCTATTTAGTCCGTCAGAGTATTGGAAAATAATGGACACGTATTTTTTGTTTTTGTAAATCAATGAATATTGACAAAGATAAAACGCATCAAAAGTCGGGAGTGGGTGCTCGTGACGTCAGAACGCACTAAAAATTATACCAAGGTGTGACGTATGGAGAATTTTAAAAGCGTCGTATCTTCGTTAATTTTGGTTTCCGTAACAAAAGAAAAAATACGGGTCAAGTATTTTTTGATAATCTAACTGACGGACTAATTAGATTTTTTCAGTCGACAAGCCTATTGTGCAACTGTTGAAGTTAATTGTTTACTCCGTAATAATGGCATTAGTTATTTTTCCTTCGCTCAAGATAATATGTTGATAATAAAAACAAAAACAAAACGGAATTAAAACTGACCAATAATAACTTTATTGTGAATAAGGAAAACAACACTATCTATATACTTACAGTAATTAGGTTACATTCATGATAATTAACTGTGATCAAGCGAAAACAGTGGGGACATCTTGTCATTACGCATTGTAATCGATGCGCAGACGTCATTCCGCGTCAGCGAGTGCGTAAACGATCATGTACTGTGTTGCCAGAGATGGTAAAAATTAGCCCCCCTTTTAATACAATAATAAAAATATCATGTAAACAAATTGAGATAAAGGGAATATTTTTTTAACCCGTTTGTTGAGAGTTGGTTCTTGTACTTCCAGGTCTGGTAAAGTGCTTTTATATACGGGATTTCCCCGATTTGTACTGAGTTAAGGGGATTACAGGACCTAAACGCAAAAAACGCAAGTTTAAGAAGCAGTAAAAGTACCTACATGATCGGCTACAGTAAACAAAATCAGGAAAATATATGATATTCTTCAGGATATATGCTAGGTAGATAGCGTGTTGAAAATATAATACAACTAATTTGATACGATAGAAAAAAATCATGAAGATACCTCTAAAAATTTACATTTAACAGTAAAAACCATATTATTTAATTACAATCATTCTGATTTTTTCTCAGATTATTGTAAAAGCAACATCATCATCATCTGCCTCGCCTTTTCCCAACTATGTTGGGGTCGGCTTCCAGTTTAATCGGATGTAGCTGAATACCAGTATTTTACATGGAGCGACTGCCTATCTGACCTCCACAGCCCAGTTACTGGGTAATACGATACCCCTTGGTAAGACTGGTTGTCAGACTTTCGGGCTTCTGACTACCCGTAACAACTGTCAAAGATCAATAAATGACAGCCGGGACCAACGGCTTAACACGCTTTCCGAGGCACGGAGGGGTCTTGGTATGTAAAGATGGTCACCCCTCCACAGACCAAACGCGGCAAGCGTAGCTTAACCTGATCGATCGACCTGTGTGACTGTTATTATTTAGCCACGGGCCCCTCCAAATTGTACAAGCAACAAATTATAGCATATTATTATTGTAGTGTTTTAATTTTTTAGTCCATGTTTGGACTTTTAGATTTTTTGTAAATAGATAATTGCTTCTTGCATAAATTACCAGCGTTGTGTCATCGCAGTCCGACAGTGACCGCGCTTTAGGTCATGTAGTCCCCTTAATAGTAATAGGCCCCCAATTACGTAGGCCTATGGGACTTAAACATAATTGCCCCAATGTAGGTTGTATGAACAGTTGTGCCTGCCTACTTCGATGACAATATGATACAGCACGGAAAAATCACCCCAGAAAGAAGGAAAACTTCTACTGGGAACACAGAACTTTGACACTAAGTAATTAGTTGTGCCCGAGTACGGTGTCGGTGACCCAAACAGATTAATTTCTTGAAAAATGTTATCTAAGCCGACAAAAGTTACAAACAAACGTACATTTGTTATTACTTGCTAATGCCCGAATATTTTTGTTTTTTTGCTATTCTGCTCGTGTGGAAATGAGGTAATTCTAATTTCTGGGACAAAGCGAACATAGGACGGAAATGGGTACAAATGTGTATGAAATGTAAGTAGGAACACGTTTTTGAAAGAACATCGATTTGAACATGAAATGTTTTCTTTGAAGTAATTTTTGTCTGAACTTTCAGTTTCCGCATTCTATAATTATTACTCTATTTTTTCAGGAAAGATGTCTGAAATATAGAAAAACTTTAGTATTTTAGATTAAACATACAACAGGAGCAGTGTATATTGCTTGCAGAACAGATGGCCGATGGGGCCGAAAGGTTCTGGAGTGGCGACCGCGTGCCGGGAGACTTGCGGCCAGTTTCTTCATCAACAACTAAAGTAATCAGTCAAAGTATAGACTTTTACTTGACTTTTACTGATACTACCTACGGCAAGTTTTTCTTCATTAAAGTAACAGCTAAAATAGTGAAGACAGAAAAACCGTTACTTTTAAATAAAACTTGAGGGGCCCGTGGCTAAATAAAAACAGCCGCACAGGTCGATCGATCAGGTTAAGCTACGCTTGCCGCGGTTGGTCTGTGGATCGGTGACCATCTTTACATAACGAGACCCCTCCGTGCCTCGGAAAGCACGTTAAGCCGTTGGTCCCGGCTGTCATTCGTGGATCTTTGACAGTCGTTACGGGTAGTCAGAAGCCCGAAAATCTGACAACCAGTCTTACCAAGGGGTAGTATTACCCAGTAACTGGGTTGTGGAGGTCAGATAGGCAGTCGCTCCATGTAAAATACTGGTATTCAGATGCATCCGGTTAGACTGGAAGCCGACCCCAACATAGTTGGGAAAAGGCTAGTCAGATGATGATTTTTAACTAAAACTATTAACAACCTGCCATGTGTGTTCGGATATATAATAAAATTCCAAGTGATTTTAAAACCTTAGATCTTAGATTGTTAAAAAAAAAAACTACACAAATGGTTGAATAATAATAATTTTTATAGTATAAAAGAATTTTTTGACGGGAAACATTTTGTAATGTAACCTATATTATTTGCATGCTATGATATAAGCAAAACATGTATGCTCTACAATGTATTTTAACAACCTTATATAGCATGTTTTACGCAAATAAATACTATTCTTATTCTTAAAAAAAAAACCTAAAATATGGTCACGAAAAATTCATTCACATCGCTGTCGACTGATAATGTACCCAAGAGACTGGCGGCATTGCCACATTACCTATGGTAATTTTAATTCCAAAAGCTTATAAAAGGTCTGTGCATGAAAATAATGAGTCGCATTGGGAATAGAATGAATTAAATCGTGCGAACATTACAGGAACATTTAAAAGCAAGTTCATAGTTCAGAATATTCCCGTTCATAGGTTATTCGATTACACCTCTAATTGATGAATATTAATAACTAAAGGTTCTGAGGAACACTACGCGATCGTAAATGGTAGCTACTATACAATAGGGTGACTATGTCATCGATTAATTAATATTTTAGTAAGGTTTTAAGGAATTGAATCATAATTGTATCGTGAACCAGTCTGTATGTCTAGCGATGGTGGTCCAGGTGGCAGAAACCTAAAAATGAAAATAAAAGTAGATTCAACAGAACTCAAAGACTTCAAAGTATACTTATTTATTTTATTGTTTTACTGAATGTTGTTTTTCTTGTTTCCTGTCGCCCGGTTTTTTTTGCTTGAGATTATTAGGTACCGCATTTTGTATATCGGATGACAGCCGAAATTTCCGCTCATAGGTGCGCTTATAAATGCTTTGAGGTGTGATTTTTTGTGTTTTTGAGTCGTAATAATAATAACGTGTTTTGGTATTTCTACTGGTCACTAAGGCGGTGAAATCTCTGATAATCAATAAAAAGTCACACCTCAAAGCATTTATTTCAATTAAACCATTTACAGGCACTTTTGGACTGTCAAATAGTCGGTCAGTTAGTCAGAAAGTTGAAGCTAGTAGACCTAAGACTACACTGCTAATTATAAGCCCAGTAACAACTTTTCAGCGAAATAAGAGCTTAAGACTATTTAAAACAAACTTAAACTCTGTAGATTGTTCTCGGAACACTAGAGCCTACACTTTGTGTCACCACGGAGGCTTACAAGGAGTGTTCTCGCTAAAATAGCACGACGCGGCCGGTATATGGGACACATCTCGCCCGAGGTGTGGGCGAAGATCGGTAGTGATACCAGGCTTTAAAGTAATTAGGGACTTTTTAGGATAGTAAAAAGTATTCTATGATCTTATGATATCTGTTGTAGAGGTTCCCCTAAAGAACTTTTTGATTTTTAATGGATTTTCTGGTCCGTTCGTTTCGGTAGGAACCTACGCTACGGAAATAGCAACTGGCTTCAACTTTTTGATTTACCGACTCCTTGACTATTCAAGAGAGCGCGTAAATAGTTTATTGAAATAAATGCATTCAACATTAACTTTCACGTTGATTTATTCTATGATGACAAAACTATTCGAGCAATTCTGATATAAATGTGAAATCAATTGAGGTTCAACGTTATAGTAGAAGGTAGAAAAAAATATGATTGAGAGTGGTTTCTAATCAAACAGGGTTCTAACCAGCGAAAAACGATACCAGTCGAAGTTAATATTTAAATATTTTTCAGTAATAAGCTGCTAAAAGTATCTTTATATTTCAAATATTTATTCCTCAATTTTTACCTACCACTGTTTGTCTCTGCATCACCCAAAGGTTGACAGGTAGAAAATGCTTATGGCATTAAGTCCGCCTCTGTACATTAATGTGCTTATATTAAATAAATAAAGAAGGGTAAAAGAAAGAAGAAGTAAAGTTTTTAATAAAAATGTTATTTGCGTATGTGTTTCATCTTTCCATGAGCCTCGCACTCGGCAGCTCGAGCGTCTACATTGAAAAGCTTCTCAACCTTGACCCGCAACTACAACACGAACACAAGTGTATAGGTCAACCAATTCACTTTTTGTTTGAATTCTCAGACATGAGTATAAGTAATACTTTAAATAAACATTCAGAAATTTAACCACTATCATTAATCCACAGTTTTGTACTGCTGAACTTGAGAAGTATAGTTATCACTATCATCATTTATTAATTTTCCAGATCATTAAATCAAATTTATTAGTAATTATATACACAACTTAAACACTAGTGTTAGTTCATCCATAATAATTGTACGTTACAAAGGTCTTAAAACTATGTTAGTATTACCCTACAGACTAACGTTAATAAAACAATGAGATCAAGTTGCAAGCATAGGGCACTATTTTTGAAAATAAAACAATAAAAGATAGAAATGAAAAAAGGGCAACACGACACTAAATTGACATCATGTTCTCCGGCCGAGTCGCCGAGTTACCGCACTGCAGCTGAGTGAACCGCGCAGCGGGATTGTCCGAAAGGGTTACCGCTGCCCCGGAACCTAAAGGGCTAAGGCAGGAACACGGTTGGGTTTTAGTCAGTAAGAGGCTGACACTCCCTTCTACTCCACCCAGAGTGGGAGGGGTCATTTGATGATTTATTATTATTATTTATTTATTTAATACTTCAAGCACATAAATGTACAGAGGCGGACTTAATGCCATAGGCATTTTCTACCAGTCAACCTTTGGGTGATGCAGAGACAAACAGTGGTAGGTGCAATCATGAAAATTGAGGAATAAATATTTTAAATATAAAGATACGCATAAACCTATTAAAACTATGAATATAATATATACCTAGTTATATATATATATATATATATATAAATACATGAATATACTTACTAAAAATACTAAATAACCCTAACCCTTACTAAATTTCCCATCCTCAAAAAAAAAAAGCTTAGTGAACCGCCCGAAGATCATGTTGTCAAGTCGCACTGCAAACACCATCAATCAGCGGATTTCTGCGACCTTCATAAGATCATCGGTCAACCTTGTGGGAGGCCTTCCAACGCTACATCTTCCGGTACGCGGTCCCACTCCAGAACCTTTCGACCCTTTAGAAGACATATTGCCAACATTTTGAAGCATCTATCCCAATTCTTCAATAGCTGGGTCTTTGCTAGGTTTGTGTGATAATTCTTACTTCTAATAATCACGTCACTTCACAATCTAACCTTGATTGACCATTTCGATGGAAGCCACGATAGATACGATAATTATTGGATCCATTAATATGATACCTTGCTTTATAAGGTGAGGCAAAGTGCCACAGTAATGATGGCGATTAGTGGTCTGTCACTCTTGTGGCGTGGATGGATTTGTTATTTAACCAGGAACTGATAATTCTGATTCACAAGATATACAACGTGCAAAATAAATATCGTAGTTTTCGATTAAGTATAATCAGGGTTTCCATTGCTGGGACACCAGACCTCTCTTCGAGAGAGAGTGGGCTATAATCTACCAAGCGGGCCCAGTGCGGGTTGCTAAATGTTACATGTAACTATTCTATTTTTTTGTTCTGGGACACCTTCTGGGTTTTCTCACCGTTTGGAGAGCAGTGGTGATGAAATTATATAAACATAGTAAAGTGCTGCCTGGGTTCGAACCCACGACCTTTACACTCGTAAGTCGGGGCTGTCCCCACTGAGCCACCAAAGCGTATTTGATTGAAAGACTTAAAAAAAGTTTGCAATATGTAATTTATTTTCTTTCCTAAAAACCTCATCATTTTTTTTAAATTTTAAACTAGCTTTTGCCCGCGACTTCGTCCGCGTGGAATAATGACTTCCGGAAAAAAACAATTTATCCCCTTTTCTCCCCGTTGGGAGGGATTTTCCTAAAATCCTCTCTTAGTGGTAGCCTACTCCTCCCAACAAACACACATGCCAAATTTCACCTCTCTACTGCCAGTAGTTTCGGCTGTGCGTTGTCTGTCAGTCACTCAGTAACGGAAGAGTTTTATATATATAGTTATAGATAGCTGTGCCCGCAACTCCGTCAGTGATTTCTAGAACTGCTAACCCGAGACCGACGTACAACTGACCATGTGAGAAACAACTGACACTGAGATCTACTCCAGCAACACGAAAAGTCTGCCCTTTAGCCTTATTAATTGTCATTGCATAACACACCGATACTGGGAATTGTGTTCTTTTAAATTGGAATATTGTATGAAGTTCGCGTTTGGATCCCCCACCTTTTTATACCTCCCGCCGCGAGCCGCGTCGAGCGCGGCGACCGTTACACAAAAATAATCCTTATAGCATGATTCAGTATTCACGCGCGATGGCTTATTAGCATATTTCATGTATAACTTTGGTGTTTCTGTACCGATTTCTATGATTCTTTTTTTATTAAAGAGGTAATAATGTTAACATTTTTTAATTAGGGATGAGTGAGAGTGTTATAAACGTAAGAGTAGACAAATATAATCAGAAAGCTCCGAACTGCTAAGCTATCGGGAGTTACACGTGTTATTGTGAGTCAACCATAAAAGATAGACATTTGCTGTCGTAGAATATTTTTTATATACACACACGTGAACATTTCTGTCATACATAATTTCTGTATAGCTTTAACCATTAAGGCTGCACACGCGACGGAAGCTTAAAAAATGGAGTAAGTTCTCCTGTTTTCCCAACATTTCCCTTCACTGCTCTGCTCCTATTGATCGTAGCGTGATGAAAAGTATACTATAACCTGCCCAGGAGTATGAAGAACAATTGTACCAAGTTTCGTTGAAATCCGTCGAGTGGTTTTTGTTTCTATAACGAACATACAGACAGACAGACAGACAAAAATTTTACTGATTGCATTTTTGGCGTCAGTATCGATCACTAATCACCCGCTGGTAGTTATTTTGGAAATATATTTCATGTACAGAATTGACCTCTCTACAGATTTATTATAAGTATAGATAATGTCCCATTAAAATAAATCTGAAGCTTGCCACCCTACATAAGTGAGATGGTGCAAAGCTTTTGTGTGCCTGTTACGTGTCCCGTGCTTTTGTTCTTCTATTGGATTTTCTTTTAACTTTTTTCTTTTCTTTTATAAAAGAAAAATATCCTTGTAATAACTGAGACACGAGAAATCTCAGTGATAAATAATTACTCAGAGAGTGCTGCAGATATGAAGGTAATGACGCAAAATGAAAGCCCCCATTTATTTTCCCAGACTTTATGAAGAATCTGGCTTTATCTTATTTTTATGTGATGATAATTATCTTTGTAAGTTATTTTTAGTTTTTAATTAGATTAAGTTTAGTTAATTGTCTTCTTTATTGCTTCTGTAGCGCAAATAATCCAAATTTGATGAAATAGAAGATAAAAATTACATTTTAAGTCGGATATCTTTTGTGATCACTCAAGTCATAATCTGCACTTACAGACACAATTAATCTTTATCAAAAGTAAAATCTAGATTCAGGCACCACACCATGGCTACATATAATTTTGAAAGGAAAAATAATGAAAATACGTTTATTTTCGGCAAACATGACGCTTATAAGAACACAAACACAAAAAAGGGATGTATTTAATATCACTTTAAATTTGATGAAAACAGTTATAAAATTGTATATCAGCACTTTAAAATAATAATACATTTCTAATTCAATATCGCCTCGGAAAGCACGTTAAGCTGTTGGTCCCGGCTGTCATTCGTGGATCTTTGACAGTCGTTACGGGTAGCCAGAAGCCCGAAAGTCTGACAACCAGTCTTACCAAGGGATATCGTATTACCCAGTGACTGGGTTGTGGAGGTCAGATAGGCAGTCGCTCCATGTAAAATACTGGTATTCAGCTGCATCCGGTTTGACTGGAAGCCGACCCCAACTTAGTTGGGAAAAGGCTAGGCAGATGATGACTTTAAAGATAATGGTTGGCACTATAACAGTTGCTGAAATGTGTCGCGTCTTTAGTCTTTTTTCTCTTTTATCCTTTTGTTCCGTCCGGTGCGGTGTTTTGTAGGGATAAAAGTTATCTATCATTTTGTTTTTCTTCTTCGCAGTTTCCTTTAATTTTTTTTGGCGATGTAAAAGGTGCGTCGCTTTAATGAGGTTTATTTATAAACGTGTCGAAACCCTTGCGCCATCCCATGTTCCTAGCACGGCGGGCTGTGATGGCGCCGCTGCTGCGGCTGCTGAGATCCTCAAGCGGCGCAAATACTATAACCTTATGGGTAACTACAGCTTTGAGCCGTTTGAGGTCGAATCGGGATATAGGGCCCGAATGCGCGTCTCCTATTTATAGAAACTTCTCGCCGCCGCCGGCTGGTTTACACTTCACGTGACCAGAGGGCTGGGTCGCTCTTTGGAGAAAGAATTTGCATTGCCATTCAACGTGGCAATGCTGCCAGTCTTCTAAGCACGTTTCCGGATGACAGCCAGTGATGTGGACAAATACTTCGACGTCCGAGTGTCCCTTTGTTTTTGTATTTATTTGTATAGTTAGTTAGTCACTTAATTTAGTAATAGCCTCCCCGACCGATTTCGGTCACAGTGGCCAATCTCAACGGAGATTAGTCAGACACGCAGGAGATATTAGAGTGCACAAGCGTGCAAGTAGACACAGGTGCACTCCATCTTCCCTCATTCTCATAGTCCGATGAGACGGCAATCCGAAACTAATTTAATTAAGTACCACTAGTGTAAATAGTTAGTTATATATACATACAATATTGTATACCTACATATATAACTGTATAATGTATAACTAATTTTATTGAGCGGCAGCATTATTGTCAATAAATGAAAACAGTTTATAAACATAAAGCAAAGCGTAAGCCAAAGCGTAGTAGGTAGTTAGGTACCCAAGAAGAAGAATGTAAATATAGACAACAAAGTAAATATTTCACGTTAAAATGTTATTTATTTGCTTACAACATTACTAAAATAGATAAATGGCGTCTTGATAACGTGCCCTTGACTAGTTATTATCAGTACCTTGTTAATGTTAATGTACTAAATATTTATACTTAATCGCATTTTCTTTTAATTGACGCATTATCAATGTGTCTTTGTTATTATGTTTTAATGAACGGATAATTTCAAATTGAACTGTTCTAAGGTAAGACGAGACTGTGACATCTACCAACTATCTAGCACGGCGCCCGCGTGGTGGATAACGGTCCACTCCCTCTCAATGAGAGGAGGCCTGTGTTCGAGCAGTAGGAACAGTATAGGCTGACTATGCTTATGCTAAGGTTAACGATAATATGGGGGAATGTATGGGGAAGTTAAGATACTCCATAGACAAGGTATAGACGTGATTAAAAAATTGGGTACCTACTAAAAAAAATACGTCAATTTACGTCAGGCGCTGATTAATTTTATAGGACTAAACTAATATTTATCTTCTGTCCTTTTCTTAATGTTATAGAAAGAAAAAGATGCACTGAATTTAAATTTAGTTTAGTTTGTGAACAAGTGAGTTGAGTATTATGTTGGAACAACTGAGCCATGCCAGCCTCGAGGTCGGACTCGGAATGAATATGACGAAAACGAAGTTAATGACAAACAGCATGAAATGCAAAGTGGACATTGGGGGGGTGGAGGTTGAATATGTCCATGAGTACATATACCTCGGCCAAATAGTCTCTTTCCAGGCGAGGCAAGATAAAGAGGTTGCTCGACGCACCGAAAACGCCTGGAAGAGCTATTGGTCGATGAAACACCTAATGAAAGGATCACTTCTACTTTCCCTAAAAAGAAAACTCATGGACGTGTGCATCCTTCCGACCCTCACCTACGGAGCACAAACTTGGTCGTTAACGAAACGTCATAAGTCCGCACTCGGGGTCTGCCAGCGAGCAATGGAACGAAGTATTCTTGGAGTCAAACTCACGGACCGCATTCGGAACAGTATACTTCGTTCCAAAACAAAAATCGCAGACGTGGGCAACACAGCCGCCAAACTAAAGTGGAATTGGGCAGGCCACATCTGCCACCTATTTAAAGGATTGGCCAGATGCAGCAAGAGACAGGAGAATATGGAAAGACGGAAGGGAGGCCTTTGCCCTGCAGTGGGACATAACAGGCTCATAATAATAAAATAATAAATAATAAATATTGTGAACAAGGAAATCGGCGCCAATGGCCCCGATTCTGTTGTTCACAAACTAAACCAAATTTAAGTTCAGTGCATCTTTTTCTTTCGATTTCAATATGAAAAGGACAGAAGATAAATATTAGTTTAGTCCCGTCAAATTAGATAATCCATAGACAAGTTTAGACGTGATTAAAAAAGTGGCTACTAAAATACGGCAATTTACGTCAGGCGCTGACTAATTTGACAGATCTTCTGTCCTTTTCACAATGAAGTAGAAAGAAAAAGATTCACTGAACTTAAATTTAGTTTAGTTTGTGGACAAGGAAATCGGCGCCAATGTCAGCCACCTTCGTTGTAGGGAATCATACGATTGGAAATTTCGACAATCAATCTGACAATATGGTATCGTAATAATGGTAAAGGTCAAATTTGAATGGCAGTTGTTTACAATAAAATTGTGATATTCTGTGGCATAAAAATTTAAAAGGTGAATTCTTATTTTATTTCACTTTTATTTCGATATGCATGTTTTTCCTTTTGTTTTTATATCGGCACCTCTTTTTTATATATTATATACATGTAGGTAATTGGTTATCTTGTCACCTAATATTGAACTTTTGTGCGTTGTGCTGACTTTTGTGTGCGCCAAATAAATGGTTTATCTATCTATCTATCTTAAAGTAGGCAACGTCTCAAATAGCTGTCAAATATTTAGTTGTTTTTATTAATTTGTCAACAATAATTGAACATGACACCTCCTTTACCTAAAAGGTTGGGCACAGGTGTGCCTATAGTACACCCACGTTTCGCCAGTTATGATTTTAAATCTCATATAATTAGGGGGCGAGTTTAAGTATGTATGAAATTATGAAATATAGCTTTTATTATACTACACTAAACTATTGATTATTACCATCATCATTTGCCTAGCCTTTTCCAACTATCTTGGGGTCGGCTTCCAGTCTAACCGGATGCAGCTGAAAACCAGTATTTTACATGGAGCGACTGCCTATCTGACCTCCACAATCCAGTTACTGGGTAATTCGATATCCCTTGGTAAGACTGGTTGTCAGATTTTAGGGCTTCTGACGACCCGTAACGACTGTCAAAAATCCCCGAAACGGACCAACGACTTAACGGGCTTTCTGAGGCACGAAGGGGTCTTGGCATGTAAAGATGGTCACCCATCCACGGACCAACCGCGGCAAGCGTAGCTTAACCTGATCGATCGACCCGTGTGGCTATTATTATTTAGCCACAAGCCCCTAGCTAAACTATTGATTATGTATTGCAATAATAACACTCAATTAGGTACATATTCTATCAGTTTTAAGTGCAAAACAAGCATTTGGAAAGTTTCTAAATGCTTTTTTTACACCTAACACTAAATATCCATTGTTACGATATTAATTATTCATAATCAATATTTTAAAACAATTAAATATCGACAAATTAAAGGTGAAGACCACATAAATCCACTGGATGCGAAAAACACAGAACCGGCCAAAGTGGCGATATTTGGCAGAGCCCTTAGTGACGTTGTCAACTTTCAGAATGCACTAAAAGCATTTAAAAGACGACAAGGCTTTTCTTTTGATTTAAGAACCTCTGCAATCTCAAAGATCTTAAATAAAGAATTAATCCGAGAGACAAAAAGAGTTTTTACAACAGAGATTTCAAAAGGATTCCCATAGTACAGTTAAGACTAGAATTAATAGTTCAATCTCGCAGTCAAGGTAACGATCGATATTGAGATCTCAGTGCAATCTGCGGTACGAGCTAGTCTAGACTGTCGAATCAGACTGTACTTTAATTAATCCTCGTTGATTTATTCTGGAAGCCATCTGAGAGTTATTTCTTTGTTAAACTGTGAGATTTTCTTTGATGTTATTAAAAGAAAATTAGTAGCATATTTTTCGGGCTTTGTGTGCAAAAACCCCTGCACTATAGAAGACTTGTGCGGCCAACGCTATCGCTGTAGAAGTGGTTGAATTCTGGTCAAAGCTTATTTTAATGGAATAATGGCCGAAGCAAGGAAAACCTGTTCAGGTGGAGATTCATAGACGACTCAGCTTTGGAATGTGGTAAATGTGGTGCTGTTCCACAAACGATGGGACACTTAATATTGTGTCCTATGCGTCCTGTCAGCTGCACGTTACAGGAACAGATGCACGTTAGTGGTGGCGCCAAACGAGTAACAGAATTCTGGGCCGAGTTCATTTACATTAGAAGAATGGAATGGTCGATAAGGCGAATAAGAAGAACACTATGTACAACAGCCCGTGTCGATAGATGCATAAGCAAAAGGTTACTTCTGTTCTGTCCTATTTATATCAACATCTACTAAAACACTCACTTCGTGTGTGTTAGTTAGTTTTTAAGTGTAATTATAATGGTGTAGTATTCATAGTATTTTTAAGTTATATTAATATTATATTGTTTGTGTTTATATAGGCCTTGATGCCTGAAATAAATCTATATATATAAAAATGAATTGCTGTTCGTTAGTCTCGCTAAAACTCGAGAACGGCTGAACGGATTTATCTTATCTTGGTCTTGAAATGTTCGTGGAGGTCTAGGGAAGGTTTAAAAGGTGAGGAAAACCGAATAATTCCCGGGAAAACCCTAAAAACAGCCCTTTTCTATTTTCCATACAAACGTTTTCTAAATAAAATGTAGAGTCAATAAATTGTCTTTTATTTATCGATTGAAGCAGTACGAAGTCTGCCGGGTCAGCTAGTAGATAAATAAATAAAAGAATCATGTATTCAATTCATGGTTACATTTTGCGCGTCGATCGATGTTCCTGGCAGCCTGTATAGTATTAGATTTATCTATGACTAACATCATTATCATTGGCACCCTCGATCCACCCACTGCTGAGTCCTCCTCCCTTTTGTGCCATGCTTTCCTGGTCTGTGCGAGTCTCATCCAGGTCTTCGTAGGTCGTTCATTATCACCACGTGACAAAGGATGATTGCATTATGCTGTTCATTTGTTGCCCGTGGTACTACCAGTATTACTACCAGAGGTACCATGGGCAAAAAAAAATCCCGTAGAACTACCAAGCGATCCACTAGTAGGTACCACGGGACGTTTTTTTTACCCGTGTTACACTCTTAGTCGATATTTCATAGTTTGACAAGCCCCAATCCTCTTACACCACGGCTGCAATAGTAGAAAGACTCACAATCTGCATGGCAAGCATAAACAGCCTATAATGTTCCCATTGCTGGGATACAGGCCTTCTCTCGGTGAGAGGGAGTGGGCCATAATCCACCATGCGGGCCCGCGGGTTGGTATATGTCACATGTCTTCGATTTTTTTGGTCTAGGACTTGCCGGTTGCCTCACGATGTTTTCCTTCACCGTTTTGAGAGCAGATGAAAATAATCTACACAAACTAAAGCACCTATTTATTTATTTATTTAAACTTTTCGCACAAAAAGGTACAAAGGCGGACTTAATGCCTTAGGCATTCTCTACCAGTCAACCAAGGGTGGTGAAGAGATTAGATGGCTGGTGCTTCAGTTGAGAGGAACAATGAGGAAAAAAAAAACCTGATAAAACTAGATACACAAATACATAAATAGGTTATATACACATACATACTATAATCCTACTAATATTATAAATTCGAAAGTTTGTGAGGATGGATGGATGGATGTTTGTTACTCTTTCACGCAAAAACTACTGAACGGATTTTGATGAAACTTTACAGTAATATAGTTTATACATCAGAATAACACATAGGATACTTTTTATCCCGATATTCTCACGGGATCAAAACTTAGGCGGGTGAAACCGTGGGGCGCAGCTAGTAAATATATAAATATGTACTAATGATATATATATTGGCCACCAATACTCTTATCTTCTCATGACAAGGTTTTTACATAATATTATGAATGCATAAATGCATCACTAATGTTCTTAACAATATAATAATTAATACATGTGTAACTGTGTCAATACTTGATTTGTTGAACACGCGTGTCGTAATGGCGTGGCGAGTGTAAAGATCACACATTATCGCATATATAGTGATAGTTGCTAAGTCTTTCTGCCTACCTCTCTGAAATGACGAGATAATAGAAGTAAACATGTATTCTCTTCTGGCTTTCTTTCAAGCTAAGACGAGTTAGGATTTAATTGCGGCAGACCAACGCGAAGATGGCAGGACGTACTGGACTTCTTCCGAGAGGACTGGCCTGTAACAGAAAACAGGGGCTCAAGTCTGCTATTAAAACAGTGTCAGAATGGTCTATCATTGATTTCATAATTATTGATTTTGACAAGTTTTGGTAATCTACTAATACACACATCAAAAGTGTCTAGGGATCAACATATATTTTTGCAATAACTTTTCTCCTGATTGATATTAATTAAAATTTTCTTTAAGGATTCATCAAATAAAGTGTTTTCGTTTGTCACAGTAACGATAAACCAAGTCACCTTTGCATTAATAAAGAAATTTGCCATTTTCCTAATAAAGGGATTTTTGACATTTGAACCACTAACACAAAAGTTCGAAAAAAAGACTGAAATAACAGTTTTCTCTAAAATTTTATTGGGTAACTTAAACAATTAATAATCCGTGTTTCTACCGCGAACACTAGCAACACAAGAACATCGGTTTGGCATACTCAAAATGAGTTCATCCAAATCACGCTGTGGAATGGCCGCCCATGTTCGTTGCAACAACAAAAAAAGGTCTTCTTGCGACTGGATACCCTCCATATTCGGCAGAGCTCTTCTCTGTAGCATATCCCATGCATGCTCAATCGGGTTCAAGTCTGGCGACTGAGCAGGCCAGGGCAGGACATTGATGTTAGCTGCGGCGAGAGTCTGTCTTACAACTCTTGCGGTGTGCGGTCGTGCATTATCATGCATTAACTGAAATAAGGGACCGATTTGCACTTGTAGAGGAACGATGACGTCTGATACAATCGTCTCAGCATAAATTTGAGCGTTGAGGTTGCCTCTGATCCAAATCAACTCAGTTCTTCCGCCGATCCAAATACCCGCCCATACCATGATGGTTCCACCACTATAAGGATGGACTTCCTGGCAGGATTTTAATCGCTGTTGGCGTCCAGGGGTTCTCCAGTGTCGTATACGTCTTGTATCCGGTCTCATACCAAAACGAGACTCATCAGAAAAGCACACGAAACGCCATTGTTCTTCTGCCCAATTTCTGTGTTCAAGAGCCCATTGATATCGAATCCTACGATTGTGCATTGCTATAGGTGGTACCCGTAGCGGTCTTCGGGAATGAAGGTTCACTTCATGCAAGCGGTTTCTGACTGTTTGGTCGCTAATTAAGTTCCCTGAAGAGTGATGAAGCCTCACGGCTAACATCATGGCGGTTATTGTTGGAGCTCTTCGAGTTAAGATTTGAATGTATCGGTCTTGTCTCCGTGTGGTGCAGCGATACCGTCCTCCATGGCGCTCAGCCACGGTACCAGTGCTTCGGTAACGTGTCCAAAGTCGACTGATAACACTCTGACTTGTATTCAGAGCTAAAGCCACAGTACGTTGCCGGGAACCAGCTTCTATCATTCCCACGGCTCTGAGCATTTCTTCCCTGCTTAAATGACGTCGCCGCTCCATAATAACGTTGGTTTTAATCAGTAGTAGGGAAACAGTAGCACTAATAATGTCTTCAATGCGTTGTATGTTTTTATAGGGAAAATATTGACAGCTGATTTTCATCTTTTACTCGAATTTGATTCACAGTTCCTGATTCAAATTATGAAATGCACCAAAAAGGATCCATATAAATTTATAAAATCATAAATTTATTACAAAGCCACATCTCAATCTCAAGAAATCCGCATAAAAATGCTTGATCCCTAGACACTTTTGATGTGTGTATAATGGCGTCATTATGACTTTCCAATGGTCAACCACTGACACTCCAACACTGACACAAATGAATAATCTGTCAAATTTATTTATTAGATTTTCAACTCTATCGCTTAAGTATTAGGTTCAAAGTTGATTGGGAAAATTTGATAGTTTCGAGTAACTTGATGTGCTGGCGCCTGTAACTAATATTGAGTTTATTATACCCAGGTGTGTCTTCGTCCTTGGTACGTTCTTGATAACCAGGTCAGTTGAACTTATAATTGTAATGGGCAATATTTAAGGTCTACATTGTATCGTTACTATCTATGACACCTATTTATTTATTATGTGGTACCGTCAAGATAAATGCGTGATTAACCCGAACGTGTGACCTACTAACATTCAAAGTCTAACAATAAACACGCTTTATGTCCAGTAGGACCATCTTCACTTAATGGTAGGCCTTAAGATGCTCGTTAAAATAATTTATGCTGTGACATAAAGTTTATATCATAGATATGAGATTGATGATTGATGTAAACTATTTAAATAAACGTGCGTCTGTCATGTGCTGTAGGGATGGGACACGTGATCGATGTAGTATTTAATCGATACCAGGTACTAATTTTATTCATTTTCAAGGTTTTAGTTTCGGTGACGCGGAGATGGGCTAATAAAAGTACTATTTATTGCTGACTTCTTATGCACGTGAAATTTTTATCAAAATCAAAGTTCAAAAAAGACTTTTAAGTAATAGTTTCTAAGTCGTTATATTTTGTTATGATCATCTGTTGTCTTTTATGGTTATTCTTTATTTCTTATTATTCTTTATTTCTTGTGATTCACTGTCTTTCCTTTGTATGATTTTCCTAAGGAATACGGGGTACGGGGTGGGGTTGGGGTTTGTCGTTAGGAATTTCTTAGTAACAGCCCGGAGTTTGGAAGTCGGCGGTGTGATACCCCCGTGACTCGGAAAGCACGTAAAGCCGTTGGTCCTGTGCCTGATCTCTCTCGGTCGTGTCGGATTGCCGTCACGTCGGACTATGAGAGTGAGGGAATAGGGAGTGTACCTGTGTATGCTCACACTTGTGCACTATAATATCTCCCGCGCCGAAGGCTAGTCTCCGTTGAGATTGGCCGCCATGTCTGGAGGACTTAGTGATTTAGTGAGTTTCGTGATAAGTTTTTTGATTAACATCAATGTTTTTACGTTGTCAAACTTACTGTATCTAGATTATAAGTAAATGATGTCGTCTCCTATAATTGGAAGCGCACACTTGTATTTGTCCCTGTTCTATGTACAGACGCCAGCACATCAAGCTACTACAATCTGTCAAATTTATTTAATAGATTTTCAACTTTACCGCTACAGCATAAGGATCAAAGTTGATTGGGAAAATTTGACAGTTTCGGGCAGCTTGATGCACTGGCGTCTGTACCTACACTTTACAGACTGGAGATTCAATAAATAAATATTTATGAATAAACGATATATTTTCATTTCCAAATTAAACTTAAGGAGAGCCCACGAGCAGCTTAGTTGCCCAGCCACTTTTTGTTGCTGTCTCCTCGCCGAGATTTGGGCGATGCGTAACACGGGAGCGATAGCAACGCGACTTTTTCATAAAATTTTGCCGCATTCATCGACAGGGATTACGAAGAGACGGTTGTGATCTGTGCGCTTGTTCTAATAAACCGAAGACAAAACCCAAACCGAAACCGGCGGACAAAAAAAACTCCCAGCTTTTGCGTCGCTACATGTGCGCACTTTCATATAAACCCATAGACTTGATGTGACAGACAAATGAGTTGCGAAAACAAAAGTTGCTCATGGCCGCCCACGAGCCTAAATAATAAAAACAAAAAACAAACGTTTTGTAGTCTATAAAGAAGATACAACACAAATACACAATATTATTTTGAACGAGTTTTCCAGTAGGTAGTTACGTTCGTTTTGATGGGAATATAATTACTAACGATTTGGTATTTACTTACAGTGGAAATAAAAGTCTTGATGTTTCGTAAATGCTTACAATGCGTAAGGTACCTATAACATTTAGAATAAAAAAAAATATAAACGTAATAGTTGAAACGTTTACCTATTTTATCTTTGTGGAAGTCGCAGTTTAAGTTTGATGTCATTTTTCAAAGTGTTTTTTGGAAGCCGGTAGTTTTTTTTTGTAAAAAGTTTTTTATTTTTCACTTTTTAGTGGGCCAGTTTGTAACTTATCTAAATTACAATAGCTTAAAGTCAACTGCTCATCACCTTTTACGTAATATTGCTTTTCCCGATGCAGGGACGTTAATTGTTGAGGAGTTCTCCTTGTAAGAACCAGGAGAACTGGAACTGATTGAGAAGTCACCATCAGCTCCACTTCACGATACGCATTGTGCTTAGCAACCACATTAAAGTACCTAATCGAATCGCAAACCGTTAAATATTTATTATTGAGTAGTTCCGATGGCCATCTGTGGTCTTCATCATCAGTTCCACTTCACCGAATGGTGCTTTCTGAGACCAAATGCACGAGTTACTATAAAAAATACCCAAATCGCTATAGGTGTGCCTACAAAATTTGAGGGTTTCCCTCGATTTCCATAGGATTCCCTCATCAGATTCCAATTTGGCGGCAATGGGACCACGTTGGGAGCATACCCTTTCAAACAAAAAAATAATTTTGAAAATCCGTCGACAATTGGCGAAGTATTTGATGAACAAACATACAAAAAAAAAAAACATACAATCATCCGAACATAGTACCTCCTCCTTTTTGTAAAGTCGGTAAAAAATTAAAGGGGATATCGCCGTGTACAAGAACCGCGTTTTTGTTGGGGATGTTTTCACTTAAGTTTTAAATATAAAATATAGTGTTAATTAAATATTGTACGGTGGTACGGAAATTTTCGTTTGCGAGTCTGACTCGCAGTTGGCCGCTTTTTTTTCTGTTGCTAAGCTTTAATTACCAGATACGTGCCTACAAGTAATTCACTTGGCTTCACTCAACTTTTATTTGTACATCGCGATAAATTGAAATATTCTATTAGGCTTTAGTGTCTAGACAACGTAGTCGACACGAAGGCGACATGATACGAAACGAAGAGACTAAAATAGATACGGTTACCTTTCGGCTGAAAAGTGATGTTTCCAATATTGATGAAAACTGAACGTATCTATACCTTTACTTAGTGTGTTTATGCTAAACGATGAAGATACTTTAAAGGAGTGTAGCAGGTATCTACTCAGGAAAATGAACGCGTTATTAGTACATTACAGTATGTTGTTACCTACTTCATTTAATAAATATTTGCATGCCATCATTACATGGTGGAATGTGTCTTTGCACTAAAAGTTTATACAGGGTGTCCGGTAATTAATGGATAATCTCTTAAGGGGTCGTTGTACTTATTATTATGAACAACTTTTATTACGGGACCAAATTAGAAATAGCGAAAAAAATCACGTATTCGCTGATTATTTTCTTCTTTCTTTTTTTTAGCGTAAAAAACGCCACCACGCGAGATGCATGAAGAAGACTCCTCGTGTAGCGCAGTTTGTTCCGCCAGTTACTCAACTGAACCGAGCGCTCGGTGCATCCTGGACAGTAATACCCTTATTTGACTGGCCAATTCTTCCCTTGCGGTGGTAGGCCTAACGCCCGCCTGGTTAGCGACCACCCTCCCACCGGAGTCCGGCGTCCAGCAGACTGCTGTGTTTCGTCGATGCGTGCGAGTTCCAGTGCCTTAGGCATCTTCTGGGCACACTCGTTCCATCATAGATCTCATCCATCGCTTTCCAACAGGCGTGGTCGAGGTCAAAAGCGGGCCCATTCAGCAGTAAAAAAAAGTGGTACTGTAGAACAGTGCCGTGGTGCTCCTGCTAAATACGAACGCATCCACACACATAAGCTAGTTGCGCTACCGCCGTATTTGCCTCCGGCCAGGCCTACATGCCCCCAAATGAACGTGGAAACCGCTTGGCTCTAAGAGCCTATACTACCTCAGCTAAAATTCACTCTATCTCGCTCACATGATACTGCTCGCGGGGTGAGTTAGAGCGAGACAGAGTGCGGTGCTAGGTGGCAGGCAGCGCCAATAGTTTAGGTATTTGCTTTACGGTAAAAATAATAATAATTAAAAAAAATAAAAAACTTAAGACCTGCTTTATAGTTAGTTCAGTTTCATGATCTAATTTGAAGTATTTTTTGAATACCAGCGGTTTATTGTTCGGTTTGGAGGTAACTTTGGATTTTTTTTCTATCGAGAAAATTTTATGGAATCGTGTTTTCGTCAAACATAAGACCTAACATTAATCCTCAACTTTACCATATATTTATTTCTAAATTAATGCTGCAGTATTTTTGACATAACGGAGGATCATGCTAAGCCATTTGAGGTAGTATAGGCCTTTAAACCGTAACCCGCCTGCCGCGCCCCCTGACGGAGACGTAGCGGTTACCCACAGTTCACTGCCCTTGTCCCATGTTACTTGGGATCGGTGTCACAAGTTTTTTTTCTTCCATTCTCTCCTGTCAACCGTCACGCTATTATTAACTCCCTACTCTTTCATATCATTCCTCACACAATCCATCCATCTTTTCTTAGTCTCTAGGATCAAACATAATATATATACGAAAAAAAAAATCTGCTGTTCCTTTCAAAATGTTTGTACAGACGCCAGCATATCAAGCTGCAAAATATGTCAAATTTCTTTAATAGATTTTCAACTTTACCGCTAAAGGATAAGGTTAAAAGTTGATTGAGAAAATTTTACAGTTTCGGGTAGCTTGATGTGCTGGCTGTCTGTACTTACGCGATCAAAAAGATCAACAACAGATTTTTTTAAGTTTCAGTGTTGGTCCTTATTGTGTGTTACCTATTGATTTAATAAGGCAGGAGAAAATAAACAAAACAAAACAAAAAAAAAAAGTCAAAATTTGCATGGTGGGATTATAAAATTATTTCTTTCGACTTACAACAATGCGCATTAAAAACATTTGACTGCATCACTAATCTATCCAGTATGTTTATGATAACGTTAAGATACCTAATTATTATGTAATTGGTGTTGTACCGTTTTAATTAACTATAAATAAATAAATAAATTATAAGGCACAAAATTTCATGAATAATTAATTCGTTATAAATGAGCAATTCTATTTACGTTGAGGAAGACGTTCCGCAAGAAACTATTACGATACAAGTTTTACGTATGATAGTTTTCATTTAGGTATTAAAACGTAGTGATAGGGCTTTTTGTATCGATATTACGGGCATCCTAATTATCGATGTTAGAAAAATTACTAACTTTCTTACATTTATAGTTATCGATTGACTTCATCATATGACTTCATGTATTTAAACGTAGTGGTGGGTCTGATATATCGATATAACAGGCATCCTATTTGTCGATGTCAGTAAAATGACTAACTTTCCGATATTTATAGTTATGGAATATTACCATTCGTTACTATGGTTTCGTATAAAATGTTCCTTACCATGAAAGCGAGGAAACCTTATCAAGTTATCACGATTTAGTCATTGTCCCGAACAAAGCAATTAATTTCAAAATTTAACCAAATTCAATATAATACGCACGTGGCATATAAAATACGTTATTAATTAACAAGACCAAAGTTATTTGATGTCAAGGCTTTTCACCATTTTCCATTAGTTCCGAGTGACCTTCAAACAAGGCGTATTTCACAAGCAAGGGCACCCCAAACTATTACTTTTGACCTTATTGTTACAAATCTTGTTTTCGTAATTACCAAAGATTACTTTGTAACGACTTTATTTATAATAAGTATACTTAAGCGGAGAAAGTATTGCCTACCGAAATAACTCTTAAAAAAAAACAACCGACTTCCAAAAAAATACAACAAAGTGTAACGTTAATTTCGGAAGTCGGTGTCGTTGGTTCCGCATTTTCGTTTTTGACACCGACTTCCGAAATTAGTTATTTTTTACTTTGTAGTGTTTTTTTGGAAGTCGGTTGTTTTTTTTTTGTAAAAAGTTTTCATTTTTCACTTTTTAATTGTACATACCCCACATAAATTCAAATTAACACTAGTGTATTAAAGAATTGAAGACGCCAGCTAGAAGAATCATCAAAATTCGCATAGAAATGCCGGAAATGCAGTACATTTATGCATACATAAGAATAATTACCTAATGTATTATATACTAAAACCTTCCTGAAAGTATTTAGATCACATTAATGAATTATCAAAATTGGTTCATGGCGAGAAATCGTGAGACAAATCACATCGTCCTCTATACTATAAACTATATGAGGACCGCTCTAACAATACTATGAAGAGGAAGAAGTCGAATGGGACTTGTTTGACTACTTTTCTGCCTAAAAACCGGTCAATTTCAACCTCCTTCTTGCAAATAAAAAAATACGATGTTCGATTACGAAGATCATTGGACCGATAAATCATCTATTCCTGTATAAAAGGGACCGACATTTCACAATCGCAATGACAAATTTTCTTACAAAAGTACCACGAGAGAGCACAATGAGTAGGGTTTTCTTAAACCGATCCGCATTGTGGGTACCTCGATCGATCTATTACGTCGACTTCACAGACGTGATAGGAAAACGAATTTTTACAATGATCAATGATTTATGATTACTCATCATAAATCATTGATCATTGTAAAAATTCGTTAACCAAATTAATAATCTAAAAATGGTAAAGGAAAAAATGTGAGGAAACCGATCAAACCGATATGACCTAGAGACAAAAAAAGAATACATTTGACCTTCATCAACCCGTACTGGGTCTGAACGTAACAGCCCATACAAAAAAATACAAAAAATGTTTATTTCTTGTACTATAGTTATTTACGTTTTGTTGGTGAATGGCGCCTCCTTTTAAGCAGATAATGCCTGTGTTAGAAGACGCCGCTCTTTCTTAGGTAGCCTAAAGGTGATACAAAAATACTTATGACATTTTCAGTAAGTGTGTACGCATATAAAGTAGGAGGGGGTGTAAGTGTGAGAGTGGTGTGATGTGATGTGAGTGATGTGGTGTGGCTGTGTGTGTCTATATTAGTTCATGTGTTGAAGGAGTCTCAGATGTGTACTAGCACTTCGCCCGCGACTTCGTCTGCGTGTTTTCGTACCAAATTTCAAGTTTATTAACTCAACCAATAAGATTTTTCACACAAACAAAATCCCCCTTTTCACCCCCTTAAAGGTCGAATTTCCAAAAACCCCTTCTTAGTGCTCCCTTACATAATAAAAGGAAGCCGTATGCAAAATTTCACGTTCCTAGTCCTTGCAGTTTCGGCTGTGCGTTGATATGTCAGTCAGTCAGTCAGTCAGTTTCTCCTTTTATATTATTATATAGATGTAAATGGCTTTATCCAGTCTGTTAGTTTTTTTTTTACATTCATGTTGTTGGTCGAGATATATGTATGAATATTTGCCCGTTCTTTCCTACAGACAGGATGCTTGAGTCTTATCAGAAGGAACTTTAGGGGAATATATAATAAAGTCTAAAATGTTCATCTGCTGGTACACAGCTAGGCCTCCTCTCTTCGAGAGGGAGTGGGCTAATAATCTACCACGTGGGCCCAGTGCGGGTTGATAGACGTCACATGTCTCGAATTTTTTGGTCTAGAACAAGCCGGTTTTCTCACGATGTTTTCCTTCGCCGTTTTGAGAGCAGTGGTGATGAAATTAAAAACTCAAAAACGTCTGCCTGGGTTCGAACTTGAGACGTACAACTCGTAAGTCGACCACTGCTCTTCAACCGTACTGGATCCGAATGGTGGATAGTTCCCATTCTTTCCTATAATCCTTCTACTTGGACTCAAGCATTTTGACTGTGTTTGGGGAATAATTATAATAATTAAATTGTTTTTATTATTTTTTTATATTTTTATTTCTACTTCTGAATAAATGGACACAAATTTAGGTTTTCGTTCCTACATAAAAAAAAAACAAAAAAATAATAATTAATCAGTATACTTATTATAATTTATTACTAGCAGACCCGGCCACGCGTTGCTGTGGCTTACGTGGTGGTTTACCTTATTATAAATTAATGAATTGTTGATTATAAATTGTGATATAAACTATCCTATCTTTCAGATTGGATGAAACTGTACATAATTACCGTGCAAAATTTTAATAAAACCGGTTCAGTAGTTTAGGAGTGCATTGCGGACTAAAACGTGACACGTAATTTATATATATTAATAATAATAAGATAATAATATATAAGATAAGAAAGATTAAGCAAGGTGTTAAAGGACTTAACTTTAACTAAGCATAGATAAGCACAGTTGTTTAAAATTTAATAAAAATATTTAATTACTCAGTTTGTAATTACCTAATATTAAGCTGTGTGTGAAATAAAGTGTTTTGAAATAGAATGTCTATTGTGTAGATTACATTACTAATTAGAGAATGAAGTATACGATAAAAATAGAAATACTAAAAATAGAAAATGTTTGAAATTCCATGCTTATTAATAAGTTTTATAATTAGCCAGTTTTGAAAAAACGCTGAAATAAATAAGGAGTGAAATAAAATTGGAACGACATGTTTATACTGTTGATAATTTCGTTCCTACCTATCGTTGACAAGTATATTTATAGATAATCTATACAAATAAATAAAGTTTTTTATGGTCAAATTTCATTACATAAATAAAAAAAACTAGAAAGTTTAAGTACAGATATTTAGAACAAAAAAAAAAACGATTTTTTTATAGGTAATCTGTCTGTTTGTTCCGGCTAATCTCCGAAACGGTTGGACCGAATTTGACGGGACTTTCACTGGCACATAGCTGATGTTAGAAAGAACTTAGGTTAAGTTTTTTTATTTTAGAAAAAGGATCAGGGTTCCGCTCAAAAAAAATTTAACCTATGAAATCCAATATATATTATTTACCTTTTGATACCAATCGATAACGGATTTCGATAAAATTTTGGCAAGGAGATAGATTGCATCCTGGAGAAGGATATAGGCATCCTGCGGGGTAATTGCGTATCACACTATTAGTAGCAATGGGTTTCATTTTGACAGATCAACAACGTTCATTGCGTTTTTTACATTGTTGAGCAGACACATTT
Source organism: Globia sparganii (assembly GCA_949316385.1). NCBI lineage: Eukaryota > Metazoa > Arthropoda > Insecta > Lepidoptera > Noctuidae > Globia > Globia sparganii. Next base: position 5,743,729 of record OX438667.1, read on the forward strand.
TCGAACATATGAAGCAATGGATTAGCAATATGCTTTAAAATGATTCAAATCGAGATCGATAGTGTGTTTCGCAATTAGGGTGCTGGAGAAGGATAGTTTTTGTTCCGCTAGCACGTTCTTGAGGGATAATTTCCGACAACGACGCGGGCGAAGCCACAGGTAGAAGCTAGTAAACATTACATAAAGTCGCCCTTCCTGTTTGTCTGTGTGCCGGGTGACCGCATTGTTCTTCTAAAATACGCAATACATTTTGATGCGGTTTTCATCATAATTTTGAGAATTTATTCAGGAAGGTTTATGTGTATAATACATTGTTAATAATAATTATTAAGCTTAAAAAATATATTAAATAAATTTTGATGTTTTGTTAAGTCGCGGGTGGATCTCCTTTAACTGCTTAAAATTTAGAAACGTATAAAGGGTCGGTTTTTACCACAGTTTTCTTAGACCACAAAATATAAGATCAGTCAATCGATTTCTAAGAGTGTCACAAGGGGTACAGCTAAGACATCTATCACGAGAATGGGCTCATCTGTGTGAGCACTTTTAACAATTTACTGCGTACCTACCAATACTAATAAAGTCACGTTATATTACTGTTTTTAGTTCTAGACGTTGGAAAAGGAAGAAAAAAAGAAAATATGTTTATTTGCGGTGAACATGACGCAAAAAGAACAAAAATAAAATAAATAAAAGGTAGGGGGGGTTGTGGCGTTTTATTTCTAAAAAAATCAACTATAGGGTAAATTCGTTAGAGATGGCCGTACGGGAGAATTGGCCAATCAATATAATTTGCTAATTTATCACAAGGTGGCGCTGTATTTAGCTCAGTACGCTTCGTGCGCCGCCACGGAACAACATGAGAACAAACCCTTGCGCAAAAATAAATTGGCCTTCATTTCATTAAGTAGTGGTGAAATTTTATAGTAGGTTCGTATACCAACCGGAAATACAAATAATGTTATTACTTCTTTGTGTTTTTGTGAGTGTATTGTGTATCGTGTATATTTTTCTTCATTCTAACCTCAAAATGGTAAAGTACTTGTTAAAATTTTTAGTGGCCATCTCACCCGGAAAAAAAGGAGAGATGGCCATATAAAGTCAGGTAAAGATGACCATATCATTTAATGCTTTTTACACTATTTTAAAGCTTGTATTTTTTTGTTATAGATGCCTGATTATGCTTTCATTGGTGACTCGACTGCTATACCCAACTCCCTTTCAGTAAACCCTCCAACTGAAACGTTACCTGATCCAACAGATATGGAGGAGAATATTGAAAATGAATCCCTAGTAACACCAGGGACTTCCACTGAGCAAAATAGTAGCATGGATAAATGGACGCCTTCTTGAATTTTAAAAGACATATCCCCTATTCCACAAAAAGTTATAGAAGCCTATAAACGTAGCAAGCAAGTCGGTATGCTCTTGACATCGGAGAACCACATTACACTAAGAAAAACCAAAGAAGAAGAAAAGATTAAGAAGGAAAATAAGCGGAAACTTAGGCAAGAAAAAATGAGTTTAGTAAAAATGGAAGGGATGAAGACTGAAAAACGAAGCACAGCAAAAAGACGAAAAGCTGTCAAACAGATAGACAGAAGGTCTGAAAGTAGCACTAGTGAGGAGGAACCAATATTATGTGATACATCTGGTGAAGAAGACACAGAAAATGAAGCTGATAATTGTGCTGGATGTGGTGAAAATTATTATAAAACCCATCTTATTGGAGATTGGCTTCAATGTTTAATCTGTAATCTGTGGGTACATGAGAATTGTACACCTTTTGATGACATGTGCTCTAAATGTGGACAGAAGAAGAAAAAGGACCTCCAGGAAGCAGAAATCAAAGGAAAGGGGAAAGGCAGCGGCAAATTCAGTACCGGCCGTCTGTCCCGTACTACTACGGCCATCACCCCCGAATAGGTGAGACGGCCAGTTCTGTTTTTTATTAAATTAAAAGTTTTATGTATGTTCGTAATATTATAAACATATCTTTATGCTGATTTTTGAAAGACTGATTATTGTTGATTTTCTTAAAAATAAAAGTTTAATTATGATCTCAATATTTTCAGTTTTATTTAAGCCTAAAAAAACTATGGCTATCTCTAACGAATTTACCCTAATTTCAAATGCTTAATACAGGCCTTTTTGATAGGAATACGCCTAAACAAAGTTTTGGTCCTGGTCCTTGGCGCTAATTTTGTTTTAAAACCTACACCAATTTCATCTATTCAATACAGGCCAGCACACTAATTTCGTAATACACTATCAATCACAATCTGAATAATTTTGAAGGTTATTACTAATCCATTGCTCCAAATGTTTGAAAAAATTCTCAGCTCATCAACTTAAGTAATGCAATGAATGTTGTCGAACTGTCAAAATGAAAGCCATTCCCGCTGTTAGTGTGTTGCGCAATTACCTCGCTGGCCTTTTTGATTGGTATATACCTAGCCCTTTACTAATAAACGTATTATATCAGATGAATAGTTTCTTACCGATTTCTCTCTTTCATGCGTCAGTAATTTGTCTTTCGAAAGAAGAAGACAAAGCATTGTGTAACTATACAGACGCTATACAACGTTTATTAGTAAGGGGGTTGAACAAAAACAAAAAAGCGGGTTTCCATATTTGAAAAATTTTCATCAATGTTGCATGCCTTGAAAAAACCTAATCTGTTTTTGGTATTGGCGCCAAAAGTGTACGTTTCGTCATCATAAATCTAATTTGCAAGCAAGAAAGGAGTGACGACCCGTTAATTTATTAATAACTGCAAGGCGATGGATGTTTATAATATTAGAATGTATAATTAGAACTTGTGTAACACCGAATACATTTTATGTTGTGAACTTGTGATGTAATATTTGGTTTTTGTGAGCACAAATTCCTTGCAAAATGTTTCATAGATTAAGAGAAGTGGAGAAGATTAATTATTCTGGGAAGCAGATGCTGACATTTGTATGGCAAAATTACGCTAGGAAAAAGTAAATACTTTACTTAATAATATATTTTCTGCAGGGCTGCATAATAGTGTGCATGATATTTTAGCCAATCTTTTAAACTAATTTCGCAATCCCTTTTTTCATTTAGGTATTCATGAATATAAAACCCCTCAAAGTATTTAAAACGACCACAATACCAATAATTCTGGTACCGGCCGGTATCAATTTTAAACTCCGTTGTAGACGATTGCACATCACTAACGACAAGGTCTGAGTGCAATAGAATTGTTAATTTGTCGGGCCTAGGCGACAGTCGGGCGCACGCAGTCACGCACTATTCTATTAGTAGCTATATTTTGTAACCATTTAGGTATATGCGGACCGTACATTCTGTTTCTAAAATGAGAATTTGAAATTGAGAACTCTATAACAAGAGCATACTTAAGGTGATTCCTTCCTTAGCCCGCGAAATTTTGAATTTCTTCGTTTTTGCAAAATAGTTTTGAATTTCGCAGGCTTTTACCTTAAGTACCTATTGCTAAAGTAGTTTCACAAGTTCTCAACTTTAAATTCTCAATTTAGAAACCAGGCGTATGACTATGTATGAACGTTTATCGACACACGAAATAAACTAGTTTTTTAATTGAATTTCAACGTTGCATGGCTGCAACGAAACAGCCGGTAGATTCCGTAAAAATCTCACCGTGATAACTTAGGTGAAGTGAGCGTGAAGTGAGCTATCAATAGTGGGAAAGTGGGAATCCTTAACATCAGGTGGAGTGACAGCTCACTTCACCTAAGTTTTCACAGTGAGATTATTACAGAATAGCACTGCAATACGAAAATCACTTGCTAGGACCAATCAAAACGGTATTCTCAACGGTATAAGGTATAGGACACAGAATGAAGTGAGGTCTTCACACCTCACCAAGACAATTTCTGGTTGGACTTTAAAAGAGACTGTGACCTCTGAGCTTGTTTCGGATGTCGCATGTCGTGATCATTGATTTAATTAAAAAAAAAGTATTATTTAATACCGAAGTATAATATCCAGTTATCCACTGTGGCAACACTGTAAAAGTACCTACAAATTATTCATATTGTAACAAACTTTTTAAGTATGTATTTTCATTAAGGCAAATGAATGTACTATTTTACTTTGGCAACGGTTATTTTGGTGGGGCAAGTCATTTTGCAATGGTAAAATGTAATGAAGAATCAGTCATTACTGGATTGTGAAAGAGTACAGTGTTCCGGTTAAAAGCATTAGCAAGAAAAGAGTGTTTTCTTACGGTGCTCCTTCTCAGAGTAGTCAAATAGGACGCACCAATCTCATATTTTAGTTTAAATAAATATGTTTGACGTGTAAAAGCGTTATACAAACCCACTTAGTTACAGAAATAAAAATCGTTTATCATTTAAGACTGCGAAATCTTCACCTTGCAGAAAAGCTAACTTTAAAAACAAAAACCTACCCAAGTAGGTTATACACAGAAGGGTTTACACGTGCCGCGTCGCTACACGAACCTACATACACGTGCATCTACTTAAATGGGTTCTCTCGCTTCCGAGCTTCGGCTTCGCCAAACATTAAACATAACTAGGGTCTCATAAATCCTTCACAGGATTGCATAAACAGTTTGAATTCATATGCGATGTCGGAATAACCCGTCTGTGTGATCTTAGAGGTCGTTTGATGGTATTGCACTGGTTTTATTTGGCAACTTTTTACATAACCAGCCTTTAATAATCCACCACGCGGGCCCAGTGCGGGTTGGTAGATGTCACGTCTTCGAACTTGCAACTTTTTAATACTAATATTGTTTAAAAAAAAAAAAAACAATCATCATCATTGCAGACGTCTAATCATTGTAGAAGCTCAAACGGAACTGGGGCGGACATGTTTGCCGCATATGAGATACATGTGGGCTAACACCACCACAGCATGGGTCCAAGAAAACGTCTAACGGGATCGCGGAAAACCCAGACATAGATAGCGGGACGAACTTGACGCCTATATGAGAGATAGGTGCCTGCCGATCGATTCTGTAAAAATCTTACCGTGATTACTTAGGTGGAGTGAGTGTGAAGTGAGCTATCAATAGGGACAATCCCTAACATCAGGTGGAATGACAGCTCACTTCACCTTAGTTTTCATGGTGAGATTTTTACAGAATAGCACTGCTGGATCCAGTTGAGTGTATTGCCTTGCAGTGGGAAAATTCAGGCTGATTATTACTATTATTACATCATCATCATCATTGCCTCATTGGCAGCCTGGTTCCACCCATTGTCGAGTATAGGCCTTCTCCCTTTTGTGCCATCATTTGTGCATCTCAATCTGAATCATTTTGAAGGATATACTAATCCATTGCTTAATATGTTCCGAAAATGTGTCCGCTCAACAACGTAAATAACGCAATGAATGTTGTTGAACTGTCAAAATGAAACTCACTGCTACTGATAGTGTGTTACGCAATTATCCCACAGCAATTAATTATATTAAGTAAGTAATTTATTTACTTATTTGTCCCTAAACATGCTACATATTCATAACAACAACATCGTCATCTACTTAGCCATTTTCCAACCAAAGGATGTTAAGCCGTTGCTCCCGGCTGTCATTCGTGGATCTTTGACAGTCGTTACGGGTAGTCAGAAGCCCGAAAGTCTGACAACCAGTCTTACCAAGGGGTATTATATTGACTAGGTTGTGGAGGTCAGATAGGCAGTTGCTCCATGTAAAATACTGGTATTCAGCTGCAACCGGTTAGACTGGAAGCCGACCCCAACATAGTTGGGAAAAGGCTAGGCAGATGATCATCAAACATGCATCAAGTCAATTTATAAACAACTTGTTATTGAAACGACACGCGAATTGAAATTCACTGTAATACAGTTTAAGAATATTAATACGAATGATTCGCAACCGTTTATTATTCTATGTCGATCATCGCTTTATGTAATTGACTTGCAAGGTTAAAAATGAAGTGTTTTGTAAGTAGACTGAGTGGGTAAGCGCCTTGTCCACGGGGATTTTAATAAGTGTAGACTATTATTATGTAGACTGCAGTGATGGCACTGACCTCTATTATTACCACTGGACAGGCTGTTCCAAGCGATTGACAGCAATTTTTTTGTGTCTTTTTGAAGCGCCACTAGCGAGTGTCCAGAGAACTAATTTTGACGTATATTGCAAATGGCTGCGAGAGAAGTGTTTGTTTACTGTAAAGTAATTTAGTATTTTGAATTAATTTGGTTCGAATTTAATGTTATTCTTGATAAATGCATTATACAAAAGTTATCAAGAATGATAACTATATTTAAATACAACAAGTACAAGTTTCGACATCACTTAGTTTTAGTACCACAGACACTCGCTACGTCCGACAGCGCCAAAATGGCGATTATCAAATAGGCACAAAAGCATTTTGACAGCCGCCAGTCCAGTGGTATTAGTAGAGGTCAGTTAGTGATGGTATTAGATACAGTTCATTCGCAGTCATTTTGTATTACTCTCACAACTCAAAATCAAACTACAAAATCACAACTCCTTGTACCTAATAAATAACGCACACATCATCATCATCCGTGGCACCACATCGCTTGCCCGCGCTGTTACTTCGGTTTTGCTTTCTTTCTGACTATTTCTTTTTGCTCGGCTCTTAAGGGTTCTAACGTGATGTTAATAAAACCTTGTAGCCTTCCTCAAGAATTGGGCTATCAAACGCTAAAATATTTTTTTCTAATCTGACTGATTGTGCCAGAGATTAGCGCGTCCAAACATAGTGTTAAAAAAATAACCCGAAAAACTTTAAGAGGTGCTTTAACCTGAACAACTTTCAATATGGGACCAACACTGAAATCACGAAAAAAAAATGAGCTGTTTAAGACATTTTGGTCAAGTAGGTTAATTGAAGTTTTGTTAGAATGGTCGCTCTCCAGAGTTTCGTTATTTAAGGGGTTTATATAAGCGATGATTAAAATTATGTGACGTTTAAACGTCAAAAGTGGATGGTTAAACAGTCGCTAATCCAACTGAATTAACCAAAAAGACGAAACAAAATCATTACAACACAGATCCAATACAACTCTTAAAGCAATATACTACAACAATAAGCCCAAACACTCTTCAAAGGGAAAAAGTTACGACCCCCATGAACGCACCCACACTTGCGCACATGACCCAAATAAAACACAGTGACTTGCGAATAAGGAACCACACCCGCAAACACACACATACGGACGTCCATACATAACTTAACACATGTGTTTCAATCTGCACCCAGCATTCCCCATGAATACAGAACCAGCATATCTTGACAGACGGCGAAAATCAGAACTAAATTTTAAAATGTACAGACGCCAGCACATCAAGCTACCCGAAACTGTAAAATTTTCCCAATCAATCTTGAACCTTATGCTTTAACGATAATGTTGAAAATCTATTAAAGAAATTTGACAGATTGTAGTAGCTTGATGTGCTGGCGTCTCGCGTCTGTACTAGATGTGACGTTTCCTGTAATTTCTCTTGACAAGCAGCGCCACCCCACTCGTTCAACATACCTATGTATATTTATCTCTGGTCTTATCACTAAGGGCTGATTTTTCAATAGTCACATAACTTCTAACTGAAGAACAAAAATGTCAGTTTGATATATTTTCTATACAAAAGCTGTCAAATGTCAATTATTATTCCTCAGCTGAAAGTTATTTGACTATTGAAAAATTAGCCCTATAAATACAGGATTGTTTATTCGTTTAGTTACAGTAAATTAAAACAAGCAGTCGTGATAGGTGTTAGCAACTCAAGCAAGAACTTCTTAATTTAAACGGTTGACACTTTGGCAAACTGTGAAATATTAAGTGCTTTCACTGCTAATTGAAATTAAACTCTAGCGGAATGTTCTTAAGGTTCTGTTTGACTTGTGGGGGTTGTATGTACATTATGCTACAATTAGAGCGGTACTAGTTCACCACTGATACTTGTGCCCTGCTTTTTTACGGTTGATATAATGTAAGCGGTGTTTATTGTGTTTATACAGGCAAGTTATGTTATGAGTCTACGTTATAGTTGCGTTTGTTTTAAATTGGCACCGTCTGTGTAAAACATTAGGAAATAGTGAAGGAGCGGAATCTCAAGAATGTGTTGAACTATTATTTTGTGAGGTCTACAAGGTGGATTTTTGAGACATCACAGTCTGGATTTTCTGGTCTTACGTCTCTCTCTAACCTATGTTAGTCTAGAAGAGTTTTTCATCTATCACACTAATATTAAAAAGGCTAAAGTTTGTGAGTGTGTTTGTATGTTTGTTACTTCTTCACGTACAAACGGCTGGACCAATTTTTAGAAGATTTGGTATGGAGGTAGCTAACACCCTGGATTAACACATAGGATTTTTTATCCCGATATTACCACGGGATCGAAACTTATGCGGATGAAACCGCGGGGAACTGCTAGTCGATCATAAAAATAAAACGGTAGTAATATGTCTAGCTGACTTTACCATTTTTCCAAAATCTGAAAGTGCAGCTAGCAATTACTGGAAAGTTAAGGACATTATTTTTAGAAACAGCCCCATCTCAAATATTCACCCTGTTTAAGCGAACCCGCGGCCTGGGTATAATTTATGTCCTGTTGGAAACAGTCAGCAAAAGTGATAAGTATGCAGGTTCGTCGGATATAGTTGAAGTTTTATTAAGAAACCGATGGATGTCGTCGACTGAAATTTAATTTGATAAATGAGCTGTTTGTATTCTAAAAGTAGTTTTTATTCGAGAACATCCATAGGTTTCTTACTAAACTTAAACTATATCCGACGACCCTGCATAGTTATCTGTTTTGTTGACTGTACCTAGTACATTTATATTAAAAGTCATTTTAACGTCAATTATTTTATCACCACTTCTTTCAAAACGATGAAGGAAAACATCGCATCGTGAGGAAATCGGTGTGTCCTAAAAAAAAAAACAATTCGAAGACACGTGACATCTACCATCTCATCGAGAGGAAGCCTTTTTTTTTGTGGATGGGAAATCATCAAATGACCCCTCCCGCTCTGGGTGGAGCAGAAGGGAGTGTCAGACTCTTACTGACTAAAACCCACCCGTGTTCCTTCCTTAGCCCTTTGTGTTCCGGGGTAACGGTAACCCTTTCGGACAATCCCGCTGCAATCGAGAGGAAGCCTGTGGCCAGCAGTGGGAACATTATAGGCTGATTATTATGGTTTGAACAGCAAAAGCCGTTTTTAGAGTTTCCTAGTCAACAATGAGAATGACCCTTATAGTTTCGCCATATCCGTCTGGCTGTCTGTCTGTCTGTCCGTGCGTGGCCTAGATCAGAGACTGTTAGTACGCACGGCTTCACATCAAGCTATACATAACCAGTATAAGCTGACTTCTGATTGTACGAAAAACCTATACAATATGAGGTCAGCTAAAATTCAAAATGTATAGCTTGATGTGTAGCCGTGTGTACTAGAAAGCTATAATTTGGCATGGGTATACGCCGATAAAGTGGTCAAAACATCTTAAAAAAAATTGTTTTATGTTTCCTACCGAAAAATAATATGAGAGTAAGTATACCACTCAGAGCACTGATTTCAACCGCACTTGGAGGAACAGCACCTGAGCACTTCCACTAACCGCACTGAAACAAAATTTTGTAACGTACGTTTACCGTTATTGTTTTCAGTGCCCGAACGGCACCTACGTTAAATATTTTTTTAGTGATGGGATATGCATTTTTGTTCTAGGCATTATCAAGCAAAAGATATCGTATATTCAAGATAATATAAGTTGATTATTTGAAAAAGCCATTTATTTTGTTTTTATTTGTATCTACTTGAATTTGAAAGGCTAAGGTAGCCATGTTTGTTATCAGAGTAGGTACCGGTTTGGTTTTCCTTGTGAGAAACTGATAAGGTTTGCCGTTTCGAGTTTTTATATACCGTACCGGTTCTTTCCCGTTTTATTATTAGACTCACTACAACGCGACTTTTTGAAGAAGTTTAAAAATTCTCTATCGTTATCTCGCTACCAGTTCTACATGTTTATGGGTGATCACAAGGGTGCTTACATAAAGAAGAGGGTTTTCGGCCCGGACTCCCGGTACATGTCTCTGCAGGTTGATCTTCTGAAGGAAACGGTTACATGTTTTACCTGTTTCTTTATGTGTGAGCGCATAAGTTAATGTGGGAGTATTTAACTCGCACCGATCGGTCGGTACCGACCCGCACAGACTCGCCTGCACTGGAAACCTGTTTCTTGCAAGCACCCTAATGCGGTGCGTTGCGATTCTGGTAGGACAATTTCCATGAAGTTTTCATAGGAATTTTTCTAGTAGAGTTGCGTCGCGTCTATATGCGGGGGCCTTAATATAGGTATACGATCCTTGTGATGGATGGTCCAAGATAGTGTGGCCTTTCACTAAAGTCCTGGAAGTGCAATTAGATGCAGGAATTAAAGATACAATAAAAATACCGTAAAATTAATTAATATTTAAGTCAGTGGTTGTACGCCTATGCCTAATCCTTCAGGAAACGCAGGCGTGATATTATTTAATCTGCATTCGCGATTTATTTGCCAAAAATGTAAACAAATATGAGTATGGAAAAATAGCTTTAAATCCTACACCACAATGTTCAGTTTACGGTACAGCTTCAAACATTTTTACAACTTTTTCAATAGTGCTAGTCACTCTGAAATCAACTTAATTGCCATTAAAACAAATATCAACTTTATAAGTTGATATTTGTTTAACTTGAAATAATATTAATTTGAAACGTAAGTTTTAATAGATTTTGTTTGTTTTTGTCAATATGTGGCAACTTTCAGTTTTATTCAACCTATTACGCCCAAAGGTGGGCAAAAGCCTTTCTTATAACCTTCCACACCTCTATGTCGCTATTTCTAACCATATTCTAGATTTTTTTTTTTTTGCGGGAGGGACCCGTGGCTAAATAATAACAGCCGCACAGGTCGATCGATCAGGTTAAGCTACGCTTGGCGCGGTTGGTCTGTGGATGGGTGACCATGCTTCGGAGTCGTTACGGGTAGTCAGAAGCCCGAAAGTCTGACAACCAGTCTTACTAAGGGGTATCGTATTACCCAGTAACTGTGTTGTGGAGGTCAGATAGGCAGTCGCTCCATGTAAAATACTGGTATTCAGCTGCATTCGGTTAGACTGGAAGCCGACCCCAACATAGTTGGGGAAAGGCTAGGCAGATGATGATGATTCTAGATTTCCTGCGGGGGCGCACCTCCCTAATTGATAAACACACGGCATTTTGTAAATAAAAATGCCGTTGAAAAGGTTAAAATAACTAATTTATTAAATTAGTAACTGGAGCATAATAAAGCTTATACAAAAGGGTAAAAAACGGCCAAATGCGTGTCGACTCGCGCATGAAGGGTTCCGTACCACCGTATTTAACACTAGGTATTAAAAAAAAAACACGTTTCTTGTATGGGAATTATTTGATTTTTATTTTATTAAGTATCTGTTGTTAGAGCAGCAAAATAAAGATTGGCAGAAATACACAGTCAGTAAAAATTTCAACTGTCTATCTATTACGGTTCATGAGATACAGCCCGCTTACAGACAGGTCGCACGCTTAATAATAAACCGCAATAAGACAAAACTTCACTTTTTTGGGAAATCACGGTCAAAGTTTAATGCATTGTCGCGCGCTTTTGTAGAAAAGAGAGGGATGATCTAACAATCGGCCATTTTGGTTTGTTTCGCATGGTGGGATTGTACCTATAGATTCTTCAATCGGAGTTAGTTCGTTTTATTAAAAAAAGTGGGAATCCTTAATTTTTGACATATTCCGGTTTATTATTAAGCGTGCGAGGTGGACAAACAGTGGAGGCACAGAGGTACAGAACACTAAAAAATGTTGCTATTTTATCGCCGAAATATTTAAAGTTCACATTATTCGTGCTAATATAGTCCACATTGTTATTTTTAGACTAAGTAGAGCAGTTAACAATTTTCCAAATGAAATACAAAGAAAACACAAAGTCGAGCTGCTCATTCTCCGTCACGTTATGTTGAACTCGGTAGGTACTCACGAGCTAAGTAATTACATGTAGGTGCCTATAATGTTGAAGTAATTTCATGCAAAGTTTTAGCCACATCTGGGTTAATAGAACGCAACCAGCTGATGTTTTTAACTTTATCTTCATGCCTTTGTGGTTTTTAAGATATTATTCGTGTTCCCTCACTTAAGGGCCTATACTACCTCAAATAGCTTAGCATGATCCTCCGTTATGTCGAAAATACTGCAGCATTAATTTTGAAATAAATATATGGTAAAGTTGAGGATTAATGTTAGGTCTTATGTTAGACGAAAACACGATTTCATAAAATTTTCTCGATAGAAAAAAATTCCAAAGTTACCTGCAGATGGCTGATGGCTGGGAGAAGGTTACTAATGAAGATGAGGACAAAACTCAATTAGATAGTCATTTCCCTGATTCAAAATGTTGCAGGTTGTATATTTGTGTTGTACAGAATACAACAAGAAACTCCTTGGTTATTCAGGCAAACCTAATAGACTGTTGTTAACATTACATAATCTGTGGTCGAACGAGGCCACTGAAGTTGGCAACACTTCCCGGAACAGCCAACTTCACATCCGTGCGGCCGCCCGCCGCCGCCGCCCGCGCCGCGGCCGATTACCGATTATTGCGATACAACCCGGCACCGTCAACACCACGTAAAATTCCAAACTGTAATACTTATACTTACACTATACAAGTTTTCCATATACATTTTTAATGTGCCTCCTACAACCTGTAAGACTGTTCTAGGAGTCAGTGGTCCAATTCTGTTTTTCGCCTAATCTTCCATCATCTTCTTTTTTAAAAGCTAAAAAAGCTTTTAAAAAAGAAGGAGATGGAAGGTATTCCGGAGAACTGACTTAAAAAAAAATATATTGACTGAAAAAAAAATAGCAGAATCAGCTTATAATGGTCCTGGAAACCGGCATGTCCTAGAAACAAAGATTCGAAGACATGTGAGATCTACCAACCCGCACTGGGCCCGCGTGGTGGATTACGGGCCACTCCCTCTCACAGAGAGGAGGCCTGTATCCCAGTAGTGGGAGCATTATAGGCTGATTTTGCAAGCAGCTGTCTGGGTTCGAGCCTATAACTACCACTAAGCCACTATTGCTCCCAAGACTAGATTATCATTAACCTTTTAATCGCCTACGTCGGATTAATCCGACAAATATTTTCGTGCCCTTTCGCCAGAGTCGTATATTTACGACCAAATACCACAGCTCGTTTACTCTGTTTTCTTATTAACCCTTTGACCGCCACGGTCGTGTATACAGGGTGCATTTGAAATCATGGGCATTATTTTAACCTAAGGTACTACTTATGATACTAATTGCATTAGGGCTACTATTACGCAAATCAAAAATATTATTAATGCAAGTATGGAAAACCTTAAAATGTAGTAAGTCATACAAAGTATCAAATTAGTTGCGCTTCTCGATAGCAAATGCGTAGGTACACTACGCCGTACGCGCGTCATTGGGCGTGAATTCTTTGACCCCGCCCGACTCACGTGACATTCGTAAGTTGCCAATGAATTGATTCATAATAAATTCCAATTTTCCCTTCGTACTTTGCCGGCTTAGGACGGTCAAAACTACGTCAACTAACATACATTAAAAAAAAACATTTACGTACCTAGCTTGTGGATTGTTTTGAAAAAACCTTATTTGTCGGTAAAGTGACAGAGGGTAAACGGGTGCTCTTCCACGAGCTTGTGCATGTGCTGGCACGTGAAAAGACGAAAAATCCAACAGGTTCTGAGTGGTTCTGGTGGAATGAGACCCCGTGAAGGAATAGGGTCGTTCGGGTAGCGCCGATGGAACATTTCACGAGTTCATACTAAATTTCTTGTGCGATCGTAAATTACAACCATTTGTGGGTATTGTTGGTTGGTGTACCTAGCCTGCACATTACGCGGTCGAGGCATCGTGTACACAAACACACACACAAGACACAACTACTACACTAACACTTAATACACTGCAATCCAAGCACCGTATGACGCGAGCGGCGAGTACGGCGATTACGTCACGGGATCAATAAATCAATTACGCGTCAATGCACCTGCGCAGTCGTTATGACACTGGTTCCGGGTTCGTGACTTCGTGTTGCGGCGGGAAGCATACCCCGCGCGGGGGTGATATTCGTATTTTTGCGAGTGAGGGAGTGGGACGGAGAGAGTTCAGGGAATCCCGCCGAACGGAATGTCTTGTAGCCCATTGTTATTATTACTTGTAAGGAAAAACCCGCGCGCGCGCAGGTGATGTTTGTTTACATTTCGCTTTGCGCTGTACTGCGCTTTAAGATTTTGATATTTCAACAATTATTGGCGTTAACGAAGTATTTTGTTTTAATTACTTTAAGTGTTTATTTGCAATAATAAGCCTTGTGCAATTTGACTTACTACATTTTTAAGGTTTTCCTTACTTGCATTAATAATATTTTTGATTTGCGTATTAATAGCCCTAATGCAACCAGTATCGTGAGTAGTGCCTTAGGTTAAAATAATGCCCATGACTTCGATTCCACCCTGTAGACGATAAATGAAAACGTGCCCAACACGACAATGCCGACAAGAAAACACCATGTTTTAAGTATAAACACAGAAAACTGAATTTAGTTTTGTTTATTTTGTACTGAAAACATGGTGTTTTCTTCTCGGCATTAGCCGAGGTGGCGTGTTGGGCACGTTTTCATTTGTCGGCTATACACGACCGTGGCGGTCAAAGGGTTAGTTACGCTGCATTCTATCAGGTTATTTGAAAAACAAAAATCGAATCACTGTGCCTGGCGCTGGGGGCACGGCAACTGATATAAAGTCTGGCGGTTAAAGGGTTAAAAGAATCTGTAGGTATTTCTTATGGAAACCTCTTTACGATCATTATGAAATTATCATCTGAATTTCTGTTTTAGAACACAATCGTACTACCGTAAGCAAACGCATATGAAAAAGGTGTTTAACTAATATTATGAGCATAAAGTAGTAAACTAGTAGAAAAGTAGGTGACCAAGTTTTAAAAAAGCAAATGGAACAATTGAAACCGGTATTACAAAATCTAATTTGTTAAATGTCGTGTGCAATGGTGCATCGAGAGTACCTAACTAGTATTGTGTTACGTAAAAGTTTAAATGTCCCTGAACTAATAATGAACTACATAGCTATTCACAACCACTCGATACGCTTCCGTACCGTATCGAACATCAATCAATGTTGTCGTAGGAGTCCTTTAAACGCTGTTCACAAGACCAAAACCCGAAAATTGTGTCAATTTAAATCAAATAGACGACCACTATTCTTCGGATAGCTGTTTGCTGTCCCCCGGCAAGGCAAATCAGGTTATTGAAATGTGTCATTTTCGATACGATAGCTTGTCGTATGGTTGTGAATTAGAGTGCTGATCACCTTTTTGAGCAAAGCATATTTCCTACATAGATCCATTGACTGTTGTGTACTGTCAATGAACTATATAGATAGTGTTGGGTAAAAAAAGAATAGAAAGAAAATAAAGAGAAAAATAGGTTTATTTGTCACAGAAACACGTGCATACAAAAAAAACAAACACTTAACTGGAAAAAAAATAACAAAAACAGATCTATAATCAGGCAGATAGTCCAGAATATGGTACCAGGGACTTCGGTAACTTTTTCGACAGGTTTTTATGTCGGCTTTTTCAACACGGCGCAGGTTTGCCATATGTTACGTCCATGCCTGGTTTGTTTATTTTGCTGTAATGCCAATAAACGCATTTTTCTTTCTTTCTTTAATACGCTAGGCCTGCTCAAGGTCTAATGTTACCACAAACGTGCTGAAGAATGTTCTTACTCTTTTGAACCTTAATTTAACCTTGGTACCTGTGTTTTTCAAACTCTTAGGGTTGGGATAATTTTACTCACTATCTTTGTCTTTTCAGAAGTTTTCATTTTAATATTCTTTTCTGTCAATTTATCGCGTGATGTCTCACTGCTGGGTACGTCCAGCAGTGAGATATTACGAGCTAAATAGATCCTTCTTTCCATTTCCCTTTTCCACACACGTCTGCCTTCTTTCCTTTAAAGGTCGCTGCACACAGTCGACGTGACGTGCCGGGGCGTGACGTGGCGGGGCGGCGACGCGGCGCTGGCGCGACGGCATCGGTCACACTGCGGGCGCGATCACGTCCCGTCCCGCAGCGCCCATTCGTACAAACATACGTCGAGCACGAACACCCCCCCCCCCCCTACCGTAACGTAACGGTGTGGCGTCGTCCGTAATATGTAGTTCATTACAACTGCTCAGCATCGCGTCGCCGTCCCGTCACATCACGTCACGTCTGTGTGCAGAGACCTTAACACAGTTTATTATACTGTGCCTTTTGGCAAGAGTCAAGTTCGTCGGTCTGTCGCGAACGCGATAAGACATAAAATGTCAAATAAAACAAAATGTACTTTGTTAGCTGTTGACGTGGTGCTATTGGTGTTTACCGTAAGGGCTACCGCATACATAAAATGTTTAGTTGAACAACTATTTTTTTGTGTTTCATAATTTTATAGGAATGTACTGCATGGAACTTGCGCAAACTGTCAACAAGATAGTTATTCGACAAAAAAAACCAACCCAATCGATTTGCTTTTGATTAAATAGTTGGACAACTATCGACCAAACGCATAATTTGTATTTCAGTGTACCTATTAATGTGCGCATGCATCAACTAAATAGTCGATCAGCGACTATCAGTCTGGAATGGAATTAATAGACATTGTATGTAGTCTTGAACGTTGCCGAAAGAAGACTGGTCGGTTTCTTTAGGAGATAAAAAAAATCGACGATTGACTAATCAATTGTATGCGCAACTCCATCGACTAAATAGCTTAGTTGTGTGGAATTCACGAGAACTATACAACGCGACTAAACAGTTTAATCGATGTAGAAGTTGTATGTATGCGCTAGGCCTAACACCTATACATTCCTTTAAGAGAGTTTATGTAATCTAAGTAAAAGTTCCCCTCTACCTATTGTTTATGTCTCTCCCCATGGCATATTGTTCCGTCACTCCGATGATATAGTGACTCACCCTCCCATTGCTTCTAAAAATAGCTGGTTTACGTTATTTATTCTTGGAGAAATTCATTACATAACATTCGTTCAAAGTTTCTCACAGGTTTCCAAGGTTTACACGAAGTGCTATGGATACATCCATTGCTCAGGATAACAAGGGCACAATAGGCTAGTTTCCACCATCAATAAATTGAAAATCTATTTAGTCCGTCAGTTAGAGTATTGGAAAATAATGGACACGTATTTTTTGTTTTTGTAAATCAATGAATATTGACAAAGATAAAACGCATCAAAACTCGCGAGTGGGGCTCGTGACGTCAGAACGCACTAAAAATTATACCAAGGTGTGACGTATTGAAAATTTTAAAAGCGTCGTATCTTCGTTAATTTTGGTTTACGTAACAAAAGAAAAAATACGGGTCAAATATTTTTTCATAATTTAACTGACGGACTAATTAGATTTTTTCAGTTGACAAGCCTATTAAGTATTTTCGAAAGCATATTTAAATGTCATTATCTGCCTTTGCCCAATTACGTTGGGGTCTGCTTCCTGTAGAACCAGATCCAGTTGAATACCGGTATTTTACATGGCCTGACTGTCAATGGCTACCGCGCTTGCCTAGTCTACCACAACCTATTAACTGGGTAACACGGTAGCCCGCTTACTTAAATATTCAAGGACAAAATCACACCGTTCGTTCATTTGACGACGGTGAATGGGAACACTCTCATTCATCACATAATTATATGCATATACATGGCATACAGAATACAGACCATATTTACGAGTCTAAAAATGCGTTTTCCTACATAATCGAATCACGTTCGCCTGAAAAACAACACAGAACCACCGGCCAGCAATCGGCTTGTTTGCCAGCAGGTGAGTGTGTTACCTGACTTAGAAAAGTGTAACATCGAATAACACGTCCCCGTAAAATACGTATTATTGAAGTTAACTCAAAAACTACCCAAGCAAAGTTAATAAAATGTATATGGGAGTGGTCCCAAATATTTTTTTAACGGATAGAGTATGCCTCAGGAGTGGTCCTGAGTAGAGATGGATTTTTGCCTGGGCATTTTGGGACATATTGAGTAAATGCCCAATAAACGCCCAATAATTGCCCTGCTTTGGTACGTTTATTGGGCGTAAATGGACGTTTATTGGGCATTTACTCAATATGTTCCAAAATTCCCAGGCATAAACCCATCTCTAGTCCTGAGGCATACTCTATCCATTAAAAAATACTTTTTAAAATCGATTTACAACTGTCGGAGACATCGCGTAACATACTTACAAGAACAATTTCGTTTACTTGAATTTTTACCAGTAATTTCACCAATCTGAAAGAAGATCCTTTCAAATAAAAACATAATTTTGCAAATCGGCTTATAAATAACGGAGTTCTGAGGTAACAACATGAAAAATACCGTCGACACGAAAAGAATTAAAGCATATTAGGTATGCCATTATTTGTGGTGAAACATTGATGAAACTTAGTAAGTTATTAGTGAATTTTATTCTAGTATTATATGTACACAAACATATCATGTAACACTGCAATACGGCATAATTTACACTATAATTAGCCACAGATACGCAACCACGATGCTTGAAATAATTGTATGACATACGTAACGTCTCAATAATGGCAGTTATACGCGATAAATATACATAGATATGGAGTGAAATTAGAAACAGGGCTATCGTATTATCCACCAGATTCATACTATCCTACTTCCTACTAATATTATAAATGCGAAAGTTTGTGAGGATGGATGGATGGATGTTTGTTACTCTTTCACGCAAAAACTACTGAACGGATTTTGATGAAACTTTACAGTAATATAGCTTATACATCAGAATTTTTATTCCGTTATTGCCACAGGATCGGCACTTATGCGGGTGAAACCGCGGGGCGCTGCTAGTATTATTATAAATGCGAAAGTAAAAATGCCTCATCTCTATTTTTATTAGGGAAATATTCAACTGATCCTATAAGAAGTTATTGGCATTTTAATGATGTAGGTACACATTTTGAAATTAATGAATCTCTTAAAACTTTTTGGGCTTCTAATGATGTGGAGGTTTCCGGCGACTGGAACCGCATTTAACTGGAACCGCGGTCCTAGTTGCCGGATCCATTTAATTTAAATATTTTTATTCAGGCGACTGAGACTTCTGAGGCCTATTGGCCTCGTATAGGACTTTTTGTTTCATTTTTCTTTTTGTTACTTTTTTAATTTTTTTAGTTTTTATTTTAGTATTTTAATTTAGACTGTGTTTAATTTAGTTTGTGATCCTCCTGTACGAGTCGCAATAAATACTTTTTCTTTCTTTCTTTCTTTCAATACATTTTTTAAAACTTTTTGATTCAAAGATAAATTATATTTTTTTTTTTTTCGTTTGTTTGTACTGTTTTTGGCTTGAACAATATATATTTTTTTATTCATTTTTATGGGTGGTCCCAGTCGCCGGAAGAAAAATATCAAAATTAAATAGATCCGACAAGTGGGACCGCGGTTCCACTTAATTGCGGTCCCAGTCGCCGGAAACCTCATGATGTGTACACTTTTTATCATAACAGAGCTTCTCTTTGTAATTCCTGGTATTTTCCACAGTTGGTCGCAGTAACTAAGCTATAACACTCCGACCAAACGGGTTAGGTTATAGCTGTGACCAACCACGCGGCCATTATCTAAGTTAGGGCACCCCAAACAAATGGGATAGGTTGCAGGTGTAGGAGGGTAGTTTTAGTCAGTAAGAGTCTGATCACCCCAGGGCGGAGACATCACAACGACACACTATCAACCACAGAATCATATATACTAATACAAATTTAAAATTAATAGCGTAATTAACTCATGAATCAGCAACCTTATGTGTAAACAGTTTTGTGTACCTTTTGCTGCGACTGAACACTGTCTCCCAAGATACAGACTCCTAGCCTAGTTTGGGATTCAGTATCAGTACATATATATTGTAATAAACATCCCAAAACTGTCCATAATTAAGTACCAATGTTGAAATTTTTGTGTCAATAAACAATTTTTTTTTTTTTATCCATGAGGATTTCCAAACCGGTAAGCGGTAAACGGCAGCGGCCAGTGCGTGCTACATCCAATTTTGTTATCCTAGTTATTTAGGTACTATTTTTAAGACCCTAAAATGGGTATTATTAGACGTTCACAAATGAGCTTTTAGATTCGTTATGTTAGAGTTAAGTAAAGTTAAGAGTTAAGTTCGTTATGTGAGAATACAAGCCTGTTTGGTATCTGTACAGGTTGTCAACCAAACTCTAATTCATTTCTGTGGTTTAACTACTCAGAATCAAGTTAAAAGTATTACATTTGAATAATAATGGCACCACTAAGCACGTGCTATTGATTATCAATGAGAAGGAAAACCACAAACATCATTAAAATGTGAGTAAACTCATGCTGTACCTATGCGATTACTATTGAAGTTGCTGAGGACAAACAACGATTACTCAGTTTTAAATTGGACGTAGTTATGCAAAAAGAATCCAACCCACAACATGACCGAAAATGAGTTAAGTAAATCAAACTGCTTGTCAAGGTCTATATTTTCGATTATCAAAAACCATCCAAGTAAAATACGAATTTTTAATGTCAAAATATTCGTATTTTACTTGGATTGTTTTTGCCTGCTGTGTTTCTTCGATGCATGGGAGTTCCAGTGCCTTAGACATCTTTTGGGCACGCTCGTTCCATCATAGACCTCATCAATCGCTTTCCATCAGGCGTGATCGAGATCAAGAGCGGGCCCATTCATCAATAAAAAAAGTCCCCTATAATAGGGGGCGAAACTATTGCCATCAACCGAGCACAAATTCAGGCTCCGGGAAGGGGCCCGTAAGGGCCGAAGCCCGCCGGGGCAGCGGGATTGTCCGAAAGGGTTACCGCTACCCCGGAACACAAAGGGCTAAAGAAGGAACACGGGTGGGTTTTAGTCAGTAAGAGTCTGACACTTCCTTCTGCTCCACCCAGAGCGGGAGGGGTCATTTGATGATTTCCCATCCACAAAAAAAAGGACTCGTCTGCTCCACCGGCCATCGGTCCTTCGACAAACATGGCCAGCCCACTGCCACTTCAGTTTGCTTACTCTGCAAGCTATGTCGGTAACTCCGGTGCTTTTCTGGATAAAAAAACCGCGTGGACCGGACCGTGGATGGCGGACGACCTAAAAAAGGTGGCTGGGGTGGACTGGATGCGGAAGGCGGAGGACAGGGTGTTGTGGCGCAGTCTGGAAGAGGCCTATGTGTAGCCTTCTTGTCATAGTCATGACGTGCAGCCGTCGACTATCTCTGCTTTGTGCTCATTTATAAAGATATTTTTTTTGTTTTTATTATATATCCTGTCATTAGAATTAATTATCTTTTTGTTTGCACGTGTTTCTGTGACAAATAAACCTATTTTTATTTCTTTCTTTCTATATCCAGCAGTGGACTGCGATAGGCTGAGTTGATTGATTGAATGACTTTACTATTCTATTGTCGATTTCCGAATTCGCAGTTGCAGGTGAGTGGTTCATAATAAAGGCTCCTCAGACAGGCGCGACGCGACTAGTAGAACAATTCCTACAAAAATTTCTAGGAAATTTTTCTACCAAAATCGCGCCGTACCGTCGCGTCGCGCCTGTCTGCGGGAGCCGATTTGTTAAGAGTGTTTTATCTTTAAACTTACATGTATTCTTAATCATTCGATCATTATTTTAAATATATTCATAGACCCGTGCCATTATATTACGTATAATAGGCGTGCACAGGTAAATTGAAGGAACTTATTCATAGTAACTAGGTAATTATTTTTATCGGAAAATTATGTGTCAATTAACCTAGAATCATGATAAGTATGATAACATACATGAGCAGTGGTGACCCAGTGGTAAAGACTTACGAGTTGTAGGTCGTAGGATTGAACCCAGCCAGGCGCTTTAGTTTGTGTAAATTATTTCATCACTACCGCTCGCAAAACGGCGAAGGAAAACATCATGAGGAAACCGCCCCGTTTGATGGAATACGGCCCACTCCCTCTCATCGAAAGGAGGCCTGTGTGCATTAGGAATATTACAGGCTGATTACGGATGATAAGGTTTGTGTTAGAAAGAAAAGAAGTTTATTGGGACACAGTTCGTGAAACAGTTAGTAGGGTGCCTAAGTTTTACAAAACCATCTGGTAGTATCCTACTTCAATTTATGCTAAATCGTCTTTCGTTTACCAAACTCGTTGATGGCTATTTTAGATTTTGTGTGGTATGACAATAATTACAGTCACAATAAGTAACTGTTTTTTCCGAAACTATATCTTTTTGCTTAATTTTCAAATTTTTTAATCCCCTAGTGGAATTTATATATGAGTATGTCTGTGGCATCATAGCGGGCCCTAGCAGAAAATCAGCGCTGCGGTATTAATTTTTAAAATATCGCAGCATTATGCTGATATAGGAACTGATCAACTATCTTAAATTCAGTTTTCATTATATAGGTACAACGTGTATGTATGTACATAGATCATAAGAAATAAATAATTAAATTTGACACCATTTTGACACATCAGATAACATTTTATACAATAACCACTTATGCAATCAAATTGAAGATATCTCTCCGTCCTACTTTCACATATTCAGCGTTACCATGTGTAAAAAGGACAGATATATTGCAAATTCTACATACTTGCACGACTGGTTCCACCGTTTGGCTCCTCTCGAGGTGTCAAGGCTTCGCGAAGATTTCACTTTCAATCGATTCAATAGGTTGCCGCTTCATAGATAAAATATAATCGATTTTATAAATATCTTTTTTTATATTTGTATTGGTACAAAAACAGCGTAATCTTGAAGATTAAATGTGCAAATCCACTTTTAATGATAATAGTAAATCATTATTTTCAGACCATAGATACATAACATACGAGTTAGTTAGTTGTTTTATGCCTATCTCAAAATGCATCGTAATTCTTAAGTTTTTTACTACTATTACATAAGTACTACTGGTAGAGAGATGAATAATTTGGAAATGTCAAAGAGTAAGTGTAGTTTCTTGCCGTCTCTTCTCCATAGGAAACGACCGATTGGAACCGTGCACCTAGCTTCTGACCTTTTATACGTGCCCATGTTGTTTTCTGTGAAATAAAATAGTTTTTGATTGTGATTAGAACGGGTGTGTAAAACACCATTGGATGTGCTATTAAGACATACACATTGGATGAGCTATTAACTTCTACAGGGCAAGTTTATACAGGCTGATCCAATTTTTTTTGTGCCTAGAACTCTCATGGATTCACGAAAATCTGTAGTTTAGAAGTTGTAATTTTTTAAACTTACTTTCTTAAAATCTGTACTTTAGACATGTACCTATAGACTTTCTAGACGTTATCGTTATTGCATTTAAGGTGAGTAAGTACTACAACGTCAAAAAAAATCAGCTGTTCCCTACATTTATGTTCGTCAAAATATAGGGAACACCAGATTTTTTTTCGAGATTTCGGGTTTGGTCCCATAGTAAAAGTTGTTCATAATGACGAGTACAATGACCCCCTAGAGTTATGGTATATGAAAAAAAAACACGTTGTAAATACTCACATCAAAAGTGTCTAGGGATCAAGAATTTTTATGCGGATTTCTTGAGATTGAGATGTGGCTTTGTAATAAATTTATGATTTTATAAATTTATATGGATCCTTTTTGGTGCATTTCATAATTTGAATCAGGAACTGTGAATCAAATTCGAGTAAAAGATGAAAATCAGCTGTCAATATTTTCCCTATAAAAACATACAACGCATTGAAGACATTATTAGTGCTACTGTTTCCCTACTACTGATTAAAACCAACGTTATTATGGAGCGGCGACGTCATTTAAGCAGGGAAGAAATGCTCAGAGCCGTGGGAATGATAGAAGCTGGTTCCCGGCAACGTACTGTGGCTTTAGCTCTGAATACAAGTCAGAGTGTTATCAGTCGACTTTGGACACGTTACCGAAGCACTGGTACCGTGGCTGAGCGCCATGGAGGACGGTATCGCTGCACCACACGGAGACAAGACCGATACATTCAAATCTTAACTCGAAGAGCTCCAACAATAACGGCCATGATGTTAGCCGTGAGGCTTCATCACTCTTCAGGGAACTTAATTAGCGACCAAACAGTCAGAAACCGCTTGCATGAAGTGAACCTTCATTCCCGAAGACCGCTACGGGTACCACCTATAGCAATGCACAATCGTAGGATTCGATATCAATGGGCTCTTGAACACAGAAATTGGGCAGAAGAACAATGGCGTTTCGTGTGCTTTTCTGATGAGTCTCGTTTTGGTATGAGACCGGATACAAGACGTATACGACACTGGAGAACCCCTGGACGCCAACAGCGATTAAAATCCTGCCAGGAAGTCCATCCTTATAGTGGTGGAACCATCATGGTATGGGCGGGTATTTGGATCGGCGGAAGAACTGAGTTGATTTGGATCAGAGGCAACCTCAACGCTCAAATTTATGCTGAGACGATTGTATCAGACGTCATCGTTCCTCTACAAGTGCAAATCGGTCCCTTATTTCAGTTAATGCATGATAATGCACGACCGCACACCGCAAGAGTTGTAAGACAGACTCTCGCCGCAGCTAACATCAATGTCCTGCCCTGGCCTGCTCAGTCGCCAGACTTGAACCCGATTGAGCATGCATGGGATATGCTACAGAGAAGAGCTCTGCCGAATATGGAGGGTATCCAGTCGCAAGAAGACCTTTTTTTGTTGTTGCAACGAACATGGGCGGCCATTCCACAGCGTGATTTGGATGAACTCATTTTGAGTATGCCAAACCGATGTTCTTGTGTTGTTAGTGTTCGCGGTAGAAACACGGATTATTAATTGTTTAAGTTACCCAATAAAATTTTAGAGAAAACTGTTATTTCAGTCTTTTTTTCGAACTTTTGTGTTAGTGGTTCAAATGTCAAAAATCCCTTTATTAGGAAAATGGCAAATTTCTTTATTAATGCAAAGGTGACTTGGTTTATCGTTACTGTGACAAACGAAAACACTTTATTTGATGAATCCTTAAAGAAAATTTTAATTAATATCAATCAGGAGAAAAGTTATTGCAAAAATATATGTTGATCCCTAGACACTTTTGATGTGTGTATAATGTTTGGTTTTTTACCACTATAAATGGGCCAATCGGTATGAAAATGTTAAAGATCTGACAGCTGAGTGATATCGGTTTTAATATAAAAATCAGGAGCCTCATCACCGGGCGAAAAATTCAATTTCCTGCAAATCTGCGTCAAGAAAATAGGATATGCTGAAAGTCTTTGTATGTATTCAATTATGTCTTGTATTTATATTCAAGAAAAACGGTTCATCCGTTTGAAGATTATCAGCTCTTTTCTAGTTGATGAATGGACGTTAGCATCTTCGACACGTCTGATCGAGTCAGTTGGTATTCTGTTACTTCAATGATATTAGAACATAGTAACCTTCAATATATTATTTCAGCAAGTAAATTATAATAACAGTTTAACATTTTCAGTATTTACGAGGGCGGGTCAAAAAGTTCGCGGAATGAAAGGGTTAGAGGACTTTTTTTACCTGTCACTTCTTGGTGATTTAATACAATTATAAATACTAAGTTTCAGCGGCTTTGAGATTTCGCTGGATAAACAAGTAAATCGGGAAGAGAACACTGACTATGGAGAAAATTGAGTTTCGTGTTGTGATAAAGTTCCTTACTAAGCAAGGAAAAATGCCTCATATAATTATGGAAGAGATGTCATCTGTTTATGGGGACTCTTGATCTAGAAAATCGATGATTTACAAGTTGCATAGTCTTTTTAAGCAAGGCAGAGACTCGATTGTGGTCGGCCGATTGAGGCAACGTCTTCAGAAATTGTTGAAAAACTTGTTCTCGAAGATGCTCGTCTGAAGAAAAAACAGATCGCAGAGATGACTGGGGTATCGTCTAGGACTATTTTGAACATTCTCTATAACCATCTTGGCATGTCTACGGTCGGTGCCGAAAATGTTCACACCGTTTCGAAAACAGCAGCGCGTCGAGTGTTCTCCCGAGTTTTTAGATCTGTGTAGTGAGAACAAGGATGAGTTTATGAACCGAATTGTGACTGGGGATAAATTTTGGGTTCATCACTATGAACCTGAGTCAAAATAAGAGTCTATGCAGTGGCACAAAAAATGAGGTGTCACAATTGGCCGGAAAGATTATGGCTACAGTTTTTTTGCGATTCAGAGGGGATTTTTTTGATCGATTAGTAAGATAAAGGTGTCAATATCACGGGGCAATACTCGTACTACGCTCCGCTACTAAAAAAATTAAAAAACAATCTTTTCTATATTGCATATTAAAGAAAAAAGAAGGGGAAAGTGCGTTCGAGGTGTACTCCTTTTGCACGACAACGCACCCGTTCACAAGAGTCATATTGCGATGGCTGCCTTCCACAAGTGAGGCTTCGAAACTCTGAATCACCCACCCTACAGTCCAGATTTGGCTCCTTGTGATTATTATTTGTTCCCAAACATGAAAAAAGAGCTTCGTGGAAAGAAATTCACCGATGACAAAGAAGTGAAGTCGGCTATTTCTGCCTATTTTGAAGGCCTTGACAAATAATTTTTTTTCGAAGGTATAAACAAATTATTTGAAAGATCTGAGAAGTGTATTAGGGTTAGTGGAGAATATATTGAAAAGGAAAAATAATTTCATGTTTAATTTAATTTCACCTCACTTCCTTTTCATTCCGAACGAACTTTTTGACCTCCCCTCGTAAATTTGTCTAAAGAAAGAGATTATTCGGCCTATTCGCAATTTTGATATCATTGTTTTTCATACATTCGTAATCTCAATGTAAGGTGTTATTCAACATATTATCTTATCAGCCTGTAATCAGTTGTCAAACTATTATGTTCGTTCATGAATTATTCTTTGTTGTAATTCTTGAACTTGGCATGTATGTGAGCTATTATTTAAAATACTATAATCAGTGAATGATTAGCTATCTGTGTCCTTGTTGGTATTAGAGAGATAGAGTTGCGTAAGTCGTGCCGTGCCTATATCGCGAACTGTGAGATGCATCACGATTTGTCGATTTTTTGGTACAAAATTGCAATATCGTTTGAAACAATTCATTTATACTGCACTACGTATTAGGTTTGGTGTTGGTTTCCTTCGTTTGAGTAATTTTTGAGGGAAGTTTTAGTTTTATCTTATCCCGTTTCCTCATTTGTAATCGCGATGATTGTGACATGATCGTGGCGTCAATACGCGATGGTCATGTTCATTTTGTTCGGCGAATCCGAACGCGACTACGTCGCGTCCATTTTTGTGGCGTCGGGTTTTCCGAACAAACCTATACTAATATTATAAAGCTGAAGAGTTTGTTTGTTTGTTTGGTTGAATGCGCTAATCTTAGGAACTACTGATTCGAATTGAAAAATTCTTTTTGTGTTGGATAGTCCATTTACGAGTATCGAGGAAGGCTACATAAACTAACGCTACGACCAATAGGAGCGGAGCATCAATAAAATTGTTGCAAAAACGGGAATAAGTATGATTCCTTTTGAAAGCTTCCGTTGCGTACGTTGCGTTACTTTTCGATATTTTTTCTATACAAATTTCGGGAGAATATTACTCCACTGGTTGACATTGTGCATCCAAAGTTAAACATGATATCGTTTTGTCTTATTATTATTTGTGTCTGTACGAAAACAGAATAGTAAAATAAAAAGCCATTAAAAAGTTATGAGCCAACAAAGATTCGTCTCAATAAGTAATAAAAGAACTGTAAGATCTTCAAAACCAAGTCCGTACCGATAAAGTTCAGTTATCGAAGAGATCAATAAACTTTATTTATAATTGATTTATGCAGTGGTTTTTTCATAAAACTCGATTTTCCGAAGCACATTCAAATCTTTTTACACGTCTATCAGTTCGGAACGGTGTTTTTGTGCGTGAAAACTAGACGTTGTTCATGTAGACTAGCGTCTAACTGCTCATCACTGATATTAGCGCTGTCGGACACGAAGCCAGGCGAGACAGCGTGCTTTTTGACTATATGACCACCAGCGAGTTCGAGCTCGCGACTAGTTTACTCTTAACGGTTAAAGTTACGCAAAAATAATGTACATAAGACAGAATAGTTCCGCTTTAAAAGTTAAATAAAAAGTCCGCGACAGCATATGACTCACTATAACCTTTTTTTTATTATAATGGATTTTATAAACAAGATATTAATCCTTATGCAAATAAATATGTTAGTTATCACAAGTATTTAATTTTGAACAAAATTGCCCTTGACATCATTTGATTTCGATGAATATCATAGTTTTAAAATAATAGTAATAATAAAGCTGAATGCTCTATTTTTTTTTTGTGAATGATGTGCATGCCTATAAGTAACTTATTTACACAGAATCCTATCGTAAATGTCTATACATGTCTTATTTGTAAATAAGTTGTTGGTGTGCCTAACAAATAAATAAAATAAAATAAAATCTCTGGAAGTATCGGTCGGATTTATAAAAATCTTTTTGCATTTGAACATCACGCTAGGACCCTTAGGAGTTGAACAAAAAGTAAATAAAAGTCAGAAGTGTTTCTTAAGCGAAAACGAAGTAATAGCGCACGCAGGCGATGCGATGCGACGGGTTAGGTCAGGGGAAAAAAGTTTGGGGGAACCCCCACAGCGCATACTTCCACGTAGTTTCCCCCGGGCAACGCCGTGTCTGACCACCGTAACGGAGTGGCAGACCGGCGGCTAAAGTGCGCTGTGATTCGCAGACACAAACGCGGACGTCTGCGAATTATGAAGAAAAACCAATGCCGTGCCGCCTCTGGGCGTTTTATCGCGAGTCGCTCCTCCCAGGGCGACTCAAAAGGCCCTTCTCAGGGCCAACCCAACGGCCCTTCTCAGGGCCAACCCAACGGCCCTTCTCAGGGCCAATCCAACGGCCCTTCTCAGGGCCAATCCAACGGCCCTTCTCAGGGCCTCGCCGGCGACGCTTCGGCGTCGGAAGCTGGCCGAGCACCGTCTGCGGCCAGCTTGTTCAGCAGGCCAGGCGAGTTTTCGGACTCCGACGACTCCGTTATGGACACGTCGGCGGCCGAAAACGACCGCATTAAGCGGAAGAGGGCCGCTCTGAAGACCGGGTCTGCCGGCTCCTCGGAGTCGGTTGGAGGTAGGGCGAAGAAGAAGCCGAAGTCTAAAAAGGCTTCGACTTCTTCTTCGGCCTTGGCCCACGATGTGGGCTTGGTGGACGCCGAGCGCCAGTTGAGCCTGGCAAAGAGGGCGCAACTCCAGGAAGACCTGGAGGAGAGGGTTGCCGCCAAGGAGCGCCAGGCGCAAGCCGCCAGGTCGAGGGCTGGCTACGGCGCATCAAATGTGCTGTATGCTGACCACTCCCTGGCGGAATTGGAGCGCATGGCGCTCGAGGACAAGGAGGAGGTTCTGGAGGTCGCCTCAAAGTCCTCCAATTTGAAGGGGACCTTCCAGAAGGCCCTCAAATGCCGGGCCGCCAGCATGTTCGGCATTGTCAAGGAGCTGGCGACTCGTACGGCCACGGACGAGACGCGGCAACTGCAGGCGAAGGTGGATCGCCTGCAGGCGGAGGTCAGCCAGCTTCACCAGAAGCTGGCTGAAGCCACGGCCCGGCCTGCCCAACCTGCCCCTGTGCCGGTGGCAGGAGGCTCCTTCTCCCCCCCTTCCAACCTTGAGGACATTATCCGAAAGGTTGTTATGGAGGAGAGGGCCTTCACCAGAGCCTGCCTTGCAGGCATCGAGGACCGGCTCTTGCCGGAAAGGCGGCTCCGCCCGCCGCTAGCGGCGGATAAGAGCCCGCCTCCACCGAGAGAGCCGGAACCTGCGCCTGTAGCAGGCCCGGCATCGGGTGCGCAGCTCCAGGCCCCGAAGCCCTCCAAGGGCAAAGGCAGGGGCAAGAAGACAAACGCGGCTCCTCAAACCCCTGCCACAAGCGCGGAGGGAGCGTCTGGGTCGCCTGCCGCTCCAGCAGCCTCGCAGGGGGAAGACGCCCTTCTTCCCTCCACCACCCCGTCCAACATGTCGTGGACGGAAGTGGTCAGGAGGGGAAAAGGCAAGTCGACCCCCAAGCCCGCTGCGACTGCTCCTGCAGCCAAAAAGGCTCCAGCCGGCGGGAGGAAGCTGGTTCCTCCCAAAACCGCGGCCGTCGTGGTGACCATCACCCCGGAGGCCGCGGAACGGGGTGAAACGTACGAGTCCGTCCTAAGGCGGGCTCGTACCAACGCGGATCCCACCAGGCTGGGGATCGGCGGCATCACGTGCCGCCGAACCGCAACCGGGGCTCGAATTTTCGAGTTCTCGGGGGAGCAGCGCGGTGCAAACGCAGACCTCTTCGCAACAAAGTTGCAAGAGGTCATAGCGGATGCGGCAACGGTCGTCAGGCCCGTCAAGACCGCAGCCTTGGAGGTGGCCGATTTGGAGGACTCGGTCACCAAAGAGGATGTGGTGGCGGCCGTTGCGGCGGCTGGAGGCTGCGACGCTGGCGCGGTGAAGTGCGGAGCCATCAGGCTCGGCCGCCGCGGCATGGGCACCATCCGCGTCGAGTGCCCGGTTGCCGCGGCTGGGGCTGCCCTTGCTGCGACCAAGGGACGGCTGCTTGTGGGGCTCAGCTCGGCTGTGGTCCGGCCGCTTGAAGACCAGCCTATGCGCTGCTGCAGGAGCTGCAAGCCGCCCGCGAGGAAGGGCATAGTGCCGGCGCAGGTTCGCCCTGTTGCCACCACCGCCGCCGCTGTCGTCGCCGCCGCTGTAGCTCCAGCAGCGGTAGCTGAGGAGGGGGGTGCGATGTCGGAATAATGGTTTCCGACTACCGCATCCTCCAGGCGAACACCAACCACTGCAGAGCGGCCCAGGACCTGGTGGTGCAGGTCATGGCCGAGTGGTTGGTGAACGTAGCGGTGGTCTCCGAGCCCTACTCGATCCCCGGCAGCTGGCTGGGCGACGAGGACGGCTTGGTGGCACTAGCGGCGCGGTCTTCCACAGACTCCCCTCCCCTCTCGCTATTAGAGAAGGGACCGGGATACGTGGCCGCCGCGTGGGGAGACTTAGCCCTTGTGGGCGTCTATTTCTCCCCAAACCGCCCTCTTCAGGACTTCGAGAACTATCTCGGAGTCCTGGCCGCCGTGATCGGCAGGGCGGCGCCGCGTCAGGTCTCCGTACTGGGAGACCTGAATGCCAAGTCGGTGACCTGGGGCAACCGGGCCACCGATCCTCGCGGGCGAGCAGTGGAAATGTGGGCAGCCTCCTCTGGACTCTCCCTCTTAAACAGAGGAAGCGTCCAGACATGCGTGCGGCGGCAGGGTGGCTCGATAGTGGACGTCACTTTCGCCACCCCTGCGTTGGCCGCGCGCGTGCTGAACTGGCGGGTGGACCTGGTGGAGACTATGTCGGACCACCGCTACGTGCGGTTCGACATCTCCACCGGCGCCCCGGGAGAGACGCGGCCCTTCTCGGGGCGATCACCGTTCCCACGGTGGGCTCTCACTCGCCTGGACAGGGAGGCAGCGGGGGAGGCGGCGTTCATCCAGGACTGGCTTTCGCCGCCTTCCGCTGGCCTGGATGTGGACACCGTGGCGGGGCACCTCAGGGAGTCTCTGACCGAGGTATGCAACTCTAGCATGCCTCGGTCTCGCCGACCACTACCCAAACGGGCCGTGTACTGGTGGTCGGCGGAGCTGGCGGAGCTTCGAGCGGCGTGCGTAGAGGCAAGGAGGGCCTACACGCGGAGCCGGCGGCGGCGTCGACGAGACCACGCCGACGAGGACCACCTCTACGAGGTGTACGTAGAGGCTAAAATGGTCCTCGATAGGGCCATCGCCGCCGCCAGAGACTCGGCGAGAGCGGAGGTGCTGGAGGGTCTCGACAACGACCCCTACGGGAGACCATACAAGGCGGCGCGCAACAAGTTGCGTCCCTTTGGTCCCCCCGTGGCCGAGACCCTGGAGCCCTCATTTCTGGATGGGGTGGTTCAGTCCCTGTTTCCACGCAGGGACAACTTCACCCCACCAGTGATGGACCCTCCGCGGGGGACAGCTCCGCCAGCTGAGGAGGAAGAGGAGGCTCCCCCTCCTGTCACGGAGTCGGAACTTGGCGCGGCTATTCTCCGTATCCGCGCCAAGAAGACGGCTCCGGGCCCCGACGGTGTCCCCGCCAGAGTGGTGGCGATCGCCGCCACTCAAATGGAGGAGAGGTTTCGGGACCTCTTCAGCGCATGCCTTGCGTCGGGGAGGTTCCCGAAACCGTGGAAGGAGGGGCAGTTGTGCCTCCTTCGGAAGGAGGGCCGCCCGGCGGATTCCCCCTCGGCATACCGACCCATCGTTCTGCTCGATGAGGTCGGCAAAATGTTCGAGGGGATAATCGCTGGCCGCCTAAAGAGCCATTTGCGGCGTATCGGGCCGGACTTGTCGGACGCTCAGTACGGTTTTCGTGCTGAGCGCTCCACGGTGGACGCGCTGGCCTGCCTTAAGGGCCAGGTGAAGGAGGCGATGGAGGCGGGGGACGGTTTGTTGGCTGTGTCATTCGACATAGCCAACGCCTTCAACTCCGTTCCCCACTCCACCATCCTAGAGGCGCTCCGATTCCACGGAGTGCCTCGTCACATGCGTCGTCTGCTGGCCAGCTACCTGGAGGATCGGGCGATCGTCCTGGTGGACAGGACTGGCCAAGTCCGGCGGTACGCCGCTGAAGCCGGCGTTCCACAGGGGTCAGTCTTAGGACCTCTCCTCTGGAACGTCGGCTACGATTGGCTCTTGCGGGGAACTCTCCTCCGAGGCACGAGTGTCGTTTGCTATGCGGATGACACTCTCCTCACCGCCCGGGGGGGGAGTTTCAGGGAGGCGGCCAACTTGGCCTCGGCGGGCGGATCCTTGGTCGCAGGGAGGATCCGCCGCCTAGGTTTAACGGTGGCGCTGCACAAGACCGAGGCCGTGTTCTTCCACGGACCTCGGCAGCGCCCCCCACCTGACGCCCACATTTTCGTGGAGGGCGTCAGAATCGAGGTGAAGGCCCAGATGAAATATCTGGGCCTTGTACTCGACAGCAGGTGGCGCTTCGGCCCGCATTTTAGCGGGCTGTCGTCGCGCCTGCTGAAGACCGCAGGCGCCCTCTCGTGGCTGCTGCCCAACTTGGGGGGGCCCAGCGCGCGATGCCGGCAACTCTACGCCGGCATCCTGAGGAGCATGGCCCTTTACGGGGCTCCCATCTGGGAGGACTCCCTCCGGAGGAGGGAGAACGCCGCCGCGTTGCGGGCACCCCAAAGGGCCATAGCCCAGCGGGTCGCGCGGGCCTACCGCACGGTGGGATTCGCGGCAGCATGCGCTCTGGCCGGCACCCCGCCTTGGGAACTCGAGGCGTGGGTGCTCGCCAGAGTGTATGAATGGACGGCGGGGCGGAGGGCGAGAGGAGAACGCCCAGCTCCGGAAGAGCGGGAGGCTGTCCGGCGGGAGGCGAGGGACGCCATCGTCGTCCATTGGACGGGGGACCTCGCCACCGCAGCCTTCGGCCGCCGAACCCTCGACGCGATCGGGCCGGTCTTGCGAGACTGGCTCGAGCGGTCGCACGGGTTCCTCTCCTTCCGTCTAGTGCAGGTGCTGTCCGGACACGGTTGCTTCGGATCGTACCTGCACCGAATCGGACGGGAGGAGACGCCGTCCTGCCGCGACTGTGGCGCGGCGGAGGACACGGCGCAGCACACCCTCGAGGTGTGCCCGTCGTGGTCCGAGACGCGCCGCAGTCTCACCGCGGTGATCGGGCCGGACCTCTCACTCCCCGGCTTGGTTAACGCCATGCTGGGGGACGAGAGGTGCTGGGCAGCAGTGGCCTCCTTCTGCGAACACGTCATGTCCCAGAAGGAGGCGGCGGAGCGCGCGCGGGAGGACGATCCCGACGCGGCGCCGCTCCGAAGGCGGAGGAGGGGTCGAAGAAGACGTCAGTATGACCGTCATCTTCGGCTCCTCCCAGGTGGGGGCCAGCAGGTAACGGGTGTGGGGGCACCCTTGCCTGCATTGCACAGGCCTCCACCAGTGTCGGACGGGAATGACCAGGTGTTCCCGGCCATTCCCGTAGCCCCCCAACCTGGGGGGCACGCGGGGCCCGCCAGTTAGGCGGGCATGCGCCGGGAGGGTTGTGGAAGTAAAGGTTGAACCGGTTTCCCATGACCCTCCCATCACGGCG
This sequence comes from Globia sparganii, assembly GCA_949316385.1. NCBI lineage: Eukaryota > Metazoa > Arthropoda > Insecta > Lepidoptera > Noctuidae > Globia > Globia sparganii. The sequence continues at coordinate 5,778,006 of OX438667.1, forward strand.
ATGCGGGAACACCGCTGAGTTTTAGTGGGTATACTGTCATTCCGACAGGGAGTCCCACATACCCCGTCTCGTCCCCCACGAGCGGGCATGCGTAATAGCATTTCTCAGCGAAAAAAAAAAAAAAAAAAAAAAAAAAAAAAAGGGGAAAAAAGTTTCACGCGCATGAAGTCGCGGGCAGGAGCTACTAGTGATAAATAATGACATGGCGTTAGACTTGCATTTATTATTAGGTAGGATAGCATTTGTTTTAAATTTTCTCAAAAGAAGATAGTATCGATCAATTGATATTCGACTATTTGGCATTCGATTTGGCATAGTACACCCTTCATACCTACATTTAAAAGAGAGTAGAAAACTAGACGTTGTTCATGTAGACTCTTAAGACTAAATTTACAAGAACAGCAGCAGAATTGCCTTGTCTGCTTATAACAACACTGGCTTCTGACTTCGTCCGCGTGAAATTTTCTTGTTTTAACATAAAATGTGTCCTATGAAAACATTTTCGGAAGTTTACTCCCTACATTAAAACTCACAAATTCGTCTACCAAGCCTTCGTTAAAGTATGAACTTTTTAAACCTACTGATTGCAATAAAAAGTTGGTTATTCAACGGGCCCATTAATGACAAAACTTTTTAAAGAAAGCAGTTACGAAGAAAGACAATTCTTTGAGTCTTCAAGTTTTTATAATGCTGGTCTCAATGGGCGAATAAGTTAGGTAATCAAAGTTTTTTAAGTTCTTCACAAGTTCGAGTAATGTTAGGTGTTATCATTTTATTTGACACGATGTCTTCATTAGCTTATGGCTCCTTTTATTATACCCACCTTTTTTTTTGGGGAGGAATTCATCAAATTATTTCTCCCGCACTGGGCGGAGCGAGAGGGCATTTCAGACTTTTACTGACTAAAACTCACCCGTGTTCCTTCAGTTGCCTGTGCCAGGGGCCACGGTAACTCTTTCGAACAACCCGCGACCCTGGCAGGCATCGGCCCTAGCGGACTCCATCAATCAGTGCTGAAATCTCTTTGAGGCGCGCGTGGAACACATCGCGTCGTCGACCCGGGCCTGGTTCTTACCTGACGGCGAGCAATCCATTGCTCGCCGTCAGGTAACCGGTAATCGGCTCTCGATTCCCGACGCCCAGGGCGTCTCCTGCGGTGACTAGGGGCGTGAGGGCGGAAAGACTACCTCTCCCTCACGCACTCTGCATCCTCCTTTGCGAGCATTATTGCTTCGCAGAAGGAGGCGATGGCTTCCCATGCACTCTCGCTCCGTACCATGGTCTGGATCAGGGCCGGACGCGAGAGATCGATGTCGCCGATCGCCGCTGTGTGGACGCAGCGTTGCTCCGCCCAAGCCGGGCAGACCTTCACCGTATGCCCCACCGTGTCCTACGGACGATCCACACAATGGTGCCACCCAGACTTTTCCTCCCGCCTTATCCAGAACAGGAACCTGAAGCAGCCGTGTTCGGTAGGACCTGCGTCAGGCGGAAGGTAAAAACGCCGTGGCACCTCTCCAGTAACTCCTCAAAGAGGGGACTTAGGTAACGCCGCAATTGACAACATTTCAAATCTGACACGACCTTAAAACAAAAATACCGTTTCTTTATTTTCGTATCCTGAGTTCAAATATATTTATTTTTTATTTCTACATTTCTGAGAAAAAAAAAAAAAACAAAAAACATGTGATGACGTCACATAAATGGTGGAATGAGGTAGATAAAGAGTACCTTTGCGCATTCCAATGTCTGATGAAAACTCAAACAAGACATACAGACAATCATGTCAATGTCAAGTTGAATGAACAATATTTTTCATAACAACTCGATACGCTGATTATTGTTGTTATCATCAATTTTTGATTAATATTTCGCTAATAAAATGGATCCCAATGAAAGAGCCAAAATATTGTTTTGTACCAGCCTAATTTGATTGAAAACAAACATAAGCCGACGAGTTTCACAAACTGACAAAGTGACAACGACTGAGACAAATGATATATGACAGTGACATCTAACAGTTTTTTTGACGGGTCACAGTAAAGCAAAGGTTTTATCGCCATTCCACCGTAAGCATGACGTCATTTGGCGCTTACGTCTTTTTTTAGAATACACCAAATTAAAAAGTTGAAATTATGAATGAAAAGTATATACCTAATTTCGAAAAACTGAAAAGTACCTAGATTTGGATTTACTTTAATATAACGTAATAATACATGCTTGTTAAAAATATGAAATGTTGTCAATTGTGGCGTGCCCAATATTATACCTACCTTAGATCAGTATTTTTAACTCTTAAGGCCGAAGCCCAAAACGTTGGTCGGATCAAGTATCTGAGCAACTGAGATATCTATCAGCGTCGCACTTCACCGGGCCACTATTATATACACAAATGGAGAAAACCATTAACAATTTGAATTGAAGTCACATTCTCAGCAGAGCGATTAATAACAGTGTTACATACCAGAAATCTAAAGCTTTCTTCTCAAATAACTTCAAAGGGTGAACAAGCTGAGATCTAGTAAGTACGTCTATTTTCACATGACGTCACACATTCCGAAAAATCGGTCACTTGTAGTAAACATAAAAACAATGGGTATGGGCGCTAATTTTATTAAATGCCTACACGTCATAGACAATCCACTAAATAATCAAAGAACAGAAGATAAACTAAACTAGAGATTTGAGGTGAGCTTGAAATGAACTGTCATTCCACCTGACATTATTGACAGTCGGTTCATGATCATTTCACCTAAGTTCACACGGTAAGATTTTTACGAAATAAATCGCTGTACAGACGCTAGCACATCAAGCTACTACAATCGGTCAAATTTCTTTAATAGATTTTCAACTTTATCGCTAATGCATAGGATTCAAAGTTGATTGGTAAAGTTTGACAGTTTCGGGTAGCTTGACGTGCTTTTTTTTTGTGGATGGGAAGTCATCAAATGACCCCTCCCGCTCTGGGTGGAGCAGAAGGGAGTGTCAGACTCTTACGGACTAAAACCCACCCGTGTTCCTTCCTTAGTCCTTTATGTTCCGGGGCAGAGGTAACCCTTTCGGACAATCCCGCTGCCCCTGGGTTTAACGTGCTGGCGTCTGCACATCGATGTCACAGTGAACCATTTTGAAGAAACAGGTTCTAATCATCAAGCATCTTCTCTTTCTCGAATAATCTCGAACGAACTATGGAATTTTTAAATTATACATCTACTGGACTGGTACTTCTGTAACTACTCTGCACAAATATGTCTGCAACGGTCCACACCTGCGGTTGTCAGTCACCACAAACCGAGTATTATAAAATTATATTCGTGTAAACTAATCTGTATGGCTTTTGTACACCTGTCGACGATTCAGCGTTATTGAAATAAATGCGGAACATTCCTGTGAATAATGGTCATTGTTCTATAAATCTTGTGTTGGAATCGTGTATTATATTTATTCGTTTTTGAGTTTGAGCACTTTTAGCTCAACGTATTATTTATATTTATAATAAAGATTTTTCATACAAACAAAATTCCCCCTTTTCACCCCCTTAAAGGTCGAATTTCCAAAAACCCCTTCTTAGTGCTCCCCTACATAATAAAAGGAAGCCGTATGCAAAATTTCACGTTCCTAGTCCTTGCAGTTTCGGCTGTGCGTTGATATGTCAGTCAGTCAGTCAGTCAATTTCTTCTTTTATATATAGAGATGAACATAAAGAGGAACGAGGAATATGGTGTAGTTTCTCATCTTCCACAGAAATGTGTCGGTCGCAGGATCCTCCGACCAGAAGGGTGTCTTGTTTAGTAGGCTACTGCCCGACGGTTGATTTTGTGATCTATACTAATATTATAAAGAGGAAAGAATTGTATGTATGTTTGTAACGAATTGGCTCAAAAATTACTGGACCGATTTTAAAAATTCTTTCACCATTTGAATGCTACATTATCACTGATTAATATAGGCTTTTTTATTTTTTTTCCACCCGTGCGAAGCCGGGACGGGCCGCTAGTGTTGTATATTGCTAATCGCGTTGCATATTTGCAATATAATAACTAACAATATAATAATTCGCGATGCAGAATTTGTGGGATGCGTAGTTCGAATGTGGTGACCCAGTGTTAGAGGCCCCGACTTACGAGTCCGGCCTTGATGGGGTCGCCATCGTCTGATGGCGGACGCGGTGGGGCCGCAGGTTAGGAGGAATGTTGGTATCACGTTGGCCGCTCTCCCTATAATCTGCGGCCGAAAATTGGCAGACGGCGGGGCCAATGACTTGACCCGTCGCAGGGGGAACAAGGGTGCCAAGACACGGGGTCGCCTGGCACCCATGTGCTGGTTTGGTCCCTAGGCTACTCACCGCGTGCTATGTGTTCTGGTGCGCTGGTGATGGGAGTACTCCCCAAAGGAGGGTCCGGTGATGGACAGCCGCAGCGGGTTCACGGGTGGGTGCTAACGCGTGCAAGTGTTCCCGCCGTAAGCGGCAGAGGACGACACCGTGGAGTTTTAGTGGGTTAGAGTCCCACATAACTGCACTATCTCCCCGTGGTAGTGCAGAATGCATGAGCATTTCTCTAAGATAAAAAAAAACCAGCCAGGTGCTTTGCTTTGTGTAAATTATTTCATCACCACTATTTAGGTACAGACGCCAGCAAGCTACTACAATCTGTCAAATTTCTTTAAAATAGATTTTCAACTTTATCGCTAAAGCATTAGTAGCAAGTAGCTTGATATGCTGGCGTCTGTACTTGCATAAGTATCTACTTTTGGAGTACTCTTTGCATAAGTACTCTTTGCATCATAAATGTAAAGTAAGTAGCCAAACAAAGCTTTCTCCTTTTATTCTGTGAATAACTACAACTAAGCGCAATACTTATGTTTGTTTTACTGCTAAAGTAACATAAACTGTATAAATTATCTACTTGCACATAAGTAAAATTCACTCTAAATGCGTTTAGCGTTAAACGTGCTTAAAAATATGGTAGGTACTGTTTCTGTCAATCGTTTGAAAATTACAGTCAGAATGATGTTGTAAATGTGTTTAGTTTTAAACGCATTTTAGGGATATGTAGTGCAAGCGGGCGTGAGATCTTGACAGTCAAATGCTCAGAACAACAGCCATTTACTTATTATAAAAAACCTAATTAATATCGCTAAACTAGTTTATTTCAATTGACAAAGGTTACTTTTAGAGAATATAAAAAAATGGCAGTTGTAGCAGTTTTTTTTTCTAAACTACCTCCTATCCCGATTTAGGGGTGTCAAAATTTGTATGGAAGAATTTTAACGCGCGGTCCGATAACTCGAAACTTAGTAGGTATTTATACTTACGACCAAAAATAAAGAACACGGGGTGAAAAGGGGTAGTTCTTTTACAGGGAAGGATTTTACTGCGTGGCTTGATTAACTCGAAAATTGGTATAAATAATCTCTGAGTCAAATAATGAACGATTTTTCGAAATTACACAACTGTGGGGGTGAAAAGCGGCATCAGTACTAAGTACTTATTTGTCTAGTTTGTTTGAATAAATCACGTTTCCATTTCGATGTTTGAATTTATTTGATAGTTCCAAATTACTCAGCATTAGAATTATTGCCAGTGTTTTAATTTATTGTCGTTGTATTATAAGACCCTGATTTCAAAAAGCTATATAATAACTAGAAACTACAAAAAATATTTAGGTACCCGGTTTTGTCTCGACAGGTACAAAACGCTATATCTAGTTCAAAGAATAGGTAACCAAGAAATTCAAGTAAGTGCTCTTAGGAATTCACCAAGAACACACAAGTCGTCAAATCAACTTTCAATGAAACTTCCCACGTGCACCTTTTCCTCGACAAAATGTCCTGTTAGCAGAATTGGAAAACATGCCCAGAACTGTCGTTGTTGTCCAATACTATTAATCCGACTCACTGGAACTTCAACCTTAACTTAAGGTTTGATTTTCGCTGTGGCGAGATTTTCTTAAGACTTCGTTTTTTACCCCATTTTACGGGTATTCGTCTGCGGTTTTCCACTTTTTTAAGACGATTTCAATAAGAGGCTTTTGAAAGTTTTAATAAACTGTGAGGGTAGCTTCACACCCGAGCGCTTCTTTGAACATTTTCTTCTTGTTAGTAATTAATTCTTTTGACACTTGTGTTCTTGGGTGTAATTCTAGATTGTATTTCTTGATACTTTGAGTAGAAATTGAGAGGTTTGACTGAAAACTTTGTAATGGGTCTTTTTGAACTGAAAACTTCTTTTTTTCTTTTCTTTTTTCCTCCGTAAAGGCTGAATTTCCAGTAAGTAAATATTATAAAAGCTTTCTAAAAGAACTTAGGTATATGAAATATTATGAGTATAAAACAATAGGATACACTAATAATAATAACAGAAAGTTACAAGCGAGCTCAGCATGCAAAACGAGAATTAGGCCAATTTGGACACAAGGACAAATGAATTTGGCGCAGATTTCGACGGTCAATGTCATGATATTAACTGTTAGCAGTGACACAGCATTTATTTACTGTAAAGATAGTATTATGTAATATAATAGTTAAGATACGTTACGTTAGTTAGATACGTTATTACTTCATCCTTAAGGCCTATTTTATTGTAAACTATATAATATAAATATTACCTGAAGATGCAAATATGTTTTATTTTTTGTAATTTGTAGGTGTAATATGCCCAAAATACTTATCATTAATATATCATAATATCCCGTAAACAACCCAACGATCCGTTCACCACCTCCTTTATACTTTAAGCTGAGGAAAAAAAGCGCCCACCACCCACCCATTTTCCACAAATAATCCGTTAATCACATTTACAACCTTTTAAACCGCTATTAAGAGCCTATACTACCTCAGCTAAAATTCACTCTTTATCTTGCTCACGCGATATTGCTCGTGGACTGAGTGAGAGCGAGACAGAGTGCGGTGCCGGGCAGCAGGCAGCGCCAATAGTTTAGGTATTTGCTTTTCCGATGAACATAACGGTAATTAAAAAAAAATTAAAAACATAATACCTGCTTTATAGTTAGTTCAGTTAGTATGAAAAGTTTCATGATGTAATTTGAAGTATCTTTTGAATACCAGCGGTTTATTGTGCGGTTTGGAGGTAACTTTGGTTTTTTTTTTGAGAAAATTTTATGGAGTCGTATTTTCGTCAAACATAGGACTTAACATTAATCCTCAACTTTACTATATACTAGCTTTTGCCAGCGACTTCGTCCGCGTGGAATAATGACTTCCGGAAATTGAGGCACTAACTCTCATAGAGTTTAACCGATGTCCTCTTTCTTCTGCCGATTCTTGAGAACGCGTATTTCTCATTCAACGCGTTTTTCAAGACAATAGCGGGCGGACGCCGGCGTCCGCTTGGGGCTTGAATAACTAAAAATATATAACTACGTCTAATATATAAAATAATATATAATAAAACCTACTTCACTTAAAACTAAATACCTATCAAATCAATCAAATCAAATAAAATCGATCGTAGCGTGATGAAAAGTATACTATAACCTGCCCAGGAGTATGAAGAACAATTGTACCAAGTTTCGTTGAAATCCGTCGAGTGGTTTTTGTTTCTATAACGAACATACAGACAGACAGACAGACAGACAAAAATGTTACTGATTGCATTTTTGGCGTCAGTAACGATCACTAATCACCCGCTGATAGTTATTTTGGAAATATATTTCATGTACAGAATTGACCTCTCTACAGATTTATTATAAGTATAGATTTATTTCAAAATTAATGCTGCAGTATTTTCGACATAAGGGAGGATTATGCTAAGCAATTTCGTCTCATATATTATCCGTACCTACCTACCTAGCTAGTAGCTATAGGTACTTGTCTAGGCTCTCCAATCAGAAAAAGAAACATTTATTTCTGCAAAGGCAAAAGAAAATGTACGAGACAGATAATTATGGAAGGTAGGTAATCCCAGAGTGCCAGACTCGCTGAAAAGGAAAATTGCCGACTTTAAGTATTTTTTCCTCTAAAATCAATGTAAAGTAGGTAGTTAGGATTTTTCTTCTTGTATCTAGATTGGACAGGCTGTTTGTAATAGTAAGGACTATATACAGGTTGAAATTTTAATCACCGTTTTCCTTTTAAGAGCCCTCTTAAATTTTGGTACTCTGCGCGCAACTTTTGTTTTATTTTTGGTTATTAATGGCATCTCGCAGTTCAACCTATGAGATTGTCGTCTTCTTAACCGAGATTGCCTGTGGATGCCTCAATAAATTAAGGCCTCCAGCCAGGGCGAGCGCGCATCGCCGACGCAGTGAAATTTAGAGTAGTTTTATTTTATTTATAAAAAAATCAGAGTTGAGAGTTTGTTTTTTTTATTGATATTGTTTAAGCAATTATTGAAAACTATTTTGGTAAAAATACTACGTGAAAATGATGTAGAAGTTCGGAGATATTCAGACTTGTTTCCAGTAGCAAATTGAATTAGTTCCAGTATTTTTTCTTTATTTATAAGGCATATAACAAAAATGTATTCTATTATTCAAGTATATAAAATTATTTTAATGGATTATATTCAACAGAATCTGCAAATTAGAGCTCTCAAATCAGCTCTCCATGGGTTTTTGCCTAAACATGCATCAGGAGAACGATTATTTCTAAATAAATAGTCAAATAATTAAAAAATCGCTTTATTATTATTGTAGAAATGAGTTATCTTTACCAATTGATTGCTATTTTTACCAACCAACGAATAGTTATGCATTTCCGTGCATTTTTGTAAGAGGCCTCTATGAACAACATTTACTATGGGACCAAACACGAAATCGCGAAACAAAAAAATCTGCTGTTCCCTGTCTTTTGACGAGTATGTGAACATAAATGTAGGGAACAGCTGATTTTTTTTTTCACGATTTCAGGTTTGGTCCCAGAGTAAAAGTTGTTCATAATGATGAGTACAATAACCCCTAGAGTAAAATTTCACGTTTTTTTGGCAGTCTGTCAAGTTAGTTTAGAAATGTTTTGCGTTATTCGAGTCCAAAATTACTTATAGCATACTTCAATGGTTAAACAGTTATTAAGTCAGCCTTAATAGCCTTTATTAATGTACTGCAGAAAAGCGCAATACGAACAATAAGTCCGTGTCCCCCAAACAGAAAGTTGCTGTCAAAATTTCATGAAGTTAAAGTATACTCACAGTTCCAGGCAATATTAATACGTCCTTGTACAGACGCCAGCACATCAAGCTACCTGAAACTGTCTAACTAATATGACTAAATTAAACACCTTCATGAATTTGAAACAATAGAAGAATGAGAGATAAGGTAAGGCACCCGTAGAAAAGACTTTTGTTTCATATATATTTTTTAAAAATCCTACTAAATAAAGTAGGTTTTTTTTAATTGTTGAATAGGCCCGCTCTTGACCTCGATCACGCCTGATGGAAAGCGATGGATGAGGTCTATGATGAAACGAGCGTGCCCAGAAGATGCCTAAGGCACTGCAACTCCCACGCATCGACGAAACACAGCCAGACTGCTTGACGCCGGACTCCGGTGGGAGGTTGGTCGCAAAACAGGCGGGCGTTAGCCCTACCACCGCAAGGGAAGAATTGGCCAGTCAAATAAGGTGTTAGGTGTGACTGTCCAGGATGCGCCGAGCGCTCGGTTTAGTTGAGTAACTGGCGGAACAAATTGCGCTACACGAGGAGGCTTCTTCATGCATCCCAAAAAAAAAGTTTTCATTAGGAATAACGTTTACTATACTCAGGGTTATTTGCAAAACACCAAAAACCTCGAAAATAAGAATATATAAGAAATGTTTGCGATTAGAATTAATGCGTTTTATAAATCCAATCCAATCACTGATCTGATGACAAACAATAATTAAGGATTTGCTATTGTTAATTTTACACTTGCGAAATGCGAATTTCGTACCGTCTCAGAATTTTTTTTCGTGAACTTTTCCAATGTTTTAATAGTTATTCTTCTATCTGGGCGGAGAAAAATCCAAGAAATCAAAAATGATAAAAATCGATCTAGCCGTTCTTGAGTTATAAATGGTGTAACTAACCCGACTTTGTTTTATTACCCTTAATTTCATTCTATATAGCATCCTCTAATAACATTATGCTCTTTTATAAAGTTAATTGACATTGATCGATTTTGAACTGCATTCTAATTGAATGAATCGATTCTTTTGCCACATCACTATATAAATTCCGTTACAAAGTAACACATAAGCTGTCATTTTAGTGTCATGAATAAAGATTTAAAAAAATATAAACATTTTACTGCAGCTAATACATATTACAAGACCGCATTTAGCTAATGAAAAATCAGAGTGTAGCTTGTTTTTCCTTATAAGGCCTCCCTCCAGTTTTTCCTGTGCTTCTTTAATTTCATTACATTTTAAATTGAATTAAGGAAAAATGTTAATCAAATTAGATATCTTTAGGAAGGAAAATCATATAAATTAATATGGTTGTGACTTCTCCGTGGCTTCTTACAGAGTTACAGATTAAAAATATAACGAAAGTAATGTCATATTTGAGAAAATATTTAAGAAATATCACGCCTGCAATCTATAGGTATTAAATCATTACAATTATATATTTTTTCAGATTATTTGTAACTATTTACACTAGATTCTAAATTAAATGACTAACTTACTACACAAATAAATATAAAAAAAAAAACAAAGAACACATAAGCGTCGAGAAGACTGGCAGCATTGCCACGTTGAATGGCAATGCTAATTCTTTGGCCAAAGAACGACTCAGCCCTCTGGTCACGTGAAGTGTCGACCAGCCGGCGAGAAATAATATTTGAGAATAATTTGTATTCCTTCGAAGCGTGATTAGGGACGAAAATAATTTGTCACGTTTGAATTTAATGGAATTGCGTATATATTTAGATTCTTTAACAAAGATGTCCCATTGCTTTATGCTTATTAATTTAATACGACGTAAGTTATGAAGAAAATACACTCAAATTTGAGATAATTTGAGTGTATTTTCTTCATAACTTACTACTCGGAATCACACATAATCTTTGTAGATACTTAGTTTTCATTCTCGTGTGCCAGACCATGCACCAGTCTTCTTCAACGGCTATCAATCCTGGGACAGAAATTCAAGTCCGCAATAGGTATAGGTACCTAATAGGTAATACGGGCTGGTGTCCGCAACTCTACGTCAAAGCGCGCATTTTGCATACGCGTGGACAAATCGCTTACTCGATCCAACCCAGCTCCTCAAGGAAGGCCAGCAATGGCTTTCCGCATTACAGTTGCTGGAACTACAATTCTGGTCACAGATCTTTTTGTTCATAGGAATTCATAAATTCCAGCTGGTTAGTGTTTCGAAAAGCCATTTTATGGCCTTAGTAGGTATTAGGCTTTCGGTGTCGATCATGAGAGGTCCTGATCAAATGAGATTTCTGTATTTATCTTATTATGATTTATATTTAATAACAAGTAACAAAGGACTCAAATATATAAGTAACAATATTTCTTAACAACTACGTTAGTAAATTAAACCTACACACTTAACCTAACACTGAAATATAGTTCATGTGAATCTGCTACAAGGCAACACCGATGTGGAGAGTTTGCAGCAGCGATTTACATACAAGCAGTCCAGTCTGCTTGCGATACACCGCAATTTATTATGTTGGTCTGGCCCGCACCTGGCGCACCAGGGAGGCGCATCTTTTTCGCATCGTACCTAAATAGTACCTACGTGTGGTGTTAAACCACTCAAGTAAATGAGAGACACGCCTACGTCTTGCGTCACAACACAAAATTGTGGCGATTACAAGTCTCGTACCCGACATACATATTTACTTCTAGTTCTAAATCACCGGCTGTTTCTAAGCAATGGACATTATTTATTTCTCGATTTGTCCGAGAATAAATTGTAAAAAAAAAAACGTAAGCAAGCGTTATAAATTACGCCTCTTAGGCGACACCACTGGCTTAAATGTGTTTTATTTTCTTTTGTAGCCTAAGACACCGCTTAAGAAATAATATTATGTAAGTACCGGTTGTGGTACATTATATTGTACGGTTCATAATGTACGGTACGGTATAATAGAAGGCCAATTCTCGTACTTAAAAAACGTTCAAATTCAAGTCACGATCTCACCTCAGTGACAGTCACAATTAGACGTATTTTTGACAGATTGAGACTGAGATCAGACTGTGAACGTTTTTGAAATTACGGGAATTCTTCTGATCTTAATAATAATGATAAATCATTTATTTCGAACTCACATACCCATAATATTGTAGGAGCACAGAAATACTTATAAAATAAGTTAGTATACAGATCAAAAAAATTAAAAACGATTTTTCGGACAATCCGACGCCAGTAAACCTGTTTAATTGACTGTATGCAGTCGTATCCAGCGCTCAAGCATCGGAGAGTCCCATCGATCTGCCAATACGCGCAAGATGCTGTTGGAACTAGCACGCATTCGTGTTAAGATGGAGGTGCAACGCTTACGCATAATTGTTGCAAATGGGTTGCAAAGCTATCCACGTCAGCCTCAGCAAACATGCAAAAGACGCTGCAATACTGCGGTAGTCCCATCATAAAATAAATGTTATATTTACTCAATTAATGTTAGTAACATATTTAAAAATTGTTGGTTGTTAATTTATTTCCTAATTTTGTTTTTATTTTAAGAATTAATTTTATACTTTTTGCTGTCCTACAGGGTCCGTAATTGTACCTTAGCTTTAAGCCATTATTTCCCCTTTAAACACTATGAATATGAAAAGAAAACCATTGCGGAAACTTTGACAATGTGGACTGACGTGGAAACCTGTGCTTACAGCGGGCCAATTCATATTAGATGTGTTGGCCTCTTTTATTATAACCATTTTTCTTTCAGTCTAAGCAACTGCATTATATCTAGTGGCGAGTGACGAAAGGCTTCTCTTTAAGCGTTGAAACATAAGCGAATGAAAAATAAGATTCAGATACAGGGTGTCGATATAGTCACTTGCATCCGTCAAGGATGTGATTCTACACGTCATTCTATGCAACTTCTGCAATTAAACACATACCAGAAAGGTAAAAAAAAATATAAGCACATCAAGCTGCCCGAAGCTGTGAAATTTTCCCAATCAACTTTGAACCTTATGCTTTAGCGATAAAATTGAAATATATTAAAGACATTTGACAGATTGTAGTAGCTTGATGTGCTGGCGTCTGTACATCGATATAGTCTGTGTACTGTTGTATAGCAATTTGTTTTTATTTTTCCACGAATCGGATGATAGTTTCGTAGCGAAAGCTGAATAAAATGACGGGTAGATGCGTCCTAGATGGATATAGGTGACTAAATCGCAAAAAACCTTAAAAAAAGGCCTAAGAGAAAAGCTCGGAAAACGTTTCAAGAATAGTTAATCACAGTAAAAAAAGCAGGGCCAAACAATTTGCGTCAGGCCACTTTCACACCAACTGCTTCAAATATAAGTTTGTTTAGCAGCGTTTAATTTCGTTTCGCCGTAATTTATTAAGACCGCCTACGGAACTTAATTACATTCCCCTTTCTGTATATAAAGAAAATTACTTAAGCACAAAACAATTTTATTTCTTTCGGTTCAGAAGTTTAATGGGCTACCAGTGTTTCTTTTTTACAGTAACTAATTGTGTTTTCTCTTTTTTTTATAAATGTTTATTTTTTCTTTTTAACTAACTTCAAAAAAGGAGGTTCTGTATTCGACCTGTAGGTTTGTATGTATCTATGTTTATATGTCCGCGATTTTCTCAAAAATTAATAAACCAATTTTGATAGTCTTTTCATTAATGTGATCTACATACTTTCAGGAAGGTTCTAGTATTATATTAGGTAGTTATTCTTATGTACGAAGTTATATGCATAAATGCACTGCATCTCCGGCATTTCTATATGAATTTTGATGATTCTTCTAGTCGGTGTCTTCAAACGCACTAGTGTTCATTGAATTTGTGTGGGGTATGTACAACTAAAAAGAGAAAAATATAAACTTTTTTCCAAAAAAACAACCGACTTCAAGAATACACAACAAAGTGAAAAAAAAAAGTTAATTTCGGAAGTCGTCGTCTAAAAACGAAAATGTGGAACCAACGACACCGACTTCTGAAATTAAAGTTATTATTTCATTAGAAAAACACACATAGGCACATAATCAAAATCAAAATATTTTATTTCACATAAACCTACATGGGCACTTATGAAACGTCAGAAGCTAGGTGCACGGTTCCAATTGGTCGTTTTCTATTGAGAAGAACCGACAAGAAACACCCCGGTTACCCTTTTAAAAATAATTGGCTTTTACAATGTTTTCAAATTACAGTAGGAATGGCAGGACAGCGTAGGCCTGTCAACAAGTACCAGGTTCATAATATAGTAAAATAAAAATGTTTTACAGATTTAAAGTCTACAAGGCCTACAAAGTCCTCGCATTTACAAAATATAAAAGAATAACAAAAAGATAAATAAAATATAAAAACCTATTAAAACCAAGTGATATGATTGCCATTACAACCACAAATAAAGAATTGAAATTATAATTGCCTGTATACATTGTCAAATAATAAAAATTTTATGTCAAAGGAGTATGTAGAAAATAAATAAAAAATAAACATCGTAGTTTGGGAGCAGTTAATAGAACAAACACACATACATATAAATGTTACATATAGGCAAATATTAGGCCATTTACTGACTTATTTTACAAGAGACCACTAAAAAGCTATACCCACAAAAAAATTTAATGTTAAATGTTGACAAGACGAGACCATGTAGCTCGCACTGTCAAAAAGTAATCAGATCTCATGTAGAGCCAAGCCTCTAACTCTACACGCCCTAACTCTACAAGGCCTAACTTTGCAAACTACACCTTAGTCAAAATATATGGCTTGGCCGTTTCGTTACTACAAGAACCATTGTATAACAGTATGAGAGATTTTCACCTTACACTCATGTGAATGTAGCTTGGCTCTACTTGAGATCTGATTACTTTTTGACAGTGCGAGCTACATGGTCTCGTCTTGGCAACATTTAACATGAAATGTTTTTGTGGGATTTAATTTCTTTTTGTAAGTTGCTTATGATACACTTTTATCCCGTAATGCAAGGGTTTGAGGGATGTTTTTTTTTTAAATTATGTTTTAATTTGTAAGAAGAATGTACTTGTATAATTTTCAGATCTCAAGCATGAAATTAAGTTTGTATGGGAAAGCCGAAACAAGTCATTCCTTAATTTAAAGGGTAGGGGATGATTTACTAAAAATCCTGAAATACATATCTTATTATTTATAACAAGGACCCCCTATATAAATTTTCTGACCTCTTGCATCAAAATTTACGGAAGTCTCATACAAACTTTCATCCTCTAGTTTAAGGGGTTGGGGGGTAAAAGTTTCAAGTTTTAAGATTTTTTTGTTGTTTGTGTACTATTACTAGCTTACATACCAAATTTCAGCTTTCTAGGACTTCAGGAAATACCCTAAGTGTTTTGATGATCATCAGTGAGTCAGTGACGAAATCGGGGTATTTTAGATATCAATAAAATCTAAAGTATAAGAGCTATGCAATTGAAACTTTATAAGTTTAATAAGTCAACTACTGACATCGTATCCCGAAAATTTTGTTTATATTATATTTATAATCCAAACCCAAGTTAAGAAGGTTCAAAAATACGACGAAGTGCTTCGAGAAAAGGTAGGTAGTGCCCTTGCGCTTCGCTTCGCTTGTCTTAGCGGGGGCACTACCGTGACCCCAGATCGATCAAATAGGGATCACCATTTTGCTGGCCAAAGCATATAATCTTTCTTTTGTCCTAACTCCAATTTATTTGGGCTCGTCGCAACAATCTTCTTCTTCCATATTTCTCTACAAGTTGTCATCTCAGTAGTCATCCCCTCTCTAGCCATATCTCAATTCATCGCACCGTTACTTTGGTCTTCTCCTACTTTGCTTCTCTTGCTAAAGCAAATTACAAAATCCCTATACGAATTCAGCTTGGACGCACATATAGCGTGCTTATATAGTCATCATATTATTTCAAATCGTTTCACATTAAAAAAACAGATCAAATGCGAGTCGAACTCGCACACACGTTCGAACGTTTCTTGTAAGGAGACCCCAAAGTCAAAGTCAAATCATTTATTTCAAATAGGCACTTAAAAGCCTACACTACCTCAGCTAAAATTCACTCTTTATCTCGCTCGCACGATACTGCTCGCGGACTGAGTGAGAGCGAGACAGAGTGCGGTGCTAGGCGGCAGGCAGCGCCAATAGTTTAGGTATTTGCTTTTTACGGTGAAAATAATGGTAATTAAAGAAAAGTAAATAACATAAGACCTGCTTTATAGTTAGTTCAGTTAGTATACAAAGTTTCATGATCTAATTTGAAGTATTTTTTGAATACCAGCGGTTTATTGTTCGGTTTGGAGGTAACTTTGGAATTTTTTTCTATCGAGAAAATTTTATGAAATCGTGTTTTCGTCTAACATAAGACCTAGCATTAATCCTCAACTTTACCATATATTTATTTCAAAATTAATTCTGCAGTATTTTCGACATAACGGAGGATCATGCTAAGCCATTTGAGGTAGTATAGGCCCTTAAAAGCCACTTTTGACGTCAAAAATTAAAATTAAAAAATAGAATTTATTCTAGTCGCCCCTTCCAAAATGTAGTTTTCGTGTGGAGAAGAATGGGCAAGAAACTCCACCGTTACTGTTTTAAAATGTTTTACAAGTTTTTGTATACATACATTATATAATTATATGTGAAGACGATGCACCTAAAATAAAATTTAGTCTATCACAAATGGTAAAAAGAATTAAAATATAACAGACTGGTAAATCAATTATGTGATAGATACATCGTGCTCACATATTTACAAAGATTGTAAAATTTTACTAGTATTTTAAAAAGTGTGTGAGTTACATTTGTCACAGAATGAAAAAACAATGTATTTAAAAAAAAAATGTGTATGTATAAATTAAATTAGCAACCAGTTTGATTTTGTTCCCCTTTTATTATGTATTGTCATAGCGTCAATATAATACACACTCTGTGAAAATTTCAACTGTCTACCTATTACGGTTCATGAGATACAGCCTGCTGACAGACATTCGGACGAACGGATGGACAGCGGAGACTTGACAATAGGGTTCCGTTGGAACCCTTTGGGTACCTACTCAGCCTATAATGTTCCTACTGCTTGGATACAGGTCTCCTCTCTGTGAGAGGGAGTGGGCCGTAATCCACCACACGGGCCCAGTGCGGGTTGGTACGATAGATGTCACTTGTCTTCGAATTTTTGATCTTAGGACATGCCAGTTTCCTCACGATGTTTTCTTTCACCGTTTTGAGAGCAGCGGTGATGAAATTATTTACACAAAGTAAAGCGCACGTCTGAGTTATTAAATTTGCTATCAAAAAAGTTCATACACCAAAATTCAATCCCACCCAACAAATACAAAACTTCATAATGAAAGATTCTTGAACTCGTATTTTCATTATGATCTTCTTTGTAACAGCAAAGCGATGTTCCTTTATTTTCAACCGCAGTGTTGGCCTCGGGCTAAAGGTCTAATAAAAGAAATTCTGTAACTTCCTCAGAACAAAAGGAACATGTAGTCTAAAGACTAATTAAAAACCGCGGGCTGGATTGTGACTGTCTTCTTTTTCGCTGGTTTTAAACTCGGGACTAGTTTCATCTTCATGAAAGTACCCACTAGATGTTCTTGCGGATTTATTTGCGTTTTCTGGCGTTTTTTTTTTTCTAGGTATATTTTGATTTTTTTGTCTTTTAGCTAGTGTCAAGATACTTATTTCTATGCTTAGGTACTTTACCAACTGTCTAGTGTATTTCCCACACTATTTATTCTCGACGTTCTTTTGTTTTTAGTTTTCTCTATTTTTCAGAATAAGTACCAGGGTATTATGAAGTATTAATGCCATCATTATTCCATTGGAAAGAAGAGGTGGTGCCATCGGCCTTCTAACACTGTCACTCTCACACACCCTGAATGAAATAGTAACACCAAAGTAACACTGTATTGCGTGTTTCAGTCCCAATAAACGGATGCTCGTTCAATGTAATAAACGTCGCGAAGGGTGGGCGTCTAAAAAGCACAAAATTACTCCAGAAGACCCTAATGTTGTTTCATTTTATCTGAGTGAGATAAGAATATATATATTGCTCTCTCTTGTTCATTTAATTCATGTTGTACCGTAATAAAACAGAAGAAATTATATGGAATGATAATAAAAAGTACAATTTACGAGGAAGGGTGTGTGTAAGAATACATTGCAAGGCGGGTTAAGTCTACTACACAAGTATTTAAGGAAAAGTTCGCCTTTGTAGAGCGTTGTCTCTCACTCAATGTGACAATACTTATCTAAAGCTTGTTGTATTTTAATACCTAGTAGTCATTAATGGTTAGAATGTACAGTCAGGGAAATACCCTACGTCAATTTGCCGTTAGATAACCATTTCATATAACTGTCAAAAAACAGCTGTGATTTGAATATACCTACGGATAATTTAAGCTGCTCAATATTTTTGTCCCTGACTGTACCTACTTCACCTTCTACTAAATCCTCATTTCAAATTAAATCAATTTCACCTAACACATCTGTTGACGACCACAGCGCCATCTATTAGCGACAAGCGACACCAATCGATGACGAAGGCAGGACAACAGCGCGATACTAGCGACGCACTACGGATTGACTGTCTTGGTGACCTGCCAACGAACGCGCACGAATTTTTAACTGCTATTTTATTTAAAACGATAAACTGTACAAAACTGTAATTACACATTATCCTATGGAGCCTTGTGTCTGATTCCAACCCACGACGCTGACACGACGACGACCTGACGCAGAAACCCCAACATATTTGGACCTTCGAGCCGAACGTTCATCCGAAGCAGAAGCAGCGAGCACCATCTTCAGCAACGGTCAGGTCAATCCACCCAATTTCCTTCCAAAATCCTGTGCTCAGTTTGTGCTAATATCGTTATTTTTCGCATAAATTCCAGTGTTCGACTACGGTGCAAATTGTGCGTCTACCTACATCGCTCAGGCGCACACCGGTCAACTGTAAGTACTTGATCTTTTTCTCTTGCAAGCCACCAAAATGACCAACAATAAGAGGCATTCAATAGTAGAAATAGAAAACAGTGAAGATATCATTCGCGAGTTAGTTAAGAAAAGAGGTACCGTTAAACGAAAATTAACTTTGTTTTCTAAGTATGCACAGTCATTAGATGTTTCGCAATTGACGGACGCTCAGAAAGCGGAGTTAGAGGAGCGTTTTCAAGCCTTTAAATTACTAATCGATCAATTTTCTACTATACAAGATGAACTAGATTCCATTGTATCAGATAGTCAGTTGGACGGGGAACTGCTAGAGAGAGAAACATTTCAAAATCAGTTTTATGCTATTGTGGGCAAGGCTAAATGTATTTTAAAAGATAATTCCTCTCAGAATGTCGGCGGTCAAAGTCGCACTTTTAATTGCATGAAGTTACCCACAATTTCATTACCGAAATTCGACGGATCATACGATCAATGGCTCGAGTTTCGCGATACTTACTTGTCAATGATACACAATAGTGACAATCTAGAAAACGTTCAGAAGTTCCACTACTTACGTTCAGTTCTTACAGGTGATGCACTACAAGTAGTTAAGGCACTAGAGTTTTCTTCCGACAACTATTTAGTTGCTTGGAGTCTCTTAGAGAATAGATATAACAATGAAAATTTGCTAGTTAGTAATCACGTCAAAGCTTTATTCTATGCTCAATCAATGAATAAAGAATCAGCTTCTCAAATTCGAAAATTAATAGATACAGTTTTAAGAAACATTCGGGCGCTAAAAACGTTAGGAGAACCTACAGATATGTGGGATACTTTAATTATCCACATAATAACTTCCAAGTTAGATTCTTCAACCAATCGCGAGTGGGAAAGTTACAAAAGTACCCTTCCGAAAGTAGAAAAATTAAAGCTGTCTGAATTAATGAAATTCCTCAAGGATCGTGCTGATTTTTTAGAATCTATTAGACCTCAAAGCAAACAATCAGTAGACGCTCACACAAAGAAACAGTCGGTCACCAAATCACACAGTCATGTTATTACACGCAAAGATAACAACAACAAAAAATCATCAAATTCACCACGTTACAAATGCGCTCAGTGCGGTTCCAATCACCCGGTTTATTCGTGTGAAGATTTCCTTAATTTATCTCATAAAGATAAAATAAATTTAATTGAGGAGAAACGATTATGTCCTAATTGTCTACGATCAGATCACACAGTAAACGAGTGTTGGTATGGGCCGTGCAGACATTGTAACAGAAAACACAACACGTTAATTCACACAGATGCTGTTGTAGACGCTCGCACATCATCAGCTGTTGCTCAAATCACGCAAATAGTGCCACAGTCTGTACCAAATGATACGAGTGTTTCACTCATACAGATGCCGCTCACCATTTCCCACAAATCTCACACAATTTACGAGGAAGATAATAATACCAAAGCGCAATGTTTTCTAAATCCGGTATTATTATCGACCGCATTAGTGGAAATTGCGGACAAACATAATAAATATCACACAACGCGAGCTCTCCTTGACAACGGGAGCCAACATTGCTTCATATCCGAATCGCTTTGTAAAAAACTTAGTCTTCCATTGATACAGTCCACTGTTCAAGTTATAGGGGTAGGTAATACTATATCCCAGTCCACGCAATCATGTCGTATTCAATTAGGATCCAAAACGAACACGTATAGCACGCATTTTAGTTGTTTAGTTTTGCCTCGTATTACGGCACAATTACCATCACTAACAGGTCATTACCACATAGAAATACCAGGCAATGTTCAACTGGCCGATCCAGAATTCTATCTGTCTGGTGAAATTAATTTATTGTTAGGGGCAGATAAGTTCTGGGACCTGCTTAGTGAAGGTCTGATACGGTTGCCGAATGGTCCATATTTACAAAACACACAACTCGGTTGGGTCATATCGGGAACTGTTCATAAAAAGGTTTCGCGCGTTAACCTTACTCATTGTAATTTCACGCAAACATTAGATTCAGAACTCAAACGATTTTGGGAACTGGAAGAAATACCTTCAACGCATAACAATCTTACCAAAGATGATAGTGCATGCGAAATTTTATTTAAAGATACGACTTTACGCGACGATAAAGGTCGTTTTTCTGTGCGCATTCCACTCAGTCAATCAGCTGATGTTTTACATGACACATTTTCTATGGCAAAAAACAGGTTTCTTGCACTCGAACGCAAACTAATTAGGAGCGCGCCTAGCTATAGAAAAATGTATAACGATTTTATGAGTGAATACTTAGGTCTGGGTCACATGAGTCGCATAACAGAATACTCTTCACCTTGTTATTTTTTACCACATCATGGTGTCTACCGGGAACATAGTTCAACAACAAAACTTAGAGTTGTCTTTGATGCGAGTGCAAAGTCCACGTCGGGCAAATCATTAAACGAAATACAACACATTGGGCCTACGTTACAAAATGATTTGTTTTCAATTTTGCTCCGTTTTAGACAATTTAAGTATGTAGCATGCGCTGACGTTGAGAAAATGTATCGGCAAATATTAGTTCAGCCTGATCAGCGAAATCTGCAACTAATACTTTGGAGGGAAGATCCATCTGAGTCACTAGGTGTATTTCAGCTTAACACCGTAACTTACGGGACGGCGTCCGCGCCGTATCTCAGTATTAGATGTTTAAAACAACTGGCGTTAGAATGTAAAGATGACGTCATCGCACAAGTAATTAATGACGACTTCTACGTCGATGATTTAATAACTGGACATCAGGATCAACAAAGGTTACTAGAAATATGCAAAGATGTTTCTGAAGTATTAGAATCAGGTTGTTTCTCCCTTAGAAAATGGATATTTAACTCGTCAATTCCACAAACAGAGTTACCATCTACATCTAAGGAATTCTCACTAGGAGACAACTGTCATACCAAAACACTAGGTATGGGATGGTTTTATTCATCCGATGAACTGTATTTTAACACAAAATGTGATCATGACGTAACTCACGCTACCAAACGCAATATTCTCTCGGTCATCGCGCAGATATACGATCCGTTAGGTTTACTTACACCAAATATTATTATAGCTAAAATTCTATTACAAAAGATGTGGCTATGTAAGATAGGGTGGGATGACGCAGTTCCTAAACATATATTAATAGAATGGCAAAATTTCATTCATAAATTACCCAATTTACAAGACATACGCATTCCACGTTACGTTATTGGAGAAAATACACACATTATTGAGCTACATATATTTTGTGACGCCTCGCAGGATGCATACGGCGCCTGCGCCTATATACGCAGCTATACAGACGCACAGGTGATATCAGTCAATTTGTTGTGTGCGAAAAGTAAGGTCGCTCCCGTTAAACCGGTTAGCGTACCGCGCTTGGAACTGTGTGGCGCGCTAGTAGCTGCAAAGTTGTTTACGAAAATTAATAACTCATTAAGATTAACTTTTAATAGCGTATACTTTTGGTCAGACTCAACAATAGTTTTAGGATGGCTTAAAATGCCACCTAACTTATTAAAAACATTTGTGCAGAACCGCGTTGCACAAATCAATGAACTCACGGGCGATAAACCGTGGCTTCATGTAGCCGGTAAACAAAATCCAGCTGATTTGTTATCGCGTGGTGTGCATCTAGATATACTTAAAACTTGTGAACTGTGGTGGCGCGGACCGCCATTTCTACAGGTTCCTAACACACAATGGGAACATGATATTAAATCAAGTAATGTTGATCACGATGAATTACCTGAATTAAAATCACTTAAAACTTCATTGCTAGTTCAAGTAAATTCAGATTCCTTTCTATTCGATAGGTATTCATGTTTTAATCGCTTGCGACGCGTAGTGTCATACGTTATGCGTTTCATTAACAATAGCCGCACAAAACTAAAAACAGAACGCCTCACAGGTTGCCTATCGATTGATGAATTGGATATTTCTATTAGGATTTTAACCCGAATAGCACAACGACAATCTTTCTTAGATGTTTATAAAACATTAAAACAAAATCATCAATTAAAATGCCCACGCAGTATTTCTAGTTTAAATGTTTTCTTGGATGCCCACGATTTAATTAGAGTAGGAGGTAGATTATCTTATTCAGACTCGTTTTCATATGACAAAAAACATCCTTTGTTGTTATGTGGCAAACACAGATTCACTCGCCTTATATTTGAGCATCAACATAAATCACTATTACACGCAGGGGCTCAGTTACTACTGGCCACAGTTCGTGATACTTGGTGGCCTATTAGAGGGCGTAACTTGGCTAAACAAGTGGTGCACACCTGTATGACTTGCAAGCGTATGCGACCTAAACCGTTAAACATACAAATGGGTAACTTACCTGCCGAACGATTGGAGCCAGGGTATCCATTCATACGTAGTGGCGTGGATTATGCTGGGCCATTGTTCATGTTGAACCGTGCCGGAAGGGGGGCAAAGTTAACGAAATGTTATATCTGTCTCTTCGTATGTTTTACTACGCGCGCAATACATTTAGAATTGGTCACAAGTCTTACTACTGAAGCATATTTGCTGGCGTTGAGGCGTTTCATCTCTCGACGCGGCAAACCACTACAGATTTATTCTGACAATGGCACGACTTTTGTAGGAGCATTAAAGGAATTTTCAAAATTTTTAGATTCTGCAAAATCAGATATTATCAATTTCACAACTAATAACTCCATAGAATTCACATTTATTCCGCCGTACTCGCCTCATTTTGGTGGTTTGTGGGAGGCAGGGGTCAAGTCCTGTAAATTTCATTTATGTCGCATTATAGGCAATGCACATTTCACATACGAGGAGTTAAGTACGATATTGGCACAAATTGAAGCTGTCCTCAACTCCCGACCTATGTACCCAATGTCCTCAGACCCGAACGACCTGCTTCCCTTATGTCCTGCTCACTTCCTGATTGGCCGACCGCTCACCGCACCCGCCAGTCGGGACCTCACTGCAACGGCTACGCAGCGCCTGCCGCGATATGATCGCGTGGAACAAATGCGACAGAACTTCTGGCAACGCTGGTCGACAGAGTTCATATCTGAGCTCCAGAAGAGAACGAAGTGGCAACTCAATCAGGACACACTTACTCCTGACACCCTCGTCCTAATCAAAGACGATCATTTACCGCCTTTGAAGTGGCGCCTCGGACGAGTGCTGCAGACATTCACCGGCAAGGATGGCATCTCACGCGTGGCAGCCATCAAAACAGCGACGGGCGTTATTCGGCGATCATATCCGAAAATCTGCCCGCTCCTGCATCCGGATGACAGCAGCATCTCAGCTTCATTGGAACCTGGTGCTTCCAAGGCCGGGGGCATGTTGACGACCACAGCGCCATCTATTAGCGACAAGCGACACCAATCGATGACGAAGGCAGGACAACAGCGCGATACTAGCGACGCACTACGGATTGACTGTCTTGGTGACCTGCCAACGAACGCGCACGAATTTTTAACTGCTATTTTATTTAAAACGATAAACTGTACAAAACTGTAATTACACATTATCCTATGGAGCCTTGTGTCTGATTCCAACCCACGACGCTGACACGACGACGACCTGACGCAGAAACCCCAACAACATCTGTAAATTAATATAATATTATGAAACACACGAAACCAATAAATCGAAATAAACTTCAAGACCACAGTTCTATTAACTTCGAACGTAACTGACAGTTTGCCATTCGCATCGGAAGTGGAGAGGTTTCGAAAACGTAGTGCTGAGTGCGAAAATAAAAAGGTTGAATGGAACGGTGCTTGAAAACGCGAAATATAAATGAAACGCTTCAATTCTTCCGCTGAACGGGGAAAGCTACGAATGAATTGCTAAATATTTTGAAAAGAACGTGAAAAAACTAGAAACGGGATGGACATGGTGCTGCTTTCGTGTTCAAATAATACGACCTAATCACGAAGTAAAATATTCACTTCGTGGATCTTACTGCCAATATTTCAATCACTTCGCCGGTTTAAATTTTATACAGGTCGCGGCAGACCACGTAGGAGATAGCGGGGTGAGCTGAAGGAGGACGCGCGGGTTTGTGAAAGATGGAAGGAGTATTGGATCCCTCCAATACTCCTTCCACCTTTCACAAAACTAAGACAACGTAGTCTAGAAAAAAAAAAAGTTAATTTCATATGTTTAGATGAATTCATTTATTTGAAAGAACATTTAAAATTGTTGTTGCCTCAGAAATCTTACCGACCGATGCTATATAGGAGCCTACCTACTATGTACCTAATAATCTTATAAAACGAACGAGACTAGTCTCTACGACACAGGGAATCCTAGGTGTGGAGGCTAGTTGAATATTGTAATGTTTTGTTGAACAGTAAAGTTTTATCTATCACCGGTACTTTGGAACGTAGACAATTTTTGTTTACGGTCGAATGGCCCACGGGCCATTTGGTTTGGGCCGTTCAGACTAAATACCCTTTATTCAAAAGATAAAAGAAGACAGACTAGGAGAACTATTAATACTTTTTTTCTCGGTTAGACTGGAAGCCGACCCCAACATAGTTGGGAAAAGGCTAGGCAGATGATGATGATTTTATTCAAAAGATCTTCTCTTCCATAAAGGCGTCTTAAAAAATATGAAGATTAGAACATCTGATAAATCCTTTTTTGGAAGGTAGATTCATAATCTGTATGATTAGTTTTCCTAGTGCTATCTGCACTGAAGGAAGGTAAAGCAAAAGCTAAAAAAAAAGCTGCCTTGTCTTTGGTCCGTTTCAGTCCTGGCGAAACGATTACCTATCGACTAACATCCCTTGTATTAGTTCAACCTAATCTGACAACTTTTGCTTCCATCTCTTGATAAAAATGGTAAATGCTTTTATTTCTGTAAGTAGGTTTGTACGGACACTTTTGCACGTCGGTGTTTTCTATCCAACTACTCCGAGAAGAAAGGCCGAAACAAAATCAGAGGTCACAGTCTCTTTTTTTGGTCGACATAATCCTGGTTAGATTATGTGGAGACTATGTAGATCGTTGTCCGAAATGGTATTTTAAGGAAGAACCATACAGATTGAGTGGACCTGTCCAGTCAGTGCACGCATTTGTCAGTAATCGTGCAGCTGAGCTCTAAAGCTAAGGTTCGGCGAACAATACCAAAGAAAGGACATTTGGGTGTTGCATTAATTACTTATACTGCCAGATCATGATTAAAACTAACTAAGAAGGAAAAAAAGAAAAAAGACCAATGACCCTCATAGTCCTCACATTCTTTGCTTTCAATGTGCAAGTAAAAAACAGCACTGGCTCTAGTTTCCTGTAGTTGATACACATGATCAAGGCACTATGAACGAATCTAAATTGCAAACTCCTTTAAGGCACCGCGTGTCAAAACGACCTTTCACTCACACACTTACATTACCCAAGTAAAACCCGGGAAAAGCATCTCAGGGGAAATTTTATTTCATTTAAACGCCAGCGGTGGTACTGACATTCTTATATTGTACTTTTGTTGGGGTACTTACAGGAATTCTCGGCGAGTAGGGTAAATATTTGAGTTTGGAATTATAATAAGTTAGTGTTGTGCTTTGTGTTCACTAAAGAGTTCAGTTTCGCAAATGATTTGGACTTGCAAAATAGTAGACATTTCTGAAAGTTATGAGACGTTTTAACGTCAAAAATGACCAGAATTATGGTTAAGCAGAAATTAATTTTAAGCAAAGTTTTTAAATAAACCCCTTAGAGAAAAATCAAGTGCCTTCCTTCATTTGAGTAAACTACAATGAGGCGCATGCTTTTGTTAATGAAAATATGAGTAAGTACCTATAGAGCAGCTACCTGAATGCATCTTGTTATGGCCATAAGTTCCTTGGAAAAATTACAATAGTAGCAACCAACAACGTGTGTTTATCCTGTTTCGTAATTAAAGGACTAAAAGAAAGACAAAGAAAAGTTATTTTGAACCACAACCTCTCAACCCCTGAGGGTTAACGAGAATTTTAGTTTATATGCCGAAGTTGTGGGCAAACTACTGATCACAACAAATTCAATCTGTCTGACTCCTAACAAACTACAAATACAAATTGGATTCTCAAATACAACTTAGATTACTCCTTGCATTGCAGTAGGTACACCGTCGCACTGCATTTCGGTAAGCCGTGCAAGCACTATTTGATCTACTTTCAAAGCAAAACCGGTAATGAATTTCAAGTAGGTCTGAAAATTAAAAGAAAACTCGCTGTACTTGTTTTTCTCGGAAAACGGGAAGAAATAATATTTTTTGATATTGCAAAATCTCACTAATGCAGGTTTTGTAAAAAGTTATCATATATGCTATCTTTTATACATAGTGATGGATAATGGGTAAATAAGAAAAAGATAATGGGAGCTTTTTCTCAACACACATAACGCCCAAGATGGGTAATGGCAGAAAGCGACAGAAAACACAATGACGTTTTGCATTTGACACATGACATTGACAGGTAGGTACACACATTGATGCATGTCTTTGTTTATATTTGCCAATATTGAAAATATTACAACTGTGTACAACATAATCCTACTGAAGAAATGTTATGATTTCAATAGTATTTTACGCGTCGGAGAAATTTCATGAATAAAAATGCCTTAAAATACACAGATATAAGCTTATCAAAATCAAAAGTATTTTATTCAAATTAGTTTGAGAAACAGCACTTTTTGAATGTCAGAATTACCGCCCCTTATCACTTTTTAATGTTTTAACTGGAAAGAAGTGGCGCAATAAAAGCACAGTTGTCTGTTATGTTAGAAGAACTTGATACTTTAAAGTAGTAAGCAAAGAAATTAACATTACAATTAAAAGAAACAAGAAACATAACACACTTTATTTTTTCCCCTTCGGCTCTAATGTTTATTATGTAATGTTATGCATACCTGAAGGCCGATTCTCGTAATTCAGCTCAGCGACAATCAATGTCAAAAATGTATGGTAATTAGAGGTATTTTTGACAGATTGAGACTCCGTTCACTGTGAACGTTCTTAAAATTACGAAAATTGCCCCTCTGATATTTGAATGGTTACTGAAATGCCAATTAAAATGTTAATTCATTTAAATTGTAAGTGAGTGCTGTTGGTGTACTTATTAAAAATAAATAAATACAATTATTTACCACACCTCAACTTAACTCACAGTACCCTCCTTCCTCCAGGCAGGACGTGTTCTACTTAGTCAGTGTTTCAGAGTATATAGTAGTAATCTTAATTCTGACGTATTGTAACACATCAGAATTAAGATTACTACTTTACAATATGGAGATGATAATACAACAATAAATGAAAACACTAACAATACTAATTCATAGGAAACCGTTAAATAAATCCTAATGTTAAAATTAACAATGTGATTTTTTCTAATATATTAAATAGCATAAATGTGTAAACAAAAAAAACACACTTTAAATATTGCGGCAACAACGCGGTGTTATTGACCCAACAAACATGGCCGAAACTTGAAAAATGGTATAGGTCAGTGTGCCGGGCACCCCTTTTTTCAGGTTTGTAAAAATGTATCATTTGTAGTAAGTAATAATTTTTCGCATGCATGACTCTTATGCTCTTATGCCTCTCAAGCATAAGGTATAATATGCATTAGTTCGCATCGGGAAATAAAAATTAAAAACAAATTTAGCGAAGGTTATTGAACTAGCGAGCTGGCAACATGTTGTGTTTAACTGCAGATGTCTTTAACCTGTTGGATCTGGCTTATTAACAGCATCATGTAGAAAATTTTAAAAACGAAAAATAATGTCGCGACTAAACTATTGGATATATTTGATTGAATTTTTGTATGCAGACGCCTAATTCGCCTAATGACGTTCCCAACGTCATCGTCATTATTTATTGTTGTATTGTCATCTCCACATTGTATATCTTGATCACTATTACCATAGTAAATCTCCAACATCTAATCCTCAACAACCTCTCAATTCCTTACACAAACAACAACATTCTAACAGATTTTCTCACCCGGGTCAACACTACTCCTTCAAAGAAAACACTTCATAGTAAAAATCATTATGCACTTCACACAAAAGGCGACTATTCTATAATGTATAAGCTATTCATTTTCATAGACAGCCAAGAAAGGGGGTCACCTCCTCCCTCCCCCCTCCTTCCACTTTTCAATATGGCGGCGCTCCCAGTACCATTACTGGATTTTTTATGAGACTTATCCATCCATAAGAAGTGAGATGAATCTTTTCAACTAGCTTTTAGTTTTAAGATGAAGTTTTATTTAAAAATGCAGGAAGATTTTTTTTGTTTTTGTCTCCGGTGGTAACATTAACTTAAAATATCTAAGCTACGTCTTACTATCATGGGTCAGACATACTTTGAAAAAGGTTTACATGGCTGTAACATCTATACTTATAATAAATCTGTAGAGAGGTCAATTCTGTACATGAAATATATTTCCAAAATAACTATCAGCGGGTGATTAGTGATCGTTACTGACGCCAAAAATGCAATCAGTAAAATTTTTGTCTGTCTGTCTGTCTGTCTGTCTGTATGTTCGTTATAGAAACAAAAACCACTCGACTGATTTCAACGAAACTTGGTACAATTGTTCTTCATACTCCTGGGCAGGTTATAGTATACTTTTCATCACGCTACGATCAATAGGAGCAGAGCAGTGAAGGGAAATGTTGGGAAAACAGGATTTCTTTTTAGGTGAAGTAGTAATAGGTTAGTAGTAGTTAGTTAGTAGTAGGTAAGTTTTGGTTAATTTATGTTCAGTTTTTTTTAATATTAAGTAGGTAAAAGCGTAGGTACTTTTATTAATTATAGGTATAGGTATTATTAATTATAGTAGTTATAGGTATTTAGTTTTAAGTGAAGTAGGTTTTATTATATATTATTTTATATATTAGACGTAGTTATATATTTTTAGTTATTCAAGCCCCAAGCGGACGCCGGCGTCCGCCCGCTATTGTCTTGAAAAACGCGTTGAATGAGAAATACGCGTTCTCAAGAATCGGCAGAAGAAAGAGCACATGGGTTAAACTCTATGAGAGTTAGTGCCTCAATTTCCGGAAGTCATTATTCCACGCGGACGAAGTCGCTGGCAAAAGCTAGTGTTAAAATATTTGTATGTTGAGACTTGAACCTACTCATTAAAAAGTGATCCTATTTTGGCAATCATTAATTTTTCATATTGATGCCAACCTATTAAATATTAACCACCTTGATTTTAAAGGTTTGTGATTACACTCATCATCTGCCTAGGCTTCTCCCAACCATGTTGGGGTCGACTTTTAGTCACTAGAGCGACTACTTATCTGACCTCCACAACCCAGTTACTAGGGAACACGATACCCCTTGGTAAGAATGGTTGTCAGACTTTCGGGCTTCTGGCGGACAGTAGCGACTGACAAAAATCCAAGAATGACACTCGGGACCAACGGCTTAACGTACTTTCCGAGGCACGGAGGGGTCTTAGTATGTAAAGATGGTCACCCACCCACGGATCAGCCGCGGCAAGAGTAGCTTAACCTGATCAATCGACCTGTGCGGATGTTATTACTTAGCCACAAGCCCCTCGATTTGTTATTCCACTAATTATTCCTTAAAAAAGTTGCCCAATTGCCCTAATTATTTATTATTTACTCGAGACATACTTCAAAAATACGAGCAAATATCAATCAACTTTATAGGCACCGCTTACAGTTGGTTGTACTAACCCACTGGGAAAATATATACGGCGATAAAGTCTTATAGCCCTTACATTAGGTATTGTTTTTTATTGCCCTCTTATCTTCCTCCTATTTTAAGGCCCTCTGGACTTATCCTAATGTATTTGAAAAGCTGTCCGTTTCTATTATGAGGTTGCATGCTTTGACCCGATGTTGTAAGAATTATTATTATTCAACTATTTATAAGCATTACAATTAAGCTATTTAGATCGTGAGGAAACCGGCAAGTCGTAGAACCAAAAATTCGAAGAGATGTGACGTTCACCAACCCGCACTGGGCCCGCATGGTAGATTACCGCCCACTCCTTCTCAGAGCCGGGCTCTGTCCTAGCAGTGGGTACATTATAGGTTGATTATGCTTATATGCTTTATGCTATTAATAAGCAGAAAGCATAACTACTGATGCTGAAAAATGAAAGCGAAGTTAACCTGACAGAAGATGAAAAAAATACTAAACATTTCGCTATCCAAAGTTGGCTTTTCAACAATTCATTTCGATTTATATAAGAGTTTTGCCCAAAGACCAATAGTGCTATTTTATCTAAAATAGGCTTTTCAACTGAAAAAATCTAATTAGTCCGTCAGTTAGATTATCAAAAAATATTTGACCCGTATTTTTTCTTTTGTTCGTAAACCAAAATTGATGGAGATACGACGCTTTTAAAATTCTCAATACGTCACACCTTGGTATAATTATGAAATCATCATCTGCCTAGCCTTTTCCCAACTATGTTGGGGTCGGCTTCCAGTCTAACCGGATGCAGCTAAATACCAGTATTTTACATGGAGCGACTGCCTATCTGACCTCCACAACCCAGTTACTGGGTAATACGATACCCCTTGGTAAGACTGGTTGTCAGACTTTCGGGCTTCTAACTATCCGTAACGACTTTCAAAGATCCACAAAT
This sequence comes from Globia sparganii, assembly GCA_949316385.1. Lineage (NCBI taxonomy): Eukaryota > Metazoa > Arthropoda > Insecta > Lepidoptera > Noctuidae > Globia > Globia sparganii. The sequence goes on from OX438667.1 coordinate 5,809,691, forward strand.
GACAGCCGAGACCAACGGCTTAACGTGCTTTCCGAGGCACGGAGGGGTCTCGGTATGCAAAGATGGTCACCCATCCAACCGACCAACCACCAACCGCGGCAAGCGTAGCTTAACCTGATCGATCGACCTGTGTGGCTGTTATTATTTAGCCACGGACCCCCCATGAATTATGAAATGTTTAATATTAAAGGAAAGTCACGAGTGAGCTGTGTTTTCTTATCAATTCTTCTAAAGACAGTTAAACTAGTTAGCTCCTATCTAATACCTTATATAGGAGCTAATTAGTTTAACTGTCTTTGTTTTCTGTGTTGATGTCTGGCCGGGCCGTACTCACGAGAAACATTGTTCCACCTATCACTTTTACTACACGAGACCACGAAATGTCATTTCCTGAATTGAAAGGTCAAAATATATTGACCGAGTTTTCGAACCGAACGTTCCTAGTGAGTCTCGAAGGAGGTTAAGTCCCTCAAATGTAGTACATATCGACCAAACTAGACACGTGAAATCCTAGTTTAGTAGGTTTTTCTTTGGTTCGATCTACAAATAATAAAAAGTCAGGAAGCGTAACTATGAACAAAATCAACGAGAAATTCGGCTCCAAACTTCACTACATTGACAAAATACATCGAGTATTCGAACGAAAGAACACACATGCAAATAAGCCAATCAGCTGCGCTTGCGTAAAGCGTTGTATTCCCGCAAGCGCTGTGATTGGTTCTGGTGCGCGGTGGCCTTTTCGGTAACGCCCACCGCGGTAAACATTTGCGTGGTGCCATTCGAACAACTTATCTTGTTTCTTGTTTCTTTTGTAAAACTTAGAAGAGAGCTGTCAATAGTGTCAATGGCTAGCGTAAGTGGAATGTCAGCTCACTTCAAGCAAGCTGCACGATGAGATTTTTACAGAATATACCAACTGCACTCTACAACTTGTAAACAAAAGAAATAGGTACGGAAATACTATCTTTAATCATGTCCGGTAACATATGCGAATTCGCCATTACTGATTTCTAATATCCTTATTAGTTTTTCTTTAAAAAAAAAAGGTGTGCGAATTAAACTACCGTAGTGCAATTCGTAGGAAACTCTAAGACTTGTGAAAAAGTCATAAGTAATAACATATTATGTTCAAATTGTTGAAAAAATACGGTTAGCAAACGAATAGGTAATACGGTTAGCAAAATGGTAATCGCTGAAATTTTCTTCCCAATTTACAATTCAATGTCTGTCGTCATAACATTACTTTCCTCGCTTATGGAGTATTAACACGATGTAAGAAACTACATTCCATATTTAATTCCCACCTATAAATAAACCTTGACACTGAATCCAGATTACATCAGGCTAGAAATAGCTAGACATGCTAATAAATCTATTCCTAGATTTATTATGCATACCTACAAAAGAAATTGTGTAAGCATCCACCATATGGCCCATTTCTGATGCTTGTAACTATTTTTTATATTTTGTACACCCGTTAGTTGTTAGTTTTGTGGATAGAATTTTTATTACTCACATATAAGTGTACCTATATGTAAGTGTGTGCAACGCTGGGGCTCTGTCTCGTATAAAGTGAAGTTCAGGGCCGATGCCTGCCCGGGTCGCGGGTTGTTCGAAAGAGATACCGTGGCTCCTGGCACACACAACTGAAGGAATTCGTGTGGGTTTTAGTCAGTAAAAGTCTGACACGCCCTAGTTTGATAATGTCACAACCTCAAAAAAAAAAGGTAAGGTGAAGGGAAGGGTCCGAAGGGTGTTGTGTACCGGTTTCGTAGCCGGCTACATGACACCAGTCTGCGAAACACGACGCTGTCTGCGTCGTGGCGCAGACACATCGTTTGCGTAAGTTTTTGAGTATAATTATAATGTTGTATGTATTTATAATATTTCTAAGTTATACTAATATTGTATTGTATGTGTTTATAAATAAATAGGGTCTTAGCTTAGCATTATGCTGAGCGATGGCCGCTTTGGGTGGATGTGACGCATTTTCCCCCAATTTGTTATTTTTTTTATGTTTGTGTTCTTTTTATGCGTCGTGTTTACCGCAAATAAAAGTATTTTCTTTCTTTCTTACCTACACACCCCGTGACAAACCTCGTTTTACGGATTTTGGTACATTTGTGCAGTTCTACGAATAATAAAAAGTCTGGAACCGTAACTATGAACGAAATCAACGAGAAATTCGGCTCCAAACTTCACCACATTGACAAAATACCTCGAGTATTGGAACGAAAGAAAACACATGTAAATAAACCAATCAGCTGCGCTCGCGTAAAGCTTTGAATTCCAGCAAGCGCCGTGATTGGTTCTAGTGCGCGGTGGCCTTTTCGGTAACGCCCACCGCGGTAAACATTTGCGTGGTGCCATTTTTGAGCTTGAGTTACATTTCTTGACATTTATTATTCGTATGTGCAGTTAATCTTCCGTACAAAAATGCCTGCTCGTAGTTCCATTACATTTACAGGAAGATGAATAAGAGCGGCTTCTCCATAGAGAGAAGTTAATAGCATTGATCACTACAATTTATGTATTTCATTATGTTTGCGATATATCATCAAATCCAGCGGGGTAGTTGCGTAACACACTAACACTAGGAATGGCTTTCATTTTGACAGTTCAATAACATTCATTGCTTTGTTTACGTTGCTGAGCTGACAAATTTTTCGAACATATGAAGCAATGGATTAGCAATATCGTTAAAAATAATTCAGATTCTGATTGATGGTGTGTTACGCATACACCTTTTGAAGGGTCCCGTCCAGCTTGACTGCACTACAGATTAAAATTAGGTAGGTAAGTCGCATTGTTATATTATAACACTAGCTGACCCAGCGAACTCCGTACCGCCTCAGAATCAATACAATAAAAGTGAATCTGTTCTCGAAATATCACCAAAAACGCTGTTCCTTATAAAATGTATGACAAAATGAATTATTTTTCATTATTTTTTCGAGAATATTTCCCTTGTTTGAATTATATATATAGGTTAATAACTGTCTCAATTTTAATTGGCTTAAAGACATAACGTAACATAACATCACGGCTGTAATCCCTGAAGGGTTAGACAGAGGTGTATCTAGTACACTACTGAATGATTCCTGATGAAAAACCAAAATAACACTTTCCCCGACCCGGGAATTGAACCCAGGACCAGGTAGGTAGTAGGTAGTAGGTAGTAGGTGGTCGCCCACCAGACCAACGAAGCAGTCATAGCCTAAAAAAGTGGCTCCGTAAACCTTTAGGCCACCTAGATACTCAAGATTATAGATCCGTCAAAATCCCTAGCTAGTCTAGTCTAGTCGTGCGTTATAACCCCACATTATGAAGCAAGTCGCTGCTATTTATAAAAAAGAGCATTACATTACAAGAGAAAACGCTACTGTCAATTCTGTAATCAGATACATTTTGAGTATAGACACGCACATCAAGCTACCCGAAACTGTCAAATATTCCCAATCAACTATGTACCTTATACTTTAGCGATAAAGTTAAAAATCTATTAAAAAAAAATCACAAATTGTAGTAGCTTGATGTGCTGGCGTCTGTACCACTCTGGGCGCCAAAATTAGGCAAATAAGGTAGAAAAGAGTAGTTTTACCCTTTTGATGAGTAGATGTATTTTTTGTTGTGTAACTGATTATTTTAGGAATCAGTCTTTCGTTTTAATTAAGTTTGGAATTCAGAAGCTAAGAACGTTTCGAATAGGGTTTTGTTTGTGCATTACGTGTTAGTATACGACAAAAACACAAGGCTTTTCGTTACAACTGGCTGAAAAGTGTTACAAAATCTAATTCTGATGAATCGCGATCTGCTATATCGAAAACTATTAAATAAATACAAGTGCTCCAAATTCGACTTTCTTTACAATTTTTTTAATAAACTTCATAATACTAAGGACTCTTTTACCTACGCGTTCAGTACAGTAATGGATTTTGGATGTTGCTGGGGCTTCCGGGCTTCTGTAGCGCTTCGCAGATGTTTGTGGAAGCCCGTGTTGATGATTTTCATGCCATAATGAGAAAGAGGGCTTCGTCAATTGTGGATAGGTTGCGTGGAAGCCCCAACAGCATCCTAAAGACATTGGGTGACAAGGTGGACAGCCCTTTTATGAGGCACTAGGTGCAGAGGCACATGCCAATATGTGTTGAGCCACGTAATTATTAGTTGTTGTTAGGTTAGTTTGTAAGTCTTTACTTACATAGTTATTTAAGTTGTTGTTACTAATTCTGTATGGATTCTGTTTCTTTAGGTATATGTGATCCGCAATAAACGATATTATTATTATTATTTGTTTTTAAAATTTATTTTCTCAGGTTCCAGGAACCAGCCGATCGATTCTGTAAAAATCTCACCGTGATAACTTAGGTGAAGTGAGCGTGAAGTGAGCTATCAATAGTAGCAGTTCCTAACATCAGGTGGAGTGACAGCTCACTTCACCTAAGTGTTCACGGTGAGAATAGCGCTTCTGGTATTTATTAAAATCTCACGGGTATAAACCAAGGCGAGATTTTAAGTTAGAGTAGACTAGCTGCGCCCCGCGGTTTCACCCGCGTAAGTTTTGATCCCGCGGGCATATTGGGATAAAAAGTATCCTATGTGTTATTCTGATGTATAAACTATATTACTGTACAGTTTCATCAAAATCCGTTTTGTAGTTTTTGCGTGAAAGAGTAACAAACATCCATCCATCCATCCTCACAAACTTTTGCATTTATAATATTAGTAGGATTAGTCGTTTTGTACTGTATTGACATTATTGTCTAAAATCGAATTGTAAGAATTTCCGGACTATGCGACATGTGTTCTATAATAGCAGCTTTCTGTAGTGTAAGGTATGTATATTTGGAAAGATTGATTTCATTTAAACTGATAAACAGTTGTTTCGGGATGATACCAGTCGTTGATACCACTATTGGGATTATTGTTACTCTATTCATTTTCCAAACTCTGGTAATTTCTTCTAGCAGTTCTGTATATTATTATTTATATCAATATTTTTGAACATTAGTTGAAAACACAACAGAAAAGAAAAATCTGCACCTTATTATTTATGCACAACGATCTTATTATTATGCGTATCTGAAATGACGTCAATATTTCCAATACTTGCCTTAATCAAGTCACTACACCCAATGAAAGGTTTCCATTACTGCATTACGAGAACTATCAGCAGTATCAGTCAATAAAGTCAATTGGCAACATTAGTATCATGAACTCAGACATATTCGTCATTTTGCGATGACACGAGTAATCAAAATAATGCAGTTTGATGACGAAGCACTATACAATAAACAGCATTAATAAAAATATGACTACTCATTTTTAACGGAATTCAAAAAAGGAGGTTCTGTATTCGAACCGTATGTATGTATGTCCGCAATTTTCTCAAAAACGAATGAGCCAATTTTGATGTTCCTTTCACTAACGTGATCTACATACTTTCTGGAAGGTTTAAGTTTATACATTAGGTACTTAATCTTAAGTACGAAGTTATATGCATAAATGTACTGCATCTCCGGCATTTCTATGCGAATTTTGATGATTCTTTTTGCTTGGCACCGCTTGGCTACAATTGTATATCTATGTATTGTTTTTAATGGATAAAATATGCCTATAAATTGTCCCATATAAATTTGATTAACTTTGCTTGGGTAGTTTTTGAGTTAACTTCATTAATACGATTTTTTTCCACTTCATTTATATTGATGATGTTTAGTGTTAACTGATATTTACATAGCAAGTAATGTTAATTGAATTTGTGTGGGGTAGGTACAACTACAAAGTAAAAAATAAAAACTTTTTTACAAAAAAAAAACAAAAACTACAAAGAAAAAATAACTTTAATTTTGGAATTTTTTGACACCGACTTCCGAAATTAGTTGTTTTTCACTTTGTAGTTTTTTTTTTTAAGTCGGTTGTTTTTTTATTTAAGTATTAAATTAATGCTGTTTTGATAAGCTATCGAGATATATGATAGTAAGATTCGCTGTACCAGCCAAGACTTTGGATCTGTTCCTAATAATGGAAATAGCAGTACTAACCCAGTGCTGGCCCACGCATTCGGCCGACTTTTCCTCTACTGTTCCTACTCCGTGTAATGTGGGCCGAGGACCAGAAGCCAGTTCCCCCTAACCCGTGACATCGACCGCGACTGACCAGTTGTAGGTCGTGAGTTCGAACCCAGGCAAGCACTTTACTTTTTGTATTTAATTTAATCACCACTGCTCTCAAAACGGTGAAAAAACACATCGTGAGGAAGCCGGCATGTCCTAGAACCAAAAATTCGAAGACATGTGACATCTAGCAACCTGCACTGGGTGTACAATCAGCGTGGTGGATTATGGCCCACTCCCTCTCACAGAGAGGAGTTCTGTATCCCAGCAATCGGAACATTATAGGCTGATTGTGTGTGATGAGATGTGTGACCATCTAATGAGGGTGGTATTCAATGCTTATTTTGGATCAAATACCTACCATCATCAACGACAGTTCTGTCTACCACTATTTTTATTTTATAGCCTCTTTGCGGCAAACTACGTCATCATATAAAAAAAAAACTAGGTCTGCCGTTAGCTCACTTTGAATTTCGAATCCAAAATGGAATTCGTTTGAATTTTATCCCATCCAGCCGTCACAGTTTAAATACAGAGAGACAACTGCAGACTCGGCGAACGAAATTCCCGTGATTCTCCGAATAATTCACTGAACTATTAAATGTTTAAACCACTCAAAGACTAGGTACAGAGTACAGACATTATGGCGTACCAATAAATCAAGAATAGAAAGGGCTTTGTAGACACACCTATAATAATTGATGAGAAGGAAAATCGGATATCTGGCTAAGGAAGGTCGCATTGAGAGCGGGCAGGAAACTAATTACCTACAGGAAAGCATGATTTTAGTATTTGAATCTTATTTGAATCATGTTTTAATATTACCTAGGTCCCGTACGTCTGAAGACTCTGACGAGCAGCAGTTTAACCCGTTTAAAAAAAAACATGTTTTTTGTAAAGAAACACACTATCAGAGAAAAACATTTCAATGCCAAAAATAAATTAAATAATATCTACAAATGGCAAATGTATGCGCTAATTGTAAATTATTTATCTAGCTATTAGACTGTAACTTTCTTTTGTGCGATAGCTGAGTAGCTTTCGACTCGGGCTTTAATGTTCCACAGTGAACACAGGCCTCATTTCTTCGAGAGGAATTGGGCTGTAATCTTCCACGCGGCTCCAGTGCGGGTTGGTAGAAGTTTCTTGTCTTTGATTTTTTGGTTCTAGGACATGCCGGTTTCCTCACGATATTTTCTTACACAGTTTTGAGTGGTGATGAAATTATTCACACCATGGTCTGGCCTGGCCTGGGTTTAAACCCACGACCAACAACTCGTAAGTCAGGGACGTTACCTCTGAGCCACCACTGTTCTTAGGAATTAGTGGTCATATTCAAATAATTACCATTTACCATTCACCACAAACACTTTAACTGGTTTAGTTGTATTATATTGTTTCTTTTATTAATTAATTTATTTTATTATTTATGTAAACACAGTAAAATACATAGGGTTATCACATAATTATAATTTGAGTACAAATGTACTGCTTATTATTGTTTTTTTTTTGCAAAAATACTTGTTACCTGCCTGCTAATCTATAAGGCCTCTGAGTGGGGCCTAGTGACCCAGGCACCAGTGAATTTCACAATGTGAATTTATATAATTCAAAACTGTTCAGTGCTACTAAACCATTATGAGAAAGAAAATAAATAAATGTATTATACTTTTTACTTAGCTCAAATGGAAATAGACACATATGTATTTAGTTTCGCAGCTTAGCTTCACTGTTAAGTTACCTCTCATATCTTTGGTGGAAAAGCAGCTTTAAGTACCATCCCAGACTCTAGGGATACTACTGAAACACCCATCTCAAAGAGATCCCAGGGAATTCAAATGTATTCATGCTTATTTCACAACCACGAGCAAATGTTACGTAAAACAAACTCTTTATATGTATAGAGTCTGAAATAACATGGTCTGTAAAAACGGTATGTGTAGGCTCATCTGTTTTCTTTTGTATTTGTAACAGTTTTGTTGGGGGCGTTTTAAGTTCACAGTGGGAGTAGGAAAAAACACAGTAAAATAAATTTCAATTATGAAACACTGTATAAGAGTGTATTCAGAATTAATTGTTCTACGTGCCGTAAGCTTTTTAATATTTAGGGCTCACAAATTTAAAGGCCATCTTAAATCTATAGTAGCGTTCATAATATCTTAGATAATAATTTACTTTCCATCGACACTTAATCAGTTATCTAAATGTATTTTAAGTTACTTTTTGAGTGACCATTTATAACAAAAACGTCCTAATAAGTTTTTGGTCGCTATGGAATTTGAACTTTGTTAAGTTATAACATTCAGTTTTTTATTCCATAACTTGAAAATTATTTCAAACCTACACACATTTAAGACGAACAAAGGATCACCATCATCAGCCAATAGCAGTCCACTATTGGAACATCTTCAATTAATGTCTAAAGACGATAAGCATAGAAAGCCTTTCTTTCAAAGACACAAATACGTCATACTTTTTGAATAAAAGGCATAAATATGCTGCTATAGTGATATAGCAGTAAATTCTTTACGCAAACATTATTTTGCAAACGCCTATCAATCATCCCTAAGATGACGAGCGCTATCTATCTCCGATCTTTAAGCAAACACGTTAGACTAGTACAACAAACGATGAATTACATACTTGCGTGCAAAAAAATCGACCCATCCCATGCTCTTCGATTTGAAAAAATACCCATAATTCAATAAGTTTTATTAACAATAACCTAGTACCTATATTGTATATTAAAACTTTTCTGAAAGTTTGTAGATTACATTAGTAAAAGAATTGTCAAAACTGATTCATTAATTTGTAAAAAAAATCGCGAACTTACTAATAGGGTGTTGAATAAAGAACCTCCTTTTTTTTAATCCATTAACAAAATCAAGTTTAATTATGACTAAACAAACGGAAATAAATAAAGTTTAACGTTTGTCAATTTCATTGACAAAAAAAGTCACGCACTTTTTCCGAGCATAAGTGTGTGATGAGGACATCTGAAGTATCGATCTTCTCAAGAATCTTATTTCTTTTATCAAAATATAGTGTATGTTCAAATAAACTGTACCTTACTTACCTTCACACAATATAAAATAATATTATATTAATTACGATTTTTGAGATATCATCTCTCAAATGGGAGCATGGGGGTGGGCCAAATTTTTTGCACGTAAGTGTATTTACCTAGCTAAAAATAACACACACACACATCCCATCACTTCCGATACATATTATGTACTTATCAGAAGGGATATTTAAGGATGTGGTGGTACCGTGGTACGCACGGCTACACATCAACCTATACTTAACCAGTATAAGCCGACTTCTAATTGTACGAAAAACCTATACAGTGCGAGGTCAGCTAAAACTGGAAATGTATAGCTTGATGTGTAGCCGTGTGTGCAAGGGTCACAGACCATCAAATGGGACCAACATCGTAATCAGATGCAGTTGAATACCAGTACTTATTTTATATGGCGCGACTGCTTATCTGACGTCCACAACCTAGTTACTAAGTTATAATGGTACCTCTTGGTAAGACTGGTTGTCAGATTTCCGGGCGTCTGACGACCTGTAACGACTGTCAAATATCCACAAACGACAGCTCGGAACAATGGCTTTACGTGCTGTCCGAGGCACAGAGGGGTCTCGATATGTCATGGTTGGTCATACATCCACGGATCGACCTTGCCAAGCGTTGCTTAACCTTGAACCTCCTGTACCTCATCTACGCAAATAAATTAATTGTTTTTTTTTTTGAAGATCGACCCTTAGAGCCACAGAAACAGTACATAATATGTATGAAAGATAAAGAAATTCACATATACTCGAAATAACAGTCACAATCCTCTCTTGTCAATTCCATTTTCACAATTGCGCTTTCATTTCTTTATATTACTTTTATGAAAATGTTGAAAATCCCCTCAATTGCTTAAGAATCCGTTGGTTATATCTTCAAATTGCACAGTAATACCAGGGGTTGGGATAAACGATCAGATAAGTCAAAGCTTTTGGTTGAGTTTTTATATTCACATTTTATATTGCTTTGAGTTGCTATTTTATGACTCCGTAGGTTATGAAATATCAACTCAAAGCAACACAAAATACTAGCAACACCCCGCGGTTTCACTCGCATAAGTGTCGATCCCGTAGGAATATCGGGATAAAAAACTACCATGTGTGTTATTCTGATTTTATTAATTGACTTATGACATTAATTTTTATATTTTTTTATTATTGTATTATTCCTATTTTAATGTAATTTTCTAATGATTTAAACATAGACAGCATGCATGTTTCTTATTTATTTATTTAGTTATAGATATTCAGACACAATGTTAAAATTGTTATTGAATAAATGAATTGAATTGAATTGAATTGATGTATAAGCTATATTACTGTAGTTTTATCAAAATCTGTTTGGTAGTTATTGCGTAAAAGAGTAACAAACATCCATCCATCCATCCTCACAAACTTTCGCGTTTATAATATTATTATAGTAGAACTAGATGACCCCGCAAACGGCGATTTGCAAAAAAAAAATAGGGGTATGAAAAATAGATAGTAGCCGATTCTCAGACCTACCCGATATGCACACAAAATTTCATACAAATCGGTCCAGCCGTTTCGGAGGAGTATGGTAACTAACACTGTGACACGAGAATTTTATATATTAGATATAGTCAGTAGGAATAGGATTATAGTTCTACAGAAAATATGTGAAAAAATTAAAATGAAAAACTGCATCTTGTAGACTTTTAATTATGTAGTAGACTATCTCACCCAAACTGGGCCCGCGTGGTGGATTACGGCCCACTCCCTCTCACACAGAGGAGGCCTGTGTGCATTGGGAACATTACCTATAGGCTGATTATGTAGTAGACTGACGAAAGAAAGGGCCTACTTTTTCCCAAAAATGTGTTGTATCTCTAGTTTCGCCAGTCAGCCATTGCACATTTACAATGACATAGCGTATCATTTTGACAGTGCAACCACATTCATTGCGTTACTTACGTTGTCGAGCAGATGAATTATTCAAACATATTAAGCAATGGATTAGCAATTTCCTTCAAAATATTTCGGATTGTGATTTAAAGTGTGTTAGGCACTTGAGGTTAGCAATTATCGAAAAACTTTACAACTAACATACCTTCCTAATAAGGAAAACATAAAATGCAGAATCTTAACATCCAGATTATATTAATATAAACAGATATCTTACCATATTTTCCTACAAAATAGTTTTTATGACGTAATAACTATAAGAATTTTCCTTATTTAACTGTTTCAAGCCAGTTTTTATACTCACTTCTGTATACAACAAACTATTTACCTGTTATATACAAAGAAACTAACACTAAATAGAGAACATTTTATTCCTACGTGAATTTTCAGTTCCGTTGCAAAAATTGTAATGGTTTTGTAAAAACTCTTTCCACACTTTTAAAGGAATCCTGAGTGACAGTTGCTTTTCTTCTATGATCAAATAGTGAAAATAACTAAAAAGAATCTATAACGATCCAAAAAAGTTAAAATAATAATTCTTAATTGCGGCGATACTCTAAAACGTATTTGATCCCTAGACACTTTTGATGTGTGTATTTGATTTGACTAGGCGCAGAAACGGATACGTTCGCATGCTACGGTACAGAGCCGATCGTATGCGTCGACATCCTGCCGGACGCGATCGGCTGTCGCCGCATCCGTTCGTATCCTTTCCGGTCCGGTGCGATGCGAGCCGTTTTGTTTTTGTAGTTATTTGTATAGTAGGTAAGTTAGTAATTATTTCCCTTCCTTAGGCACGTTTGAATTTCAATACAGTACTTGAAAAATCTAATTTTAAGCCAATTCTATTTTAGCCTATATGTCTAGATCTGTTTGTTAAATACGCCTAGACGAAACTGTAACAAACTTATGTAAATTTATTCATTTGAAGTAGGACTTTCATAGAATTTACGATTTGATTTGATTATAATTACCTTTCAGTTTATTTTAAATGATATTCATGAAATTCTGAGCTGTTGTCTCCTACTTTTAGAAGAAAAACTCTTCATGAATTTTAGAAACAATCAGTTTTCAGAAATGTAAAGTACAAAGGAGTTTGTTAGGATCGTAAGCAGGTGGCGTTCTGTAATTTCTACCTAACCCCATGAGAAGAAGAAGGCTTGTGTTTATACAACGTGTAACGTTAAATGCGCAAAACCTGAAAATAGTTTGTTTATAATTGACTACTGAATCGATTTCAGTAACTTTTAATATAACTAGGTGTTTTTTTCAAAAATTATGTATTTTGCCATACTATCCGCCGATTAAGCAAAGAAATTAAATCTTATTTTAAGGCAATAAGACTCAATCTTGAATGCATAAAGGATCAACACAATTTTCTTAATAATAATAGCTTTAAAAAAAATAGTTTTGGTCAGTCATTTATTTATTATGCTTTTAACCCAATTCTCTAATTGGGGTGTATGAGGATTGTGTTACACATCCTACTAATCCTATCCTACTAATATTAATAAACGCGAAAGTTTGTGAGGATGGATGTTTGTTACTCTTTCACGCAAAAACTACTGAACACATTAGAATGAAATTTGGCACCGGGAAATTTTATAACCAGGATTAACACATAGGATACTTTTTATCTCGATATTCTCACGGGATCGAAACTTCTGCGGGTGAAACCGCGGGGCGTTGCTAGTATTATAAATGCGACAGTTTGTGAGGACGGATGTATGGATGTTTGTTACTCTTTCACTCAAAAACTACTGAACGGATTTTGATGAAACTTTACAGTAATATAGCTTATACATCAGAATAACACATAGGATACTTTTTATCCCGATATTCCCACTGGATCGAAACTTACGCGGGTGAAACCGCGGGGCGCAGCTAGTTGTATATATAAGTATAAAATACGCTTAATTTTGTCTTCAAATTGTCTCATTCCTCGTTCACACAAAAAGTTTGCTGTCCGAAAAAAAATAGTCAGCTGTACTTTATTTTTATTTTACATACTAAACTGAAGAATATTTTCGACCTACAATTAAAAATAATGCACAAAAAGTAATTTTTCATGTATAGTCACGAGCAAAAGTATGTATACATTTGGTTTTATCCAAAGGCCATTTTCTCCTTTATTTTTTAATTAAATTTTATGTTATTACGAACATAGTATTTTTGAACCCATAGGTTTATGTAAAGTATCATATTTCAACGTTGCATTTGTTATTTCACGAAAAAATCGCAATCGAAAGTTGCCAAGTGTTGACATATTAGTGCTCGTGACTGTACACTATCATCGTCATTTTAATTTTACAACAGTGTTTCGCAGCTACTCGACAGCTTAATCGAATGAGGTTGCATACTGTCTGTTCGCACACCGAAAAGTCCACTCGACCATCCGTCAACTACCGTCCCTTAATTTTGGAAATGTCACTTTATGATTCACAATATAAAGTTCATATTTCAATGCTCTTAATTCCAGGTGGTAACGAGTTGTTTCGGTGTAAATGTCACTTTATGCTTCACAATATAAAGTTTACATTTCAATGCTGTTTTGTTTCGTTAAGTTCTTAATGAGCTGTTTCGGTGTGCGGCTTCCATACAGCTTCCAAAACAGGTGTTCATGCTCTCAATGAAGTTTATCGAAATTCGACATACTGTTAAAATAATCCTTTGTTCAAGCCGCTTATAGCCAAACGACGTTTATTTGGGGTGCTGTTTTTATTAGCTTGAGGTAATCAGCTAATGGGTAAATGATTTTATTTCTGTAAGTAGATTTGTACAAACACTTTTACACGTCAATCATATTTTGAAAAGCAGATGAGGTCGGCGTTTCATATCTGACTACTCTTAGAAGAAACGCCGAAACAAACTCAGAAGTCACAGTATTTTTTAAAGTCCAGACTAACTTAATCTTAGTCCGATGATGTGAAGACCATGTATATTGAGTTCTGAAATGCTCTCTTGAGGTTTTTTTTTTGAGGAGGGGAAATCATCAAACGACCCCTCCCGCTCTGGGTGGGGCAGAAGGGAGTGTCAAACTCTTACTGACTAAAACCCACCCGTGTTCCATCCTTAGCCCTTTATGTTCCGGGGTAGCGGTAACCCTATCAGACAATCCCGCTGCAAAAATACACTTTATGTGCGGTTAAGGATACGAACCCGCATCCCCAGGTGCCAGTCGATCATCTAGACCGTGCCTTATACCACTAGGCTATTGACTCAGTTTTTATTTGTGTACTTTTGTTGCTGTTTTTAAATTCGGTGTTTTTAGGGTTTAACACCATCATCAGTCTACAGTAGTCCACTGCTGGACGTAGGACTCTCCAGCTGCTATCAGCCACCCTGCGAAGACCGTCACCCTATCTAGCCTGCACCCTGTCTTAGAGCCGTTCCACACGGCGCGGGTGCAGCACCGCACCGCAAAACATCTCGCCGCAACGGCGATCACACAGGCAGTTCAGTGTCACAACATTCTTATGCCCGCCCACGCCCACGACTTAGCCGCTATCAGCGGCAACTTAGCGCGGGGCGGCGAGCGGTAAAAACAAATATACAAAAATGTATGAACCATGCCACGTCGCACCGCTTGCAGCGTCAACGCTTGCATTAAGACACCGCGCCGCATGCCGCTAAGCCAAAAGTCGTGGCCGGGCGGTTACGGCGGCGTCGCGGCGCCCCCGCAGCAGCGACGAAAAGAGTGTTGGCTTGTTTGTGTACATACTGTCGTAGAGATCGAGGGAGAGTTTTGAGTATGGATGTCGATGGCTATAAGAGTAGGGGAAGACCAAAGAAACGATGGATGGACTGTGTGAATGATGATATGGTTAGAAAGGGGGTGACTACTGAGATGTCGACTGATAGAGAAGTATGGAAGAAAAATACATGTTGCGCCGACCACTAATAAATTGGGATAAGGGCAGGAGAATGATGACTGTCGTAGAGATCGATAGTCTATACAAAATTAAGTGAGGTGCGGCGCCGCACCGCATCGTGTGGAACCGCTCTTACGAAAGCCGATTCCCGGTCGCCACTCAAGAACAAGTCACGTTGTCAGCTTTAAGATGCTTAATGATAATTACTTTTCATATGCGCATGGTTTGAGGTTTCGTATTACCCAGTAACTGGGTTGTGGAGGTCAGATAGGCAGTCGCTACATGTAAGACACTGGCATTCAGCTGCATTCGGTTAGACTGGAAGCCGACCCCAGCATAGTTGGGAAAAGGCTAGGCAGATGATGATGCGCATGGTTTGAGGTGTGAACTAAGAACAAATGTCGTGAAAAAATCTAAGATAATTATGGTTTTATATCGATAACCGGGATCATCATTTGTCGGTAAGTACTAGAAGAGGTAATGCAGTGAAAAAGTTGCAGGCGTTTCAATTACTATTATTCTACAATGAATTAATGTTTGAGTGTACAACTACACACAGAGCTATTTTAAATTGGCTAGCTAAACTCAGCAGACGCGATGGCCATCGATATCTAAACATGACAGAATAAAAATTAAAAATATTTGATGTTTTTATGTTTGGGGTCGACCACCGCTTGTAGTGTTGTTATTTGAAGTAGGTATGCGTTAAAAAAATCTGTTTTCTTTTGTTTTAACGTGCTGGGATATCGATATCCATGACGTCTGGGAAGTTTACACATAAATAAACCGATTAAAAAAAAAATGATATTTCAAGATATTTCAAAATTAGTGTAGAAAAAAATAAAATATTGTAAATCAATGTTTTTTTTTAATGACCCCATAATTTTTTTTTTTGTGGGTATGTTGTTTAGATATCAATACCCATCAGGTCTGCGGAGTTTTGCTAGCTAATTTAATTTGACCCTGTATATAATGTACAATCATAGGGACAGCATCAAAGACTATTAAACATAGCCTGTATTACGTTCTGCTTTCAAATCGCACTGCGAATATCTCAAAATGGCGTCAACACCTTAATGAAACTGAGAGTGACGTCAGAAGGATTCTCATAAAAGATAGAACGTGTGTTATTAAGACAAGGTAAATACACTGTACGCTTTCATTACCACACAGAAAATTAATTTAATAAATGGAACGTAAACAAAATGAACGCGAATTGAAAACTTTTGCAGACACGAAGTTTCTCGTCGACATTATTTTCCCCCGGCGGCGGCGGAATGGAATCTCGAGTGACGAAACTTTAATGTAATTCAATCAATCAATGGGACATTTACATTCGAGACTCGTTGAAATCAATTAAAACAGTTTTGCGTTGATGACAGGCAGGAGTTGGGAATGGTTTTACAAATGCATTAGTTATTAATGAATTCTGTAGTACCTAATCTTTGATCAGTGTCGGCGCACCATTATAAAGTCCCGATTGAGCCCAATCATTGGTCCTTCGAGCCGGCTGCCCGTGGTCGAGCGCGTCTGTGAGCTGAGTGGAGTGAAGGGCACGCAGCGGCCGCGGCGTACCGGGTTCGGTACCCCGACGCCCCGCGCCTTCCCCTTGGTCAATCACGCGCATATGTGGTGCGCCGACAATCAGTTCAGTTGGTAATTTGGTTTTGGGCAAACTTGAGGGAAGGTTTTGTTTTAATTATGCAAGCGTTTGAGTGTGTTTTGGTAATTAGTTCCGTTTGCACACTTGGATTCCTTGATAGTAAATAAAATATAACTTTCTCTATCTTGGTTGTATCTAACGTCCGCAGTATATTAAATGATAAAGTTCCTTTTTCTAATGTTTTTTTTTTTACCTCGTAAAATTATCACGAAAGAGGCAACAAAACAAACAAAAAAAAAAAACTCTGGCTTAAGGCGGCCACGCACAAAGCATTAGAGATAATACGATGATAATGATTTCTGGATTATTTTGCAATATTTATTTATCCATTTACTTAAATAGTATATAATATTTGCACTAAGTACTAAATTAATTCAATAACTGACTAAGTATACAAATAAAAACAAAAATACACTGAGCCGAAGTACTCGTCCGCATCACGGTCATCTGGAAACGTGGCAGCATTGCCACGTTGAATGTGAAAAGAAAATTTTTAGAGGTAACTTCATGATTTTTTTTCCATCGTATCAAATTAGTTCTATTATGTTTTCGACACTCTAACTAGCAAATATCCTGAAGAATATCGTATATTTTTCTGTAGTCTATATATATAAAAGGAGAAACTGACTGACTGACTGACTGACATATCAACGCACAGCCGAAACTGCAAGGACTAGGAACGTGAAATTTTGTATACGGCTTCCTTTTATTATGTAGGGGAGCACTAAGAAGGGGTTTTTGGAAATCGACCTTTAAGGGGGTGAAAAAGGGGGATTTTGTTTTTATGGAAAATCTTATTTCTTGAGTTAATAAACTTGAAATTTAGCACGAATACACGCAGACGAAGTTTCTGGCGTAGTGCTAGTCGATCATATACTTTTAGGCATTATAAGACTTGCATTTTTTGCGTTTAGGTCCTGCAGTCCCCTTAATAGTTTTTCAACTTTATCGCTAAAGTATAAGGTTCAAATTTGGTTGGGAAAATTTTACAGTTTCGGGTAGCTTGATATGCTGGCGTCTGTACATGATGAATCAATACTTGACAAGTTTATGAATAATGAATAAGCGACTTTATAGACGTTCAACTACCTAGGTTTGTTACTATGGCGTGCGTAGTACCTATAGAACGAGGGACAAAGATTACAAAATAAATGGAATGCTAATACGGACAATGAACTTTCCTAGATCCCGCTTTTGTGGAGTGACAGCGCTTGGCAGTCATCGCAAGATCGATTTCTGAGCTACACTTTTTATGGGAAAAGATATTTTTTTATTATGGCAAATCAATATTTTTATTTATTACACCAATCTTTAGAATAATGATAGACGGTCATGTATAATGGACGTGCCGATATCAGGTGCGTGATCGTTTTTGGCCGTGGCCAGGATTCAAGAGCGATTTGACGCAGTCGCTCGCCTAAGGATTCACGATCAAATTTGAATCCAGTAAAACCATTGTTAAGTCATTGCAATGTATCTTCTTATGTGATTCTAATTTATACCTTAGGTTGAGGTTAGAGTTACATTGCAATGACTTACTAATGGTATTACGTCGACCGTGAATGTGCTACTTTAGCACTCCATTTGATCATTATTCTTTAAGACGGAAGTATTTGTCAAGGGAACGAACTATAAGCTTATTTTATTACTAAATACTTTCATGAGGGAAATGCGCCCGGGGTGCATGTTGAAGAGCCTCCTCGTGGCGCACCCTGGGCAACGTCGGCTCCAATTGCCCACCAGGTTTTGGGGGACAGTTGGGGTTGGCGGCTAATCTTCAACACACGGGGAAGGGTCATGGTTCCAATCACCGATCATCTTTGATGGTCGGTGAAGGGAACCTGGCTATAGATGGAGTCATACGTCTACTCCCCCTCTGCTTACAGAGGAAGGTGAGTGGGCGTAGGCTGGGGAGGGGCGGTTTGCGCCGCTGCACCCACGAGAGTGTGGGTGGTAGAAGGTGTCCCATGCCCGCGCTGCGTCTGTCCGGCATCCGGCGGCAGCGTGGGGACGCCGGGGCGGCGGTTGGTTCTGCCCAGCCGTTGGCCACCCCGTAATCCTGAGTTCTGGAACGGGGGTCCGGGCCACTGAGGTCTGGGCCGCGAGGAAGACAACCTCTCTAAAAAATTACCCCAATCCCAAGGTCTAGCGTGCCGAGGGGATGAATGGCCGGAGGGGATCCGGTCGTTAGCGCGGCGAAAAGGGACCTCACCCTTAAAAAGGAACAAAAAAAATGGAGAAGACTACTGAGAAAAATTCTCCCCAGGCGGGTACCCTCCTACACAAGGAGGGTCAATCCCGCCCTTCTTCGGAAGGCAGCCCCATCGTATCTGGGGGGGGCACCACTAGTCTCGTGGGCCGGCAGACCACCGCCGACCTTCGTCAACCTGCGTCGCAAGAAAAGGAGCTCCGGGTTAGCCTGGAGCGACTGTGCGACGCAGAAAAAGCACCGCTTGCCGTCGTTGATGGCAACAAGAGCCGAGGAGGCTCAGGTCCTGGAGAGGACCAACTGTCCAATCAGGACACGCGCGGGCGCAACCCCGAATTTTTGAGGAAGCGCCCACACAGTGAGGATTTGGGGTCGATGGGGCTCTCCTCTAGCGAGGAGGACCTGTCGGCTGCAAAAATTGCAACCTCACAGAGGGGGCGAGGTCGTGCGGTGGCGGGCGGAGCTTCCGCTCGTTTGCCGGACCGCGACTCACGAGGTCGCTTTTTGCGGCCCTCTACGCCGACGCCGGTGCGCCTGGAGAGCTTGGAGAGTGACGGGACCACTGGGGACCCGAGTGAAGACTCTGCTGCGTCCCCGCTGCTGCTGCAAAGCAACAAGGCGGAGGCGAATGCCGCGAAGCGGGCGCAGCGGAAGGCGGTGGCGGCTGACGAGGTCAGCGAGATGGCTCGACAGGCCCGAGAGCGACGCTCTGCTCAGGCGTCTGCCGGGGAGAGCCTATCGGCGGTGGCGCTCAGCCGCCAAGTTTTGGACGGCGTGGACGTCGTTCTGAAGGTTGCCACTAAATCTGGCAGCCTGAAGGGCACGTTCACGCGCGCTCTAAAGGAGGCGGCTGAAGGGATAAAGGAGGCAGTTGAGGTCCTTCTTAATCGCACAAGCTCGGAGAAGACGGCGAAGCTGTGGGAGGAGAATGGCCGTCTCAGATCCGAGTTGGAGGACCTCAAGCGGGAGCTTGTTGCGCAGAGGGCGGAATGGCAGCAGAGGCGTCCTGCGGCCACCAGTTCTGCTCCCGTCGCAGCCCCACCACCATCGGCCCCATCGTCGATCTCTGCCCTCACACCTGCGGATGCGGAGATCGAGAAGATCGTTCGCATCTGCATGCTGCAGTGTGGGGGTATGGTAAATGCCCGTCTACAGGGCCTGGAGTCGAGGCTCCTCCCGGCGGAGACTCTCCGGCCGCCGCTCGCTGCGGATAGGCGGAAAGAGGAGCCCGCTAAGCCGGGCCCGGTAGCCGCAACCGGGAAGGCCAAGGGGGCCAAAAAGCCTGCGAAGGGGCCCCGAACGGCTGCACCCCCACCGACCGCACCCCCGGCGACCGCACCCTTGGCGACCGCGACCGAGTCCACCGCGGATACCTGGACGACGGTCGTCAAGAGAGGCCGCCGTAAGAAGAAGAAGACGGCGCCGCAGCCACCGGTACCCACTGGAGCGCCGGCATCGGCACCCAAGAAGGCTCAGGGGCCGCTTAGGGTCAGAGCCCCACGCTCCGCGGCTGTAGTGATTACGCTGCAGCCCGGAGCCGTAGAAAGGGGCATCTCCTATAAGGCGGTCCTTATGGAGGCGAAAGCCAAAGTCGCGTTCCCCGACCTTGGCATACCGTCCGGCCTCAGAATGAGACCGGCGATTACGGGGGCGCGACTGCTTGAGGTGTCGGGTGCCTCTAGCGGCGAAAAGGCGGACGTTCTGGCCGCCAAGCTGAGGGAGGTCCTCAACCCGGAGGACGTTCGGGTGTCCAGGCCGATAAAGACCGCTGAACTGCGCGTCGACGGACTGGACGACTCGACGACTCCGGCTGAGGTCGTGACGGCCGTCGCCCGAGCCGGAGGATGTCCGCCCGAGGACGTGCGGACGGGCGAGATCCGCGTCGATGCTTCCGGGCTCGGCGCGATCTGGGTGCGGTGCCCGGTGGCGGCGGCGAACAAAGTCGCCGACGCTGGGCGTCTGTTGGTGGGGTGGGTGGCAGCGAGGGTGAAGCCGCTGCAACCCAGGGCCTTGCGGTGCTACCGTTGCCTCGACATTGGGCATGTCAGGGCACGGTGCACCTCCGAAATAGACCGCAGCGAACAGTGCTATCGCTGCGGTCAGGCCAGCCACAAGGCGGCCCAGTGCTTCGCGGCGCCAAACTGCAGCCTCTGTACAGCTGCAGGGAGGCCCGCTGGGCACAGAGCGGGCGGAAAGGCCTGTGGCGCACCCGCCCAGAAAGGGAAGAGAAGGGGTGCCAAGGCTGCCGGGGGCTTTTTACCCCCCCCTCAGCCTGGCTGCCCTTCGGCCGACTCCCGGCCTAGGAATGGTGCGGAGGGAATGGATTGCGCATAATGGCGCTCTACCATTTCCTCCAGGGCAATATCAACCACTCTGCTAGAGCTCAGGATCTCTTGCTCCAGAGCATGGCAGAGTGGTCGATTCACGTGGCTGTGGTCGCTGAACCGTATTTTGTCCCCCCTAGGGATAACTGGGTGGGAGACCTAGACGGTTTGGTGGCCATCATTGGCGGGGCTCTTGTCAACCCGTCCCGAGGTCACGGCTGGGTGGCCGCCCTCGCGGACGGCATTGGCACGGTTGGGGCGTATTTTTCGCCCAACAAGAGTCTCGCCGACTTCGAGAGGTTCCTTGTCGAGTTGGGTGCCGTCGTGGGCCGACTCCACCCTCGCCCGGTGCTGTTGCTGGGGGATCTCAACGCCAAGTCTGTGGCGTGGGGATCCCCTGTGACCGATGCTAGGGGTGAGGTGCTGGAGGAGTGGGCGGTCACGACTGGATTGACCGTCCTAAATCGGGGCTCGGTGCACACGTGCGTGCGGCAGCGGGGCGGATCTATAGTGGACGTTCGCTAGCCCCGCTGTCGGGAGCCGTGTCCGCGACTGGCGTGTCGCCGCGGAGGTGGAGACGTTGTCGGATCACCGATACATCCGTTTCGACGTCTCCGCCCAGACCGCCGGCGGCCGCGGTTCACCGGCCCCGCGAACGGACGGTCCGCGCTGGGCGCGTAAGCGCATCGACAGGGAGCTTCTCGAGGAGGCCGCTATTGTCCAGGCCTGGGTCCGGGAGTCGGCAACGGACGGACCCGTCGACGTCGAGCAGGAGGCGCTGTGGTTCCGCGGGGCGATGACGCAAATAAGCGACGCGTCTATGCCCCGGGTCCACGCACAGTCAGCAAGGCGCCAGGTGTACTGGTGGACCGCCGAGATCGCGCAGTTGCGCGTCGCGTGCGTGGTGGTCAGGCGCCAGTACACCCGATACCGGAGGAGACGTCGTCGGGTCCCTGACGAAGAAGCCGCGCTGTATGAGGTGTACCGCGCGGCGAAGGAGACTCTGTGGCTGGCCATCGGCGAGGCGAGGACGCGAGCCAGGGAGGAGATGTTGGAGACTCTAGACGGGGATCCGTGGGGGCGCCCTTATCGCGCGGTCCGAGGGAAACTTCGGGCCGCGGCGCCCCCACTTACGGAGAGTCTCCAACCCGAGCTGCTGGAGGAGGTGGTGGCAGCCCTCTTCCCGGCAAGAGCGGAGCATACTCCGCCGCCGATGGCTTTGCCCACGGCCGCAGAGTCTACAGAGGAGAACGCCATCAGCGTCCCAGAGGTGACACAGGCAGAGATGGGGGCAGCCGTGATGCGGCTCCGGGCCAAGAACGTGGCTCCGGGGCCCGACGGGATCCACGGCTGCGTGTTAGCCCTCGCTCTGAAGGAACTTGAGCCCCAACTGAGAGGACTCTACACAGCGTGCCTTGAGCGGGGCCAGTTTCCCACTTTGTGGAAATCTGGTCGTCTGGTCCTGCTCAGGAAGGCGGGGCGCCCTGCGGACTCGCCGTCCGCGTACCGGCCCATAGTGCTGCTAGACGAGGTGGGTAAGCTGTTTGAGCGAGTAATCGCAGCCCGCCTCGTCGGCCACTTGTGCGGAGAGGGACCGGACCTGGACGGCAGCCAGTTCGGTTTTCGGCATGGGCGCTCCACCATTCACGCTGTGTCGCGGGTGAGAGTCCTGGCGGAGGATGCGGTGTCCCGGGGCGGGGTGATGTTGGCGGTGTCCTTGGACATCACCAACGCCTTCAACACCCTGCCCTGGAGTTGTATTCGGGAGGCACTGCGGTATCATCGAGTGCCTCCCTACCTCCGCAACATCGTTGGGGCTTATCTGTCGGAGAGGTGTGTCACCTACGTGGGACGTGATGGCGCAAACCAGCACCGCATGTCGTGCGGTGTTCCGCAGGGCTCGGTCCTAGGCCCGCTCCTGTGGAACATCGGGTACGACTGGGTGCTGAGGGGCGAGCTCCAACCGGGGGTGGACCTGACGTGTTATGCTGACGACACGCTGGTCACGGCCCGGGGGAGCTCGCACAGGGCGGCAGCGTTGCTGGCGACGGCTGCGGTGTCACAGGTGGTGAGCCGCATACGTCGCCTGGGCTTGGAGGTGGCCCTCAGCAAGTCGGAGGCCATGGTGTTTCATGGCCCCCGACGGGCGCCGCCGCCCGGCCTACACATCGTGGTCGGGGGGGCTCGGATCGCTGTCGAGTCTACCATGAAGTACCTGGGATTGGTGCTCGACAGCCGGTGGGACTTTGAGCCCCACTTCCGACGGCTGGCGCCCAAGTTGCTGGGCGCGGCTGGCGCGCTCTCAACGCTGCTTCCCAATCTGGGGGGCCCGAGCGCCGCCTGTAGGCGGCTCTACGTAGGGATCGTGCGATCGATGGCCCTGTATGGGGCCCCGATCTGGGCGACTGACCTGACGGCCGGTAGCATCGCCGTTTTGCGGAGGCCGCAGAGAGCGATGGCCGTCAGAGTCGTCCGGGGGTATCGCACGATCTCCTACGAGGCGGCTTGCGTACTGGCCGGATCCCCGCCCTGGGACCTGGAGGCGAAAGTACTCGCGTCATTGTATCGGTGGCGCGAGGAAGCGAGGGCGCGGGGCGAGCAACCGATGCAGCAACACATAGAGCTGCGTCGGTCTCAGCTCCGCGAGGTCCTGGTGGCGGAATGGCGGGACAGGCTTTCACGCCCTACCGCCGGCCTCGTCACCATCGAGGCGGTCCGGCCGGTGCTCGAGCAATGGCTCGGGAGGAGGCACGGCTCCCTGTCGTTTCGGGTGACGCAGGTGCTCTCGGGGCATGGTTGCTTCGGGAAGTACCTGTGTCGCATAAACAGGGAGCCGGACGCCCGGTTTCACCACTGCGTCGACTGCCGGGAGGACACGGCGTGGCATACGCTGGCAGAGTGTGCCGCTTGGGAGGAGCCACGCCGTGCCCTCATCTCAGAAGTAGGCAGTGACCTGTCGCTGCCGGCCGTGGTCGAGTCGATGGTCGGCAGCGAGGAGTCCTGGGACGCGGTGGTTTCCTTCTGCGAAACAGTCGTCTCGCAGAAGGAGGCTGCGGAAAGGGAGAGGGAGATCTCGTCCACTCACCCGGCCCGCAGCAGGCGCACCGGGCGTCGGCGGAGGGCGGATAACGCCCTCTTCCAGCCCCCCTAAATGGGTCCAGGGGCGACGGACTCGGGGACGTCCGTCGCCCCCCACACATCAGGACCCGAGGTGGCGGCGCGTAGTGTTCCACGCGCGCCCCTCTTAGACGTCGCGGGGGAAGTCAAACACCTCACTCCCCCCCCTGACCCGAGGAGGCCCGCAGTGGCGGGCCGGCACCAGTCGGGGGTTGCGGAAGGATCGTACGTTCCCGCGACCCCCGGCGTAGGTGTGAGATGGAACACCGGGGTGGTTTTTAGTCAGTAAGAGTCTGACAGACCCCGCCGCCCGCCCCAGGGCGGCGGACATCCATGAGGATTTTCCACCCCGGAACAAAAAAAAAAAAAAAAGGGAAATGCGCCCTACTTGATTGGGCAGTTATCGCATCATCTATGCAAGATGACAAAGACATCGCCGCGCAACCAGCTAACATGGACTCAGTTGTATGATTTTGAAACAAGCATTGAAATATTGCGTCGGCTATTTAAAAAAAATCGGTGCAAGTGCGAGTCGGACTCGTGCACCGAGGGTTCCGTACTTTGTAGGTAAAAATATACGGTTTTCGGATTTTCTTCCTTTACCTGTGTGCTACAAGACGTTGCATCTTGCCTAATTTCATGATTCTAGGTCAACGGGAAGTACCTACCCTATAGGTTTTGATTCCGGAACGTAAACGCCCGTAGATTTTGATTGCATTGACTTTGATTGATTGTTTCACTGCTTCAAGGGATTGCAAGGGATTTGATATTAATTTCAACTTGTTAAATCCACGCGATCCTGAGAAAAAGTTTCTTGACAGATGGACAGACAGTCGGACAACGAAGTGATCTTATAAGGGTTCCGTTTTTCCTTTTGAGGCACGGAACCCTAAAAACGAACTAGCTGTTCCATACATTTTGACCGCGTAGGTATTGCATTTTTCTATGAAAGAGCTGATTTTTTTTTTGATAACCGATGAAAATTATTTACGCTAGGTGGTCGAGAATCATGTGCTGAGATTATGGTTTCAGTTTGCGCTTCGATGTCGTTGCCATGATTTATTATTTGTACAGACGTAGACGCCATCACATCTTTAAGCTACTATAATCCGTCAAAATTTTTTTGTTTTTAATTTCTCGCAAGAGATGAATTATCATTAATAACATCATTAATAGTATATTAAAGACACAGGCGAAATTAGGTATTGAAGTGTGGGATATTACTAGCTTCTGCCCTCGATTTCGTTCGCGTGGAAGTCGTAAGACACCACAATATACTAAAATAACAGCCACATTTTCCGCCGCGCTATTACTTCGTTTTCACTTAGCATTCTTCCTTACTTTTTAGGGTCGTAGCGTGATGTTTAATTGACTATAACCTTCCTCAAAAATTGGGCTATCAAATGCCAAAATATTTTTTTCAAATCCGACTATTACTTCCAGAGATTAGTGCTGGGCAGCGGGATTGTCCGAAAGGGTTACCGCTACCCCGGAACACAAAGGGCTAAGGAAGGAATACGGGTGGGTTTTAGTCAGTAAGAGTCTGACACTCCCTTCTGCTCCACCCAGAGCGGGAGGGGTCATTTGATGATTTCCCATCCTCAAAAAAAAAGAGATTAGCGCGTTCAAACAAACAAACTCTTCAGCTTTATTAATAATATTACTATAGAAATATTTTGGTAATATAAGTATACAAGCAGCACCCCGCGGTTTCACCCGTATAAGTGTCGATCCCGTGGGAATCTTGGGATAATACGTATCCTATGTGTTATTCTGATATATAAAGCTATGTTACTGTAAAGTCCCATCAACATCCGTTCAGTAGTTTTTGCGTGAAAGAGTAACAAACACCAATTCATTCATCCATCCTCTCAAACTTTCGCGTATATAATATTACTAGCTGCGCTTCATGGTTTCACCCTAATAAGTGTCGATTCCGTGGGAATATCGTCATAAAAAGTAGCCTATATGTTAATCCAGGATGTTAGCTACCTCCTTACAAAATTTTATCAAAATTGGTCCAGCCGTTTGAGCGTGAAGAAGTAACAAACTACACACACACAAACTTTCACCTTTATAATATTAGTGTGATATTAAATGTGGGTGTAATAATAATGGGTACGAACAAGCGTTCATTTCTCTCATTCATTTTTCATGTCTAGCTGTGACTCTGCCGTAATATCTAGCTTTATCATTTCAGCAGTTTATTTAATTTGCGTTGACATAATTGAAACTCTCGCTACCTATGGGACATAAATAATAAATAATAATTGTGGGTGTACTTTAGGTGTTGTATTATAGTTACGCCGCTACCTACCTATCCACCTATTGGACGGAAGTACCTACCTGTGAGACCATGATGGTCAAAAAGGAGGCCGCCGAGCGGGATCAGGAGAGGGCTGATCCTGCTCGGAGAAGGACGACGCCTCCTTCTCCGAGCAGGATCAGCCCTCTTGGCTTGAGGGAGGCAACCGCCTTGGCTCCTCAGAAGCCCGCTTACCACTCAAGGTGGGTGGACCTTTGGGGTCGCGGGCGCACAGAGTGGGGACTCTGTCCACACACCAAGTGACCCAAGGGAAGACGGCGGCACAGTGTTCACGTGCTGCCGTGCATAGCGAGGCTCAGGGGAGGTCCCTTAACAGTTTCCCCAGGGATGTGCCTTACAGGCGTTTCACAGGGTGGGTTCCGGAATTAGTCTTTTAAGAGGAACCAAGACCACCTATGTGCTGATAGTGATCACCGGGGTGGTTTTAGTGAGGTAAAAATTCCACACTCCCCCTTCCCGGAGGTTGAGTGCATTTTGAAGGCAGTCCCCGAAAAAAAAAATAAGGTACGCCGCTACCTACCCTTCGTGGATTACTGGTAAGATGTTATATATAATTGGAACTGTTTTAAAGCAACGGTCACAAAAAACAAATTGTGACCGAAAGATTATATCGTGACCTGGAAGCCGACCCCAACATATCTAGCTGGAAATGGCTAGGCAGATGATGATACGGTCAAAAGAGTTCTGCACTCAGCACTATCCTCACGATTGTTACCGACTCACTGCCATATCAGCTCCATTCCACAAGTAAGTAATTAAACTTCAACAAACAAACTGCACTAAACATTTTAGTCAGTTTTCATTTACTCAGAAGCGCGGGAACTCTAATCCATTTCGTAGAAACAGTTAGAGTTGTCGCCTCAGATATCACAAAGTTGCAAGTTAATGCAAGTTCTTAATCAAGTCTTTAAAGAGATATCTGCAACGTATGTTTATCTCTGAATATATTAAGTTGGAGACAATGTTAAACTCAATATCTATACATCACCATCTGTCTAGCCTTTTCCCAACTAAGGTATCGGTCACGAGAAGCTATAAATTTTGTAAATAAAGATCTTCTTCTAAGTTACATATCGACAATTCAATCAACAACAAATTATCCCAAATTCAATCAACTCAAAGTAAGTCGGATTATATTTTAGCGATATGAAGCGCTATTGTTTTGTGGCAATGGAACACGTCTGACTCATGGAGCGTAAACATTTGGGCCGCCATTTTGAAGTAAGTTCACATTGTCGCTGTCAATGCTTTATAGCTTCTCGTGACGGATTTCTGGTCTATCGGTTTCATTCCAGTTGAACCGGGAGAGATCAGAAAGATCATTCTCTCCATCAAATCGAAAGCGGTGGGATGTGACAATATCACCCGTGGTATGATCATTAATATTCTGGATCATCTCCTACCCGCGATTACCCACATTATAAATTTTTCCTTGTACTCTGGAGTATTCCCTCCCCTGTGGCGCAAAGCCTATGTTCGTCCACTACCTAAGGTTTCCAATCCCTCTCTTCCTACCGACTTCCGCCCAATTTCTATCCTTCCCTTCCTATCCAAAGTGCTCGAAGCCTGTGTTCACAAACAATTCTCCAACTTTGTTCATTGTAACTCAATCATTAGTCCTCTCCAGTCTGGGTTTAGGCCTGTTTCCGCACTCCTTAAAGTGATTGGCGATATAAAGGCAGGACTGGAAGATACCAAAGTTACTGTTCTAGTGTTGGTTGATTTCTCGAATGCCTTCAATACCGTCAGTCACGACATCCTGTTAGCTATT
This sequence comes from Globia sparganii, assembly GCA_949316385.1. Classification (NCBI taxonomy): domain Eukaryota; kingdom Metazoa; phylum Arthropoda; class Insecta; order Lepidoptera; family Noctuidae; genus Globia; species Globia sparganii. The sequence goes on from OX438667.1 coordinate 5,838,093, forward strand.
CTGTCCTATGTTATGGTCACTCCCGAGGCACTGGAATGGTTCTCCTCTTACCTTCAGGAACGTCAACAATCCGTCCATGTTGGGGATTCTTCTTCTAGCTGGTCTGATTTGGAAACTGGCGTTCCTCAAGGCGGTATACTTTCCCCTCTTCTGTTTTCTATTTTTATTAATCTTATAACTTTCGAACTTCAGTGTGCGTATCATCTGTATGCAGATGACTTGCAGTTGTACTGTCAATGGAAGTTTGATGAATTACCTGACACTATCGACAAATTAAATAAGGACTTAATAGCCATAAAAACTTGGGCTGATAAATTTGGTTTAGCTGTAAACCCTACGAAGTGTCAGGCGATCATCATTTCACCGGACACGGCTGTTTCGGGAGGTTCCTGTTCCGGATAAGGCGGGAGGAAACGCCCGGGTGTCACCATTGCGTGGAAAGCCCGGAGGACACGGTGGAGCATACGGTGGAGGTCTGCCCAGCTTGGGCAGAGCACCGCCGTGTCCTTACGGCGGCGATCGGCGGCGGCGATCTCTCGCGTCCAGTCCTAGTCCAGGCCATGGTACGGAGCGAGATGCATGGGAGGCCGTCACCTCCTTCTGCGAAGCAGTAATGCTCGCAAAGGAGGAGGCGGAGCGCGTGAGGGAGAGGCAATCTCTGCGCCCTCACGCCCCTAGTCGCCGCAGGAGACGCCCTGGGCGTCGGAAATCGACAGCCGATTCCCGGCCACCGTAGGCGCGGGCTTGCGGACGGCGAGCAATGGGCAGCTCGCCGTCCGGTAAGGACCAGGCCCGGGTCGACGGCGCGTTGTGTTCCACGTGCGCCTCAAAAAGATGTCAGCAACAACTGACGGGGTCCGCTAGGGCCGATGCCTGCCAGGGTCGCGGGTTGTTCGAGAGAGATACCGTGGCCCCTGGCACAGGCAACTGAAGGAACACGGGTGGGTTTTAGTCAGTAAAAGTCTGACACGCCCTCCCGCTCCGCCCAGAGCGGGAGAAGTTATTTGATAATTTCCCACCCTCAAAAAAAAAAAAAAAAGGCGATCATCATTGGCAGTACTCGTAGTATTAATAAGGTAGGTGGAACAGCCTTGCCACCAGTTCTCTTCAACGGTATGATCGTTCCATTTGGTACTGACGTGAAGGACCTAGGCTTGCACATTGATTGTACCCTGAACTGGCGGACTCAAGTCGCTAGGGTGAGCCAGAAGGTTACTGGAACGCTGCGGGCTCTGTACCGTTTGAAAAATGTATTACCATCTAGTACGAAGGCAATGCTTGTGCAGTCCCTTATTTTTCCTATAATCGACTATTGTGATGTGTGCTACTATGACCTGAATGCAGATCTCCTCAACAAACTTGACCGTCTTCTCAATAACTGCATTCGATTCGTTTTCAATCTACGTAAATATGATCATGTCTCTGCGCATCGGTCGCTTCTAAAGTGGTTGCCCATTCGCCAGCGCAGAGAGCTAAGGGCGCTGACTACCTTATTTTCATTTCTTGATTCTCCCTCTTCCCCTGGTTATCTAGCCCCCCACTTTCAGTAAATTTGCGCCACCACAATAGAAATCTACGTTCATCACACAATCGTCTTCTCCAATGTCCCACTCATCGCACAGACTTCATTCACTCTTCCTTCTTCGTTCAGTCTATCTCTCTGGGGAATGCGCTCCCCGAGGAAATCAGGATGGCAACCAACCGATTCTCCTTTAAAGTTAAGGTTCGCGAGCACTTTCGCAAGAAGCTCAACGCTAATATTTTCTCATTGTTTGTCTTATTTCTTTTTAATATATTCATTTATTTATGTATATGTATTTGTGCTTATATTTATATTTAATTAGGTATATATTATATTTATAGTTTAAATAGGGTTCTGCGTATCTTTATATTTAAAATATTTATTCCTGTAATGATTGCACCTACTACTGTTTGTCTCTGCATCACCCAAAGGTTGACTGGTAGAAAATGCCTATGGCATTAAGTCCGCCTCTGTACATGTATGTGCTTGAAGTATTAAATAAATAAATAAATAAATACTATATGTTTTACAAATATACAACATTTTATAGATGTCTGATGTAGGAACAGAGAATAGAAGAAACAAGAAACAATAAACGTAGAATCGTTTATAAAAAGAATTATCAAAGTTATTCGAGAAAGTTTTGTTTAATTCAGTAAGTCCTCATACTTAGTATTAGTACAGACGCCATCAAATCAAGCTACCCGAAACTGTCAAATTTTCCCAATCAACTTTGAATCTAATGCTTTATTGATAAAGTTGAAAATCTAGAAATTTGACAGATTGTAGTAGCTTGATGTGCTGGCGTCGGTACCAACCCAAAGTCATACAAATAAAAAAATAGGTACAAAAAGGTTAAGGTTAGGTAAAAAATAGGTAGGTAAAATAGGTAGGATTGATTTATTATTTACATTTGTTTACACTATTTAAGAGTGACCGTAGGCTTACTCTTGAAATCAATCCCAATCTCGATCGTATTCTAATCCGATCCATTTTCGATTCCAATCTTCAGAAAATTGGCACTCTTGAACGGAATCGAGATTGAGATTGGAATCGACAGAATGTTCGACTACAAGACCTACTGAATAAAATCATGTTTATTTTTAGCTATTACGTTTGTAGTTCCTATTATATCTTACTTCCTCAATAATGTGTCTCAGTAATGTCTACTAGCAACTATTTTAGACAATACAATCTTTACCCTGGAAGTCCTACAGCGCATGAGCAGACCTCACAAGTGAATCCAATGTTAGATACATAAGTATAAGTTTTAGTTGAAACCACATGTAAGTTCATGTAACCAAGTTTGGCCTGCTTTCGCTACTCTAACTACTTTGATGGACTTCGCTCGCCTTGGATGACTGACAAAGGGAGGTTGGAGAGAGGAGTGTGGACTACATATAAGTGTATTCGACCCATAAATATCACTAGGTACATAGTATAAAACAAAGTCGCGTTGCGCTGTCTGTCTGTCCTTATGTACTTATGCTTAGATCTTTAAAACTACGCAACGGGCTTTGATGCGGTTTTTTCAATAGATAGTGTGATTCAAGAGGAAGGTTTATATGTATAATAAATGCATAGTAAAAATAGTAGAGGAACACTGACAATTTTAGAGCTTTTTAATGTGATGTCGTAAATAAATACATTTTTTTGCGCTTACATTGCAAACGCTGGTTGAACCCTACGAGATGAATCAAAATAATGTACTACAGTATTGTACATTTAAAAAGGGTCTACAAAAAAGTCCACGATGGTATATGTCTATCTCTTAGGGATAACCCACAATAACCATTTTTTATCCTTTACTTTTTACGAGAAATAATGGCTTATTTACGAAGCGATTTTAAGCAACACAGCATTAATCCTTGTCCAATTAAGTGCCTTAAATATATTGTGCATTTAATATAGATCAATATGACTCTTTACAGCATGTAATTTAAATTAATATTTTAGAAGATATTACATATTTATAATGCAGGGACATAGCGGTTGCTGCGGTACCGGCGGGGGGCCGGCAAAAAAAGGTGTGAACGTTGTCTAAAAAGACATTCTGTAGTATATTTAGTGTCAGCATTGCACCCGTGCGAAGCCGGGGCGGGTCGCTAGTATTTTTATATCGTCTTTGTAGTGTATCTATTTAATAATACTAGTTGACCCGGTGAATTTCGTACCGCCTCGCCTCCGAATCCATAAGAACGAATGTATGAGAACATCAATTAAGTATCTTCATAATTTTTTTTCGTGAATTTTCCCCATATTTTAATATTTATTCTGCTATTCGGGGCGGAGATAAAACCAACAAATCAAAGATCTAGCCGTTCTTGATTTATAAATGGTGTAACTAACCCGACTTTGTTTTAAGTAAATAGAAGATGTAAACACTGTCTCATTCACACAAGCGAGGTACCTAGCTGATGTCACTAATGTCATCTGTCAGTCACGAGGAATGGCGGGAAAATGTATTGAAGTAGGCTATAAACGATGCAGCGGGATTGTCCGAAAGGGTTACCGCTTCCCCGGAACATAAAGGGCTAAGAAAGGAACACGGGTGGGTTTAGTCAGTAAGAGACTTCAGACTCTTACTGACTAAACCCACCCGTGTTCCTTGTACCCGTGCTCCCACCCGTGTTCCTTGTACCCGTGTTCCTTGTACCCGTGATTTCCCACTCTAAAAAAAAAGGCTATATACGGTAGGTCTTGGTGTGGTAGTGAGCCAGTGAATAGGCATCAACAGGATTCTATAGTCTTCTTTCATATTTGTGTAAGAGCTGTAGCTTACTTGTTCAAAAGATTCAGACAATAAGAGCAAGGTTCGGTTCGGTGCGGCATCGGTCCTATATTATCATCTGCCTAGCCATTTCCCAACTGTGTTGGGGTCGGCTTCCAGCTATTCCACCAGTATTTTACATAAAGCGACTGCCTATGTGACCTCCACAACCCAGTTGCTGGGTAATACGATACCTCTTGGTAAGACTGGTTGTCAGACTTTCGGGCTTCTGACTACCCGTAACAACTGTCAAAGATCCACGAATGACAGCCGGGACTAACGGCTTAACATGCTTTCCTAGGCACGGAGGGGTGTCGGTCTGTAAAGATGGTCACTCATCCACCGACCAACCGTGGCAAGCGGAACTTAATCTGATCGATCGACCTGTGCAGCTGTTATTATTTTGCTATACATCTATATATATATAAATAAAAAACGATTGCCGCATGTATGAAAGATCATCATTCGAGAACGGCTCGACCGATTTGGATGATTGTTTTTGAATGTGTTCGTAATTATCAGGGCGAGGTTTGTAACACCAACATTGTACACTTAGTTCGCAATAAACGTTTTGACTTTGACTTTGTATGAAAGATTTTTTTAGAAAAATAACCTAGAAAATTAACCTGGTTGATCGACCTGTGCGGCTGTTATTATTTAGCCACGGGCCCTCATCCCCGCATCGGTCCTGCATAGGTATACCTAGCATAAAACTATTTTGGTGCACAATTTAACTTTTTTATTATTTATTTAAACTTTTCGTACAAAAAGGTACAAAGGCGGACTTAATGCCTTAGGCATTCTCTACCGTCAACCAAGGGTGGTGAAGAGATTAGATGGCAGGTGCTTCAGTTGAGAGGAACAATGAGGAAAAAAAAACCTGTTAAAACTAGGTACACAAATACATAAATAGGTTATATACACATACATACTATAATATATATATATATGTACTAATGATATTATCATCGTCAGTGTCATCCTGATGCTAGGGATTGATATTCTTGACAGCTCACTCTAAGCTCACTTCACCCAACTTTTCACGGTGAGATTTTAACAGAATCGATCGGCTGAATGCTGCGTTCCATCGCCCTTTGGAAAACTCCAAGGAGTGACTTGCGAATCGGTGACCGACCAGAGGGGCACTTCAAGTAATTTTAAGAACGTCCACAATCTGATCTCAGTCTCAATCTGTAAAAAATACCTTCTAATTCCCTTCTTTGGTTTTCCCCGACTCTTATAGCCATCGACATTCATACTCAAAACTATCCTCACGACATCTTCCTCATTTCTCCGTAACACATGCCCATACCATGACAACCGATTTCCACGCAACTTTTCAGCCACATTCAAACTTCCTCTTATGTACTCATTTCTTATTCTATTCTATTTAAAAAGATATCCTAATCCATAGAGTCCAATGTGTCTGTTAAATACGACGCAATAACAGTAAGAGCGAGAATAACTCACCCTCGCAGTTCATTGAACGACCTTGAATTTATGGAATTGCCCTCCGATTGTAGCGTCGATAGAATGTAGTAGTAATGGACTTATTTATATTTTATTTAAGGTAATAGGAAAACCATTGACTGTAGGTACTGATAAAGTGTATTTATTTATAATTATCTTGCTAATAATACTTTAAAACAACGAAAGTAAATAGCGCGTGATCGCGTGGTAGGTAACCTAATTATTTTATTCCTCTTATAAAATGTTAAAAATGTTTGAGGAGCGGTACTGAATTTATTAGTACCTAGTGACTTTTGTACACGTCAGTACAAGGATTGGTCAAGCGTGAACTTTACAAATAATTTAATTTTATATTTTGGGGACGTTGGGAATTAATGTATGACAAACCATTTTGGGCAACTTGGGGAGATGGGGCATCACCCGTTAAATTATAACAGCCGCAAGGGTCGATTGAAGGTTAAGCTACGCTTGTCGCGGTTGGTCCGTGAATGAATGACCGTCCATTACATATTAACTCCTCTGTGCCTCGGAAAGCACGTTTTAAGCCATTGGTCCCGACTTTCATTTGTAGATCTTTGACAGTCGTTATGGGAATTCACGTTAGTCAGAAGTCTGGCAACCAGTCTCACAAAGGGTTATCTTATTACCACCCAGTAACTGGGTTGTGGACATCAGATAGGATGTCACTACATGTTAAATACTGGCTGCATCTGGTTAGACTGGAAGCCAATCCCAACATAGTTAGGAAAAGGCTAGGCAAATGATAGTCTTATGGTCTAGACAACAAAGTGACATTCTAGCGATAACAATGAAAAATTCAAAACTGCATTGGATTTACATAACGACTGTCAAAGAACCATGAATAATAGCCCTAAGGACTTTTCCGAACATTATAAGTCTACACCCACATATGAAAAGACTACGCCTCTTCATTGGTAGAAAATACTTCGTAAGTATAATTAATTAGTCCTAAGTTTGGATTATCCTACATAAATAAACATCATTAACAAAGGCCCTATCTCACTAAGAAACCAATGGCGGCGCAACTATGTTCGCAACTTCGCACTGCCAAAAAATGTATGGTTGGTTGCGCATTCGATTGGACGCCTGGTGAGATAGCCATCATAAAACTGTATATTATTTTTCTGGCAGGGCAACCATAGTTTTGCCGCCATGGTGTCTCAGTGAGATATAAGGGAAAGTTGCTATGAATGGACCACTTAACTTTACGACAACATATCTCAAAAATGTAAGTGATATATGAAATTAAAGCAGTTTATTATTTTTATTTTGTAGGACCTTTATTTATAATAATCAAACGCACAAACAATTCGGCCTTACACTTTTTGGTATAAACGAATAAAACTAAATCTTGGGCTGTTACCTTCTTTGGACCATGGGCACCTTCATTGAACCACCAGGTTGCCAGCAATGGACTTCGAGAAATTTGTTCTAGAGGTCCAATCAAGGAAACTTATTATAATTATCAATATGATTAAATTATGGCATACGAGCGATAGACAAACAATACTCATACACATACGACAAGTAAACAAACTATAGTTATAGGAATACTTAGTTACTAATTTAATTTTACATCCGGTATTTAGACGTGTTCTTTGGCTTTTTGGTTTACTCCATCTAACCTTCGTTTAAGTGTTGCTTTCGGGACTCCGTATATTCTGCTTGCTTCATTTAAACCCGTTTTTTGTTTCCTTACTGATTCTAAAGCAAGGTTTCATACCTGTTTCATTCCATGCAAAGTATTTTATTTTATTCGGCGACATTCTGAAATTTTACATTTATAAGTACTTAATCATTATCCAGAGGTTTTTTCCATAATTAAATATTAATTAGTGAAATACTCGGTGCCTATTCCCATAATTATGACAAAAAAAAAATACAAAAAAAAGTTGCTATGATTGGACTAGTCCAATGGTGGAACTCCCTTGAGGTCCATTGATGGCAACAAGGTACTCGTTAAGAAAAGAAAATCTAAAATATACATGGACATGATTAGAGAAAATTGAATAACACACATGGAATCACAATTAAATTGTCTAATATTTCATAACAGTGCACGCAAACAAATATGGACAGAATGATACTTACATCAAATTTTTCCGAGTCAAATAATAAGATTTTGACCTCCGCAAATACAACCACACGCGTCACTCCTCGCCACATGCCGCAGCATCACTGAGGTAAGAGGGGGGTGCAACTGAGCCGGCACGGACTCGTTTCTACTGGTTTGGGTGTTGCTAGCTTGGACAGTTTTGGAAATACCTTGGTGGTCCAATGAAAGAACTAGTCCAATGATCGCAACTTTCCCCTAAGCCCTAATGTTCCTTTAATAACAAACAATATTACTTCTAACTCACTTTCTAAGTCAATCTTGGACGTCACTGGCATCGGTGAAGGAAAATATCGTGAAGAAACCTCGACTTATTATTAAAATAAGTCTGAATTTGCCAACTCGTCTTGTGCAAGTGTGGCGATCTATGGCCATGCCTTCTCTGTGTCAGAAAAGGCTTTTGCGCTTACAGTATGACAATAATAAGATGGTAATAATACAAGAGAAAAGACAACGCAAAAGGCGTTGTCTTTTCTCATTGGCATTTAAAATATTGACAACAAATATATTAGTCCTAAATAAAGATTATCCTGCATGCATAAACAACAAACAATATGAGTATTACCCTGTTAACCAAACATTAATAATATAGGAAAGTTATTTCCTAAATTAGTATTGAAGCTGGCACTATATAGTTCGTGTTTCGGAACGTTACTGGATTAGTCGTGACGTTTCGGAACGCACCTAGGGAGCGGGGTGACCTTGAAAGGACGTCCTGGGACGTCCTGTTTCAGAATTAGATTAACTGGATGTGGATTCGTATTGTAGTGCATGTATTACTTTATTTACTGTACCAATGGAGATATTTTTTTAGAAAAACTTTATTGATTTAGCAAAAACAAACGTACTAGCTAGACTGATAAGTCATCAGCCCTTAACGTAATTTATTGGGGATCAGCAGGAATGTCTTCATCTTCAATACTTCTCTAGTCTCTGTTATACTTAACTAGATCTTTATATCTACCTGAATAGATATTATTGTTACTTATGTACAGACGCCAGCACATCAAGCTACTACAATAAAAAAAATTAATGGATTTTCAACTTTATCGCTTAAGATGAAGGTTCAAAGTTGATTGGGAAAATTTTACAGTTTCGGGTAGTTTGATGTGCTGGCGTCTGTATATTGTTTTAAGTTGTTATAATGTTATTTTATGTACGTATATATAACTAACTATTTACACTAGGTACTGTAAATGACTAACAATACAAAAACAAAAGGACACTTAGGTACAGATAGTGCAATCCACGAAGATGCGCCCCACTCTTTTTCCTAATGCTTACAACAGTTACAACACAAGTGTACATCATGCCACTAGTGTTTTAGTTTTGTTGATACACACTGATTATTATTAGTGGGTAATTATTGTGTATCGAAAAAACTTAAACACTAGTGGAATTAACTAGCGATAACCACTAACGATTCGGAAGAAGAGTGGGGCGCGTTTTCGTGGATTACACTATCTGTATCGAAGTACTCGTTCGCATTGCTATCATTCGGAAACGTGCCCAGAACACTTGCAGCATTGCCACGTTGAATGGCAATGCTGGTTGGTATTGACGTAGGGATTTTTTTTAACATAATTTACGACAACGGAAGTACTAAGCCTTACTACGGTACATTTTTCGGAGAACAGCCCAATTAAATTCCATACCCAGTGAATTTCGCGGTGATGTTTCTTTCATATTTTGTAAACAAACATGACTTTACATAGAAACGGCGAGATTACCAACACATAAATCGTATTTCTGAGTAAACAAATAATCCGCTTAAATAGGAAATCGCGAAAACTCTGAAAGGCACTCTCAATCCGCGTTCTTGTTGACAATAATTTCGGGAACCATCTATGAAAATATGTCGTCACTCACTACATATTATAAAACAAAGTCGCTTTCTCTGTCCCTTTGAACGCTTAGATCTTTAAAACTACGCAACGGATTTTGATGCGGTTTTTTTTAATAGATAGAGTGATTCAAGAGGAAGGTTTATATATATAATACATGCATGCATGAGATGTCGTAAATAAACACTTTTTTTGCGCTTACTTTTCAAACGCTGGCTGAACCATACGAGATAGGTCAAAATAATGTACTACAGTATTGTACACCTTAAAAAGGTTTACAAAAAAGTCGCGATGGTATATGTCTATCTCTTAGGTATAACCCACAATAATCATTTTTTATCCTTTACTTTTTACGAGAAATAATGGCTTATTTACGAAGTGATTTTAAGCAATACAGCATTAATCCTTATCCAATTAAGTACCTTAAATACATTGTGCATTTAATATAGATAAATATGGCCCTTTACAACATGTAATTTAAATGAATATTTTCGAAGATATTACAGATTTAAAATGCAGGGACATAGCGGTTGCTGCGGTACCGGCCGCGGCGGCGGCGCGTGCTGGCATTCTTGAAATACCTGTACTTAGTATCAGTATTGCACCCGTGCGAAGCCGGGGTGGGTCGCTAGTAAGTAATATTATTCAATTGTTTATTTTTTGTTGTAAAAGCACTAATTATTAGACACAGTCTGTGATTTAGCGAAAGTACTTTTTAGTTGTTCATTAAAAGTGCGCAGATCTTAGTCAAAACTATCCTTAACCGGTTGAATACCTTAATTACAGAAACAATTAAAATGTCAACCTGTCTCGCGTGGATCCACGTTCTCACGATACGAAGGGTTAAAGACAGACTAACGCTATATTAAATTAATTAAAACCACTAAGTCTCATAGACCGACATTCACGCAAAAGTTTTACTAAAACTGTTTCGATTTTGATAAACAATGAAACTTTCTTGAACCTCGGAATAAAATTAAAAAACTCACTGATAAAGATACAAATTAAGTGTCATTAAAATTGTTGCGGCGGTTAAATTTTCCACTCATGCACGCTATATATATGTGTTATAATATGGTCTACAAATTATTGGAATCAATTCAGTTACTTATTCTGAACAAACTATATTCAGGTTTCGCCTATACTAAAAATAATGTTGTTTAATGAAGTGCCGGGGAAGTCACATGAACAGAAGGAAGTAGATATTGCCAAACTTGCTTGTCTTCAATGCAATCTTTAAGGGCCTATACTACCTCAAATGGCTTAGCATGATCCTCCGTTATGTCGAAAATACTGCATCATTAATTTTGAAATAAAAATATAGTAAAGTTGAGGATTAATGTTAGGTCTTATGTTAGACGAAAACACGATTTCATAAAATTTTCTCGATAAAAAAAAAATCTAAAGTTACCTCCAAACCGAACAATAAACCGCTGGTATTCAAAAAATACTTCAAATTAGATCATGAAACTTTGTATACTAAACGAACTACAAAGCAGGTCTTATGTTATTTACTTTTTTTTAATTACCATCATTTTAACCGTAAAAAGCAAATACCTAAACTATTGGCGCTGCCTGCCGCCTAGCACCGCACTCTGTCTCGCTCTCACTCAGTCCGCGAGCAGTATCGTGCGAGCAAGATAAAGAGTGAATTTTAGCTGAGGTAGTGTAGGCTCTTAATCTTATAATATGCTTTCTTGTAATATTAATTTCATTTTATGAAATGCACACTAGGTACCTACATAATAAACACAATATTTTTTCATATATGTCGTCCTTGGAATTTGCCTCTTATTATTTTAATGCTAACATTCACGGAACCATTAACCTGCGATACGACCAGGAAACTTGTATTGAATATCTAACCTTCAGTTTTAATGATTCAAAATGGTCTAAATATTATGTAAAATGTAACTTTTGTCACGGAATAAACAACCTTACTACCTAAATTCTAAGTTCCATTATCAATTTCAGTTTTCAAATAATAAATTCGCACTCAAACATTTCGTTTCAATCTTACGTAATGAGAATTTTAAAATAGACTGTTTACATGTCGGCTTCTTGAGAAAGTAATTATGCTAAGGTTTCCTATGCAAACTGTTCTGGTAGTCAGGAAACGTAGAAATATTGTAAGGTTACTCGGTAATAGCCGGCGCGTTGCTATGGCAACTAAATATTTTAAAGTTACTCGGTAATAGCCGGCACGTTACCATGGCAACTAAACTGCTGATTGTACGTTAACCTTTGTGACCCATACCTACAACACTAACGAAGTGGACATAGGTACAGTCAGCAAAGGAGATAGGTATGCAGGGTTGTCGAATATAGTTGAAGTTTAGTAAGAAACCGATTGATGTTTTCGAATGAAATTTAATTTAATAAATGAACTGTTTGTTTTCTATTAATTTAATTCAATTTTATTCGAAAAAATCAATCAGTTTATTATTAAACATCAACTATATTCGACGACCCTGCATACTTATCTCCTTTGCTGACTGTACATACTGCGGCGTTCGAATAGATACCTACACAAACAATCTGCTGAAAGTTTGAACAGTGATATTCCTTCTGAATAATTCATAAAGCAGTTTCCAATCAATGTGATTCAATAGTCTATGGTTGTAGGTAAGTATATATTTTACGAAAACTTTTTCAGAAAAATCCCGTGAAAAAACAAAAAAAAAATCTGCTTGGTCTATTACCCGATGAAGCAGAAAATGTTTGTTTAGGTATTCATCTGGCTATCATGATAAGGAGGACTACACCCTGTAGTGGAATTCTCGAATAGGTATGTTATGACGAAAATTTGTATTAAAACCGAATCTAGTCTAGAGAACAAACTTATTTATTTTCATGTTTCCGAAACGGACAGGTTAAACTCATCTTACACGTGACGCTTCTAGTCTGCTACATCCATGTTCAGTTCTGACGTCATTCGGCACAGGAGCGGGGATAGGGCGTGGAACTTCTACAACTTTGCGCCAGCCTCCTCGCCTGCCTGGCTCCCTAGCTCTAAGCTTGACCATTAAGCACTGAGCTGATTTCCTAAGTTGAATGTCGAAGTTTAGTGTAATAACTTTAGTTAAAAGCCTTTTAATATGAAAAAGTTAGCCAGTTTAGACATTTAGTCTAGACTTACGAAGACATTTAGATAAAATCATTGAGACATTCAAATGATATGAAAGGCAGCAAGCTTTTAATACATTTTGTTTGAATAGTATGTCGTACTTTTCAGTCGTAGTTTCAACTTTATGTAATTACAAAAACTATAAGTACAAACAATACATACTACTATAAAATGAGATCATTCTACCAAAATCAATTCATTTAAGGTCTCTGCACACAGCGGGCGCGGCGCGGCGTGACGGGACGGCGACGCGACGCTGAGCAGTTGTAATGTACTAGATATTACGGACGACGACACACAGAGCCGTCGCGCTCGACGCGACGGTAACCGTCGCGCCACGCCGCCGCCGCGCCGAGCGTGAATACAACCCAGAAGCGGCGGGGCGGGGAAAAACATCGAATGTGTTCGTGCTCGACGTATGTTTGTACGAATGGGCGCGGCGGGACGAGACGTGATCGCGCCCGCAGTGTGACCGATGCCACCGCGCCAGCGCCGCGTCGCCGCCCCGCCACGCCGCGCCCCGCCACGCCACGCCGGCTGTGTGCAGAGACCATTAGTAATTAGCGGGGTACCTAATTGCATAACACGCTAGTTGCAAGTAGGCTGTCATTTTGACAGTTCAGCAGCATTCATTGCGTTATTAACGTTGTTGAGCAGACAATTTTTTCAAACATTTGATGCAATGGATTAACAATATCCTTCAAAATGATTCAGATTGTGATTGAAAGACCAGCACCCTAATTGCGTAACACACTATCAATCGGAATCTGAATCATTTTGAAGCAAATTGCTAATCCATTGCTTCATAATTTCGAAAAATTTGTTTGCTCAACATGTAAATAAGGCAATGAATGTTGTTGAACTGTCAAAATGAAACCGGTTCCCATTTATAATGTATTACGTAATTGCCCCACTGTAGATTGGTGATCGCGTTGTGGGCGAAAACTAAAAAATACATACTTACTCATCCTCCTCCCTTCTCATCCAAATAAGTTCAATATTCTTTCTTGCTCACCTACCGCATAATAACGTCCAAAAACAATACAAAACAAACTATCAAAATCGACCAAAACACTTTCACAACCAACCAATCTCCTAATCCATCAGCTTCAATACTTTTATCTTTTCTAATCCTACTAAACTCCTCTACAAACAATATCAGCGGGCACCCATTTTGATTATACCGCCATAATATAATAAAACAAGGCAAAACATCGGGTATCGTTAATTTAGACAGTGCAGTCACGTCTGAAGAGTTTCCTACGGTAATGAGAAAAGGCAGATCACAGACATGCGAATTGTTGAGTTTGTGGCACAGTAATGGAGTAAGGCTATTGAGAAGCGATAGAGTCTCTTTCCAAAATGAATACTGGCCCCGATTCTGTTCTTTACAAACTAAATTAAATTTAAGTTCAGTGCATCTTTTTTCTTTCTATTTTATTATGAAAAGGACAGAAGATAAATATTAGTTTAGTCCTGTCAAATTAGATAATCCATAGACAAGTTTAGACGTGATTAAAAAATTGGCTACTAAAAATACGTCAATTTACGTCAGGCGCTGACTAATTTGACAGGACTAAATTAATATTTATCTTCTGTCCTTTTCTTAATGAAATAGAAAGAAAAAGATTCACTGAACTTAAATTTAGTTTAGTTTGTGAACAACAGAATCGGGGCCACTGCCTGATATTGCAATTCTAAATTATTTGCAAATGTGGCAAAGCGTAGATAAATCTTAAACTTGTGGCGTCATCTACATCGCCACATGCGAACTACGTATCACACGGACGTCACGCAAGCGGTCGCGCAACTAGCAGATGCCAGCAGTTCAAGCTACCCGAAACTGTCAAATTTTCCTAATCAATTTTGAACCTTTTACTTTTGCGATAAAGTTGAAAATCTATTAAAGAAATTTGACAGTTTGTAGTAGCTTGATGTGCTGCCGTCTGTAAAAAAGTGATGCTTTTTCCTTAAGAAATCTCTTCCAGCATACCAGTATGCTCTGTTTCCAAATTCCAAGGAGTTGTCCTACTAGAAAGGTAGGTAGGTGTGTTGGTGGTATAATCGTTCTAACTATACACAAAATATAGCCAAAGTATAGCTTTAGTACTGTGTCCAGTACTTAATCTATTGAATATTCGTGGCGAGCTAGGTCCTCCGCTGAAAAAAAAATCTGAGAACTAACACGAACTCTTGTTTCACGAAACATATTCATTCGGATTAAGTTTTACGAAGGTAATTTTCTCTTTAAAAAAAAAGGAGTTCATTGTCATTAAGCACACTCTTTATTTGTTTTGAGAACCAAGGAAGGACTGTGGTTTTGGTTGTCAAAGCAAACAAAAAATATTGCCAGAACGAAGATTAGATAATATTGAAATGGAAGACTGTGTTGAGACATATAATATAATAGACATATAATTATTTACTCTCAATATTCAATTTAGCTTTATATAATCGTTTGCAATTACTTATCTATCCTTACGTAAACTCAATTGGTAAATAGCTTTATGTATCACAACTCTGGTCCCCAAGATACAGGCGTTGCCTAGTTTGGGGACCGCCGCATAGTTCTAAATGACAATCGCCAACTATTACAGACCGACGTTAAGTTAATTTTAAGGAAATATTGTAACATTGGTTCAATAAATTATTATTATTATTATATCTTCTTGAAACCCGTAAGAGTTGAGAGAAGAATAACATCAGTCTATAACCATCCTATAACTAGGCAAATGCATCTTCTAATGGCAAGAAAGAATGCAACATTGGTCACCACGCATTCTCGTATCCCATCATCCTCCTGACCTCATCAAAATGTAATTGGGGCCGACGCAGCCCGTCTTTTTTTCCATACATTTCTATTAGCCGTCATTTTCTGAAGTCACCACACTTTCTAGATGTATTATCTTTCACACGATCCACCGATCGTTGCTTCAGTTTTTTCCTATAAACAGGGTGAAATTGAAAACATGCGACAAACCGAATTGTACTCATCATTATGAACAACTTTTACTAAGGGACCAAAGCTACAATCGGAAAAAAAAAACAGCTGTTCCCTACATTTTGACGAGTTATACGAACATAAATGTAGGGAACAGCTGATTTTTTTTTCGCGATTTCAGGTTTGGTACCATAGTAAAAGTTTTCCATAATGATGAGTACAATCTCCCATTTCGCTTTGTCGCATGCTTTCAATTTCGCGCTGTATAAAGCTATCTACACATACTCAAAACTTTCCTCACAACATGTTTCTCATTCATCCGTATCACATGCCTATAGCATGACAAGGACAACCGATTTCCACACAACTTCTAGTAGAATCCCAAGAGAGAAGACCCAAGGTAACATTCGTTAATCCGAACAGTGTAACCAACTGATTATTTGTGACTGTCTTAGCATTTCAACTACAAAAAAAAAAAAAAAAAAACCGAACAAGTGCGAGTCGGACTCGCTCACCGAGGGTTCCGTAAAAATTTGTAGGTATGTTTATCACGGGATTTAAAATAAAAATGTAACTAAAATTTACGGTTTTCGGATTTTTTCCTTCATTTGTGCTACATGACCTTGCTTCTTGCCAAATTTCATGAATCTAGGTCAAAGTGAAGTACCCTATACATTTTGATTCCCTTGAGAGTGTCAAACTATACGTTTCTTGCGGCATAAACGGCCGTATCTTTTTTTAAGTTAACTTAGAAGCTAGATTTTTTCTCAGCTTCAAGGGACCGCAGACTTGAGTATATAGTTTTATTTTCAACTCGATACCTCCAGCGTTCCCGAGATAAAGGGTCTTGACAGACAGACAGACGGGCAACAAAGTGATCGTATAAGGCTTCCGTTTTTCCTTTTGAGGTACGGAACCCAAAAAGCAAAGAAATGAAGATGGATGGGCAGTTAATCAGAGTTACTTGTAATTCGACGTATATCCGTCAGGAGTTGATAGGGGGCCAAAATGCAACAAATTGAACCCCATAAATTTATGGCCAAAATTCAATAGTTTTCGAGATATTTGAATTTTAAGGGTTTTTCGATTTATTACCAAATAAAAAAAAGACTAAATATTGAATTGGTACCATTACAAAATGATATTGTAGCTGGCACTTTAATGAAGCTATGAACATAATTAAAAGTACTTAATTCAACAAAATAATACGACGGATACTACTGAATATACGGATACTATGGAATACTGACGGATGTATATCCGTTACATCGAATTACAAGTAACCCTGTATACTTATTATTATTATAACTTCATTAATAAACGTATTAAAAATGTACCTTACATTTTAATACAAACCGCGAGTAATACATTCATACTAGCAGCTATATTACATACTAGCAGCGCCCCGCGATTTCACCCGCATAGGTGTCGATCCCGTGAGAATAACACGTATGTCTTTCTATTATTTCAAAATTTAAATAGTTAGATTCCTTTCAAGTATACAGGGTTATTTGTAAAACACCAGCAACCTCTTAAGAGGTCATTGTACTCATCATTATGAACAACTTTTACTATGGGACCAAACCTGAAATCGCGAAATAAAAATCAGCTGCTCCCTACATTTATATTCGTCTATCTCGTCAAAATGTTAATAGCCTTTCTCAAGAATTGGGCTATCAAATGCAAAAAGATTTTTATAAATCAGACTGATACGTCCATAGATTAGAGCTTTCAAACAAACAAACTCTTCAGCTTTATTGTTAGTATTATTTTATAAGTTCTATGATATCTCCTAAGATATTCATTGAAATGAAATTATGTCAAGGACAATTTTGTTCAAAATTAAATACTTATGACGAATAACGAAACGACGACGAATATTTGGATAAGGATTCATGTTTATAAAAACAGCTTTTGCAAATAATGCATTATTTTAGAACTAATTTCATTACCTACCGTAAAAAATGTTATATTACAGATAATATTAGTGAGTCAACCTTAAAAGATAGACATATGTTGCCTCGGACTTTTTTTTAGAACTTTTATAGGGAAACAATTCCGTCATACATGATTTTAGTGTCTAAACACACTATGCCGAATTTACGCGACTGAAGTTCGGCGGCAGATTTTACGTTCCGACGTATTCGGCTGATATGACACACCATAAGTGCCGAACTTACGCGGCAGAAATTCAGTTCCGCAACTTCCCGCTGCTCCCCGCCCCCGGATTTTCGTCGGCAATCGAACCGAACTTCGGTCGCGTATAATGTGTGCTCACATAATAAGTTGCCGCTGAACTTACGCCCGACCGAAGTTAGGCTGTACGCTATGACGCGACGTAATTTCAGCATAGTGTATCGTCAGTAATTCAAATAGCATTGCAGGCGTAATTGTGCTGAACTTCGGTCGCGTAACTTCGGCATCGTGTGTTTAGACACTTAGCGTAACTTTAACCGTTTACGCAGGCGTATGCAACGGCAGCTCTCAATAGGAATATTTTTTCCCGTTTTGAAACATTTTTCATTGATGCTCCGCTCCTATTAGTCGTAGCGTGATTTTATACTTATAGTTTATAGCGTTCCTCGATAAATGGACTATCCAACACAAAAATATTTTTTCAATTCGAACCAGAAGTTTCTGAGATTAGCGCGTTCAACCAAACAAACAAACAAACGAACTCTTCAGATTTATAATATTAGTAATAGATAAGTAGGATTATATACTTCCTACATTATTTGTAAGAGAAAGATCCAAACTGCGAGCGTAGGCGATGTGGACCAAGCCTTCATATACCTACATCTAATATATAAAATTCTCGTGTCACAGTGTTAGTTACCATACTCCTCCGAAACGGCTAGACCGATGTGTATGAAATTTTGTGTCCATATTCAGTAGGTCTGAGAATCGGCTACTATCTATTTTTTTTTTCAAAACGACGTTTGCGGAGTCTGCTAGTAATAGAATATAAATATAGTTCTACATGTTATTTGTTAAAGCTCCTATGTTTTCGTTTCAGAGGGTTCTCTAGCAATATTAGGTACTTTATTATTATGGAGGTAACGCCTACACGAAACTACATAGCATAGTTGTTAAACGTTACTTGGGTGATTAATTTTCGGTAGGTACCTACTAGCAACATGGTTTTCATGTCCAACTATTAAATTAATGTGAAGTAAAATAAAATTTATAGACCGTTGAACGTAACATTTAGGTATTTTAGCAAGGCTTATTTATCAATTTTACGACTCATTTAAAAAAAACATAAATTCCAGGTGATTATACGCACGGCTACACATCAAGCTATACATAACCAGTATAAGCTGACTTCTGATTGCACGAAAAACCTACACAATGCGGGGTCAGATAAAACTGGATAAATATAGCTTGATGTGTTGCCGTGTGCACATGATTGTCTTTCCTCCCATTTCATAATATCACTACAAAAGTAAAAGAAACATAATCTGCTTTCGCGATTTATTTGCCAAAAATGTAAACAAATATGAATTTATGGAAAAATAACTTTAAATCCTACACAATAAAGTTCAGTTTCCACTACATTTTGAAATCATCATCATTTTTTCCTCTGAAATCAACATAACATCAATCAAAATAAAGTTGATATTTGTTTAACTTGAAATAATATTAATTTGAAATATAAATTTGAATAGGTTCGTTGCAAACAGGAAGCGTAATATTTGAGTACTATAATTGTGAACAAGAGATATGCCAATAAAATAGAAAAAAACATCCCTTGATTACTTCTAATGTTAGTAGATTTAACTTTTTAGCTTCCAAATTAAAAATAAAACCGCTGAAAATAATAAACTCAGTCTTGAAACTTGACCTCTCATTAAGCACCTGAGTGGATATCGTTTAGACAACCACTTTCACTGTCCTCACACTAAGATTTTATTTACTTTTCGGATCTTTGGCACTAAAAAGGAACCTACTATTTGTAATACAACAATATTTAAATCACACCATAGCCAAATAATAACTCACAACGACCTAAATATCTACAAACCGTATCGCTTTGAGCTTTCACCGACTGGAATGGTGCCCATACCGAAAGAAAAACGATCAAGAGTAGATGATATCCAAACAACTGAACTGCTCTAGCTATAAAAGCATGAAAAAAATATTGTCCATTATGAGACCAACCTCTAATGGGGCTGGTAAAACGCTGATACACCCACGGCTGCGAAAATTTCGCTTAAAAGAATTTCTTTTTAATGTCATTTTGTGTGATTCTCTCGTTTTTACAGTACCTACTAGCTTTGTTCACGGCTCCATTTGCCTGAAAATTAAAGGTTTTCTTGATTAAAAGTGTGTTGCATGTTCTTCTTTTGGGATCAAGTTACTTCTTTGCCAAAAAAACAGTCTTTTGAACAACTAGGTACTATTATTTTGAAGAATTATCACACTTTCCCTCTCTCTCCGTCACTTTCTATTATACAGGGAGTTTGGCAGAACATTGAACTCACGAAAATTGCAGATAGGTGGGGTAGTCTGCTACCTACCCAGCCCAAAAAAAAAAATACCTATGCCCCATAGTTTTATGATTTTTTTTTTAATTTTTGAAAAGGTTTATAATTAACTAGCTTTTGCCAGCGATTTCGTCCGCGTGGA
The DNA here is from genome assembly GCA_949316385.1 of Globia sparganii. Classification (NCBI taxonomy): domain Eukaryota; kingdom Metazoa; phylum Arthropoda; class Insecta; order Lepidoptera; family Noctuidae; genus Globia; species Globia sparganii. The sequence goes on from OX438667.1 coordinate 5,858,530, forward strand.
ATAATGACTTCCGGAAATTGAGGCACTAACTCTCATAGAGTTTAACCCATGTGCTCTTTCTTCTGCCGATTCTTGAGAACGCGTATTTCTCATTCAACGCGTTTTTCAAGACAATAGCGGGCGGACGCCGGCGTCCGCTTGGGGCTTGAATAACTAAAAATATATAACTACGTCTAATATATAAAATAATATATAATAAAACCTACTTCACTTAAAACTAAATACCTATAACTACTATAATTAATAATACCTATACCTATAATTAATAAAAGTACCTACGCTTTTACCTACTTAATATTAAAAAAAACTGAACATCTATTAACCAAAACTTATCTACTACTAACTAACTACTACTAACCTATTACTACTTCACCTAAAAAGAAATCCTGTTTTCCCAACATTTCCCTTCACTGCTCTGCTCCTATTGATCGTAGCGTGATGAAAAGTATACTATAACCTGCCTAGGAGTATGAAGAACAATTGTACCAAGTTTCGTTGAAATCCGTCGAGTGGTTTTTGTTTCTATAACGAACAGACAGACAGACAGACAGACAAAAATTTTACTGATTGCATTTTTGGCGTCAGTAACGATCACTAATCACCCGCTGATAGTTATTTTGGGAATATATTTCATGTACAGAATTGACCTCTCTACAGATTTATTATAAGTATAGATTATTACTAAAATCCACAGTTTTTTTTTAATGCAATACAAAGAAAAGCTCAAAATCACGTTTTATCCCTTTTTGTAATGTTTGATGGCTTATAACTTTTTGTCTAGTTACTATTTGCACCAAACAATAATTTCAGATGAATCTACCAATATTAGAGACAAAAACAAAAAAAAAAGAGTTGCCAGTTTTGTCTATCCTACATAAAATTCCTTCAAAGTTTTAAAACTCACGAATTTCGGTAATAAAAAAAATAAAAAAATCTGTGGGGCCTGGGTAATTTTTTTCCCCCACCTATCTGCAATTTTCGTGTGTTCAACGTTCTGCCGAACACCCTGTATACGAGTTTGTGTGCGTGCGAGTATCACGTAAGTAACAAACTTTGTTCCCGACCGGTGTCCCCCGACCGCACACGTTTTTATTTTTTTCCTTTTCATTGGGTATGAATAGTAACTAGGTACATAAGTAATGTATTTCGCCAATACGAAGCGGCTTGTGGCTAAGTTATAACAGCCGTACGGGTCGATCGATCAGGTTAAGCTACGCTTGCCGCGGTTGATCCGTGGATGGGTGACCATTTTCACATACCAAGACCCCACCGTGCCTCGGAAAGCACGTTAAGTCGTTGGTCTCGGCTGTCATTCGTGGATCTTTGACAGTCGTTACGGGTTGCCAGTAGCCCGAAAGTCTGACAATCAGTCTTACCAAGGGGTATATATCGTGTTACCCAGTACCTGGGTTGTGAGGTCAGATAGGCAGTCGCTCCATGTAAAATATTGGTATTCAGCTGCATCCGGTTGAACTGGAAGCCAACCCCAACTACGTTGGAAAAGGCTAGGCGGATGATGTTTGGCCAATGAAAGCTTGCGAAGAAGAGACGAAAATTCATAACTGTTGTGAATTTTTAATGCAGTATATCTTGTATGTAATTCTCCTCTATTCTTAAAATTCAAATAATAATTTCGCCCTCCATTATGTATATAATATGTCACGGCTAATGGCCGAAGTGCGGCTACACCTAGTTTTAGCCGGCTGAAGTGCGGCTACACCTAGATTTAGCCGGCCGAAGTGCGGCTACACCTAGTTTTAGCCGGGTACAACTAGGTGCAGCCGGCCACATGCGGTTCGTGTGTACTTCGGGTGACATCGCTTGCATGGTTGCGGTCAGTCGATAGGCGACGTAGGATGCAAGAGCGATCGAAGGGCACACCGAGATTTGGTTTGGTTAGGTTACTTTAAACCCTTTACACAGAAATAGCTCCATTGACGTAGGATGCACCTAGTTGTACCCGGCTAAAACTAGGTGTAGCCGCATTTCGGCAATTTGCCGTAACATATACACAAACCTATTATATAGATAGGTATGTATCGTTGGCACACATTTTCCTTACAAGATAATTAGATATCAATTCCGAATAAACGCGGACAATGTCGGAGCTTCGTACGAAAATAGCTTTTTTTATGACAACCTCTGCAATTTATATCATAGAGTTTTCCTTACTGTTTGCGTAAGATAATATACAGGCATATGGTTTTTTAAGGCTATGTTTTTCCTTATGCAGTATTTCTTAAAAAAATATTTATTTGAAAATAGCCAGAGGACCTATTAATACAATTAGTGGCAATCGCTTTCAAAGCATTACGTATTTCCACAACGACGTTCAACAACACCCTATTGCTTAACACAGTTTCAATCACAATCCTAGAGTTTTGAAAGATATTTCTAATCCATTGCTTTATAGGTTTAATAAATTCGTCTGCTCAACAACGTATACAACGCAATGAACGTGGCTGAAATGTCAACATGAAAGAAATTGCGATCAGTCGTCATTTTATGTGTGTCACGCAATTAGCCCTCTGGATTGACATAAGTATTTCGGTAGCTTAAGTCAGTCTCACGTTTTTGACTTTTATCGTCGTTTTTACCGATAGAATGTCACTTTGTCTAGGCAATAAGGCGTTCAATGAAGCGGTTTAAGCATGGTGATCCTTATCACTGTCTCATTGGTCTAGTGATCGCAAATGCGTGAGGTCCTGAGTTCGATTCCCGAGTCGGAAAAAGTGTTATTGGGTTTCTCCTAAAGGAATTTCTCAGTTCGGGGTCTGGAATAGTGCCTGATTGATGGCAATAAGGTTGCCCCTATCAACCTTTTAAGCAGGCGCGTGGCGTCGAATCGACCGCACTCGATACATTTCCGTTCTTACTATCTTTATTTCTTGTCGCATATATTTCCCATTCCTAGTAGTCTGTCATTGTTTCACTGTGTACGAAATAAACTGTTTACCTCCCCTCCCCGCACCCTCCGGTGTGCATAGATCGCATTTGTTTTAGTCGCGGCGCAGGCGTCGAAAACACGCGAAAGTTAGAGGTAAGTATAACAAAATTTTATGATGCCAAATTCCTGACTAATCCAAAGAAAATTAGAATATTATTTTGATTTTATATTATTTTTTTATGTCCTGAAGTATTGAAAATTTGATTAGTACAATAAAAATAAATGATTATTAAATAATTCGTGTTTTAAATCCCTTAAATATCCCATAGGTCTTATAGGTTACGTGCGATCGCTGGCGTTACAAATGACCGCGCGCCCCCTTGAAGGTTAAATGAGACTTAAACATAACTGGTTAAGGGTGAATTCCACCAAACTTTTACAAAACTTGAATAAGAATTATACTGAGAATTTTTGACAGATTTTCCATACTAGAACTGTATGTTTATTTCACTGATAAAAGTAATCTGTCCTTGGTGAAATCAGCCCTTATTGTGGGTGCACCTATAGGTACATCTCTGCTTAACCCTTCAGGGATTACAGGCGTGGTGATGTTATGTTACTCCTTTAAGAGTTCCATCATAATTTGAGTATCAGAAAATAAACCTTATAAGTAGGTACAGACGCCAGCACATCGGGCTACTATAATCTGTCAAATTTCTTTAATAGATTTTCAATTTTATCGCTAAAGGTTCAAAGTTGATTGGATTTTTTTTACAGTTTCGGGTAGCTTGATATGCTCAGTCTGTACAACGACAAATACTCGTAATAAAGGGTTTGGTCCTACACAAAGTGAAATTGAAAAACCTGAAAATCTCTTTTGGGGTGATTGTTCTCATCATTATAAACCACTTTGAGTTGTGCGAACACAAATGTATGGAGCAGCAGCCTTTTTTTCGCGATTTCTGTGTTGTTCCCATTTATAATGATGACTAAAACTACCCCTTTTCAGGTTCTCAGTTATTTAAATTACACCTTGTACACTAAAGTCATCATAGATTACAATTAATATTAAACACAGATAAAGGGGTATTCATTATTCCAAATCTATTTTAAGAACAAAGCGGGCATTACTCCCTTTTACATAATTTACTATCTCAAGTACAACGTAGTAGATAAACATTAGATCCTATTAATTTTAGCTCAAGAACTTAAAATCACATTAGAACTTCATGAATAAATAAAACAAAACGTACATTCAACTTCAAACATTAATTCAGTAATGGCCCAGAGAACTAACGTAGGTAAAAGCGGAGCGAACTTGCTATTATTATTATTTAATTTTATTTCGGATTATCATTTACATTCCAAACTTTGTTAGTAAAATTATTAATTATTTATTAAATATCGTAATGTATCTCATAAAAAAATATGGAAAAAGTAGGATAATATCCTGAAATGAAATGTATATCATGTTTATTCTTTAAATAGGATATAGGAATCACTTTTACACGTTATTTTATAAAAAACTAGCTGCGCCCCGCGGTTTCACCCGCGTAAGTTTTGATCCCGTGGGAATATCGGGATAAAAAGTATCCTATGTGTTATTCTGATGTATAAGCTATATTACTGTAAAGTTTCATCAAAATCCGTTCAGTAGTTTTCGCGTGAAAGAGTAACAAACATCCATACATCCATACATACAAACTTTCGCATTTATAATATTAGTAGGATAAGCTAGATTAGGTCGGCGTTTTCTATCTGACTACTCTGAGAAGAAAGGCCGAAACAAACTTAGATGCCACAGTCTCTTTTAAAGTCCAGACATAATCTTGGTCAGATCATGTGAAGACCACGTAGATTTATGTCTAAAACGATCTTTGAGGAAAGTACCACACACATTTGAGTGGACCAGTCCAGTCAGAGTAAGCATTTGTCAGTAATCGGAGTAGAATACGGAATTTTGACGCATAAAATATTTATAAATACTAATACGATGCTACAAAATTGCGATGCACGTTACATTAGTAGCAAATAACTCGGTATTGAACACGTGTCGACCTACCTAAGTTAAACGTGTTAATGCTCGAAGTGTGTCCAAATCAATATAAGTAAGGGGTGGTAGATCAATTCACAAATTCTCAATCGCCAGCCAGTCAGGCTATATTGGCAGTTTGCCTTTTCGTTATAACCAGTTTAAGTACAGAAAAAAGAAACTATCGATGTTAATGTGCGACACTGTGCGACCACCAATACGCAGATAAAAGTTAAAAAAATGAAAAATCACAATTCGCTTTTCGACTTTCATAGCCTCATAGCAATCTACGTAGGTCTTGTTATATTTTTATGAATAATTAATTGGTATACAAAGAAATAAATAAAATCGTAGCCCGTAGCTTATCTACCAATTTTAAAAAATTCTACTGACGATAATGTACGATCACCAATCCTTAAAAAAACGGGCACTGAAAACAATAACGATAAATTGTTCCACCGAAACGCATGTTACTAAATTTTGTTTCAGTGCGGTTAGTGGAAGTGCTCAGGTGCGGTTCGTCCAAGTGCGGTTGAAATCAGTGCTCTGAGTGGAATACCTCAAAAACACCATTATCAACTTTTCGACTTTTGAAGCTACTTGCGTAGCTCGTAAGGCTCTCGTAGGCTCGTAGAAATCCGCGTAGTTAGCAAAAGTTATAATAATGTTTATTATTTCGAAACCCCACTCCGGTTTCGGTTCGAGTTTCACAAATTCTGTTGCAAAATATTGCGCAGTACTTTCTTGGTAATTGAGAGGGCGGTGTCTACCGAGGCGTAGGGCCGATACGAAGTTTCTAAATACGCATTTTCCACAAATACGTACTTAAATGTATGTATGTGCCGTGAACTTGGGTTTCGTCGGAATCGAAATTGAACGGGTTTTGTTCATCGTGGTGACAAATTTCTAAGGTCTTTGCAAGTGGAATTGAAATGGAATTAATCTTATCTGGTGGAAAATGAATGGTGTGCTATTTTTTAACTTAAAATGCAATGTAAATTATTCTCATATAAAATCACATAACAAGTACAAACAGATGCCTTGTGGAATTAAGTCCGCTTTTGTGCCAGTATTGTACAATCAAATGAAATAATACATACAAATTGGCACCGTACTTACGTCAATTTGGCGTGTCATATCCATTTTAAATGATTGTCAAAAAATTACAGTATGATTTGAATATACTTTCGGATAACTAGCAGCGTCCCGCGGTTTCACCCGCATAATACTGTAAAGTTTTATCACAATCCGTTCAGTAGTTTTTGCGTGAAAGAGTAACAAACATCCATCCATCCTCACAAACTTTCGCGTTTATAATATTACTAGCAGCGCCCCGCGGTTTCACCTACGTTAGTTTCGATCCCGTGGGAATATCGGGATAAAATGTATTCTACGTGTTAATCCTAGTTATAAACTATCTGTGTGCCATATTTCGTACAAATCCGTTCAGTAGTTTTTGCGCGAAAGAGTAATAAACATCCATCCATTCTCATAAACTTACGCGTTTATAATATTATTATAGTAAGATATTAGTAGGATGGTAGGAAGTAGGATTAAGTTAGTAGTCAATTTATTTGACAATTAATATCTATTAGTACCTACCTAAACATCATAGTATGGGCAGCATTTTTTATAATTTGTATTGTATTTTATTGTATTGTATTTTATAATTTGTATTCATCATTCATAATTTATTTTTACTATTTTTATCGTGTATACCTAGTTATATGTGCATGATGTGGTCTCCTGTAATTGAAGGAGCACACGTGAAAGAACCTTTTTACAACTGTAAATCTATATGGTATAGGTATGTGTATCCTTTGTTGGAGATCCTCAATAAATAAACATAAGACTCTACTTCAAATAAAACTCATATAACAATTATACATTCGCACAAACCATGGAAAATTCAGTCTCAAACGAAACCCAATCTTCAGACATGTTTACCATACATCTCATTGAACCCCAGGTATATTTTCATCGACACAAGGAACGGTACTGCGTAATAGGCGCGTTTTTGTTGATCTTCGGCGGCGCCAAGGTGAAGGGCGAGATCGATAGTCCACACTCGACGTTTTGTTACTCGCACATTACTCTACAATGTGACGTATGAGGCTGGGTTTTGGGGTGAGGAAATTGGTTTTAGGTATATATTTAGATAGACAGAAGGTGGATTATACTTACGTATTCAAAAATAAATATGCATTAATCACAAAACAGAATGAATTCAGCTCATGTTTCTAGCGTAGAATTTTTTTGTTTTATTATTTTTGTGTTTGTTATATAAATAGAGGGTAACAGGGGCCCGATGTTCCCTACCACCTTGTAGATATAGCTTGAAACCGATTAATCGTCAGACTTATGGTACCAATAACTGAAAAGTTGTGTGGAAATCGATTGTCATGGTATGGGCATGTGTTACAGAGAAATGAGGAAAGTGTCGTGAGGAGAGTTTTGAGTATGAATGTCGATGGCTATAAGAGTATGGGAAGATCTAAGAAACAATGGATGGACTGTGTGAATGATGATATGGCTAGAAAGGGGGTGTCTACCGAAATTACGTCTAATAGAGAAGTATGGTAGAAAAAGACATGTTGCGCCGACCGGTAGGAGAATGTTGAAATAGAAATAGTCATCGCAGCCGAAATAGACATGGGATGTAGCATGCATTATTATTAAGATTAATATGATTAACAACCAACACAAGAGAGTCTTATGGCTAATGAATTACAACTGCACGGGTCAATCGATCAGATAACCATCTTTATATACCAAAACCCCTCCGTGCGCGTGCCTCGGAAAGCACGTCATCTTTAACAGTCGTTACGGGTCGTTAGAAGCCCGAAAGTCTGAACACCAGTCTTATAAAGGGATAAAGTATTGTCCAGTAGCTCGGCTGTGGAGGTCAGATAGGCAGTCGCTCCATGTAAAATACTGGTATACAGCTGCATTCGGATAGACTGAAAGCCGACCCCAACATAGGAGAAGGCCAGGCAATTGATGACAAGACCTAATATATCAACGAAAAGTAGATTTATCATCATCATTCATCATTCTCTTGTTCTCATCCCTTTTCTAGGCTTCATCTTTCAAACAATTCATCCATCGTTACTTTTGTCTTTCGAAAATGTAGATATAAATAGATGATTTAAATACTTCAAACAGTCATTACAATTATTTTCTAGCATGTACTATTTTTTTTATGAATGAACAGCTTTACAAAATCTAGTATTGATACGAGTAAAAAAATCAGTCTACGTCTAATTGTCTATCCTTTCAGTTGCGTCTAAATCTTCGAGAAAGATCCAGACTAATTGTTAACGGTTTCGCCAGATGTGGTCGAGTTAGTTAGGACCAAGCTTCGCCTAGATTTATGTTAATTACTCTTACATCTAAATGACGTCTTTCAACATTGATTTTCGGGAGCCCGTTTAAGTAATATTTCTGTTCTGCGAATAAGATTTATTTCTGCATAATTTTGGTTAAGCTTGAAAAAGTCCCTATTGTTTAGTATTCAGGGACATGACTGAATTTTTATAGCTTATTTTTCTGCTTAACCTTGGTAATATCATAGTTGTATATTATAGGTACGTGTAGTTACAAAGGTATTCGGGACTTTTGAGCAAAATTGTTTGAGCGTTATTTGCCCTTCACTGAAACTCACATTTGTGTTGTCGGATTAAAGAAAAAAAAAGGTAAGTATTATACTCTTGTTGAAATTTTTGATTTTGATAATGTTATACCTACAGACACAACCGTTCCTGGGTCTAAATTAGACAAAATTCATCATTCTAGAAGCAGACTTTAAAGGTTATAATAATAGCTTGTAGTACAGAGCACATCAAGCTACTACAATCTATGAAATTTCTTTAATAGATATTCAACTTTATTGCTGAAGCAATAACGTTCAAAGTTGATCGGGAAAATTTGACAGTTTCGGGTAGCTTGATGTGCTGGCGTCTGTACATTGGGAAATATCTTACGCTTTACAGTTCAGCGAAAAACATTCCTTTTATCTAAAAATACTACGACAGTTTGATTTAATGGTTCGTATTTTCAAGAATAGACATGAAAACTTTTATTAGCTAGTATTGGGAGTGGCTTGGAAAATACATTCGAGTTAAGTACATCCCATAACCTTTTTAATATCTATGTTTATTTATAGTATTTTTACGGCGACACGTCGGTGAAACTCCAAGGTCATAGTAAGTTGTTTTTTTATGCTGGTTGTTTATCTTTTTAGTTTATAACGTAGGATAAAAGTATCCTTGGATGAGTCGTTTTATGGGAAGACGCTTCAGGAATAAACTCTACTAATAGTCTATTAAGATATTTATTAAAGGTACAAAGCCAAAGAGAGCAGTCGTGGCGCAGTGGAAATCACCGGGCCTTTCGTAGGTCGTAGGTTCGAACCCAGGCAGGCACTTAACTTTGTGTAAAATATTAAAGAAATACTGTTCTCAAAACGGTGAAGGAAAATATCTTGAGGAAACTGTCATGCCCGAGAACTGATTTCAAGGACATGCGACATCCACCCACCCGCACTGGTATCGTGTGGATTACAGCCCACCACACTCTCTCACCTGTGTCCTGAGTCACGTCAGTGAAAAAATTATAGGGTGATATGTAAAGAAAAATCCAAGTATACAGGCTGGGCAAAACATCGTGGATCGAACGAAACAGGGCGACAGTTGGGTTTATTTGGAGTAAAAAATATCTTTGTAGCAGAGCCCTAACTTGATTTCCCTAAAAGTTATGACAATTTGAGTGTTAATAATTTTTCGTGAGACTTAAAAGATATTGAAAAAAGTGCCAATACTGATAGGTAAATCATGGTACCCACTATCATAAAAGCACTTTTATAGTGATGATACTTTATTTTAATAATTTTTTTACTGAAAATAACCCAAACCATCGCCCTGTTTTGTTTGATCCACGATTTTTCACCCATCCTATAAATATTTATTCGTAACAATATGATACAAGGTTGGTAGAGGTAAGTTCAGGACACAGCATGAATTACAGCATGGCACGGCGGCCCAAATAGGCCGCTGCAGACACAATTAGTCGAAGTGGGGGATTACTGACCCATCCAATACCCAGTGGGAGTGTGGTACCTCTAATCAGACCAAGTCCCACTAGCTGGCGTGCCCTAACTGCCCGTTTACCTGCACCGTGGATGACCTAAAGGATATACATGTCACTAATACCGCAATCGATGTGGCCGCTTGATGGGCATAAACAATATAAAACATCGAAGAAAAGTACCATTGACACGAAAAGAAGAAGGACACAACATGATACCGACAACCAATAGAGAATAACAAAGTGAATCCAATACTTGAATAAATCAGTACCAACCAAAACATTATTATTAAAGAGGGCAAAGTTAACCAACTAAAGAGACGTCTCCTCAGAAGTTACTACATAAAATAGACTTCTACAACTCTGATACCGAAAATCAGACAATAGTTTATAAGAAAAGACACATCTTTGTTGATGAACATCAATAAACTTGCGTCGTACAAATAGTTATACGTTTTGAACAGTTGAATATCAAATTCTTTATCTCAGTTTCCCTGGGAAGTCTTGTTTGAAAATTTACTGATACAGGGCGGCCAGGATATCGATGCGCAAACTGAAACCTGGAATTTAGCATAAGAGACCACCTAGCGTAAAAAATATCTGTATTTATAAAAAAAAATCTGCGGGGTAATTGCGTAACACACTATTAGTAGCAATGGATTAGCAATATGCTTCAAAATGATTCAAATTGAGATCGATAGTGTGTTTCGCAATTAGGGTGCGGGTGTATCACAGAAAAGTGCAGTGCAAGTACAGACGCCACCACATCAAGCTACCCGAAACTGTAAAATTTTCCCAATCAACTTTGAAATGTATGCTTTAGCGATAAAGTTGAAAATCTATTAAAGGAATTTGACAGATTGTAGTAGCTTGACGTGCTGCTGTCTGGTGTACGCGGTCAAAATGTATAGAACGGTTAATATATATTTTTAAATCTACGAAAAATTTCAAAATCATGTACTGCATGCTACAATGAAATACGAGTTAAATTGCAGTGACTTACTAATGGTTTTAAGGCATTTAAATTTTATCTTGAATGCCATTAACCGACACGCATTTGTGTATGCACCAAGGGCCGTCTTTACCCGGGGGTGCAAGGGGTGCGTGGCACCCCGGCGCAGGGTCTTGGGAGGCGCTAGCCGCTCGCCTTATAGGTACCTACCCAAACCATGCGTGATGCGTAATCAAAATCAGTTTTAACAACGAATTATCAAATATTCATTATTTATTTGCTGACTTGCAATGTGCAAGCCAATTTAGATCTTTTTACTACATTGATTAATTTTATATTTATTTTATTTATTTATTTATTTATTTATGGACTTTGGAAGACTTACAGCTAAATACAATAGTAATAAATAACAGTAAGATAATCTGACAGCCAATTACATGTCTTCACGTCTAGAGCTTGTCTGGTATAAAAGTACTGTGGAACAAAATATACACACTGCCAGATGTTGCCAAAGAAACAAAACAAAAATGAGTTAAAATAAAAATAAAATTTTGCAGGTAGATCATCAGAAAATATGTGAAAACTAATATAATTTCGACAGGTTATTTCTCATCAGAAGAATGAATGAATGATGAATGAATTGCACCGATCCCAGCGTGGTTAAACCAGACTCGATTAATCGAATGAACCCCAAGATTCGCACTAGCTTCTGTAGCCTCATGATCATGGTGCTACAGCGGCCATTGCATATCAAGGAATAGACCGGGGGGCGCGGTAATTGGTAAGGAGGACGTGCCCGTAGGATAGGGAAGGATTTAAGAGCCTACCGGATATGCATCCTAGAGCAAGCATTGGACTAGTGGAGAGATGGGTAATTATTATCTATGGATGGGCATCTTCTAACGACCTTGCCGCCAGGCTGGTTCAGGTCGAGCTTCATCGGCGAGTCTTTTGGCGGAGTGTTACTGCTTTCTCGGTTCTTTTGTATGTCATTGTTCTGTTGTATTGTGTTAGATGTTGCTGTTATCGATGTCATCTTCGGAAGTTTCGCCGGAAACGGATAGTAATCCGTTTCCGGTTTATTGTAAATCTCACTAGCAGCGATCTTGATCTTACTTTTGTCTTCCGCTGTATCCATCCAGAAATCGATTCCCTTGTCGAAGTACTTCATGTCCTGATTTAAATTGTCGTTCCATGTGTAAATAGGTCGGCCGACCTTTTTGATGTAATAAACTAGATAACTAGGATATGGAAGTAAAAACGTTGTTTGCACAGAGAAGATTTTTATAATCAAGTATTTTTCAATTGAATGACACAAGTCATTATAAAAATACACACATGTTCGAATATCAATTTGAAAACATGTTGTCAACTAAAAAGTTTCAACACTTCCCCTCAAACAACATCCATCATCAGATATCCTCACATCACACCACACCAGACACACCCAAACTCAAATCGCGCACACATTTATTAAATGCCACACGACCTAATGGTTTTGTCAGCACATCTGCTGGGTTATCTTCCGTACACACATAGTCCAGACGTACAACATTCTTGACAATGCAATCTCTGACATAGTGCGCTCTTATGTCTATATGTTTTGTCCTTCTATGCGCTACAGGATTGTACGCAAGTTTAATAGCACTCTGATTATCTACGAAAATGCAAATAGATACAAGATATTCACCTCTTATAAATGCATTCAGCTGTCGCAAATGAACTGCCTCCTTGGTTGCCTCCGAAAGTGCAATATACTTGGCTTCCGTTGACGACAGTGCCACACACGCTTGTTTCCGGCATTCCCAGTTAATCAAAGAATTTCCGCATCTAAAAATAAATCCTGAATAAGATTTCCTATCTTTGACGTTCCCTCCCCAGTCAGCATCTACGAATCCCGTGATGTCCTGCACCGGCGACTTGAGAAATATCAAACATAGATCCTTTGTACCCTTAAGGTATCTCAAGATATGTTTAGCAGCTTTCCAATGATGTTCTTCACAACATGAGTTATACTGTGCCAAAAAATTGACCGCAGCCGCAATATCCGGGCGTGTGTTACAAGCCAAATAGTTCATCGACCCTATGAGCGCTTGATAACTACGAGAGTCTTGGCAGGATAGCTTACCTCCTTCCCCTTCCGCCAAGACTTTATAGAAATTCATTTCCATCGGAGTTTTCACTGGTTTGCAGTCAGACATACCATATTCATCCAAGATCTTCGAAATAAGTCTCTCTTGATTCAAATATATTCCAGTATCCGTCTTATGCAAAGACATACCTAAAACTTGTCTCGCTTCCCCTAAATCCTTAATCTTGAAATGTTTACAAAGATTGTCTAATAAAACTTCTTTCTGCTGTTTGTCTTTGTAAAATAATAACAAATCGTCAACGTATAAAGCGATATAAAAATTATTATTTTTGTAAAGACAGCTATCAAAGTCACAGCGTTTGAAGTTCAAAGACAATAACACTTCATTTACTTTATCATTCCAAGACCGTGAAGCTTGTTTGAGGCCGTATATCGCTTTTTCTAGTAAGCAAACTTTTTCCTTCGAGTTTTCGTCTATGCAACCCTCCGGTTGTCGCATATAAACTCTTTCATGCAAATCACCATTCAGAAAGGCGGTGTTCACATCGAAGTGACTGATGAACAAATCCTTTTCAACAGCTAACGATAGCAGCAATCTAATTGTCGATCTTCTCACGACCGGTGAATAAGTTTCGAAGTAGTCGACCCCGTAGGATTGAGTGAAACCCTTCGCCACAAGTCGAGCTTTATAGGTCTTGTTACCATCTGCATCAAACTTGTACTTGAAGATCCACTTGTTTCCCACGACTTTAGCTCCACGTTGCTTATCGACTAGCTTCCAGACTTTGTTCTCGTACATCGAATCCATCTCTTTCATCATGGCTTCCTTCCAGTTATCCTTATCGACCCGACTTAAGGCTTCCTTAACTGTCAAAAGCTCCTGCTCTTAAGACTGTGTAGCATGCAAGTCCATGATGATTTCCTTCTCGGATTCTACTACGTAGAGGATAGCGACATTCACCTTCGTTTGACTGTCCTCTATTAATACTTTCTTCAATATTTTCCACCACGACATTTTCTTCTCTGCTATCACCCGTTTCTCCCAAATCCACTTCCGCGTCTTCATATACTTCAGCCTCACCTGAGGAACTCGGCCCTTGAGAAGCTTCTGCACTACCAGGTGATGAACCTGACTGGCCTTCTTCATTTGCAAGTTCCCAGATTGCTTCAGCACCTTTGTCACCGCTGCCTACGAGCTGACTAGGATCCTCTGAAACCGCTGCTGTAGAGTCCTCCAAGAAAACTACATCTCTTGCTATAACTATAACGCGAGGATTACTGGGATTTATGAAACGATATCCCTTGGTTTCTTCACAGTAACCAACCATAATATGTTCTGCCGCTTTAGGGCTCCATTTCTTCCGAGTTTCCTTGGGCACGTGCACAAACGCTTTAGTTCCAAAAACTCTGAAATGATCGAGCGACTGAGTCTTCCCTGTCCACAATTCCTCAGGAATCTTACCATTATTGCCACTGTGAGGCAGCCTATTTTTCGTATAAACAGCCGTATTACATGCCTCTGCCCACAGTTTCACACTCAGACCCTTTTCAGCCAACATAGCACGAGCCATCTCCACAATAGTGCGGTTTGCTCGCTCCACTACGCCGTTCTGCTCTGGAGTGTAGGGAACGGTCAACTGATGTTTTATACCCTTTTGGCGTAGAAAACCATCAAACTTCCTGTTTACAAATTCTGTTCCATTGTCCGTGCGTATGCACTTTACCTTCAGCCCGGTTTCAACCTCTACACTAGCTATAAAAATTTTAAAATGATCTAAAACCTGATCTTTTGATTTAAGGAAAAATACAAAGGATTTTCTTGTAAAATCATCTAAAATAACTAGCATATACCGAGATCCACCGTACGAGGGTTCAGACATTGGACCACAGATATCTGTGTGAATCAGTTGTAGTCTCTCAACTGCCCTCTCAGCCTCACCAACTGGAAAAAGTAAACGATGTGCCTTACCCTTAATACAGGCGACACAAGGCTCCATTACACTCTTTCCAAATTCCATAATCGGAAGCTTACGTAAATCTCGTTCATTTACGTGTCCAAGCCGCCGGTGCCATAACATCAAAGGATTACCTGCCTTCACTGACGCCAACGCAGTCCCATCTACAACCGCCTGACAACCTTCAAGCTTGTAGATCCCTGAGACTTCACTTGCGATAGCCAGAAGCTTTCCCTTGTAATGGCCTGGAACCAAATGGTGAATTAACTTGCAACCATCTCTGTCAAAACTTACCTTCCATCCTTTCTCTACTAATTTAGACACTGATAACAGATTAACACGCAAACCAGGTACATACATGACATCCCTCACAGCAAGTATTCGGCCTTTCAAACTCACCATGATATCACCTTTACCTTTGCATTCAATCTTACCATTGTTTGCACATGTCACATCACTCATACCAATATTCATAACCAAATCTTTAAACCAATGTTTCTGGAAAGACATATGTGAAGATGCCCCGCTGTCTATGTACCACTCCGTCGGATTGAAGGAGTCCCCGGTGTTGAATGAAGACAGGCTCATGACCGCAACTTCACTTAGTTTTGAGATCAAACCCGCTTTCCTTCCTTCAGGACAGTCTGGCTTCTTATGTCCTCTTTTTCCACATTTAAAGCATTTAACTTTGGTAATATTCAAATCTTTGTTCCCATTCCGCTTCTTACTCACAGCCAATGCCGAGTCCGCTGAAGACGATGTACTACAACCTTGACGTGAATCCTCCTGTAGTAACTTCTGCCGTACGTTATCTGAAGTCAACTTCATCCCAGAGTGTTCCAGTGCCATTCGCATAGGCCTGTACTCTTCAGGTAGTCCTCTTAGTAACACGACAGCTACAAGATCATCGTCAAATCCGGTGGCAATATCCTTCAACTTTTGAGAAAGAGACATAACTGCAGCAACATATTCGTGCATCGACGAGTGTCTCTCTAGCTTTTCATCCATCAATGCGTTGATGAGGGTGATCCTGCGATTTACGCCTTTGTCCTCAAATGCTTTCGCTAAGCTATCCCAAGCATCTTTGGCATGCTTTGAATCTTGTACATACGCATAAAGTGTAGGTTCCACAAGAAGACAAATCAAAGCTAGTGCTTCTTGGTCCTTCTCAATGGCGGTAGAGTCTTTGGAATCCGGGTACTTTGAAGTATATGTGAACAACTTTTCTCGTATGAGAATCATTTTCATGGCGAATTTCCACGTAGAGTAGTCATCTAGACCGCAGAGGTTCTTGATAGAAAATTTAGTAACTGGGTCCATGACCTTTTGATGTAATAAACTAGATAACTAGGATATGGAAGTAAAAACGTTGTTTGCACAGAGAAGATTTTTATAATCAAGTATTTTTCAATTGAATGACACAAGTCATTATAAAAATACACACATGTTCGAATATCAATTTGAAAACATGTTGTCAACTAAAAAGTTTCAACAGACCTTCTTGGATTTGGCTTTGTATTGCATTGCTGCATGTAGCAGGTGTGGTTTGCGACGCCTGTAGACATGTGCGAGGTAGCACATCCTATGGTTCTTGATGCGTTTGGTTACTGTTTTTCCGTCTAATATTTCATGCATTTTCTTTTGTCTTGGTTTATTTCTAGAGTGGTTAATCAAGTCCCTCATGATAACTCGCTCATATTTTCTGAGTCTTGATCTGTTAGCTTTAGTAAGTGCCGAAACTTTCAAACCGTGTATCATGCACGGTACGATCACCATTCGATACATGAGTCTGGCTAATTTCCAGTCCATATTTGAATTATTTATGAATGGTAGTAACGATTTGGCGTTTTTCATGGCCTGTTCGCAACGTTTTTTTATAGTGCTTTTTCTACTTAATGTAGATGTTATGTATGTACCTAGGTATTTAACTTCTTCACATGTTGGTATACTTATTCCATTAAGGGTCACGTGGGTCGTTATCTGTGTAGCTTTGGGGTCCCTAATTAGTATTTTTGTTTTTGTTTCGTTTATTTGGAGGCCTACACTGTTTAGTAGGGGTTTAATATGGTATATGATACCTTCTAATCCTTCTAGGTCATCTGTAATAAAGATAAGGTCATCCGCAAATGATAATACTAGAGGGAGTGAGATTTCGCGATCCTGGTCAAGTTTTATTAATTGTGTTTCTTCGTCGAGGGTTCTAAGGACTTCGTCGATGACCAGTGTAAACAGGCGAGGGGACAGAGGGCAACCTTGTTTGACTCCCTTTCCTTTAATAATCCAACTGCTTTGCTGGCCACACCATTTGATGAATGTTCGTTCATTCATGCATACCTTGATTATCCTGTTGGTTAGCGATTTGTTGGTTCGTTGTAATAAGATATCTCTTAGTGCATTGAGGTCGACGTTGTCAAATGCCTTTTCAATGTCGAGGGCGAGTACATAAATTCTTTTACCTGCACGCCATTCTTCGTCTAAGACCCTTTTAAGCGTGAATATATGGTCGTCTGTTGATCTATTGTTTAAAAAGGCCGCTTGGTAGTTGCCCAACTCCGTTATTATCTCATCTAGTTTTTTTAATACGTAGGAGGCGTAAATTCTGTAACCCGTATTGCAAACCGATATGCGGCGATATTCATTCTCATTTTTAGGGCTATTGTTTTTTGGAATTGGTACCTGTACGGTCTCCAACCATGTGTCAGGTGCTTCGTTCAGTGTCCAGGCTTTGTTCATGTGTTTGGTGACGGCTTCTTGTAATATTTGGGGCATTGCTTTGTATAATTCGATTACCACTTGGTCCGTTCCGGGGGCTGTCCCGTTCCGCATTTTATTAATGATTGCCATTACGTCGTCCGTAATAGGTCCCTCACCCTGTACTTCGGTTATCGGCTTTTTTATATTAACTGTTGGTATAAGATGGCCCTCGGATTTTTTTAAAATTTGCTCCCATTTGGTCATTGGTATATAAGTAGATCTTTTTCGACGTTTTGTTTGAAGTTTTTTCCTGCTGTAAAAAAAGTATAGCATCTGCATGCGTTTTGCAGGGTGTTTTTTCCCCAATCCATTGAGGCAGGCCCTGCATGCTTTTTGCTCTTCCTGATATTTAACCTTTTGAAGTGTTGCCTGACATTCTTTTACTCGGTTGTGCCTATTTGGATTATCTGGTTGCCTGCTTTGTAGGAATTTAGCCTTTTGTAGGTTAGCAAGAGCTAGTCGATGATCTCTGGAGAGAACTGGCTGAAAAATAAGAGTTTCCTGAGCAGCCGATTTTAATACTTCCGTTATGGTATTCCAGGGTATTTCGATGAGTTTGTCCGTTGAGTTGATCCCTTTATCTTTTAGTTTTTTTGTTATGCAATCTTGGTATTTTGTTTTTGTGAATTTACTATTGAGAGCGGCATAATAGCATTGTTTATAGTTAAAATCCTTGGCCGCAATTGTTGTTTCCTTCGCGGCTTGCTGTTGTCTTTGTGTAATAATGTGTTTGGTGCTTTCTTTCTTGTTTGAAATTCGATTTGTTCTTATTAGACCCCAGATTATTTTATGGTCGGATGTGCCCCTAGCGGCCCATTCGCCTTTAATAAAATCAAAAAGTTTTTCTGATGCATGTGGCGTTATAATGTGATCCAGTTGGGATTTCTGAATGCCCTTTGACCACGTTATCCTGCACGGTGATCTCGCTTTTGTCGTTTCTATTTGCAGTTTTTCCCTGTTGGCTATATCCATTAACATTTCCCCGTTGTAGTTAGATAAGTCATGGTGTAGGTTTTGTTGGATCAGCCCTTTGCGTTGGAAACTTTGTGTATCATGTCGACCAATATGTGCGTTAAAGTCGCCAAGAATTATTAAAGTACATTTCCTTGGTTTTTGTCTGATCAAGTTTAATAAGCCTGTGAAGGATCTGTTTGCTATAGATGTACAACAGTTTATGTGAGAATTGATTATATACAGATGAGCAGGCTTGTCATTTTCCCTGTTAACTTGAAGAGTAGCTGACATCGCGTCTGTATCCTTTTTTCTGTTAACTAATTCAATTTGAGCATCTTTTCTGATTAGAATTGCAAGTCCCCGATGTGTTTTACCTGAGGTTCCATAGAGGTGCCATTCGTAGTGTGTAGAGTTGTATGCTCCTGAGTTCATACCTGTTTCTTGTAAGCAGGCTACATGAATGCCCCTAATTGAAAGTTCAGCGTCAATTTTATCTTTTTTGGTCGGTTTTGAGGCCCCGCGGACGTTCCAAGTTGCAATACGCAAGTCTAGGCAAGTGTACTTTATTGAGGTAGACGGTTGGTTTCTAAGTATTGTGAACCCAGTGACATCTGCGACTACTTCTGATAACGGTGTACACATTGGTGCTTGTTGTTCATATTGTGTTAATGAGCTAGCTAATTGAGGGCTGTTCGTTTGAGACTGGGATTTCGTGAGTTGACCTTTCTCTTCACGTGTGTTGTACTGGTTAATTAAAGGCTTATTATATAGTGTTGTTGTGACATTGTTCGATTTTTTCATTATATCTATCGGGTTGCTGTTATAGTGTTTGTCGTCGGTCATGACCCAGCTATCGTAGTGCTGGTCCTTGTAGAGGATGTGTATGTTGCCGGGTACTGGTTCGCCGGTAGGTGAATACACTAGGTTGTGTCTTGTATCCGTGTGCACGTGCAAATTTACAAGATAGAACTCGGCTGCGGCGATTAAGATATCCTCTCCTCCCCAGAACGTCTTGTTAAACTGCTGTGTTATGTATTTTGTTATTCTTTGTTCCTGGGAGAGAATGCTGTTAGGAAGAATTTCTTGTACATTATTTAGAAGGGCTAAGCGAATTCTTTCGTCATCTCGATGCTCTAAAACATATGAAGCAAGATCCTGACGGACAGACACGTGGTCGAAAGTTAAACCCATTACATTATTTATTTGATGTGCTATGGCCCTGAATAGGCAGTTTCCGTCTTTTGTCATACGCACAATTGTGCCCATTTTAAAAGAAAAAAACTTTTTGTTTTTATGGTATTACAAGACCTGCTCTGCACACATGTGTTGTGTAGCTTTGGGTTTGTGAACCACTATAGCTGACAGGGGAGCTTAACGCTTGAAATTTATGAGCTTCGCTATTTTTTGTTACTTAACCTTTTTTTTTTTACCCTTTCGGTCCAATTTTGCGCGCGGTTTACAAATTTTACAAGCTAGGAAATAGGTAGCTTGTTCAAGGCAGTTTTGATAATTTAGTACAATGTTAAATTAAGAAAAGCGTGAAGTACTAATTCTAGAGCGATACCGTATTTCAGGTTAAAATAATAGAGTGTATTATTTTGTCCTTCGCTCCTAAATATAATATGAAGACATTTCCTTAAAGCCTATTTATAGCTTACAATGATGTTAAATTCACGCGTGGCGTCAAAAGGCCAAATTAACAACGCAAAACGCAGTTTTATACAGCCTCCAAGCCTCTATCGGAGGTCCCTAAAATATATAATGGAAAGATCTCACCAAATCCACGTCGTCGATATTCTCGGCCGGAAGGCCTAGACCTCAGGCTTGTATATCAGGTACACACGTATGCCACTTTACCACCGTTTTAAGGTGTTTTAATTTGCACCCACAAAAACACAGCAAGCGAAACCCCGTTCGAGTTTCAAGCTCAGAGTCAGCCACGTGTTGTGCACATTGCATCAAGTAAAAACAAAGGCGGGTCAAGACACGACACGTCTGTCCCCTTCGGCGGCCACTATCCGAATCTTTATTTCTCATCCGACAGGTTATTTCTCATCAGAAGATGTTAAAAATTCAATTAAAAAGTTAAAAAGTAAACAAAATCTGAAGAATTCAATCTTTAAAGAAATTCCTAGCCAAACACTTTTTTGCCGAGGTCACACTTGTTTCAAAAAGATCAAAGTCGTACTGTTTGCACACCTTATTAAAATACTTACTCACACGCACAACGTACGAATTTTGTCTATAGTTAGTAGTTGCAAATGGCACCCGTAATGGTGGATTAAAGCGTTTGGATTTACTTGGAACGTTGAAGTAGAAAGTTGACAAAATATCAGAACAATTAATGTCACCTCGAACCGTCTTCAACAAAAATATACAGTCAGAGATCTCACGACGATTACTTAATGGTAAGAGATGATATTTTTTACAGAGACTGAGATAGTTATTGGACTCATACGGTACCCTCTGGTGAAAGCATAAAAATTTTATAAATCTTTTTTGTACGCGCTCAATACGGTCAATATATTTGTGATAGCATGGACTCCATATTTCAGATGCGTATTCCAAGTGGCTTCTAACGAAAGTGCAGTATAGAATTTTTAATGTTTTAGCTTGCGTGAAGCACTTAGTTAGTCGCATTATAAAACCAAGGGATTTTGAGGCTTTAGCGACGATGGCGTCAACATGCGTATCAAAAATGAGTTTGGAATCGTGATGAACCCCCAGATCACGAATTGTACTACATCTAGTTAATATATGGCCACCAAGAGTATATGTTGTGGCTAGGATTGACCGACCGCGGGAATAAGTTACAACTGAGCATTTTTTGGGATTAAGATCAAGCTTACTTTTTTGGCAGTATACTTCAAGACACTGTAAGTCAGTTTGAAATGCTATCATGTCCGCAGTCGATGATATGGTAGCATAAATTTTCATATCGTCGGCGAAGTAGGTTTGGATGAGGTCAGACAGGAGTCGATGTCATTTACATAAATGATAAATAATAACGGACCGAGCAACGAACCTTGGGGGACTCCGCTGGGGACTAAAACCCAGCTAGATATATTTATTAATAGTTATTCAGCACCACAGCTTGAGACCTGTTTTCTATGTAAGAGGAAAACCATCTGAGTAAGTCCCCGCGTATACCGATGCCCTCTAACTTCCGTAATAGGGTGACGTGGTCGATTCGGTCGAAACACTTGCTATAGTCTGTGTAGACAACGTCGACTTGTTTACCGTGGTCCATTGCGTCGGTGATGTAGTTATTAAGCAAAATAAGATTGGTGACAGTGGATCTGCCTTTAAGAAAGCCGTGCTGGAAGGGACTAAACGATTGTTCCAGAGCAGAATATACCTGGTTATAGATAATCCTTTCTAGAACCTTGGCAATGATACACAATTACACAATTTGGATATCGGTCTATAATTAGCAATGTCTGTTTTGACTCCTTTCTTATGTAAAGGCGTTATAAATGCTGATTTCCAAAGTTTGGGGACAACACAAGCGTGTAATGATTTTTTAAATAGTAATACAAGTCGTCAAAGCAAGTAATTCCTAGTCCTTTTGGAATGATCAAAAGAAAATCGTACCGTATCCGAGTGTGCAAAATTTTCGAGCTCGCTACGCTCGCTCTTAGGGACTAATCACACTTATTCAGCTCTGTTCAGCGTTTGTCCATAGAAAACAACGATTTTGTATGAAGTCCGTTCAGCTTTCCGCGGCTGAACGGACGCGTACGCATCTCATACAAAATCGTTGTTGTCTATGGACAAACGCTGAACAAAGCTGACTAAGTGTGATTAGTCCCTTACTCTAAATTCTGCTTGTTGCTTTTTGGGCTTGCCTGCATAAGTAGACAATGTAACTCCTATTTCGGTTTGAAAATATAAAACAAAATCTGACCAAACCGAGACGGGTTGTTAAAATTTTCGAGCTCGCTCCGCTCGCTCTCCCCACCCTACATACTTTACCGTTCTGTTACATACAACCAATTTGGCAGCATTATTAAATAACAACCCCAAATACCTAATAAATTAAGATTATTTATAACAGACACGGATTATTTAAAACTAGTCCAGACTAGTACAGTACTAGTTCAACTAGTACAAAACTAGTCGAGGCTAGTAAAATACTAGTCGAACTAGTAAAGAACTAGTCGAGACTAGTTCAAAACTAGTCAAATTAGTCTAACTAGTAAGAAACTAGTCGAACTAGTACAATACTAGTTCAACTAGTACAAAACTAGTTGAGGCTAGTAAAATACTAGTCGAACTAGTAAAAAACTAGTCGAGACTAGTACAGTACTAGTCGAACTAGTACAAAACTAGTCCAGACTAGTACAGTACTAGTTCAACTAGTACAAAACTAGTCGCGGCTAGTAAAATACTAGTCGATCTAGTAAAAAACTAGTCCAGACTAGTACAGTACTAGTTCAACTAGTATAAAACTAGTAGAGGCTTATAAAATACTAGTCGAACTAGTACAAAACTAGTCGAATTAGTACAAAACTAGTCGAACTAGTACAAAACTAGTCCAGACTAGTACAATACTAGTACAAAACTAGTACAAAACTAGTCGAGGCTAATAAAATACTAGTCGAACTAGTACAAAACTAGTCGAATTAGTACAAAACTAGTCGAACTAGTACAAAACTAGTCCAGACTAGTACAATACCAGTCCAGACTAGTACAGTACTAGTTCAACTAGTACAAAACTAGTCGAGGCTAGTAAAATACTAGTCGAACTAGTAAAAAACTAGTCGAGACTAGTACAATACTAGTCGAACTAGTACAAAACTAGTCCAGACTAGTACAATACTAGTCCAGACTAGTACAATAGTAGTTCAACTAGTAGAAAACTAGTCCAGACTATCACAGTACTAGTTCAACTAGTACAAAACTAGTTGAGGCTAGTAAAATACTAGTCGAACTAGTACAAAACTAGTCCAGACTAGTACAGTACTAATTCAACTAGTACAAAACTAGTCGCGGCTAGTAAAATACTAGTCGATCTAGTAAAAAACTAGTCCAGACTAGTACAGTACTAGTTCAACTAGAATAAAACTAGTAGAGGCTTATAAAATACTAGTCGAACTAGTACAAAACAAGTCGAATTAGTACAAAACTAGTCGAACTAGTACAAAACTAGTCCAGACTAGTACAATACTAGTCCAGACTAGTACAATACTAGTTCAACTAGTACAAAACTAGTCGAGGCTAATAAAATACTAGTCGAACTAGTACAAAACTAGTCGAATTAGTACAAAACTAGTCGAACTAGTACAAAACTAGTCCAGACTAGTACAATACCAGTCAAGACTAGTACAGTACTAGTTCAACTAGTACAAAACTAGTCGAGGCTAGTAAAATACTAGTCGAACTAGTAAAAAACTAGTCGAGACTAGTACAATACTAGTCGAACTAGTACAAAACTAGTCCAGACTAGTACAATACTAGTCCAGACTAGTACAATACTAGTTCAACTAGTAGAAAACTAGTCCAGACTATCACAGTACTAGTTCAACTAGTACAAAACTAGTCGATGCTAGTAAAATACTAGTCGAACTAGTAAAAAACTAGTCGAGACTAGTACGAAACTAGTCCAGACTTGTACAACACTAGTCCCACTAGTACAAAACTAGTCCAGACTAGTACAATACTAGTCCAGACTAGTACAATACTAGTTCAACTAGTACAAAACTAGTCAAGACTAGTACAGAACTAGTTCAACTAGTACAAAACTAGTCGATGCTAGTAAAATACTAGTCGAACTAGTAAAAAACTGGTCGAGACTGGTACAAAACTAGTCCAGACTAGTGCAAAACTAGTCGAGACTAGTACAAAAGTAGTCGAACTAGTAAAATACTAGTCTAACTAGTAAAAAACTTGTCGACACTAGTACAATACTAGTTCAACTAGTAAAAAACTAGTCGAGGCTAGTAAAATACTAGTCGAACTAGTATAAAACTAGTCCAGACTAGCACAACACTAGTCCAGACTAGTACAATACTAGTTCAACTAGTACAAAACTAGTCGAGGCTAGTAATATACTGGTCGAACTAGTAAAAACTAGTCGAGACTAGTACAGTACTAGTCGAACTAGTACAAAACTAGTCCAGACTAGTACAGTACTAGTTCAACTAGTACAAAACTAGTCGAGGCTAGTAAAATACTAGTCGAACTAAAACAAAACTAGTCCAGACTAGTACAGTACTAGTTCAACTAGTATAAAACTAGTCCAGACTAGTACAATACTAGTCCAGACTAGTACAATACTAGTTCAACTAGTAGAAAACTAGTCCAGAGTAGTACAGTACTAGTTCAACTAGTACAAAACTAGTCGATGCTAGTTAAATACTAGTCAAACTAGTCGAGACTAGTACAAAACTAGTCGAACTAGTAAAATACTAGTCTAACTAGTAAAAAACTAGTCGACACTAGTACAATACTAGTTCAACTAGTACAAAACTAGTCGAGGCTAGTAAAATACGAGTCGAACTAGTACAAAACTTGTGCAGACTAGCACAACACTAGTCCAGACTAGTACAATTCTAGTTCAACTAGTACAAAACTAGTCGAGGCTAGTAAAATACTGGTCGAACTAGTAAAAAACTAGTCGAGACTAGTACAGTACTAGTCGAACTAGTACAAAACTAGTCAACGCTAGTAAAATACTAGTCGAACTAGTAAAAAACTAGTCGAGACTAGTACAGTACTAGTCGAAATAGTACAAAACTAGTCCAGACTAGTACAGTACTAGTTCAACTAGTACAAAACTAGTCGATGCTAGTAAAATACTAGTCGAACTAGTAAAAAACTGGTCGAGACTAGTACAATACTAGTCGAACTAGTACAAAACTAGTCGAGGCTAGTTAAATACTAGTCGAACTAGTCGAGACTAGTACAAAACTAGTCGAACTAGTAAAATACTAGTCTAACTAGTAAAAAACTAGTCGACACTAGTACAATACTAGTTCAACTAGTACAAAACTAGTCGAGGCTAGTAAAATACTAGTCGAACTAGTACAAAACTAGTCCAGACTAGCACAATACTAGTCCAGACTAGTACAATACTAGTTCAACTAGTACAAAACTAGTCAAGACTAGTACAGTACCAGTTCAACTAGTACAAAACTAGTCGATGCTAGTAAAATACTAGTCGAACTAGTAAAAAACTGGTCAAGACTAGTACAAAACTAGTCCAGACTAGTGCAAAACTAGTCGAGACTAGTACAATACTAGTCGAACTAGTACAAAACTAGTCGAGGCTAGTTAAATACTAGTCGAACTAGTCGAGAGTAGTACAAAACTAGTCGAACTAGTAAAATACTAGTCTAACTAGTAAAAAAGTAGTCGACACTAGTACAATACTAGTTCAACTAGTACAAAACTAGTCGAGGCTGGTAAAATACTAGTCGAACTAGTACAAAACTAGTCCAGACTAGCACAACACTAGTTCAGACTAGTACAATACTAGTTCAACTAGTACAAAACTATTCCAGACTAGTACAGTACTAGTTCAACTAGTACAAAACTAGTCGAGGCTAGTAAAATTCTAGTCGAACTAGTAAAAAACTAGTCCAGACTAGTACAGTACTAGTTCAACTAATACAAAACTAGTCGAGGCTAATAAAATACTAGTCGAACTAGTACAATACTAGTTCAACTAGTACAAAACTAGATGTGGCTAGTAAAATACTAGTCGAACTAGTAAAAAACTAGTCGAGACTAGTATAATACTAGTCGAACTAGTACAAAACTAGTCCAGACTAGTACAATACTAGTTCAACTAGTACAAAACCAGTCAAGACTAGTACAGTACTAGTTCAACTAGTACAAAACTAGTCGATGCTAGTAAAATACTAGTCGAACTAGTAAAAAACTAGTCGAGGCTAGTTAAATACTAGTCGAACTAGTCGAGACTAGTACAATACTAGTTCAACTAGTACAAAACTAGTCAAGACTAGTACAGAACTAGTTCAACTAGTACAAAACTAGTCGATGCTAGTAAAATACTAGTCGAACTAGTAAAAAACTGGTCGAGACTAGTACAAAACTAGTCCAGACTAGTGCAAAACTAGTCGAGACTAGTACAAAACTAGTCGAACTAGTAAAATACTAGTCTAACTAGTAAAAAACTTGTCGACACTAGTACAATACTAGTTCAACTAGTACAAAACTAGTCGAGGCTAGTAAAATACTAGTCAAACTAGTATAAAACTAGTCCAGACTAGCACAACACTAGTCCAGACTAGTACAATACTAGTCGAACTAGTAAAAACTAGTCGAGACTAGTACAGTACTAGTCGAACTAGTACAAAACTAGTCCAGACTAGTACAGTACTAGTTCAACTAGTACAAAACTAGTCGAGGCTAGTAAAATACTAGTCGAACTAGTACAAAACTAGTCCAGACTAGTACAGTACTAGTTCAATTAGTATAAAACTAGTCCAGACTAGTACAATACTAGTCCAGACTAGTACAATACAAGTTAAACTAGTAGAAAACTAGTCCAGACTAGTACAGTACTAGTTCAACTAGTACAAAACTAGTCGATGCTAGTTAAATACTAGTCAAACTAGTCGAGACTAGTACAAAACTAGTCGAACTAGTAAAATACTAGTCTAACTAGTAAAAAACTAGTCGACACTAGTACAATACTAGTTCAACTAGTACAAAACTAGTCGAGGCTAGTAAAATACTAGTCGAACTAGTACAAAACTTGTGCAGACTAGCACAACACTAGTCCAGACTAGTACAATTCTAGTTCAACTAGTACAAAACTAGTCGAGGCTAGTAAAATACTAGTCGAACTAGTAAAAAACTAGTCGAGACTAGTACAGTACTTCCTCTCTCTCTGTGCCTGTTCGGAGCGGACGTGTTTTTGGCTTCCGAGAACATAGAAATTATATTTTTAACTTATTTTAATTGTTAAATTGTACCGACACTCGGACCCTCCTCTTCCTTCTTGGGGAAGTACCCGTAAGGTGCGGCGGACATATTGGTTGGTGTCGGATGTCTCGCTTCCTCATTTGCGGCTGTGGAGTTTCGGAAGCTGCTGTTGACTTCTGGTGAGTCAATTTCAAGATTTTAATAATAAACGCGAAAATAGTCGACCTGCGCCTGCGGGGATTTGAACCACGGACGGCGCGCTTCGAGACAACGCTCATAGTATCGGAGTCAGACTGAAATTACGTCATTACAGCAAATTACTGTCTTGCTTGTGATAGTTGCTACGAAGCTCGCGATACGTCACACGCATCGGCTACGCGCCGCGCTGGCAAGAATCGCTACGATTGCTACGAATACTTTATCGGCTACGAGTTGTGTGCAAGTCTGCGCTACGCGGGACTGGTATTGAAATAATTTTTATGATAATTATTATACGTTAAAATATGCCTAAATTAAACAGAACGCCTCCCACTACTCCTACTATAGAAGTACAACGTGCTTCATCAAACCCCAACATTGCGGCTCCACCGAGTGAATGTGAGTTTGTCAACACGCAACAAAGATCATCGAAGCGCCCATGTTTAGATTTTAGTCCCACAAGCGAACTTTCTGATTTTAAAGAGGAAATACGAGCAATGCTTACTTAATGGAACACAAATCAGGAAACTATTTTGCAAAATTTTATGTCTAAAATAACGCTTGAGTTGGTAGAATTAAAAGCACAAAATGATGAGCTACGGAATATCAAGACCGAGATTGAGGACTCTGCTAATTTAATGAATGCCAAATACGAGGAAATCAGAACTAGTGTGGGTAGGCTGGAAAGTGAACGCTCAGAGCAACGTAAATATATAGACCAGCTAGAAAAACAAATGAAAGATTTTCAAGAAAATCATAGATCTGCCGTGATTGAGCTGCGTAATATCTCCCCAAAGCCAAATGAAATTGCAAGTGACTTAACGGAAATAGTCGTGGGTGTGTGTAGATCTTTGGAAGTGCAGGTAAAACCGGAAGAGATCCGGGATATTTATCGAGTGCAGAGTAGCCAAGGCCCTTCTAAGCAAATTATTGCAGAATTTCAATCAGTAACTCTGAAAAACACAGTACTTCGGGCTGTGCGTAATTTTAACAAAGGGAAACCACCCTCCGAAAAATTAAATAGTGAGCAGTCTGGCTTGATTGGTGAACGCTCCCCTATCTACATCGCTGATCGTCTTCCAGCAACTGCAAGGAAACTTTTCTACGATGCACGAAAATTTGCTAAAAGTAATGGATGCCAATACTGCTGGACGGCAAATGGAAAAATTTTTATTCGCAGGAAGGAAGGGGAAAAACCGGTCCTTATACTCTCTGAATCCAGCTTTCAAAACATACTGCATGATAAGTAATTTCTTCTCTGTTCGAGTAGTATTAGCTTCTATATTATGTAGGCATAATCCTATTTCATATTCTTATGTTTTAACCTTTTGTAACTACTATAAAGAGTCACTTTCATACACTTACAATAACCTAATACATAACACTACATTAAAATGCATCACTCAAGTATACAACTTACTCAAGTACACTCAACACACTCACAAGTCACAAAGTTCATTACTCTTAGTAAATGGATACCATCTTTCGACTCAGTATGCTGTGAGAAGGCAATTTCGAACATATTATTTATTTCTGGTTATATTATGGGTCAACAATGACCAGTTCTGTAATGCCTTAAGGCTGAAAATAATACTAAACATGAAATCCTTAAGTACACATCACATTAAATTAATTAAAAATGAATAACGTAAATGAAATCATAAATAGCTTGGATACGTATGGGTCTCACGAATCCTTTATCTGCCCCCCTGATAGATGCCTTCAGTTATTAGGAAACCCCAATAAAACAATGAATGTGCTGCATCTAAATATACGCAGCATTGGTAAGAACTTCGATAGCGTCCTTGTGTTATTATCTTCTATAAAAATTAGATGCGACGTGATAATTTTTTCGGAATGTTGGCTGAACGAAAATACTAATATTCCGATTCTCCAGGGATACTCGGCTTATTCGTCTACAAATAGCCTAAATAAAAATGATGGTCTAGTTATCTACGTTCTTACAAGTTTACAACATAGTATTATCGAGCCGGAGTTTGTTGAAGCAAACTGCCTAATCTGCAAACTCACCGATATAGTAATTATTGCTGTATACAGGCCGCCATGTTTTCGTAAAATAGATAATTTCTTAAATAGTCTCAATACTGTACTAGCCTCGGTATCCTCCCACAAAAATATATTTCTGGTGGGAGACATGAACATTAACATTTGTACAACTAACAATGATCCAAATTATAACGAATACATGAATTTGACAGCATCACACGGGCTCTTACCGGCCTATACTCTCCCTACTAGAGAAAAAAATTGCTTGGATCATGTGATGATTAAAGTGGTGAAATTGGTAGTATCTCTTATACTGGACAGTCACATTACGGATCATGTCCCTGTACTCGTTTGTTTAAAAAATGTACCGAACCGTCAAACACCTAAAGTTGTCTCGAAAGTAGATCTTCTTAAGGTTGTTACTGAAATTGCAAAAACAGATTTCAGTACCATCTTGTCTACTAGCAATCCTAATTGGGCTACTGAATTTCTTATTAATACTATTGTATCTATAATACATGACAATACCATTACCAGTCGCATTCCTTCTAGGCTGAGAATAATCAAGCCGTGGATCACCCCAGGGCTACTGAGATGCATTAGGAATAGAGACAACATGCATAGAGAACACAAAATGACACCGGAAAATTATACTATAAAATTAACTTATATGCGTTATCGCAACTTTTGCAATAAGCTTCTTCATAGACTAAAAAACAATCACGAAAAAAATGAATTGGTGAAAGCCAAAAATAACCCTAAGAAGACCTGGAACGTTGTAAACACCATCATTAATAAACAAATGTCTAGATCTCCACCTGTGGAGTTATTGTCTATGTCCAACCTAGACTGCAAGTCTTCTTTAAACGAAGTTAACAATTATTTTGCGAATATTGGCAAGGAGCTTGCAGCTAAGCATACAATTTCAGGGACATTACACGAGTCTTATGTTAGGGATGATGTGTGCATCATCCCTAACATATGATGAACTCTATTGTTATTCACTCTCCGGATTGCGTTGAGGTTGAAAATATTATCATGGGTCTTCGCTCCGATTCTGCCCCGGGATGGGATGGAATCAGTTCACAACTTCTAAAAATGAGCAGACAAACTCTTGTACCTCTCGTCACTCACATATGTGGTTTGTGTATCTCTCAGGGTGTATTTCCGAAAGTTTTAAAGAGAGCGGTCGTTCATCCTATTCATAAGGGAGGAGACAGAGGCAGTATCAACAACTACAGACCAATTTCAGTCCTTCCGGCATTGTCGAAGGTTCTTGAGAGGGTCCTGAACAATCGTCTTATGTCTTTCTTGGAAAGCCAGAAGATCCTTTCTAAAAATCAATTTGGCTTTCGTAGGGGTAAATCTTGTGAAGACGCTATCTCAGCCCTGATTGACGACGTTGTTGAGACACTAGATAAAAAATCTAAGTGTCTAGGTTTATTCTTAGATCTATCTAAGGCTTTTGATACTGTCTCTGTTCCCATCCTACTGAAGAAATTGGAGAGAGTTGGAGTTAGAGGCCCTGCACTCGCTATCTTTGCGAGCTACCTATCAGACCGAACACAGTGTGTTAAAGTCACCACGTATGTCAGTGATGAGTGTAGTCTCTCTTTCGGAGTGCCTCAAGGTTCCATCTTGGGGCCTACACTTTTTTTAGTTTATGTTAATAGTTTATGTGATTTAGCACTCCCAAATTGTTCCATCTACACATATGCGGATGACACGGCCCTTCTAGTACATGCTGAGAACTGGGATGAAGCGCGAGAGAGAGCAGAATCTGTTCTTGGCATTGTCATGTCTTGGCTATCTGCGAATAGCTTAACTCTAAACGTAGATAAAACCAACTTTGTCACTTTCTCCCTCAAATCGACTTAGCAACCTGATTTTACAGTTTCAGTTAAAGCTCATATTAATTGCAATGCTAACCCAGGGCAATGCTCCTGTCTTCCCCTGATAAGAAAAACCAGTGTCAAATACCTCGGTGTACTAATAGACAATCTTATGTCTTGGAATTCTCAAATCGGAGTTTTGTCTGGCAGAGTTAGAAAACTAATTACCGTATTTAAGGGCCTGCGGTACAGTGCTGACGTAGATACCTTACGTATGGTTTATTTCTCTCTTTGCCAGTCAATATTAACTTTTGGCATAACGGTATGGGGCGGTGCGTCGAAGACAAGTATGATACAGCTTGAAAGGGCTCAGAGAGCTGTTCTCAAGGTCATGACTTTTAAACACTATCGGTACAGTACAGATCAATTGTACAAAGATTGTCAGGTTATGACCGTGAGGCAGCTCTTTGTGCTAAACTGCACGTTGCGCAGACATACTTCCTTACAGTTGGATCTCAATCGCTTAAAAAAACGTAGGACCACAGACGTATGTCCCATAGAGAGACACAGAACGAAACTAGCAGAACGACATTTCAGAATCCTTGGTAGTCGCATATACAACTTTTTTAACAAACAATGTAACATCTACACATTAAATAAATTTTATTGCAAGGCAAAGGTCTGTGAATGGATCAAAACCCTGAGCTACGATGAGGTTGAAAAAATCCTCAATACGTAGTTTTGCCGCACATCTCCTTTTTCCTAAAGTACCCCGTCCGACATATCATCAAATACACACACACCTTTCAAACACATCACAACACTACACTACTCAACTCAACACAACACTACACAACACATAAAATAACACTATACAGATGGTTATTCTCTTT
This sequence comes from Globia sparganii, assembly GCA_949316385.1. Classification (NCBI taxonomy): domain Eukaryota; kingdom Metazoa; phylum Arthropoda; class Insecta; order Lepidoptera; family Noctuidae; genus Globia; species Globia sparganii. The sequence goes on from OX438667.1 coordinate 5,891,066, forward strand.
GATTAGTCTATTTTTATTTTTGTATAAATTAATATAAAATGTATTTTTATTTTTCGGTCTATAGATCCTACTTTATCAAATTCCGAACTTATATTTGTCTACCTGGTATCAACTTGAGAGCCCTGATACCCATAACACAAGTTCAATCTTAGCTTGGGTGTCAGAGGTATATAACTGTGTATAAACCTACAATTTATAAGTCAGTGTAGTGGTTGATAAATGAGGTGTAAAATGTAAATTGTTAAACTGGAAAATAAAGATTATTATTAGTCGAACTAGTACAAAACTAGTCAACGCTAGTAAAATACTAGTCGAACTAGTAAAAAACTAGTCGAGACTAGTACAGTACTAGTCGAAATAGTACAAAACTAGTCCAGACTAGTACAGTACTAGTTCAACTAGTACAAAACTAGTCGATGCTAGTAAAATACTAGTCGAACTAGTAAAAAACTGGTCGAGACTAGTACAAAACTAGTCCAGACTAGTGCAAAACTAGTCGAGACTAGTACAATACTAGTCGAACTAGTACAAAACTAGTCGAGGCTAGTTAAATACTAGTCGAACTAGTCGAGACTAGTACAAAACTAGTCGAACTAGTAAAATACTAGTCTAACTAGTAAAAAAGTAGTCGACACTAGTACAATACTAGTTCAACTAGTACAAAACTAGTCCAGACTAGCACAACACTAGTTCAGACTAGTACAATACTAGTTCAACTAGTACAAAACTATTCCAGACTAGTACAGTACTAGTTCAACTAGTACAAAACTAGTCGAGGCTAATAAAATACTAGTCGAACTAGTACAATACTAGTTCAACTAGAACAAAACTAGATGTGGCTAGTAAAATACTAGTCGAACTAGTAAAACACTAGTCGAGACTAGTACAATACTAGTCGAACTAGTACAAAACTAGTCCAGACTAGTACAATACTAGTTCAACTAGTACAAAACTAGTCAAGACTAGTACAGTACTAGTTCAACTTAGTAAAAAAATAGTCCAGACTAGTACAGTACTAGTCCCACTAGTACAAAACTAGTCCAGACTAGTACAATACTAGTCCAGACTAGTACAATACTAGTCCAGACTAGTACAATACTAGTTCAACTAGTAAAAAACTAGTCCAGACTAGTACAGTACTAGTTCAACTAGTACAAAACTAGTCGAGGCTAGTAAAATACTAGTCGAACTAGTAAAAAACTAGTCCAGACTAGTACAGTACTAGTTCAACTAGTACAAAACTAGTTCAACTAGAACAAAACTAGATGTGGCTAGTAAAATACTAGTCGAACTAGTAAAACACTAGTCGAGACTAGTACAATACTAGTCGAACTAGTACAAAACTAGTCCAGACTAGTACAATACTAGTTCAACTAGTACAAAACTAGTCAAGACTAGTACAGTACTAGTTCAACTTAGTAAAAAAATAGTCCAGACTAGTACAGTACTAGTCCCACTAGTACAAAACTAGTCCAGACTAGTACAATACTAGTCCAGACTAGTACAATACTAGTCCAGACTAGTACAATACTAGTTCAACTAGTAAAAAACTAGTCCAGACTAGTACAGTACTAGTTCAACTAGTACAAAACTAGTCGAGGCTAGTAAAATACTAGTCGAACTAGTAAAAAACTAGTCCAGACTAGTACAGTACTAGTTCAACTAGTACAAAACTAGTCGAGGCTGATAAAATACTAGTCGAACTAGTACAATACTAGTTCAACTAGTACAAAACTAGATGTGGCTAGTAAAATACTAGTCGAACTAGTAAAAAACTAGTCGAGACTAGTACAATACTAGTCGAACTAGTAAAATACTAGTCTAACTAGTAAAAAACTAGTCCAGACTAGTACAGTACTAGTTCAACTAGTACAAAACTAGTCGAGGCTAGTAAAATACTAGTCTAACTAGTAAAAAACTAGTCGACACTAGTACAATACTAGTTCAACTAGTACAAAACTAGTCGAGGCTAGCACAACACTAGTCCAGACTAGTACAATACTAGTTCAACTAGTACAAAACTATTCCAGACTAGTACAGTACTAGTTCAACTAGTTCAAAACTAGTCGAGGCTGGTAAAATACTAGTCGAACTTGTAAAAAACTAGTCCAGACTAGTACAGTACTAGTTCAACTAGTACAAAACTAGTCGAGGCTAATAAAATACTAGTCGAACTAGTACAATACTAGTTCAACTAGTACAAAACTAGATGTGGCTAGTAAAATACTAGTCAAACTAGTCGAGACTAGTACAATACTAGTCGAACTAGTACAAAACGAGTCCAGACTAGTACAGTACTAGTTCAAGTAGTACAAAACTAGTCGAAGCTAGTAAAATACTAGTCAAACTAGTAAAAAACTAGTCGAGACTAGAACAAAACTAGTTCGAGGCTATTAAAAAACTAGTCCGGTACTAGTCCATCACTAGTCGAGACTAGTACAAAACTAGTCGAAACTAGTCAAATATAAGTCGAACTAGTAAAAAACTAGTCTAACTAGTAAAAAACTAGTCGAGACTAGTACAAAACAAGTCGACACTAGTACAATACTAGTTCAACTAGTACAATCCTAGTTCAACTAGTACAAAACTAGTTGAGGCTAGTAAAATACTAGTCGAACTAGTAAAAAACTAGTCGAGACAAGTACAATACTAGTCGAACTAGTACAAAGCTAGGCGAGGCTAGTAAAAAACTAGTCGAGACTAGTACAAAACCAGTCCAGACTAGTACAAAACTAATCTAGACTAGTGCAAAACTAGTCGAGGCTAGTAAAAAACTAGTCCGATACTAGTCCATCACTAGTCGAGACTAGTACAAAACTAGTCGAGACTAGTACAAAACTAGGCGAGGCTAGTAAAAAACTAGTCCAGACTAGTACAAAACTTGTCCAGACTAGTGCAAAACTAGTCGAGGCTAGTAAAAAACTAGTCCAGACTTGTACAACACTACTTGAAACGAGTATACAAGTCGAACTGGTAAAAAACTAGTCTAACTAGTAAAAAACTAGTCGAGACTAGTTCAATACTAGTCGAACTAGTACAAAACTAGTCCAGACTAGTACAATACTGGTCCAACTAGTACAATGCTAGTCGAACTAGTACAAAAATAGAGACTAGTACAAATGTTGTTTTTTTTGTTGGCAAGGGGGCGCAGGCTGATTTTCGCACCCCGGCGCCCAATATGGTTAAGACGGCCCTGCACCATGGACCAGCCGATCGATTCTGTAACCAGGAAAACTTAGGTGAAGTGAGCGTGGAGTGAGCTGTCAGTGTCATACTGATGCTACAGATTGATACTCTTGACAGCTCACTCTAAGCTCACTTCACCTAATTTTTCACAGGTTACAGAATCGCACTGGTTCGATAGGGCATGATTTTGATTAACATTACATGTGGCACGCTTATCCTTTTTATTCAGTGACTGTTCGTAGCCCATGACAGTTGTTTGGAGTTTGATCTTTATTGTTACAAATTCGCATGTTATATCATGCCTGATAAGTCATTGTCTCACAAACATTGAACGAAAATACCAGCCTCTATCTCTACTTGCTAAACTTTTGATTTTTATGTATTACTAGCTGCGCCCCGCGGTTTCACCCACATAAATGTCGATCCCGTAGGAATATCGAGATAAAAAGTAGCCTATGTGTTAGTCCGGGGTGTCAGCTACCTTCATAGAAAATTTTGTCAAAATTGGTCGAGCCGTTTGAGCGTGAAGAAGTAACAAACATATAAACACATACACTTACAAACTTTCGCCTTTATAATATTAGTGTGATTCGTAAATATATCAATATTACAATTAAATAATCTCGAACACATTAAGTTGTTACTGTGACCTTGACTTCGCTTGAAAGACATCTTGTTTGTGCTATCTATTTGGAAAAAAGGAGGGAAGATTAATGGAGATCCTGATAAGTGGCCCACGTATTGTCTGTTTACGTTCAAGAGAGAATTATGTTGTTATTGCTGTGTGTTGTTAGGTCCTAGATTCACACGGAGAGAAAAATTATCGCTTGAAAATGAAAAATTGGTTTGTGTATGGAAAAAACTAAGTTGTAATGTAAGTAAACAAATATTTTTAGTTATTATTACTTTTTACCAACAGCGTGTAATTTCTAAAAATGAAATTTAGTAAATCCTATTTAATATTATAAATGTGAAAGTTTGTGAAGATATATGGATGTTTGTTACTCAAACACGCGTGAACCGTTGAATGAATTTGGATGAAATTTGGCACACAGATAGTTTATATAACCAGTATTAACACTGGATACTTTTTATTCCGATATTCCTACGGGATCAAAACTAACGCAGGTGAAACCGCGGGGCGCTGCTAGTTCAAAATATTATACAGTTTAATGTTTGTTTAAAAATCACAATGAAAATTGTTATTAACAATCAATCAATCAACTCAGCCTATCGCAGTTCACTGGTGACCTAAACAGGACATATGCCTTTTCTAGGCTGCGCCACAACACCCTGTCCTCCTTCCCTACCCTGGCCTTCCACATCCAGTCTGCACCGTTGTCGTTAAGGTTGTCGATCCATCAGGCTAGGGGGCCTCACACGCTACGCTTGCCGATACGCGGTCTCAATTCCAGGACTCATCTGCTCCATTCGCAAAAAATGTTACATTTTTGTAAATTCTACAAAACAGTGCTCTCTTGATTGAGTGAAATGCGCGGAAAAGTTATAAGATTAGTATGGCCGATAAGGAATGCTACACTTTTACGTTCTCCAGCTAAATTGAACAGCTTAGGTGAACATGTTATATCTTCTTCTTAGTTTCACTGGCATGACAGCTTGAAAATTCAAATTTTTTGGACTATAAAATTACATCTTTCACGGCGTTATCGGTGGCAACACAGAGATCACTTTGGCTGCATGTTTTGGGTCACAGAGGGCAGGATACCTTCACCCACCTACTCACTATCTACCACCAAGCGAGCATCTTCCTGCAGGGTCAAACCTTCCGTGGTCCACTTGGAAGTTTCTTAACCGTCTCTGATCTCAAGTGGGAAGGTGTAAGTCGAACGTGGTAAAGTGGGGCTACCATGTTCCACTGTCATTATAAAAGTCGACTTGTCGAGACACACCTTCTACATCGAAATACGTTTCTTACTTGAAACTATTAATAGAGCTGTAACTTAGGGCTACAAAGGAGTTATTTATGAAGCCGTATTTACATCGTAAATAACAAGACGTGACTTCAAATATAAGGTTTTATGAAGAACACTTTGATGCGATGAGTTTCAAGGAATGTCTGTGAATGTTCTTTTGAAACTTTGCGAAACAAAAATACAGTAAAATTGTCGTGAATCATGGAACAAATTGTTTTTTTTTTTTGTTTATTAAGGCTACTTTTCTTTTCTGTGTAGGTACTTGTATCAATGTCGATACCAAAACTGCAAAATTACCTACTCTATATTTAACAAAAAATCCAAAAAAACCTGTCAGCTTCCTTGGTCTAGCTGTCGCAAGCGTTAATTCTGAGCTTGAGGTGGGTTCCCGGCTTCGATTCCCAAAGTGTTATTTGGTTTTTCCAGTAGAAATTTCTCAGTAGCACTCCGGAGTCTGGATTAGAGCCCGTTGGATGGTAACAAACTCGCCCCTTATTACAAGGGACATAACCATAACTGGATAAATGTTAAAAAAATCAATCAAAGAGATTTAATTAAAAAACAGATTACCCGTTACTGAAATAATATCAAGAAGCTCGTTTTTGAAAACCATTAAAAATGTTGTCCCTAAAAATCCCTTAGTCCTTTACCCCAGTTCCCTTTGGGATTGAACCGCGCTGTTTAAGTATGTAATAAGCTAATTCCGTGTCCAAATGTTTGTTGGACCCCTGAAAAAGATTAAGGTATCCACTTTGTTTGACTTAAAGCCGGATTTAAATTAGATCGTGTGTTTGTGGGAGTAGGTATCAATTACAATTTGTGTTCGGCAGGTATGGGCAGAAACCGCATGTTGGGGTAAAAAAGGTATTTTCTAAGCCCAGAGACAAAGAAATTTCTTTTAAATAAATCTCACACACATAGCACTTGCTTAGGTAATTACAGGCGTTCACGGATGAGTGCTAACGTGTGCCCGTGTTCCCGCTGTAAGCAGCAGAGGACGACACCGTGGAGTTTTAGTGGGTTAGTGTCCCACATACCTGCACTGTCTCCCCGTGGTACTGCAGAATGCAAGAGCATAAAAAAAGGTACTTACAGGCACTTTTGAATTGTAAAGGATTTTAACAGTGCAGACATACCTAACAGAGCACTATTTTTTTTTTAAATTACCTATGTTATTGCGGTAGGTCAGCCGGTACTACCTACCTAATTGCAGTATTAAGAGACCATAGATTATATCATATTAACATTCTTCGATAAATTAAGTTAACCACTATTGCAGTGCAAAATGTTGGTTTGATCAATGTACTACCAATACATTTGTAACTGAATCTACTAATCGGAAAAGAACCGGAGTTATCGACATAGCTTGCAGAGTGAGCAAACTGAAGTGGCAGTGGGCTGGCCGTGTTTGTCGAAGGACCGATGGCCGGTGGAGCAGACAAGTCCTTGAGTGGAGACCGCGTATCGGCAAGCGTAGTGTGGGACGTCCCCCAGCTAGATGGACGGACGACCTAAAGAAAGTGGCTGGAATGGACTGGATGAGGAAGGCGGAGGACAGGGTGTTGTGGATCAACCTGGGAGAGGCCTATGTATAGCAGTGGACTGCGATAGGCTGAATTGATTGATTGAATCTATAATGAAATATTTCGAACTAATATGCAATCGTAATTATTATACAACTAGGTAAGTATTTACCATAAAATTAGCATAATCAGCCTATAATGTTCCCACTGCTAGGACAACAGGCCTCTCTGTAAGAGAGTGTGGGCCCGGTGAGGGCTAGTGAATGTCATATGTCTTCGAATTTTTGGTTATAAGACATGTCAGTTTCCTCACGATGTTTTCCTTCACCGTGTTGAAAGCAGTGGTAATGAAATAATTTACACAAAGTAAAGGGCCTGTCTGGGTTATGTCAAGCACATGAAGCTATCTGAAACTATAAAATTTTCGCAATCAACTTTGAACCTTATGCTTCAGCGATAAAGTTCAAACTTTATTAAAGAAAATTTGATGTTTTTTTTTTGTTTGATGTGCTAGCGTCTGTATATCGACGCGCAACCTATTACCATGGATTCAGTACAAATGATTCCGAAGCGACGAAAAATTTAAAGCAAGGGTAGAATATTTTTGGTCGGATAGGTATTAAAAAAAAATAGCTTTTCCATACATTATGAACGCGTAAGGACGGGACTGCACTTTTCTATTAAATAGCACATTTTTTTTATAACCCACGATCTTTCTTTTCTTTATTGTGACCATGGTAATTTTATATATGTGTGTACCCAAATGGTAAAATAAATAAATAATTATATTATTCTGTGGGAAAATAACTTCCCAACAGAGTAAACACACAAGTTACTTCGTCCACAGCTTGCAAAGTTGCACCAACAATTCGCTAATTCAACGGTTTCAGACGCCATTAGGTCCTGGTTCCCAGAGTTAACTCTGCAAACTTAATTACTTGGAATACTGTGTTTTAGTTAGGACTTGTTTAAAATAGGTTAGGACTTGTTTGATTAAAGACTTAAAGGTTTTTTAAACTGCTTTCGTTAGTGGAGACTGGATAGGTGATCACTTACTTGACGTTTCTGAAAATTGTATTTACTTGGGTAGGTACCTACGGAGGCTAACTATCTTCAACTGAGAAACAAATAGACGTTAATCAGAAGGAAATATTCAATATCCTTTCTACCCGACTGCGTGAAAGCAAAGACAGGGTTATGTTTTTCATGCGTACCTCTGCATCTTTTTCATTTCTTAATCTTCAATCTCTTACTTTGATAATACTTTCTATATTTCCCAGACGTCGACACATGATGCGAATAATATGAAAGACTCAAGATCTTCTAAAAGTGATCCATATAAGAAGCGTAATGGTCTCTGCACACAGCCGGCGTGGCGTGGCGGGGCGCGCCACGCCACGCCACGCCAGTCAAATTTAATGCACGTCCTTTCTTCCAAATTATTTTTTAATAATAAATCACATTTGTTTAAATCTTAAGGGAACTCAGGGGGGATTTCTGGACGTTGTTTTTTTAGATTCCAGTTTTCCCCCCCAGGGGGGATTATCAGGGGGGAATTCCAGACAATCTTTTTTAAGATTCCAGTTTTCCCCCTCAGGCGGCACTTTCGGGGGGGATCTGTGGAATAAGTATTTTTTTCGATTCCAGTTTTCCCCCCTGAGGGGGATTATCAGGGGGGAATTCCAGACTTTTTTTTATCGATTCCACTTATCCCCCTTAGGGGGGATTTTTAGGGTGGATTTGTGGAATAAGCCGTGGCGGGGCGGCATCGGTCACACTGCGGGCGCAATCACGTCTCGTCCCGCCGCGCCCATTCGTACAAACATACGTCGAGCACGAACACATTCGATGTTTTTCCCCGCCGGTTACCGTCGCGTCGAGTGCGACGGCTCTCTGTGGCGTCGTCCGTAATATCTAGTACATTACAACTGCTCAGCGTCGCGTCGCCGTCCCGTCACGCCGCGCCGCGCCCGCTGTGTGTACCTTAAAAATTGCACAATGTTACAAAAATAAATATTAAAGTAGGTAATGTATTGCGTACACACGTCACAACGATATTAGGGATAAAAGCCCACCTCATTTTCTGAAATACACGCAGTCGGAAATGATGTCATTAATTTTGCGTAAAACCGAGGTCTTTGTCTTATTAAATACAATAACAATCGCCAAACGGGGTGCAATAAAAGAGTCTACACGGAGATATTTATGAATGTATGCCCCGCCCTAGCGGTCAACCCCGCTGCCAACTTTACTGACTGGCTAATATTTCAACTATAGAGCGACCGCTTAATTGAGACGTTGCACGAGGTAGCAGCGCGGTGCGGGAGGAGTGTGGTGACGTGATGCGAGAGCTCAGTGATTCGTCAATTTGTGACAACTGCCAGCCGCGCCATGCAGCTATCTCAGGCAACTTCTCAGTTAAGCGGTCGCCCTATAATGTCTGTTCAAAAAATATCAGATGAAATTGTAAACAAACGCTGTTAAGGGCAATTTTTTACGCAATCACTCGTTACTTACACATTCATCTGTATTTAGAAGGAATCTCTCTCTCTCTCCACTTTTTCCTGCAATTATTGTATGAAAAATATTATAAAATTAATCTCAATTGTCAAATATCTTTAAGGCATTGACGGATACTAAGCGACCAGAAGCGGAATAACAGAAACTTCTATTGTCTCGTTCGGTGTCCTTTCCATAAAATAATTATGACTTTCAGGTTTAAGTGTTCATACAACTCATGAAGATCGACTAAAGAAGTATACATCGTCAAGTAATCATATTGCTTAGTCAGTGTTTTGTTGAGGAAAAAAGTTCCACTTAGAGAAATCTGCGCTTTTGCCCTCGTACAAATAATCATTAATCTTTCGTCTCTTTTATTCAATGCTTCTATAATGAACAATGTATAGTAAATCCCTACCCAAAAGACGCGCTTGCTTGACCCTGAAGGCGTCATTAAGAAACATCGAAACTTTCCTTTGCCCGTGCAATTAAGTTGAGACAAAAAATGGCGGAGCGTAGTTGTCTGCCCTTGATCTTGGAGTGACGTCATGAGTCGGGTGTTCCACCCTCGACGCGACGCCCACGTAACCGAGTTTAAAGACAAGCAGTCGTGGTCGTGGTTACAGCGAGCGCGGGTAGGTAGTAGCGGTGAATGTTTTGGGTCATGGCAAAAATGAGTTCCACGCTTGCAGTAGGTACATGTCTGTTACATTCTTTATTCGTGGTCAGTCAAACTCAAACTCAAAGCATTTATTTAAAATAAACCAATCACAGGCTCTTTTGAATTGCTGCCCATTGAAAAGCATATTAGGTACCTATGGAAAAGAACGCTCAAGAAACTCCACTCCTTCTAAATTAATAATTATAAAATTGTTACAAAATATTTGTTAATCATTGAGATGGCATCAGTGAGATGACTCTTATAATATATGGCTACGTTACATTTGCTACATTTAATTAGGGTAGTTTTAGAATGAGTAATTATTTATTGTTAACCCAAGCTTTAGATCTGTAGCGCAAGTAATTTTTGCTTTAAGCTTGTGCCATTAGCTTAAAGCACAACACATCTTTATCTATTCTAATACACTGTGTAAACGTGCTAGTAGTAGAGAAAATTAATAGAAACTGATTCTGTTTACTAAGCGATATACAGACATGGTTGGCAACTAATGACAGATTCCTAGTAGTTGCGGACCAATATTCGTTTAAATTAAGACTATTGTATCTTTACCAATAACGAAGCGAAGACCTCGCAGCTTCGTATAGCAGACCCTTCCATACTGAAGTAGCTATCACAGGTAAAATTAGATTACAAATCTACCTAAACGCCAAGTTTGGAAAAAAAAAATGTTAACCTTGGAAAGCAAAGCAATTCGTTTTTGTTTATAGGAACCGAGCATAAGTGAGAAGTACGAAGGTCGTGTGAAGAAGGCATACTATCGCCGCCACCGCTACCCATATGGATCCCGATCCGCGCTCAGTATGACCAAAGCTCTACACTAAGCTTACCAAAGACAATAGCTGAATTCAGTATTCCGTAATACTGAGGTGTGAACGAGTAGAGTTTACTTGGCAAGCTTCCTGCTGGCTTAAATGGTAATTTACATCCTTTGGCAGAATTGATGGGATCCTTTTGAATCATTTATTTTTGTGGATGGATATTTTTTGGCGTGGTTGTTTTAGATTTATTTATTGTGGGCTAAATCATACCTAAACATAAATCCCGTCTAATGTGGGTCTTAATTGGGTTGGACTCCCAGCTAAGCTAGGATATAAACCCTCTTTTTGTTACTGTCACTTCTGATTATTAGGAGCAGTTGTAGGCCGTGAATTCAAAGCCAGGCAAGCGCTTTACTTCGAGTAAAAAAACTCATCACCACTGCTCTCAAAACGGTGAAGGAAAACATAATGAGGAAACCGGCATGTCCTTGAACCAAGAAATCGAAGACATGTGACATCTATCAACACGTGTGGTAGATTATAGCCCTCTCCCTCTTGAAGAAAGGAGGCCTGAGTTCCAGCAGTGAGAACATTATGGGCTGATTATGATATTGAATAGTCATCTTTTGAACTTCCAGCTTAGCTAGGTTTAAACTAGTTATCAGGCACTCACTATTTAAAATCGCATAAAAAAATAAAATAGCTTCTAACAACGAATAAAAAGCAAAATGTGCTATTCTGTAAAAATCTCACGGTGAAAACTAAGGTGAAGTGAGCTGTCATTCTACCTGATGTTAGGGATTGCCTCCATTGATAGTTCTCTTCACGCTCACTTCACCTATGTTATCACGGTGAGATTTTTGCAGAATCGATAGGCTCGAATAATAATAAATAAAGTGTATTTACAATAATTAATTAAAATTAAGTAAAGATGGACTGTGCGATCTGTAACCACACGACGGAGGGCTGCACCTGCATAAAGTGCAGCGTATGTGCGTCACATTTCCACCTGGAGTGTGTGAGCAGCGCGCACCTGGTGCCCTACACAAACAGCTGGCGATGCTGTCGGTGCGAGTCCCTCAGAGCCGCTGCCACACCAGCCAAGATCGAAACTGATGTCCGTGCATAGAATGTAACTTTGTCGAAATGTTAAATTGATTGTGAACCCTTCATCGTGGCATATCTATACTTATAATAAATCTGTAGAAGTAAAAATTCTGTACATTGAAAATATCAAAAAAAGAAATGGCGGGGGGTGTTACTAGACCGAAACCGAACACAAAAATGTGATTAAAAAAATTTTTGTCTGTCTGTCTGTTTGTTCAGGCATCACGCAAAAAGTACCCGTTCGATTACAATGAAACTTGGTATAATTATTCTTTAATATCCTAGGCACCACACTGGGTACTTTTTATCCCGTAAAAGTATATACAATAAAAAACAAACTTAATTTTGCGGTTCGATCTCTAGACCCGATTACTGTACCAACCGCAAATAATAAGTTTGTCGTAGGTTACGTCACCCGCAGTGGAGTTCACTAAGGGGCGCTACACACGGCTAAGATACTATAATACACACATCAAAAGTGTCTAGGGATCAACATATATTTTTGCAATAACTTTTCTCCTGATTGATATTAATTAAAATTTTCTTTAAGGATTCATCAAATAAAGTGTTTTCGTTTGTCACAGTAACGATAAACCAAGTCACCTTTGCATTAATAAAGAAATTTGCCATTTTCCTAATAAAGGGATTTTTGACATTTGAACCACTAACACAAAAGTTCGAAAAAAAGACTGAAATAACAGTTTTCTCTAAAATTTTATTGGGTAACTTAAACAATTAATAATCCGTGTTTCTACCGCGAACACTAACAACACAAGAACATCGGTTTGGCATACTCAAAATGAGTTCATCCAAATCACGCTGTGGAATGGCCGCCCATGTTCGTTGCAACAACAAAAAAAGGTCTTCTTGCGACTGGATACCCTCCATATTCGGCAGAGCTCTTCTCTGTAGCATATCCCATGCATGCTCAATCGGGTTCAAGTCTGGCGACTGAGCAGGCCAGGGCAGGACATTGATGTTAGCTGCGGCGAGAGTCTGTCTTACAACTCTTGCGGTGTGCGGTCGTGCATTATCATGCATTAACTGAAATAAGGGACCGATTTGCACTTGTAGAGGAACGATGACGTCTGATACAATCGTCTCAGCATAAATTTGAGCGTTGAGGTTGCCTCTGATCCAAATCAACTCAGTTCTTCCGCCGATCCAAATACCCGCCCATACCATGATGGTTCCACCACTATAAGGATGGACTTCCTGGCAGGATTTTAATCGCTGTTGGCGTCCAGGGGTTCTCCAGTGTCGTATACGTCTTGTATCCGGTCTCATACCAAAACGAGACTCATCAGAAAAGCACACGAAACGCCATTGTTCTTCTGCCCAATTTCTGTGTTCAAGAGCCCATTGATATCGAATCCTACGATTGTGCATTGCTATAGGTGGTACCCGTAGCGGTCTTCGGGAATGAAGGTTCACTTCATGCAAGCGGTTTCTGACTGTTTGGTCGCTAATTAAGTTCCCTGAAGAGTGATGAAGCCTCACGGCTAACATCATGGCGGTTATTGTTGGAGCTCTTCGAGTTAAGATTTGAATGTATCGGTCTTGTCTCCGTGTGGTGCAGCGATACCGTCCTCCATGGCGCTCAGCCACGGTACCAGTGCTTCGGTAACGTGTCCAAAGTCGACTGATAACACTCTGACTTGTATTCAGAGCTAAAGCCACAGTACGTTGCCGGGAACCAGCTTCTATCATTCCCACGGCTCTGAGCATTTCTACCCTGCTTAAATGACGTCGCCGCTCCATAATAACGTTGGTTTTAATCAGTAGTAGGGAAACAGTAGCAATAATAATGTCTTCAATGCGTTGTATGTTTTTATAGGGAAAATATTGACAGCTGATTTTCATCTTTTACTCGAATTTGATTCACAGTTCCTGATTCAAATTATGAAATGCACCAAAAAGGATCCATATAAATTTATAAAATCATAAATTTATTACAAAGCCACATCTCAATCTCAAGAAATCCGCATAAAAATGCTTGATCCCTAGACACTTTTGATGTGTGTATTTTATCTTAAGATATAGCGCAGGCAGGCAATGCGATGCGACAGGGTGGGTCGGGGGAATTAAAAATTTCACGCGGACGAAGTCGCGGGCAGAAGCTAGTTTGATAGTAAAAGTGTACTGTAGTTGTTGTTAACTCTCATTGTGGTACTGTAGCTACTGATTAATGGAAAAAAAGTTTCACATTTCATTTCACAGCTTCCAGCAGCTTATTGCAGGAAGAATGGATGTGGATTGCTCGTTCATGGAGCATTAGACAAAACTACATGTGGGAGTAGTACGGTCCTGATCCAACGTTTCTATTGTTATATGTGTATTTTCTTGTACCTATTCTCATTATATCATTTAAAAAAACATATATTAGGTCGGGGCAAAAGTATTTTCGTATTTTTCATACAAAAAAAAAATTGTTTTAGGTTTAATTTTTTATTTATTTATAATATGTATGAGCCGTTTTGATCGATGACTTGCTGCCATCTTGTGGGCAATGCCATGATCCCATTGCTGTAGAAGTTTTGAGATTTTTTATCAAAAAAATCTGACAGGTACTTTTCACAGTGTTCTTTTGAGGTTAACTTTATGCTTCCTAAAGAGTTCTGAAGTGACCGAAACAGGTGAAAATCTGATGGAGCAAGATCAGGGCTATACGGAGGATGCATCAACGCATCCCAGCCAAGCTCTTTCAATTTTTGCTGAGTGGCTATAGATGAGTGCGATCTGGCGTTGTCGTGATGAAACACCACGCCCTTCCTATTCACCAGCTCCGACCGGTTTTTCTCAATAGCTTCTTTTAACCTCATCAGTTGTTGACAGTAGAGGTCAGAATCCATAGTTTTACCCGGCGGCAAAAGCTCATAGTGGACGATTCCTTTCCAATCCCACCAAACACACACCATCACTTTGTTCCGAGTCAGGCCGGGCTTTGCCACGGTCTGTGGGGCTTGCCCATGCTTCGACTACGATCTTTTTCGGACATTCTTATCGTAAGTGATCCATTTTTCATCACCCGTAATCAACCGTTTAAGAAATGGGTCGAAATTATTACGTTTCAACAAAGAATCGTAAATGGAAACACGTTGCATTAAGTTTCTCTCAGTGAGATCATGTGGTACCCAAATATCAAGTTTTTTCTTGTACCCAGACTTTTGTAAATGCCGTAAAACTGTTTTGTGATCAATATCCAGTTCTTCAGCAATATCATAAATACTAATATGTCGATCTTGCTCCACTTTTTCAAAAATGGCACTGATTTTATGCGTGACAGGGCGTCCAGAGCGAGCTTCATCCTTCACACTAAAATTTCCTGACTTGAAACGCTTGAACCACATTTGTGCTACTCGTATTGACACCGCATTAGATCCGTAAACCGCACAAATTTTATTCGCGGCGTTCGTCGCATTTTACCTTTTTTGTAATAAAATTTTAAAATGTACCGAATTTCTTCGTCACATACGTTCATGTTGCTTGCTTGACAATTGAGAAATGGCGGGAACTAGTTTTTTTTTTTAATTTATTGCATCTTTAGAATGTCAACATTTAATAGTATTAAAACCAGCCAGTTACATTCAGTACTGCCAAAGAGGTTTGATTACTAACAATAGATTCAAAATACGAAAATACTTTTGCCCCGACCTAATATGTATGATTATAATAACTAACTTGTAATTTATCTGAATTAAAATGAATCGAATTGAATTTCTCTTCCGACAATACACTTTTGAGTATTTTTATAATGAATGCTTATTTCCGTCCCTCCAAATTCCCTTTTACATCATCATAATGTGCTTCCATACGGTCATAGATTTTATCTTTCCATTTTAACCATCCAGATAATAAAAAGGCGATGTTACTTAATCATAACAACTTTTCCACTTTCAAAGGCGTCTTCAAACCTCCATATTGAAACTTAATCACTGTCAGTCACTGCTCAATTTCATCCAATATTCTTTGAACACGTTTAAAATGCAAACTAGAATGACGTAAGCTTCTAGAAAGCTCTTATTTTTTTTTCTATTTTCTTATGATACTGTTTCTCTAGTGAATTTTTACGTTGATGAAGTAAATGTCTTGTTTACTCGCCCTAGTAATCAATATCAGCATCACTGTGATTTATTTCTTTCATGAAACTCTATAAATAATGTGTGGATTGTGTTACACTATAAGTAATGGCGGGTAGTGGAGGAAAACAATTAATATTGTTAAGTGCTGTGATCGATGTTAGTGTACTTAAAACTATTAAGTATACCTAGTACCTAAAGAAAGCACCTAGGACCGATGCCAGGTGGAGCAGACGAGTTCTGGAGTGGAGACCGCGTATCGGCAAGCGTACCACGGGATGCCCCGCAGCTAGACGGACCTAAAGAAGGTGGCTGGAACAGATCTAGTCTGTTCCAGCCACCTTCTTTAGGTCCGTCTCTGTGGAAGGCGGAGGACAGGGTGTTGTGGCGCTGCCTTAGAGAGGCCTATGTCCAGCAGTGGACTGCGAAAGGCTGACTTGATTGATACCTTGTAATGGTTAGTGATGTTTATGAACTAGTCGCGTTGCATACGCGACTAGTTTCGGACCCAATTAGTGCCTATACTTAAGTTTCTAGAATCGATCTCGGACATTCTGTTAACATAACAGAACTGATGTTCTGTTATGCCAGGGGCCCCAGTCTGCTATTTTTATAAATTCGTCATTCCAACACGATCCCATTGTCATTTTGCTAAAAGTTCGTAATCTGCTAAATTCATAGTGGTCGATCATTGGTCTGAGAAAAACTATTACTAAATATCATGCTAGATTTCATTTAATATATATTTTTACATATTACGTATTAGTGTTTGCAATCTGAAGTAGTAAGAAGTTCGTAAATAGCAATAAATATTACATTTTATTCATTTGCCATTATGTACGAGATTACCATTTTATGCCATTTCTTTCAATGGACTGTCAGTGGTTGACCATTGGAAAGTCTTAATAACGTCATTATATTAGTAGATTACCAAACTCGTCAAAATCAACAATTATGAAATCATTGATAGACCATTCTGACACTATTGTAATAGCAGACTTGAGGCTCTATATTCCCCGAAGGTTTAGGCAGAGGTGACATGCCCAAAAAAAATCAACTGTCCCATAGAAAACTTCAATACCTACTCGACCTAAACGTACGGAATGGCTGAATTTTTATTCGCGTTTACGATGTTGGTCCCATGGAGAAAGTTGTTCAGTTTGATGGTCTGTACCACACCCTTTTTGGCTGGTCTTTGAAAACTAACCCCGTATATACAGGATGAGAAAGAAAGAAAATACGCTTATTTGCCGTAAACATGACGCATAAAAAGAACACAAAAAAACAAGGGGGAAAACATGCGTCTCATCCACGCAAAACGGCCTTCGAAACTTACCATTATGCTGAGCAGTAAGACCTTATACGAGGCGGAGCCCCAGCGCTAGTTTTCAGAGACAGCCAGAGTTGACGTGTGTTGACCAGTGCAGCCGATCGATTCTGTAAAAATCCACCGTGAAAAGTTAGGTGAAGTGAGCTTAGAGTGAGCTGTCAAGAGCACCAATCCCTAGCATCAGGATGACACTGACAGCTCTCTCCATTCTCACTTCACCTAAATTTTCACGGTGATATGGTTACAGAATCGCACTGCTGCATACGATTAGATATAAATAAAAAACAACAAAGAATGAAATTGAATAGGTGCGCCAAATTAAAATATCTAATTCAAAGTGTTTTAAAGAAAATTTGGAGCAAGTGATTAAGGAGGGGTGCATCCCTTTCCTTAGTGACATGCGTGCACGTAGGCAAGCGATTTGGCAACGTCGCGTCGGGTTGGTATGAGAATGATTGGATCGCAAATTGACCACGTCGCTCTTAGTCCAAATCTCAAATGTCTACTCAAAATACTTAAGTCACACGTCGTGCTCCCTTTTTTCGTAGGAACGGTCAAAATTAGGTAAATGACCGCTAGTTGAACGCGTTGCCAACTTGCTTCATATTGTGAACTCTACAATTAATGGATTGATTATCTGGCGCGCGCTAAAGAGAATACTTTAATTTTTTTGTTTTGATAAAACATAACATGATCAGCCTATAATGTTCCCACTGCTGGGACACGGCCCTCCTCTCAGTGAGAGGGAGTGGGCCATAATCCACCACGCGGGCCCAGTGCGGGTTGGTAGATGTCACATGTCTTCGAATTTTTGGTTCTAGGATATTATGCCGGTTTCCTCACGATGTTTTCCTTCACCGTTTTAAGAGCAATGGTGATGAAATAATTTACACAGAGTAAAGCGCCTGACGGGGCCTTGTTTTGATATTATTATTTTTTACTGCATCGAACGTAGATCATTCGTGTTTTCTTGAAGGAAATAACTTAGTTTGCACTATCTAAGACGATCTTTTTTTTTTTCAAGAATTTAGTTTTGGGTAATGACAATTTATAATGATTGTAACAGTTACTGCACCTCATATTTCGACTTGGCGCAAGTTTTCAATTTAATCTTGATAGTACAACACATTTCGCCATTTATGTTTCAGTCGAGGGGGTCATCAAGCGGGCAAAAATATAGTTAAAAAACCCAATAACAAATTTCGCGACCTGTGAATGGAACCTATGATAATATTCTCTAACGCCGCAAGCTCATGTTACTGCTGATTTATACAACAAACGTTTACTTTCCTGATCGACCTTGTTTACAAAATAACTGACAGCTTAGTAACAGCTTTCCAACTCACATTCCATTATATTTGGTTAGGCTAAACTTAGCTTAACATCCCGTTTTATGGCATAAAAATAAAGCGAAAACGTCATTAACTAAGTAAGAATACGCCGTAACTTGAGAGTTTATCGAGCTATAAAAAGGTAGATCCATAAATTGACGAATTTTCTCATAGATACACTGTTCTTGGAAGATTGTGATCTGCTTTTATTATATGTATGTTAACTTTTGATCGAAGAACACGAGTTAGAAATAACAAGGGTTTATTTTACGTATCTTCTTGTACCTAATAGGAAACTTAAAGGTCGTCCCAAAATATATAAACTTTATTTTCATAATCTCCTAACTATTTACACTAGGTACTAAATAAAAAATGGCTAAACGGATTCGGATATGCGTTCCCGTGGGATATTTTCCGACATCCTCGCGAGCGAATCTGCGGGAAGAAGCTAGTTTCTTATAAAAGTTTATAGAAAATAAAAGAAACAAATTACAATATCATAGTCTGGAAAAAACTTATCAAATAAACAGTACTATGTACATGAATATTTTGGGGCCAGTTTAACCACAAACTTTATGAATTCAATTCTAATTCATCACGTGCGTTTGTCGGCTCTTAAAGACCAATAGTTATGTAATAACCTCTTTTGAAAACCCTATTACATCATGCCCATTATGTATTTTTTATAAGGGGAAACAAAAATAACCCTTTCAAAACAGGCCGTGGGTTGGCGGAACAAAAAGAATTGTGTAAGCAACTGGTTCTACGAAACACGAGACTTTTATATAAGGAAGCCTTTTATTATTATAGACCAGGTATTGTTTGATAAAAGTTGCGAAAAAAAGCTTCATAAGTTTTTCAAGACATGTGAGTTTTTTTTCTTAAGAAATCCATTAAGCCTGAGGCTACATTAGGCCGCGACGCGACCTGCGACACATGAGCGATTAAAACAAGGAAATGAATGCTCACGTATATGGGGCTACACAGTACATTAAATATTACTAGCGATCTTTGATTTCTTTAAGCGATAGGAACAACATTACTGTAATCACGGCATCGGCTACATTAACATATCAGCGAAATTGAAGCGAATATATGCCGGAATTTCGCTTATAATGTAGCCATACCATGTTTTTCTCGTTTCGCTCTTCCAGTCACATCGCAAATCGCTGTCTACTGTAGCCTCAGCCTAAGTCATTTATTCTTTATTGATTTAGGATCTCCAACAAAAGATGTACACAATATATGACAAAAGATAAGTAAAGTAGTATTAAGGGGATTACAGAACCTAAACGCAAAAACGCAAGTTTTAAAAGCAATAAAAGTATATGATCGACTACACTAAACAAAATCAGATAAATATATAATTCAGGATATATGCTAGGTAGATGGTGTGTTGAAAACATAATACAACTAATTTGATACGATAGAAAAAAGTCATGGAGATACAAGTAACATACTAAAGCACTAGTGTTTTAATTTTTTAGTCCAAACAATATATTTTTTTGTAAATAGATAATTGCTTCATAATTTGCAATAAATCATCAGCGTTTTGTCATCGCGCTTCTCTTTCTTTTCTATGTAGTCCGACAGTGACCGCGCTTTCGATCATGTAGTCCCTTTAAAATGCACTCCTTCACTTATAGAAAGTACAATAAAATTAACAACTAAGCTAACAATGTTAACAAATAAGCTAAAAAACTTAATCTGCTACACCCATTTCCTTGTCTTACGTATAAGTTAAAACTAAATAAGGGTTAAAAAAACCAATTTAGGCCGCACCAAGATTTTGCTGAATTCACAAAGTCCTTTCTTGAAGTTACTATCCGAACATTTTGTGGTAAGTACTCATATTTATCATCATCATTTCAGCAGAAAGATGTCCACTGTTGGGCACAGGCCTCCCCCAAGCACCTCCGCTTCGACCGGTTCTGTGCTGCTCGCATCCAACGGATTTCTGCGGCCTTCACGAGGTCGTCGGTCCACCTTGTGGGGCCTCCCAACTGCGTCTTCTGGTACGCGATCGCTACTCCAGAACCTCAAGAACCCTGAGTACTATTGATAAGAGAATATTATACCTACTTTATATAAACAAGTAATGGGTCTAATTGAAATATAAAAGCGTATTAAGATTGGCATTTAAATCGGCATCGCAAAAGTCAGCCCAGACATTTGTAGCTGTAAAGTTCTCGTTAAAAAGGCTGGCTGTCACACCGTTACGTCAAAAATCGAAAAATTTACCTGCTCGTTAACGTAAATAAACAATGAATGTTGTCGAATTGTCAAAATGAAAAGCATTGCAATTATTAATGTGTTAGGCAATTACTCCACTGGTAACAGGACTGGACAGTTAATCTGCTGAGTATCGAAGCCACACTGGGGGACAGCTAATGGATAAAGTCCTAAATGCGGCTAAAACTGCTATGACAATGTACTTATCAAAGTATGACTGGCTTTGGCTGTGCCCGCTCATAATAAAAACTAAGTAACTAAGTATTTCAGAACATCTTTCTTATCATTGAATCATAAATTATCAAGAAGATCAAACCATAGTCGTCATTCACCGCTTTCCATGTAGCGTGATCGAGGTTAAGATCAGCAGTGTTATTCTGTAAAAATCTCACCGTGAAAATTAAGATGAAGTGAGCTGTCATTCCACTTGATGTTAGGGATTGCCTCTATTGATAGCTCACTTCACGCTCACTTCACCTAAGTTATCACGGTGAGATTTTTACAGAATCGATCGGCAGGCAAATTCAACAATAAAAAACTAAAATAATAAAAAACAAATATTATAACTATGCATTCTAATTCAAATTAAATTTGAAAATAAATGTAAGTAATAAATCTATAAATTATTGTTATTTAATATAATTTTCAATACAAAAAATTATTACTGAAACTTCTTATTTTATTTATTTAATGTTACCGCGTAGTGCAATCAAATTTAGTTACGGTGTAAACGTAGTCGGTCTTTACGACTTGGCTACACAAATGTGACGTTAAACCATTAAAACTTGAACCGTACGAACTTATTATCTTCCCCCTGTTACGTTCCATTTGCTTTCCAAGGGGATAGGGAGGCAGGTCGTTATAAACTGGATACCTAGTGATCCGATGGGGCTTTTGAAATTTTAGATGGCAATTGTCTTATTTTAGAAGCAGCGTTTATGTTTTCGTATTGGGTTTCCGAATGCTAATTCTTTCTTGTGTAATTCTGAGGGTAGGTGGTTATTCTAAGTTTAGTAGGAAGCTTCAAAGATGCTGAGTGTCTTTCCGTTGTAATTAAATGCTTAGCTATTTTAATTTTAGAGATAACATAAGGACAACAGGAGCGGTATTTTTATGCTTGGATTAGTTATTTTATTTTTCCTGACAATTCATTTTGTTTAAATGTGTATGTAGTATTTATTCTTGTTCTTTAGAGTGATGTCCTAGCTATTTATCCCGTCTGTTGCAACGTCGTGTTTTGTCTCTGCATTGACTAGTAGAAAATGCCTCAGGCATTAAGAGGAAATGCGGTCGGAGAGACTTTTGAAATAGCCGAAGTAAAAAGTAATAGTTAATTTGCGGTTTGGCTCTCGTCTATTTCTTCTTCCAATATTGGACCAATTTAAAAGATATTTCGTAAATTGAATAAGAAGGATAAATATACTGTGTCCCTTTGTTTTTTTTTTTTCGTTAATAGTTGTAAATTTTGTACAGGCTTCTGTTGACAGCGGTTTAAATCGGCATTTTTTGAGGGTTCTAGTGCCAAGGACTACCTACAGTATTTGTCTCTCCTCCCCCTATTTAATCCATCCAAAGGTTGTCTTTAAAAGATCGCTTTCAGCGATAAGACCGCCCATTGTGTCAACCTTTGCAAAATTTCTATATTTATGTCTGTAATTTATAATGGTGTACATAATAAAGAGTATTCTATTCTATTCTTATAAAAATAATGTATCACCAAAAAGGAAAACATGGGGACATACAAGTACATAATATTTATTATTCTATAAATAAACCAGTGGTCATTAACCAGAAAGAAAACAGACGAGAGCGTTTCTATGGAGAAACGACCACCCGCATTTCCTCTTAAGGCGAAAGCGCCAGCGGGACCCGCGAAATTCAATTTTTTTTACGTTTTTTGTAATTTACTAGTCAGTAAAGTTGTACGTTAATTAACATATAATTCGCGACCATAACAAATATGTATTTACAGAATTATAATCATTAAAGTCATCAACACAACTCTCTAAGACCAAGTAATCGTATTGAATGACTATTTCATGAAATCTTGATATTTTAGGATTATACTAACATAACAAGTTGTAATACTGATTCTAATGTTTATGATTCTGTAAATACATATTTGCTACAGTCGCGAATCACATTTTTTAATCAACATTCACCCAGACACTGAGCTGAAAATTGCAAAAATCGTAAGAAAATTTGAATTTTGCGGGCTATCTTAGCGCTTAGTATTTTTTATTTGTGCGTAAAGTTGTAATAAATAAATAAACTAAGCAAAATCAGTCATGTACCTTCTTATTCCCATGGGAAGAATGCATAAGTTTATGTTATTATATAAATACTAGCTGACCCCGCAAACGTCGTTTTGCAAAAAAAAAAAAAAATTGATACCTAGTAGCCGATTCTCAGATCTACCCGATATGCACACAAAATTTCATACAAATCGGTCCAGCCGTTTCGGAGGACTATGGTAACTAACACTGTGACACGAAGAATTTTATATATTAGATGAAACGAAATATATAAAAAAGAAACCCTGTAAGCCTACCTACCTTTACCTAAATCCATACACATCCAATTTAAATTTATTTCCGAAAGAAATGTCAAGTTCATTCTTAACGAGTCCACATCGGAAATGGAAAGTTATTTAAGTTCCCGAGTTCAACTGAAATCGTTTCCCTTAGGAACGGAACAATTCGGTGAAAAATCAACGACCTCGAATTGCTCGTTTTTCTATTTTATTTAAATGCAGAATTTCATCTTGACTTTATTCAGAAGGTCTTTTCTTTATTCAATTAAGGGCTGATTTTTCCAAAGGCAGACAATTTTATCCGAGGAATAAATAATGTTTAATTTTTGATAGTTCTTCCTTAGAATCTGTAAGACGTCAATTTTATTCTACGATTAAAAATTATCTGTCGATTGAAAAATCAACCCTTAGTTTTGTTTGATCGCTGCGGTAGTTATGATTTTGAGCCGCTCATTGATTTGATATGTTCACACACATTTTTGTGTCCCAGTGTAGAAAATAATTAGGTAAACTGAAATTATCTACAAATTAAAGACATCGTAAACATACCTACAATAAATAAAATTGAAGTTTCAGTTTACTAAATCCATATGAAAGTCTACACGGTACTTATAACAAAAACACAAATTTTAAATATTTTGTGTCTGTCTGTTTGTTCCAGCTAATCTCCAAAACGGCTGGACCAATTTTGACGGGATTTACACCGACAGATAGCTGATGTTATAAGGAGTAACATACTTTTGTCCTGGTAGCACGTTCCTGTGGGATAATTTCCGACAACTGCGGGGGCGGAACCGCGGGCAAAAAACTAGTTTGTAATAAATTTTAAAGTATTGTCCTACTTCGGCCTATTTCTGAAGCAAATTTAAGACCAATAAGAACTGCAGACGTCCCTAAATTTGAGCGCAAGCATCGTATTTTGTCATTAACATATGCCCGGAACCATTTAAATTGGAGTATTGAAGTGTAGGGTTTTTAAAGATTTTAATAATTCGTTTTTATTTTTGAGTAATGGCAACACTGTCCAACCGTCATTTTGGTAGGGGAAAGTTTAGTATATAAATAAGGACACTTGGCTGAGAGCGGGTTCTCTTGCTGTAAAGTAACTGTGGTGACTATATCTGTGAAGAAGTGAAGAGAAAAATAAAGTATCAGTATCCACATTTAGTGAGTTTTATTACAGAAGATGGTCAAGATTCAAACTTACGTGAAGTGAGCTTGAAGTCAATAGAGTTGATCCCTAGTAGGTCACTTCAACCTCACTCCACCTTTGTTTTCACGGTGAGATTTTTAAAGAATAAACCGGCTGTGGTTTAAGTAGATTGTCTTTGTGATACTACATATTTGACCTTTCTCTATGTTCAAAACAATTGAGTACGTTGAGCTCCTCAACTTCTGAGTTGAGCTGCACGATTTTTGACAAATGCGTGCACTGACTGGACAGGTCCGCTCAATCTGTGTGGTTCTTTCCTTAAAAGACCATTTCAAACACTAATCTACATGGTTCCCAAGTATTATGTTCGGATTTTTATATACAATTTGACATTGATGAATTTTATTTTTACAATGACATGAATATTTACTTTGTAAAGTATTTTTTAAATTAACTATTGTGAATGTGAGGACTATTTGAGTCATTTCTTTCTTTTTTTTCTGTTTTCCTTCTTATATAGTTTTAATCATGATCTGGCAGTTTGAGTAATATATGCGGCCTACCCAAATATCTTTGGTATTGTTCGTCGAATTGTTAAGCTCCTCAAGTTCTGAGTTGAGCTGCACGATTTTTGACAATTGCGTGCACTGACTGGACAGGTCCGCTCAATCTGCGTGGTTCGTTCCTCAAAAGACCATTTCAGACACCAATCTACATGGTCTTGACATGATCTGACCAAGATTTTGTCTGGACTTTAAAAGAGACTGTGACCTCTGAGTTTGTTTCGACCTTTCTTCTCAAAATAGTCAGATAGGAAACGCTGACCTCATCTAGTTTATAAAAAATATGATTGACATCTAAAAGTGTTTGTACAAACCTACTTACAGAAAATAAATCATTTATCATTTCATTGACCCAATGCTCATTCCTCTAATTTCAAAAACAATAAACTACATTCGACATTCAACAATAATTTACATTCGATCAAAGCCGTTCAGTATTCTACAATCCACAGGTGAAATCAACATACCTTTACTTCCAAAGGTACATTCCAATTAAGAAGAACTGGAGTGATACAGCGACCCCGCCTGACCTATTTCTTCTCCCGGTCTAACTCAGGTCAGTATGTATTTAGGTTTCCATTTAAATTTGAACTTTATGCCGTAAACTTTAAAGTTAATTTTTGAGTTGTTTGTCTTTGTTCCTGATATAGAATCGCGAGACATTCGACATCGATTGTTCTATGCAGGTCGCAAGTGATAATATAATATTAATGGGGTCCGCATTATCGGAGGAATTAGTAGGTTTGGCGATAAAGTGGTTTTTATTACCCTAGAATAAAATGAATGCTTGTATTTTTGTGAATGCTTGGGAGTGTTATTATGAGATATGTAGCTTGAAGTAAAAGTTTAGTTTGAAAAAATACAGATAAATCTAATAAAGAGTAAGTAGTTAAAGGTAGTTAGAGTAGTTTTTTGTAGTATTGGTATAAGCTATAATATGATTTCTAACATTTCTGCGTTTTGTCATTCATATAATATATTTCGTTTATAAAATTCAGGTTTCACTAAAATGCTCGGTTCTTTTAAACAAAAAAAAATCGTTTTTCTTATCAATGGTAGCATTTTTATTGCCAAATTGGGCATATACCATAGATTCGTAAACGACCTGCGATATCTATTTCCATATTGGATCGGACATATTATTTCATATTATTATTTTCCATATTGGTGGCATTTTTATACATAGATATGGTCTTGGCTTCGTTATTGGTAAAGTTACAAGAGTCTTAATTTTAACCAATAACGGTCGGCATCGGCCATAAGTGGGCCATGCCGAGTTAATCGATTCTTTTATGCTATCTCCCATCGAATCAGTCCCATTCATTTGGCAGAATTGAATTAACTTTGCATCAATTAGCACATTTAGCTATGTTATACCTGTGCTACTATTGTTGATATTATTATAGTTTGAGTAGGTTGGCACTAGTGTTAGGTACAGTAACCACACATCAGTGGAAATTATTTTACATTGGCAGCGCCTTTTTGTCGTATCAGTAAGTGCGATTTTCATACTGCAAGTGTTAGCACCGATGTCTTTTTCTTTTTTCGAATAGGCACATTTTTTTAAATAGCTCACACTGTGATAAGAATATTAGCTACCCAAGGAGGTATAGACGGTTCAACTTTTAATGTTGCCTTTACTTATGGCAGACACTTAAATCGCACCATTATGGCTTTAAATGTGCAAAATATTGTATAACATCTATCCCTTTGCGCATTTTTCTGGACACTTATGATAGGTATAGTCTTAAATTAAAGACTAAGACAGCACGGTTTACTATTCTAAATATAGCAGGACTGTCTCTCAGAGGGGCAATTCTCGTAATTTTAAGATCGTTCACAGACTGAGGGGCAATTCTCGTAATTTTAAGAACGTTCGCAGTCTGCTCTCAGTCTCAACCTGTTAAAAAATGCCTCTAACTTCCCTACATTTTTACAAGTTTTTGTCATTTGTTTGTTGCTGAGATGAGATTGCGACTAGATTTTGAACGTTTTAAATTACGAGAACTGGCCTTCTGATCTCAGTCGCAATCTGTCAAAAATACCGCTAATTTTCCTAAATTTTTGACAAGTTTTTGACATTGATTGTCGGTGAGATGAGATTGCGACTAGATTTTGAACGTTTTTAAATTACAGGAAATAGCCTTGAATTCAGAGACAAAAGTTGATTAACTCTTCTACTTTTACACATCATCAAAATTGACACAAAATTATTCGATACATTAGGATTTTAGCCTTTCCTATTAGATGAAAGTTAACATTCTTTTGATTAAAATTTTTTCGTTTCCCATTTCGGTTCCGATTTTATTTAAATTATAAGCTCAGTAATTAAGAGGAATTTATGCGGTCGGAGAGACTTTTGAAAAAGCAGTAAAAAGTCATAATACGAGGTTTGCCTCTCGCTTATTTGCTCCCCCAATATTGGAACAATTTAAAAGATATTTCATAAAACGAATAAGAAGGATATAAACTGTGTCCCTATGTTTTTATTTTTTGAAAGAAAGAAAGAAAGAAAGAAAAAGTATACAGGGTGGAATCGAAGTCATGGGCATTATTTTAACCTAAGGCACTACTCACGATACTGATTGCATTAGGGCTATTAATACGCAAATCAAAAATATTATTAATGCAAGTAAGGAAAACCTTAAAAATGTAGTAAGTCAAATTGCACAAGGCTTATTATTGCAAATAAACACTTAAAGTAATTAAAACAAAATACTTCGTTAACGCCAATAATTGTTGAAATATCAAAATCTTAAAGCGCAGTACAGCGCAAAGCGAAATGTAAACAAACATCACCTGCGCGCGCGCGGGTTTTTCCTTACAAGTAATAATAACAATGGGCTACAAGACATTCCGTCCGGCGGGATTCCCTGAACTCTCTCCGTCCCACTCCCTCACTCGCAAAAATACGAATATCACCCCCGCGCGGGGTATGCTTCCCGCCACAACACGAAGTCACGAACCCGGAACCAGTGTCATAACGACTGCGCAGGTGCATTGACGCGTAATTGATTTATTGATCCCGTGACGTAATCGCCGTACTCGCCGCTCGCGTCATACGGTGCTTGGATTGCAGTGTATTAAGTGTTAGTGTAGTAGTTGTGTGTTGTGTGTGTGTTTGTGTACACGATGCCTCGACCGAGTAATGTGCAGGCTAGGTACACCAACCAACAATACCCACAAATGGTTGTAATTTACGATCGCACAAGAAATTTAGTATGAACTCGTGAAATGTTCCATCGGCGCTACCCGAACGACCCTATTCCTTCACGGGGTCTCATTCCACCAGAACCACTCAGAACCTGTTGGATTTTTCGTCTTTTCACGTGCCAGCACATGCACAAGCTCGTGGAAGAGCACCCGTTTACCCTCTGTCACTTTACCGACAAATAAGGTTTTTTCAAAACAATCCACAAGCTAGGTACGTAAATGTTTTTTTTTAATGTATGTTAGTTGACGTAGTTTTGACCGTCCTAAGCCGGCAAAGTACGAAGGGAAAATTGGAATTTATTATGAATCAATTCATTGGCAACTTACGAATGTCACGTGAGTCGGGCGGGGTCAAAGAATTCACGCCCAATGACGCGCGTACGGCGTAGTGTACCTACGCATTTGCTATCGAGAAGCGCAACTAATTTGATACTTTGTATGACTTACTACATTTTAAGGTTTTCCATACTTGCATTAATAATATTTTTGATTTGCGTAATAGTAGCCCTAATGCAATTAGTATCATAAGTAGTACCTTAGGTTAAAATAATGCCCATGATTTCAATTGCACCCTGTATATTGCGACTCGTACTGTAGGATCACAAACTAAATTAAACACAGTCTTAATTAAAATACCAAAATAAAAACTAAAAAAAAAATTAAAAAGTAACAAAGAGAAAAATGAAACAAAAAGTCCTATACGAGGCCAAAAAGCTCCTATCTCAGCACGATGCTGCGATATTTAAAAATAAATATCGCAGCGCTGGTGGTCATTAATAGTTGCCTAATTTGTACACTAGGCCTCTGTTTACAGCGATTAAAATCTGAAATTTAAACTTTTTTGAGGGTTCCAGTGCTTATAAACATAATGTATCATCAAAGTGGAAAACACAGGGACATACAAGTAGTTAATATTTATTATTCTGTAAAAAAATCATTGCTTTATGGTCATTAATCAGAAAAAACACAGGCGAGAGCGTTTCTATGTAGAAAAGAGCACCCGCATTTCCTCTTAAGAATAAAAAAAAAAACTGAAGTAGAAAAAAACCTACGACGGATCCTTTTGACAATTGAATAACATTCATTGCATTTTTACGTTATTGAGCAGATGAATTTTTCTGACATTGTGAGGCTTAGATTAGCAATTTCCTTCAAAATCTTTCGGATTGTGATTAAAAATGTGTAACGCGTGTGCGGTTAGGGGACCCCCGCCAGGAACGTTACTCGCACGAGTACACACACTCGTATATACTTATTAGAAAGACAATGTCGCATGGATTCAATGACGTTCGTTCGTTCGTTACGTAACGATTTCTACCGCAAGCCGCGGTAAAGAACTTCGTTCCAAAAACAGAAAACTATTACCGCTGACTGTACCTTATAATAATGGATTTCTTCGTCTATCACATAATCTCATAAAACCGTTTATAAGTAAACAACCAGATATATACAAAATTATTGATCGCATACACATTCGTTCGTTCAATCAATCACGTTCGATTAGAATGTCGGGTGTGATGAATTAGTTTATTTATTATTTATTTAAACTTTTCGCACAAAAAGGTACAAAGGCGGACTTAAATGCCTTAGGCATTCTCTACCAGTCAACCAAGGGTGGTGAAGAGATTAGATGGCAGGTGCTTATGCATAAATAGGTTATATACACATACATACTATAATAAATATATAAATATGTACTAATAATATATATATAAATATATATACAAATTCAAGGGAGAAAGATGTTGTGATGACACTACTCTATAGTTTGAATGTAACGATCATCTACGTCGCTAGATGAATATTGCTGCAGGATAGTTGACACTTTTTGTTATTTATTTATTTAAATGCCATAACTGATAGACAAGTCACGCACACAAAATTAAAATTAAAGCACAAAATACATCTCAAGATCATAAAGATCAAGAAGAGCTTGTAACATAACATAATCGGCCTATAATGTTCCCACTGCTGAAATACAGGCCTCCTCTCTATGATAGGGGGTGGGCCGTAATCCACCACGCGGGCCCAGTGCGGGTTGGTAGATGTCACATGTCTTCGAATTTTTGGTTATAGGATATGCCGGTTTCCTCATGATGTTTTCCTTCACCGTTTTACGAGCAATGGTGATGAAATAATTTACACAAAGTAAAGCGCCTGACGGTGTTCGAACCTACGACCTACAACTTGTAAGTCGCGGCCGTTACCACTGGGCCACCACTGCTAATTGCAAACAATAGTACTTTTGCGAATTCACTCCAGTGACATGTAAACATATTAATTTCGACCTGAATATAATTGATGGTGCGAATTTCTCGAGTTAGAGCGGTTTTGGCCAGCAAGTTGGTCCTGGCTGATGGTACGACCAGCAGTGGCCGTCGCCTCCACACATAATGGTCGGGTACTTACAAGTGTAACCGCTGCAGCACTCTCGGGATCTGCTTTATGCCTCGGAGCAGTTTCACCATGTCCGACAATTGTGCGAATTCCCGTCGCACCCCGAGTTGGTTGTACCCTATCATACCCAGTACGAATATGTCATCAAAGAGTAAAATGGGTAAACCCTATAAAGTTTCTTGTACAGGTGGCGCGTGAATTTGTTCTGGACTCGCTCCAACATAACTGAGTACTTAGCCTCATGTGAAGCCCATATGACAGCACTATGTTCCAGATGACTCCTGACTAAAGCTTCATACAGCACTCTGATGGCCTAAGCTGGTAAAGTCTCGCGTCTGCCTCAGAACAAACGCCAAGTTTCTAAATGCCTTTTTGCAGATCTTAGTTATATAATCGTGAATAGAGATATATACGACGACAGTTATATTTATGTTAGTATAGGTAGTTGTTTATATTGTATGTTGGTAGAGAGGAATTATATTGGCTGAAGAAACAAACCACAGCCAAACTACGTAGAAATTCATACATCAATATTATTAAAAATTTCGTGTCTATCTGTGTGACTTTCGTGTCGATATGTATTTTGATGCGGTTTCCAGCATTATTTATAAGTTTATTCCGGAAGGTTTGTGTGTATAAGAAGGTTATATATTAATACCTATTAAACTTACATATAATAAGAAGTCTCAAAGTTTTGAAAGATTTCGCAAAATTATGGGAAGTCGCGGGCAGTTCTCTAGTACTACCTATATTCTTTGCTATAGCTTTGTTAAAACAAAAGAAAGTAACATTCATCGTACTGCTAAACAATTTATTATTGTGACTACCAACAGCCGATCGATTCTGTAAAAATCTCACCGTGAAAACGTAGGTGAAGTGAGTTTAAAATGAGCTGTCAATAGTGTCAATTCCGAGCATGTGCAAGTAGAATGAAAGCTCATTTCAAATTCACTTCACCTAAATTTTCACGGATTCTTACAGAATAATCCGGCTGTTTCGGTATTGTATGTGAGCCTGTTTTACAATGTTTGTTGGTACATCTAGATGGAACAAAAATATATAACGGCGTATCTCTTTAAGTACAATTTTCAACCCTAATAATTTGTAAATAAGTCTTATTTAACATGACACGCCTTGTTAAATTTTCTTCTCATCACTACACAAAAAATTTACAGAGAATAATTTTCGATATAAACACCAGTAAAATTATAATTGTCATATCCTTAAGTACATATTTTACTGCATGTACATAAATAATAAAGTAAAATATTCTGCCGAAAATGTATACGAGAATATACTGCCCCCAGGCAAGGGATGTCGCATCTACAGTGACCCAGAAATCAAATTACAATCCAAAAGGGCCCACATACATTTCAACTGCTTCCGAATAAATACATAAACAAATATGACAAGATCTACATAAAAGGTAAATGTCTAAAAATAAATAAAACGCGAAAGAAGGGAGGTCCCATTTGTTTGTGTTCCATCAATCAGCTAGGGTTGGTAGATGACAAATTCCCTCTCAGGGATTTAGATTTTTATTTAGTTTCCTTTTTTATAGTCCCTTATACAAAACGTGTCAATCAAAATCTTTTAGTAAGCCTACGATGAATTTTTGTATTTATATGTCTGTGAAAAGATGGAATCACGCAATAAAACGTAAGGCATAGATACAAGTTTTTCTTGCCGTCAAAAACTTCTGTTTATTTGCCGTGTGTAGGCACGGGTCGTCAATGTTGTATGTATCACTATGAAAGCTCGTTGGCAGAATCCGTGCCATGTATGAAGGGCCTTTTTTTGTGGATGGGAAATCATCAAATGACCCCTCCCTCTCAGGGTGGAGCAGAAGGGAGTGTCAGACTCTTACTGACTAAAACCCACCCGTGTTCCTTCCTCTTTATGTTCCGGGGCAGCGGTAACCCTTTCGGACAATCCCGCTGCCCATGTATGAAGGGCCTAACAGATGACATAGTTTCCAAACTCAAAGTAAGCGGCCGATATATAGAGAACCCTTACCAACCCTTACCAATACTTACGCTAAGAACTGCAATGTTTAGTGTTTTCATTCATAATTTTGCGAAAATACTTACAGCGTCCTCCAAAAATTAGGTGACATTTTTTCCACTTCAGCTATGATTTAAAAACTAACCAGGAATATAAAAATTAAAAAAATATTTTGATATAAATACCTAATTATTTTTTTATGATAAGTCAAATGTATATTAATTATTAGTAATTAAAAACGTTATAGTGTAGGGTTCAAACATATGAAACAACTTTAATTACTGCTTTCATAATCCATACCAAACTTGATGTTAGTTTTCTATAAATGTTCGTAGGTACTGAAATCGCACGATAAAACTCGACATACTTCGCTTCTGAATTTCCGGGACTCAATATGTTTGACATCCTTAGTTTTTATTTACGACATCGTAAAGAAAAGAATAAAGTTCTCAGTCAAGGTTATCTTGTAGTTTATTTCCAATCGTTGTTGCTGGCGGCAGGTTGATATCTTCGTCTACCATTAATGTGCCGCCATGTTGGGTAGAATATTGATTACTGTTAATAAAAATGATTGAAGAAAGAAAGAAAATTTGTTCTTAATAAAAATGATTGCAACCATTGACAAGTACCTTTTGATATAGTAGTTTTGAGTGATCCTAAAAATAAGATTCAAATAACGAATCCTGCTTGCCTGGTTGTGAGTTCAAATGCGGGCAAATGCAATGTGACTTTTTCAATTCATATGGACTTTTTATGTTTATTTTGGACATTACTGACATCGGTGAAAGAAAAGTCCAGCAGACCGTGACAACTTAGCTGAAGTGAGCTATGAATAGTGTCAATCCCTAACATCAGCCGGTTGATTCCGTAAAAATCTCACCGTGATAACTTAGGTGAAATGAGCTATGAATAGTTGTCAATACCTAACATCAGGTGGAATGACTCTCACTTGAAGCTCACTTCACCCAAGTGTTCACGGTGATATTTTTTTATAGTTAACTAGCTGACCCCGCAAACGTCGTTTTGGAAAAAAAAATAGATAGTAGCCGATTCTCAGACCTACCCAATATGCACACAAAATTTCATACAAATCGGTCCAGCCGTTTCGGAGGAGTATGGTAACTAACACTGTGACACGAGAATTTTATATACTAGCTGACCCCGCATACGTAACGAATAAGTACATTTATGGTATTTTAACATGACTTGCAACCCTATTTTTTTACAGGTAATAAGTATTAAAACAAAAAACTACAATGAAACACTTCAACGCTAGTTTCATAATAGCGGGTGTGGCTGTAACACGCATTTCCTTCCATTATTAGTAATTGTTAAATATTGTGTTTGATTGATTTTTAGCTACAAATGTAATGAACTCATACAGAGTTTATATATTTTTCTAAGACTACCTATATCAGCTAAAACAACTAACAACTATATAAAACATTCATGACCAAAAGTAATACTGTCTAAACAATATAGTAAAATAAAAAAAAAAAAATAACATAATGTAGTTTGTTAACAGGAATAAGTTACAAACATTGATAACGATAACAATGAAATAATCACACCCAGAACAAATTAATGGCATGAAGAAAATAACAAAATAAACGGAACCCGTAATTTTAAAGAGTATCCATGCAATATTTTAGGAAGAAGCTATTATGTATCTATGAAATTACCACTATTGAATCAGAATGCATCCAAACGCAGACAAACAGGTATAATTGTTCACAAGCAGTTAATCAAAGGCTATATAAGCGAGTTTAGCTAAAAAACCATCGAAACACGCAGCCGAGTCCCAACATGAAGGCGATCGTTTCGTGTTTATTGTGCGTGGTACTAAATGTGGAAAGTGTTATATACGACAATGTCACGTACCAACCCGCGGACAGGCAGCTTCTGGACTTTAAACGAGATCATCCGGTAGGTAATAATTGTTTAAATAATGCTATAGCAGTCCTATAGTTGGATAATCAGAAAAAAGAAATCGATACAATTTATGTACAAACAGTCAATTTTGTATAGCCTTTTGTACCCCGCGTAACCTTAGTAATAAATAAATAAATAACAAACAGGGCAAGCTAAGTAAGACCGTTTATAAATAAGTGTAGCAAGTTCTTCTATTACCAGATATTTTTTTTCTGAAATACAGTCATACTAATATTGTGTATTTTAGCTCTAATACGCAGATAAGTGTTTTTCAAAATAACATGCGTTAAAAACTTCTTGTCTCTTTCAGTTACCAATAGGATTATGGACTAAAAATAATGGAGATCCAACAGAAATACGGGACACACTAACGATAAACTCCGATCAATTTAACAATCAGTTACTTCTCGATACAATGCTGACATTTGATGGAGAGAGAATACCCGAGAGAGTGGTCCACGCCAAGGGAACTGGTGCCTTTGGTTACTTTGAAGTCACAAACGACGTCTCCAAGTATACCTATGCTGATGTGTTTAACGGAGTTGGTAAGAGAACGCCAATAGTTGTCAGGTTCTCAAATGCAGCTCAAGGTGTCGGAGGAACTGACGTCAGCAAAGAATTAAGAGGCATGTCAGTTAAATTTTACACTAAAGAAGGCAATTTAGACCTTTTGTGTTTACAGACACCCGTATATCTATACAGAGATCCCATTTTGTTCTGGTCTCTTGTACATGCTTTCAAACGAAATCCGCAGACTAACATTTTGGTAGATTTAACGGCCCGTTGGGACTTTGTCACGCAAAAACCGGTTACCATGCACACCTTCTTTTGGACATTATCTGATTATGGACGTCCGGATGGCTACAGAAGAATGGATTCTTTTCCTATCCACACTTATGAAATTTCTAATAAAAATGGAGAGAGACACTATGTAAGGTTTAACTTTAGAACGGAGCAAGGTTTCAGTTATATATCTAATGCTCAAGCGGCTGTGATACAAGGCACGGATCCGGATTACTTTAATCGAGATTTGTACAATGCTATTGAACTAAGAAACTTTCCTGCGTGGAGATTAGAGATGGATATGATGACACTAGAAGAAATACAAAAAGTTGATTACGATCCTTTTGATGTGACTAGACTGTGGAAAAATGGCACATTTACCACCGTGCAGATAGGGCGTATGGTTTTAAATAAAAATGTTGAAAATCAATTTAGAGATGTAGAACAAGGAGCGTTCAATCCTGCCAATTTGGTGCCCGGTATTCCTGGGCCACCTGACTTTCTGTTCAGAGGCAGAAGAATGTTCTACAGGGACACGCAAAATTATCGTTTGGGAAGAAATCACAACAAAATTCTCGTTAATATGCCACTGTACGCAAAGACATACGTTCGTGATGGTAAGCCACCTACTAAACTTAATATGAAGAACGCACCAAACTATTATTCAAATTCATTTAATGGTCCAATACCTTATGTGGACGAGAAGCGACCGAGGCAGAAGTTACAAGTACTGGAAAGCAATGCTATTGACTTGGAGCCCTTGCGATATTTCTACAATAACATTCTTGAGAATGAGGCACATAGACAGAGGTTTATTGAAACTTTAGTTTTATCTCTTGTGCCAGTCACACCGCCGGTAGTGCAGCGAGTTATAAAGTTATTGTATCTTATTGATCGTGATTTAGGCACGCGGGCGAGTATTGGGTTGGAAGTAGCTCTGGCACAGAGAAGCGCCCAGCAAGCAGCAGCGCAGGCCACTCTTCCACCGCCAGTACCTATAAGGAACACTCCAAATGCTGAACGAGCACCTAAGAGACCAATCTATCCTAAAAATGCACAAGATAACCACAAATAATGTAATGTCAATTATAAATTGAGTATTAAATTAAATACTATGAAACCATGCATAATAATTGATATCGGTTTCGGTAGATAATATAAACTAAGTACAGCTTTTTATAATATGTGATTATATATGTAATTCTGGAGTATATAGTATTTTATTTTAATCATCAATTGTTTTACAAACCAACGGTTCACGTGAAAGGCGGTTTTCTTTATTGAACATTTACTTTATACTTAAAAGTCTTACATGACTTTGATTTTACAGCATCTATCTATTATTTTAACCTCCACACTTGATGCTACTACTGCTATATGATAAGATGGTAGCATGAATCAATCACTCTGCCTAGCTTTCTCCCAACTATGTTAGAATTGGCTTCCAGTCTAACCGGATGCAGCTAAATACCAGTATTTTACATGGAGCAACTGTCCTCAGAGCCTAATTACTGGGTAATACGATGCCCCTTGATAAGACTGGTTATCGGACTGTCAGTCAGGCTTCAGATGACCCGTAACGACTGCCAAAGAACCACGAACGACAGCTGGGGCTAATGTTGTAACGTGCTATCCGAGGCACAGAGGCATCTCAGTATGTAAAGATGGTGAACCAGCGTAGCTTAACCTGATCGATAGACCCGTGCAGTTGTTACTACTTAGCCACGAGTCCCTATGATAAAATAGTATCAAAAAAGTAATTAATGCGCCATTAAAAAAGGTTACTAGGTAGTGAGAGTCACCAATGTCA
This sequence comes from Globia sparganii, assembly GCA_949316385.1. Taxonomy (NCBI): domain Eukaryota; kingdom Metazoa; phylum Arthropoda; class Insecta; order Lepidoptera; family Noctuidae; genus Globia; species Globia sparganii. The sequence continues at coordinate 5,928,115 of OX438667.1, forward strand.
AGTTTAAGAATTTGTAGAAAAAGGTCTGAAGGATAGGAAATCACAGGAATAACAGAAATTGTAATATAGCAATGATGGGGCAGCCATAAATAGAAATCAGAGGGAATTAATAAACGTTCAGAATTTGCGAGCAGAAGATGTGTTCCGTAAGGTTTCACTCTTAGACCAGAAAATAAAATTTTAGGAGTCAGGTTTAATGGTCATGCAATCTGAAAGCCCAAATAATAAAGCTGAAGAGTATGTTTGTTTCAACGCACTAATCTCTGGAACTACTTTTAATTTTTGTATCAAAAACAAAAAGTTTTTTTTTTTGTGATTTTTGACCTTCCTTGGTTGTATTTAGCATCATGCTGAAACCCTTACGAGCTGAGAAAAAGAACTCTATCTGAAAACGACGCTAAGCGAAAGCGAAAACAACGATTTTGACGCGGACGAAGTCGCGGTCAGAAGCTAGTGTTAAATAAAAATAGTTACAGAAATAGAACCTGTTGTGTACCTACTCGTATTATTTTTACTAAGTTACGATAATATTTTATCGGAGAGTACATTATAGGGCTGCGTGTGTTTTAAAAATATTGCAGTTGTTGGAGCATCCTGATCTAAGAATAATTCAAGATAGAGGAATGGTCGATAGCAACAGACTAATTATCGTCTAAAAGGGGATATATCCAAATCAGTTTTGTGTTCCAAGTCGATAATAATTATTATGAATGCAGGTACGTTTAATGTAAAGCAATCCTTGAACCAGTTGAGATGCGTAATAGTCAGGCAGGCTGCATCACGCATTTCCTTTCAACAAATAATTTTTGGCGTCATTGATTGATTGCTTTACTCGTATATGACATGAAATCAATTTCATCTCTGATTACATTTTGCTGTGATTGCTGAACAATTTATTATAAAAAACCTAGGCTTAACCCGTAATTTGAACGCGTGAATTCAGGAGTTACTTGATTGAAATTCAAATTGAGATTGGCACGATGAATAATTAGATAGACGAAAAAGAACGAGCTGTTTGTAGCTTTGGTTGATTACCCGTTCATTCTATTGGTCTGTAATTAAACCATTGCGGGGCAAAACTCTTCTCGTACAGAGAAGGTCGTTCTTTATGTTAATGAGAAGAGGTTCAGTTAGGTACGTAAGTTATGAGTTCAAGATTTCCCACAATATTTTCTTTGACTATGTGTTACTGACATCAAAGTTACACTCAAAAGAAAACAATGAAAAATAATTCGGGTTGTAGTGATTATCTTTTGCTGATATTAATAAAATTTACGAAATTGAAAAAGAGGAACGAGTAGTGCGCATGTCAACTGAAAATGACACATTCATCATTTCTAGTTGACCGGTTGAGAAAGATACAAGATTAGGAAAACTCAAATTGGGAATATCAAGGAAGAAAATCAAGCTCCGAATAGCAATAAAGCAAAATATCACCAGCAGAACCATCATCACGTAATGAAGTATACAATTTCAGTACAATATAATAACTAAAAACCCTTTTAAGTGTTTGTAATTAATCTCTAATCGCTAGTTACTCGTAATAAAGGCTATATAAGCAAGTTTCGCTGGCCCAGTGCGGAACACGCAGTCGATTTTCAACATGAAGGCGATCGTTGCGTGTTTATTTTGTGTGGTTCTAAATGTGGAAAGTGTTCGATATCAGAATGTCACGTACCAACCCGTGGAAAGACAGCTGCTGGACTTTAAACGGGACCATCCGGTGGGTACAAATATGAAAAACCCAATGACACTGTGCCCGACCCGGGAATTGCACCCAGGTCCTCATGCTCAGCAGTCGCTCTTGCGTTGGAATATTACTGATATAAAAAAAGCTATGAAAAACTACAAAAGACATGCATGTCATTTTTAATAAACTTAGAAAAAAAACAATGAAATATGAGCAATACATAACAATGCTATAGATAAATATTGAAGCGAAAAGTAAAATCGAAATTATGCTTGAGTTTCTGAGTAATAAAATTCAGAAAGGAAAATTAATACGACCGAAGGACTTTTGAAGTATTCAATACTGTCTGTGTTTTAATTGAATTTTTTGTTGCAGTTGCCGATAGGACTATGGACGAAAAATAATGGAGATCCAACAGAAATACGGGACACACTAACGATAAACTCCGACCAATTTAACAATCAGTTACTTCTAGATACTATGTTGACTTTTGATGGAGAGAGAATACCTGAAAGAGTAGTTCACGCTAAGGGTACCGGTGCTTTTGGTTACTTTGAAGTCACAAACGACGTCTCCAAGTATACCTATGCTGATGTATTTAACGGAATTGGTAAGAGAACGCCAATAGTTGTCAGGTTCTCAACAGCATTGCAGAATCTAGGAGGCTCTGACCTCGGCCGAGAATTAAAGGGAATGGCAGTTAAGTTTTACACCAAAGAAGGTAATTTAGACCTTTTGTGTTTGCAAATGCCTGTCTATCTGTACAGGGATCCCATATTCTTTTTGAATCTAGTACATGCATTCAAAAGAAATCCACAGACGAACCTATTCGATTCCACAGCCCGTTGGGATTTAGCAACAAAAAGTCCGGTTATCAACCACAACTTCTTTTGGACATTAGCTGATTACGGTATTCCAAATGGGTACAGAAGGATGGACGGTTTCCCCATTCATACTTATGAAATTTCAAATAAGAATGGGGAGAGACATTATGTAAGGTTTAACTTTAGAACTGAGCAGGGTTTCTCAGCAATTACGTCTGCTCAAGCAGCTGTGATACAAGGTACGGATCCGGATTACTTCAACCGAGATTTGTACAATGCTATTGACCAAGGAAACTTCCCTGCATGGAAATTAGAGATGGACATGATGACACCACATGACATACAAAATGTTGATTACGATCCTTTCGATGTTACCAGACTGTGGAAAAATGGCACATTTTTCACAGTGCAAATTGGGCGTTTGGTATTAAACAAGAATGCTGAAAATCAATTCAGAGACATAGAACAAGGAGCGTTTAATCCTGGCCATTTGGTGCCCGGTATTCCTGGGCCACCTGACTTTTTGTTCAGAGGTAGAAGAATGTTCTACAGGGACACACAAAATTATCGTTTGGGAAGAAATCACAACAAAATTCCCGTCAATATGCCTTTATACGCAAAGACATACGTTCGTGATGGGACGCCACCTACTAAACTTAACATGAAGAACGCACCTAATTATTATTCAAATTCATTCAACGGTCCAATACCTTATGTAGACGAGAAACGACCGAGGGAGAAGTTGCAAGTATTGGAAAGAAACGCTGTTGACTTGGAGCCCCTGTCGTATTTCTACAATCACATTCTTGAAGATGAAGCGCACAGACAGAGATTTATTGAGAATATATATTTGTCTCTTGTGCCAGTCACACCGCCAGTGGTGCAGAGAGCGATCAAGTTGTTGTACCTCATCGATCGTGAATTGGGTAGACGAGTGAGCGTTGGCTATGAAGTAGCGCTTGCACAAGCACAAACTGAACTAGCAGCTCAAGCAACTCCTCCTCCGAACCTACCTATAAGAAACACGCCGACAGCTGAAGGACCTCCAAAGAATGCTCACAAAAGGCGCACATAGCATTCGTATGCATTAATAACCATTTTGATTTACAATTAAAAAGTATTTAATTCTCATTGTATTCAGACAACTTAATATTTGCAGAAACCATACAAATTGATTTTCTTTTGCAAATAAAAACTGGCTACGAAATGGTGACTTTTCTAAAGGAAATTTATCTATTATTTTTTTTTTTTAGAAAGTTTATTTATCTGTCAAACAAATTCAAACATATAAGTTTGAATTTGTTTGACAGATAAATAAACTTTCTCTAGTAATTATTTTTAATGTAATAATATGTTAAGGATTTTTGTTTTACCTGAGTTTGGTAAATATATCAGTATGTAAACTAAACCCGTACGCAAAATACGCGCATTGACGTACAGTTAGGCTGGCGTCCCAGCCCGTAATAACTATGTAAAATAAAATTGTTGGTATATACGTTTTTATTTGCCCTGATTGAATATAACTCGCTATATTGTGGTCGTCCTTTTCAATTCGACTGTATATATAACCATTACGATTATTCTACTACTACTACTACTATCTCAGATATTACAAATGCAATGGCGTGCAACGGATACATTCGTTCAATAGGATTTAGCATTAACAGCGGTAATTGGTACCTAAGCAGGAAATAACAGATTAGTTAGTATCAAGTAAATCGGTGGATTACAATATTGAAAGACACATCCTAAATGCTAATCACGAAAAAAAAATTGGTGGTTTTCGTTTCATTAGTTACATTCAAGGCGGCACGTAAGTAAGAAGTAACTGTGATGTTTGTTAATTAATGAGAACGGCAAGATTAAAAGACATGAGTTTATTTTAAATCAAATACGTTTATCTCAAAGCTCTCAAAATTATTTAGATGGAAAGTGTTTTATGGGGGTGCTGCAAGGACACCTACGCTGTTCTAACTCTTGTAGTTATGAAAATGTGTATCGGCTGGTTAGAAAATAATTCGTCAGTCATTTCAGAGGCATACATTTGAAAGAAAATAGAATAATATAATGCTTTCCCACAGGAAAGCATTATATTATTTGATAGGATTGTCTCAAAGAACACATTTTTTGAGCCAATTCTATCAAATCCACGAGGTATTGAAAGTGGTGGAAAAGGTATTGAAAATATATTTATTTAATACTTCAAGCACAAAAATGTACAGAGGCGGACTTAATGCCCTAGGCATTTTCTACGAGTCAACCTTTGGGTGATGCAGAGAAAAACAATAGTAGGTGCAATCATGAAAATTGAGGAATAAATGAACATTATAATTCGGGGTCAAAAGTATACATGATACCGAATTATCATGTGACATCGAATTTAGTACTTGTCAGTCTTTCAGAAAGCGGGAAATCGGTGATATTTTAATAGATGATCCTTTATCCCTAGACGATTTAACTCAAGCTTCATTTTTAGATACTGGTTGTGGATGTAATAATAATTGAAGGATTTTTGTCCCATACAAGCTTGTCGCAGAAATAAATACAAATAAAACAAAATGTATTATGAAGCAATAATAGTGTTTCAAAACCCTGTATATGTTTATTTGTCGTAAAACTTTGTGAAGGGCCAAAAGAAACTTCCTACATATGATGACTTTAAAAAAAAAATCAGATCTGTCGATCACAGTGTAATCCATTGTCTTCCAGCAGATTGCATTTCACTCAAATCTAAAGACTATAACTATCACAGATGTTTCATTCGTTATGCCCCAGTTTATAGAATGCCAAGTTTATAAAAAATCAGCGTTGTCCGAGATACGAGTTTATAAGTATTGTTATTATACCCGAGGTCAACTGCAATGTAAAAATTCATAGTCCAAGAAAGATGAACTCATTCAGAAATACAAAAAAGATAACCAGAAACACAGCCAATTATATTTTTGAACTAGCTTCTGCCCGCGACTTCGTCTGCGTGAAATTTCACCCTCCTCCATTCACCCTTTTAGGGATGGAATTTTGAAAAACCCTTTCTTAGTGAATACCTACTCTTCACAAAGAAAATACCCTTCAAAATTCATGTCTCTAGGACCAGCGGTTTAGGCTGTGCGTTGATATATCAGTCAGTCAGGAATTTGATTTTTTTTTTATAAAATAGATTTAAAGTTGGTATTTCTTAAATATTTTGCATAAAACACTTGTTAGAAAAATAAGATTTTTGGCATTTTCAATCTCAAATGGGTTAATTGCAAACTTTCACTGTAACAGTGAGAAATTGTCAAGATGTTATTCCCCATATGAGAACAGTGCTTTTCTTTTCTGGTGTGATGAATGATGATTTTATGAAATACAAACTTATTTTTGCAGTCGATCAAAATGCGTAAACATTCAACCCAACTACGGAACCCTTTACTGTGCGTGGTCCGACACAAACATAGCCAGTTTTTTTTTTATTTCGTTGCGAAACTACCACAAAAAAAATCTATTACTCAAGTAGAAACAAAAACAACCAAGCTCATACAACAGCTAACAAAAAATATTGAAATGTGATTGTGAAATACCCAATTTATACCATTAAAGCATACGTATACAACAAATATTTGGAAACTGTAGCTTCACTCGATACAACTCCTATTGGAAGAAGTAGTTGGTACGATCTCTGGGAATATTTTTGTCCACCTGTCGTTATACAGAAGTCGAAAACAGATCTTTGTGCAGTTTGTCAGGAAAACGTGATAACGTTGGGACGATTGGGTGGTTTAGATGAAAGGGAAAAGGTGAAACTTGTAGAAAAGTCGAAGCAACACCTTAATTTAGTACAAATTGAACGAAACTACTATAACAATATCATCAAAGGTGCAAATGATTCATTAATGGATTCTACTCTTACTTTTGGACCTCATGAACCATGTTCTAACGATGGCGTTTTTTTTTTTTTTTTTTTGTGGATGGGAAATCATCAAATGACCCCTCCCACTCTGGGTGGAGCAGAAGGGAGTGTCAGACTCTTACTGACTAAAACCCACCCGTGTTCCTTCCTTAGCCCTTTGTGTTCCGGCGTAGCGGTAACCCTTTCGGACAATCCCGCTGCCCCGGCAGGCTTCGGCCCTTACGGGCCCCTTCCTCGTCATGCATTGATCTTTCGATTTTGCCCAACAGATACATTTACCGCATAGTTCTCAACAAATCGGGCCATTGTATTTCTTGACAAGATATAAAGTCAGTTTATTTGGTGTTGCTGCAGAGCCGTTGAAAAAAATCGTATTGTACGTAATTCCTGAATCCTGTGCCAGTAGCACAAGTAGGAAGGAAGTAAATGTAATATTTTCAATACTACATAATTTTTTCGAAAGTTTTGGTATGGGCGAAAAAGATGTAGTTTGTCACACAGATAATTGTGCTGGTCAAAACAAAAATAACTTTGTCAAGAAATATGCAACATGGCAAGTTTTAACAGGCAGACACCGAAGTTTCCGTACGTCTTTTCTTCCCGTGGGTCATAGGTACCAAATATGCACCCTATATACATTTCATTTAAAAAAAAAACAGGAAATGGGAATGTAATAATTTAATTAAAAGATGTTATTGCACCTGTTCAAGCTTGTCCGAAAACAAAATCAATAGTAGCTGTTCTTACTGGTGACGAGAAAGGAAATTTTTTTTTTAAAAGTTACGACTGGGAATTTTTTTTTTTCAACCTGATTCTGTAATCATTAACCAACTTCAATTCTGTCATTTTGAAACGAATGAAAATAATAGAGAGCACATGTTTTGTTATGTAAAAAAATAATTTCAATCAAACTTTGAGAATGCTCTTTCAAGGTTTTTCAGAGTTTAAACTTCCAACGTCTGATAAAAAAATGTGCCCTTTTTGAATACTTTTTTTAAATAATTATTACCAATTGACTGTTCTAGATACCAAATCTAGTCTTAACTCAATACCCCACTGGACCCTTTTTGCTTGGACACCCACAAATATTGAAATATTATCATTTTTTATTCAATTAACACTGTGTTTCCTGTGCGTTCAAAAAGAAACTAGTACTTAATGATACTAATAATGATGATGACAGAGATATCCGTTGGCGTAAAAATCAACTACAAAAAGTGTTAATACACCCCTTCCTAAGATCAAATATGGATTGAATACACTTAAAACCACCGGTGTTAAAACATTAAAATATTATCATTTTTTATTCAATTATCACCTTAAAATGTTGCGTTTCCTGGCATTATGCTGATAGGCGGTAAGTACTTTCCCGTTGCTACATTATATAAATCTGTTGCAACCAATCAACAGTATACTCTCCGCCTGTTACGATGAAGTTGCTTGTCGTCTGTGGTTGTATATGCATAGCGGCGGAGTTTGTAACAGGATATCAATGTTATAATGAAACAGCTGATGCTGTGTCGCAGCAGTTGGCTGACTTTAGGCGACGATACCCGGTATGTGATCTTATGTTTTTCAATTCGTTAACTTCAAGTTTATATATTATCTATTAAATAATATTCTCGTGTCACAATGTTAGTTACCATACTCCTCCGAAACGGCTTCACCGATTTTTATGAAATTTTATATGCATATTCAGTAAGTAGGTCTGAAAATCGGCCAATATCAATTTTTTTTTTGCAAAACGACGTTTACGGGGTCAGCTAAACTATACTTCTGGATTAATCATGATTACTTTCGGATTAGTTTGTATTGTCAATGTCGATTAATGTGTGGTCTGGCCCTGACATTAAGCAATGGAAAAAATTGACAACATTTTATATGCTTGAGTACGAGGCTTTTGACTACGTTGTATGTGTAGATTGTATGTCTTTTTTATTGGTAATGTGCGTTTTGTTTTTGCAGAATAAAAAATGTTTCTTTCTTTCTTCTTTTTTATGATATACATAATATTCCCTTAACTGCTTTGATTCCTATTTATTGATCACACATGTGTGTCGCATTAAAAATGGGGCAAAGTTTTATACTAGCAGCAACTAGGGTACATAATATTCCATTTATTCTTTCAGAGACCAATAGGCGTGTGGACTAAAGCTACAGGTGACCCAATTGACATCAGAGATACGATAACGATGAACACAGACATTTTCAACAACAAACACCATTTCCTTCTAACATCTCATCTAGACAGGGAACGAATACCCGAACGAGTGGTACATGCTAAAGGATTCGGGGCTTTCGGATATTTTGAGGTGACGAACGATGTATCAAGATATATTAAAGCAGATTTATTCAATGGTATCGGGAAAAGGACACCGATAGTTGGAAGATTCTCTACAGCTACGCAGAACCTTGGTGGAACTGACCTCGGCAGAGAATTGAAAGGAGTTGCTGTAAAGTTTTATACGAGACAAGGAAACTTAGACCTAATATGCTTACATATACCAATTCTATATAAAGATCCAATCGAATTCTTGGCTTTCATAAGGGCTTTTAGAAGAAATCCCCGTACTGGGATATTTGACAACACAATGAGATGGGATTTTCTTACTTTGAAACCTGAGTTTCTACACTTAGTTCTTTGGTTGCAATCAGATCTTGGAATACCCGATGGATATAGAAAAATGAACAATTTCCCTATTCATACATATGAAGTTTACAACAAACATGGTGATAAGTTTTACGTCAAATTCAACTTCAGAACTGAAATAGGTTTGTTCAATCTGACAAATGCTCAAGCACAAGCAATAGGAGCCGAAGATCCTGATTATTACAACAGAGATCTTTACAATGCAATCGATGCAGGAAATTACCCAACTTGGAGATTAGAAATGGATATTTTAACAAAAGACGACTTACTAAAAATTGATTACGATCCATTTGACATTACAAGACTATGGAGGAGAGGAACTTATCGAACTGTTACAGCCGGGCGCTTAGTTTTCAATCGCCCTGTGGACAATATATTTAGAGATGTTGAACAAGCTGCTTTTAATCCAGATAACCTGGTTCCAGGGATAGTAGGTCCAGCTGATTCTGTATTCAAAGCTCGAAAAATTTTCTATCCCGATACTCAACATTATCGTTTAGGAGTAAATCATGTAAATTCAAGAATAAATGCTCCAATTTATGACCGGAATTACGAACGTGATGGGAAGCCGCCTGTGGGGGATAACATGAAGGATGCTCCAAACTATTACCCGAACTCTTTCAATGGTCCCATGCCTTATGTTGATGAGGCACGACCAACAGAACGATTGTTTGTTATGGAGAGAACAGCTGTAGACTTACAACCAATGTCTGAGTTTTACCATGAAGTTGTGGAGAATGACGCACACCGACAGAGAATAGCCAATAACTTTGCTGCTTCATTAGAAGGGGTGCCAAGTGATATTGAGAAGAAAGCCCTTCGGTTGCTTAAATTAGTAGATGTAGATTTAGGAAGACGTGTAAGACAAGCTTTGGAGATAGCCAAGGCTACAGCAATGACACCTCTTAAGGAGAGGTATGACCGAAGAGCGCAATGTCTAAGTATGCCTTAGTAACAGCAATAGGGATTCGGTACCTACGTATACAACATAATTATGTTTTCTTGCTGAATATTATAAAATATGATCGACTGCATAGCTTGTTTGTTTTTCCGAGTATCATTTAAATCGAACTACTAATCGTCCTATTGAAAAATTATTCATAACTGCTCATAGAAGGGAAAAAATTAAAAGAAAATAAAAACCGGTCAAGTGCGAGTCGGACTCGCGTACCGAGTGCTCCGTACTTTGTAGGTAAGTATGTAAATAGTTTAAAAAATATTTTTTTAATTTACAGTTTTTGAATTTTTTTCCTTCACTTGTGCTACATAACATTGCATCTGATTGCGTTGACTTAGAAGTTTGATTTTTTCACTGCTTCAAGGGATTGCAGACTTGAGTGTTTGATATTAATTTATTTATTTATTTAATACTTCAAGCACATTAATGTACAGAGGCGGACTTAATGCCATAGGCATTTTCTACCAGTCAACCTTTGGGTGATGCAGAGACAAACAGTGGTAGGTTTCAATCATGAAAATTGAGGCATAAATATTAAGATACGCATAAACCTATTAAAACTATGACTATAATTATACCTAATTAATTAATTCATTAATTTCAACTTGATAACTCCACGTGTTCCTGAAAAAAAGGGTCTTGACTGACGGACAGACAGACTTGGCTGACGGACAGACAGACGGACAACGAAGTGGTCTTATAAGGGTTCCGTTTTTCCTTTTGCGGTAGGTACATTACCTAACTACTTACACTGTTATACGTACTTATTATTATATAAGTACATAGATTTTTCTCTAAATCAATGTATAAGTAGATGAATATTATCTTTTATAATTTACGGCATTTTTATTTTACGGTATTTGTCATGATCTATCATCATGATTCCCGTGATAAACTAATTTACATACCTACAAATTTTTACGGAATCCTCGGTGCACTAGTTCGACTCGCACTTGACCGGTTTTTTATTAAGACTGTGCCGACCGCACAGTGGCGCCCTCATCGTTTGTTTGGTTATTTCATACAATTTAGAATGAAAATGCAGAAAATAAGCACGTTAGGTTGTGCTTCACAATATTATACGTTAATATTATTAGAAGCTGTAGTTTTATATTGTTTAGTTTTATTATAATCCTTAACACGGAATATAGTGGCCACTTTTATCCGTTTTAAGGATTATAATGAAACTAGGGAATGAAAGTTTGTATGGAAGTTCATCATTTTTGCCGACGGCGCGAGTCGGACGACACGAAGGGCGGAACCCTTCGCATCGCCCGACTCGCGCTTACCTACGTGCGCCTGCTTCTTTGTACTGAAAACCCTTTCAGTGCGAATAATCCGGCGTATGAAATGATTACGTAGTTATGCGATTTGCTAAATTATCATAAACATTCATCCACACATCCTTCTACAGTTTTACATAATTATGTTTAATCAGGGATTTATTTGAAACTGATTGGAAAACATCATCTTCCATAAAAACTTAATTAGTGTAAGTATCAATTATTGATAAATGAAATGAATGAAACAGACAAAGATTTTTCAGATTTCCCCCTTGTAATAGAAAGTAAAATATTGTCACTCAGTATTCATACTTTTTCTGGTTTCGAGCTAAAGCACAAAAAACTTTTTAACAAAAAAAAAAAACGATTAAAAAAAAAACAGTACAAAGTGAAAAATAACTTTAATTTCTGAAGTCGGTATCTTTTAGGTGTGCCTATAATATTTAAAGAGTTCATTCGATTTCACCAGGATCCCATCTTCAGAACTGGATTTTGACAAAAATGGGACCAATCTGGCAGTATATCCTTTTATAAATATTTTTTTTTCCAAATCGGTGTATAAATGATGTCTATAATTATGTCTAATAATGTACTGAGGTAACAAATATAAAAGAAATACAACCGTATTGATAACCTCCTAAAAATGGACACCGCAGAATAATAATCAATGACACAGGTCGATCGATCTAGGAGGCTGTTATTTTGATACTTTCGCGGCGGCCTCATTGTAAGTAATTGTTAAGTATATCATTATAATAATATGATTACACAAAGTGGGAAGCAACACATTACTAGATAATAATACCGCCATTCCATCGGCATTATGATTGGAACATCAAAGTCATCAGTTTCTATTTTGCTAAATTGAATTTAACACATACTTCGATATGCTAATCACAGGTATATTTCTACATACATATATAACTAAATGTAATCAACCATAGAAAGTATCGGAGAATCTAGGGACTTTATATATATGTATAATATTATAATTAATATATAAAATGAAATTGTATGAAATTTTGTGTACATATTGGGTAGGTCTGAGAATCGGCTACTATCTATTTTTCATACCCCTATTTTTTTTTTTGCAAAACGACATTTGCGGGTTCAGCTAGTATATGTATAATATTATAATTAATATTGACAATGAAATAGGTACCAGTGCACGGATTCTGATTGACTCAAAAGATGACAAAAATGGCAGACAAGTACGATATTCTCAACCATCTTCTTCTTCGTGTCGCTGCGCTGGCACGACTTTTCTCTGATCTTGTGGGCCCAAAACTTCGCCACTTCCACGGTGTCGTCTGTGGCAGCGGTCAGAGCAGAGCTCGCAGAGGTCACCTTGACTGCAGATTTTGGGACACAGAGGGCAAGATATAAGGTGGAGCATATTTTACGACATAGCTATAGCTCCACACCCTGCTGCCGTTCCATCGAGGTAGCCCCACATTACCAGTTTGGACTTACATCTTTCCACTTGTGTCCAAAGATAGTTCAGAGACTTCCAATTGGATGGCGAAAGCTTAAACCCTGCAGGGAGATCCTCCTTTGGTTGTAGATAGTAAGTTGGAGGTGGAAACGTTTTCTACAGTGTGGTTTGCGCCGGGCGTCGGCCGGGTTTCCTGGTGGAGACGCTGTCGATTTTAAGAACCTGTGAATATATGTATCTTATCCGTTGCGTTGGTAGTTGTGCGTCACATATTCGGTGGTATCAGATTCCTATTTGTAGTTCTCATCAATAATAAGAAACATACAATCAATTCGATTTGTATTTTAAGCGTTTATTTCTGATTAAATAATTACACTGAAATTATCGTCCGTAATAGCACTGGTTTCCTTGCAGTAACTTATATAAAACGGTGGTACTTATTAAGTAATTTGGCACTCGGCTATTGAGAATAGGATGAGGCAACTCGCAGTCTGTATTTGTGTTTGTGTAGCTGTGGAATATGTGACCAGTTATCAATACTATAATGAGACGGTGGGGGATGCGGTGTCACAACAGTTGCCTGACTTTCGGCGAAGACATCTAGTAAGTACTTAAAATATAATAAACCTCTATAATAGACTATAATAAGCAAGACTCGATGGTAATTTTTTTTTCAGAGACCAGTCGGAGTATGGACTAAGACAACAGGAGACCCAATAGATATACGAGATACAATAACCCTGAACACTGACATATTCAACAATAAACACCATTTTCGTGTCGGTTCTCACCTCAACAGAGAAAGGATACCAGAGCGAATTGTACATGCCAAAGGCTATGGCGCCTTTGGGTACTTCGAAGTGACAAACGATATTTCCATGTACACTACAGCCGATGTATTTAATGGAATCGGAAAGAAAACGCCGGTTGTTGGAAGATTTTCTACAGCAATACAGAATGTTGGTGGATCTGATTTATCCCGAGAAACAAAAGGTTTATCTGTGAAATTCTATACCAGACAAGGAAACTTGGATTTATTATGTTTGAACCTACCCATATTTTTATACAGAGATCCGTTGGATTTCATCAGTTTTACGCATGCACTCAAAAGAAATCCCCGTTCCAACGCTTTTGATAATACTGTGAGATTGGATTTCATCACTTTACGACCAGAATTTTTACATACAATATTCTGGCTATTCTCTGATTTTGGATTGCCGGATGGATACAGAAAGATGGACAATTTCCCAATTCATGTATATGAATTATACAATAAAGAGGGTGAACAATTTTATGTCAAATTCAACTTCAGAACTAACTTAGGCTTATTTAATCTGACAAATGCGCAAGCGGCAGCAATTAGTATTGAAGATCCTGACTATTTCGACAGAGACTTGTATAATGCAATCGCTGCAGGAAACTATCCATCGTGGAGACTAGACCTGGATATCCTAACAAAAGACGAGTTGGATAAGTTAGATTACGATCCATTTGACGTAACAAGGCTCTGGAGAAGAGGAACTTATCGTACTGTGACAGTGGGACAGCTGGTTTTCAATAAGCTAGTTGATAACAATTTTAAAGACATCGAGCAATCTGCATTTAGTCCTGATAATTTAGTTCCTGGTATAATGGGGCCAGCTGATGTAGTTTTTAAAGCTAGAAAGGTTTTCTATCCAGATACGCAAAATTATAGATTGGGAGTAAATCATGACAACATTAGAGTGAACGCTCCTTTATATGATAAGAATTACAATAGAGATGGAATGCCCCCTGTGCTTGATAACATGAAAGACGCTCCAAACTATTACCCGAATTCCTTTAATGGACCGATGCCCTACGTAGATGATAATCGGCCTACGGATAGATTATTAATTTTACATAGAAATGCTATTGATTTGCAACCTATGGCTGAGTTTTACAATGAAATAGTGGATTCTGACGCGCACAGACAGAGGATTATCAATAACTTTGCAGATATGCTAGTAGATGTGCCTCCGGATGTAGAAAGGAAAACCCTTCGCTTGCTGACTCTGGTAGATATCGACTTAGACCGACAAGTAAGAACAGCGTTAACAGCATTGAGGACTGTAGTACCACAGGAGAGACGTGAAAAAATTACACAATGCATAGCCAACGTAAATGAGAACAACTTAATATATAAAACAAAGAATAGGTATACAAATAAATAGTACCTGCAGTGCGATTCTGTAACCATTTCACCGTGAAAATTTAGGTGAAGTGAGCGTGGAGTGAGCTGTCAGTAACATCCTGATGCTAGGGATTGGTACTCTTGACAGCTCACTCTAAGCTCACTTCACCTAACTTTTCACGGTGAGATTTTTACAGAATGGATAGGCTGTACAAAATGGAACATGGGTAAAGAAATTTTGTACTATACTTTTGTACTGTTTCTGTGCAGGACAGCCGATCGCATAGTTTAAGTTTAAGTAGAATAGTTATAGACACGTGGTATTTTTATCTTTGGGAAGCACACAGGTATCATAATAATCATTTCTGGAAAGTAGATGAAGCCAGATGTGAGGCCCTACGGCGGTGCTTTGGAACTTGG
This sequence comes from Globia sparganii, assembly GCA_949316385.1. NCBI lineage: Eukaryota > Metazoa > Arthropoda > Insecta > Lepidoptera > Noctuidae > Globia > Globia sparganii. Next base: position 5,943,416 of record OX438667.1, read on the forward strand.
GTCACGCATTGTATTTACTTATTGCCAAGCATCTTTCTTAGTACAATTCATTGTTTTATTAGTTGCTTAATGTTTAAATGTGAACAAAGATTATTGCCTGCACCCATTTCTTAGTAGATTATAGCTTCGTGCCGACATTACTATGGGACATTCCCCAGTAACATTTTTAATAGATTGTAAGAAGTTTGTAGTTTTGTGCCGACATTGTTATCCGCACCAAATGTGTTTATAATCTTTACCTTTAATAAAACAATAGCGTAGCGAGTACTGTACAGGGGTAAGACCCATAGCGTGGGAAATGGTAGGGAGAAACTGCCGCCACTGGGGCATACAAAAGGGCCTTACTTATCCAAAGAAAGTCAGTTCTCACTTGATATTCAGATCTGCTACAAGTCAGTTCCCAGTTGCTATTCAGATCTGGTACACGACAGTAGACTGAGTAGACTTCAGTATTCGCTACCTTTGACAGTGGAAACTTGTATTTTCATTTAAGTTAATACCTCCATAGTCCACCGTCCATCTTCACAGTGGTTTTATTCCCCACCAATCCAGCACACAAATGTGGCTGTAAGCCACATTTAATGGTCCTTCGAAACCGGATCTTGTGGGAAATAATAACCTGAAAACTTCGAAGAATAGTACTACAGCGATATAAGGAAGATTTCTCCGAATAATAGAAGAGCGTTTTCAAGATTCAAGATATTCGAAGAAAATCAGCTGACAGCATGCCCGTTACGCGCTCCGTGGGTAGGAGCCGCAAACCGTCGGGGGAACAGAAGCCGTCGTCGTCCGAGACCACTACCTCGGCGACCGGTACCAGCGCGGAAGCCAGCACGGAATCGACAGTTACAGGGACGACCGCCACGGAGACAGAGAAACAGACAGACAACTCCGCGGCAACCGAGCCATCCACCGTGACTTCCGCGACCGCCGCAACTACCTCGACCGCCGCCGCCTCCACCTCAGCCGCAACCGCTCCCTCCGCCTCGCACCCCGCCAGCGCCGCCGCCCTTTCCGTAACCCCTTCTGCTGCGACGACGCTAACTGCGGGTACGAAGGCCAAACAGCTGATGAAGACGCCCTCTATTGTCGTCACCAGTGAAACTCGTCAAGAAACAGAAACCTCTACAGTGAAGCGAGTTATGAAGAGCACCACCGGTCCATCGAAGCCGACCGGACTACAGGACCTCAGCCCCCCTATCAACAAGGGGGGAGGAGGGGGATCTACGCACAGCAGAACAAAGCAACTCAAGCTTGCGAAGGCTAAAGAAGATTTATTACGCCTTCAAGTGGAATTAGCAGCAGCACGCCTAGCTACATTGGAAATAGAAGACTCAGAAGAGGAAGAAGATGACGTCTCCCTCTACTCGAAGTCAGAAGTTGATGCAAGAGTGGACAACTGGTTGGAGAATCAAGTGAATCGTCCGGTGTTAGCGATCACCAACGAACCTCACCGCCCCCCAGAAGAACCAACGGTCGTCCGCACAGAAGAACCAATGCCAGCGAAGCATGAAGAGACACGTCAGTCACCGGCGGGAGGTCAAACCGACCTAGCCCTCCTAGCTGAAGCCATCACACGGGCTGTCAGCGCCGCTCAGCGACCCAAGTTTATCGAGTTACCGATCTTCAGTGGGGCTCATCAGGAGTGGCTACCCTTCCGCGCTGCCTACTACGAAACAGAAGCAATATTCAGCACAGTTGAAAATACGAATCGACTTAGAAGAAACCTGAAAGGGAAGGCTAAAGAAGCAGTTACAGGTCTACTAATAACCAACGCGCACCCAGCTGAAGTAATGAAGACTTTGGAGTCAAGATTTGGAAGACCAGAGTCAATAGCCATGCAGGAGATGGAGACACTTCGAGGCCTGCCGCGCCTTACTGACTCACCAAGGGACATTTGCATATTTGCCACTAAAGTATCCAACGTAGTGGCAACATTGAAGACTTTGGGTTGTTTCAACTACATGTACAACCCTGAACTCGTAAAGACAATAGTGGACAAGCTGACGCCGACTCTACGATATAGATACTACGACTTCTCAGCCACGCAGCCACGTGAAGATCCTTGCCTCATCAAGATTGAGCAGTTCTTCAAAAGGGAAGCAGAGCTGTGCGGACCTTACGCGCTGCCTGAACATGTGGCAGCACCTACTACAACCGCGCCACAGAAGAAGACTCAAAGGGTCAACAACGTGACTGAGAATACACAATCACCGAAGTGCTTCATATGTGAAGATACGGGGCACACCAACGCAACAGAATGCGAACAGTTCAAGAAGTTGGATGCAAATGCAAGATGGGACATGGCCAAGTCCAAACGCCTCTGCTTCAGATGTCTTCGCTACAGAAAGAAGACGCACAACTGCCGACCCAAATCATGCGGTATCAACGACTGCAAGTACTCTCATAACAAGATGCTGCACTATGACAAGAAGACAGAGAAGGCAGAAGCAAAAGAAGAAGCAACCGAAGTCATCAACTCAACTTGGACAGTCAAGAAGCAATCGTACCTGAAGATCCTTCCAATCCAGGTGGAGGGACCGAAAGGAACTGTCAACACCTTTGCATTGATGGACGACGGATCAACAGTCACGCTCGTCGACGACAGCATAGTAACAAGCGTCGGAGCAACGGGACCTATAGATCCACTTAAGATAGAAACCATCAATGACATGAAGGCATCCGAGTCAGCATCAAGAAGAGTTACCATCAAGCTGAAGGGGCTCAACGATCATGAAGAGCAAATACAAGCACGCACAGTAAAGAACCTGCAAGTTTCATCTCAACGGGTTCCACAAGAACTAGTGGAAGGGTGTCAACACTTATCTGACATCCGAAGACATCTCACATATGCCAATACGAAGCCTCGAGTACTGATCGGTCAAGACAACTGGCATCTTCTGCTGACGACAGAAGTAAGAAGAGGGGACAATAACCAACCAGTGGCATCTCTCACGCCGCTAGGTTGGGTACTCCACGGACGACCAAGGCGCGTGCCCCAGCCAGGCATGTTCACTGAACAAGACACCATACAGCCAGCGCCGACACAGTCAGTGCCGAACCTCGGGCCTGCGCAGCCAGCTCCGAACCTCATTCCTGCGCAGTCAGCTCCAAACATCGTGCCTGCGCAGCCAGCTCCGAACCTCGTGCCTGCGCAGCCAGCTCCGAACCTCGTGCCTGCGCAGCCAGCTCCGAACCTCGTGCCTGCGCAGCCAGCTCCGAATCTCGAGCCTGTGCAACCTGTTCTGAACCTCGTGCCTGCGAAAGCAGCTCTGAACCTCGGGCCTACACAACCAGCGCCGAACCTTGAGCCTGCGCAACCAGCTCCGAACCTCGAGCCTACGCAGCCAGCTCCGAACCTCGAGCCTGCGCAACCTGCTCCGAGCCTAACGCCAGCGCAGCCACCGTCGAACACCGCGCCCGCGCAGCCAACTTGTGGACCAGAGAGCGCTTCTGCGCCACCTATCCTGGTCCAAATGACATCAACACGAAAGCCATTAACCAGTGTGCACCATCGTGTATCAGTCGATAGCGGCTATCCTACACCGGTTAATAAGTGCGACGCCCAGCACTACAAAACTGAACGTCGCACGGCGGGAGGAATGTGCAGGACAGCCGATCGCATAGTTTAAGTTTAAGTAGAATAGTTATAGACACGTGGTATTTTTATCTTTGGGAAGCACACAGGTATCATAATAATCATTTCTGGAAAGTAGATGAAGCCAGATGTGAGGCCCTACGGCGGTGCTTTGGAACTTGGGTCACGCATTGTATTTACTTATTGCCAAGCATCTTTCTTAGTACAATTCATTGTTTTATTAGTTGCTTAATGTTTAAATGTGAACAAAGATTATTGCCTGCACCCATTTCTTAGTAGATTATAGCTTCGTGCCGACATTACTATGGGACATTCCCCAGTAACATTTTTAATAGATTGTAAGAAGTTTGTAGTTTTGTGCCGACATTGTTATCCGCACCAAATGTGTTTATAATCTTTACCTTTAATAAAACAATAGCGTAGCGAGTACTGTACAGGGGTAAGACCCATAGCGTGGGAAATGGTAGGGAGAAACTGCCGCCACTGGGGCATACAAAAGGGCCTTACTTATCCAAAGAAAGTCAGTTCTCACTTGATATTCAGATCTGCTACAAGTCAGTTCCCAGTTGCTATTCAGATCTGGTACACGACAGTAGACTGAGTAGACTTCAGTATTCGCTACCTTTGACAGTGGAAACTTGTATTTTCATTTAAGTTAATACCTCCATAGTCCACCGTCCATCTTCACAGTGGTTTTATTCCCCACCAATCCAGCACACAAATGTGGCTGTAAGCCACAGTTTCTATGTTTATAAAACATTGATCGGTTATTATTTGTTTTAATCTTTATTTAACATATTTGGGAATTTCTCGAATCACTAACACCCATCATTAGGAACTGCATTATATCATAATGGAAACAATAATCTGACTTAAGTAGGTCTTAGTAAAATAATGTTATGAGGTTGAGGATAATAGAATGGGTGTATTGAAGAGAAAAAAGCAGACGATTCTGAACGGAAATGACAGTACCTACTTACATTGTAGGTAATGCACAAAAAAACTAGTTGAAATCTACTACACAGCTTGATATTACGATGAACCATGAGAAGAAAAATAAACAACTATAGACTATACAGTGTGTCCCTGGAAGTATGGATCAAATCAAATAGAGGCGTGGGCAAAGTCATTTCCAAATTTTTTGATCCCGAGAATGTTGGTGAATTTTTTTACGGTTCAAAAGTTATGATCAACTTTTGTTATTTTCAATCACTTTCCATAGTGCTAAAAATTACTAGGAACTGTCAATTTAAGTTTTTTAGACAGCCCTGATAGTTTTTTTTAATGATTTTTTTTCTTTGAGCACTATGCGAAGTGATTGAAAAAAATTGGTCACAACTTTTGAACCGTAAAATAATTCTCAATCATCAATCATTCTCAGGATCAAAAAGTTTGGAATTGACCTTGCCCACGCCCCCATGTAGGGAACAGCTGATTTATTTTTCGCGATTTCAGATTTGGTCCCATAGTAAAAGTTGTTCATAATGATGAGTACCTCTTAAGAGGCTGCTGGTGTTTTACAAATAACCCTGTACAGACTATATATACTATAAAAATAGTCAATCACATAAAATTACTAACGAAATAAAAAAAGAAGGGAAAAATAATATACTTGTATTTATAGACATTGACACCATTAAGTACTTACACCTATCATCACTATTATTGTACTGCTTCAGAAGTTATCACGATAAAGGTATGAGAACTGGTTTTATCAAAGTCAGATATATTTTATCCGTGGAATAAAACTGACGTGTGACAGTCCTAGTTTGGAAAAACTGTCAAACATTCAAAATTTATTCGCAGGATAAGACTTATTCTAGGTATAAAAGTTTGGTGAAACTCGCCCTCGAATGTAGATAGATAGTACACAAAATAAAACAAAACTAAGAAATCGGGCGCCGCACTCGCTAGTTTTATGATCTATCAAATAACATTCAATAAACAACCAAAAAGTTTGTCTATGCATGAAATTGTGAAACCGACTGCCAATAAAAAAGTATTGGCACAGAAAACAAAAGAGGTTCTATTTAACGTTAAAAATAACGATACACTTTTTGGTTGACAAACAACAGTACGATAAACAATGCGGTTTATGGTTAGGTTAGTTGGAAAATGTACTTACATAAGTGTGTGTATTAATATGTAACACGTGTTAGGGCACAGATACACCAGATACACCTAGATAAACTAAACGCAAGAGCAACTACTTCGCGTGCCAAAAATCGCACCAGCTTACGTACAAAAATCATAAGCCGTCGCTTTCACGCTCAGTGTGCGTCCTGAGTGACGGCGCACCGCGCAGGCGGAATGAACGGCGCATTAGGGTCAGCACAGACAGAGAAGAGCGCAGCAGAGAGGAATTTATTATGGCACTCGAAAATCAACTTTAATATTATGGTAATAAAGTGCATATATGCTTGAACCTGACAAAAAATGCTCGCGCGTCCTCGAAGATACGCGAGAAGCCCCGCGCGCGCGCGGCTTCGAGTCGGCGCCTGCGGCGCGCGATCCGTCAGAGAATGCCCGAGACCGCGCGAGAATTATTCCTCTCTGTCTGTGCTGACCCTTAAACCAATGTTCGACACGTTTGAACTTGTCCGGAGTGCGAGCGGGCGCGCACCTTTCACGGCGTATTCTAAAAATCCGCATACGCGGTGCGCCGTCACTCAGGACCCACACTCAGTCTTGAGTACTGCTGGCTGAGTGAGATAGAGTGCTTGTGACGTCATATTAGTAGGTAGTCAAAAAAATGGCACGCTTGTTTTCATACAGATCGTGATACTTGTGTTATCTAGATATATCTATATCTGTGTGTTAGGGTGTCCTAACATGTGTTTAACTTATCTAGCGTCCACTAATGCGTCGCTCTATAAATTAATTAATATAAAACTAACTACATTTCTTAGATACAAAAAAGATATCATTAAATTGTATCTTTACACGGAATATAATTCTAATTATGTACTTACTCTATGTACTTAATTACATTATATTTGGAATATGGTATATGCGAAATGACCGCCACGGGGAACAGCTTGCTTTATTTAAATTTAAAATTCGAGCGTCCTCAATGGAAAACCATAATCAGGTTGGCAGGGGGATATCGACGCGGGAAAGAGAAGCCGTATCATCTCTTCCCTCCAGCAGGAGACGCACCGGGCGCCCGAGAAGGGTGCAAAACGATCTGCGACCTCCATGAGAGGTTAACGTCCGATCAGTCAGGCTCGAGTTAGTGCCGCAGTGTTCCACACGCGCCACTCGAGAATGGGTGTGGCCATTATAAGAATCGCACGGGGAGATGGGACCCGCTTAGGAACAGCGGATCAAGGCCTGTTGGTGAAGTGGTATTCGCATAAGCATATGCGAATCCCGCACCCCCGGCCATAGACAGAGGTGGAACAACGCGGGCATGCCCCTCTATCACCCCCACGATGGAGGAAGTCCATGAAGATTTCCACCGCACACCAAAAAAAGGGGCATCGACGCGCAACCTATTACCATGAATTCAGTACAAGTACATGATACCGCGTTGAAATTTTTCGTCGGTTTATGTATTGCACTTTTCTAAGAAAAAGCTGATTTTCTTTTGATAACCGACTAGCTATGTGCTGAATCATGGATACAGTTTGCGCGTCGATCGTCGCCACTCTGTATAGTTTATCATACAAAAGTAAAAGTATTACCAACAGCGAAGTGGTTTCTTACAAGCATAAATTCGTACCCATTACTGTTTTAGTAGCATTCTTATTGCTATGCGAACCGTTAAAAGAGATCATTTAATTTCTTGCATAGTATGTTTATATCATGAAGCGACGTGCGTTTTATTCGTGGTATCCAAGTGTACAAACATGCTGTGAATTCATGAGTTCGTGAAGACTAGTGGCGCCAACACATAACACACACAATTGCAACTTTGCCATTGTTTTGGACGGTTCCGAAAGTTACTGCGCTTACGCACATTGTAACGGTACTGCATTTATTAAGGACTAGGTACTGGATATTCAAGCAAAGTTTGGTTAGATACAAAGGTAGTGTATTAACAGGGTTTTTTTAAGTTAAAATGTGGAATCGGAGGTGCCTTACTATAGATATGTGCCCCACCCAGTTCTCGAAAATGGAAATATCACATTGTACTAGGATCGATCCATCATCATTGACAGGACTATTGTTGTAGTGGTGATGGATCGATCAGAGCGGCGCGCAATGAATATTGACATAATCGTTCCGCATGATGGGAACCTCGTGAAAGCTGAGAAACATAAACAAATCAAGTATCTTGACTTGGCTCACGAAGGTGTCGTGGGATGTGGACTCATCCATCATTATGTCGACAGTCGTGACAACCAATGAGTTAATAGCCAAGAGCCTCGACCAACACCTGATGAGACTCTCGTTGGGCAGCTGGATCAAGGGCTTGATTCAGAAAGCGGTACTTCTGGACACGGCTCGCATTGTCAGGAGGTTCCTCTCTCTGGAGCCCTGATCGCCGATGGCTTGGACCCGCAGGGTAATTGCGTAACACACTATCAATAGCAATCGGTTTCATTTTGACAGTTCAACAACATTCATTGCGTTATTTACATTGTTGAGTAGACACACTTCGAACGTGTAAAGAGCAATGGATTAGCAATAAGCTTCAAAATGATTCAAATTGAGAGTAATAGTGTGTTACGCAATTAGGGTGCCGATACCGGTAGGCTACTAATTTTTTATTTTTTAAATGTTTTTATATTCTAAAATTTAAAAATATAATTTATATATATATTTAATTAAATAAAGGAAATAAAATCAAATTAATAAACCAAATAAATTAATAATAATGCAATCAAATGAATCAAATTAATTTAAATAATTACGTTAATTAAAAAAAAAAATGTAACAAAAAAATACAGAACAAAACGTAAGTGTAGTATTATAGATCATCATCATCATCATCAGCCGGAAGACGTCCACTGCTGAACAAAGGCCTCCCCCTTAGACCACCACGCCGAACGACAATCCGCCACTTGCATCCATCGGTTGCCCGCGCCTCTCACGATGTCGTCGATCCATCTCTCAGTCTGGACCCGGGTATGTCCTTAAACTGCGACCAGTCACCGAGGGACGGGCAGCAGCGTCCTTTAAACTTTCGGTGCCTTCACTGCGATCCCCAAGCCGCCTGCCAAGCGTGGGGATTATGGCAACCCCCCCCCCCCCCATAATGATTGACACAACTAGTATTATAGATAGTTTCCTGAAATTACGTCCATTATGAACATACACACGATTTTGTTTTTTCCACGAATTAAATTACGTGTAAGTATTATAATTGATTATTTTTTTATTCAGGCAAAAGCAATTATTTGTTAATACATATTATCAGTGTAGAAATTAGCGGTCATCATCTGCCTAGCCTTTTCCCAACTATATTGGGTATTCTTGCATTTTGACTTCACTTTTTGAATGATAGTGGTTTTTTGTTTATTGCTTAATGTTAAAATAATGAAAATCAGTCGCGATCGTATTGTCTGTTTGGATGTGAGAGATTTTACGTGAACAGGGAGTACGTAAAAAGTACCAAACCAATAGGGTTAATTTTTAACTCGGAGCTCGGAGTAATGATTACTTTTTGTTTCATCCCAATCGCTTCAGTCTATCAAAAGATATATTCAATTTAAAATATTCTAGAACAACTTTTTATTACGTAATGTGGTAACACGTTTCGGCATCTTTTGGCGCGATGTAGTACTAACGAAAATATATTGTACCTATTATAAATAACATTATTATTTTAATTAAACACATATCACAGATACTTATGTCTGTGTTATTTAAAAAAGTAATGATTTCGAAGTAATGATTCCCGATTCTCGACCATCTGACATAGAACTCCTGAGTTACGATCAGAGAAAAGATCAAAGAAAGTTGCTGAGTATCAATATAAAGTACTTACACGAATTTGTGTGAAATAAAATAGAATACAACCCGATTTCAAACACAAAACACTTCAAAGTGCAAAAATTCTTTGGAAAACAGATGCAAAATAAAAATACCAAGTTAAGAATTTTTAAATTTACCGCAGAGAAGAAGACAAAATTTATAAAAACTAACTAAAAACTTCAGCAACTATTCTAAGATATACTTTAGATAAAATAGTGGTATGATTTTACAACTTAGTATTCTAAAACAGATGCAAAATAAAATAGTTCTCTATTTTAATCAATATTCAATACTAATGTGTGTTATATTTCGTGATTCATTGTAAAATTTTGTTAAATAAAAAATAGAGCCTAAAATGACGCAAAACAAAATGAATAACTAATCTGTTCATACTTAAGGGCCTATACTACCTCAAATGGCTTAGCATGATCCTCCGTTATGTCGAAAATACAGCATTAATTTTGAAATAAATATATGGTAAAGTTGAGGATTAATGTTAGGTCTTATGTTAGACGAAAACACGATTTCATAAAATTGTCTCGATAGAAAAAAATTCCAAAGTTACCTCCAAACCGAACAATAAACCGCTGGTATTCAAAAAATACTTCAAATTAGATCATGAAACTTTGTATACTAACCGAACTAACTATAAAGCAGGTCTTATGTTATTTACTTTTTTTAATTTACCGTTATTTTCACAGTAAAAAGCAAATACCTAAACTATTGGCGCTGCCTGCCGCCTAGCACCGCACTCTGTCTCGCTCTCATTCAGTCCGCGAGCAGTATCGTGCGAGCGAGTTAAATAGTGAATTTTAGCTGAGGTAGTGTAGGCTCTTAACATAGCTCAAAATTGCGTAAAATCCATATTATCTGAACTATTTGCGAGTAAAGACAATATGGTTTTAGTAAGTCAGAGTTAGGAACGAATTAAGTGAAGACTTAAGTCTTTCTTCATAATTTAATTAAATATTAACTATTTCTTTATAAATTATTTGTTCAGAAAGTAAATGCTTTAGTAGCATTTATCATAGACATACTTAAGATTTAATTTAAATACTAAATCGATTTTGAAATTTGAAAAAGAACCTATACTTAAGCAGCCTTGAAGACCGTATTTGAAAAACTATTTTGAATTCTACGACCACTTGAATGTATAAATACTCTTTAGCAAAGTTTTTCTTAGCCAAATCAAAATTAAGATATTTTCGACACCTGCAATTTAAAACATTGTAACTCATTTTTCACTACTTTTCAGGATAGCGATTTAAACATTCAATATATTATCACTTTGTTGCTATAATGTTCTAGCGTCTTCCAATTTTGTAAATATAAGTAAAAAGGGATTATCTACTTTGCTGTATGACTAATACCTATGTTGTTTACTTATGGTGAATGCGAAGTGATTACCGCGAAATTCAAATTTTCTTACGTTTTTTTGCAATTTGCAGGTCAGTGTTAGGTTGTATCTTGATCAAAATTTGATTCGCGACTATAACAGGTACTTATTTACAGAATTATAATCATAAGAAATATTCATACATCTTTATATGTGAGATTTGTACCACAAACACTTTTCCCTAGGCGATTTCTTCTTGTGGTACAAATCTAACCTAGGAAGATGTATTATTGATTCTAATGAATATAATTCATCATCAATCACATCTGTCATTCATCTTCACATCTCAATTCACTATCCTGTTATAACGTTCCGTTCCTACATTTATTAGACTAAACTGAAACGAAAATTATTAATTTCTTTTTAAACTGACTACCTAAGCATACATTATGTTGAAAACTGATTTCCTTTCGAAATTGCAATACAATTTACACAAGAACCTAAAATTGCCTTTTCAAATGTAAATTGCGTTTAAGTTGTTAACTTACATAAAAACTAGAATAACTTCAATAAGAAAACAGTTCTATGGTTAAATTACATTAGGTATTATGCTGCATACGGTGGCTACTTGAGGATGAACGGCGCCGCCGAGGCCGGCCCAGGAAGAGATGGCGAGACTACCTAGACGCGTAGGTACCGCAAGGGTTGGATCGAGGTGGTTCCAGAAAAGTAAGTCTGAAAGGTTTTGGGGGAGGCCTTTGCTCAGCAATGGGACAGTGTAAGCTAAATTTAAAAAAATATATTTTCGAGTATCTGGCTGACTGATTTTGTACAATAATAGAACTCCTTGTAGGAAAATAAAGACTGGGTAGGTTATGGAATAAAATTAAAGTTGGGTAATTATTTTAAAATCAAAATACTTTATTCTACATAAACCTACATGAGCACTTATGAAACGTCAGAAGCTAGGTACACGGTTCCAAATGGTCGTTTCCTATGGAGAAGAGCCGGCAAGAAACTTTTACTCTTTTAAAAATAAATGGCTTTTAAAATCTTTTCAAATTACTGTGTTACATATGGCACATAATATACATCACCAACAGTTATACATGCGAGTACTTTACTTAATTACAATGCGATCATTCACGTTTGTAACTGACGCCTACAGAATCCATTAGTAAATCAATTTCCATTATTAACTTATGAATTCGTAAAGAGCATGATTCTTAATATGGACATGTATAAATGGATTGAAATTCGAAACAGCCAATCGATTCTGTAAAAATCTCACCGTGAAATGTTAGGTGAAGTGAGCTTAGAGTGAGCTGTCAAGAGTACCAATCCCTAGCATCAGGATGACACTGACAGCTCACCCCACGCTCACTTCACCTAAATTTTCACGGTGAGATGGTTACAGAATCGCACTGCAGATCATTATGAATCACTAGCTTTTGCCCGCGGCTTCGCCCGCATGGAGGTCGGAAATTATTCACAGGAAATGTAACCTCCATTTCACCCTCATAGAGGTGGATTTTCGGAAAACCCTTTCTTAGTGGATACCTACTCTTCACAAAGAACACACCCTCCAAATTTCATGTATCTATGGCCATCGGTTTAGGCTGGGCGTTGATATATCAGTCAGTCAGGACTTTGAATTTTGTATAGGTATATAGATGACTTGTGCAGTGTACTTATATAATCCACAACCTCATTTTCATTAAGAAGTTCATGTTAGTTGATCAATCTGTCTGCTTTTTCCCAACTATGTTGGCGTAGGTTTCCAGTTTAACTAGATGCAGCTGAGATCAGTATTTTACATGGAGCGACTGCCTATCTAACCTCCACAACCCAGTGATCTACTGGGTAACACAATACCCCTTGGTAAGACTGGTTGTCAGATTCGGGCTTCGGACGACCCGTAACGAACGACAGAATGACAGCCGGGACCAATGTCTTAACGTGCTTTCCGAGGCACGGAGTATGTAAAGATGGTCACATATCCACGGACCGATAGCGGCAAGCGAAGCTTAACTTGATAGATCGACCCATGCGGCTGTTATAACTTAGCTTCGAGCGTCTTTGCGTTACTTAATAAATGGTGTTATTGAGGAAGGTCAAAAGTAAGTGACAAACCTATTTGCATAAATATTAATATTCACATACTTCTTCGTCCCTGAATAATAATAAAAATGCAAATTTATTAGAACATAGAACAGACTCGGTACAGAATACTTTCCACCATTATATCCGCGCCGGGTGCTGTCGTCGTTGATTATGGTAATTCTCGTGATAACTTCAACTGTGGAGCTCTGTTTATTCACTCCCAACGTATTAATTATGAAGCCGAGTTGAGAGTGGACTGGATGTCAACATGGACACAGACTAGGAATATGCAGAAGACCTGTAGGCGGATGGTGCTATAAAGAGTTGGTTGAACAAAAGATTCAAGTACCTTTGCCGATCGACTCTAATTCAAAGCCGTTTATTATCACCATTTATTATCATAATTATTGTAATCCCGTATTCACTTAACTGAGAGCCTGAGACTGAAAACCTGAAGCTAGTCTTTTCAGACTATTGTATTTTGGCTGATAATCTAGGATGTTGTTATATTTCTTCATCAATCATCAGAGTCACAGATATAGATACACTTAGATAACGCAAAAGCAATTACTTCGCGTGCCAAAAATCGCACCAACTTACGTTCAAAAATCGTAAGCCACCACTTTCGCGCTCAGTCCTGTGTACTGTTGGCTGGCTGAGCGTCAGTGAGAAAGAGCACTTGTGACGTCATAGTAGGTAGTCAAAAAAATGGCACGCTTGGTTTTCATACAGATCGTGATACTTGGGTTATCCAGGTCTATCTATATCTGTGATCAGAGCCAATTTGTCAGAGGTCAGAGAAGAGAACCATGTGCAACTGAGTTTGACAAGTAAGAGAGCATGTGTACTGTCATCCCACCTGCCGCCAGGAATTGACAGCTCAAACTCACTTCACCTTAGTTTTCACGGTGAGATTGTTATAGAATAGAACTAGTTTTATCCTTCTGTAGGTACGTATTTACTCTGTGTAATGGATGTTTGTCAAACAAAATTGTCGGCCACTGGATGAGCTGACCTATTTTTGACCTATTTCCTACATGCCTTAAATCTGGAAGAGTTGCCAAAATAAAGCAGTTTAATATGAACCAACAAATAAAGTAATAAAACTAATGTATTGCGTCTTTTACCAAGTTCAGATGTTTGTAAAGACCATTATTTTGGGTACTTAGTCGTTTTTGGAGAATGAGGGTTTTGGTTCTTTGTAATCATTATCTAAATGGCACTTATAATTTGATGAAATTTCAGCAGTAGAAGTTTACAAACTTCTACTGCTGAAATTAAATTTAATTATATTTGTTTCTATCAAGATTAAAAGAAGAAGAGATTAGAAGAGTAAAAGAACACTATCTTTCCAGTTCATCATAGTTGTGAATTATTTTGATGTTATTATTTTGATTATGTTATAATTATTAAGATTGTAGTTATATTTATTTTAGAAGTATGTATGTTTATTTTTATGTATGTAAGTATATTCTCATAATATTTGTTTAGTTTTGTTAAGTGAATTGTTTATGATTTTATGTATTTTTTTTTGTCTCCTTTGTTCTTTCACACGTAGTCTACATCTCTCTATTTATTGTCCTATCGCAGGTATGCTGTAAAAGATTTCTTATGGAATAAGCATCACCTTTGTACCTATTTTTCTGTTCTGTTCTTTTTTTCTTGTCTGTTTATATATGTGTGTACATAAATGGTAAAATAAATAAACAAAGATTTAAGAACTGTTGAGTGATAAATTAGTGATTAAATCGGTGTCTGCATAAGTACGCACCGATTAAGACCGTCATAAGCCTATATGATGGATGTGAATACTTACGACTGGAGCCGAGTATTCGCGCTTAAGAGCCGAGTATACGCCATTCAGCGTACCGACCTGTGCGTGACGATTAAGTTTCGTTCACTGTTCAGAAATAGCGCAAAGTGTACCTAAAGAATCCTCACTTCAGAAAGCCGAAAATAGGTCACATGGAAAGATATACTCGACTAGGAAATAGAGCAATGGTAGCCCTGTAGCAACGGCCGCGACTTACGAGTTGTAGGTTCGAACCTAGACAAGCATTTTACTTTGTGTAAATTATTTCATCACCACTGAAAACATCGTGCAGAAACCGATATGTCCTAGAACCAAAAATTCTCGAAGACATATGACATCTACCAACCCGCACTGAACCGGCGTGGTGGATTACAGCCACTCCCACTCCCCAGCAGTGGATCCCATCAGTGGGAATATTATGACTCGACTAGGTTAGGGTCCACCCGCCGCTATATAAAAAACCATAGATAATGATGATTGTATCAATATTACCATGACAAATGAACTCAGAAAACTAAATCCATTCCATATATCTCCCATGACCCTTTATCCAATCCAATAAACTGTCCGTAAATTCCAAACTCTCTATTCTTTTTCAATATCTCAAGATTTGATAGTAAAGGCAGTAATATTTTACCAGCAAGAAATTGATCCTTGCGATAAAAATGTCTTGTTTTAGCTAGCTAAAGGCGAAAACGTAAAATAAAAGAATTTATCGTTCGTCTGCTGTGAGCTCTTTATGTGCCTTGTTTAATTGAATTGGAGCATTTGAATTAATAGGATTTCCTTTTGATATTGGTTTTGTGGCTGTTTTTGGACACATTTCATCAAAATTTTACGTGAGAGTTAAAATACCTGTTTAATTCTGTTATTATATGAACTTCTTCAGATGGTAAGTCGAATCTTTTTATCATCACAGAATCGGGGCATTCATTATGCTAAGGCTGATTACAGCACTTGTAACATAATCAGTCCTATCTCTCTCTACGAAAAATAGACACAATAAGTCTCTTCATATTAAGTGACAAGCAGTGCTATTCTGTAAAAATCTCACAGTGAATACTAAGGTGAAGTGAGCTATAATTCCAAGGGATTGCCTCCGTTGATAGCTCACTTCACCTATGTTATCACGGTGAGATTTTTACAGAATCGATAGGCAGTTCTTTAACTTTGACATCGCGTCGTACAATTTTTCTACAAGCTGTCATTTTGTTGCCTTTCGTTTCTAAGGTTGTCTAGCATTTAGCATTTAGATTACTAAAAGCTAATTTTATGTGAGAGTTAAAATATATCTCTATTAATATTTATACTGATTTTGTTATCTTTTGTTTTAAACACAGTACAGGCAACCCTCAATGCACATAAGTTTTAACATTCGTGTGGAATCTAAGAGAGTTTGCTTAGATTTCGAACGATTAAACTACAAGGCTTACAACTAGAACCATATTTTAAATAAGTAATTTAAACTACCGAAGCCGCTACAATACCGTTCACAATCAAACCTAAATACCAGGCTAGCCATAAGCAAAAAGGACACGGAAAGGACGCCGTAACAGTTGGTTATATACGTGTTGCGTCTCATCGGATTATGTAAATAGGAGTCTATAAGCGAAGGGTCGTTCCGTGCCCGTTGTTTTGGAAAACCCCCGCGTCCCTCTCCAGTTCCCTTCCCCTCCCATTCCCCCCTCGTACACCCCTCGACCTGTCCACTGTACTGGAAGTAAGCTCGACCGTCTATTCCACTGGTGTATACTTAGAACTCGACTAGTCTGTGTTGACGAGAAGAACGGTATAGTTTTCAGCATGAATGGAAAATTGATTGAGAGTTCAGCATGTTTCTATAAAGAAAATGTACGTTACTGTGTGCCAGAAAACTTTATCATTATTTTTATGATGGAACTAGCTGCGCCCTGCAGTTTAACCCGCATACGTTTCGACCCCGTGTGAATATCTGGATAAAAAGGATATTATGTCCTAATCCTGGTCATGGTCTAACCATGTGCCAAATTAGAATGTTTTCTCTTTATAAAATTTGTTTAATTAGGTAGTTCTTTCAATCTATAAGGAAAACCTCACTGTTTTCAAAGCTAAGCAGAATGCATGGGCTCTCATAAATAAATACTTATACTTCAAAATGTTTGCCACAATTTGGTCATTCGTTTTATCCATTTGGGCAATGCACTCACGGTAGGCACTTGGTTTTCGAATGATGCTGATATCGACTGTAGAACGCAAGGCAATAAAACAACTAACCAATACCATCTCCAGCTCATATTTTACAAGTTACCTAGATATCTCGACTAGTATTAACAAGCTAACATTGTTAGTGTTTATTTGCATATTGCGGGCGTAGAAACCTAAAGCTTATTAGTTATAGGCAAGCTTATTAATACATTGTGGGTTGAAGATGCTTCTAAATAATAACATTCACATGGGTTAAACTACGGTTGCTGCAGTGGGTTCATGGATGGGTGACCATTAATTATATATCGAGACATAATTACATATTTGACAGTCGTTACGGGTAGTACGAAGCTCAAAAATGTCTGACAACCAGTCTTACCAAGATAACAAGGTAAGGTGGTATCGTGTTATCGTACCAGTTGTACCCGTAACTGGGTTGTGGCGGTCAGGTAGTCAGATTCTCCCCGTAAAACACTGGTATTCAGCTGCATCCAGTTAGACTGGAAACCGACCCCAACATTGTTGGGAAAAGACTAGGCAGATGATGATTAATATATAAAAATTAGCTGTATAATACAAAAGTTCAATACCTACTTGACCAAAATGTATGAAACAGTTGATTTTTTTTCGTGATTTCAGAGTTGGTCTGGTAGCGAAAGTTGTTCAGTTTGATGGTCTAAAGCACCTATTATAGTTTGTAGAGTTGATTTTGAAACAACTTCAGGGTGTTCGGCAGAACGTTGAACACACGAAAATGGCAGATAGGTGGGATCGTCTGCTACCTACCCAGCCCAAAAAAAATTACCCAGGCCCCACAGTTTTTTTTTTTTATTACCGAAATTCGTGAGTTTTGAAACTTTATGTAGGATAGACGAAACTGGCAACTCTTTTTGTTTTGTTTTTGTCTCGACTATTGGTAGATTCATCTAAAATTATTGTTTGTTGCAAATAGTACCTAACTGGACAAAAAGTTATAAGCTATCAAACATTACAAAAAGGGATAAAACGTGATTTTGAGCTTTTCTTTGCATTTCATAAAAAAAAAAAACTGTGGATTTTAGTCATAATTAATTATAAACCTTTTCAAAAATAAAAAAAAACTATGGGGCCTAGGTATTTTTTTTTTGGGCTGGGCAGGTAGCAGACGACCCCACCTATCTGCCATTTTCGTGTATTCAACGTTCTGCCGAACACCCTGTATATATTCCAGGAAAAAGCTCTGAAAGCGATTTTTGCTCGCAGTAACCCAGTGAACCAGTAAAAGCTATTAGTGGTTAACTGAAATACTCTTTACACAGAACTAGACGAGCCCGCGGCTCCACTCGAGTGGAAAGTTTTTAATTTTCCGGGACGAAATATAGTTTGAGTGATTTTCAGTTTTAGAACTTATATTTTTTAAATACTATAAGCACACAAATGTACAGAGGCCGACTTATAGTCATAAGCATTCTCTACCAGTCAAGCTTTGAGTGATGCAGAGACAAAACTGTTTGTCTTTGCATCACCCAAAAGTTGACTGGTAATTTTCGTTATTGCACTTACCATCATCTGCCTAGCCTTTTCCCAACTGTATTTCCTTCATTTTTATATTCGATGTTCCATAATAAATGTCAGACGAACTGAAGGCCCGCTCGATTCAGCCTTTCAGCCGAATTGGGTATGAATCGAATATTAATGAAGAGCCGGAAATAAATAAACCAGACTTCGTTGTGATGCTATCTTTCTTTTCTAGGTCACTCGATGTGTGACAGTTTGACAAACAGCGGGACGAATTTTAAATTAAAGGAAGGTAATGTTACCAAGCGCTTCACTTTGTTAAATACTTAATTGCATCACCACAGTCACTGCTTTCAAAACGGTGAAGGAAAACATCTTGAGGAAACCTGCATGTCCTAGAACCAAAAACATTCGAAGACATGTGACATCCACAAACCCGCACTGGGCCCGCGTGGTAGATTTCAGTCGTGGTAGATTGTAGTCGCGGCGTCTAATGTGGTCGCGACTAGGAAAAAATAATCGATTATACAAAAAATCGATTTTTTTTTTCAATAAAAATCGATTTTTATGATCCATTTACTTACTTATTTCAAAAAAAATATATATTTTTTATTCACTCTCGATTGTTTTCACACAGCTTTTTAGTCAGGAGCGCGAAGCCGCAAAGTGCCGCGAAGCGAACCACTAACTATTTTAACTATAAGGATCATCAATACATCTCTGTAAGTTAGATTTTTAACTTTAGATACAAGAAAACTTGAATTTCGCGGACTACCACTACACTACTTAAACCAAGAAATTTCTTCCTGCGAAAGGAGAAATGAAAAAAAAAAACTTTTTTGTGTGAAATTTAAATTAAATGTTTATCTTGTTGATTTGATTAAAAAACTGAGCTGTGATAGAGTGATATTTCATGCGTTTAATTTAATCTATAAACAAATAAGGAAAAAATCGAATAAGTATTTTAATAAAATCGATTATTTTAATTTAAAAAATCAATTATTTTTTAATCGAATTTATTATTAGGCAACACAATCGATTTTTTATGTATACTGTCAGATCCTTAGTCGCGACCACATACGACGCGCTTCCAAGTTATGCGATCTTCTGCAGTGTTAACCACTGGGTAAATGCTGCGTCTAACAACCTTCTTGATCGCGTCTGACCATCTTGCCGGTGCTCATAAGGGTATTTAGTCTGACCGGCCTCTTTTTGGACAGAGGGACATAAGGCGAAAAGATGACGTCCTAGTACAGTCAACAGCAAAAGTAGATGATGAAAATCAGAAATTCAATACTAATTAATGAACGGAGTTCGTGTCAGAACTGTGTGGCGTCGAAGTAGTAAATGTTTGGTATAATTTACAATCACATAACGACACTTCAACGCCACAGAGTTTTGACGCGAACTCCGATCATTAGTATTGAATTTCTGATTTTCATCATCTACTTTTGCTGTTGACTGTACGCGCTAATCTCAACTAATTCGAATTGAAAAATTATTTTTGTGATGGATAGTCCATTTATCGAGGAAGGCTATAGGTTATACAAAACCACGCTGCGACCAGTAGGAGCGGAGCATCAATGAAAAATGTTGCAAAACCGGGTAAAATGATCTTATTCCTTTTGAGAGCTTCCGTTGCGTACGCTACCTAAGCGGTTAAAGTTACGCAAAAATCGTGTATGGAGGAATTTTTCCCCATTAATAGTTCTAAAAAAAAGTCCGTGATGGCATTATATGTCTATCTTTTAAGGTTGACTCACTAAACCTTTTTTATGGTAATCAAATTTATTCTAAAATAATGCATTATTTGCGAAGGTGTTTTTATAAACATGATATTAATTCTTATCCAAATAAATACTTTATTCATCACAAGTATTTAATTTAGAACAAAATTGCCGTTGACATCATTTGATTTCAGTGAATGTCTTAGGAGATATCACAGTTCTAAAATAATTCCGCAAGGCGGCCGGTCATGAGCGTATAAGTAATAATCTTAAGTAATACTCATAAAGTAATGGAATATTTATTTTAGTAAGTTTTTTCCTCAAATCCATGCGGGTGAAACCGCGGGGCACAGCTAGTGTTATTTAGTAAGGGCAAACCTGTTGCCATAGAAAAACCCAATAACAGTTCGGCAGACCCAGGAATTGAAACCAGAACCACATTCTCAGCAGTCGCGCTAACCAACACTACACCGAAAGAGGCAAACAAAATTACTTGCGATGCACAAAATAATAAAGAACAGATATAATAAAAACAATTATAATAAAAACTTCAGTTTAAATGCAGTTAGCTTACCAACCTGATAGAGAGGTTCAAACAATACATAGTTTAACAAACTTTATTAAGTTAACCTGTTGTGTTTCGAAGTAACTAATCACGGTTGGAACTCGAACCGATGATTGAACTAACAGTTAAATCGGATTTGGGCCACAATTGCCGTTTGCAGAGGAAAATGGCCGGACAATTGAGTTGATTGCGCGCTCTACCTGTATTTTGTGTTTAGTGTTTACAGAACTGTTTCTTGATGATAAAATTGGCCACTATAATACAGAAAGAGAGGGGCCCGTGGCTAAATAATAACAGCCGCACAGGTCGATCGATCAGGTTAAGCTACGCTTGCCGCGGTTGGTCTGTGGATGGGTGACCATCTTTACATACCGAGATCCCTCCGTGCCTCGGAAAGCACGTTAAGCCGTTGGTCCCGGCTGTCATTTGTGGATCTTTGACAGTCGTTACGGGTACAGTCTTACCAAGGGTATCGTAGTACCCAGTAACTGGGTTGTGGAGGTCAGATAGGTAGTCGCTCCATGTAAAACACTGGTATTCAGCTGCATCCGGTTAGACTGGAAGCCGACCCCAACATAGTTGGAAAAAGGCTAGGCAGATGATAATGAATGCAGAACGAGAATGAACTAAAGTTTGCAGTTTTATTCTTCACGAAGTATTGTCATAATTTGATTTCTTTTCCTCATCATCATCAGCCTACAGCAGTCCACTTCTGGACATAGGTATCTCTCGCACGCCATTCAGCTCAATTGTCGGTTCTCATCCAGCTGCTTCTAGCCACTCTGTGAAGGTCAGTGCTCCACCTAGCCTGAGATCGTCCAACCTTACGTTTGCCGATTCGCGGTCTTCGCTCAAGAACACGTCTACCCCAACGGTCATCGGTTCTCAGGTTATGCACCGACAACATACTTAATAAGTGGTAATAAATTTAGTAAGCTACATATTTGATAAACTTTAATTATTTTATTTTAATCCGATTCTTAATTTAACAGAATGACCTTCCCAAGCAAAGAAAAGAAAATTAACAGAATCCAAGTAATAAAACTTTACTGCTCCACTGTATACTTATATTGCAGAAATGTATATGCGACGTATTGTCCTCTTAGTTTAATAAGTGGTTAAGTAATTATTCTTCTTTATGTAGGTACACGAGACATCTTTTGACTTTAGGTGACCTTAATTCAGAATTTAAGTGAAAATGTTGAATTTTGGTAGACGAATCCAAAAGAAAATAATAAAAAAGGTAAAATCTTTTAGCTAGACCGCTTTTACTGATCTGGTTCTATATCTACCTACGCCTAACCTACACGTAAGAATGCCTGAGAAAATTATTGTGCGTGAAAGACACCTAAAAAGCTTAGTGAAATAAAAAATATATGAATGAGGTAGGGGTGAATCAGGACAAAACTTTAAAAGGGATATTAACATTGAAATAATATAGTTTGTTGCCAAAAAGGACTGACTCCTAATGGATTTACTGTATTATAATTAACGATTAAGTGTCCTTGTTGCCAGCAAACTATATTATTTCAACGTAAAAATCCATTGTAAAGTGTCATCCCGATTTACCTCGTTTTACGATACATTCTCAGCATGTAAATGTCAACGTACAACAAAAGGTTATTTTGATCATGTATAATATTATGAAAGTCTACCTTTTCCAGCCATTTTACACCTTGATTTTAAAATACACATTTCTATCTTTAGTAACCTTGTAATGTAAGACTGTACTCTCCTTTTCTCAGAATAGGCACCCATCTCATAACGTGGGCGTTACAAAAGGTCACTGGAAAATGGAAATCGAGATTGATATCAGTAAAGACGTCATGCTTTCAATAATGTGTGACTTCGAACATCATTCTTTGAGATCGTTCTGTTATACCTTGCTAATGATAGTGGAATGGCTGACCGCCATATAGACTTGCCTAGTCAGCATTTTACAACTTAGACGCGATTCTCATTCGGTTTGTAAGGCAGTTCAACTTGAAACTCGGTACGGGTCGGAGCTCCTAAAATCTTACTATGTCATATTTTTCTAAATGCCTTATAGGTACACTGTTTCCAGTTCGTCAATAATTGTTTTTTTTTAAAACAAGTTTCCGAAACCTCCTATAATAGTTCGATGCGGAGTAAATTTCTCACAAGTAGCAGTAAATGGACAATATCTCCAAAACAACCTATTTTCGAGCCTAAGTTATCTAGTATCACCCATTTCAAGGAATACACCAAATTACCAATCTTATATATTCCAATAACACTGCATCCTAATTGCGTAACACACTGCCAATCTTAATCATTTTGAAGGGCATTGCTAATCCATTGCTTCATATGTTCGAAAAATGTGCCTGCTCAACAATGTAAATAACGCAATGAATGTTGTTGAACTGTCAAAATGAATCCCATTGCAACTGATAGCGTGTCTACGCAATTACCGCGATGTACCTAAGCATCCACATAGCCCTAGTACATAAAAAAACAAATGATTAACACTTAGAACTAGCGGTTTCGTAAATGAAGGATGAAATCGTTACACGGTCCTAAAACCGCCCCGCCATTGCTCATGGCTATTCTAGGCACTCTATGCTGCACAGAATAGGCAGCAGTTATAATTTATTGCTAGCGATAGTAATACCCGCTAATAAAACAAAGCACGCTGTTGGAATTTCAACTTTCGGCGCTAAGGCGAGCGTTGAAAATCCAACAGCTCACTGTTATTTAGATGTTATTTAGTGTTAGTGAAAACTGGCATACTTACGTGCAGTATTTTAAAGCCTCTCTTTTTTACATTTTCAACTTAAGAAAAGTGCCAACAGTAGGTAGATCTATTCGGTTAAAATGTCATCGTGAAAACTTTTGGGGAAATGAGCTGTCATTGCACTGAATTTCACCTGATGCTAGGGATCGACAATATTAAAACATATTTACAAAAAAAAAACGACTTCCAAAAACTCCAGAAAGTCGATGTCGTTGGGTTCGCATTTTTATTGTTTGCCACCGACTTCCGAAATTAAAGTTATTTTTCAATTTGTACTTAGTGTCTTTTTTGGAAGTCGGTTGTTTTTTTTTTTTTTTGGAAAAAGTTTTTATTTTTATTTATTTATTTATTTAATACTTCAAGCACATACATGTACAGAGGCGGACTTAATGCCATAGGCATTTTCTACCAGTCAACCTTTGGGTGATGCAGAGACACAGTAGTAGGTGCAATAATTATTTTTCACGTTTAAGTTGTAGTACTTACCCCACTACTTGCTATGTAAATATCAGTGTTAGGAAGTTATTATAACATCATCAATATAAACTAACCCCCTCACTAATAAACGTATTATATCAGATGAATAGTTACACACCGATTTCTCTCTTTCAGTTATCAGTAATTTGACTTTCGAAAGACGAAGACAAAGCGTTGTGTAACTATACAGACGCTATACAACGTTTATTAGTATCTAAGGGGGTTAGTGATTAAAATAGTATTATTAAAGCTTACTCAAAAACTACTCAAACAAAGTAAATAAACATAAAATTTATATGGGACTACCCCTATCCCCTAATTTTTTTTTTTTAAATCGATTTACAATTGACAGAGATATCGCATGACAATGACATACATACAAAAAAATACAGTTCCTCCTCCTTTTTGAAGTCGGTTAATTATGTAAAGATACGGAACTTATAGCCACAATGGATCCCATGGCAATTCCACTAAGCCCCCACTGAAAAGTCATAGGAAAGCAAACGACGCAATTTCGTTTTTAAGTACTTGAATTTTTACCTGTAATTTTGGTTTAGAAACCAAACTACAATACCGATTTTGTTGAAATTTCTATCAATTGTGAGAATTTTACAAATCGCCTTCTAAGTAAATAACGGATTTCTGTGGAAACAAAGATAAAAAACGAATTGAGAATCTGCTCCTTTTTTTGAAGTCGGTTCATAACAGCCCAGTCACCTGGGGCCCAAGTCTGCTATTTTCATGAATTCGTCATTCCAACACGATCCCATTGTCATTTTGCTAAAAGTTCGTAATCTGCTAAATTCATAATGGTCGATCATTGGTCGGACAATGGTCTGGGAAAAACTATTATTTTACATGCTAGATTTCATTTTAATATATATTTTTACGTATTACGTATTAGTGTTTGCAATCTGAAGTAGTAATAATTCCGTAAATAGCAATAAACATTACATTTATTCATTTGTCATTATGTACGAGATTACCATTTTATGCCATTTCTTTCAATGGAGTATCAGTGGTTGACCATTGGAACGTCATAATGACGCTATTATATTAGTAGATTACCAAACTTGTCAAAATCAACAATTATGAAATCAATGATAGACCATTCTGACACTATTGTAACAGCAGACTTGAGGCCCTGAGTTTTCACTGGAATATTTTTACAGAATAGACCGGCCAGCGCAGGCAATTGCGTAACACATTATCAGTCGGAATCGGTTACATTTAGACAGTTCAACAACATCCATTGACGTTATTGAGCAGACTAATTTTTCGAACGTATGAAGCAATGGATTAGCAATTTGCTTCAAAATGATTCAGATTCTGATTGATATTGTGTTACGCAATTAGGGTGCTCGATTGTCGTGTGAGACAATCCTACTCAGTTAAAAATCTTTTTTTGCACCCATCTTTGTAACGCCTTCTCTCTCTCTCTAACTTTCACCGTTCCCAACAAACTAACGATATAGCTCTGAAACTAAGCTAAATTGCTCAAAGATAAGTTATTATTGCTCTCAGGTAAGCTATTACGAAGGCAAGGCACTAGGCATTTTAATTAGTGGCTGGCTCTTCGCGTTCGCCTGACGGAGGTGCAATATCGATCCGGGTCGTTGACCTCGTTGAGTACGCTCTTATAAGCCTTGGAAACGTAGGATGTCAAGGAGGAAAGAGTTTTATGGCAGAGGTTTTCTGCGATTTTGTGGGATGGTTACGCCTGTGTGACTTCAAAAGAGGCGGGGGAATATATTGAGGCAATTCATTTATTCATTTTGTGAACATAGGGTACAAATACAGATGTTATACAAAAGAAGAATCATCAAAATTCGCGTAGGAATGCCGGTGATGTAGTACATTTATGCATATAACTTCGTGCATACGAATAATTTATACCTAATATATTATATACTAAAAACTTTCTGAAACTATGTAGATCACAATAGATAATGAAAGAATTATCAAAATTGGTTCGTTAGTTTTTGAGAAAATCGCGGACATACAAACATACTTACATACATACATGACATACGGGTCGAATACAGAACCTCCTTTTTTGAAGTAGGCTAAAAATGTTGGTCCATGCTATGTCCCGCCAAAAGGCATACAAAATCCAAGGCGTTTTAGGTGTTTTTAAAAGGCTTCTTAATTCCGACTATCTAAATGTGACAGTCAGTAGTCTGGCCCTCAACTCATGGTAGGGTTAGGAACCGTGGGTTTTTAGCTGGTAAAAGCCCGACATAACCCCAGTTCTCCCCAGACGGACGGTATACCCACTTTCCGTTTTGTTGTTATGTAAAATATTTATAATTTATTTCCCTGGAGAACTGGGGTTATTTATAAATATTTATAACATTTTTTCCTGACCTTGTTTTCTGTGGGGAAATCCTCCACACTAATCCACAATCCACACAGGAGAAATGGGATTATAAATATTTTATTTTTAATAAGTTTATCATTGGTTTTCTTACACATATCTTTCCTAGACGTTTTTATTAGCTAGAGAGAGAAAATATTGGCTGGAGTAATTTAATTAATATCCAAACGTTTATTCACCTCTTTATCGCCCCTAATAAATTCACATGTGAATTTGGGGCGACAGACTGTCAAAACAGTCTTATAGATGGACAAGATATAATATGGAAGTGGGCTAACGACCAAGCTAAATCAGCAGTGATGTAGAACTCGGTGACTCGATTTTTCGATTGCCAAGTGACGCTAAATATGGGGAAATGGAGTAGTAGGGCGACGAGGAACGGAATATCTTTTTAATTGTGGGCTCTTTTGTGTGGATGCAGACAGCCCATCAGTAATGGTAGGATGAGTGGAAAGAAGAGTGTTTAATTATATACGATAATGGCCCCGATTCTGTTGTTCACAAACTAAACTAAATTTAAGTTCAGTGCATCTTTATCTTTCTATTTCAATATGAAAAGGACAAAAGATAAATATTAGTTTAGTCCCGTCAAATTAGATAATCCATTGACAAGTAGACGTGATTAAAAAATTGGCTACTAAAAATACGTCAATTTACGTCAGGCGCTGACTAATTTGACAGGACTAAATTATTATTTATCTTCTGTCCTTTTCATAATAAAATAAAAAGAAAAAGATGCACTGAACTTAAATTTAGTTTAGTTTGTGAACAACAGTATCGGGGCCAATATTATGCAAATTTTACTAGATGCTATTGCCGAACTTAATTTTGTTTATATCTTATTACTGGCTATGCTATTGCCCGCGAGTTCGTATGCGATTCAGGATGAAAATTAGCCTATGTCCTTCTCCAGGCCTCAGGCTACCTATCTGTCAAATTTCACCCAAATCCGTTCAGTCGTTTTAGAGTGAAAACGTAACACACTTTCTCATTTACAATATTACTAGTTATAGGTAGGTACTTAACTTAGTTTTTCATTTTAGATTATAATTAGGTAAGTTTACTATTGTAAAATTATATCAATAAGGCCAACAGCATAGCATTACACATGAATGAATCCAAGTTACACAAAGAACCACACGCTAAAGGATTTTTCCAGGAATCTGAGCATCAGCGACCATCCGTGAGCTAAGCACATCATACTGTCATGAACTCATGACTGACTCCTTCTGCGAAGCGTGGTATAGCCACACGACCACAAAAACCCAGATTGGTGCTAAACAAAATGGAAGCACCGTCACGATTACTTTTTCAGTACGATTTGAAAAAACATCGTGATTGCTTTAATAAAGATAAGTACCTATGTTAGTTTAATATGAATGTAGTGTACTTACACATGAACCTTCCAGAATACATTTTCTAAATGCTAGAGAGTAAAACCGCATCAAAATCCGTTGTGTAGTAAAAGAATAACGTGGTCACACAAACCGATATGTACGAACATCGAATAACGACTTTAATTTGTAAGTACAGATATAGATATTGCAACTTGGCCTAAGTAGTACTATATATTTGACATTAGGGCCTAAGAATCTCAAAAAACATGTTTTGATTTTGTTTAAAAACACCTACTACTGTTTTATTTTATTTTATGTATGACATTAATTTAATATCTTGCATTATTAAGCTTCTCATGCCATACTAAGGCCAAATAGAATATAAGACCAAATAATGTAACATGTGGAACCACCGATTGCATTTACTCTTTTTAAATGTGAATAAATGAATTTGAATTTGAACTTATGGCCCATATTCATGAGAACCTCACGAAGCGTCCAGCGACATTAACATTTTTGTCTAATCTTTCCAAATTTTGTTAGAGATCAGTATTCTTAGGTGTGGATAAACATCAACGGAAATTGCCGTATAGCTACGATGAGCATTAGACAATTATTTATAGCTACAAAATGTTATGGGAATTAGCAAAAACAAAAAGCGCCTCACTAAAATCGCATAGCCAACACGCCGTTTAATGATTTTTGGCTAACAAAATCGAACCTCTAGTGCCTAAAACACCTGAATAACCTGCCTATCGATACAGTAATAATCTCACCGTGATAACATAGGTGAAGTGAATCGAGAATCGAGGCAATTCCTAATATCAGGTGGAATGACAGCTCACTTCACCTTAGTTTTCACGGTGTCCATTTACCGATCTGTTTGTATAATATCTTTGAAAACGTGTGCTTTATATACATACCATCTATAAATACAGAGAGCGGCCATGTTGAAAAAACGTATGGGCATCCATCCGAATACACAATTTTCACCCCAGCAGCGCTGCAATCCAGTTTTTTATGGCCTCCTTCGACCCCCGAACACTGAATTAAATTGGGTGTAGTAGAAAGAAAGTTGCTAGCGCCAGGGCTCTTGTTAAAGTGGATGCTTTTGCTTTTATTTGCTCGTGCCCTTTTTGTTGACACTGCTCTTTAGCTCCAGTGCAGACGATTATGATGAATCAATATTTTGTTGGAGTTATTTTCTTTTTAGTAGCAAGAGCTACTATTATTTTATAAAAACAAGTGACTATAGTCGTAAAATAAAAAAAAATATAAAGAATATAAAAAATTAAAAAGATTTTCC
Organism: Globia sparganii; assembly: GCA_949316385.1. NCBI lineage: Eukaryota > Metazoa > Arthropoda > Insecta > Lepidoptera > Noctuidae > Globia > Globia sparganii. The sequence continues at coordinate 5,972,413 of OX438667.1, forward strand.
CGTACCGGGAATCGAACCCGAGCCTCCTGGGTGAAAGCCAGGTATCCTAGCCACTAGACCATACGGGATACTGACTAACAGATGAAAATTAACGTTCAATTCTCATATATGTCACGTTTCTTTTGTTTCTCGTGGTAACGATTATTTTGTAAAATGGCATTACCGAAATTCTTTTGTTTCAACACAAACCATCTTTATAATTTGTGGGAAGCTCATAAACTTAATCGTAACGTGCAAATACCCAATACTTCTATTCTATTGGACATTAACTGTGCAACTGGTTGTATCTGCCTAATTTTTAAAATAAATGTATTTCACTTTATTTTGTTATATTTGCAAAAGCTTTTCTAATCAGTTGTTAAAATAATAATAATGGGGTCTGCAACGACATCTAGGAATCTTTCTTAGAACTTCGTCGTAACGGAGCGCTCCTATTGAGAGAGATCAGAGTGAGAAGTGAGCGCAGATTTAAAATAGTCAGTGTGCAAAAAGTGTAACATAAGGATACTAGATGTCGCTAGCTATCAGTGCCAAATAGTTAGCTGGCGTAACCAACAGAGGGCGTTGCTCTCAAGCTCAGAATAAAATTCTGTGTTGAGACAACTGTATAAAATTGGGATCTATTAAATAATTAAATTTGTGTTGGTTAGGAAGTATTTCTTATCATTAAGTATTCGGGGATTTCATTGAAAAGCCTTTGTTATTGCAGTATTATGTGATATTGTTAGACTTACAATATAGACAAAGATTAAATAACAAGAAGTATTAATATAAACACATTTATATAAATATGAATATCTCTTTATTTTTAACAATAAACTCTAGACAGGAGGTATTTATCACTTAATTTTTATCTATTTACTAATTTGCCACGTACATACATAGGAATGGTAACATTGAATCTATTACAAATACTAGATAGAGGTGGGATTTCTTATAAGGAATACTGTAGATTCTAATTTACAATAAATATTAAGCGTTTTAAGACAGCATTCGTGATTAAATCTTACAAGTTGAAAGATAGTTAATGATATTTTAATACTGAAGGAATACTGACACCGAAATGGAATGAAAATCATGAAGTAGGTAGACACGACTAGTGATGACTAGAATAGTTTTAGGTTCATCGTCAGATAACGTAGAAATGTATCAAAATCAGTCAAATATATTCTTTGTCTTTCATAAATCTTTAGCTATAAGGTCGTGGTGGCAACTTTTTGTTCTGAATTTTACATATAGGTAGTCCAAAAATTATATTATCTGAAATAGCAATTTAAAAAAAAAATAAGTTATTGTTATTGAGAGATTTTTAATGAATTTGAATTACTTACTTTAATAGTAAAATTATGTATACCTAAGTTTTATAGAACTGTCTAATGGATATAATCAAATTCAACTATGACTGGATTAGAATCGTTACAAGCGAATAACAGACCATTATAGGTACTTATATAATCAATTTCAAAATACATCATTATTTTATCATGGATGTTATCATAAATCTCTGACTAGAAATATATCACGATAAGCGTTAATTTGAATAAAGTTGACTATAATCTACATATATGGATGATGTGTTTGTTCAATGGAGCCAGCCAGATGGTGATTGACCAAAGCTTATGAAGTTAACTACTGCATAGAGATGTGGTTATAGGTTAAAGTGGTTGTATTGTAGTCCACCTCAGTGCAGTATTCGGGTGGTTATGCTAAGGATTTAGTGGGCATCTCGTCGCCTCCTTCCGGGGCCGCCGGCGTAGTTGGCTGCTGCGAGTCCCATAAGGTGCTTGGCTTGAAGGGCGCCGGAGTATCCGCGGCTGAGACCGAGGTCAAGGGCTCGTTTCTCGCTGGAAAATGAGACGTAATGGTTAATGATGAGGTAGGTAGAAATTAAGCAAAACTAGAAGCAGTATTAATAGTTCGCGATTGGCGCATCACATTCATTCTATGGTACCTACCCAAGAAGTGGATTAATAGTGATTATTATGCTACCAAAGACTAGATAGATGCCACAAAACAACTAAGTAAATGACTATACTTAATTATATAACTGTGTCGATGTCGCCTAAAACATTTTGTACAACAGTTTCGACGAGGAACGTAAAAATGCTGACTTCAATGTACAGGTGGTCCGGGATGCTAATGTGAATGCCACGGGCCACCCCTTGAATGTTGTAAATTGTTTTGTGGGAAGCGCTTGAAATATTTGTATGTAGCCTTATACAAATGCTTGCAGCAAATGGCAGGCTATTTTTTTCAAAGCTCGATCGTCAGCCTCTTTGTCATTCAGTAGTATGTCATTCATGTACATTATTTGAATCTCGCTTTGTTTATTTATTACTGTTAATCGTTTTTAACTTTCATTGTAAACCAGTCTCCTTTGTTTGTTTTTAATTTTACATAAGGAAGAGAAGTAGGTATATAATTTATTTCATAGCACTAGGGTAAGCAACCCTAGGGGAAACTACAAAAAGATATGCGAAAAAGGATAAATTCTAATACAATAGATAGGTATTCATGTTATTTCACAACATGGATTCCAGATAATCTTATGTCTATAACAAGTAGGTACCGGGAGTTACCGACGTTCAAATGAGGGTATCTAGGGATTAAAGCCATAATTATTATGTTAGCTACTACGTGGTCTAGTAGGACAATAGTCTTGGTATGTTTATTGCTTTTGTTTGGCGAAAGTATTTTGAGAAATTTTAGTCGTGAAACATTATTCTATTAAATATTAAGGTCTATATTAAAACTGCAGTCTCATTAACTTTAGTAACATTGAATTTAGAATAATTTTCGAATTATTATTTACTCAGTGAAAGTAAATCTATAAAATATAAATGAATATGACAGAAATATAGAAGATTTCCTTAGTAATATGAGAAAACTGTACAACACCAGAGCTCCTCGCAATAATCCTTGATGTAATAAAACTAATACTTCGTATAATCAAACGATAAAGACACTGGCAGGTGCACCAGCTAATATAATAAAGCTAAAAGATTAACTTGTTGATTAACTAGATACTCAAGCATTAGGAATTTTTATAATACAAGCCAAACAGAATAACTTCATGCATTAAACACATTCCGTGATAATTACATTACAACTGAAAATAAAAATGCATTGAAAAAAGGAAGTTATGCACACTTATCTAAGCTAACCTAAGTACGACATACAGACGTACCTAGTAATGTCTTCTTTATAGCTGTAAAAAGATAAAAACAGATATTACACAAGTAGTAGATGATAAAAATGTAGGTGGTGATAAAGTTACCATAGTCAAAAAATTATACTGTACAGCTGAATTTTGTATATTTAAACCAAAAACCTGAACAGAATAAGTGATTATATGTGTTTCTGAAAGATTCGTCAGAAGCTTTTTTAATCTTTCAGAAAGTTCGTGGGTTTTAAATAGTATAAGTAGTAGTGCTAGTGAGTGTTGTATAGTTCAGTTCTATAATTCGAATAAAATAAATAGGTAAATGGAAAATATTGTATTTCACAATACATGTGGATGTTAAAATTTTGAAAGACACCAATTAAAAATCATGCAGAAAATTGAAATCGATAAAATATGTGACGGCTCTGAATGTAGAGTAATGAAGATTGATAATTTTCAAATCAACAAAATAGCTTCCATATGGACAATTTGATGTGAATTAACTTTTGAGACAATTTTGTGAAAATTAAGCCTTTAATTATAAACGTTACTTAAAGTTAAGAGACGTTTAAACGTCAAAAATGTATGCAGTCGCTAATTATTACTTCACTTCAAGCAACGTTAATAAATAAACCCATAAGTTTCGAAGAACTTTGAATTATTATTTCGTCATATATGTATTAACGATAGTGTATCTGCGTAGGTATCGAATTAATAGAGAGTACCTACATTCAACACTGATCTTATGCATTAGTCTTGTTCAAATCTTCCATTTTGAAACGTATTTCAATGAATGTAACGTGATGCTAGTGAGTCATAATGAAAATATTTTCGTCAACTTACTTTTCCATTTTGCGTTCCATCTGGATGAGGTTACCGAGGCGGTTCATCATATCCATGATCTCTTCGGGTTCGTATTGGCCTTCTTCGCGGAAGTAGTTGTTTGGACTGAAAACGGTAAAACATTTAACGTTAGTATTGGTAACTAAAGCAGTGGTTGTTCAGTGGTAACGGCCGCGACTTACGAGTTAGGTCGTAGGCTCGAACACAGACAGGCGCTTTACTTTGTGTAAATTATTAGCTTTGTAAAAAATTATATGTGTAAAATATTAAAGGGTCATCGTGAGGACTAGAACCAAAAATTCAAAGATACCTGGCATCGGTGGTGAATTACGGCTAACTCCCTCTCACAGAGAGGAGGCCTGTATCCCAGTAGTGGGAATATTATAGGTTCATATGCTTATTGAAAACTATAAAATTAGGCACAATTTGCTAAGAGTAAATTGTTTTACTTTAGAAACGTGAAAGGTTCTAAAAGATCAATTGGCTTTATCCATTATAAAATCATTAATTTATCATTAGTCATTCTGTCTAGTCGATAGGCTTATTCTGATTTTGCTAATAATATCTTAGTGTGGTCATTCTTGATCCTGAATAATGAATGTCGTCACTCCCTGTTCACTGAGTCTGTTAAGACCGGTTAGTAGGGACCGGTTAGTAGTAGTCAGTGCCCAGTTAATCTGTTTGTAATAAGTTTATCTGTTTTGCGTGAGGTTAGACAAAAGTAATTGTATTAAGGTTTTATGAAGGAGATTTCGAACTGTATATTATACCACTACCTGGGGTAAGCAGAGGCGGGAACGATGAGGAGTAGAGCGAAGAGCACGCAGCTCGCTAGCAGGCAGGTTGCACGCACCATCCTGGAACAAGAGAACATAAACTTGGTTAATGTTTAGAAAATAAAGTATGTTCTTACAACACTTGCGGATCACAAAAGGGAAAATAAATATTAATAACCCAATTTATTTGGAGTCGGTGCAACATTTCTAAAAATGTATGCAATACAAGTTCCTACAAAACAGGAAAACAAATTATTGAAAGATATCGACCCGGCTCTTGACAAGACAAATGTGTTGTGACATAGAAAGCGCGAAGAAAAAATGCCACAGAGGAAATCATCGCAGACGAAGCGAAACTTGCGATGAGATCTTAAGATCACAAAAGGGAAAAAGTACATGAAATACATGTAGGTACAGTACATATGAATAAACTGGAACTTAAAAGTTCAAATTATTGAAAAAGATCGACCCATCTCGTCTTAAGACTGTGTTTTGTTATAGAAATAGGTAAGAAAGGCCACATCGGAAAGGTTCAAAAATTACTTCTCCCTATAAGAGTTTTGGCCTTTGATAATAATACTTTGATATCATCATCATGATCATCATTCTCCTGCTCTTATCCCAATTTATTATATTTGGAGTCGATGCAACATGATTTTTTCCGCCATACTTCTCTTTTAGTCATCATCTCGGTAATCACTACCTTTCTAACCATATTATCATCACTCACAGTGGCTATCAGTGTATAGGTATCACTGAATACTCAGTAATTATTTTTATGTCAATCCAGTGATCGCAACATTTTCACATGTGAAATTGTTTTCGAACAAATGCAGTCTTTAGACTCAACATGTGATTGTCTACGAAACATATACGTTTCAATTTTTATGTCGTGGTTTGCTTCGAGTTTTATCCTCTTGCATAAAAAGGAAGTACCTACACAGAAAATTGTTTTGAACAAAAGACAATACATTGTTTTGATTATTATTTCCAACAGCCTATCTATCCTTAAAGTCGTGAAGGAAAACACAATAGCGTAAAACAACTAAAAAAGAAACCGACACGCAAACCTTTCAATAAGCTTGATGTCCAAAGAAAACGGAAACTCTTTGAACGAAATCAACGTCAATATTGACTAAAATTTTATTCACAGGAAACTGTAATATGATTATATAAAAAATTAATTTCAATTTTGTGGTAGTGTCAAAACCCGTCGCATTTCATCGAGTTAAAATGCTCTTGATAAGTGCAAACTGTTGAACTTGATAAAACAAAATGTCGTATCTATGTTACCACTTATAGGGAAAGTGGCAAATAACATTACATGCTCTTGTAGTTTTAACTTCAGAATTTTAATGAGTGTTAATCTACTAATAATCTATACTAAAGCTAAAGCTATAAAGCTGAAGAGTTGGTTATTTTTTTTGTTATATCGCACTAATCTCTGGAACTGACAATGGTAAGTATTTGAAAAAATCTTATTGCATTAGACAGCCCAATTTTTAAGGAAGGCTATAGGCTTCGCTAGGGCCCTTAAACAAAAAACAAAAAATAAAGTCTGAAAGAACGCTGCGCAAAACGCAGTAATCAGGCAGGCAATGTTATGCGACGCGGTGGGTCGAGAAAACAAGAAATTTCACGCGGGCGAAGTCGCGGGCAGAAGCTACTAAATTCATATTAATTATTATTTATAATTCTGTAGGTCACAAATTATATAATTCCAGCAGTAGAGACATCCTAGGGTTAACTACACAATAGGGTTGACACAAATGAAATGTATCTACAATTTGTTCCTTTTATAATGGAACAAAGCTTTTAATAAATTACTATAAGCCCCAAGTGTACCTACCGTTGAAACACAGCTTAATTATGATACAAGACGGGATTATCGTTATGATAATAATTATAGTTAAACTTGCACAAATCAGGACTATGGTGTTAATATTTGAGAAGATTACGTTTAATAAGTAAACATGTCGACATCTCGTGTCAATATAATCGATATATTAAATAATATATCGAACAACAAGTGCTTAAAAAATGTATCGTACTTTTATACCATTTCTTATCCTCGTTCCAACTCATTTCGCTTAACAACAAAACGCAATGCCTTATCAAAAGGTTTTACGAACTTTATTGTAGAAGCTTTTGCTTCCATTCAAGTTTAGCTACTTTATTAATCTGTATAAAAGGTTGCTGCGTTGCATTTAAGGGCTTCAAGTTCCACGTACATTTCCAAGTGGGGCTTACAATCGGATTGCAGTTGGTTGTCCCGCCGATTGGCCGCAAACGGCCCCGTTTAGCTCAGATACGCGGTAAGCGGCAAGTAACGCAGCTTATAGATGGATTAAATTGTTTGCCATTTCGCAAATGTACGCAGATATTTTGTAGATTTTGAAGTCTTTATATGCTACATACGGATTTTTTTCAGACACGTACAGAATATCAAATAGCACGTAATTTATACAGATATAGAAAATTGCCTTAGACAGCAATCAATCAATCAAAAACTTTTTTCGATGAAATATTATCTTCCACAATTCCATCATTTACTCGTAGTTCCGATAAAAAGTTAGACTACTAATATCCTCACATCTGCGCAATTTTTCATCGTTTTTTCATTGAAGAGCCTTGTCACTTTTTCGTTTGTCCCCCCCTTATTCATGTCTGACAAATTAGGTGCCAACATTATCATCATTCAAAATGATTCCACTAGTATGAAAAGCTAGTCCATTGTACTCGCTTCCCAACTTGAGGAGTATATTAGCATCTTCAATGAGCTTGCCGGATAATTGGCTTAGGCTTCTGAATAGTCTCGCTCGCTTACCGGTCTATTACGTTGGACATTATACAAACAGCTTTGACCGCATCTTATGTGGGGTTAATTTATGTTGATCACAAGCCTGCTGAGCTGCATCGAGAGATTATCAGGCTGTATCGAATTACACCGACAGCTAACATGTTGTAGCAAGATTTGTTGCAGACATAATCCTATCATTATCTTATGTCTATTGTCTGGTTAATGTGCCGGAAATAAGCATCAAAGTAGTACATACGGATGAAGATGAATTTACTGCTTTCACTGTTTATTGAATGGAATATTCTCGCATTTCGGCTATAAACTATAATAATAGTTTCACAAGGGATTTGTTGGATAGTCAAGCTCGTTTAGCTTTCGTGTTCAAATAATTGGATGCATAAGATAGTTGTAACATGGGTCGACTTACAAACATATGTGAATAACCAATACAAAATATTATTAAAGGAAAATTCTGAAAATTTGCGAGCCCGTTTGTTAGAATGGTTTAAGTAATACTGATTATTTTGAGTATGAAGTTTCATTTTTTATTGAGAAGGTATGATTTCGAAAAAGTACCTACTCACTCTGCTTGTTATAAACTGCAATGAGAAAGCCCTATATACATGTAAAGATTAACATACAAACCGCCTCTCACACGCTCGAACTTTTAATTAATTCAGCTCTTCATAAAAAGCTACGGTATACGATACACAGTTACAGACCCATACAGTTGACCCAGTTTCAGTTCCTTTTTCAATCTTTTTCCTTAAATGTTTTTATATTAATTGATTTATAAAAGTAAACACGTTGCTACATAAGTGCTTAATGATTGTTACGTAAGTAATTAGTGTACAATAAATTGTCACGTTTTTAAAAATTGGGTTTGAGGAAACTTTTTGTTTTAGAGAGGGTAATAATATTTTTGCAGTTTCGATTTTACTCATTTTAGGAGATTACATTGTGTGTAGGTAAGAATACGTTGTTGCCACAGGAGCGTGGGGATTAGTACAAGAACAGAGAGACCTATTTCCAATAGTGGTGGGATGATGATGATGAGATAAGTACTTATAGTAAAAGTGCGCAGTGCTGCACACCCCTACCCTATTTCAAGTTTAAGAAACATCAACTTTATTTCAATGAAAATTAATTTGATTTCAAAGTGACTAGCACTATTGAAAAAGTTATAAAAATGTTTGGAGTTGTAGCGTAAACTGAACTGTATTGTGTAGGAATTAAAGTTATATTTAATTAATTCATATTTGTTTACATTTTTTGGCAAATAAATCGCGAACGCAGATTACACAGTTTTCGAAAGATTTATTGAAATTTGGATAACGTTCATCGTACCTATAGAATCTAGATTTCCACTAAACAAAATGTACACTAGTAAACATCTCATTAGAGCTTTAACGGAATACAAAGAGGACATATCTATGCTTAGAACTTCAAACCTAATTCATGTATGCATTATTACCGAAACTAAAGCCACAATTTCTAAATTAGATCAACACTTGATTTGAATTCATTACCTTACCGCACACGAATTGCAAATTGACACACAAAGAGAGGATATAATAACATAAGTATGAAGTTATGTTTCTGGTGATGTAAATGAGGTACCACTTTTTAGTTGGAATAGCAGAAAAACATTGCAGGAACGATATGCTCATTTCATTCAAGTTGAAGGAGTAAAAGTTACGAAGGCTGAACCTGTTTTAAATTATTTACATGTTACAGAGGGTTTTGCGTGGATTGTGTTTGTAAACACACAAACCTGGCTAGAGAAAACCTATTGTAATCTTTCTAAGAGAAATTGTTTGAGTGATAACAATGTCGGATTAAAAACTATAGATATAAAAAAGAAAAAATCATTTTTGGACAGAAATGTTGTGTAGTGCAAAAGCAATAACAGAGTAGTTATTTATCATGATCATCATCATTTAGCCGAAAGGCATCTACTGCTGGACATAGGTCTCCCCCAAGCACCAACACTTCTGCCGGCTCTGTGCTTCTCGCATCCAGCAGATTCTTGCGGCGTTCACCAGGCCATCGGTCCATTTTGTGGGAGGCCTTCCAACGCTGCGTCTTCCAGTACGCGGCAGACATAGGGCGGCGGAGTAGATGTTCAATTCCGAAAATTTTAAAACAAAAAACAAATTCTAACTCACGTACCAAATCTAAAATACAGTAGCACCAACTAATTCAGAACTTAAACAAAGTACTGTAACGGCAATCTACCATCACCATTATCATTGCGGAGCCGATCAAGCGGAATGTTGACAAAGCTCTCCATATAGTAATTAGAGGACGTTTCGATTAGAACAAGGTGTTACGCGTTACAGATTTGGTCACTCGATGGAGTAGAGTAAACTTTCGAGATAATATTGAAAGTCCACATAGCTTTCCAAAGGACTTCATTCATACTTTGCGTAAATTTTGATCTGTTTGATACAGATAGTGCAATCCACTCTTCTTCCTAATCGTTAGCGGTTATCGCTAGTGAATTCCGCTAGTGTTTTAATTTTGTCGGTTTAATCAGCCACTAATAATAATTAGTGTATATAAAACTAAAACACTATCGTAATGTTGCTCACTTGTGCTGTAAGGTTTAGGAAAAAAGAGTGGGGGCGCGTCTTTGTGGATTGCACTATCTGTATCAAACAGATCAAAATTTACACAAAGTATGAATGAAGACCCGAGAAAATTGAATACTTGGTCTGGCTTCCCACGTCAGACTGGAATAGATTACTTTGGTAGAATATTCTAAGATAGGCTGGGATTGGATTTGCAGTGGTTGAATTGCGTTTTACGCCGTCCAATTAAAAAGGAACTAATAGGTACTACTATGAAGAAAGGAGATGTTTCAAAATGGGCCGTGTATATGTACAGTATCTCAAAAAAAAGAGAAAAGTCTGTAGAATTCGGGAAAAATACAGATAATTCAATTAAATGTGTACTGTTGTGGTAGTGAACTGATATTTATCAATTAATTTTATCGACTTTCAACATGGCGTAACACAGATTTAGTTACTCTGTGCTTAAAAACAGTGACAGTAAACCATAGATTGACCATTGATCGTAAAAAGAGAACTGTCAGTTGTCACAACAGTGTCACTGCAGTCACTTTCGTCTAGCGTCGAAATAAACAAAAACATGTCAAACGTCATTAATCAATCAAAATGACAGCTTACCGCCATGACGGAATGTTTTTTGTGTGTTGCAATTTCAAGTGTATTTTTTTCTGTTTACCAGAAAACCAAGCTATTTTAAAGCAATTGGACAGTTGAGAACTGCTTTAAATGAATTTCCCTATTTTCAAGTATAGTGTACAAGGACCTGGCCCAGGCTCCATACATTTTGGAACATCTCCTTTTAACGAACTACCAATTTTGTAATATAAATACGTGTCACGTTATTATTTAATTAATTACTGAAGACGTTCAAGTCGTTAAAATAATGGATCCAAAAATAGACATGGTTTAAATACAATAGACTAAGACAGCTGCTAAAGAAGATGGAGAAACATTTTAGCAAAATTATTTGGGTGCATTCCAAATCTGCTCATTGTTTTCAAGTTGCCATTTTAGCCTAGTTATTAAGAATGCAGTTTGGGATTACTTTTCTTGTAGATGGACAAGGGGTCAGTAGAAAACAGCTGCGAGGTTTTCATCTATATAGGTAATAAGTAGAGTGTTCAGTGGTGAAGCATACACTCAAAGTATGGGTCTTATGGCAAAATTAACCACGTCGAGCTTCACGATTATATTTAAAACTGGACTGGGACTTCTGAGTTTGTTTCAGTGTTTCTTTTCAGAGTAGTCGAATAGAAAACACCAACCTCATCTTGTTTTAAAAAACATTTTATTTTTGACGTGAGAAATAAATGTAGTTTATCAAGTAGCTTTTGGTCTGTTTTTTCGGTGTTTTGTTTTTGAATTGAGTGGATTTCCTGTCATTTGATAGTATGCATCACTCGCAAACTTCACCACATATTGGAGTAAACATTTAAAAAGGATTTAATTATCCAAGCCAAACAGTATTGCACGACAAAAATATTTTATAATGTCAATTATGGTTTGCCACACTCGCACCGTATTTTGCGATGTCATTTTAGGTGCCTAAATTACCTCACGTAACAATCTCATTTACATTAACTTAAATATCGCTTTCGTACGGCGTCATTTTTCCAGGTGTATAATTTATGAAATGTCTACTGAACATTATGTCTTTTATTTTTGAGCAGTAATACATAAATTTGCAAAAACAGCAGATTATGTTGTTGCTTTAAGAAATAAAATATATGACCTTCGAACAAAGATTTATTTCTAAAACTAAGAAGGCGCTAAGCCAGAACATAGAGAGTTTTTAATTATTTCACAGGTGAAAGCGCTGCCCAGTCCCCATTACAGATCTTATCTTTTTGTCCTTAACGAATTAACTATTATCGGGTTACCAACCCATGCGAAAAAGCTACCTTAAGCTGGAGAGTCTTAGAAGTAATTCAGAATTACGGACCCATTCGAATATATTCGGTACTGGAGCGTAACTCTCTTTGCATACCCACGATTGAACGTCAAAAATGCTTCAGTAAATTTTGATATAAAATGATAATATAATTTTAAACACTTTGTGAAAACTGGTGACGTAATAATAATATGCATGACTAAGTTTTGCGTCATGGTTTAATGTAATCTTGTAAAACTCAACAATTACATGATTTTGATAAAGGGAATCGCATGTCATAAAGAAAGAACCTGACAGTGGTAGAATTTAAACTGAATACTTTTCATAAGATCAAAAGGTTGTATTGCGAATTTCCGGGTTATTTTGTCAAGGGCAAATTGGACTTTTGTCGAATATTAGCAATATGGATGAAGTTGTGAAAGAAATTGCATTGCTTTCAGTAATAAGCAATGCAATTTATTTCACAGAAGTATCTGCAATAATAAGTCAATGCAATATCAGAATAAACTAATGACTATAATGAACATTTTTAGAATTAAAACTAAGCAAAAGAGATCGAATATGTAAAACTAAGTTAATTTCAACCTACATCCAGCCAGCAATGCAGTTGAAAATGGACTCAAATACAAAGGTGCAAACGAACCTGCGCGGGACAATGTACAGGAAGGGCTCATATCAACTAACGAGCGAAGAGTTTTTTGCTTCAGGCTAGTGGGACTCAACGAGGCTTTATACATAGAAACTGTAACAGTGGAACAGTATGCCACTAGTGAAGTGACTAGTGATTTTATAAGTTCAAATGCGGCTTAGGTACTATCAAAGATAGATAATGGTCTAGCAATGAAATTATTTTATTGTTTACGATTTATTGTGATTGAAAAATTACTGTGTGCTGAAACCAGAAACTATTTAAGAGATAAAAACATGAGTATAAACGAGCATACTACACAAATTAAAGTTTGTAATGTAAGGAGTTGAGTTTTAAATAATGGCCTACATATTTTTTTTATAAGGACTGGTCCTTAGCAGCTCTGAGCAGAGGGAGGTGGAAACCCAGTAGAGAGGCCTTTGCCTTTGCTTTGTGGGACAATAATGGCTTTAAAAAAACACAGAAAATTTAAAAAAACCATTGTCTGCACTCAGAAAAGATAAATAATTAAACCTGCGAAACTGCTTTCCGGTTAGTATTATCTCGTTCAAGAAAAGTGTCACTTTTCAAAGTCTATGAAACATACCTTTGTGGCAGCCAGTCGCTTTGTGGTCACTGGACTGTAATAATTTCCTCTAAATTATTTCTGTTGTCCCTGTATGTTTTAGTTTCTTAGAATATTGTGTGCTCACAAATAAACATGATTTTAGTGCGTTCAGCTGAGCTGGACTCCTTTAATAAAGATTGGTCCTTGGCAGATCTGGCCCAGCAGTGGGATAAACTCAAACTCTAAACTCAAAGCATTTATTTCAATTAAACCATTTACAGGCACTTTTGAATTGTCAAAATTAACTAGTCGGGCAGTTAGTCAGAAAGTTGAAGCTAGTTGCCCATTCCAAAACGTAGATCTCTGGGAGAAGAACGGGCGAGAAACTCCAAGGACACTCTTTTAAATCAAGATATTACAAAATCCTGAGTACATTATTCTTGTTGCTTCTATATGTGAGAACAATGTTATGAAGAAACAATTCAAAATAGGTAAGTATAAGATTGAAAAGAATTAATATTAATTGATAATAATAATAAGTGCGTTCAGGGTAAGAGGCTATTAAATTTATAGTGTTGTGGTTTTCCAGTTTAGAAAAGCTTATATTTATTCATTGTTAGGTTTAATTAAAATCCACTAAATCTACTGACGAAATATGGGTGTATTACAGGTACACTTCTGCCTTACCCTTCGGAGTAAGCACAAGTACAAGCGCACAGTACAAGCGTGATGTTATGTTGAATTAACTTAATTTAGTCTGCCTTCGTGATTTATTTGCCAAAAATGTAAACAAATATGAGCTTATGGAAAATTAACTTTAATTTCTACACAATAAATTTCAGTTTACGCTACAACTTCAAACATTTTTATAACATCATTTCACCAACGGACGACTGACATTGTCGTCTTCCAGTCCTTAGACGTCTCTCTGTCATCACTGCACCTTGCCAGGCGTCTCCCTTTGAGTTCCATAATATGCCTTTCGATATCAAATACCTTTATTAATTAATATATTAATTTCTTAGGTATAGGTAATTACCAATTTGTTAATCAAAATGAAAAAGCAATCCGATATTATATTCGAGTTTCGTAGCAAAAGTTAAGTCGGAACTTCATAATTTTGATTTATAGCAAAAGAGAAGTTGGCTGAAAATTTAACCCTTAGAGATGAACTTTTGAGTTTGTATTCAATAAGTTGGTGTGAAAGAGCGTGGCAATCTGAATAGATTCTGAAGAGATTAGATAGTAAGTAGAAGAGCCATTACGAAATTGTTTAATCAATGGGTTGCGTGTCATGTGAAGAATTTGGTCATGTATATTTTTGAAGTCTGGCAGTAAATAAAGTATTATTTATTAGTATTACTTATACAATAAGATAAATTGAATGTGGATAACTATATGAAAGGAAGACAGTAAAAAATAAGCATGGAATTCGGGAAAGATGATAATATGATAAAGGACGAAGAGAACACTGAGATAACAGCTGATGTTATATATAGTGAAAAAGACGTACTGCGCCTACCTCAAAAAAATAGGATAAGTGCAGCAGAATGATTATGACTTGCACATGTTGAGCGGATTACCTACATGTTACTGCAATACTTTTCCAAGAATTTGAATATATCAAGCGATAAGCCTTCAATTGCTTTAACACTTATAACGATTGGTATCACAACGATAGACGAGACAAAATTATTTGCGCTAAAAGTGGCAAACTACACAAATTACAACAAAATCTTCGGAACTCAGAGCAATAATCATAAACGGTTATTCATAAAATAGCCCACAACCCCGACCTTAAGCCATAAATTCTGGAATGACTGTTTTATTCCATTCCGGGAACGATTTGGATCCTTAATGAATCCTTTAATATTGTTGTTTATGATGCTTGAATTTGCGTGTTACAATGTAGAGCAAATAAATTTGTTTACTCGTACACACTTTTTAATTGTTTTTTTTTTTTATGAGTTCTGAGTTTTAATTTGAATGGGGTTATGTTTTTATGTATGGTCAAACTTTTAATTAGCTGCAGTAAAATGACAGCTTATGTGTTACCACTTTTTAACGAAATTTAAATAGTGATGTGATAAAAGAATCGATCCATTCAAATTGGCTGTCACGAAAACAGTTTTTGCTAAGTGCCTGAATAATATTTCTGAAGTTGTCTAGGTAAGATTCCTTGAAAGTATTAAAGTGTAAATAATAAGAGGAAATTGTTACATGACGGTCTTCAAACACGTCAATATCAATTTCCTGTGCCCTACAAGACAAAAGCATATATTAAAACATTTAGGTCGTGTACGAATAGCTTATCGGTAACTAATTGTGACATCAAAAATAGATTAATTAGATAATTCAGTAATCTAATCAGGGACTGGTATGTGCTTAGTAACTGTAACATAGTACTAAAGGTTACGAATATACATATTGATTTCTGAAAAGCATAACGAGATAGCGAATCACAATGATAAATGTTCGGATATCTTTTAGACGGATCTCGACAAATTGGGATCCCCCGCAACGGAATGTTTTGTGAGATTGAATAGTCGTTTGTATTAAAAAACATGTTACATTAAGTTACCCTTGACCTTATTTGAAAAAATATTGGTTTTGATAATACTGAAAAAGATTCAGAAGATTTTGCAAACTGGTACAGCACATAAATGTGCCAAATATTTGATTAATATGTCTTAAGTCGCGTATAGAAATATATTTGACGTAAGTTTTGATTTTTTCAATGTAGAACTTAATTATAAAATACATAATATTCACGAAATACATACCAGTGCTTTCTTACTTATGAAAAATTAACTAACTGTACAATCTGGACCCGTTTGAAATTCGATCGAAATTCGAATTTGAACTCCCCAACAGACACAACTTTACCAATAAGTACAGATTCAAAAAGTTCATATTCAAGTTTATATTTTTCATTAAATTCCTTGTCATGCTCGTCAGTGCAATGTGCACTATCTACATCTATAGCTGACATTGTTCTTCGGACAGCATTGTTCAGTCCGAGCCAGTCTTTATCAATGTTTTCATCTTGTGCTTCACTACAAATAACTTCTAAGACATTAACAAGAGTTGTGTGTGATTATGTGACTTTACATTTAAGTTTATAATATATATTTGAAATAATAAGTAGGTACCTAGGCAAGTGTATCCAAACTGTTAAATCAAAAGAAATGTCTTAGAAAATCCCCTTTTAACTGCCTGGCTAATCTCAAACATCAACACCTTAACCTAATTAGTTTCATTTCTCTTTGTTATCCTCTATTTGTGAATTGAAAATTAACGAAGGCATTTCAAATGAAAATAAAGTAACGAAAGGGATTAATAAAACTGCTGTACCTAGTTATTTTTTTACAAACACGTTATACGAAATGAGAGTGGCAATGACTATTGAGGTAACTGATAAAAGAGTATGTAAAGTTCTATCGATAAAGAAGAACATAATAAAGAACAAAGATTTCTAAAAGAAAACCAATGAAACTCGTTACTAAGACAAAAAATCACTAGCGTTTATTGAAACAGTATTCAAACATCTCCAACCAAAAGCACGTCTGAGCATTTTCGATAACTCCCCGATTTTCCGCCTCTGGAAAAATGCAATGTCCATAGTGTCAAATATTTAAATTGAAAGTTTGGTCACAATTGCAGCCTATAGAAGATTGGCCATTAAAAACTATATTGGATTTTGGCTCCATTTTAGCCAAAAAAAGGATTAATATTTTAAAAGTGTACGTGAGGTTTTAGAGTCGAATAACCCTATCTTTGAATATTCGGGTTAAAGGAGGCCTTTTTTATACCGAATTTATAATGCAAATTCTGCACTTTCCAATACGCACTGATACAAACATTACACCTAATGCTCTATTTATCCATGTAAGCCAAGAAGAGTAGTTTCTTAACAGACTACCGTAACAAAATTATTACTATATCAGACGTCTATATATCCAAAAGAAAAAAGAAACAATTACAACATGATGCGTCAATTTAGTAGGTTACTTGAAAAATAAGAGTAAAATTTATCTAGAAAACAATAATGAAACAAATGAAGATCTTAAACGAACCAGAATCTCAAAAACATTAACATCATCTAAAGACCCAACAGAAAATTCATTCCAAAAATATTTCGCTTGTTCTAGTATTGTAACAGAATAAGTGTGCAATAGTGGCCAATAACAAGCTGTCGCCTTGTGATGGATGAGTTCCGTACATATTTGTAATGTGTGACTGATTACATGACTTGAATTGCTCGGCTGTACCTACCCTAACAGTAATTCCACGGATTGATGTGTTGTCAAAAAGTTTTGTCGTGGTTATGGTATATTTAGCTTATAGTTTTAATTATTGCGCCGCTATAGTTAGTTCAAATAATGAACTGACAAGCCGATAAGGCCGCCCATTGTATGTTTTGTAATGTTAAATTTATTTTTTGTTATGTATATTCTGGTGTACGATATAAATATAAATAAATTACATAACATTATACAACTATTCTGTACCTACGTAATATACAACATTGCCTTGTCTGCCTTGATAATGAATGTTTACATAGAGCTAATGTTCCTTAAAAATATCCATAATATTAAATTAGGTTTCGTAATAATTCAAATTCCTCACATACAGCTTCCAAATTAACTTGATCAGTATAAACAGCCTTTCCATCAAAGCCAAGTTTTTTCAAGCGGTGTCATGTATTTTGCGACTAGAATAGTTAATTTTTGGTCGACCATTAATGGGGACAAATGCGAGGCACGTTCCTGCGTTGTTGACAGACAGACTTAGCGGCCGCGGGTAATTAGCCGCGGCCGCTAATTCCGCCAGTCTGACTGTGTGTCTACCAGCATATAATGACAATAGAAAGTAAAAGAAATAAGCCGATTCTTCGAGCATTTCTTTCACTTTGTTGAAATGATAATCCGAAAAATGCTAAAGCGAGGAATTTGTGGTAAGAATAATAATTATTCTCTTACCACAAATTCCTCGCTTTAGCTTTGTAAGAAGATTTGGATTGAGGCTTGATGGAGACGATATTGATCGAACTTCATGAGCATTGTTGAGCTGAAACCTAGTACCAAAAATGATAGATGAATTTGAATGAATTATATGAATTCTTGATTGACAAAATAAAATTGTCCAATAAAAAGGAATTGTAACATCGCACCGCAAAAATAGACGAAATTCGTTTGTATCATACTCTTTTCAATTCCTTACAATTTCGTGTATTTAAAGTTGCTATAAAATCCAACGCTCTGTTGGTTTCCTTATAATCGTTAAAGAAAAGTATTTGACCGCCTTTTTATTCAAAAACATTTCTTCTTTTTTCATTCTCATTTTTTTCGTTGGACGACAAGTTACTTTTGTGAGTGTTCAAAATTTTCTAAGATGTTAAATTGCTTTTGGGGTCCGCTTTGTGGATTATTAATTAATCAAATATAAAGACAAACATTCAAATAAGAATATTGTAATAGTAGGTATGAGGCATAATGCCAATAAGACAGATGCAAGAGGCATGGGTTTTATCTTTCAAAGAACCTATAAACCTTTATACACTTTTAATTGAGATATATTTTTTACTCACCCGTACAGAAACCAGCAGATCAAGCTACTACAATCTATCAAACTTCTTTAATAGATTTTCAACTTTATCTTGATGTGCTGGCATCTGTACCTACATATGTCAACTCGCGTATTCTTCTCATAGACTAGAGAACTCTGTAGTTTCTCTCTAACCCCCAACGAACGAAGCAAAAGGAGTATGTAAGAATCGTTTCTATAGCGATTCTTTTGCTTCTTTCACGTTCATACATTGGTCATACTGCACCTTTCTGTTCTGAGGAACATTACCGATAAGGACATCATAATATGCCCTTCTAAGATTTTTTAAAAATATTTTACTAAAGAACAATCAGTAATTCAAAGTTTAAAGATCGAAAAAACCGTGGTAGTTATTCCGAAATGTCATTTCAAGATCAAACTTCATCCTCATTCACAATGTTGTTCCCGGTGGTACACAATAGAGTACAAAGGGAGTAGATAGACCTGTCCTTAACAACTATTTATTGTTTTGTACTCGTAAACGGACAACCGAAATTAAACACCGAAATTGGCTTGTTCTTGTGTAGGTGAGGGCTTTAGATTAAATGGCCTTTATAGGCCTTTTTTTTTATTTGAGATGCACTGATAAAAATAATTTGTTACTACAACACATTAAAGTGATTTCATGAAGATTTATTGGCTACAGTAAGAAGAAATTTTTGTAAAATAATAAAAGACAAAACAGTAACGTTTAATGATGGAATATACCATTTATTGAACAAAAAAAAAAGTTAAAGTTTACTGTCATGACAGTAACATTTTGCCTGAAGCTTTAACTGTTTTCGGATCAGTAAAAAATACTGTTTTGAACGTTAGGCTGATATGGAACTGTTTAAAGCAGTTCAGATCAATGTTTTTTCATTTTTATTTACTGTTTATTTCTTTCAGTGCAAATTCAAATTGAACATTAATTGATTTCGCTATATTGCCATTAGGCAGGACCGCTATTATTGTTGTAAAAACTGCCACATCAGGTACAAGTGTCTGATGCTAGTGGTAGTTTCGACCTTCAACATTTGGACTGGTACAAAAAGCGTATTTTCTATATTCTTACAAAAAATATAGCTAAAGTATTTCTACTGCCTGCAGTGGAGAAAATATAATAATTAAATTGTGTCTCTTAAATAACAAACTAAGTATTCTGTACAAGAAAGAAACATAATTATTATTATCTAAATTATGGACTATAATCTGTTGTGAGTAGTCGGCCCAAAGTTTCCGAAATTGGCACTAAATTAAATTTAGCCAAGTTATCCATATAACCGACAAGTTGGAAGGCGCCTGCGATCCCTCGTTATTTAATAAACCATATTACTTGCACGATTTAGTCACACTTGCCAGCTTACTAATTTCCCTAATATTGTAAGTTATTATAAGTTAACCACTGTGTGGGCTTAGTTGATGAATACGCCCACACTATTAAAACATCTGAACGCCAATTCCCGTAATTAAAAACGTTCAAAATTTAGTCAAAATCTCATCTCAGCAACATTCAATGTCAAATGTAAAATGTATGGAATTTAGTGGTAATTTTGACAGGTTAAGACTGAAATTAGCATGCGAACGTTACGTGTATTGCCCCCCTTTTTAATTGCTAATCTTATATCCTAGTATTTATTGTCATTATTTAAATTAAAATCTGCTTCAATATTGTCACCCATAATTATGTTAAAATTTGTTTTATCTATAGTGGATTTTAAAATTATTATATACGTAGGCACTCTGGATTCCAAAATTAAGCAGGAAGAATGTTCATGGATAGACGAGAATATCTTCAAAGACTTTGTAGCACATTTCCATGCACCTAGTCCATGAAATCTCAAAGGTCCTAGTTTACTCGAAACACGAACTTCAAAAGGTTTCAGTAATTCAGTTACAGTTCCTGAAATGGAGTAAGTTCGGAAACAGTTCCCAATGAAATTAACTTACGTCCGAATGCAGTTAAAAGAACGAAGAAAAGAGAAAACAAGTTGGTAATAGAGTTAACGTATGGACAAAATGGATAATTGAATTCTAGTTTCACATGGTATTTGGTCATTTTATCAATGAAATACTTTAAAAAAAGTATTTTCTTTATAGAAACCTGACAACCTATTTGTACATTTTATGGTGGGTAGTTCGGTAGGAACCTACTTTATAGTAGTTTTTTTACTTTATATATTTTTTTTGTACAGTACTTGAATGACCTAAATATTTTTTTTTTTACCTTTGTCAAAGCTATACAAACAAACTTCCACAGACGTTGTACTTGTTTACAATAATTGACCCAATTAAATCTTTGATTTCTTAGCAAATTATATTTATGTAAAAGTTATTTTATGAGAAGAGAACCGTTTTTTTATTAAAAAGGCGAAATTGAAGAGATTTTTTTTATCGATGAACTATTAGGTAAATATTTATAACATTTGGATGTAGGGGTCCGTGGCTAAATAGTAACAACCGCACAGGTAGATCGATCAGGTTAAGCTACGCTTGCCGCGGTTGGTCGGTGGATGGGTTACCATCTGTACATAACAAGACCCCTCCGTGCCCGGAAAGCACGTTAAGCCGTTGGTCCCGGCTGTCATTCGTGGATCTTTGATAGTCGTTACGGGTAGTCAGAAACCCGAAAGTCTGACAACGAGTCTTACCAAGGGTTATCGTATTACCGAGTAACTGGGTTGTGGAGATCAGATAGGCAGTCGCTCCATGTAAAATACTGGTACCTACTCAGCTGCATCCGGTTAGACTGGAAGCCGACCCCAACATAGTTGGAAAAAGGCTAGGCAGATGATGATATATGTTGGTTTATGAAAGTATGTAAGTATGCTTATTTGCAAGTCTCGCCACTGTTAAACTTTTCAAGACTTCTTTGAGCCAACATAATGAGGTTTGCATATGAAATGAATACAAGCATAATGCGATTAGAAACTTTAAATATATTCAACAATGCAAATTGAGCGGAGACTTAAAATCTCATGAAAATGATAATGTTATAGTTATGTTAGGTATTCAAATTATCTTATGAATGCATTTCATGCCAGCTTGTGGAGACACCCTTTTCCGTAAGTGTTGCAGGTAATATTTTATGCAGTGCAAAAAATGTGACAGTTTCTTATACCCAGATTTAAGTAACTTTACCAGCCTTATCTGTTTGTACAAACATGATACAAATTTAACTATTTCATGTGGTAGAATATAACACAAAAGCATAGCGCCAGGTCGAAAGGAATAGCTGTCGTTGCTTCCATTCCATACTAAAGGACCATAACTCCAAACGTTAACGTTTGCGTTAAATAGGAACGCGTCGGTCGCAATAACTTTCAGAAAACGCAGTAACAACAAAATGTGGTGTTGTGACTCAAAATCGGCTTAGCTTAAATATTTTTAGTCTATTTGATGTTTGAGAAATATTTTAGTCAAGTCTTATGAGCCTACACTACCTCAGCTGAAATTCACTCTTTATCTCGCTCGCACGATACTGTTCGCGGACAGAGTGAGAGTGAGACAGAGTGCGGTGCTAGGCGGCAGGCAGCCCCAATAGTTTAGGTATTTGCTTTTTACGGTAAAAATAATGGTAATTTAAAAAAATAATTAAGATAAGACCTGCTTTATAGTTAGTTCGGTTAGTATACAAAGTTTCATGATCTAATTTGAAGTATTTTTTGAATACCAGCGGTTTATTGTTCGGTTTGGAGGTAATTTTGGATTTTTTTCTATCGAGAAAATTTTATGATGTCGTGTTTTCGTCTAACATAAGACCTAACATTAATCCTCAAATTCATCATATATTTATTTCAAAATTAATGCTACAGTATCTTCGACATAACGGAGGATCATGCTAAGCCATTTGAGGTAGTATAGGCCCTTAAGTAACACAGTAACACTGAAGTATATACCAGCTTCTATAATAATTGCTTTGATTTATCTCAATATTCCTGACTAGCTTCTGCCCGCGACTTCGTCCGCGTGAAATTTTTGGTTTTCCTGACCTACCATCTCATCGCATCGCTTGCACGCACTGTTACTTAGTTTTTCTTAGCGTTCTTTCCGAATTTTTATATTTTTTCTCGGCTCCTAAATTTCCTTGCGTGATGTTAAATAGCCTTTAGCATTGCCTTCCTCAAGAATTTGGCTATCAAATATAATTTTTCGAATAATTAATTTAAAAAAAACATTAATTCCAGAGATTCAAACAAACTCTTCAGCTTTGTTATTAGTCATCATCATCGTCATCATCTGCCTAGCCTTTTCCCAACTATGTTGGGGTCGGCTTCCAGTCTAACCAGATGCAGCTGAATACCAGTATTTTATATGGAGCAACTGCCTATCTGACCTCCACAACTCAGTAACTGGGTAATACGATACTGTTAAGACTGGTTGTCAGACTTTCGGGCTTCTGACTACCCGTAACGACTGTCAAAAATCCACAAATGACAGCCGGTACCAACGGCTTAACGTGCTTTCCAAGGCACAGAGGGGCTCGGTATGTAAAGATGGTCACCCATCAACAGACCAACCGTGGCAAGCGTAGCTTAACCTGATCGATCGACCTGTGCGGATTTTTATAATTTAACTACGAACCCCTTCCTCTTTGTTAGTAGTATACCTATATAGAAATAAATATAAAGGTAAATATAATATGTTTCTGTTAAAAGTAAGTAATGAAAAAGTGACACATATAAAATACCTAGGTATAATCGTTGATCAGTAGTTATCTTGGCATACTCATACAGATTTGGTCATGGCCCATACGAGAAAACTTATCTGGATATTTAAGAACCTAAGACATGTGACAACCAAAAAAATTGTTAACGGAAATCTATGTCGCTCTGGCTCAATCAATTCTTACCTACTGCATACCCGTGTGGGGCGGTGCGACAAAAATGAAGTTTCTTGAGCTAGAGCGAGCACAGAGATCTCTTATCAAGGTCATGTATACTAAACCGTACAGATTCTCAACCAATGAGCTATATTCCCTTAGCGGAATTCTCACAGTCAGAAAATTATACATACTCCATGCTGTCTTAAAATTACACAAAGTCTTGCCTTATGACCCTCACTCTCAGGAAAGAAGACGAAAATACCGAGTTGCACCTGTAGAATTCGTTAAAACTAAATATGCTAAAAGACACTTTGAATATTTGCTCCTAAATTACAACCTTAAATTGAAAATAAGGCAGGCCACAAGACCAAGCAGTCTTACCTGTCTAGATAATTTTGCTGTTGATGCGAACCTAAAATGCACTAGTGTTATTATTGATTTTGCGATATCGGATCACTCAGCTCAAATCCTCAAAATTCGAGTTAGTAGAATTTGCAAATTAAAGTACTGGCGCACTCAAAAAAGGGATTATTCTAAAGAGAATTTGGTTAAGTTTAAAAATTATTTGCAGAGTTTGTCGTTTTCAAATGTATACGGTGAGAGTAACCCTAATGATGCATATAACAAATTTATAGAAATCTTTCAACTCCTTTATGATCAGTGTTTTCCAATTGAGTGGGTTAGAATTCAAGCAGAACACAAAATTAAATGGGTTTCTAAAGGTATTAAACTTTGTAGCAGGAAGCAAAGAAGCCTATTATGGAAATGCAGATTGAATCCATCAAGCGTAAATAAAAATAAATTTAAGTCATACTCACAAAGGTTTAAAAAAGTCATTAGACTCACTCAAAGGGCACAAAATAACAACTTTATAAATAATGCTCATAATAAATCAAAGGCTTCATGGCAAATAATTAACAATAATAACTATATAAAAGAACCTGTATCAAAGATTACTAACCAAAATAAGACAATTGACGATCCTAAAGAGATAGCAACATCATTTAACGACTTTTTTATTGACCAAGTACAAAGTGTAAGTAACAAAACAAACGTTAGAACTATTGACCTGAATTACAACTCGAATTCAATGTTTATGGCCCCAACTGTCTCAAACGACTTAGTAAGGGTGATCAAAAGCCTGAAAAATACACAAAGTCATGGTTATGACGGTATAACTACCAAGGTTGTGAAGTTTGTCAGTGATATTATAGCTGCGCCTTTAAGTCACATAGTGAACAATTGTATTGCTTCTGGTATTTTCCCTAATAGCCTGAAAACAGTTGTTATTAAACCAATACATAAAAAAAATAGCAAAGAAGATATGTCCAACTATAGACCAGTAGCATTGATCCCTATATTCTCCAAGATACTTGAAAAGATTATTTATGAAGCACTTGACAATCATTTGACTAAATATAATATATTGTGTAAAGAACAAATGGGCTTTAGAAAAAACAAAAATATTAATATGGCAATCTATAATCTTCTATTTCCCGTTATGAATAATGTTGACAAGAAAGTCCCGGTATGTGCCATATTAACTGATATGACTAAGGCGTTCGATTACGTTAGCCATGACGTCCTTTTATGTAAACTACACCGCTATGGCATTAGGGGTAATGTCCTGGACCTTATAACCTCTTACCTCAGTGGTCGAAAGCAAGTAACAGAAATATCGAGAATATCTCTTGAAACGAAACGCGAGCTTAAATATGCATCAGACGGTATAGTAGTCAAATATGGTGTTCCACAGGGTAGCGTTCTTGGGCCACCTCTATTTTTGCTCTATATCCATGATTTGCCGCGTCAAATGCAACATCCTATGGTGCTATTTGCGGATGATAGTACTGTGATAGTAAAATGTAATGACATTAAAGATTATGAAGATGATATCAATACAGCATTGGAAAACATTATTGACTGGCTTGACATAAATAACTTAGTCATCAATCTAAAAAAAACAAAAATTATGCATTTTTACCAAAGGACTTGCCCTCTTAATGTTAACATTGGTAATAATGGACAAAATGTTGAAACAACAAATATTGCTAAATTCCTGGGTATCTTAATTGACAGCAATCTTACTTGGAAACCTCATGCTGAAGACGTTTGTTGTAAACTTAGCAAGTCAGCCTATGTGCTGCATAATCTATCGCATAAAGTAAGCAATAATATACTCGTAGTAGCTTACCACGGTCTAGTGGCGCCAATTTTAAGATTCGGAGTAATATTTTGGGGCAATTGCAGTGAGAGGGAGCAGATTTTTAGAGCCCAAAAACGTTGCATAAGATCTATGTTAAATCTGAAAACTACAGACAGCTGTGTACCTGTGTTTAAGTCGTTGAAAGTACTGACCTTCCCATCACTGTACATTTTAGAGGTCGCAATTTTTGTTAAAACTAATTTAGATTTATTTCCATCACTAGCCGATATTAGAATGCGGTCAGGTCCAGTGAGACTACAATATAAAAACTTATTACATACAGGCAATTACAGAACAGCACTACTAAGGAAAAATATTATGTCGATGGGACCTATCATATACAATAAAATTCCGCACAGTTTCAAAGAACACCCTATTCGAACATTTAAATCTAAGCTTACTGCATTATTATTGGATAAATGTTATTATTGTATCAATGACTTTTTAAATGATAAAAAAATTTGACAATAAAATTTGTAAATGACATTAAGTTTGTAAAATAATATTGTACTTATTATAATTCCAATGAAATTCATTTTATTGACAAGATTAATTTATGTGCAATTGACTATGTGTTGATTATTATTACTTTATTATTATTTCCTTCTTTTTATGTCTGTTTGTGTTAATTAGAATGACATGTTAGTTGTTAATTTATAATAATATTGTATGCAATATATTAGTTTCTAAGAATTTGCATGCCGTAAGGTAGAATGTAGCGGTAACCCTCAGCTATTTGTATCATCTTAAACTTGTACCTACATTGATGGCAAATAAATAAAAATCTGAATCTGAATCTGACAATTCAATACAAATTCCGCTGCCCTATATAATAAAGTTAATAAAATAATCAACATCTATCCCATGACTACTAAAGACTGCAAAAAGGCAATAGTTCAATAGCTAAAACTAAAGACCTATGATGACATTGAATTGTTGCTACAACCATCATCAATGTGAGTTTCAAAAGATGCACGCACGTATGCACCCTCTCTTTCACACACACACACACACCCTCACACACTATTTTAGGTTAGGTATATCGTAATTTTTATTATTATTATTTTAGTTTTTAATTTTAATTTTACCTGTTACAGTTCAAGTCTTATCTTGTTTAATTTTTTTTTTATCTTCTTATTTAAAGTCTATTATCTTTTGGTACACCACTTTTACCATTTTATAATTTGTCATTGAAGAGCGGGGCCTCCTAGCACAGGCATATCTTTACTTAAAAGGAGGTCCCTATGTAAGATTTACTGTAAAAGTTGTACAAGTTACTGCAATAAACTTTTTGTATTTTGTATTTTTGTAGTAATAAGATTGTTAAGTTGTTAACACGTACCTACTATAATTTGGCACAGTCCGCAGTTGTTTGATCTCAATAATTTTTAAGTAACCTCATAGCTGAACACTGTCTCTTAAGATACAGGTTATCCTAGTTTGAGAGGCAGGGCTCACAATATCTGTATACAAACTAGTGCAGCGTTAATTAGCTTCATGTTAAACAGTGTATACTAATGTACATTTCTTGTGACAATAAATTATTTTATTATTATTATTATAATATGTAAATAATAAAACTGAAATGAAGCAAAAGGAGTATGTCAAGATCGTGGCGTTCTGTTTTGGAAAGCGATGTTTGGGGGTTTACAAAGCAACAAGAAGAAGCGCGTCCAGAAGATGCCTGTTCACTCTTGCTGTCCTCATGGGAAAAGTTTCCATATATAAGGAAGCATCACCATTGTACCTATTTTTTTGTTCTGTTTTTTTCTTGTCTGTTTATATATGTGTGTACATAAATGGTATGCCTACATACTTACATACATGAACTTTTCCCATGAACGTTATTTAAGAAAACACATTAGTAAATAGTAACAATGTGTTGTCTATGTGTGACCTCGTTCGAAGCTAATGTTCAGGTTAATTTTGATATTTAGTGGGTGGACTTACCTCCACGCACATTGTCTTTGATATCCACCATCCCTGTTTGTTGAGAAATATTCAGTGAAGATATTTAATGTAAACATAAATGGTTTCTACCTCCTTGTATTTTCTTAACGTCCTTCCTTGATGGATAATTCGATATTTTTGTTATTTTCTAATATTTTGCTGTTCAAATTCAAACTAACTAAAATAGTAGATTGTATAACTAGTGAATAAAATGGCTCGTTAATGCCCGAGTTATACACTCTGCTTTTCACTTCGGTTGCAAGAAAATGAAACAAGCATAAAGTGCATAACAGTATTTTCACTATTCAAAAATGTTGCAAATTTGAAAAAGAGAACAGCCCCGCCACGAAACTTTTTAATTTTCAACATTTGCGTCATTCGATTTGGGTACTTCATACTGCCAAGTCATAAAAATGATTCTTAAATAATAAATGATAACTATTTACTTACCGACTTTTTATCTGTTTTTATTAAATTAATGATAGAAGACATGGAAGTGACATAAATTAAAGCAAATTAAACAAAATAACGACTTTAATCTGCGAAGTTTTATTGTGCGTGGGCTGTTGGGCCTAATTATCTCAGTCTTAGAAAAAAAAAAAACTTTACGCACTAGAGCATAAAAAGAGACTTTATGTCGCCTATACACAACATAAAGACGAAGTTTTAGAGCATGAGAAGTGAAAAATAATATATTTATTTGTTTTAAGATGTAAAATAAATATTTATTGAAATCTACTGAATATTAATAACCACTCAGTATTTATTGAAAAACAATAAATCTGAATGAAACCATCATTGATTCCTAAATAATATTCAAAATGTAGGTATTAAAAAAAAAATTAATTGGAAATTAATTTGGATATTGGTTAGAGAGGGGCCCGTGGCTAAATAATAACAGCTGCACAGGTCGATCGATCAGGTTAAGCTACGCTTGCCGTGGTTGGTCTGTGGATATGTGACCATCTTACATACCGAGACCCCTTCGTGCCTCGGAAAGTACTTCGTGGATCTTTGACAGTCGTTACGGGTAGTCAGAAACCCGAAAGTCTGACAACCAGTCTTACCAAGGGGTATCGTATTACCCAGTAACTGGGTTGTGGAGGTCAGATAGGCAGTCGCTCCATGTAAATACTGGTATTCAGCTGCATCCGGTTAGACTGGAAGCCGACCCCAACATAGCTGGGAAAAGGCTAGGCAGATGATGATCGGTTAGACAACAGACGAAGAAGAAAGGAAGAAGAAGAAGTGTGTGTCTAGAAGCTGGAATTACTTTTTGAATAATTCTAATAAATGGAAATTTAGAGGTATTTTGTGACACTAAGGAGAAAGTTGAATAAGGAAGAGTTAGTTATCAAAAATATCAGTGCCATACAGTTTAGGGTGATATCAAATGAGCTAAGAAACTTACCATACGAGTGCCGGTATAACATATAATCCCCCCTTTATTTATGTGTAAAGTATTGTGTATATATTTTGTTGAAGATCCTTAATATATATTTTTTTAATCATAAAACCTGTTAGAAATACCATTTATTATGATTTTAGTATTCACACTCATGAAAATCACAGAGCACTATAAACACAATAGCTAAACAACTAGACAATGGCCCCGATTCTGTTGTTTACAAACTAAATTAAATTTAAGTTCCGTGCATCTTTTTCTTTCTATTTCATTATGAAAAGGACAGAAGATAAATATTAGTTTAGTCCTGTCAAATTAGATAATCCATAGACAAGTTAAGACGTGATTAAAAAATTGGCTATTAAAAATACATCAATTTACGTCAGGCGATGACTAATTTGACAGGACTAAACTAATATTTATCTTCTGTCCTTTTCATATTGAAATAGAAAGAAAAAGATGCACTGAACTTAAATTTAGTTTAGTTTGTGAACAACAGAATCGAGGCCAATGTGACACATTTATATTTTAGAGATTTCTTAAAAAGTAGCATAAACAGCCACATACATTTTGGTCAAGTAGGTATTGAAGTTTTGTATACAGCTGTTTTTTTTTTCACGTGATTTCAGAGTTGGTCCCATAGTGAAAGTTGTTCAGTTCGATGGTCTAAAGCATCTCTTAAAGTTTGTCGGGTTAATTTTTTAACACCTTATTTACGGCGATAAAAAGTACCTGCTACTAATGTCAGCAATAAAATAGTTCCGGAAACTGTGTTTGTGTGTTCCAAATACAATCAAAATAAACACAATCTACCATGGGAATTTGACACCAAAAATATTGAGTAACCCGGTTTTCTTTCAATCAAAATTGATATCACTATTCAATATATTAAGACCAATCGGCGACGGACAAACCAACTGGGATTTCACACATGATCTCATTCAATTTATTGTTCCCTGAAATTGCTTTTTTTGGGATAAACTGGATCTAAGAGCCGTTGCGGATAAGGCAACCTAGCCTGATTGAAGTGGCCAGCATTTTTGGAATGTAGTGGACAATGCGGATATTATTTATTTTTATTTTACATGGACTAAAACGGCTATTATCTAGCAATCAACAGGTTTTGTCGCTGAAGCTATGGGTTCTTTGAAGAGAGGTCTCCACATAAAGGGATTTATTCCGGCCTGATCCACCTCCCCGGAATCCCCCCTCCCCCCTTGGATACCGCGCTGGCCGCAGTGACGGCTGTCGTGAATTTTGACTTTACTGTGGCAAAAAACGCTCTTTAGGGAAACACACCAATTACCTTCATTAATAACGTTTCAATGACGTCATTCGACGGTAAATTGCGGACACCTCATTGGCTCCTACAATCTACCGCTGAGACTAATGACGCCTAATGTTAGGAGGCCCAGTTGTCCCAGGCCCAGAATTGTTCATTTTTGGAAAAGACTTTATCAAAAATGTTGTAGGTACACACATGATATGAGCCATATATCATTCCGAGTAGATACTTACCTAAAATATTAATCACGCTAAGTACATTAACGAGATAAAATCATTTATTCAACCGAGTCGCGTAGTATGTTTTGCGGTTATTCAATTTGAATAAATTAAAATGTGGCCACAAACGATTATAAACAAATAATTATATACTGAAATAAAGGACATAATTGTAATTGCACGTTTGTAAAGGCGGTACAGTGGTATAGTCAACTTTGGATTAGATTTATGAAAGAATAAACCAAACAAAGGGATTTTTATGGGTCATTTCCATCGAAACAAATTATTTCAGACTCTACATTTAATAATAATTTTCCGCTTTAATATAAATTACAGATTTTAGCCACGCTGGCAAAAAAAATACGAATATAAATTACGCATGAAAACTTTTTCAGAGTCTAATCTCTTTTTGAACAATTGTTATATTCGCATCATATCAATCTTTAGGGAAACAAATGTACAGGTGCGTGCAAAAAGAAATGAACAATTTCCCAAAAAATTTACAAGAAGTTTGAGAGAAAAAGTTGCTAATGTATTTGAATCTGTAAATAAATAATACGTTTCTCTCTTTGAACTGAGAAGTTGCTTGGTTTTTGTGGGTGGACTATAGGTATAACTCTTGCTAACCCTTTGAGAAGTACAGGCGTCATGTAAAGTCGCTGAAGATGATTTTAGCAAGTGATTTCTTGGATAGCAATTAATTGATTTTGATATTTTCGCGCTGTCGCAATTTAAGTTTAAAAGAATGGTTTTATAATCTCTAGCAAGTCGCCCATAAGACGGATGCTCTTGTCATCAGCTTCCTTCGATTCGTCGGTTTATAGTGTTATTCTTTTAAATGAATGTAATTTTTTTTCTCTCACTTAACGTGCCACTTCACATGTCACTTCGTGGATAATAGTGTGGGTTATACGTTTTTTCGACAATTTTATGTAAATGCTGTGTTGTATAACTATTTTTGTCCCAAGTAAAAAACATAATGAGTCAGGTTTAAGTAATCAGTTGGTAAAGTGTCTCTAGATGAATTGATAACTTCTAGGGGTTTATATACGTATGTCAAATACGAACGTACATACATAATATAACTATTGTAATTCCGAAGTTAGGCGAAGGTGTACGTACCTATAGTACAGACGCCAGCACATCAAGCTATCCGAAACTGTCAAAGGAGACGGGCGAAACTGGGCCTAACGTTACACAAATGAAATATTTATCAATAATTTTTTTCAGTTTTTTTGTAGTTAATCATGAAATATTAAGCAGTTTTATCATGGCATAAGAAATTAAATATTTAATGGAAAAAATACTGACTTCCTTTATTTTCACTTTTATACAATGTGGCCAGGTGAAATAGGTAAGTTAATCGATACTTAAAAATACAAATAGAAAAAAAAACAATAAAAAGTGATTCAGTGTTTTCTTCTTTAGATAAGTTAAAAAAAAAAATGTTAATATTGGTGGTTTCCCAGTGACAAGAACGTTTCTAAAAAAATCGTAAGAATAAATAATTGTAAATCGATTTCACAATAGATCATCATTTGTTTTCATCATATTCAGGCAACACATTAGAATTCATGTCAATGTCACGTCAAACAAAAACGTCAACTAAACAATTTGCTTCGTTCGGTTGGCTCACAGGAGACTCAGGACTCAGGAGTTTGCGGTGGTAGTGGATAATTTATTTTCTGTCATGTTTTCGTGTGCTGTAGTACTTATTATTCGATTAGTATTCTTTTGCGACTTTGGCTACGTATAAAGGATTCTGACGGGTATTAATTAGACGAACGACCCACGCATTTCTTACAACGGACTAAATTATCTTGCCTGCCATGCTCGACTTACCTCAGCAGGCTTAGCCTCATGTACTGGATTTCGAAGAAAAATACAATGAGTGATCAAAATAGTCATTTTAACAACTGCGGCATAGCTACTTGGTGGCGTAATCCTTCGCCAATGCCGCCATGGCGTAAATGACGAAGTGAATAAACCATTAAAAGAAGTATTTTTAATTCATACTCCCGCTGCTTTTAATAATTTTCTCAAACCTCTAGAATCTAGTTGGTGGGCTGCAATATGTGAATTTCCTACGATGAAATCTGTTAAATTCTAGTCTACAATAAAGTCTGATAATTATTTTCTTAAATAATAATGTGAGAGCTCGGTGTAAGAATAACTTATAAGCAACAATGTTGTTTCTGTATAAAACCAATAACACACCATATTTTTTTTTCTACCATGGAGAAATTGTAAACATTTTAGTTTTTTTTAAATGGTATTAGTATCTAAATAAAATAATGCAGTAATCGTTACTGTAACGTCAAGCCCAACTTCCTATGAACTTTATTTATTTATTTATTTATATATACTTTATTGTACACCACAAAAATACAACAAGTAAAGATACATCAAACACTACAAAATACTTCGCCCGTCTCCTTTTCCCAATCAACTTTGAACCTTGTACTGTAGCGATAAAGTTGAAAATCTATTTAAGACATTTGACAGACTGTAGTAGCTTGATGTGCTGGTGTCTGTACAGCCACAATAACTAAGAAATTGTCAGTTCAAAATGAGCTATGTAGTACATTTCGCTAGTTATGTTTTAATCCCGTGTAATAAGATCCTACTGTCATCAACCGAGCACCAATCCAAACTCCTGATGTTGAAATTCCTGATGGGAAATTGTGACTAAGAAATTCCTGATGGGAAATTGTGACTAAGAAATTCCTGATGGGAAATTGTGTGTCAAATCTCTAATTTATCTCAGTTTGCTTTTAAACAATTATTTCTTAGCTTTTGCACGACTCATAATGCGAAGCATTAGACAGTGCTTTACGATCGAAACATTTTGCTTGCCTCCTTTCTGCAACTGTTTCTATTGTTATACTCCTGCTATTACACAAATAACCTACTTAATTTATATACCATTCTAAAGATAATTTAATGGAGATTATATCTATACTTTTCAAAAATAGATTAAATGCAATAGAAATGATAAAAACAAAAATATTTCTAAAAAAAATCCCGTCAATCAAGTGTGAAACCTGAGAACACCGTAGCTTGCGAAAAATTCAATTTATTGAGTTTTTTTTTGTAGATTCCTTCACCCATAGGAGGAACCCTATTGCAAATGGCTATTTTATTCAAAGTAATTTAGTTATAATTAATAAAAAAATAACCTATATAATATCTATATTTATGGTTTTTTATACGATCAAATGAGCATTATGAATCGTGTAATTTTGGATTTTAATTTTTTTTTAACTTTTCCTTAGTATGGTAAATAATCTGCATTATGTAATTTTCATATCTACTATTTTCGCAAATTTGATTGATTTGTTGGATTTTTCTCCGCCCCGAATAGTAGAATAACTATTAAAACATGGGAAAAATTCACGAAAAAAATAATAATGAGGATAATTCATTTTTTCATACATTTAGCCGGTACGAAGTTTGCCGGGTCATCTAGTTTTATATAAACTAACCCAAGTTCCATTAAGATCTAGAGAGACAAATACTAAGTACCTACCTACCCACATTTTATTCATTTACCCCACAGTAGCCAGTGTAGCCACTAGCTAACGGTAACAGATTGAACCTCTCTCAGGATTATTAAAATAAAGAGGACCAGTTGTGACAAACTGTTCACAATTATAAGCACCTGATGCGTTGAAATTATTGCTTTAGATTAGTCTTTACGAAGAATACGATGGGCTTGACAATAAGGTTCTGTTTTTGTTTCCAACTTGAGCGATATTGTTAGCAGGAAAACCTTTTATGCTCAGAGTATCATGTTTCAATGTTAAAAAGCTTCTTGAAAATAATGTGTTAATGTAACTTCAGTAAGTTGAACTTTATTCTGTTTTGCATAATAAAGTTATAGTCGGCGAATACAGTATGATATTTAGGTTAATTTATTTGATGGTTGGTTCATATACCTATCTACTTAAATTGTATCACTTTTAAATTTTTCATTGTTCTATTGTAAGTTAC
Organism: Globia sparganii; assembly: GCA_949316385.1. NCBI lineage: Eukaryota > Metazoa > Arthropoda > Insecta > Lepidoptera > Noctuidae > Globia > Globia sparganii. The sequence continues at coordinate 6,007,123 of OX438667.1, forward strand.
AATAACAGTATTATGTCAAACAAATTGAATGTCAGACTTATTGTAAACATTTCGTCTTGCCAAATATACCTACTTGCTCATAACACAAGTAAGTTTTTTCTAAATACATGGTGGCAGGGGACATCGATGCACAACCTTTACCTAACCATGAATTCAGTACAACATTCTGGACCCAGTGTGTTGGAATTTTTCGTCGGTTAAAACAACCGACTCCCAAAAAAACACAAAGAAGTAAAAATTACTTTAATTTCGGAAGTCGGTGTAGGCTGTTCCGCATTTTCGTTTGCATTGAAGAATTGAAGACACCGACTAGAAGAATCATCAAAATTCGCATAGAAATGCCGGAGACACAGTACATTTATCATTACATTTATAGATCACATTAATGAAAGAAATATCAAAATTGGTTCATTAGTTTTTGGAAAAATCGCGGACTTACAAACATACATACGGGACGAATACAGAACCTCCTTTTTTTGAAGTCGGTTAAAACTGCAAAACCTACGCGGTCAAACAGCAACAAAAAACATCGGTTTTTTTTAATAAACGACCTAATATTTCAACACATGGGGTTCCAGAATTATGTATAGAATCCATAGCAACAGGTTCCGCGTCGGTACATGTGACCCTAAAATAAAACTCGGGGTTCTTGAAGTTAGGAATAAGTTAAGCATACTTATTCCTAACTTAGTAACATATTGGGAATCAACTAACCGTTTTTGTTACGATGTAAATACTTCGTACGTCCTATATTGACCGATATACTTAGTAATTCCCCTTTATTACTTATTTCCTATTCATCTAAAGTAGGTTGACATTTGTATTTCCATGTGCAAGGTTTCTTTTTTATTTGACCTGTATTTGAATTTTACTTCTTACTGTTGGCATAAATCTGAATGATTCTTTTATTTTTTTTTGTTTCATTTGTGGTTTCACCTTGTTTAATAACATAGTATTTATGATTTATTTACTTTTCAAATAGGAATGTTTAGTCTACGAAATTCAGTAAAATCAATCTGTACACGCACACAAAAAGTTTTTAAAAGAGCAACGGTAGAGTTTCTTGCCCATTCTTATTCATACGAACCTATCTTTTGGAAGGGACGACTACAATCATTGTAAATATTTCATTGTACAATATAATACAACGACTACAATCATTGTAAATATTTCATTGTAAATGTTCACGTTTATAAGTGCTATAAATGTCCCTTTTTTTAAATAAATGCTTTGATCTTGACACACTATCACTATCACTATCTTCGAAAACAAATGAAAGTCGCAAGTTTAAAACTAGGCAAATCAAAAATGGAATCAGTTTTGATCTATCAAAACAAAAATATCAGAATAGGCTCAAAGCCCACTAAACCCACGTTAAGTAATCAAATATGACACTTCATTCTATCCCATTTCTCATGACTGATACTTTTTGTTAGCACAAAGACCACATGCGACTAGCACGCGACAGATTCTATGATAACTTAACTTGACATAAAATTTTCAACTTGAAAAGGGTCGACTGATTTAAATATAGTTTGTGTGTTCTGACATGTTACTTGATAAATGGTTACCTTCAGAATAATTGTTTTGTCATTTTGTTGTGGGAATTAAAATGAGAACAAGTTTTCTCTCTTTCTCTGTATTTACAGGAAAAACTTGAAGTAACATTAAATAATAAATAAGTATAGTGCCTTAAACTTATCTGGCCCGGTGGCCAAAAGAGGAAATATCGACGCCATTTTGAAATATCAATCTACCTGCCATTCGCTGACATATCCGCCATCAGTTGTTTGCTCCGTGTGTTTATTTTTTTCGTTTAGGGTTATAGCTAGTGAAAAATGCGACATCAAATGCGATAACAGCGACTCTCTCACCGGGCCAGATAAGTTTATGGGACTATAGTTTATACAATTTGATGAAGTGGGGGATTATCGATCTATCCAACACCCAGTATGAGGACGCTGCTTCTGGTCAGACCATGTCCTACTTGCTGACGTACTGTAGTTGCTAGCTATTCACTCGCACGTTTAATGACTTAAAGAATTTCACTGATGACGCAATTGACGTAGCCAACTATTGGACTCAAACAATAAAAGAAGTCTAATCAAATTGTCACGAGCATAAATACCTTACATTAGCGCAAGATTGAAAAGCGATTTTCTCCTAAAGTATCGATAGATATTTTATTGTGTTACGAACATAGTATTCTCTAATCCTTTCATGAAATAGTTCTTTTCTTAAAGTTTTCAATTATTCAATTATTTCACGAGAAAATATTTTGAATGTTGCGTAACTGTAAGGCAGTGCTTCCAGATCCCAAAAGTAAAATTACAGTGGTGCGAGCTAAAAAATACAGGAGTTTCTAAAAACAATACAGTAGATTTCAAAATCGATTACAGTAAAATTACAGACAAACTTTGTTTACATATTGATAGAAAAATAAGTCTAAAATACAGTAAATCTACTGTAATTACAGTGAATCTGGAAGCACTGCTGTAAGGGTATTTTTTATGCTCGTGACTGTATATCGTAGACACACAAAGAAGGAGAAGATTTACTAGCTAGATTTCTTACTAAAATTATGACGTTATGTCAAGAGGAAGACTCTAAAAATAACTTTAATTTCAGAAGTCGGTGTCGTTGGTTCCGCATTTTCGTTTTTTGACACCGACTTCCAAAATTCAGGCGTGATGTTATGTTGTGTGATTGCGTAAACAATGCATATATATGCGATAGCAGCAATCGCGGTTGATTTGCTGGCATTTACTGAAGAGTTCCATTGTGTGTCTCCGAAACTCATGATCAGATCTTTACAAAATTAAATGGGACCATTTAGGAATACACCTCTTTCGAACAAAAGAATTTTGCAATTCCGTCTATACCTATATGACGGAGTTATGTCCAAAAATACATAAGAAAAATATTTAAAACCATCCGAATTGAGAACCTCCTCCTTTTTTGAAGTCGGTTAAAAAGAAATTAATACTAAGGTACAAGGTAATCTGCTGGTAGGTATGCATTTAAATGTTGCCAGACGAAGTATCAGCACTATTTGATTCAGTCACACGCTGAACTTACTAACAATAACTATGAGTATCAATCACCTAGCGAGATAGTAACTTACCTTCTTACTAAAGCCTTTGTAAACTTTATCAAGTCTAGAATATAGGTATGGACTATTAAATTCTAGCTTTACTTCTGTCTTTTGCAATGAAACCGTTTGAATTGAATAGTTTACCCAGAACCGTGTCTGAGAGTGAATTCTAGACTACTAACTGTGTAGCTTCATCTTTCTGACTGACCTAGACAATTCAAAAGTGCCTGTCAAATTGGTTTATTTGAAATAAATGGTTGGAGTTTAAACTATGATGTAAAAGATCATAAAATAGAAACGCATTAAATTGCTTTTCAAGATGGCCGTCACAAAAATCAAACCAACAATGGATTTAAATTACATAAAATGATCAACAAACGATTATTTATTCATAAGCCTTAATATGAAATGTCGAAACAGAATGAATTGCCGTTCATTCTGACCGATTCGCTATCGGCTTTTAATTAATTATATCACATACAACTGTTATTTAAACGTATGGGCTAATAATACGAGTATTTGGACGCACGCTGGGTTCGAAAATCTGTTTCTATTTCTAGATTTTACTGTATGAATGAATAAGGTGTTTTTTTGACATTCATTTTCATGCTGCAGTAATCTATTTTACTCCGGAAATAAAATCAGAACTCAATGTTAAATGAAATTACTGCAGATTTACGACGTCATGCTTTCCCTATGAAGTTAGGGACTAATTTTGATATCGATTATTCTGATTTCTATCTACTAGTGCTAGCTTTTTCTCAACTATGTTTTGGTTGACTTCCAGACTGACCGGAAGCAGCTGAATACCAGTACTGAACATGGAGCGACTTCCTCTCTGACTTACATAGCCCAGTTATTGTTTAACGTGATACTCGTTTCAGACATTCGGACTCTGACAACCTGCAAAAGAACTGTCAAAGATCTACGAATGATAGCCAGAATAATTAACGGCTTAACGTGCTTCTCGGGGCACCAAGGGGTAGTAATAAATCACCCATCTACATTCCCACTTCGGCAAGCGTAGCTAGCGTAATTATTTAGCCACGAGCCCCAATTCTGGTTTCTATAATCTTGGTATTAAAAGGTGTCGCTGTATCACTTATATAAAGTTTTCAATAAAAAATGGAATCGCTTTTAGGTAAACTCACGCAGGAGTGATAAAAGTCTAGAATGTTGCACGGCACCGATAACTTTTTTATGGTCTACTAAGAAAGAGACTGGACCAAATATTGCACGATAAGGCCACAACTTTATTATTTATATAACCTAGATATCAATTCTTATAAATAAAATAAAGCTATTAATAATAAAAACATGAATAATATACAACATGTATCAGAAAGATGTCGTCAAATTTGAGGGCGTGATACGACTGAACAACTTAAGAACGATGAAATATAAATCCTAAACCAGTACCTACCTACCTAACTAAAACAAGGCTCAAGAAAATAGGTGGCTCGTTTAGATGTCAATGTATACGTTTTTATAATAAACTTCCTAGCCACATTTAAGAACTAAGCCTAAATAAATTCAAATCTTTTTTAAAGCGAAAACTATGCCAAAAAGCCTATTATACTGTAAAAGACTTTATTGAGGACAAAAATTGAGGCTTGGGATTGAGCTTCTCCAATAGGTTTAGACTGCGTATGTTGTTTTATTTTAATTTGCTATTTTACACTTTATTTTTTCTAAATATCTATTAACTTAAACAATGACATGAACATTTACCATTTACTGTGTAAAGTATTATATTATTTTATTTATTGTGAATGTGATGACTATGTGGGTCATTGTTTCCGTTTTAATCATGGTCTGGCAGTTTGAGTAGTTTATGCGACCTACCCAAATGTCCTGTCTTTGGTATTGTTCATTGACTCCTTAAGTTCTGAGTTGAGCTGCATGGTTACTGACAAATGCGTGCACTGACTGGACAGGCCCACTCAATCTGTGTGGTTCTTTCCTCAAAAGACCATTTCAGACACCAATCTACATAGTCTTCACATGATCTGACCAAGATTTTGTCTGGACTTTAAAAGAGACTGTGACCTCTGAGTTTGTTTCGGCCTTTCTTCTCAGAATAGTCAGATAGGAAACGCCGACCTTATCTAATTAAAAAAAAATAAGATTGACGTGTAAAAGTATTTGTATAAACCTACTTACAGAAAATAAATCAATTATCATTTAACTTACTGGCAGAAACATACGCTCAAACTTCAGTGCCTTGTAGAAAAACTGCCAACTTTTTCTTGTGAATAGCGAACATGAAAGTTTTTGTTTTTATACCATGCATGTGTGCTTTGTCACTACTTTATTTTGCAGCTGGCACAGTCACAACTGTCTTCCTTGTACACTATTAAAACCGTAGCTGTTCTGAACCATTTTATACCAGCTAAAAGAATAATAGAAAAATAAAGTAGGTGTGTTTAAGGTGCTTTAGAAGGAAGATTTTATCATTCAGCAAGAAAATTGATTGCAAATCATCATAATCATCATTTCAGCCCGAAATCTCCCCTTTCTTCTGCCAAACAAACCTTGCAATAAAAAAAATCACCAAGATTTAAAATAAAAATACCTACTTAATTTCCAAACTAAAAGACAAAGGAAGTTTAAAGATATATCGAAATTGACCCATCTTTTCGTTGGATATTTACAATCCAGTAGGTAATCAACTAATTTTGTTAAGAAAATGTGGATGGTAGGAATTCATTGCTTTCTTTCTGTGCTTATTTAAATTGTCTTTTGTTTTTCAGCCAATCATGGATCTAATTTATATGTATAGCGGAAACCAATTAATTATGCATCTGAACACCTTATATAAAACTAAAAAGCACAGGAATCATTGCCAGAATTTCCTCCAATCTTGCTTATAACAATGCTTATTTAGGGACGGTGGGCCTGACGGGCACAATTTAAGTCCTTCAGCTTTAATTTATTAAATGGAAATGCAAATGTAAGGGAAAATCTTTACCGAGATATAAATAATTTTGCACATATGTATACTAATTTCGATTATGAATTTCCCTTACAAATATGGTAAACTTAGATAGTAACGCGTTTATAAAGATACATGAACATCAAGAAACAATTTTATTTTCAAAGAGTCCTTTTTTCTTGTCATCATTATCTGCCTTTTTCCAACTATGTTATCTCGGGTTTCAGTCTAACCAGTAACTAGTATTTTACATGGAGTGACTGCTGATCTCACCTCCTTAACTTACGAGTAGGTAGTTACTGAGTAACACGAAAACTGATTTTCAGAAATCCGAAAGTGTCACTTTCGGATTTCTAAGTATCCATAGCGGCAGTCAAACGAAAAACTACTAGGACCAACCGAGACACTGAAGGGTCTCCCGAAGTAATGGATGGTCACCCATCTACAGACCGACCTCGGCAACCGTAGCTTAACTTTTGCCCGGTATAACTTAACTTAGCCCTCGAACGTATTTAGAACTTAGAACGATACAATCTAATGTATAAAAATCTCGTGTCACGGTGTGCGTAATTGAAGTACTCCGAAACGGCTCGACCGATTTTTATGAAATTTTGTGTGCATATAGAATAGGTCTGAGAATCGGCCAACATCTATTTTTCATACCCCTATTTTTTTTTTCTGCAAAACGACGTTTGCGGGGTCAGCTAGTAATCTAATATATAAAATTCTCGTGTCGCGGTGTTTGTGGTCAAACTCCTCCGAAACGGCTGGACCGATTTGTATGAAATTTTGTGACCATATTGAGTAGGTCTGAGAATCGGTCAACATCTATTTTTCATATCCCTATTTTTTTTTTTTTGCAAAACGACGTTTGCGGGGTAAGCTAGTATAATATAAACGTTTAAACTTTTTACTCGATCTCCCCTTTGTTCTATAAATGTCACCCTAACGTGTCAGAGTTCCCGAGCAATTGACTTCAAGGGTACCCCGCTATGGCGTGTGTAGCTCTTCACTTGAAGACTGCTAAGCGCAAATGAACTACATGGACTAACAGAGAAAGACAAAATGAATTCCGAAGATATTTTAACTAGTTAGGTCTTTCATATTGATAAAACTAATCTTTTTCATTTGCTTGAATTCAAAAAAAAATATATACAAAAAGTTTATTGCAGTAACTTGTTCAACTTTTATAGTAAATCTTAGATAGGGACCTCCTTGAATGAAGTGATACATTAAAAAACCGGTCAAGTGCGAGTTGGAATCGCGCACCGTGGGCTCCGTACAAATTTGTAGGTATGTATAAAAATAGTTTTAATTTTTTTTTAAGGTAACAACAAATTTACGATAATCGGATTTTTTCCTTTACTTGTGCCACATGATATTGCTTATTTCCCAATTTCATGATTCTAGGTCAACGGGAAGTACCCTATAGGTTTTGATTTCAGAACATAAACGCCCGTATCTTTTGATTGCGTTGACTTAGATTTTTTCATTGCTTCAAGGGATTGCAGCCCTGAGTATTTGATATTAATTTCAACTTGATAACTTTACGCTTTGACTGACGGACATGCAGACGAACAACGAAGTGATCTTATAAGGGTTTTATTTTTCCTTTTGAGATACGGAACCCTAAAAACCATGCTATGTTGGGTCTTTTTTATAACCTCTAAGGACCCCCAACATCATGGTACCTACATATTATTTTGTTTCGGAAAGTATTGTCATTTACCCACTAAAAGCCTTAAAACCCAAAAAAAAAATGGTGCAAAAAGTGGAATAGTAAAAGCTTGTCAAAAAAAGCCCAGTTCTAAAAGTTTTCAGCATTTTTAATGCAGTGAAATGTGATCTATCTATTCACGCTAGCTCAGCTAAAACGATTTATGGCCCTTTCGCAGTGTGTTTTTGCGGTACGATGTATTTCATTGTACTTGTATGACGAAATATTCATTCAGTTTAGTGGAACAGGGCATTATTTACAGCAACTGTGGATCTAATACGCTTGGGTACTGGCCCAAGACCAGTTGGAGCTTTTTTTTTTCTCAAATGATCATTGGGTACTACCGGTACCCAGATTCGGGAAAACGGTTATGCTTATAAATTGCAGGGGCATAGAAAAATGATGATTAAACTATTTAAAAAGGCTTTTGTTATCAATCCGGCGTGATACTAAACTAGACCCAAGTACTAGATGAAAAAAAGAAATTCGCGTTTGAATTTGGAAAAGGCTACTGCTACCAATATTCAGTCCATAACGTTCCCATTGCTGGGACACAGGCCTCCTCACAGTGAGAGGAGTGGGCCGTAATCCACCACGATGGCTCAGTGCGGATTGGTAGATGTCACATGCCCACGAACTTTTGGTTCTAGGACATGCCGGTTTCCTCACGAAACGGTTACTGCCACATATGCTGGGACTAAAGAAGACCGATGCATTTATCTAGTACTATCCATGTTCATCTACACTGCTCAAACCTGTACAGCAGATGGCAGATGGTGGCAAATGATGCTAACAAACTTACTCGTTTTTTTTTTTATTTTTTATCATTTTTTTTTATTATTCGCTACACTTTAACTGTTTATTTTTATATTTAAATATCTACACAAATCATAAAACTGGTTTACATTCGTAAGACGTCCTCGTAACATAGGGTCCAGTTGAAAACCAGCGTCAGGCATTAGTTGTCTGACATTTATGCTGAACTGGGCCTATTTAGCGCAGCCGTGAGGCACACAATACTATTTTAAGTTTTTTTATTTATTATTTTTTTTTTTATTGTTTTTGTGTCCCTTACTTAACCTGGGTCAAACAAACTTATTTTCTTTCTTTCTTACTCTGTTCATTTTCTGATTTTCTCGAGAAATTGTACCCGCCCCGTTGCGCGTCGCGCTATTGACTCGCCTCTTATTTCATCATAGTCTCATGAAATACATAGTTAACTGGCAAAGTGTACGTAATATAGTCACACCTTAGCCTAACTTTTCAGGGATTACAGGAGTGTGGTTGTTATAAGTAGGTATGTAAATTGTATAAAATAGCGTAAAAAGCTTAGTTTGTATATGTGTCAAATCAATCATCACAAAATAAACCGAGTATAGTACATTAAGGATAACTGGATAAGTTCTTTCAGAAACATTTTCTACTACAGCTCCTTACTAAACGAATTCAGGAATTCGATTTTCCTTTCATTCAAGATTTCTCTTTGCCTCGTTTTGGAATAAAAATAGCAACAATTCTATTCTTTGATTCTATTTTTTTGATTGATTATTCTCTGATTGATTGATTTCTGTGATTTTTAGTCAAAAGAGATTTTGCATATTATTGTCGTTAAGGTTCATTGGGAAAGATGACAGTAGAAAAAACAGAATACAATTATTTTTTTGTGGCATGTCTCGTTTTGTTCACGTTTTTCTTTTTAAATTATTTCGTACCTACCCAACAGTCGAGCTTTGTTGTAAATGGAAAGTTTTGTGAAATATGTGCTACCACAATGCTGGTGTTGGTCGAAGCAGTAAATAACAACTTGGTTAGTGTAAATGCGTTGAAATATTCTTGTCTGTACGAATTTATTTGTTCTTTTGCCGTTTTGTAAGTTTAAATAACATAACAAATTCAAAGTTTAACTTGTTAACAAAAGGCTGAATTACTTGGAAACAAATTTTATTTATGTTAAAATCCTAATTACTTTTGAAATGTTGTGCAGTGAGCGCATTTCTCACCCCCCACCTCCACCAGCAACAATGAGGGGGCGAGACTGACTGTTAATGAGAGAAACTGGCCTGTTCGTTATTTAAAAAAACAAAATACAAAATGGTTTTCTGAATGGGAATCACAAATTGTTACTTTTTAATATTGGAACAAAAAACTCCAATCGGCTTTGCGATGATAAATAAAAAAAAGTAGAAAGAATGTAAGCGTAAAAGTGTGGGTGGCACCTGGAATGAACTTCTTATAAGCTTTTTTGGAAGGTAGATTGTTCTTGAAATTATGCGTTATATATATTAGAATAACATACTAACTTACATGTCTGTTTACATTTTAAATCACAATTTTTTTTTCTTTATGATTCTATGACTTCGATCACACCTGATGGAAAGCGGTGGATGAGGTCTAAGATGAAAATAACGTACCCAGAAGATGCCTGTCATTATTTCTTTGAAGGCAGATGGGTTAAATGTGGAAGGGAACAGAGATGCTGACAGAGAGTTGCACATAATACATTTGGAGGAGAAGAGCAGACTAGGACTATTAATTGGGCCCTTCTATAACATTGCATAAGGTGATGATTAGTATTAGGTACCATAAAATCTTTGTTTATTCCAACTGGATTGTTTTCTATTCTTCCTTTTTTACTCATATTCTGTAGGTGCTGACGCCAGCACATCAAGCTACCCGAAACTGTAAAATTTTTCCAATCAACTTTGAACGTTATGCTTTAGCGATAAAGTTGAAAATGTATTGAAGATATTTGATAGATTTAAGTAGCTTGATGTGCTGGCGTCTGTATAATACTTAATTGGTTGAGCTTCATAAACTTTTAGTTACGTACTTAACATAAACCGCACTCCATTCTACTTTTAACACTTTTAAATCACACAGTATTTATTTACATCTATCATAAAAACTCTATTTTATTTTCACTTTGACATCGTAAAACTGACTCCGTTTCGCGTAAAGGTGCAGGAGTGCAATTCCCTTCTAACAAGAAATGAAAACATTGTCTCTGGCAAGTATATACCGCAGTAATAGAAGGTATTTTTAAAAATGGTATTTTTCTTGGAACATCTGTGAAAGCTTCTCTAGGTGTGTAAACTTGTGAGTTTTATGTGTCAATAGTGTTTGAGCAAATACTGTTATTGGAGTGAAAGTATTTTATTGAAGCCACGCTTTTGATCACAATTTTATTGGTGTCTTTTGATTGGAGAAGTTTTTTCTTTAGAAATTTTGTTCTGTCTCTTTTAGATGTTAGGACAACAGAAAAGGTGAATTAGATTTTCAATTCCTTGGTCGGGTAAAGTGTTATTCGGTTTTTTCTTCTAAAATTTCCCAGTCAAATCAAAATCAAAATATTTTATTTCACATAAACCTACATGGGCACTTATGAAACGTCAGAAGCTAGATGCACGGTTCCAATTGGTTGTTTCCTATGGAACTGTGCAATTGCCTCTTTAAAAAAATTGGCATTTTCAATGTTTTCAAATTACAGTATTAATAAGGTATGGGAGGTTATCGTAGGCCTGTCAACAAGCAGGTACCAGGTACTTAATAAAATAAAAAATGGTCTACAGATCTAAAGACAGATTTATGGTCTACAGATCTAAAGACAGATCTACAGATCTAAATCTACAAGGCCTACAAAGTCCTCACGTTTACAAAATATAAAAGAGTCTGTCAAAAAGATAAATCTAATATACGAAATTCTCGTGTCGCGGTGTTTGTGGTTAAACTCCTCCGAAACGGCTGGACCGATTTGTATGAAATTTTGTGTGCATATCGGGTAGGTCTGAGAATCGGCCAACATCTATTTTTCATACCCCTTTTTTTTTTTTTTGCAAAACGGCGTTTGCGGGGTCAGCTAGTAAAATATAAAAACCTATTAAAGCCAAATTATATGATTGTCATTAAAACCACTAATAAAGAGTTGAAATTAGAATTGTCTGTATAAAATGTCAAACAATAAAAAGATTATGTCAAATAAATAATTATGCTAAAAATTATCATCGTAATTTGGGAGCAGGTTAATGAGGTGCCAGGGAAGCCACGTGTGCAGAAAGAATTATAGCCAAACTACCTTGTCTTCAACGTCGTCTTTAATCTTGTAATATGCTTTTTTGATAAGGACACGTTTGATGAGGGTTTAGAACTTTCCATCACTAAGTTTTGTAACCGGCTTTGGCAACTTGTTATAAAAGCGGATACTGCTTATAAGATATGACTTGCTAGCTTTAGTTAATCTAAATTTAAGTATCCCAACTTCATTTTTACTACGTGTATTTATATTATGGAAATATATTTTTTATATAAACTTTTTGCACAAAAGGTACAAAGGCGGAAATCGCATCTTAATTTGAAAAGTCCTAAGTTTTTCATTCTCACAAATTTCGTGGGGTTTATCCCACTATTTGACATTGTGCATCCAAAGTTAAACCTGATATCGTTTTGTCTTATTATTAATTGTGTCTGTACGGAAACAGAATAGTAAAATAAAAAGCTATTAAAAAGTTATGAGCCAACAAAGATTCGTTTTTCTTGCTATTTTTAACGTAACTTTGGGTGTAAATAAGTAATAATTGAACTGTAATATCTTAAAAACAAAGTAGGTAGCGACAAAGCACAGTTATTGAAGAGATCAATAAGTTTTATTTGTAACTGATTTATGCAGTGATTTTTTCATAAAACTCGATTTTCCAAAGCACTTTTCAAATTTTTTTACGCGCCTTTCAGTTCTGAATGGTGTTTCTGTGCGTCCAAACTAGATGTTGTGCATGTAGACTAGCATTTAACTGTTCATCACTGATCTATCTCTGTCGGACACAAAGCCAGGTGAGACAGCGTCCTTTTTGACCATCACCTCCAGTTTCGAGCTCGCGACTAGTTCTACCAGAAAATATGTTGTTGTTTGTACCAAAAAAAATGAACTAACAGTACCTAACTGAAACTCACACAAAATTCGAGCCAGATGAACAAGCACAACATTTACGAATTACTTTTTAACTGATCGATCCATCAATACGTGATTGATTGAGTTCAGTGGGTTTTTGTCCGTGTTCAACAACTTATTTTTATTAATTATGAATCATATAATGCATTAGATTAGGCAGTCAGAAAAGCTGGAAGTTTCAGCAAATTATTATATAGTATGTATTAGAAAGGTGTGGTCAAAAAAGTTTTTAAATTTAAGGGTGTGGTCCATATTATCAAACTGGACAAATTTCTCCATCGGAGTAACATCGTAATTGTGATAAAAAATATCAACTGTCTCCTACAAACTTCAAGAACTAGTTGACCCAAATATTGCTGTAATATGCTGAATTCATTAACTTTTTAAGCTATGTTGCCTAAATCAATTAAGTTCATTAATTTTTAAGTAAACAAACAAACATTTAACACATTTGCCTACAAAACCTACTTAATACTTTGGGGTATAAAATTTAATTTCACATTTCGCTTTTTGCATTGGGTCTGACCTTGTTTTTGGACCTCAACACCAAAAACCAATTTCTTGATTTCTGAAGGCCTATTCTCGTAATTAAAAACGTTCATTATCTTAGTCGCAATCACATCTCAGCGACAATCAATGTCAAAAATGTATGAAAAACAGAGATATTTTTGACAGATCGAGACAGAGATTAGAATGCGAACGTTCTTAAAAATAGGGGAATTGCCCCCTCTAGGTCACAATACAGTCAATGATAAACATACAGGAATGTAAGGCCTACGTATTTTACGCATAACTGTCGAGCCGCTAATAAATTCTGCAAGACTAATTCATTCATACCGAGGGCTGTCGGATTGTCCTGATTAAAATTTAAATTGAATAATATTGTCGGCTGGTGAAATGAGAAATAATTTTCGAAATTAATTTGGCAACACGGAAAATTTTGTTTTATTAACGAACTTTGAAGTTTTTGTTGACGTTTAAGTAAGGGTGCTGCGTGTGTCGGAATAGATTGAATCGTTTCTTATACATTATAAGTTCTGAACAATTAGTTACAAAACATCCAGTTAAAGTATAACGTATTTTTGACGTATAAATATGTCATGAAGAAGTAAAATCACACTCGCGAGTCATTTTATATGATGAATTTTCAAATATTAGTAAAACAATTAAGAGGCTATGTACAGTCAGCAAAGGAGATAAGTATGCAGGGTCGTCGAATATAGTTAAAGTTTACTAAGAAACCGATTGAATGAAATTTAATTTGATAAGTGCACTGTCTGTTTTCTATCAATTCAATCAAATTTTATTCGAAAATATCAATCGGTTTCTTACTAAACTTCAACAAAGTATATTCGACGGCCCTGCATACTTGTCTCTTTTGCTGACTGCTACCACTCTTAGTAAGTATTACTGAAACCTAAATTACCTACATATGTATAGGTACATAAGTCTCCAAATGGCAATTAAATGATTGAATTCGATTGTAGTCCACAAATTCCATTATCTTCAATCAATTTAACCAGTAAGTTAACATTGGTTTAGGGACACTTATTTAATTACGACTGAATATAATACGATTAAGTACTAATGCGCTCCCAATGGTACTGACTTTACGAGATAAGTTTTGAAATTAAAAAGAGAATTAGGAAGAAAGCATTTTTTAAAGCACTCCTGGCTGAAGTATTATTTTTCCAATTTACAATTCTTAAAGTTTCTCAAACATCAAAGTCATAGTTTTTATTTGTTAAATACTGGTGTAAAATTTGTTTAAAATTTCTAATGAAGCCAAAAGCAGGGAAATGTAATTAGATCCTTATTAGCTAGTACGACGCTCCTTACCGGAAATTATTTCCCAATTAGCTCTGAATTATTGAGCAATACTTTTATTAGTATCTACTGCCGTTTTTATAGCATACTCAAAAGATCGAACAATTCTATGAATCTGAAAGTTGACCACATGACAGGTTACTCTTTTTCAGAAAAATCTATTAGAAATAAAAGTCCTCAAGACTAGTCCAGACTTGGCCATGGCGACTAATCACAGCGGAGACTAGCTATCTGCGCGGAAAATATTATAGTGCACAAATGTGTGCGCAGACACAGATACACTCTCCCTTCCCTCACTCTCAATGTCCGATTGAACAGCAATCCGACACGACCGGAGAGAGATCAGGCGCAGGACCAACAACTGTTAGAATTAAGCTAGATATCGAATTCAGAATATATAAACTGGATTGTTTTTGATATTTTACTATAGGTGTTTTTGTATATCAGGTGGGTCCATACTCTTAGCAATCCATACGCTGCTGCATTTTTACTTAAATAAAACACCAACTTTCCGAGTTAACTCTATTCACACTTCTAAAAGCTAATAACGATGGTCATAAAATATGGAGTGTGACGTCAGCATAGCTCATCCTGTCACGTACCAGCTTCAATATTGGCTTAATTTCACCCTCACCCTTTGGATAGGCATATTCGTTGCATAGAATGATGTCAACATGGGCGCCGGCAAGTTTATTTTCACGGGGGTGCTTCTTCAGCTCAACGAAGCAGGCTCGATCATTTTTGCACTTCACCTATGATGTAGCGGATATGTTAGATTATGCACCCTCTTGCACCCTGCTCCCGCCGCTCATGGATGTCAATGGTACGATGCACGAGTACATTGTACCATTGGTCATGTCGCGGATGGTCACAATAAAAGACGACAAACACACAAATACACACACACACACACAGTCACAATGATGGACGTGTTAAAGAGACAATTATGACGAGAGAGATGACTGCCTCGTTGGTCTTGGGTCGCAAGCGCTACTGCTGAACATACGGTCAGTCAAAGTGTTATTGGGCTTTTTCCATCAGGAATTTCTCGGTACTAGCCCGGAGTCTGGAGTAGCGCCCGGATGATGACAATACGCTCGCCTCCTATTATATGGGGCTTAAACATCTCGGTTTACAGAAATTTATTTCTCATAAGAACTTACAGTCCGCTTATATTGAGATACAAAGTAATAAGTAAATGGCGAAATGTCCGTGTACTAAGGTACAGACGCCAGCACATCAGGTTATTACAATCTGTATAATATCTTTAATAGATTTTCAACTTTATCGCTAAAGTATAATAGGTATAGTAGGTATATAGGTGTAGTATAGTAGGTAAGGTTCAAAGTTGATCGGGAAAATTTGACAATTTCGGGTAGCTTGATGTGCTGGCGTCAGTATACCTCTGCAAAACCCTTCTGGGATTACAGGCCCTATAAGAGATCTAACGTTCAAAATATTTGAGACCTAGGTTACAACTCTTTCCAGAAACTTGAATAATTAAACAAAATAAGAATTTTTTGTTATTGTAATTTAGATTTCCGAAAAAGGTTTGTATTAACTTCTAACCTTTGTGCTACCTATGTTCGGAAACGAAATAATACAAAATGGATGAAGAAATTGAAATTGAAAAAGTTAAGTAATATGTATTTAGTTCAAGTAAAATCCATCGAAAGCATTTGCTTTCGATGGATTTGATTTAAATGATCCTTTGTATTTAAATTAAATTAATTGTGCTTTCAAATAAATCACAATTGAATTTAATATTAATTTATCGCAAACGACATAACGTAAAGCCAAACTTCTGGAACTTTTGGACAAAATTATATTTATGAATCTCTAATTATAATTCCCTACGTTTTACCCATGAATTATTACCCAAGAATTCAATCAGAACTTGGACATAAAACCAAAATTCATCAAACAGGATTTTTTTTATTGATATGGAAAATCAAAGAGCAAAAAAAACTTCACTAAATAAAAATGACCTCAATTCATTTTACCAATTATTGGCAAATTAATAAGTGAGAAACGTTCTTTAATTTTAATTGAAGTCATGACAAAGGGAAACAAATGAAATACCGAAATGTTAATATTAAGAAAGAGCATTAATGAGTATTTATAACAGGGCTTTATTTCCAAGTTCTATTGAACTATCATAAAAAATATTACGATCTTCGTATCATTACAGTTACCTATTTTATTCGGCTCATGGAGCCCGAGTGAGCGTCTCTTTTTTAAGAAAATTTCTCGCTCACTGGTCGACACTTTACGAGACCAGGAGGCTGGCTCGTTCTTTGACCAAATAATTAGTATTATCATTCAACGTTGCAATGCTGCCAGTCTTCTGGGACACGTTTCCAGATAACAGCCATGCGGACGAGTACTTCGACGCCTAAATGACCAAAAAACAAATGGATTTTTTTGTATTTATTTGCATGTTTAGTTAGTTAGATATTTAGCTAAGCTACCAAAATGTAAATTATAAGGGTCAAAGAAAAAAAAAACCGGTCAAGTGCGAGTCGGAGTCCACATCGAGGGCTCCATACTAGGTACCTATGTAAATAGTTTTAAAATTACTTTTTGACGTGACAACGTCTTATAATTCGATGAAGCTGGCTGCACGCACGAAAAAACATGATGTCATGCGGCGTTACCTCGCTCTGAGGCGTTCCATTTAAGGCTTGAAGTGCAAGCGAGAGCGCGAAACGAGCGACAAAGAGGCACAATCAGCCTCCGCGTTCGGCAGCGTTCGACATCTGTCTCTCTCCTACTTGAGTGAGCGATGCGTCCGCGTGGACAGCTGCTATAAATAATACATTTACATGTTTTCGTCAAGTATGAAGTGCAGTGAAAAGTGAATGTGGTGTCAATTGTTTATAGCAACGATAATTTTTTGTAATGTAACCACATTTTAAGATTTTCGGATTTTTTCCTTTACTTGTGCTATATGACTTTTCTTCTTGCCAAATTTCATGATTCTAGGTCAACGGGAAGTACCCTTGGCTATAGGTTTTGATTTCGGAACATAAACGCCCGCATCTTTTGATTTCGTTGACTTAGAAGTTACATTTTTTCACTGCTTTAAGTGATTACAGCCTTGAGTATTTGATATTAATTTCACTTTGATAACTTTACATGTTCCTGAGAAAAAGGGCCTTGACTGCCAGACGGACAACCAAGTGATCTTATAAGGGTTCTGTTTTCCCTTTGCAGGTACGGAACCCTAAAATGAAAGAGTTATCGGAGTAAGCAATCTAAAACCTTAGAGAATATTTCTGCATTTTATTTTTATTTTATCTCTTAGGGGTATCAACGTTGTTTGTTCACCGAAGTGCCGCGTCGTGTACTGATCCATTACAAAATTCACTGACACCTATTTGGGTTACCGACAGCCCGTTTGCTATAGTCAAAATAAAAACAAAATTCTGTTAAGGTTTTCTCCATAATATTATCAAAAGCTGCAGCTGTGTCTAAGGTTAAAAAAAGATTAGATCATGAACCTACCTATCATGCATTACAATATACAGATTTATTGCTATCAAAGAAGTAGAAATGCTCTTTGGACCGGCTTTACCATCCAAAGTAACAAAACATAATAAACATTGTACTGAATGAAAAAGTCACTGTTATAACGAACTGCCTATTTGAACAAAATTTGATTCCGTCTTAATCATCATAAATAACGCCACAATCTGCTCACAATCAAAACACTCGAAATCACGATAAAAGTCCCGAAAATTTCTATGTTGACATGAAAAATTTCCTAAAATGCAACAGATTTCTGCCCGGTTTGTATTTTATGGACCAATAAACGTTTGTAATTTTTTTTATTTAGTCCAGTACGAAGATGGACTAAATCAATGACTAAATCTATTATTGACGAACAACTTACCTTTTAACTTCTCACAACTGCCCTAATTTTATTTATTTTAATAAACTGGAATAAAAAATACTAGAATACATTCCAAACTTTCAAAAACATTTTCAAGAAACCACGCATCACATTATTTTAAATCCAGTTTTAATTAAAATCTCGCTAAAAATGGTAGTTCAAGAGTTCAAGGCTGTTCGTTCCATCAATTTGCAACTCTAATGCCTGAGCCACAAGAACCTGGCATTTTCATCAAAATCAGTGACATTCTACTTTAACAAACAGCTCAACGGTCGTGTTAGTAAAATAGTTTTAGTTTGGTAACTCGGTTCTAAATTTTGAAGCAAAAAACGTTAAATGCGTTCGTTTTGTAGCCCTCCGGTAACGCGGTCACAAAATATTCTGCGAGCATCGCCGCTAAAGTTAATTGCCATGATAAACGGTTACAGGATCGTTTGCTTCTGTCCACAAAATTTTTAGAACCTACAACATTTGTACATAAAAATTATACTGTTGATAAAAAGCTGACCAAACAGGTTTATGATAGCATTTAAAGCTGGCACATTAAGTGGCTTATTTATAAACGATGATTAAAGTTACGTGACGTTAAACGTCAAAAATGTGTGGTTAAACAGTCTCTAATCACTACTTATCTTTAAACAACGTTTGTGAATAAAAGGGTCTACTCATCGATTTTTTGTGGAAAGTAGGGGGAAAACATTGCATGTAATTACATTGAAGTTGATACTAAGCACATGTTCTTCAAGTAATTCAATAAAATGACTCTAAACTCTGTCCACAGGGTTTTAGTTCAATGTACTACCATAGTATTTCGAAAGGATAATAGTCACCATCTATCTTTTTAAATGTCGTAGTTGAAACTACAAATGACTCAGTAGAGATTTCGGATTTTGTAAGACTGAAGTCACCCCGTATAAATGAATAAGAAATCCTGTCTTAAGGCCACACATGTTGTTTTTCACTTGGCTTTGTTTATGTATGCAATCGCCTTTACACAATATTGAGGGCAAGTCGCACTCTTAAGTAAGACCAGGGAAGATAGTATTATGTAGACAAACGCAGAACTGTTCAAGAACTAAAAAAAAGCTATTAAATGTTAATTTTTTTGTTTGGAACCAAAATCAATGTTTCAGAAAACAACGAATTAATTTGACATTATTTCATTCAACGAAACAAAGGAAACCGATTTAACACGAATTGGGGGAATTCATGGATGAGATTTCTAATCTTTGACAATGATTTATTCAACTGTAAAGACAATGGCAAATAAAAGTAAGTCATATTATCATATAGGTATACAAAAATAAAAATTATAATAAATACGGTAACACTATCATAAGAAAAACAATCGCAAAAAAAACACTTGAGATCACCTATAAGTTAGAAAAAGATAAACATACCAAAGTTAATTAGGTTGATGAACACCTGGCGGTCGTTAAGAGCCCATCCGAGAAACGGTGATCCAATAAGGGGAATGGTGTTAGTCGAATAACGAGTTCGCACCTCACTGCACAAGTTTGAAAAATAGTTAAAAATTATACGAAGAATCTAGCCCGAGAAAATGCTAGAAATCTACGAGCTGATAAAGGAGAACAAAAGTATTATGGTTGTTTTAATTGCAGGAAGCACTTCCTCTTGTTAATTGTCTTGTCTGGGTTGTGATTTTTTAAATATTTTTTCTTTTATGTTAGCTTATAACTTTGGGCTAGATTTATTGGAACTTTTATTTTTCTTGTCATCCAATTAAAACTTAGGTAAAATGTTCTTTGTTTATTCCACCTACCAATTTATTTTAATGAACACTTTGTCCCGTTTTGTGCCAATTTGAAAGTGAAATGCAATGAGACGCTAATATATAACAGGAAATGAAGTTGAAGATTAAAGGCAGACTACATTTTTTGTACTTTATTTAGGCTAACATTTGCTTTGAACATTTATCATCATCAATTTCATTTCGGTATTATAGTGAAACTATCATTAAAATTGTTCAATAATCTCAGGTTTTTAACCTAAAATTATGTAACTTCACACTAATAGTTTATTATTGTTGTCAACAGTCTACTGGTGATGTTCTACTATTCCTTAGAGAGTAGCCTATTTCACTTTATGACACCGAAGGATTATGTTTTTAAGATGTTTAATAGAATTGCGTCTAAATAAAGCTAACCTTTGTCATACCACCGCTAAATTTAGATCGACACTTTTATGAAACATTCATTAGGTATAGTTTTAAGCGGCTCACTTTGCCGTAAAGGTGTAAATCCCTTTTTGTAGGATGTAATTAAAAAGTCTACACGAGTATAGGTACGCCCGGTGCATCCTGCTGGGCAGTCAACCTCGCCACCATCTTGGTGACTGGCAAAAAAAATTACGAAGGCAAATCGCCCTGGGCTCGTGTGGTGAATTAAGGCCCGCTCCCTCTCACAGAGAGGAGGCCTGTCTGAGTCTTTGGGAACTTTGGGAACTTGTTATCCTGATAATGTATGATTAAGTCACACTATCTAGTTATCCGAGGACCAATACTTGGTAAGAGAAAAGTTGTAAGACCAAATAAACGATGGGCTGATGATATAGTAAACAATGCAGGAAAAGACTGGATGAATAAAAGCGAAGACAAATAACTATGGAAGCAGCTGGAGGAGGCCTTTACTCAAAACGAGAATTATATCACTGGAAAAAATAACTGCACTAACAATAATTAGTTTAAGTGAAACTAATAATACTACTGACAACAATTTAATTGTAAAAATAAGGAAAGATATGAAAATAAAGAAGGCTTTATTGTTATGTAGTTATCCCGACTCGAGAGAAAAACTCAGTCATAGTTCTGCTTTTTCATTCCGTAAATACTTAACGTTCTCAAAACTACCCAAAACCCTCGCTTTGGGTAATATTTTATGACTTAGTCCTAAGTGCATGGTTTTCATTCAATATAATCATAAAATTGTGTTTTCTTGTACACGGCCATAATGATAAAAGGTTGCAAAATGAGGTTAATGTAAAACGATTACAATATTATATTCGTCGATCGAAAGTAAAAAGAGAATAAACACTTTACTTTAAGTAAATCTCGGTATAACAAAATGATTTGTTTGTAATAGGTACGCCAACAGTACATACACATACATAGACATTCAATAATAAGTATAAATTTTGATGTAGACAAATTACAGGTGTACACGACATTAAAGCAACATCTTCTAAAATTATACGTATAAAATCAGTTCTAGATGATGATAGAATCATGAAGAAAATGTTATCATAGTGAAATGCAGTGCATTATTAACAAAGGCAAGGTAGAAATTTAATGTCATACAGAAAATGTTTTGTTTTTTGGAGTAGGAAGTCTGGCCATTTCATTTGAGTTTTCTTAAAAATGGAAATTACCACCGTTAGGAATTATCATTAGTGAGACCTTTTGCAGCCTTTATTTTTGTTAAACTCTGGTTTAATTTAAAATTATTGTAAACCTTACAATTAAGAGACAGTTAAAGATTGTAATCCGTGAGTGTCTTTTTCATTTCTCTTTTCGCAGGTTTTTTGGAAAAAAAATAATATAATATCGTATCTGTATGTATTTTTCTGTGCGAGGGGCTCGTGGTTAAATAATAACAGCCGCACAGGCCGATCGATCAGATTAAGCTACGCTTGCCGCGGTTGGTCTGTGGATGGGTGACCATTTTTACATACCCAGACCCCTCCGTGCCTCGGAAAGCACGTCAAGCCGTTGGTCCCGGATGTCATTCGTAGATCTTTGACAGTCGTTATTGGTAGTCAGAGCCCGAAAGTCTAACAACCAGTCTTACCAAGGAGTATCGTATTACCATGCACTAACTGGGCTGTAGAGGTAAAATACCGGTATTCGGCTGCATCCGATTAGACTGGAACCTGACCCAACATAGTTAGGAAAAGGCTAGGCAGATGATGGTATGTATTTTTCTGTGTGTACATAATGGTAAAATAAATAAGCTTCTTTGAATAAATTATAATATTGATGGTTAAAAATATGAATGGTTTGTATGTAGGTATTTATGAAGTCTGCAACATTAATAAAGGCTCTCTAGAAACAAACACAGAAATGGCTAGTCTGTGGGCTTTTGACCCTTGACGTTTTATTTTATTTATTTTAAGGTTTGGACGGGCAACATGTAAATTTATTCTTTTATGTTGTTTAGTGTCAAAGGTATTCTAAATTGTACATTTGTAAAAACTAACGTTTTAACATACTAACGAATTTTATATGAATCAAACTGTTTAGGTGCCGTTCAGACGACCATGGATAAGCCTTTCAACGTCCTCCTTTTCAAATATGTACTTATAAGGCGTAATTTCTGATGAAATTACCTTACCACCACGTCATTTACAGCCCTGGAGCCTGCACTAACATCTTTAACACTATCTAGATAACCCACATCACTGTAAAACAATTTTACTTTTATTTTTACTTCTAGAACATTCTGAACAACACTAAAGTATTCGGTATTTCACTCGTTTTGGGAACTTCAACAAATCTTTGCCTTTATGGGCACATAGGGTGAAATAACAGGGATTCCGTATATTTATATAAAGCTCTAGTTGGCCCTCTGAGGAAACTTTCTGTGATACTAGTGTCAAATTGAATGGAATTTAGTAGCAACACTGTGGAAATTCAGAAATGCATCTTTGAAAGGCTGGTTGAATGTGACTTATGAATTAAATTGAGATGAATAGTTTACATAAATACTATTAGGTTTACCCATATTTTTAAAAGGCATTTTATGATCAACTCTACCAAAGCTGTCAATTTCTTAGAATAAAATTGTCGTAAAGTAATATTGGCCTTAATAACTATAATTTTAGTTTCAGGTTTTATAAAGTATTACATTTGAGGCTAAAAAACCGTCATTTCATAAAGGTTCTCTATTATCAAATTATTCTTACTTTAAATTTTTGGGTCTATCTATATGTACAGATGGGTACCCATCTGTACTTATAGAATCAAAGTTAAACCGACCATCGTTTTCCATTTCATTTTATAATAATTTTTCCGAGAATATTCTTACCTACATTACTTTCCTTTCTTAGAACATTTTTCTTCTATATTGCTTTAAGTAATTAGAAATTAGCCTATAGGTTAAATTGAAAAAATACATCTAGCGTCGATAAAAAAAAAACTTTCAGATAACAATTAAAAGTTTCAACACAATACTAAACTAGAGCTCAAAATATTTGTTTTCATAAATTAAAATCTTATTTCTATAATTTCTTACAAAGCAATCTTTCTAAATAAGTTTGTCAAACCCATACTAACGAGATTCAACTGTGGTCCCAAATACAGTTAGAAGAATCGATATTACCGCAAAGGCGATGATGAATTGAGCCGTCGAAACGACTAAACCACAAATGGATGACATCGACCTCCCCAGGGTTGCCATTTTATCAAATGCAAGCACCATTTTGTACACAATCAAATATAGGTGACGGATATTGGATATTGTGACACAGTGAACTTTTCAGCACAGGATACTAAAAAGTTTTATTGACACAAATTTCTTTGTGATATTCTGTGAAATTTTAATTTGTGCTATTTTGTGATATCTTACTACTGAGTAAACTTTAGTTTTCAGACTAAGGGTGCTTGAAGGCTCAGCAGACAGGCGCAACGCGATGGTGCGACGCGACGGTGCAACGCGATTCTTTTAGAGCAGTTATCATGAAGTTTTCATGAAAATCTTTCTACTAGAATCGTGTCGCTCTGTCGCATCGCGCCTGTCTCCTTAAAATAGCGGGGTTTTTGATGAGCGCTGCAGGTTAAACGACGGAAAAAAAAGACTACATTGTTTTTTTTTACCTGTTTCTTTATGTGTTAGCGCATACGTTAATACGGGGCTATTTTACCCGCACAGATCAGTACCTACTTCTCTTTACAAGGAACCCGTATCTTTAGGCAAGCAGTATCTATATTGTCTTTGTGTACCTAATGGACAAAATAGGAACAGAATTTTGACATTGACACAAAAGAGGGTAAACAAAAAAATTGCAAGTAAATACCTATAACCAAGTAAGTAATCACAGAATTACAAATTATACCTTTCGGTCTATACTGCTAAATTAACCTAATTTTGTAAGAGAAAACACTGCTATGATAAATCCAACTGCAATTTGAAATCTGATACTGTAACTGAAATAAGAAAATGGTGGAGATAATCTATAAGCTCACTTATTTGTATGAAACGAAGGGAAAAAATCAGTGACAAAATATGTCAATATTGCGAAAATATAAATCAACGTAGACGCAAATTATGCAGTCGTACGGGATTCGTGTATCATTCGCCTCATCTCATCAATCATCTTCACGCCGCTTTCACGGTTCGTTCGTTCGTTCACCCCTTCATAGCAAAATATATTGAACGATGTAATGAATATAACATCATAATCATTCATTATATGGTTTTGCTTTCGATACCAACAATTTGATGAAATCAAACTCGTATCGAATCTACCTGAACATTAAATGATTTATTTAATCATGTCAATTCACTTAAAAGCCGCGTTAATTTCAAATCAGACGTTAATATGCGTTTCCGGATTATTAAATAAATTAAAACATTTCTCCATTTAATTGCAAGCCCAATTATTGAAACTCAAACCATTTTCTGTGATGCGAAATTAATGATTATCGTTCATGCAAGAATTTTATATTATTATGGTAATTATTTGCTGTCGTTAATTTTGTTACATTGTGTGAATAAATGATTGTTTACTGGCGAAATTATTGAAAATTAAAGTTAAACGCTGTCATCAAACTCATTTATAACATAGATATAGGCTTAGATATTTTTCACCTTACTCTACCCAAATTCAAATTTTGTATACGAAATATTTTGGCATCGATAATAATAATGTTACCTATATGTTAAATAATATTAAATTGTGTAAACTTTAACGGTGTGAACTTCTAGTTGTCGTTACACTTAGGTACATATAATTTACTAGTAATCTGTGGAAACTGTTTCTGGATTGTGTTGAACTAATTGTATACTTATGCTTGTTATTGCATCTGTTTGTTTCCCGAATAAAATAAAAAAAACGAGAAAACATTTTAACGTCTAGAATCCCAAAAAAAACAAGTCCTCCATTTTCTATTAACCTTTCAAATGTAATTGAAATCAAAACTCTTCTATTATCGTTGACTGTCACCGCAAGATTGGGACACGTATTAAAGACCTCATTATTCGGCAGAATGCAATCCTTTTCCGAAACTCAGTGAGCAGTGAAATGGCGATTATTCTTCAGTCTATAGGTACATATTATAAATTAAAGTCGCTTTTCTTGTTTGTCTGTGTGGCCACGTTGTTCGTCTAAACTCCGCAACGGATTTTATGCGATTTTCGACACCTTTTAGAGAATTAATTCTGGAAAGGTTATACAGGGTGTTCGGCAGAACGTTGAACACACGAAAATGGCAGATAGGTGGGGTCGTCTGCTACCTACTCAGCCCAAAAAAAATTACCCAGGCCCCACAGTTTTTTTTTTATTACCGAAATTCGTTAGTTTTAAAACTTTGAAGGAACTTTATGTAGGATAGACGAAACTGGCAACTCTTTTTTTTGTTTTTGTCTCGACTATTCGTAGATTCATTTATAATTATAGTTTGGTGCAAATAGTACCTAACTAGACAAAAAGTTATAAGCCATCAAACATTACAAAAAGAGATAAAACGTGATTTTGAGCTTTTCTTTGCATTGCATTAAAAAAAAACTGTGGATTTTAGTGATAATTAATAAAAAACAAAAAAATAAATAAACTATGGGGCCTAGGTATTTTTTTTTTGGGCTGGGTAGGTAGCTGACTACCTCACCTATCTGCCATTTTCGTGTGTTAACGTTCTGCCGAACAACCTGTATATATAATACTTTTTTACTAAACTAACATGTAATAAAGAAATTATGATGGTGTCAAGTCAAGAAAACCATGCGAAGCAAACGGCTAGCTAGTCGATAATAATTTGTAAACCAACTCGAATTCATATCATTTTCAGGAGTGGTGAACATTTTCTCAACCATTGTAGTCTCTCCCTGGAATATCGGAGTTCCGCTAGCTTGGTTTAATCTGCCACTGCTGTCCATGGGGACCAAACTAATATTTGCTACAACCCAGTTGTTTCTTAAGAATCAATATTTTTTTTGGGCTGGGTAGGTTACACCTATCTGCCATTTTCCTGTGTTCGACGTTCTGCCGAACATCCTGTAAATATAATACTGTTTTACTAAACTAACATGTAATAAAGAAATCGTGATATTGTCAAGTCAAGAAAACCATGCGAAGCAAACGGCTAGCTAGTCGATAATAATTTGTAAACCAACTCGAATTCATATCATTTTCAGGAGTGGTGAACATTTTCTCAACCATTGTAGTCTCTCCCTGGAATATCGGAGTTCCGCTAGCTTGGTTTAATCTGCCACTACTGTCCATGGGGACCAAACTAATATTTGCTACAACCCAGTTGTTTCTTAAGAATCAATATTTTATTGTTACCGAAAATTGGGCTTGATTTTGCCCAGCGACATGACGTGTTTGAACTCACCGGTGTCTGTATTTTACCATAAACTTTCTTAGTTATTTCATCAAGAATGTTCATACTGGGAAATATGTAACATAAGTTGTGCAAAAAAAACTTATTGAAATACATTATGTGTGACAAAACACGTCTTAACAATACCGCTTTTAGTACTACAATGTTTTCATAAGAATATAATCATGCTTTTAGTGTACGATGGTCCTGATTGTGATCAATTTCTACATGTACGGTCAGCAATAAAAGTCGATTAACATTTCAATTTTTTTAATCACTGAGCAAAATACTTGTTCAAAATTACAGCAGAAGTACAATGCAATTTTGAACAAATATTTTGCTCAATGACTGAGATTAAAAAAACCGAAGTGTTAATACTTTGATCAATAACTGAGATTTTAAAAAACTGAAGTGCTAAACGACTTTAGTTACTAACTGTACAAGCGACACGTGATATCTACCAACCCGCACTGGGCCCGCGTGGTAGATTATAGTCCATTCCCTCTCGAAGAGAGGAGGCTTGTGTCCCAGCAATGGGAACGTTATAGGCTTATATGCCAAGCGACACACCTCCGCTTCGCACGGTTTTTAGGTCTTGGCAAAAAGTCGAGATTTCTCTTTTCTATGTAAGATTAAGGGCCTATACTACCTCAAATGGCTTAGAATGATCGTCCGTTATGTCGAAAATACTGCAGCATTAATTTTGAAATAAATATTTGGTAAAGTTGAGGATTAATGTTAGGTCTTATGTTAGACGAAAACACGATTTCATAAAATTTTCTCGATAGAAAAAAAATTCAAAGTTACCTCCAAACCGAACAATAAACCGCTGGTATTCAAAATATACTTCAAATTAGATCATGCTTTGTATACTAACCGAACTAACTATAAAGCAAGTCTTATGTTATTTATTTTTTTTTAAATTACCATTATTTTCACCGTAGAAAGCAAATACCTAAACTATTGGCGCTGCCTGCCGCTTAGCACCGCACTTTGTCTCGCTCTCACTCAGTCCGCGTGCAGTATCGTGCGAGCGAGATAAAGAGTGAATTTTAGGTGAGGCAGTGTAGGCTCTTAATATAAAGATGCTTTAAACATACACGTTCTGTTTTTTTTTTTCTCAAAATGATTGTGAAAAAGCATCAAAAAGAGAAGAAAAATGCAGTCACACAGACAGACACAAAAAGCAGCTTTAATAATATAATATGTATAGAATATAGTTATAGGTACTAGGAGAAGATGCAGGTAAGTTAGTAGGTATACAAACTTATTCACGAAAAACTCGCTTAATTCTGAGTCAATTGTTGCGACCCCTGTAAAAAGATGTTCCTTTCAAATTATCTCCAAGGAACAATTTTTTTCCTTCCTAAATTCTGTAAAATTGTAATGCTACCAACATATCGCGATGTAATCAAGAAATCATTTGAATTTTACGTTTGAATACGAAAAGGTAAATGCGATAACAGTAATATCGACTTGCTACGTTTTTCCTTTAGATGTAGAATAATTTGCAAAACCCTTTGGGTAAAGCCTGTTACCGAAAGGTAAACATTAGGGTAACGATACTATATTCCTTCCTAATGTTTTTGTGTAGGGAAAACTACGAGAATTGTAATTTTATACAGACATTCGAATGTTGAGGAGTTGTTAGGAATAAGACCTCATCGCCTATTACCTGAGATCTAATATAAGGTCTGAGAAAAAAAAAAGAGAATGTGTGCTTAGAACAAGTAAAAACTTACGATTGGAGCCGAGTATACGTGATTCAACGTGACGGTTCAGTTTCGTATACTGTTCAGTATTCACTATATTTTGGGCATCATCACCTCATAGCAATTACTTATAGAAAAAAAAATGTACAGTTCTGACTTCGTAACTATTGTATTATATTTATGTATTTATAGATAAATTGTGAAGCAACATCTCTAGGTGCGATTTTCTAACATAGAATGCTACATACCCGACATTTGATTCACCAATATATTGAAAGATTTGTATCGTCAATGATCGAAGTCCCAGTGGCATTGGCTGCTGAATTTTCATATTTTATAATATTGTATGATACCTACATACAATGATACCTATTAAAGACACGCGAAAAACGCCTCTAACCATTGATTTACATGTGAATAACGATCGAAGTTAGTAAACGAAGTCAAACATTATGTTTTAAGTTTTATAATAATAAGACATTTATTTCAGATGTATTTCATATACTATAAGTAACACAAAATACCTTATAAAGCTATTGTTAGTTCATACAAAAACAAGAGCAAAGCCACAGAAAGAAATACCACAAAGTGAAAAAAATCACAAAGTGGCACTGTTTATGTTGTCCTTTATCGTCTAACTTTATTATTTTATTAATAATAAAGCACAAATTTGTTTATGTAAGAAAGAAAAAAAAAGACGGTGTAAGTGGTTGTATAATTATTGTCTACTAGCTGCGCCCCCCGGTTTCGCCCGGGATGAAAAGTATCCTAAACCAGTTTATGATCTACTCATATGCCAAATTTCACCTAATTCATTTAAGCGTGAAAGCGTATTAAATAAACAAACAAAATATCAAATCGTTTCTATTTCTAATATTAGTTTAGAAGTTATATTTGCACATACAATGATAATTGGATCTCCAATTAAAATGATTTTCTAAGAAACTTGACAAAGGACAGAAACTGTATAATCGTAAGAACTAACTATTACTAAGCTCCACTCAGCTTCTAAAGCTCATATTTGTCGAGAAATACCTAACTTGACACGACCCATTATTAAGTCTAGCGTGGTTATAATATACGAAATTCTGAAATTACCGTAATTTTGACACAATTATTTTTAATTGAAGGCACATAAACGGTTATTCTTAACTTATTAAAGCGCGTTAAACCTATAAGGGTACTGTGTACGTAAATTAGCGGATTCATGTAAAATATCGGAGGGTGAAATGGATAATATAATTAAAGCTGGGTGTAGAAGTGCGGACGCGTGAAATTGACGCGGCCGTCCCCGGCAGCATGTGCAACTGCCACTATATGATTAAATTCAATTTATTTGGTGTTGTTGTTATGTTATTAAGTGACATTTTAAGCCTTTAACTGAATCGTTCATAAAATTGGTTCACTTTTTGAATGGAAGTTTACGGTATTTATTTGTTTTTTTTTTTTGGATTTTAGGTAGTTTTTAATTAGTTCGCTTATTGAATGAAAGATTATAATATTCGTTTGTTTTATTTTTAATATAGTTTCATGTGGGTAGTTCCGTTTGATAAAGATTATTATTGGCATTATTATTGAAAGTCTTGTTTTCTTAACCCACGTATTGAATCTTATTATATTTAAGACAAAGTTGGGCTTTGAGCCCGCACTGGGTCCGCATGGTGGATTGTGGCCCACTCCCTGTATCCCGGCAGTGGAGCTTCAAATAATATTAAGAGACTAGCTGACCCCGCAAACATCGTTTTGCAAAAAATAGGGGTATGAAAAATAAATGTTGACCGATTCTCAGATCTACCCTATATGCACACAAAATTTCATACAAATCGGTCCAGCCGTTTCGGAGGAGTATGGTAACTAACACTGTGACACAAGAATTTTATATAGGGTGACTGTTAATTAGTGACCGATACCTAAACACGTGATTGTACTCATGATGACAAACAACTTTTACTATGGGACCAAACGTGGATTCGCGAAAAAAAAATCTGCTGTTCAGTAAGTACCTACATTTTTTCCAGTTAGGCGAACATAAGTGACTGAACAGCAGATTTTTTTTTCACAATTTCAGTTTTGGTTCCATAGTAAAAGTCACCGTATATCTATATAATATATAAATGAATTGCTGTTCGTTAGTCTCGCTAAAACTCGAGAACAGCTGACCGGATTTATCTTATCTTGGTTTTGAAATGTTTGTGGAGGTCTAAGGAAGGTTTAAAAGGTGAGAAAAAATCGAATAATTCCCGGGAAAACCCTAAAAACAGCCCTTTTCTATTTCCCATACAAACGTATTCTAAATAAAATGTAGAGTCAATTGTCTTTTATTTATCGATTGAGGCAGTACGAAGTCTGCTGGGTCAGCTAGTATTAGATATAATTAATTAGTCACTAACCCGTTGTTTGCAGCAATTACTGTTTTACTTATTTTTTGCCATATCATAAAACATGGAAGAAAAAGTCACGCTATCCCAAATAATGCTTAAAGCTGATTTTACCAAAGTCAGATATTTTTTATTCGTGGATTAAAATTGACGTCTTACAGTTCTAGTATGGAAAATCTGTCAAAAATTCAAAATTTATTCACAGGATAAGACTTATTCTAGGTATAAAAGTTACGTGGAATGCGCCCTAAATAACATAACCTTGAAATCACCTACAAGTAAGTAGGTATAGACGAAAACGCTTTCACTGTTTTTACTATAAACATAAAACCACACAACCTTTTTGTCAAAACAGGGGTTTCCACAAAAACTGTAACGTAACACGTACTACGTACAAAGGTTACATTCTAGCAGATACGTCATACCTACCTGCCCTTGGGTTCTAGTAAGGTCATCTCTGAACTGCTAATTTTTAATCATAAATTTTGAATTGTTTCTTCGTTTTTTCCACATTTTTCTCACATATCATTATCTGCCTAGCCTTTTCCCAACTATATTGGGGTCGGCTTCCAGTCTAACCGGATGCAGCTGAATACCAGTATTTTACATGGGGCGACTGCCTATCTGACTTCCACAACCCACTTCTTGGGTAATACGATACCCCTTGGTAAGACTGGTTCTCAAACTTTCGGGCTTCTGGCGACCCGTAACGACTGTCAAAGCTCTACGAATGACAGCCGGGACCAACGACTTAACGTGCTTTCCGAAGCACGGAGGGGTCTTGGTATATAAAGATGGTCACCCATCCACGGACCAACCGCGGAAAGCGTAGCTTAACCTGATCGATCGAACCGTGCGGCTGTTATTTCTTAGCTACAAGTCCCGTCTCACATTTTTCTCATATATAGCAACAAGAATAATGTAGCCAGAATTTTGTAATATCTTGATTTAAAAGAGTGTCCTTGGAGTTTCTTGCCCGTTCTTCTCCATAGAGATCTACGGTTTGGAATGGGCAACTTCATGGGCAGCTTCAAATTTCTAACTGACTGACCGACTTTACTATTTTTGATAGACTAAATTTTATTTTAGGTGCATCGTCTTCACATATAATTATATAATGAATGTATACAAAAACTTGTAAAACACTTTAAAAGAGTAACGGTGGAGTTTCTTGCCCATTCTTCTCCACACGAAAACTACATTTTGGAATGGGTGACTAGAATCAATTCTATTTTTTAATTTTAAATTTTGACGTTCAAAAGTGCCTTATAAGTGCCTATTTGAAATAAATGATTTGACTTTGACTTTGACTCTTTAATAATTCAAAAGTGCCTGTAAATGGTTTAATTAAATTAAATTATTTGAGTTTGAGAGTAATTTAAATGCAGTAAAAATTGGTAATTGATGATGATCTCTGTAAACGCAGTTCAATGTACTGACTTCGTAAACGTGTTCAATGTCATTAGGACAGCTGTTAGTCCCTTGTCATTGTCCCTTTTTCTCTCTGCTAAGCTTGTGGTGATGGTGTGCCTCTGGTCATTGTGTAATAAATATCAAACTGAATCTTACACAGTACATTTCTTTTATGCCCATTTTCCAGCAGTAAAAAGCTACAAATAAAGTATAATGTTTATATCACTTATTATACAATCTGTCGCAGTTACGGGACACGTACACCTGAAGGAACACCAAAAACTTCCCTTGCTAGAATTTTTCAATTAAAATAACTTGCTAGAAGGATGTGGATGAATTTATGTACCTTCCTAAAACAACGCCTATGTACGTTCTGTGTATACTAATAGTGTTTACACGTGTCCCATTTGTCATTGATAGGCACACTTCTTCAACTCTTCACCCACACCTGAGTAGATACCTATTTGGTGTTATTCTGTAAAGTCATCCGTCATCATTTCGAGATTTGACCGTCTATCCCGATTGTAATAATATAAAAATTGACTTCTGCTTTCGACTTTTGACACTATTGACAGCACACATCAAACTCCCTGTGCAAGTTTTTTCTTCTTTTTGATATTTTATATTTTTATACCTTTTGTTTATGCTTTTGATATTTTATGGTTTTTACCTTTGAGTGACATAATATAAATATTGTTTAACTACCACGAACCAGCCCATTTTCAATTCGGTAATTAATACTCCCTATACCTAAGTTTTCATAGTAAGGTTTTTACAAAATACATCGGCTGATAATCTTTGTGAGATTGATATATTTTCATTAGTATTAAGCTTTAATTAGGTACTGTGCAAAACGAATAATACCTGTACATTTAACCAATTTAGCACGTGCAATGGTGCATAGTGTTGTAACAATTTAATTTCTAACCACCTTTAGCTTTTCACTCAACTTTTATTGCGGACTTAATTTTAATTGTCTAGTTTTGCATTTTCCTAGAAATTTTTTAATTAATTTCTTTCATTTATCCAACTATCCGTAAAAGACTACGTAAATATTTAATTTTATAAAAACTAATTTGTTAGTTACTTTATAATTATTGACCTGCTTTCAGTATAGATATTTATTATCTTCTCTGATCATAGGATTGGAAAAAATTACAATAATTTCTAAGCCTTCACACTCCGAAAAATTTAATTTTTTGAGAGCATAAATCGTGTGCGGCTTTCGATATTATAAATTTAATTGACAACTCTCTTGCATCATAATTAAATGGTTTTGCATGCAAAAAATTGTTTTAGAGGAATATGAATTTTAATATTGGGTTATAGAAACATGATTATGATAAAAATGCGTTTGATTCTTTCATTCTTTGAACGCGTTTGCGTAACTTTCCCCTCTCAATATTTTCCTCAATAAATCTCATTCTACAAATATGTTTGGGAAAAATCGATTTCCTTCTTTTGCATAACCATTGTAAGCATCACAAGCATAATATTTTACCAACGCTATTGTGATAAAGGAATGCAAGGAGTTCCCAATTTCATCCTGTAAAGAACCCAACCTCACCTGCACGTGATACACTTACAGGGAAATAAAAAATCAATGTATACCGGATGACATTTTTCACCGTCTCGAAAACAATATGGTGCGTTGCCTAAGTGGAAAAGTGCCTTACACGAGAATATTTGCAAGTAGAGTATAGAATCGTGCTACGAATTCATAGATCAATTTAGTATTTAGGGTTCATAAGATTTGAATTTCGATAATTTTAACCGTTTTTTTTTCTGTTTTTATTGTTCTAGTATGAAAGGCTTACTGTATTTATTGCTAGAGCAATTTCTTTGAGAGTTATAGAAAAATACGTAAAAAATGACATGTCATACATACTTCGTTCACCTTTTATACCCATTTTTTTCAAGATGGCAAAAAATGTCAATCAGTATATTGTGACGAAGACACATCAAAGGCTTTTCATCCCAAACGGTGAACTATGCTGTTATTTTCATAACAAACGTTTAACTGGAAAAATGATAGCTGTCTATTTTTCTTATTCTTATCCTTGCATGTCCCAGTATTCTAAGCTCCGAAAACAGTTACTTTTTTCTTTTCTTAATATTCAGTCTGGAATCTAAATTAGTCCCTGGAAACTACTCAGACAGACTAACAACGTACGTAGTATGTTAGTCTACCTACAGTGCATACGTCACTTCGCATTGTGAACCCTTCGTGTATCGACAGTGACCTACTTCTTCCGCATGAAAGACGAATGGATGACATATTATATCATTCGTTTACATTCACTGATTGGCATAATATAATGAAATTGAAATACTTATGTATAGTGTGTGATAATTCGTCGAGAAGGAAAGTTGGCAATTTTTTTTTAAGTTGTTTAAAAAATAAGTCTTTGTTTATGCCAAAGAAAAGTACCACTTTATGAAGTAGATATGGACTTGGATATCTGCAGGGTAGTTGCGTAACACACTATCAGTAGCAATGGGTTACATTTATACAGTTCAACAACATTCATTGCGTTATTTGCGTTGTTGAGCAGACACATTTTTCGAAAATATGGAGCAATGGATTAGAAATATGCTTCTAAATGATTCAAATTGAGAGTACTTAATAGTGTGTTACGCAATTAGGGTGCTGATCCCAAAATGGCAAAGGATTTTAGTGATTTACCTAAATAATAATGAGGTGAGGAATCAATCAATAAATAATATATATTATTTAGTTGTCCTATACCTACAGGAAAAAAAATGCCCAACGCGCACACAAAAAAAAAAAAAGAAATTAGTTGTTCCATACATTTTGAGCGCGTATGTATTGCACTTTATGAATCATCTGTTTTTTTTTTTGATAAGCGAAGAAAAATTTCTTCGCTAGGGGTCTAGAATCGAATGCTGAATTCATAGTTACAGCTTGCGCACTGGTTAAAAAATTCTGTATTGGATTGCCGTGGACTAAAAATACATTCTATTTACAACAAATAGTTTTATGAACATGTTTCTAAATTAGGTGAGTCTTGTAAGATAGTCCTGTAGTATATGCTGAAGTTTCAACTTGCTATTTTATGATAATAGATAGTTTAAATGAGCAAGTTTTTGAACTAGTTATGTGGGTCTTATAATAGATACTGTACGTAATCGGTTTAAACTATGCTGAAGATTCAACAATTTTTTTGTAAAAAGTAAGTTAGACGATAAATGTCCCAATATAATTATTGCTTTAAGCAGATCTTCGACAGTCATTACGGGTAGTTAGGACCCCAAAAGACTGACAAGCTGTCTTACCAAGGCTTATCACGTTACCCAATTAATGGACTGTGGAGATCAGATAAGTAAGCAGTCGCTCCATGTAAAATACTGGTATCCAGCTACATCCAGTTAGACTGGAAGTCGACCCTAACATAGTTGGGATAAGGCTAATCAGACGATGACGACAAAAGAACCCAATCACGTATCAGTTACCTACATGAACTTTTACTCAAGGATCATAATCGTAACATCCATATTGTTAAGGGAAATGTTCCAATAAACATTATAAGGAAAGAAACACCACGTTTCGTCTTACACTATTGACTTTAATTAGATGATTACTTTGAAGGAGATAGACCATTATAAGGAAAGTAATTAGTGAGGTGTATGTTTATGTGACTCATAAGACGATAAATATGCAAATATGGAAAGGTTACTTTCACTTTTTGTACTTACTATAATTGGGAATGTGGTAGGTAAAATTAATAACGGTTGGCTTTCAAGAAGATCCTGGAATTGATCTTGTATTGAAAGAAATAAGCAGTAAATAAAAATACATTGATCTGAACTGCTTTAAACAGTTCCATATGAGCCTAACGTTCAAAACAGTATTTTTACTGATGCGAAAACAGTTAAAGCTTCAGGCAAAATATTACCGTCATGAAAGTAAACTTTAACATTTTAACTTTAACGTTTTTTTTTTTCAGTAAATGGTATGTTCAATCATTAAACGATACTGTTTTGTCTTTTATTGTTTTATAAACATTTCTTCTTACTGCATAAAGTCAGTAAGTCTTAATGAAAACGTTTTAAGGTGGTGTAGTAAGAAATTTTTTTTTTCAGTGTAATACAGGGTTGCAGTGACACCATTCAGCACATGATACCAGACTTAACGTAAAAATTTTTCGCAGGTTATAAAGAAAATTCTGCTATTTACTGAAGAACATTTTTTTTTTTTTAATACCCAACGGGGAGTATCTGCGCGGGTTAATTCAGAATATGTAATGAATCTATGGTAACAGGCTCACGTTGATGTTCCTGCCACCCAGTATACAGACGCCAGCACATCAAGCTACCCGAAACTGACAATTTTTTCCAATCAACTTTGAACCTTATGCTTTAGCGATATAGATGAAAATCTATTAAAGAAATTTGTCAGATTGTATTAGGTTGATGTGCTGGCGTCTGTAAAGTAGTTCCGTGACTGGCTAAAAGAAAAATAATAGCCTAATAAAGCGTTGAAAATAGAAAAATACAGGAAGACAGGATTTTAGAGAGTGTAGATGAGTGTAGAAAGGGTTTTTCGAAATTCAATCTTTATAACAATCTTTATAATTTCAATCTTTATAATTTTGATGAGAAAAACGGGTAAAAGTTAGTTAAAGTCACATTTCAAGAAAAGTAATGCTGGTTTTACAAAAAAGATTCATTTTAATTTAGAATACAGACAATATCAACAACGTAATTCAAAACAATTTAAATTCTTTCATTTGCCAAAGGCTGTGGCAGCCTCTGACGTAAAACGCATTACACTCAGTTGAATTAAAACTACTGACAACTTCGCTCAACAATGTTCATAAAAAGTGAATAAAAAACCTCACTTCCACTGAGCGGGGTAGGTTTACCAACGCGGTAAGTGGTAAGCCTAGATATAATTCAGGCTGGACTTAAAACGTCGGTTAAGCTAGTGGTTAGTTAGCCCACAAGCGTTCTAATTAATTTTACACTTACGACCATCTAAGCAGGAACTTAATCTTGGTTAGGTTAGAGCAGATCCGTTACGAAACGCAAAAAAATTTCATATTTTAGATACCTAGAAATTGTTTCACGTTTAATATTTTGTATCATTTTGGTGTAAAAGTCGAACGCTTGTTTCTTTCAAGTCTTGATGATAAAAAATACTGATATTTTTCAGATCAAAATCTGTGTTCCTTTATACATTTTTATCGAGAAATGAAAACCTTTGGTTTCATGTCTGAATGCTATGATATTAATCAATTCTTTGCCGCTGTATTGTTATTTATGAACAATATAAGAGAACATTATAACAATTTTGTTGCAGCAAAAGAGAGAGAGAAATATTGTTTAGAATAAAGTTTCCACTAATAACCAAGGTGTTTTATATTGTCGTCGCTTTGATGAGCATGGCACACTTGAGTTATGTAGGTAAGTATGTCATACGAAGATAAATGAACAATGTGTTACTTTTAAAAATATATTTTGAAAAACTTACGTAATTTATACTGCAAAAAATATCGAAATAAATCCCAGTTCATAAAACCGTAGAAAAGTGAAAGTTATACAAAGCAAATTAATTCTCATACCACGTCTTTCATTGAAACTATATACAAAATTTAAAGGTTTTTCTATAATCACGTTACTTCCAAACTAAATATTGTACAAAATTATTTTTAGAAGGATATTAAATGACTTGATCAAACTTTGAACGTAACTTTTCTAATATTTTCCCGAGAATTGCTTTGGTAACGTTTAGAAAACTTTTTTATAGTTTTCCAACTCAGTGTTACGCAGTTTATTAGTTCAAAACTTGAAGTTGAGCGGTTGAAAGTGAAGTTTGAGTCATTAATGAAATAATAATGGAACAGGAGATTATCTTATACGTCGTTTTGAGGAGTATTGTTTAACGCTAGTTTAATCAACTTTTAAAAGTAGTTTCAATTTAAAAGGGTAGGTCAGATTTTGAGACAAAAAGTTAAATAAGGAAATATAATTTTTGTTTATTTGAGTATTCAAATACGGTCGTATGTTGTTTTGTCATTTTGTTTAATTATGTAATTGTTTAAATTATAACGATGTTCATTAGTTAATGAAAAAATAATTTCTACAACGATGTCTTGGGAATATAAGTCGCAAAAAAAGTCAAGAACGTGAAAATAATATCGTTTAAATGGAAAAACGGGGCTACTAAAACTTTTCAAGTAAACCGCTTCGCTTTCTGTGCAGTAAACACAGGCTCGGTCTTTAAGAGTTTGAAACTGTTCTATTTAATATTTTTGTACTTACTGTTTAAACTTTTTCTACCAGGTATTGTTATAAATTTATGCGACTTTAGATGCATTTTTGATAGCCGTGTATTTTTTTAACAAAATGCATGTTTTAATGATTTTATTTCTTTATAAAAAATAATGATTTTACTTTTCATAATTATTTTTTTCTCCTCTACATTTTTTATTCATATTTTTTAAATTAATTTTTCGTAATTTTCAGAAAAACTTTCTGCGGAAAAATAAAACTATATTTTCCTGTTCACTATTATTTTTTTCCACTTACCTGATTCGTATGAAGTGTTGTTTCAGCAACGTTGGCAACAGGCAGGCACTGGCGTCGGCAACAAGTGGTGTTGTGCAGTCTGCCGCCCTGGCGCCCGCTTATATAGCGCGCTCGGCGGCCGCCCTACCCGCCCACCGCCCTAATCATCGCCGGAATGCTACTAACATAGTTTGCTTTTCAATTTTAGGCAACAAAATTGTATGATGACATTAAATTTAATACTTATTTTTACACTTTTAGACCATTTTGCGTATGTTCGAAATGTTACGTAATTTTGACTAGTCTAAGAGATTTCTCTCTGAAAATATTTAGCATTTCAAGTGTATCAGTGTGTATCTAGTATTTTGCGAAGTGGTGATACCTTTTTAATATGTTTAGGTGTAAGTTTAATCGCTGAACATTACTTTTTACAGGAATAACCCTTTAGAGCTTTTACGTAAAATAACCGAAGCTCTTTAAATGTAAATTGTAGAGAAGATACGTTACTTTATAAACAAAGTGCTAATAATAAAGAAATTATTATATTATAAGCAGCTAACATTTAGTATTTCGTTAGCTTATACCTACATCTCTTCGCGTACTTTTTATTATACACGTTTATAGACTTGCGTTATTGTAAAATATGTACCTCCGAGTAAAGTTACTGCGTAAAAAAGTAAATAGGTGTTGATATGTTTCCTGAAAAAAATCCCTGTGGAAAAGTTTTATTTTTATTATTGTTGCAACCAAAATCATTGACACTTTCGCACAGAAGATAATCATTTCATTTTATCAGTAGGAAATTGATACAAGGCGCTCGTCGGGTGTTAATTATATTTTATACTTAGCTAACTTATTAAACCTGCTATTACCTTTATTGTGTTTAAGGGGATGAAAGGAAACTGTTAAAGACGTGTTTTGGCTTATAGGTATTTGTAGTACCTATCATCTAGAAAAATATATCGACAGGGCTCGTGGCTAAATTATAACAGCCGCACGGGTCAATCGAAGATTAAGCTACGCTTTCCGCGGTCGGTTCGTGGATGGGTGAGGGGGCCCTTCGTGCCTCGGAAAGTCCATTAAGCCGATGGTGGCTGTATGTGATTCGTGAATCTTTGACAGTCGTTACGGGTAGAAACCCAAAAGTCTGACAACCAGTTTTCCTACGGAAATATCGTGGGCTACATTATTTTATATCTGTAATTTATATGGTGTACATAATAAAGAGTATTACATTCTATTGTGTTACCCAGTACCTAACTGGATTGTGGAGGTCAGATAGGCAGTCGCCTCATGTAAAATATTAATATTCAGCTGCATCAGGTTAGACTGGAAGCCAACCCCAACATAATTCGGAAAGGGCTTGGTAGATTGATTGATTGATTTTGACCATCTTTTATTAAACATAATCTTAAAATGGAGTCAATGCTTGCGTAAGAAGAGTTGATTTTTCTCAGGAGCTGTTATCACTCGAGTAATAAGCACGCTATTGGTAACCTTTATATGGGTGGATAACTCTGAAGTACTTAATATAATTAACTAGCAGCACCCCGCGGTTTCACCCGCAAAGGTGGGAATATCGGGAAAAAAGTATCCTATGTGTTAATCCTGGTTATAAACTATCAGTATGCTAAATTTCATCTGAATCCGTTCAACGGTTTACGCGTGATTGAGTAAGAAATGTCCAAACATCTTCACAAACTTTCACATTTATAATATTAAGTAGGAGACCAACCTGATCAGGGATTTTAAGTTACTTATCACTACAAATATGTTGTAAACGTCGACCAAAACAATTCAGGTCACTAAAGTTAGTTCCATTTGAAGTAAAACTTTTTCTTTGCGGGAATTCCGTCGTGGTCACCTGTCTCGGAATATAGAGGGTTGCGTCGAATAACTACAGACTTACCTACAAACTTGACGGTGCTTACTCTTCTACGTACACTTTGTTGGACAAACGGGTGTCCTTTGAGCATTCGCCCGTGCCCCGGCAGGAGAATTTTACCTCTGCGCCTAGGTACACGATGCAAGTTACTTGCATACGTACGATAAAATTTAAGCAACAGATGATTTGCATCGTGTTAACACTGTTTAGATAGTGATATTTTTATTATTGCTTCAACTTATGGTATGTCACATGTACCTAATGAAATCGCATCGTGTAAATTTGGGTTTACGCACAAATAGAGCGTCACTTCGTGTTATTAATCATATTAGTGCAAATTATATTAATGTTTGAATTTCACAATGATTTTTTGGCTTTATTACCATCTAATCTCATTGTCCTAGACCCATAAATTCGAAGACATGTGACGTCTACCAACCCGCACTGGGCCCGCGTGGTGGATTACAGCCCACTTACTCTCCAAGAGTCCTATGTCCCAGCACTAGGAATATTATAGGCTGATTATGTATTGTATGTTATGTATTAAAATGTATGGCAATGATTGGGAGTACTTTGTACGAACAGCTACGAGTATCACATGATAGTTACGTTTTTGACTATGTAGATATTGTATAAGTTGAACACAGTTTGAGGTAGGTATATATGTTATCTCGGGCCTGTGCTTTCCAATTCTAGTTATATGTTTTTTCTAAATGAAGCCTAGGACATTTAACTTTTTATATATACTACCTGCGCCCCGCGGTTTCGCCCGCATTCGTGTCGATCCCGTAGGAATATCGGGATAAAAAGTAACCTAAATGTTAATCAATAATGTCAGCTACCTCCATACAAAATGTTATCAAAATTGGTACTGCCGTTTGTACGTGAAGGAGTAACTTAAAAACACACACACTCACAAACTTTGGCTTTTTTATAATATTAATGTGATTTTTTTTCATGTTTATATTTTTTTTTTTGCTGAACTGGGCCTATTTGGCGCAGCGGTGATGCACACGATACTATTTTAAGTTTTTTTTTTTTTTGTAATATTGTGTGCCGTAATTAACCGGGGTCAAATAAATTTATTTTCTTTCTTTTTTACGCTTCCGATACTGTTTGAAAACTTAGTAATAATACCTCTATATTTATAGAGATGATAGAAAACTACGTCTGTATTCTCTGAAGGTGTAACTATTATATAATACTCCCACGTTTCACCAATAACAGAGATGTTTATGATGATATCATAAAAATACTTAGTTTCTAACAAAGTTTTTTATGATTGTTTTTTTAATAAGCTTGAATCCATCAGGCCTAATTATTCGGGCCTACTGAGTAATTCCAACTTCTACAATGTCTTGAAAATGTATTTAGGACTGCCAAAATATATAAACACGTCAACGAAATGTAAGTTTGGGAATTACAGTCACGACATGTGCCAGTCACGTGATCATTCGATAACTTACAGTTTCACAACTGATACCTACATATTTTATTTAAGCTATATGGAATTGCTTTACAATACAATAAAGTTAATAATGTGATATTTTGAAGCATTTTGTGCGTATATGGGAAATACTAGATAAACTTTGATTAAGATGACGATGTTTTTGGTAGTTTCAACAGTGACCACGATTTATAGTAAATGTGACACCTTTATTTGCAATAATGTGGCTTTGCTGGGGAGTTTAACTAAATTATAGTTATTTTTGGCATTTTATAATCTCAAAGATTTCCAGACAATCAATTGGATCTGTCCCATGTCGTCATCTACCTAGCCTTTTCCCAACTATGTTGGGGTCAGCTTCCAGTCTAACCGGATGCAGCTGAATATCAGTATTTTACATGGAGCGACTGCCTATCTGACCTCCACAACCCAGTTACTGGGTAATACGATACCCCTTGGTAAGACTGGTTGTCAGACTTTCGGGCTTCTGACTACCCGTCAAAGATCCACGAATGACAGCCGGGACCAACGGCTTAACGTGCTTTCCAAGGCACGGAGGGATCTCGGTATGTAAAGGTGGTCACCCATCCACAGACCAACCGCGGCAAGCGTAGTTTAACCTGATTGATCGACCTGTGCGGCTGTTATTATTTAGCCACGGGGCCCTCTCTGATCGGGTCTGTACCATGTGTGTCCCAGAAAACGTCTGGCGACATCAAGGCAGACCCATGAGAAGATTGCGGAACGAGCTTGGTTCCTACAAACAGGAATACTAGCTCAAGAGATAGAGTTGTGGAAAGGAGAAAGGAAGGCTTTTGCAATAAATTTGATCTAGTTTTCAGGTTCATCATCATGTTTTTGTAATGTTAATCCTCAAACGTCAGTTGTTGAAAACATAATCAGATACCATCCAGTTAGCAATTCGGTAGTGGAAGTGTCTACCCAGAATGGTTAAATGAGTTCCAAAGGTGATTCGTATTTCTACAACCAGCTTCAACAGGATTAGCATAAGCTTTTCCCTAGCTTACCACAATCAGCCTATAATTTTCCCACTGCTGGGAAATAGGCCTCCTCTCAACGGGAATAAGTGGGCCGCAATCCACCACGCGAGCCAAGTGCGGGCTGGCGTGTGTTACATGTCTTCGATTTTTGGTTCTAGGACATGCCGGTTTTCTCACGAAGTTTTCCTTCATAGTTTTGAGAGCAGTTGAGATGTAATAATTTACAAAGAGTATAAAGTGCTTACATGGGCTCGTGTGTGTCGGTCGATACCAATGGGCCACCGTTAATTTAAATTGTTAAAAATTTCTCAAGGACTCCACGAGACAGGCTCGACCTAGTGTGGAGTTCACAAGTTAAAATATTATAATTATGTTTCCCTTGTAACAATAATTTTAGTAGTTTATTTGTACTATATTTATAAGGAAATGTAATAACGTGATATGGTTAATAAACGATTATTATTATTATTATTACTGCTTATATCAATCCTATAAAAAAACAAAGAAGAAAGAAAGAAAATACGTTTATTTGCGGAAAACATGACGCAAAAAAGAACATAAACCCAAAAACAAATAAGAAAAGGTTGTGGGAAACATGCGTCACGTCCACACAAAACGCCGATCGCTCAGCATTATGCTGCGGCCTTGTGCAAGACAGAGCCCCAGCGCTTATTTTTCAGTGACAGCGGGCGCTGACGTAATGATGTCGTCCGGTGCAGCAAGCAATTATTAGCAATACTTTTTGACTTTTCCATCATTGTTATCGCTGATAGAATTAGTGGCTGAGGGGCCCATGGCTAAATAATAACAGCCGCACAGGTCGATCGATCAGGTAAAGCTACGCTTGCCGCGGTTGGTCTGTGGATAGGTGACCATCTTTACATACCGAAACTCCTCCGTGCCTCGGAAAGCACGTTAAGCCGTTGGTCTCGGCTGTCATTCGTGTATCTTTGACAGTCGTTACGGGTAGTCAGAAGCCCGAAAGTCTGACAACCAGTCTCACCAAGGGGTATCGTATTACCTAATACTGGT
The DNA here is from genome assembly GCA_949316385.1 of Globia sparganii. NCBI lineage: Eukaryota > Metazoa > Arthropoda > Insecta > Lepidoptera > Noctuidae > Globia > Globia sparganii. The sequence goes on from OX438667.1 coordinate 6,051,486, forward strand.
ATTTTACATGTTTTACTGGAAGCCGACCCCAAAATAGTTGGGAAAAGGGTATATAGGCACATGATGTTATCACTGATAGAATGTCACTTCGTTTAGGACCTCCGGGTGCGTACGAAGTATACTTTCACCACTCTTAGAGGCGGACCATAAATAAAATCAGATAATCCTTGACAACAAGGAGTGCCTTGTAAATTAACCTCCTAGGAAAGGCCACTTCTGATCGTGTAAGTAACACGATCAGAAGTGGCCTTTCCTAGGAGGTTCCGTTGTCAGCTGCAAGTACCATCATGAAGTAGATGGCTAACTACTCGTAAGTCGTAAGTAAAGACTCGTAAAGCCCATTGTACACACACGTTTTTCTTACCGTGAAAAACTAGATACGGTTTATTCGCCGTGTCATAGTGTTGTATGATCACTTTGGAAGCTTATAGGCAGTTTATACCGTAAAGAAACCGTGCCGTGTATAAAGGACCTTAGTTTTCGCTCAGTAAGCCCTCTTATCCACGGGCGGTTTTTAACGCGGCGATGTTTTATCGAGCACTGCATTTTCAACGCACTGCTTAATGCCGATAGTTGAAAATCCATGTGTTTTTTTCAACCATCTGGAATGCACTCTGATGGATTCTAAATGCTCGGTATAACACCGAGAGTTGAAATTCCAATGCGCGATAATAACACGTCGCGTGAAAAAATCGCCCGTGCCTATCTGGGTTCAAAATCGCGTTTCTTTAAGACGTGCCATAGTTATGTTCAATTTATTAAGACATTAGATTTTACTGGTTTTTTACTTTTAGATCGCAATTCAGCAATTTTGTTCTTTTTGGGTCAGCACTGCAATTTAGTGGTCTAAAGTGCAGGTCTTCAGCTGCTAATTTTAATGTTCTGGGTTGGATTTCTAAATCTGACAGTGTGATTAAGACAAGGTATAATAAGGTATCAATGGTATATTGGTCATACAAATAATTTATGGTAGTTACTTTATTTTTGGTGGTGGTTACTGGTGGACCTTACAGAAGGCCAAAGCGTGATAACATGGAACGATCCTAAGAAAAAATTTGATCACTAGCTTCTGCCCGCAACTTCTTCCGCGTGAAATTTTTGCTCCGTCGACACACCCCGTCGCATCGCATAATCCACCCGCTCTCTCTCGCATTTTCGCTTAGCGATCTTTCTGAATTTCTTTCTTTTTTTTTCGGCTCCTAGCCTTCTAGCTCCTAGCCCCGGTCCTTAGCCTTCCTTAAGAATTGGCTATCATAATGCAAAAAATATTTTTCATATCTGACCTTTCAGAGATTAATCTTCGGAACTGGGCTAAAAGTTCGTGGTTCACAAAATACGTTTACAAGTGTTCATTACGCAGTTGAAAAACTCAAATTCAAATTTATTTATTTGTACACATAGGTGTAATATAGTGGTACAAGATGGTATAAAATAAAAATAGAAAGTGTTGTGTCAATACGTGCTGCCTTGCAAGACGTATAAATATTGCTTACACAATAGGTAATGGATGTAAAGGTAGGCCTATATATAATTACAGAATACTGCTAAGTAACAGTCTTAAATCTCCAGCAAATGGCGAAAACTGTTTGGCTAGTGTTACCGCACCCTAAGTCTTTAAATCACCTTTCAAGCTAAGGCCACAAATATGTACGCAAAGCTAATAAGAAATAAAAAAATAATGAACGCCCAACAAATGTTATGTGCTTATATTTTAATATGGCAAACTTTTACTACACCATAAGATGACATAGCCAATGGTTCTAATATGGGACATTCTCACCATACGTGTGCCCATGAATGAACTTCACTAATTGTTAGTTCACAAATATATATATATATCTAGTTATCTATTTCATTAGGCGTCCCTTACTATAGGTTTATTGAAAGAAAGAAAGAAAAATAGGTTTATTTTTCACATAAACACGTGCAAACAAAAAGATAATTAATTCTAATGACAGCATATATAATAAAAACAAAAAAAAAAATCTTTATACATGAGCACAAAGCAGAGATAGTCGACGGCTGCACGTCATGACTGTGACAAGAAGGCTTCCACTGCCTTGGAATTAATTCTTTATGTCTAAAGCTCGAGAGGGGACTTGTGGCTAAATAACACCAGCCGTACGGGTCTATTGAAGGTTAAGCTACGCTTGCCGTGGTCGGTTCGTGGATGGGTGACCACCCATTACATATCGATCACATAAACATCATTACATAAACGTTGCATATTCTGTAAAGTTTCTTTAGGACCACGCTCAAGTGACGAATCGAACCATTACCTATATAAGGTGTTTCAAAATCAACTCTACAAACTTTAAGAGTTGCTTATCATCGAACTGAACAACTTTCACTATGGGACCAACTCTGAAATCACGAAAAAAAAAAAATCTGCTGTTTATACAAAAGTTCAATACCTACTTGACCAAAATGTATGAAACCGCTGATTTTTTTTTCGTGATTTCAGACTTGGTTGGTGAAAGTTGTTCAGTTTGATGGTCTAAAGCACCTCTTAAAGTTTTTAGAGTTGATTTTGAAACACCTTATACAGGGTGTCCCTGGAAGTATGGATAAAATCAAATAGGGGAGTGGGCAAAGTCATTTCCAAACTGTATATCGAGATCGAGACCCCTGCGTGCCTCGGAATGCACTTTAAGCCGCTGGACTCGGCTGACATTCGGAGATCTTTAACAGTCCATACGGGTAGTTAGAATCCCAGAAGTCTGACAATCAGTCTTACCAAGGGGTATCTTGACACCCAGTAACTGTGGAGATCAGATATGCAGTTGCTTCATGTAAAATAGTGGTATTCAGCTGCATTCGGTTAGATTGGAAGCTGGCCCCAACATTATTGATAAAATGCTAGGCAGATTCATTGGTCAAAAGCGCTTCTGTGTCTACACACAATTAGCCTATAATTTTCCCATTGCTGGGCCATAGGCCTCCTTTCTGTGAGAGGGAGTGGGCCATAATCCACCCCGCGGGCCCACTGCAGGTTGGTTCTACGATTTTTTTATTCTAGGACATGCTCGATTTCCTCACGATGTTTTCCTTCACCGTTTGAGAGCTGTACGTCGATGATATTGCAATACGTTCTATGTCAGATTAAACTCATTTTTCAGGAGAGACATAAACCATTTTAGTGTCGTAATAATTACTAAAATAGTGATTTTATTTTTAAACTCAATAAAGAATTCAACAATAAAGATTTTTTCATCCTATATACGCTTTACGGATGCGTTCACAATTAAATATTAAGTAATTTTGCGGAAAAACAAAAAATCTTTGACATAGAACGTATTGCAATATCAACAACGAGTGGTGGTGAAATGAACTACACTTCGATTCGAACTCACGACCGTATTATTCGTAAGTCGTGGTCTAAAAGGGATTAAATGAAAATAGAAAGAGTTCTCTTTTAACATAAAGAACTTCCACTAGTGGGTCCCAATTTGTTTGTGTTTAAATAAGAGTTTAGTTCGCCATAATCTAATAATGCCTCAGTTATTTAAGGAACAAATGAAAAATAAAATACCTCCAACATTGAAACAGAAATTAGGTTTTAACTTTTTCAAAAGGGAAAAAGAACTAAGCGCAAAAGTTAAGGCCTGTTCAAGAGTAAATATTCAAGAAAGTTATATCGCTAATAATTAAGAATTGTAATAAAAAACCGTTTTTGTCTGGATTACATTTAGAAGGGGATTTAGACAAAGGAGTTTAAAACAATTTAATCTTGTTTCTGCGTAATAAAAGGTGCCTAGCATCCACAGGTACTCTTAAAGACGGTCATTTTAAATGATGGATGGGATTCAACAATCCGCAAATTGCTTGGTATTTGTGAAATTACAGTTGCTACTACAGCAGAAATTCGTGACTGGTTCGGGAAAGGCTTTTAGGGGACTTTTAGTGATGATAGCACAAGTCATTCAGAATCTAATTCGAGGTGATTTGATAGAATATAGTACGTGCTGATAATACTACGTAAGGAGTATGAAAGATAGTAGCTGGTAGCATTCTGTAGTTTTTGCTGACCCCCATGAAAAAAAGGCATTTCTTTGTGAGGTATTTCTTTGTGATTTCCAGGATTACGATTTAGTTTGGTTTTTTGGTTTTCGGCACCAGCTGTTTTTTTATTTTGATTTAAGTATTTTAAAACACATTTTATGACGTCGTCTACTTCGCGTTGGACTAGTATGACTTATAAAGGCGCTCCCTCACCGTAACATTCAAAGATTCCACTGTAACGGCTAGGGTTTTGCAAAAAGACTGAGCAGCCTGTCAGCTGCTAGGTAGTGTAGAGAGATAACTAAATCCAGCAGGATAGGTTAATGCATATAATTAAATAGGTTGATGTAACACGGCTAGGTCGCGGGTAAAGGTTACATTACAAACGAATGCTTCCGATGAGGGAGCAGCTTTATATTATTTTATTCACAACTAGCATCTGCCCGCAACTTAAATCAGTCAACTCAGCCTATCGCACTCCACTGCTGGACATAGGCCTCTCCCAGGCTGCGCCACAGCCACATTTTTATAAAATGTGGTACGTTTATAGTTTTGGTCTCAGCAGTCAAAATATGAAGCAGTTGTCAGTGTGAGAAGCATCTCATCCTGAAGTCAGCACCTGCAACCTTTAGTGGTAATTTTTCAATTTTAGGTCCGTTTCTTTTTATTCTCTACTGTGCAGACTTAATAAAGTGTCTTCAGAAATGCAAGTATCATATTTACGCAGATGACGTGCAACTGTATTTATCTTTCAGTCCAAACGATTATGAGTCAGCCATTAGAGACCTAAACGACGACCTAGAAAGAATCGCCGCCTGGTCAAATGAGAATTGTCTGGCATTAAACCCATTGAAAACCAAGTATATGTTGTTTGGTATCAGGCAGCAGTTGAAAAAGATACCATTAAGCCTTAACTTAACTCTAATGGGTGAGCCTATTGACCATGTGGATGAGGCGCGGAACCTTGGGTTATGTATGGACAACAACCTCAGATTTGAGAAACACGTTGCTAACTCCGTAAGAAACTGCTTCTATCGTCTGAAACTGCTTTACAAGATGAGGCCATTCTTATCTGAAAAGCTTCACGAGCAGCTAGTCGAAACCCTTGTTCTGTCCAAATTAAACTACGCTGATACGGTTTACGGCCCACGGTTGCTGGCTCGTACCGATCGACTAATACAAAGAGTCCAAAATGCATGTGCGCGCTTCTGTTACTCTGTTCCCCCTAGAAGTCATGTCACCCCCTTTCTTAACAAACACTTTATTCTCAAGATGAAGTCGAGACGAAAGTTACACCTAGCGTGCCTGCTTTTTGGTGTCGTTAAGTCTAAAACACCGAAGTATTTATACGACAAGCTTAGTTGGATGGCTAGTAGACGAGATTGCGCGCCCAGGCAATGTGCACAACAACTTTCAACACAGTCTCATAGGACAGCTGCTTTCAGAGGCTCTTTCCGATACGCTGCATCTAAGGTGTGGAATAATTTACCCACCACCATTACCACCACCACACTCACCACCATTAAGGGTACTGGGCACTATCCACACGTTCAGAACACGTTTACGGCAGTATCTGATAGATTCGCAACAGAAACTAGATAAGGTCGCCCTAAATGTTTCACTTATATGAAAGCCACAGTACTTAGCTTAAGACATAATTCCTGTTGCTGTCACGAATGTATAAAATGGGGTATGCACGTGTGGCACGCTCGGTGTTTTCCCGTTCTTTGCTGCCTCAAATGTCCTCAACTCGATGTGCCATCCGCAGCGCCTTGCTGCCGCCGCAGTGGTGAGACCCGTGGAAAACATAAACGTACACATTACTTCTTTTGTCACCATAATCTCGTACTCTGTTTAATCATTACGCATTTTGTACTTACACATTGTGCCTGGCCTACTCGCGACTGTGACGCACAGCTGGTGTAGGGATCGCATCGCACTTCCACCTTTATATTTTATTTATTTTTTTCTATGGAATCGTGGCCGAAGACGGTAATTTTGTTAATGTGTACACAGGGTGTGCATCATTCGAGAATATACAACTAAAACAAAAGAGGGTATAAAATAAGCTATTTTACACTAATAAGAAACTCAAAATAGCAGTGCTGATCCGTAAGTAAATTATCGTAGTAAATAACGCTTACCTGTTTCTACAGTTGTACCTACTTCATCTTTTGTATAAAGGTAGGTAATTAAATATTTATTAAATTAAATATTAATGAGTAAATTTTTTATCTTAGTTTTTATTATTATTACGACTATTTCATGTTTTTTTTTCAAACAACCCACAGTTTTCTTGTCGCAAAGCCAAATAAAACTAAGTAGTATTAATATTATTGTCGGTGTAGGTACTGTCCGTCTCGCTCGGCGGCCTGTTGCGCTTTGAGGCAGACAGCATCTGTCTGGTATTAATGCTGAAATGAACCTTTTTGGCGTAGCCGTGAGGCACAGCACATACAATTGTTGTTTGTAACTTTTATTTTTATTTAGTTTTTGTGTTTTGTGTTTCACGAAATGTGTCCAAATAAACATTTTTCCTTCTTTCTTTCTTTCTTTCTAATTTCCCATTGCTGCTAAGTTTTCCGTTTTTAGTGTCTTAATTTTAATTCCGACATAAAAATCGTTCCCAGAACTCGCAATAATTATTTTAAAATGCCTAACAATAATGCCTGCCTGATTTAACATCCCTACGATTCTATTAAATGTGTAGATAAACAGCCACCAATTTTTGCCAAACATTACAAATTCAAATATCCCACAGCCATCTGATCCTCTAAGAGATTCTCTCACAAAAACTCGAACACATGCTAACCCCTAGTAGAGGCTTTCTATTTTTTCCGACCTGACAATGGCGTCGGCCGACTATGTCCCGAGACTGTAAGCAAACAAAAGGAAATATGATTGGTGCGAGATGACGATAAGACGCCCACGTACCAAGTCGGCGAGCTAAGGTGTCGGATAACTAAGTTCCGACACGGCAGACTTCCTATCATATCAAAAGTGGGAAAATAGAGCAATATACTAGTTTGTAGGTGAAGAAGTTAATTGTATCGGATTTGGCGTTTCGTATTTGGGTGAGTTTATGAGGAAATTAAGTTTTCTTTGTTGTGAAGTTAGGTTCAGATAGTTTGGTGAGCTTTGTTTCTGCAAGTGCACCCACAAGGCAGAAGGAAGGCAATAATTATACGGGTATCAACCTGTAACTGTTGAAAAATAAACCTTGGTTAATTAAATTGAGTATGTGAGTCATTGTTTCCGTTTTAATCATGATCTGACAGTTTGAGTAATTTACGTGGCCTACCTAAATGTCCTTTCTTTGGTATTGTTCGTCGAATCGATGAGCTCCTCAAGTTCTAAGTGAGCTGCACGATTTTTGACAAATGCGTGCACTGACTGGACAGGTCCACTCAATCTGTGTGGTTTTTCCTCAAAAGACCATTTCAGACGATTTCAGATTATATCTGGACTTTAAAAGAGACTGTGACCTCTGGGTTTGTTTCGGCCTTTCTTCTCAAAGTAATCAGATAGAAAACGCCGACCTCATCTAGTTTGAAAAAACCGGCGCATGTTGGACCACATTCAATGAAGGGTTCCGTAGTTGGAATGAATTATCTCAAGAACAAACTTAAGATTGCAGTTGAAAATCATGTTCTCCCATACATTCTAACTGCAAATTTAAGTTAGTCGACTATTACTCGTAAACTCGTAGAGCCTACTTAACTGTTCCGCGACACCAGAAGGCCAATTCTCGTAATTTAAAACGTTCATAATCTAGTCGCAGGGCCATCTCGGCGACAAAAAAATTTCAAAAACTTGTCAAAATGTAGGGAAATTATAGGTATTTTTGACAGATTGAGACTGAGATCAGACGTGTGTGTGTGAACGTTCTTAAAAATTACGAGAATTGCCCCTCAGACTGTGAACGTTCTTAAATTTACGAGAATTGCCCCTCTGTTCGAAATGATTACCACACATTATGTAACGAGCAAGACTGTCATTTGAACCTGTGTTCTTATTTTGAATTGTCGATTCCTACTATAGGCCAAACACGTTACCTATAAATAAATCATCGACTAAGGTCTGATTTTTCCGACACCAGATAATTTTATCCGAGGAATCATTTTGAATTTTTGACAGTTCTTCCATACAGAATCTGTCAGACGTCAATTTTATTCCAAAAAAAAGAAATATCTGTCGATTGAAAAATCAGCCCTTACTCGAATAACGAATCGTACATTACGATTTTTGCTCGATTATCGATTAACCCTTAAGCTTTCTGGGGCCCAAGTCTGCTATTTTTATAAGTTCGTCATTTCAACACGATCCCATTGTCATTTTGCTAAAAGTTCGCAATCTGCTAAATTCATAATGGTCGATCATTGGTCGGTCAATGGTATGAAAAAAACTACTAAATTTCATTCAAGATTTCATTTAATACATAATTTTAAATATTACGTATTAGTGTTTGCAATCTGAAGTAGTAAAAAGTTCGTAAATAGCAATAAACATTACATATTTTATTCATTTGTCATTATGTACGAGATTACCATTTTATGCCATTTCTTTCAATGAAGTGTCAGTGGTTGACCATTGGAAAGTCATAATGACGCCATTATGTTATTAGATTACCAAACTTGTCAAAATCAACAATTATGAAATCAATGATAGACCATTCTGACACTAAGTATTGTAATAGCAGACTTGAGGCCCTGGGTGAGTTTTTTAAGTAATGCTGTAATGTAATACCGACGCCAACTGGTGATTCACTAAGCTATCAAATGAGATAGGTCAATAAGCCTCAGAGTGGATCGCAAAACGTTTAACGATCTTAGACTGTAATATACGCTCACGCGTTTTTTCTTAAAGGGGTGAGCATAGCGTCATGGTTTAGGTACTGCCTGTTGCTATGGCAATTAATCTAGGCTAATGAGGTCCAGTGATTACGACCTACACTTGACCTATTATATTTACTAGTAGGTATAGGTGAACTTTTGCCCGCGGTTTCGCTCGTGTTTAGGTCGGAAGTTTTACCACGGGAACCTTCTCTGGGGTCAAAAATATCCAATGTCATAACTCAGGTCAGCATAGGTATGTGCCAAATTTCATCGACATCCGTTCATCCGTCAAGGCATGAAATGGTGAAGTTACTTTCTCATTTATAATATTCGTATGGATAAGTAGATTTTGGTTATTTATTATAGAAGGCTCAATTTTCTTACCTTAGAGTTAAAGTCGTGTCGTGTTAAGCTTTACAATCTTCTTCTTCTTAGCCTGGGCCGAGTCCATTTAGATTGCCATCGACATGATGGCAATCTAAATGGACTCGGCCCAGAATTCGGCACCATCACCAGCGTCCATCAGTTCCTGTAACGTGTAGCTGACAGGACACGCAGGACACGATATTAATCCAACTTTATAATAAAAGCTAGGAAAATACATCCGGTATTCCGTAAATGATTGCAAAAACCAACATAAAACGAAAAGGCTGCTTGCTGACTTTCCGGTACCAATCCACCACGGAAGGGTAGGGAATTCCGTTCCCTTATCAGCTAGCAACATGACCACGGAATAGATTGAAGAGGTGGTTTTTTTCTTTTCCATGAACATGACGTTCTCACCAGCCAGTTCGTCACTTCAATGACTTGGCAACATTACCCCCAGCCCAGTTATGATTAGCGGTCTATCAGACGTCCCCTGGGAATGTTCTCAGGAATATTATGGGCTGATAATGGCCCCGATTCTGTTGTTCACAAACTAAATTAAATTTAAGTTCAGTGCATCTTTTTCTTTCTATTTCATTATGAAAAGGACAGAAGATAAATATTAGTTTAGTCCTGTCAAATTAGATAATCCATAGACAATGTTAGACGTGATTAAAAAATTGGCTACTAAAAATGCGTTCATTTACGTCAGGCGCCGACTAATTTGACAGGACTGAAATAATATTTATCTTCTGTCCTTTTCTTAATGAAAGAAATAGAAAGAAAAAGATGCACTAAACTTAAATTTAGTTTAGTTTGTAAACAACAGAATCGGGGCCAATGTCAATTTTTTTACAGCTAATCACAGGAAAATTACGCTCATACACCGTTTAGCATTTAATAATCGTTATCTCATCGATTATCTAGCCCAGTTGTTGCCTAAATACGTGGAAGCAGTGATTTCTAATTAGTCACCGAATCACGTCGTTTGTTTGGTGAACCTCTTCAACTAAATGTCAGACTTCGTCGTGTTGACGGGTCGATGGCGGTTGATTGAGTCAGAAACTCAGTTGATTCATCATTAAATATTTGAAATTCATCATGAGAGTACAAGGTATTTTGATAAACGGCAATTTTACTCGCTCAGAATTGAGTGGCTATTTCACCAATAAAATTGAACGCGATAAATGATAAATGATTTTATTTCTGTAAGTAGGTTTGTACAAACACTTTTACACGTCAATCATATTTTTTAAAAAACGAGATGAGGTCGGCGTTTCCTATCTGACTACTCTGCTGAGAAGAAAGGCCGAAACAAACTCAGAGGTCACAGTCTCTTTTAAAGTCCAGACATAATCTTGGTCAGATCATATGCAGACCATGTAGACTGGTGTCTGAAATGGTCTTTTGATCACATAACACATGACATAATCAGTCTATAATGTTCCCACTGATGGGACACAGGCCTCCTCTTTTTGAGAGGGACTGCAATGAGGGGCTGTAATCTACCACGTGGGTCCAGTTTGGGTTGGTAGATGTCACATAGCTTCGAATTTTTAGTTCAACGACATGCCGGTTTCCTCACGATGTTTTCCTTACCCGTTTTAGGAGCAGTGGTAATATAATAATTTACACAAAGTGAAGCGCCTGTCTGGGTTTGAACCTAGGACCTACAGCTCTTAAGTCCCGGCCGTTACGACTTTGCCACCGCTACTAGACGGTAATACACTGTGTGTGTAAGGGAACCTGAAGCTGGTTATCAGATTTATTTTCAGACTGAAATTGCGTTAAAGAGCCATCGGTGTCCATATTCCACAATAATGATGACACTGACGCTTGTTTACAAAAGCTGGTTGATTTCGGTGGCCCACACCAACAGGCTATTAGGGTAGATCAATCGGTTTACTTCAATACAAAAGACCGCGTGGCTCCGCCAGCGTGTTTCTGTCTCTAACAGGGAATTTATTTATTTATTTATTACATTTGGGAAAACAAACAGGTATATTAAGCATAAACAGTGTTGTCTTAGAATTAAACTGTAGTGAAAAAATTGAATTGTGGCGCAAGTAGGTACATAATATGTTTACTCTAAAACCCAGCGTTACGCCAAATTTAATGCACTAAGCAAAAGTAGATTTGCTGATCTTAAAACTCTTAAAAAGTCTCGATAAGAATGTTGTAAATTCAACATGTTAGAAAACGTTCTGTGGATATGAAACACCATACGCGTGACAGGATTGCTCACAGAGTGAAAAAGATAACAATCCAACCGACCTTTATTGGCTCTATTGGAAGACGAGTTCAAAGAGGGAAAGAGGGAAATAAACTTCAGCTAGGACGCCCTTCTAATGAAGAAACAGCAAAAAGAGCTCGCAAAAGGCCTCATAATATAAGCCTAAGTATTGATTTAGGACAGCCTAGTGCAAAAAAGTGAAAACGATAAATATGTTTGAAAGTAGATTTTTCATAAAAATGCAAAATTAACTTTAAATTCTTAATTTACGTAGAATTGAGTATATGTCTTACATAAAATTTATAAATCTGCAGAAATGTTTGTTTTGTTTTCTTTCAATAAAACCTTCCACTCCACCGTCTACACCGGCCTCTCAGGGTTTTGTTGTGGTGACAGTATTATAAAACGCCGACTTTAATTGCCTGTCGATTTCGGCCCCTTGACTGGCCAAAACATTTTGGGGATTAAAGTGAGGGTGTCTACTTTAAAAGCCCGAGCGGTTGGGCCAAGTACTATCTGGCCGAAATTAACAGGCTTTTGTAGTCACGCGACACTGACACCTCTTGAAGGCGGTTTAGATGTGCTGTTCGCGTTTAGTTTTATTGGTGAAATCCGCCCTTAATCAATCAGCTGCGTTCTAATTGATGTCAGACTTTTACTGACTAAAACTCAGCCGTGTTCATTCAGTTGCCTGTGCCAGGGCCACAGTAACTCTTTCGAACAACCCGTGACCGTAGCAGGCATCGGCTCTAGCGGACCCCATCAATCAGTGCTGACATCTCTTTGAGACGCGCGTGGAACACAACGCGCCGTCAACCCGGGCCTGGTCCTTACCTGACGGCGAACTACCCATTGCTCGCCGTCCGCAAGCCCGCACCTATGGTGGTCAGTAATCGGCTCTCAATTCACGCAGCCCAGGGCATCTCCTGCAGGGGCGTGAGGGTGCAAAGATTGCCTCTTCCTCACGCGCTCCGCCTCCTCCTTTGCGAGCTACTGCTTCGCAGAAGGAGGTGACGGCTTCCCATGCACAGCTTCTCTGACTTATGCGTAATGCAGCTGGTCTGCAGAAGCTGGTCTATCGGGAAAACTGGAAAGTTAAACTGAAAAAAATATAGGTAAAGGCATGTAAGAAGAATATTATTTAGAAAGGATCTACTAATAATTACATCGATTCCTAAATTTTTCTGCATCTACTTTATTTTGACTCGTCATTAATTTTTTTGAGCTTTCACTACAAGTTGCCCAATAAAAAAACTACAAATAAATAGAAGCAATTACATTACAACAAACTAAACCTATTGCAATCGAAAATGCAGATAAGTTATGTCTCATTTAAACGAAATGGTCGTGATAAATTGTAATAAAAATTGTAATGGGCAGTGCGAGGGTTGTCTCGGCGACAATGTGCGTGCGGTACTTTATACCGACACGTTTACTGGCTATAAATCCGTTATGACCTGTAACACTGAAGGCCTGTACACTCGTGTGCTTAAATTATTTGTTCATCTGTGGAGACGTCTGATAAAAAAAAAGAATTTAGTCCGTCTCACGAAATAAGCTATAAGTGGAACTAATTATTATTTTATGGTTAGCAACATTTTTACAACAAGCCTCCTACCTCAGAATTTCAAGTGATATTATACTATCTGTTAATATGCCATATATTATACACACCCCTCAAGACATCTTCCTCTATGTAAGATTATGCTTTTTATTAACCACTAGCAGCACCCCGCGGTTTCACCTACTTTAGATTCGATCCCGTGGGAATATCGGGATAAAACGTATTCTGTGTATTAATCCTGGTTATAAACTATCTGTATGCCAAATTTCATCTAACAACGTTCAACGGCTTACGCGTGATTGAGTAACAAACATCCAAACATCTTCACAAACTTTCACATCTATATCTATTCTATCTATATACATATAATAAAATTGTAGAAAAGTGGTGTCTGTACAATGGAAATATATAAAAAAAAAGTAGCAGGGGTTGTTATTATATCGATGCCGAACCCGAAATTGTAATTAATTTTTTTTTTGTCTGTTTGTCGGTTTGTCTGTTTGTCTGTGTGTTTGTGCACGCTAATCTTCGGAACTACTAGATGGATTTGAATGATTTTTTTTCGTCGTATAGGTATTAAGTCTGGGCAACATATAGGCTATAATTTATTTTGGAAAATGGAACACCTGATGCAGAACCGCAACAGACCAGCTAAAGTATAAGAGATACAAAAATGGTACAATAGCAAAAATTGTTTTACGTGATGAGCATTTTCTGCTGAGAGAATAAATTTGAAGATCTGGAACACCTGATGTGGAACTCCAAGAGCCCAGCTACACTATAACATATATAGGAATGACGTTTTAGCAAAAGTTGTTCAATCTGATGAGCACTCTCTGTTGACTTATAAAAATCGAAGATCTGGAACACCTGTTGTGGAACTCCAAGAGCCCAGCTACACCATAACACATATAGGAATGACGTCTTAGCAAAAGTTGTTTAGTCTGATGGGCATTCCCTGTTGACTTACAAAAATGAAAGATCTGGAACTCTCGAATCGTCTCGCGCATCCCGTTGTTTTCCCGTCCCCGGGCTCTTAGAATTCGACATCAGACATTTCAGATCTTCTATTTTGACCCCGTTGTCGCTGGCATAAGCAACAGGATCCGCGTACGAAGTCGCGGGCAGAAGCTAGTTTATAATATTTTAGTTGGGTTGAGTGCCTCTTGCCCGTAGCGCCGCGTCTACAAGCCTTCTTTCGTGAGACGGACTTATCTACTTAGCCCGTAATGTCTCATTGCTAGGTTTCTCTTTCCCTTTTCTACGCACTGACTTCATCACCGAGATGAAGATTGAGGGACGTACTTTACTCCTACCAAAAGAACTGGCCCGCAATGGCAGTGAAAAACAGAAAAGAAAATAAATTGTTGAGAATACATTTAGAAAATATTTTAGCGTCTACTATTTCTAATACACAATGCTCGCGTGTTTGACGTAACCGGTTAGGCGTGAAGTTACCACTTATTCAGTTCTACTGGCTACTCTAATCCTAAGAATATAGGTGTCGTAGTTTCATATTTCATCCCTCAATTGATTTGGATGTGCGTTGTATGTCAGTCAATCCATCAGGCAGTCATGAGAGTTTTTCAAATAACATTTTTTAACTAATATCGGAAAATATATTCTTTTGTACTTTGTAGACTAGCGGAATTTAACAAAAATTCTACATAGCTCCTTTATCACTACAACTATGTTTTTCTCAATGTTGAACGTCTACTCGTAATTCAAAGCGTCTTCAAGTCGTAAAATATTACAAATATTACACAAAGTAAATGCTATCGTTCCAGCGAGACATTTAATTGCTATTTGATCAAACATTTATTCCTAGAAAACGTTATAATTTGACAAGTACACTTTGTTTCTAGGTATTTACAAAAGGCTTTATTACGTAAACTCATTATAATCATAGAGCAGTCGTGGTCCATTGGCTTACAAGGATGTTTTAGGTTCGAACCCTGACAGGCGCATTACTTTGTGTAAATTATTTCATCAGCTCTAAAAACGGCGAAGGAAAACATCGTGAGGAAACCGGCATGTCCTAGAACCAAAATAATCGAAGATCCACCAACTCGCACTGGGCCCGTGTGGTGGATTTATAGCCCACTCCCTCTCAGAGACAGAGACAAGGCCAACGTCTCTTTAGTGAGAACATTATAGGCTAATTATACTACTTTCGAGATATTGAACATTTAAACATTCAATAAAATGAGTCTACAAAAATAAATACGTGAGAAATAAATTGTGTCAAAATTTTTAATCTTTTAACCAATGTGGTCAAGGTCGCTCAGCACACTATGGAGCTAGCTATGCTTGGAGTCTCTTTGAAGGATAAAATCAGGAATGAAATTGTCCGGAAAAGAACCGGAGTTACCGACATGGCTTGCAGAGTAAGCAAACTGAAGTGGCAGTGGACCGATGACCGGTGGAGCAGATGAGTCCTAGAGTGGAGACCGCGTATCGGCAAGCGTAGTGTGGGAAGCCCCCCAGCTAGACGGACGACCTAAAGAAATTAGCTGGAACGGACTGGATGCGGAAGGCGGAGGACAGGGTGTTGTAGCGCAGCCTGGGAGAAGCCTATGCCCAGCAATGGGCTGCAATAGGCTGAATTGATTGAACCAACATGAAACGGACTCGTGGTTCAAATACCTGAGTGCTTGTGCAATCTTATCAACATCCGTTTCAGCTTTGACCCTTAAGAGAAAATATTTTAGAAAAGATGAATTCATTAGAAACATAGGAACGTGCCCAATAAAATTATGTCTTTTCTAGCCTGTAACACCCGGTAGTAGGACACTTGTGCGAATGGAAACTTGCGCAAATAGACAGTTGCACGATAGGCCACTTGCGTGAATGGACAGTTATGCGAAAGAACACTTGCGCGAATGGACAGTTGCGCGAAATGACATTTTCGCGAATGGACAGTTACGCGAAATGACATTTGCGCGAATGGACATTTGTGCGAAACGACACTTGAATGAAAAAAAATGGACTTGTACCAAATCCGTAACACCACATAGCTGGATAAATGACTCTATTACTGATGTCCAAAATGCATTGTGATGTCTTTACTAAAATACTTTGAGAATAGAGGAGTGGACTCCTCTATGTGGGCTTTTAATGCACAGGTTAGTTGATATGCGAAAGGTAAATTTGCATAAAGAAAATTCGGGAAAGCACAGTAATAAAATATACTACCAAAATATCAAATATTTCGGAACTCTCGATCCCATGCAAGCCTCTGAGGAATATGTTGGGTTAAGGGGTTAACAAAGCTCACGAGACTTTTATTAGAATATCCGTATACAATTTGTATAAGTAGAATTTTCTTTTTTTGTGTCATACCTGTGGCGACTTATGTGGACTATTTTTAGAACCAACTGTGTATTATTTTATTTAACCATAGTTAACTTTGTTTCAACGAAAACACAAAAAACATTCATTAAAGAGATTTTTTCGTAAAATCTAAGTTTCTCTCAGAAAATATAGCAAAAAAGGAAACGTTTTTGTTTTAAAAAAGAGCATAATTCTACCAGTTCATACGATTTATGCCACCTACGGCGAATATAAAATGTTTATAATTTCTGCTGTTTACATAAAAACATATGTAGAAATTTTTTTACATGCAGACCGCATCTTGATACGCTGAGTCGTTATTCGTGCTACGAAACAACCATCTCCAACCCACACAAACGTACAGATACGTAGTTTTTGTACATAATTGTCATGTAGGTATGTCGATGTACAGACGCCAGCACATGAAGATAATCTTTCTAGATTTTCAACTTTATCACTAAAGCAGAAGGTTCAAAGTTGATTGGGAAAATTAGATAGTTTCGGGTAGCTTGATGTGCTGGAGTCTGTAACTGCCACCCTCTTTATTAAATAATATCATATCGATGCGCAATCTACGTTGAAAATTTTTGTAGATTTTTTTTTTACTAGCTTACTCTGTCTCACTCCTGGCCAAAGGCCTTCCTCCACTCCTTCTATCTTTCGCGAGCCCGCGCGTCCTCCTTCCAGTTTTGACGGAATCTATCCAGCTCGTCCCGTCATCTCCTACGTGGTCTGCCGCGACCCCGCCTCACTGTCTCAGGGCACCAATTCTGTGCTATTTGGGCCCACAGCCTGTCCGGCATGCGGCAGACATGTCTTGCCCAGTCCTATTTAAGTTGGGCAGCCTTTTGACCCACGTCAGCTATCTTTGTTTTGGAGCCCAGTATTTGTTTCGAACACGATCCGTTAATGTAACGCCTAGCCTGCGCTCCATTGCTCGTTGGCAGACCATAATACAACATGTCCAGGAATATCCTTACTTGGGTCAAGTAGTCTCTTTCCAGGCGAGGCAAGATAAAGAAATCACAAGACGAACGGAAAACGCTTGGAAGAGCTACTGGTCCTTGCAGGAACTATTTATGGGTTTCGTAGATTATTTTAAAAAAAAAATGTTTCATTAATTTTGACCGCGTCGGTATTAGGAATTATTCCCGTTTGAGCACCTAGTTTTTGGGCACCTATGCATTGAGCACCAAAGGTATTCCCATTTGAGCACCAATCAATATTAAAACGTGGTGCTCAAAGGGGAACAGTAAAAATATTCAACTTTATTCCCTTTGAGCCACTTTTTTTATAAAATATCAGATTTTTTCGATGACTAGACTCGATGATTCGACGAAAAATTTCTACGCTAGGGGGTCTAGAATCATGTGCTGAATTCTTGGTTAAATTTACAGTTTGCGTTTCGATGTCCCTGCCATCCTGTAGAGTACTAGTTTCTGCCCGTGACTTCGTCTGCATGGTATTTCAGCAACCGACCCGCCCCATCGCTGCACATCGCCCGCCTGCGCTATTACTTCATTTTCGCCTAACGTTCTTTCTGACTTTTTGCTCGGCTCCTAAAGAGCACAGCGTGATGTTAAATAGCCTATAAACCTTCCATAAGAGGAAGTGCGGGTAGATTTTTCTCCAAAGAAACGCTCTCGCCTGTTTTCTTTCTGGTTAATGACCATAAAGCTATGATTTTGTACAGAATAATAAATATTAACTACTTATATGTCCCTATGTTTTCTTTTTTTGATGATACATTATTTTTATAACCACTAGAACCCTCAAAAATGCCGCTTTAAACCGCTGTCAACAGAGGCACAAATTTGTAAGGAATGTACAAATTTGACAGCTATTAATGAATAAAGAAAAAAATAGGGACACAGTAAGTATATATCCTTCTCATTCAGTTTGTATAATATCTTTTAAACTGGCCCAATATTGAAGCAGGAAAAAGGCGAGAGCCAAATCTCAATTATGACTTTTTACTTAGTCTTTTTCAAAAGTCTCTCCGACCGCATTTCCTCTTAAGAATTGGGCTATCAAATGCAAAAAGAATTTTTCACAGACAGACAGACGCGGCGGCGGGCTTTGTTTATAACCGCCTTCAAAGAAAGGAGGAGGTTATCAATTCGGTTGAATATTTTTTTTTTTTTATGTAGTAATATTTTGGAAAATCCGGCTCTGGGAGACCTGAAGGACGTTACTGGTAGATGTTAGACGTTGTCAGCATTAAAAAATATTGCAAAATCAGCCGGAACATAAGGTCTTATCCCAGCGCCGAACTAATCCCAACATACCTAAATACTTACGTAAGTATATACTCAGTTAACGCTTCGCTGTCCATAGTATAAAAGAGACGAAATTCAGGAATCACACGCTATTGCCAACGCGTCGCGCGATTGAAAACATGCAATAAGTACAAAGGCGCTCTGTGATCACAAGTGGCAATAAAATTGTTGAGATCAATTTTAGATTGTCACATGTCATCATGGCAAAAATAAGTATATTATGTCTTCAACGTTATAAAAAGTTGTAATTGGAATACTTAGAGCTCATTTAATAAATTTTCAATATCACTTTCTATAGCTTACTGGCTTTTGCTCGCGGCTTCCTCCGCGGGAAGATTAAAAAATATTACACGGGAATGTACTATAGGTAAAAAAAAAAACTTATGTTCACTTCTAATCCAGGTCGTGATCTATCCGTGTGCCTTTCATAATAAAAACAGACAGAATTACTTTCGCATTTTTATCATATAAAAGTGTAAAGTAAGGATTTAAAATATATTCATTTTATTGCGGTGAAATTAGGCAGACTCCTATTTTCTATAAGGTTATGTAGGGTCGCAAATTATGACGTCATCAACTTTTTCCTTCTAAATGTTTAAGTATTTAAGGTTTCTTTTTAAAGTAGGAATCCATGTTTGCAGTGAAAGTGCATTTTATGTAGGTACTACTAGGTTCCAACGAAGCCAGCGTTTGAGGAAAATTCACTTGGAATGGAAGTTCATCCTTAGATGAACTTGAAGATTTTTTTGGGTATAGTATTTATACATTAAGATGTATAAATACTTTTTCTGTAAGGTTTTATTACAGAAAAAGTATTTATACATCTTAATGTATAAATACTATACCCAAAAAAATACATATATTGGTTATGTATAAATACTATAACCAAAAAAAGGAGTGTTATGTTTTCAGGGTTCATGTATGTTTGTGAGTTTCTTCTTTATCTATTACTAGCAGCGCCCCGCGGTTTCACCCGCATAAGTGTCGATCCAGTGGGAATATCGGGATAAAAAGTATCCTATGTGTTATTCTGATGTATAAACTATATTACTGTAAAGTTTCATCAAAATCCGTTCATTAGTTTTTGCGTGAAAGAGTAACAAACATCCATCCATCCATCCTCACAAACTTTCGCATTTATAATATTAGTAGGATAGTAGGATAATCTATACTTATAATAAATCTGTAGAGGGAAAATTCTGTACATTGAAAATATCAAAAAAAGAAATGGCAGGGGGCGCGTACGTGTTCCACGCGCGCCTCAAAGAGATGTCAGCGATAAGGAAGGGGCCCGTGAGGGCCATAGCCTGCCGGGGCAGCGGGATTGTCTGAAAGGGTTACCGCTACCCTGGAACACAAAGGGCTAAGGAAGGAACACGGGTGGGTTTTAGTCAGTAAGAGTCTGACACTCCCTTCTGCTCCACCCAGCGGGAGCGGGAGGGGTCATCTGATGATTTCCCATCCACAAAAAAAAGGGGGTGTTACTAGACCGACACCGAACCGAAAAATTTGTCTGTCTGTCTGTTTGTTCAGGCATCACGCAAAAACTACAGGTTCGATTACGATGAAACTTGGTGTAATTATTCTTTAATATCCTAAGCACTACACTGGGTACTTTTTATCCCGGAAAAGTATATAAAATAAAAAACAAACTTAATTTTGCGGTTCGATCCCTAGAGCCGATTACTGTACCAACCGCAAATAATAAGTTTGTCGTAGGTTACGTCACCCGCAGTGGAGTTCACTAAGGGGCGCTACACACGGCTAAGATACTATTATAATATTTTATCTTAAGATATAGCGCAGGCAGGCGATGCGATGCGACAGGGTGGGTCGGGGGAATTAAAAATCTCACACGGACGAAGTTGCGGGCAGAAGGTAGTAATATAATAAAGAGGAAAGATTTGTATGCGAATTGGCTCAAAAAGTACTGGACCGATTTTAAAAATTCTTTCACCATTTGAATGCTACATTATCACTGATTAATATAGGCTTTTTTAAATACAACAAAGTTTGTGAACAACAGAATCGGGGCCAATGGCTGTTTTATTCAAAGAAGTTTAATTATAATTAACTAGCGGCCTAAACTAATATTAATTTTCTGTCCTTTTCATATTGAAATAGAAAGAAAAAGATGCACTGAACTTAAATTTAATTTAGTTTGTGAACAACAGAGTTGGGGCCATTTTCAATATGGGAGAAACGAAACTATTAAAAAGAAATTACTCAATTAATGGTTTTTTTCGCAAGCTACATTGTTTTCAGGTTTCACACTTGATTGAGAAATTACATCAGATAAGAAAGGATTTGTATTGTAGTTGATAGATGAGTAGGTACCTACTCGTTAGGTTTCTCAAGAAAAACTCAATGGTCAAAAATGAGATACCTAAGTATCACTGTTACTTTATCACATAACATCATACCCTTGTTACCCTAAAGGGCTTAGCAGAGGTGAATCTATATTACACAAATCTCAGCAAAATAGCCAAAAAAATAAATAAGTACCAATAAATACTTTTTCCGCAATAAATACTTTTTCTTTCTTTCTTTCTTTAAACTAAAAGTAAACATAATCAGCCTATAATGTTCCCACTGCTGGTACACAGGTACGTAGAGTATTATATTATCTGTGGACACAGGCCTCCTCTTTCTGAGAGGGAGTGGACTGTAATCCAAGATCTGAGCCCAGTGCGGTTGGTAGATGTCACACGTCTTCGAATGATGTGCATTTGGATTGAGTGATCTTTTTTTATTTCGTGATAAAATCTGATTGTACATTTAGTCAAAAATAGTCAAAACTCATAGCCAAAAGTAAAAAAATTGTCACTCTCAAGGGTCTTCAGTTATTGCCCAAAATGTGGATCACTCAAATCAGACATTTTGCAAAAACGGCTATGAGCTAAATCTCAACAAAAACTTACTCTACTGACTAAGTTTATCCCTCAAAAATTTGTTAACAAATTGTCACAATATTTTTTAAAACCATCAAGCCATTTGAAGCTACTTCCAGGTATTTAAGACAGTATCATTGGATCACTCAGTACAGACACCATTTTGTCTGAGAGATCGTTGTAATAAGGTTTAGGTTGACTTTTTCTGTACATCTTTTTTTAATCCTAAAATATATGTTCCCAATATATTTGTACAATAAATATCATAACACAAATACCTTTTGTTAAAAAGTTATGAGTAATTGAATGTTTTCAAATTTGCTGAACTGAGTGATCCTTATGAATACTTATAGGTAACTACCTGTTTCGTATTGATTTACACAACTTACGATTAATTTTTGTACAACTTTATGACTAAAGTTTTACATAAAAATTATTTACATAGACGGCTTAGTTTACGAGATATTACATTTTTAATTTTTTAAAGAAATTACGCCTTGTAGGGTACATATGATTTTAACTTTTAATGTATATATTTAAATGTTTCATATTTTATTGTTATTTTCTTAGTCGCACATTTCATTTATTTTTGTACGACATTTAGTGCACATAAGTGAGCTTACGCGATAGTGACAGTATCAGTGGTTTTCCTGTTTTATGCAAGAACAATGTAAGTACCGAACGTATTTATTTAGGGTCCGACGTCTCAAAATTTGCCAAAGATGTAAACAACAATAGCCGCTCGAAATTGTAATTTATTCGTGCGACGCAGCAAATAACAATAAAATATGAAACATTTAAATATATACATTAAAAGTTAAAATCATATGTACCCTACAACACTCAATTTCTTTAAAAAATTAAAAATGTAATATCTCGTAAACTAAGCCGTCTATGAAAATAATTTTTATGTAAAACTTTAGTCATAAAGTTGTACAAAAATTAATCGTAAGTTGTGTAAATCAATACGAAACAGGTAGTTACCTATAAGTATTCATAAGGATCACTCAGTTCAGCAAATTTAAAAACATTTAATTACTCATAACTTTTTAACAAAAGGTATTTGTGTTATGATATTTATTGTACAAATATATTCGGAACGTACATTTTAGGATTAAAAAAAAAGATGTATAGAAAAAGTCAACCTAAGCCTTATTACAACGATCTCTCAGACAAAATGGTGTCTGTACTGAGTGATCCAATGATACTGTCATAGATACCTGGAAGTAGCTTTAAATGGCTTGATGGTTTTAAAAAATATTGTGACAATTTGTTAACAAATTTTTGAGGTATAAATTTAGTCAGTAGAGTAAGTTTTTGTTGAGATTTAGCTCATAGCCGTTTTTGCAAAATGTCTGATTTGAGTGATCCACATTTTGGGCAATAACTGAAGACCCTTGAGAGTGACAAATTTTTTACTTTGGGCTATCAGTTTTGACTATTTTTGACTAAATGTACAATCAGATTTTGTCACGAAATAAAAAAAGATCACTCAATCCAAATGCACATCTTCGAATGTTTTGGTTCTAGGACATGCCGGTTTCCTCACGATGTTTTGACAGTAGTGGTGATGAAAGAATTCATACAAAATAAAGCACCTGTCTGGGGTCGAACCCACGACCTACAACTCGTAATTCGCGGCCGTTAGCACTGGGCCACCACTGCTCCAAAAAAATAAACAAACAAACATAATAAACTTTAACTTGGACGTGAAAAAGGTGAGAAAACCCCTTTATGGATATTCAGTTTACCTACGTTACCGCAAACAACATAGCGCAGACAATATTTGCATACTATTTAGAACCCTACCTACTGCAGCAATATTAAATATTGCATGTTTTTTTTTGATATTCATCCTTCTTTAAGAATTTATGACAACCTCATTTTTTTGATACTTTGCTTCCTATTTTTAAAATCAGTCTCATCTTTTGTTTTTAGTTCTTATTTGTCTATCTAATTAGTTATTTAATTTAGTATATAATGTAAATAGTTAGATCCGTCATTGAATGCATAGGTATAATCATTTTGCCCCCTTACTAATAAGCTCATACCAGATGAATAGTTACACACCGATTTCTCTCTTTCAGTCGTCAGTAATTTGACTTTCGAAAGAAGACAAAGCGTTGTGTAACTATACAGACGTTATACAACGTTTATTAGTAAGAGGTATGTATATAAAATACAAAATCTCGTCTTAGATTGCGACGGTCTTATATAAATGTTAATATATCAATTCCTATGCCATAAGTCTATAACCTGCATATGTTATATTTATTTATTAATCTATACATCAGGCATATTACCCATAATTTTGTTAGTAATACTTAACCGGTTTAATGCCATAATTACAGAAACAATTAAAAAGCCATTGCGTTTTGCGTGGATCCACGTTCCGGCTTACGAAGGGTTAAACTTTATTCATATAGGTAATTGACTAAGGGCCGGTTTCTCGTTCGACAATTATCGCAAAATTATCATGTAATAAATAGGAATTGCCCTACAACTTTCTAAAATTACTTACCTACGTAGTAATTAGGTACTTTTATAATTAACTCCAAATTAGTACCAAACTGATTTCAAGAGAAATAGTTAATTTTATTGTGACATAATGCATCAATATTTCATAAAACATCAGGTTAATTGGCGCAATGTCCTGTTATTGAGGCTCAACTGGCATTATAACTGGATTGGACTGCACTTAATGCCATCCCGAGGACTAATTAATTGAGAGCAACTCTCACTGTCGGTAATTAGTACCTCTATAGAGCTTTTGAAAATTGTGTTTATGTGTCAAATCATTTTTAAATAGATACGGTTTGGTAGATCAAATCGAAACTCGAAGAGTAGCTTCATTTGGCTTCGTACATAAAGAAGTCAACGGAAAGTACCCTATAAATTTTAATTCCCTTGAGTGTCAAAATACAGGTACGTTTATTGCGGCATAAACGGCCGTATCTATTTTTTTACGTTAACCTATAAGTTTGATTTTTTCACAGCTTTACGGGACCTGAGACCTGAGTATATGGTTTTAATTTCAACTCGATACCTCCACGCGTTTCTGAGATAAAGGATTTTGACAGACAGACAGACGGGGAACAAAGTGATCCTATAAGAGTTCCGTTTTTTCCTTTTTCGGTACGGAACCCTAAACAGAGAATTTTTAGTGATTATTATTACTACAGTCGACGAACCCACAAAAAATAAACATGATTTTTTTTTTTATCATAATTTAGATAAATCGATACCCATCGTGTCTGTGGAATTTAGCTAGCCAATTTAAAATAACCCTGTATTTTCCGAATGACACTAAGTAAAGTATTAATAAATCGCTAAGTTTTAATTTGGTTATAAAAAATATGTCTGCCAATTCTAACTTAGACAGAGTTGTGTTGTAGTGATGATTTAATCATTAATACACTTCGGTAAATAAATCTTTATTTAACATTTCTCCATACAAAAAAATATGAATTGCGGGGGCTAATCAGGTACTTGTTTTCGTCTTAATTATAAACCGCAATAAAGTAAACCTCACTAATACCCTAATATACTCGTGACTAATTTGCAAAGGATATGTGTCACCACATAAACCTCACTCGTCTCATTCCGATTGGCAAAGGTCTTAGTTTATGAGCCATAAACTGCGTGAGCTCATGCCAATAAGTGATCACTCTTACGTCGTACAACGTTCAATGCTGTGTAAACTGTGATTGGGATATGGGCTGAGTGAAATGATAAATGCTAAAAACAAAAAACTACCCAAGCAAAGTTAATATTTGTATGAGACCAGCGCGCAAACTTTCTCTACCAAATGGAAAAATAATTTTGCAAATCGGTCAAAATATCGATGATGACATACGTATAAAATAAGTACACACGAATATGGAACCTCTTCCTTTTTTTTTAATCGGTTAATAAAAGAAGTAAGGTAGTACGGGCTGGTGTCCGCAACTCCACGTCAATGCGCGTATTTTGCGTACAATAAAATAAGTATTGTTGAACAAAAACGAAATAAAGAAAAAAATTGTATAGCAAAGAAATTTATATCCCTCATTTTTCCTAACAGAACATTAATTCATATGCTTTCGTCATCAACCTGCAACTTTTTCTTTTAAAGCACTGACTGAAATCGCAAATATGCACGTATTAATTTTATTCCCGTTATTTATTTAGCTGTCCTGTATTCCTCGTCACAGATTGATGAAGACGAAGACAATCATCAATAATAATTATTCCTAGAACATGACCTTGACTAGGAACAGTGGCATCTAAAGACAATGAAGGTGCCAACCCAATGTGAAACCATTGTGGTTCCGTTTCACAACAGTTGCCATGGGGTCTCAACGCCAAAATGTAGCTGTGGCAGAACACCTAGCGTATTAATACTCAATACTTAGATAATATGTTTATTGAGAGGGGCCCATGGCTAAATAATAACAGCCGCACAGGTCGATCGATCAGGTTAAGCTACGCTTGCCGCAGTTGGTCTGTGGATGATGTACCGAGACCCCTCCGTGCCTCGGAAAGCACGTTAAGCCGTTGATCCCGGCTGTCGTTCGTGGATCTTTGACAGTCGTTACGAGTAGTCAGTTAATTAGTTTATGCGCCCTTGTGGAGCTGGTAGTGCTATTCTGTAAAAATCTCAGCGTGATATAACTTAGGTGAAGTGAGCTGTCATTCCGCCTGATGTTAAAGATTGCCCCTGTTGAAAGCTCACTTCACCGAAGTTATCACGGTGAGATTTTTACAGAATCGATCGGCTGCGTTGAGCCAAGCATTTTTGTCAGCGATGTAATCCCCCAACTTATAATAATATGCTTGGCTGCATAGTGTGCGTTTTATGTAAGATTTTAATTTCGTTTCATAGAGGGTGGTATCGAGGCCTCTGTTTTAAGGAAAGTACTGAAATACTCCATTATCATTATAAGTTTATTAAACTGCCGAAGAGTGATGGAAAAACTTTTTCTTACCCAAGCAGCCATGCTATTCTCTAAGGATACAGCTTTGTGGACAGCGCTGTCGCAGCGCTGAAACTATTGTTTTCACCGCTGCGACAGCGCTCCCCGCAAGGCTGTATCCTTAGAGTAGACAGTGTTCCAATCTAAAAATAATATTTTGACCAACACCTTCGCCAATTTGAACCCTTCAAAAAAATTTATGACATTAATCTAAAGACTGATGCAATGACAAAATGTATTTAAAAAAATATTTTGTACTAATCATTACAAATTACTGTGATATTTCAGCTGTAAGTGCGGGTTGAATGGGCAACTAATGAAACCCTATTTAGATTCGCGACACATTACGATTTATAGGGGCCCAAGAGACTTATGAATCTTAATCAATCTAACTGACAGAAATCAGATGTGTCTGTTGCTTTTGTAACTAAGAAAGTGGTATGTAGTAAGAATCGCTGTTTTAGTGTCAGCAAGTAATCGTTCCACTTCAGGGAAAAATTATTTGCGTTAGGGAAAGGCAATGAGGAAACTGGCATTTGACATTTCTACATCTAAATCCTACGAATAAGTATACTTATTCGTAGTCTAAATCTGATTAAAATTAACACAATTGATTGAATACTTACAAAGAAAGCAACTTCCGATCTCATAACTATACAACGTGTAACGATAAATGCGCAAAACCTGAAAATAGTTTGTTCCTAATTGACTACTGAATCGATTTCAGTAATTTTTAATATATGTAGGTTTTTTTTCAAAAATTATGTATTTTGCCATACTATCCGCCGATTGAGCCAAAGAAAATTAAGTCTTATTTTAAGGCAATAAGACTCAATTTTGAATGCATAAACTAATGCTAGGTTCAACACGATTTTCTTAATAATAAAAATAGCTTTAAAAAAATAGGTTTGGTCAACACAGAATGCTCTAATTGGGGTGTATGAGGTTTTGCGCATCTAGCGTTACAGGTTGTATAATTTTGTAGTCGTTTTTTGGCTACAATAATTGTGCAATAGAGTGGTTTGTGGCTAAGTTATAACAACCGCACAAGTCGGTCGATCAGGTTATGCTACGCTTGCCGCGGTTGGTCCATGGATGGGTGACCATCTTTACATACAAAAACACGCTTTTATCACGCACTAAAACTTATAATAAAAGAGTCTAACTGATATAGAACTGATAGGGTTGAAAAAGGACTTCTTTTATCTGTTCTATGGAAAAGGTATAACGCAATAATAATATAAATAATAATATTTCGATCCCTGTACCTTATTTATGAAAATAAGATTGTCCCGGAAGAAAAGACTAAAGAAAAACTATTTTATGTGGGTACGCCCGACGACATAATTATCAAGCTATACACTTCCAGTATAAGCTGACTACCCGTTGTACGAAATGACTATACAATGCGAGGTCAGGTAAAACTGGAAAAGTATAGCGTGATATGTCATCGTGTGTACCTTATCGGTTTGCAAGATGAATGTTCAACGAACATCATACAATTACAAAGGAATTTTATGATGACTGTTTTAAAAACTTTTCAATGCATTTAGATTTTCCTTTTCAGACATGATTAGAATCGAGTAAGTGAATTAACATTAAGATTTAGAAGCTTCCAGACACTGTCTTCTGACAATCTATCACTTCGCGTAATAAAATCATAGGCAGACGAGGGTTAGAGGCAGTAACTTCGTATTAAAAAAAGCGACGCCAGTTCAAATTTAGATTTGACTATGAAATCAATCTATCCATAAGATCAATTTTTTTGTTACCTGTGCCATACCATTTTTTTAACCGACTTCAAAATGGAGGATGTTCTCAATTCGACTGTATACGTTGTTTTTTTTTTTCCACAGAGAGGAGGCCTGTGTCCCAGCAGTGGGAGTGGGAGTGGGAGTGGGATGTTGATTATATTATATATGCATTTATATAATTCTATAAATTAATATTTGATGCGGCCGCGAATCATATTTAGATCAGATCAGCATACAACCTGATACTGACATGCGAATTGCGAAAAACGCAAGATTTTTTTAATTTCGCAGGCTACCCTGACGCTTTCGCCTATCCAGCAGCGGGATTGTCCGAAAGGGTTACCGCTGCCCGGAACATAAAGGGCTAAGGAAGGAACACGGGTGGGTTTTAGTCAGTAAGAGTCTGACACTCCCTTCTGCTCCACCCAGAGCGGGAGGGGTCATTTGATGATTTCCCACCCTCGAGAAAAAAAAAAAGAGAATACCTACCTACTATTGTGGTAGGTAACTGAACTTATGTGAAAATTGAAAATGCTGCAAGTACATATCTAAATAGTTGCAAAAGTTCCATGTCTCTTGCATTTAAATGCACTTATTAAACTTTATTTTTGTATGTGTTGGTTATCAAATAGAATTTGGAGCAATTCACCAGAAACGATCTTGTAAGGAGGATTCAATAATCTATTTTATGAATGTACAGAGGCCAGCACATCAAGCTACCCCAATCTGTCAGATTTTCCCAATTGAATATTAATCTTATTTCTTTGTGATAAAGTTGAAAATCTATCAAAGAAATTTGACAGATTGGGGTAGATTGACCTGCTGGCGTCTATACATAGGTACTTTTTGCTGAGAACAGATAGATAGAATACTCTTTATTACGTACACCATAAATATTTATTACAGATGTAGAAAATTTACAAGGGGTGACACAATGGGTGGTTTAATCGCTAAAAGCGATCTTTTAAAGACAACCTGTGGATGGATTAGGTAAGGGAGAAACAAGAGACAATACTGCAGGTATTCTGCGGTGTACCATTCACATATATATACGATAAATACACACATACATATAAAATAATAATCATAAAAAAATTTGCAAAGAACATAAAAATGACGTATAAGGAGGTAGTGGACGCGTCGGCGGCTGCCGCGGCCGTCGGCAATATGCCGCTCGTGTATTTAAGCACCGAACTCAAATAGACGATCGGCATCCGATTTATTCCGGTCTGATTCCCTGACCCCCCCTCCACCCCCCCCCCCCCCCTGGATAACCGCTAGTTCTTCTTCTGTTTTAAACTCGTGTCTTATCCACATTATCTAGGTTACTCTTTTTGACAGGTAAGTACAGTCAAGAGAAATTAAACATTCCTGTCCCTTGCTGCCTCTTTTAGCGACGCCCTAATATAAGCCGAAGTCCGAACCCCACGGGAGGTGTCCTTAGCGTGTAGTCGCTTAGTTTTTAAGCCCTGACTGGAGACCTTAATTTGAGATTTTCCTTCATAGAAATCTTGTCCTGTCAATACCGAACACAACAAAAAAAGAATTATCCAATTTGGTGCAGTCATTTGGAAGTTATGTGCGTACAGACATTTCGGCAACTTTGTTTTATACTATGCAAAGATAAGGATGTAGAATAGAATAGAATAGAATACTCTTTATTATGTACACCATATAAATTACAGACATAAATATAGAAATTTTGCAAAAGGTGACACAATGGGCGGCCTTATCGCTAAAAGCGATATTTTAAAGACAACCTTTGGATGGATTAAAAAGGGGGAGGAGAGACAAATACTGTAGGTAGTCAGTGGTGTACCATTATAAACTAGTTTCACGATGTCAACCTATATTAATATGTTATCACATTTTCTCATTCTTGCATAAATTCTGTTAACTTTTTTTGTCTTGTTTTGCAAACAAGAACTGTCCGAATCGAATTGTTATGAATTCGAATTATTATTATTGTAACAAATAATGTTATTCCTAGTATAAAAGAGGAAAAAATAGATTTTAATATCACAGTTGCGCTGTTTACGAGGAATGTCTATAGTTCTTAAAAGTAAAGTCCAGTACCTACACAATAATTATAATAACAACAATCAATAACAAGAAAATAGCATACTATTATATACGGTCTACCTATCAGAACTAATAATGACATTTTATGCAAGAAAAAAAAGTTTATATCATAGACTTATTTATTAAAATACCTATTTACCAAGTAATCAGGTTCCGCCCGGCTGATAAGTTTGTCTGACTTTCAGCCCATTTTCAAACCGATAACTGATATCCATACATGTCTATAAAGTTTAATATTTTGTAAGATTATTTTGTGTGTTTTGTCTATAGGCCTTAGTTGCCTGAAAATAAAACAAATATTATTATACCTCGGTCACCATCTGTAACTTATCCACGCCCACAATACGCGTGCATTTTGCCACTGGAATACCCAAAGTTCTTGTGTGTGCCAAGGGCAGTCACTTTGAATGTGCTATCGACTAAATTACAAAATATATTAAATACGAGTAACTACATTACATAGCTTAGACTATAGAAATCATATAGACCTGAAATGTTTGACTACCTATAGAAAAACACAGTTATACAAATATGAGGCTTATCGACGCCAAAATCATAAAAATATTGCCATCCCTTTTTAACTTTCTTAATTTTGCTTATGTGAAAAAGGATAATAGTGTTTTTGACAGTGACTATAATGGAAAACCTTCATTCCTAGCGTCACTAAAATACCTATTTGCGGCCGGTCGCCATTTTATCCTCTCACTGTTTGGTACCAAAGTTGGGTACGTCAACTGTCAAATGCTCTTGAGCTGTGGATACTTATAATTTGTGAATTTTGGAGTAATTTGCTGTGTTATTGTGTTTGCTTCCATAGTGGAAGTCGTCAATAGCAAGATGCCCAATTGTAATATAATCGGATGTGGCATCGTAAGAAGCAGAAATCACCCGAAAACAACCAGCACCAGTATGTGTACTTAATTTCAGCTGAAATATCATTTGATTTAGAAGATAAACAAAATATTCTGCATTCGTTGAAGAGTTTCAACAGCAAAGCATTCATATTTTCCCTTTTCTCTATATTTTCAAGTTGTATTTCATGAAATCATTTTCTTTGTTATTGTAGGGATAGAGTAGTGCATTTGACATTATTATATTTATCGATAATGCTATTTTATGGTTCTTTATTGGTTGGAAGCAATCGGTGTTGAAAATTTAAAGATGTCAACAAAAACAATTCATATTTGTTCTCTTCACTTTGAAGAATCTAGTTTCAACCGGACACTGAATAAAGTAATTGAGACAGAGTGGGAAATATCTCTCGCTTGTCTTCAATATCTATTAAAGCTTACTTATATTTTATTTGTCTTACTTATATTTTATTTGTTTCAGATTTATTAAGAGAATTAAAGGACAAATGTCAAAACAGCCCAAGAAGATAAAGAGACTTAACGAGAAATTTTTAATGCAGATGAAAATATTATGGGAAGAAATCTCCTGAAAGAATATCACATCGAAATTATCTGATCAAAATTGTATAGTTCAGAAATAAATGAGATTGATTTGTTTGTTGTTGTTTTTTCCTGTTTGAATATAATTATATACTTAATTATAATTTATTGTTGACATTTAATTAAAGCCCACTATGATCTTAAAACTTGGAAACTTAACATCTAAATTTCAAAAATATTAATTATGTTAGTTCCGTCATTATATCCCGTGAAATTCAAATTTTCACACATTTTTTTCCAAATTGCAGTTCTGTTACAATTTTTTTATTATTATTCAAATTATTATCAATTATCATCAGCGGTCCATTGACGGTAACACCTCTTACGGCTTAGCTGTGAAAGATGGACGAACCTACAAATAACTGAAATGAAAGACCTAAGTTAGAAAACTTGGGGTTGGGGTGGTCCGTGACACTAAGAAAACATTCTCACAATCTTTTATCGATGTTATTTTATAGAAATATCGATTAGGGGCTGCTCTATTAGCCGCCATTTTATCCTCTCAGTAAAGTGTAGGTATGCACGTTTTTCTTGTAGGTATCGGTCCATGTGATTGGTACGTCAGTGCATAGTAGTGGTAGAAGGTTAGGTTATGTTTAACCTAGCCTTAATTCTCTTTACTGACACAGTGTACTTAATCCACCCAAAAAAAATATGGTAAAAAAATAAGTGTGCCCGCATCCTAACACAACACAGCAGTGTCCAAGCGCCATAATTATGTCCAGATAAAAAGAACAAAAGAGTATTCCAAGAACATTAAAACGTATGAGTAATTTGCTCTTTGACACTCTGATAACATTAAAGTGTTTATAAACACAGATACGATTTGTTTAAATATATAGTAATAACTATTTTTTGCAAATAAATCAGTCATAATAACGCTACTGTCTCAGACGTACGTGATTCAAGATGTTTAAATATTCAGTTTTCGTTTTATTCGTTGCAGTAAGTGCTACAATTTTTTTAAACAAAGTTACTAGCTTCTGCCCGCGAATTTTGCGTGAAATTTCTTGTTTTAACACTAAATATATTAGACAAAGAAGTTACGGAATGAAAGAGTAATTCTGAAGATTACTCCCTACAGACAAAGCACACATTTTACATCTTAATGAATATAGATTTTAGTAATTAAAATACTCAAATATAACCTACGCTATAACGCCTTCATAGTGTTTAGCAGATAATTTGTATAGATATTATCCACTTTTCATTTTAAACTTTAAGCCAGAGTTTTTAATATTTCATATAACTGTGTAAAATGTTTCTTGTATGTGATTGTGAGAATGTTTACTTAATTCTTGGTACTTTCAGGCATCCCACGCTGACCTTTTAATTCAAAGAGAAAACAAAGGTGCTACACTGGTAATTAATAAAACTAATTAATTTTGATTGTTTTTAAGGTAAAAATTTGTTCAAATTGTTTTATCATGAAAATAAATATGTGTTTTTTTTTTTTTCAGAAACCATTATCTGTATGCTGTGATATACCAGAGCTCGGTGATCCAAAATATCTGAAGAAATGTTCTAACCCTAAACAGCCGGGCCCGGTGAGTTTTTCAGTTAATAGTAATTAAAAAAAAAGCAATAAAAAAATAACGTCTGCTGTACTCAGTTTTGATGGCAAAAGGATAAACTGTAGGGATAGGTGTAATTGAGTACACGAATTGATGTATAATACTGATCTTCATTAGCAAATTATTCAATATATAGGCTTAGGCTACTTACACATATTAGGTCGGGGCAAAAGTATTTTCGTATTTTTCATACAAAAAAAAATGTTTTTTTTTTTTTGTTTAATTTTTTATTTATTTATAATATGTATGTGCCGTTTTGATTGATGACTTTTTGCCATCTTGTGGGCAATGCCATGATCCCATTGCTGTAGAAGTTTTGAGATTTTTTAGCAAAAAAATCTGACAGGTAGTTTTCACAGTGTACTTTTGAGGTTAACTTTATGCTTCCTAAAGAATTCTGAAGTGACCGAAAC
Organism: Globia sparganii; assembly: GCA_949316385.1. Classification (NCBI taxonomy): domain Eukaryota; kingdom Metazoa; phylum Arthropoda; class Insecta; order Lepidoptera; family Noctuidae; genus Globia; species Globia sparganii. Next base: position 6,085,218 of record OX438667.1, read on the forward strand.
AGGTGGAAATCTGATGGAGCAAGATCAGGGCTATACGGAGGATGCATCAACACATCCCAGCCAAGCTCTCTCAATTTTTGCTGAGTGGCTATGGATGAGCGGTCTGGCGTTGTCGTGATGAAACACCACGCCCTTCCTATTCACCAGCTCCGGCCGGTTTTTCTCAATAGCTTCTATTAACCTCATCAGTGTTGACAGTAGAGGCCCGAATCGATAGTTTTACACGGCGGCAAACGCTCATAGTGGACGATTCCTTTCCAATCCCACCAAACACACAGCATCACTTTGTTCCGAGTCAGGCCGGGCTTTGCCACGGTCTGTGGGGCTTGTCCATGCTTCGGACATTCTTATCGTAAGTGATCCATTTTTCATCAACCGTAATCAACCGTTTAAGAAATGGGTCGGAATTATTACGTTTCAACAAAGAATCGCAAATGGAAACACGTTGCATTAAGTTTCTCTCAGCGAGATCATGTGGTACCCAAACATCAAGTTTTTTCTTGTACCCAGACTTTTGTAAATGCCGTAAAACTGTTTTGTGATCAACATCCAGTTCTTCAGCAATATCATAGCTACTAATATGTTGATCTTGCTCCACTTTTTCAAAAATGCCACTGATTTTATCCGTGACAGGGCGTCCAGAGCGAGCTTCATCCTTCACACTAAAATTTCCTGACTTGAAACGCTTGAACCACATTTGTGCTACTCGTATTGATACCGCATTAGGTCCGTAAACCCCACAAATTTTATTCGCTGCGTTCGTCGCATTTCTACCTTTTTTGTAATAAAATTTTGAAATGTACCGAATTTCTTCGTCACATACATTCATGGTCCTTGCTTGAAAAACAATTGAGAAATGGCGGGAACTAGTTTTTTTTTTATTTATTGCATCTTTAGAATGTCAACATTTAATAGTATTAAAACCAGCCAGTTACATTCAGTACTGCCAAAGAGGTTTGATTACTAACAATAGATTCAAAATACAAAAATATTTTTGCCCCGACCTATTATAAACATAGGCATAGTTCTATGATACCCACACTACAAAACAATAAGAGTTAGTCAAATAAAGTCAAGATAATTAATTGTTAACCAAATTGACTACTTCCTTAAATTATCCGACCTTACTTGTCTTCTGCCTACCCTTTGGCTAAAACAAGGCGTGATAAAATGTGTTAAGTTCAATTTTCCGTAAATTCAAACTAAAACTCTAAACACTTCTTTTAATTTATTCAATAACATGATTTTTGAATTTTCAAGGAGTCGGTCAGTCAGAAAGTTGAAGCTACTTTCCAGATTAGAGAAGGTATATTCAAATCACAACTGTAATTCTTTGTTATTTGTATGGAATGGTTATTACACAGCAATTTGACGTAGGGTGTCAATTTCCTTAAACATGGGTTTTATTTATAAACGTTGCTTAAGGCGAAAGCGCCAGGGTAGCCCGCGAAATATAAAATTACATGCGTTTTTTGCAACTTGCTGGTCAATATTATGTTGTAAGTTGATTAAAACATAATTCGCGACCGCAACAAATATGTATTTACAGAATTATAATCATTAAAGTCATCAATACAACTCTCTAAGACCAAGTAATCCTATTGGATGACTATTTCATGAAATCTTGACATTTAGGGTTATACTAAATTAACAAGTTGTATTACTCATTCTAGTGATTATAATTCTGTAAATACATATTTGTTACAGTCGCGAAACATATTTTAATCAACGTATACCCTGATACTGAGCTACAAATTACAAAAATCGTAAGAAAATTTGAATTTCGCGGGCTACCTTAGAGCTTCCCCTTTTTTTTTTTGTGGATGGGAAATCATTCCCCCTTAATGTTAAGTAATGATTAGGGACTGAAACCATATAATTCTGATGGTTAAACGTGTCTTAATTTTAAACAACGTTTATAAATAAAGGGTCCTGCGTTCCCATGTAATATCGAATACTTGATATATAACATAATCAACCTATAATGTTCCCACTGCTGGGACACCAGCCTCCTCTCGGTGAGAGGGAGTGGGCCGTAATCTACCACGCGGGCCCAGTGCGAGTTGGTAGATGTCACCAGTCTTCGAATTTTTGGTTTTATGACATGGCGGTTTCCTCACGATGTTTTTCACCGTTTTGAGAGCAGTGATGTTGAAATAATTTACTCAAAGTAAAGCGCTTGTCTGGGTTTGAACCTACGACCTAAAACTTGTAAGTCGCGACTGTTACCACTGAGCTACTACTGCTTTTGATGATGACTTGATATATGTAATTTTCAAAATATATAAGTAGGTAGTATTGAATTAGTACAGCAAGAAAAAAATCATAGCCACTGAGTCTAGAATTTTTTGCAGACCAAATCAAGAAAAGCTCATAAAAGCATTATTTTCCAGTGCAACGACGTCCAATGCGTGTTTGAAGAGTCTGGTTTCCTGACTGACAGGAATACCCTGAACAAGGAAGCCTACAAAACCCACCTGCACCAATGGGCAGAGACCAATAAAGGCTGGTCTGTTGCTGTGGACAAAGCCATTAAGGACTGCGTTGATAACGACCCGAGGCAACACTTGGACTTCCCTTGCAAGGCGTATGATGTCTTCACTTGCACTAGCATCGCTATGTTGAAGGTAGGAATGGTTTTTATTGTTTTCTGTATAGTAAACAGTTTAGTCATATTTATCTGCCCAGTCCACCAACTATATTGGGTTGGGGTTCCAGACTAACCGCGTGCAGCTGAATACCAGTATTTTACATGGGCTGACCGCCTATCTGAGAGGTAATTCTACTAATTTTAAGAACGTTCGCAGTCTGATCTGAGTCTCAATCTGTCAAAAATACCTCTAATTTTCCTATATTTTGACAAGTTTTTGACATTTGTTTGTCGCCGAGTTGAGACTGCGACTAGATTTTGAACGTTTTCAATTACGAGAATTAACCTTCTGATCTCTACAATCACAACAGCACACACCATCAATCTCAATCTGTATCATTACTTCATATGTTCGAAAAAATCTTCTGCTTCTGATTCTGAACGTAAATAACGCAATGAATGTTGTAGAACTATCAAAATAAATGCCATCTACAACAAAAAAAAAAAACAAATTTTCCAGCCAAGCCGCATTCGTATGTTCTGATTTAGACAGTTTGTGTGGTGATCAAACTACTAACCCATGAGACATTTTCAGTAATGGCTTTAAGAAGTTTTTTCCACTCTGTTGCATCGGTACACTCCTTAGTATTGCGAAGCCAGTCTTTTTACAGCAGACCATCCAAGTATCTCTGTTCTATCATCAACATCATCTAAGAATAACATACTGTAATATTTCATATTTTTTTACAGAAATGTTCAGAGGCAGCGTGGAAGTGTTAGCACTGAAGGACAAAACTTAATTGAAATTATTAACTTGTTAATCATTGTTATAAGGATAAACTGTTTTGATCCCGGTATTTGTATTAGTCATTTCATCATTATTCTCTTGCCCATAACCTAATTTATCTGGGGTTGGCGCATCATGCTTTTTTCTCTATTAGTCGTCATCTCAGTGGTCACCCCATTTCTAACCATATCATCATTCGTATTCGTTATTTATGTTTCAAAAATCATTACTATCTCTTTACGTACTTTGTTAGCGTCCCCTTACTCCAAGACTACTTTTATGAACTTTTTGGTCAGTAGATAAGTATTGGCATGAACCGAACTTATGATAATTTTCCAGTCTGGTGGGATGAACATTCAAAATTAAATAATAAACATCAAACTTAGAGTTATGATTGAATTTTACTTTACTTTTAACTAGGTATTATTTATAGCCGTATCTCCCGATGACCTACGTCAAGTGCAACGATTAATTGGTACTTTGACATTTAGATGACCATATTTATCGCAACGTTTCTCTGTAATTTACATTTATAATATTTTGTTTATCATTGCAATAAATTAGTGATAATACAATTTCTAGAGCACTTCATCTCGAAGTCTTACGATTAGAAAATGAGTAATTATTTATTTGTCTTTCATAAATTATTCCCCAGTCACCAGAACATGAGCAACATACTGTCAGATAGTGATCGCATTTAGCTGTTATTCACAGAAAGAACGCTGTACTGCCACCCTTATTACGTAATGCTAAACTACTTTTAGGTAACGATGAAGCGGGATGACTATCCCTGGATGATAATAACATAGAACATTTATAGCGAACAACATTTTGTTAAAATTTAGCATGACATACTGTTTTCACTACACTAAAAGTTGGTACACATAAATGTTCGAGTCAGTACATTCGATTCGGCATTAAGTACCTATTTGCTGAATATCAAAGCCGACCCGACGCAATTACTACACATATTACACGCATTCATTCGGCGCGTGCCATTTGGCTAACTTCGATCGGTATCTATCCTCGCTTACACATTCTATTTATGCATTCGATTTTAACACCTGGCTGTGCCGAATTTTGCGAATCCTTCCAAGTATGTGCACTTAAGCTGTAAACAAAAGTAATTGTACTATCTTCTATATTGCAACCAGCACACAATGACTTAAACGTGGTTTGCGGCTTTAATTATGGTAACTATTGACGTACAATCACGAGCGTAAATATATGGACATCTCGGAAATAACATCTGACTTCATGATTCATCCATTAAAATCTGTCGTCAAGATGACGGCCAATTTATGTGATAATTTGTGGAACAAGTGGCAGCACAAATAATAATATAATAAAGAAAAAAGAAAGAAAACGAAAGTAAGAAAGAAAAAAAGAAAGAAAGAAAAGAAAGAAAGAACATCAAAGCTATCTGACGAGACAAGCAACGCCAAAATATAAGATACTGCATCGGCTTCAAAAATATGTGTCACCGGCCTGCATATTCAGTTAAATTCAAAAGAATGTGATACCTCGCTGATATAAAAATAACTGACTTCACTTAGGCAGCATAAAAACCTGATTACATATTATATTTGTCTTCATCTTCACGATAAACATTAATGGATGACTTATGAAATCAGATATTATAGCCGAGCTGTTCATCTATACTTATAATAAATCTGTAGAGAGGTCAATTCTGTACATGAAATATATTTCCAAAATAACTATCAGCGGGTGATTAGTGATCGTTACTGACGCCAAAAATGCAATCAGTAAAATTTTTGTCTGTCTGTCTGTCTGTCTGTATGTTCGTTATAGAAACAAAAACCACTCGACGGATTTCAACGAAACTTGGTACAATTGTTCTTCATACTCCTGGGCAGGTTATAGTATACTTTTCATCACGCTACGATCAATAGGAGCAAAGCAGTGAAGGGAAATGTTGGGAAAACAGGATTTCTTTTTAGGTGAAGTAGTAATAGGTTAGTAGTAGTTAGTTAGTAGTAGGTAAGTTTTGGTTAATTTATGTTCAGTTTTTTTTAATATTAAGTAGGTAAAATCGTAGGTACTTTTATTAATTATAGGTATAGGTATTATTAATTATAGTAGTTATAGGTATTTAGTTTTAAGTGAAGTAGGTTTTATTATATATTATTTTATATATTAGACGTAGTTATATATTTTTAGTTATTCAAGCCCCAAGCGGACGCCGGCGTCCGCCCGCTATTGTCTTGAAAAACGCGTTGAATGAGAAATACGCGTTCTCAAGAATCGGCAGAAGAAAGAGCACATGGATTAAACTCTATGAGAGTTAGTGCCTCAATTTCCGGAAGTCATTATTCCACACGGACGAAGTCGCTGGCAAAAGCTAGTCTATACTAATATTATAAAGAGGAAAGGTTTGTAAGTATGTTTGTAACGAATTGGCTCAAAAAAAACTAGACCGATTTTAAAAATTCTTTCACCATTTGAATGCTATATTAGCACTGATTAATATAGGCTATTTTAATTGCAAGAAAAAAAATAAAATGTATAAATAATAAATGTCCACCCGTGCGAAGCCGGGACAGGCCGCTAGTAGTAAAACATTATGCTCTTGACTGTACCTACTATTTCTCATGGTTGAGACTTTCAATAAAAGTTTGTGCTGAAAATATTAGGCCACTTCAACGACTTGACTGTTATTTGATCATTCTACCTTAAAAGCACAATGCAGCGCGTGTTTTAATTTTGCTAATGATGGAACATCGACTGTGACTGTGACCTTTTGAGGAAAACAAGACAAAAAAATGCTACATTGGTAATTATCGAAATCGGATTAATTTTTATTATTCATCACAAAATATAAATATATTTTTTTTTAATGTATTTGTTAATAGGTAATACTTAAAATCCAAAAATTATAAAACGTTTTTCCCAGCGACTAGAATCAAATTTTGCATTTTGGGCTACGCAAATCATTTGGCGGCAGGATTATCCAGGACTGCCGGGACCAGGTAAGTATTTGTATGTCAAATCAAAAGAGCAAACAACCCTTACTTAGCTCCTAGTCATCTGAAAGCGCTTGATGTGATCTTACAGTGCACATAAGAGGATTAAGAGTCTGTTTAGTATTTACGAATTTATGGGTTGACGGTGGTTTGTTGACGTGATCAATCGATTTCTTTGTTCTAAGAGAACAAAATAATAAGTGACAAATAAAATTTAATTAAAATTGAAATTTTTTACTGCAAACACTTTAGCACAACATGCTATATAGAATGAATTATTTAAAACAACATCTGCTTTGGACATGTAAGTTTTTGTACTCAAACAAATAGGATTTCAATATAAAAGAAAAAGCACTAAGTTTTATTTAGTTAGGATAATTTTATTATAAAAATGTTAAACTCCACTTTAAAGACTTAGTACTTTAGTTTTTTTAAAGTCACAAGACTTTACTATGTTTGTTATATTTGAATAGTTTTAGAAATAACAAAATAACGTTGTTTCCAAAACAAACCCGTAGATGAGAAACTATCCAAAACTAAGATTTCAAAAACTTAATAATATACTTTCAATATCAACTATCGAGATTCTTCTGGTAAACGTCTTGTGATCGAATCAAAATGTTTTCATCTTCGTTCTACGAAAGAAAGATTCAATTATTTATAAACAGACAGTGTGAATATTCCCTTGAGAACGCGGTTCTTTTCATTTCAGAAAATATTTTCTGATGCAGCATGAAAATGTTACTGAAATATACTTTGCTATGACCGTGGCTATGACCATCAAAATAAAAATACTCAAGTTGTTTTACAAATAAGACGACAAAGGAAAGTAACATTATTCCTAATACAAGTACTTATGTTTTGTTCCAGCGCCACAGAAGTTAGCAATACATCAATTAAATCTAACACAATGCAAGCATTTATGGACACAATGCCAACAGTGATAAATTTAATTTGCTCTTCCTTATGACTTACAAAACTAATATAATAAGCGATGATATTTTATTCAATAAGACATTATAATAATGAGAACAATCATGATGGTACCGCATCATCTAACTATACGTATATTTACTAATATTAAAGCTGAAGAGTTTGTTTGAACGTGCTAATTTCTGGAACTATTTCTGGATTTTTACTGGATTTCAATTATTTTTTTTTGCATTTGATAGCCCAATTCTCGAGGAAGGCTATAGGCTATTTACCATCATGCTGTGACCCTTAGGAGCTGAGCAAATAGAGAAAAAGACAGAAAGGTCGCTAAGCGTAAACGAAGTGACAGCATGGGCAGGCGATGCGACGGGATTTCTCAGGGGAACAAGAAATTTTCCCTGGACCAAGTCGCGGGTAGAAGTTAGTTATTATATAAAAATGCACCAACAAATGTTGGTTGATCTTGCAGACCCTTCAGAGTCATGTGACATACATAGATTCATTGCCAATGTAAATCTATGCAAGATACATACGTCTGATGTAATTATCACAGCTAATTGTCAATGCAATGCACTGCTGTTACCTACTATAATAACTGATGCACAGTACACCACGTTTCTTATAGTATTTCTCTCAGATTAATAAGCAACAATACTGGACCAAGAACAGATCCTTGTGGTACTCCGATTGCGTTATCTTTATTGCTTCAACAACAAGTACTATGTGGGTACATAACCCAGCATTATCTGTTAGTTCATTGTACCTGCGTAATTATACGTCGTCAACAGCATTCAAGGTCTTAAGAGCACTTGACACTGATTCACTCAGCTTGATCGCAGGCCTCCTTGAGGACATCCGACACACTTCCACGGCTATTGTTATTATTATGTCCGATTTAATGGTAATTAACTGCCGATTTTGTATGAGTAATTGACTTTCGATTGTCACAGTAATGTTTATGAAAGCTGTGTAAATAATCAACATTTAAGAGAACTTGGTTTGATGAAACCAAGTTGGTTTGAGGTTTTATGTGAAATTTCAATTAAAAAAAAAATTGTACTGATATATTTACTAGACATAAATGGACACTAAATATCCTTGAACTTAATTTACAATCAAAACAATACACAGTTTACAACAAGATGATACTTACAGCAACACAATACTTAAGATAGAATAACGAATCATGAACTAATTTGCAGTTACATAGATGCATGCAAGTGATGTACCTAATTACTGTTTGCACAATTCAGAGATGTGGCGATTACTGAAAAATACATCATGCAGACGCAACAAGTTGTGGTGCTTTTAAAAGATTAATTATAGTTGCATAGGAATTTAATAATAATTTATTGCTAAACAGTTTTTTTATATTACAACGGAGTCCGTGAGTCTGACTCTCAGTTACAGTTTTTAAATAGAATGCATATTATAAGTGATCTTTGGTTGTTAAAATATATCCAACGTTTTATATGATCAGGCGTCCGCGATGCCTAATGACCCCTGATTAACCCTTTGACCGCCACGGTCGGGTATAGCCGACAAATGAAAACGTGCCCAACACGTCACCGACGGCTAATGCCGACCAGAAAACACCATGTTTTAAGTATAAACACAGAAAACTGAATTTATTTTGTGCTTAAAACATGGTGTTTTCTTGGCGGCATTAGCCGACGGTGACGTGTTAGGCACGTTTTCATTTGTCGGCTATTCCCGACCGTGGCGGTCAAAAGGTTAAGGACTTTAACTTAGTCCCCAAGGGAATGAAGACACGCAAGACTTGATTTATTGCATAGAAATGTGGATCACGTTCAGTCGGGAGTCATTATTGGAGCTAATGAGAATGCTATGGGTGACTGTAAATGGTCCATTTGCTGCAACTAAGTTGAGTAAAAACTAAGGAATTACATTTCAAAGTGCAATAAAAACTGCAGTTAGCGGTTTCTTAATTAATACCTACTATCTTTGACTTGAAACGTTGGTAGGACGAAGTAGGATTTTAGATTTTGGTAAAAGAAGACATTTTGATCGCAAATAATTATATTATTCACACCATAAGTAGCACTGCTTTAACAAAGGGGTAGGTAAAAGTACCTACAGTTAAAAAGGAACTGGATATAATATTAGGGTATAGTATTACCGGATGAGTTATTAATACAGAGGCAAACTGAATAATGAATAATACCCGGTGATGCAATTAATTCCTACCCCGTAGGCTGTGTGTGTCCTTTGAACATTATAATTTGATGATCATCTTGCACCGTTTCAATTTACGCCTATAAACGATATATTATATATATTCCTGTTTTTATAATTTTCCGGGTTTTTTTATATTTTACTCAACGACAAATATTAATAACATGAGTAAGTGCGTGTTTTTCAAACATCTATCAAAAATCTATCATTTAAAAAGCTAACAGTCTTAAAATATTTATACATATAATTACTATGGATTGGTGTCTCATATTAACCGACAAGAAAAACTATGACAGTGCAGCATTAACCGTTACTTTGATGTAGTTTATAAGTGCTTATTCAAAATAAATAATGTAAGTGGCATATTATAATGTATTATAATCATGTAGGCCTTCAAATATAATCGTCGCTTGCATGACTAAAAGTCCTATTTCATTTTTTAGCTGATTTGAGTTAGGACAAATACGTATAATTATGTTTCTATTCATGATTCTTTACATTTTCTTGCCTTTCAAAATGGTTATATTTTAAGATCCAAATAACATTGAGATACGACGGTTAGTGAACATGTAAATCATCACGAATAGAGAAATTTAGTTGTCCTAACTCAAATCAGTTTTAATTTATAAAAATGAAATACGACTTTTAGTCATGCGAGCGACGATTATGTGTGAATATCATACTTACACTTGATATTCCTTTGCAATATTTCTATGAATTCAAAGTATTTTTGTGCTTTAATTAGTTTTTCTCTTGCTTTCGAAGGTGAAACTAACAAAATCAAGACTAAATAATAAGCGTTAATATGTTTACCGATATACATAAAAACCTCATGTATTTCGGTTTTTTTATTAACGCTACTGATTACTACCACATACATGATTGAAGCAAAGAAGAATAATCATTCATCATTATCCTCCTGTCGTTACTCCACTTATGAAAATAGTTTTTACATGGTTTTCATTATTAACTGCACATAATTTTATTAATTATCACAGAGTAAACGTCAATAGAAATGGCAAAAACAATAAATAAGATATAAAAACATATATTATTTTATATAATTATTATGGTACCTAGCTTATATATTTTTTATTTTAGATATTCAAAAAATATCGCTAACTTTGCATTGATAACACCAAAAACTGTTTGGAGACGGATTCACTACATATTATAAGGTCTTTCTATGTAATAGTAATGTATGTATTTTATATTAAAGTTCAACAAATAAATATCATTTAAAACGTACTACCTAAACAAACGCATCAAACAAGATCAACAGTGTCTTGTCTTTACAATTCCATACATACTCTATGACCAACACCTTGATGGTTTCCCGTGATGACAACAATGGTCACGGCCGGTAGTGGCTCAGTATATAACTGCTAGTACCTACTTCATGTCATTACTTCACACCAACGCAGCACCATGACAAGATCCTGTAACTGTTTAGTGTTAGCTGCTGTGTTTCAGGTAAGAAAAGAAACAATAATAAGTACAAGGATTTGTCACAACAATAAGACACATTTTTGATTTCTTGATCAATAATATCCGTAAGTTTTAAATCTTTAGTGATTCAGGCTAAATTTTAAAGAAAGTAACTCATAATCTAACGTTACACGGAAATGAAAATCGTCATCATTCTTTAGCAGTGGCATCCGAAACAATCTTGGTTAAGGATCCCCGTTTCCGATTCATATTTTTTTTTTACTTTATTTCCCTTTGCCCTATACAACGATAAATACTTTTTGTTAGCAGACTTAATTATAATAATAAAAATTCATTCACAGGTGATATTTGGCCAGGGCGAAGAGCCCATCTTAGCTTCGGTACCCTTTCCACCTCCAAATGATCAAAACGGATTTATGCACATTATTCCGAACCACTGCCGGTCACCACCTCCTGGGGTAAGTAATTTATTTATTTTTTGCCATATTTTCACAGAAAACCCTTCAGGGCTTCAGGGAAACCCTTCATAGTGCACGAAAGGATAGCAAAAAGAAAAAGAAAGAAGAAAGAAAAATACGTTTAATGGTCACAGAAACACGTGCAAACAAAGAGATAATTAATTCTAATGACAGGATATAATATTTTAAACAAAAAATATATATATATATACACGCGCACAAAGCAGAGGTAGTCGACGGCTGCACGTTATGACTGTGACAAGGAGGCTTCCATTCAGCATGATGCTGTGCTGATGCTGTGCTATAGGGGGGGACCCACAGCACATCGCTGATTTTCAGTGGTTACCCGAAAAGGACGTACAGAAACCAAGTCAGATCAAATGATTCGTACTTAACAGGTAACAAAATTAAATAAAACAAACAGTGCTTATAAATTAAAGTAACTACTTAACCATAGCAGGCATGTCTAATCTAGTAGGCCAGTGTTGAATTACCTCTCAGGGGGTGAGGATACATCTTTGAAATGTGCTCTCTCTGGACATCAGAATGGTAACCAATCGGTATATCTTTTAAAGTGAATTCCCGTAAATATATGCGTAAGAAGTTGGCAGAACCATCCATCCATCCATCAACCAGCGCTGAGTTGCTGGTTTTGTTTTCACCTCTTCTTATCATTATTTCTCGTGACAAAGTTTTTTTTCTGTTTATATGTATGTATTAGTATTTATTATTTACCTTTATCGAGTTATCTACCCCTTATGTTATACCTGCCATGTTTTGTCTCTGCGTCACCCTAAAGTTGACTGGTAGAAAATTCTACAGGCATTAAGTCCTAAACAGTATTTTTTGACTGTGCATAAAGTTGTATAATAAATAAATGCGTGAGCAGCTTTATTTTAGTCATTCAACTCCACCATCTGTCTCCCCGTTCTCCACAGGAAAAAAATGCCAGTGACGGTCTATGCAAGTATATTTTATTTTTATTATTAACCTGCATTGTATCACTGTTAGTCCACAGGTCCAAGGTCTCCCCTATAACACTCCACTGTTTTCTGCAACAACTTTTTACCATTATGTGAAGTCCTTGTAAAATATCTTTATTTTGATTACAGATAGACCTTCACAAATGTTGCCCAATACCCAGGCTATTTTCTGATGAAGATATGGATCGTTGTGGAATTGAGAAAGCGTTAGTAGATCGATCCAAGGGCCCACCTAAATTCAAAGTAAGTATATTACCATCTGAATATATCGATTTCTGTTTTTTTTCTTTTCGCATATTTTTCTGTTTGGTTAGCCTGAACTGGAGTAGCCTAAAAAAGTCAAAGAAATAGGGAGGGGGATAAGTAAGTAGTTAATTTCTTTATTTGGATAAAATGTGGTAAATACATAATATAAAGTATGTTACATAAGGGCAGGACACGTTCTGCCATAATACAATAACATGCAAATTATTTAAAATATAGATTTGAATTTATTCACGTCGCCTTACTTATTAAAAAACAGTTCCAATAAACATAAAAGAAGAGAGCGGTGATGGCCCAGTTGTAAGAGATCGGACTAATGAGCTGTAGCTTATGGGTTCGAACCCAGAAAGTAGCTTTACTTTATGTAAATAATTTCAGCTCTCAAACGGTAAAGAAAAACATTGTGAGGAAACGGCATGTTCTAGAACCAAAAAATTCGAAGACATGTGACATCTACCAATCCGCAGTGGGCCCGGGTGGCGTATGACATCCCACTCCCTCTCGTACAGAGGAGGCCTGTGTATTCCCAGCAGAGGGAACATAACAAGCTGATTATGCTTATGCTAAATATCAAAACAAATATCGCCTTAAGATACATTATAAATGAAGTATAAAAATCTAAAAATCAGAGGTAATTAGAGAATCCTCAAATATTTCGCAAACAAGCTCATTAACTTTTATTTACTTGTTTCCATTATAAGGTTCCCTGCCAAGAAAGTATATGCCTGATGCAGAACGCTGATATGCTTTTGGCAAACCAAAGCGTTGACTATGAAAAATTGAGGACTTTCGTCGACAAATGGGCACTTAGCGACCCTGATTTTAGTGTACCTATAAATGAAGCTAAGAAGATATGTGCAAAGGACGGAGGACCTACAGAGCCACCGGTTTGTTTGCAAGATAGAATCTTCTATTGCCTCACTTCAAACGTATTATGGGTAAGATTGTCTTCTTTTGTTTTGTAATTACTCTGTCACTTGGCCCCGTTCTTGTCCAGTTCCTGTCTGTTTATTGTCCTGTCCTTGCCCAATACTGTCTTGGCCTGTCCTTGCCCAATACTGTTTGTGTGTTGCCAACACGATTTTTTGGTGGATATTGTATTAATTTTGGGAGAGACGCATGATTTATACTAATATTATAAATATAAAGAGGAAAGATTTTTTTGTTTGTTTGTACCGACTAAGCTCCGAAACTAACGGACCAATTTTAACCATTTTTTCACCAATAGAAAGCCAAATTACTAGAAAGTAACATAAGTTATAATTTATTCTCAAAAAATTAGAGATCCTTAAGATAATTGCAATAATGTAACCCAAAGTAGCAAAATATAATTCTTTTGAGGAAAGTACTAAACCCACGTGTACGAAGTCGCGGGCAAAGTGCTAATTATTAATAAAATTATGAGCATAAATATCGACTTCTTCTATGCATCTCTGGTGTCCTAAAACACAGGCCACGAGCCTAGCTTAGGCACCAGTCTTCCACAATATATTCTTACGTAAATAGTACGCAAAATACGCGCATTGACGTGGAGTTGCGGACTCCAGCCCGTATTACCTATTACCTTACCTGAATTATATGTCATTGTCAAATCAGACCAATGTAAAATAATTTATGTATATTGTAGTGAGAAAATAAAGTTGATTGATTGATATCTGTCAGCCTTTCAAGCCATCATATCATCTTACACACACATTCATACTATAATTCAATATAAATAGTAAGGGACTCTTCTTTTAGGTGTATGCAAGTTTATAACAGTTCAATAACAATAGTTTGACTTTGTATTCCAAGTACAAAATATGCAACAATACAATCTATCAATTAATTCATGTACAGTCAGCAAAGGAGATAAGTATGCAGGGTAGTCGAATATAGTTGAAGTTTACTAAGAAACCGATTGATGTTTTCGAATAAAATTTAATTTAATTCATAGAAAACAAACAGTTCATTTATCAAATTAAATTTCATTCGAAAACATCAATCAGTTTCTTATTAAACTTCAACTATATTTGACGACCCTGCTTACTTATCTCCTTTGCTGACTGTACATCAGAATCGCGGGTTTACTTTTCGGATTTGCCTTTTATTGCAGTTATTTGGTACCTACTGTCTACCTTTTCGTACCTCTCTTGAAAATCTGTGTACCTACACCCGCGATTTTGATTTACATATTAATACGCCTTTTCTCAACTACATAATATGTTGCGGTCGGCTTCCAGTCTAACCGGAAGTAGCTGAATACCAGTATTTTACAATACAATACAAATGATGTAATAATGCATGGTACTTTTATTTATATAGCTTGTTTTTTGATTTTTCAGAACTGTAATCTTCGAGATGCAGACGTTCCTGGTGACTGTCAGACTCTGAAGGCACATATGGATGAGTGCAGACCGTATTACTGGAAGCAGATGAAGCATGAAGTAGTGAACCTGCAAAAATCTTAAATGTAGTCGTTATTTTATTATCATGTAAATAAATAAAATTTCGTAGTAGTAACTCTTATATTTACGTTCTGTACTTAAGTGGCTATTATTATTATAATTAATATTAACCATCTCATAAGGCACGACGTATTTTAATAAAATATTTATATGACAACATGTACATTTGTTTTTCGTCTTCACTGCGCAAAACAATTTTGAGATAATGAACGTAAAGTTCATTACCTACCTCAAAATTAATAAGTAATTTCAGTTTTACCTAAATTATGGACTTAGATCTAGATAAAAGTTAAGTAAATATCTTATAGTTCTATTTTTTTCAGGAATGTAAACTAAAAGAATTAGAAGAATGCAAGCGTCTAAGAGAACACATGGATGAATGTAAACCATATTATATGAAACCTAAAGGTTATGATGAAAGAATCGCCAATAAAAACAAAGACGTTTAACTACAATTATTAAAAATAATTAGTCGTATTGATAACTGATGTTTATTACAATGTAAAATATTTACAAAGTAAGTGCTAGCTAGTCATAATATAATTATGTAGGTCTTCAGATTCCCCAATAAAAACATGTAATTAAAAGCAGAGTGCGTTAAACTTATCTGTGATATCTTCAAATTACTCAATCATTTGTTTTTATCCATTCTTTTTTTTATATCTACATAACATTAATTAACAAACCATTATGCCAATACTAAACACAGGTATATTTATACAAAATCAAACAAAATAAAAATAATAGGTTTATGTGGTAATCAAATTTTGCGCTTTTTTTAGTATTTACGAAATTGAAATAAAAGGTAAACCATAATTATTGATAACTACACGCACGATTTTAATTTGTGAATTTTAGGCAAGGAAGCATTGATATATAAAAACCCAAGATGCACAGTCAACGTCTCAAAACCGTCCGCATAAAATGAGCGCAACATTTTACAATGGTGCGCTCATTTCAAATAGTCTCGCGTCGCTCGCGTCTAGGTGCACTCGTTAAAAATGCCGAAGTGTTCTCTAACAAATTGTAGAAATATCACGTCAAAAAGGTTAAAAAAGGATGGGATATCATATTTTCGGTAAGTAAAAGAGTTTATTGATTAGTTTTTGTGGTTTTTATGACTGAATATAGGAAGTAAATATGCGATTTTGATTTATTTTTATGAAAACTTCATTCAACGATCACAGTATAATACGGCAAATTTCAATAGCCGCTTTCTCAGTGTAAGAACGATGCATTTTAGCCTCCTTCTTATTTTAGTCGCATAATAAAAATGACCCTGTTCTTTTCAATGGAGTCGATTTTTTTTGTTCTGTTTCGTTTTTTTTTTATTAATAAGTTTATGTACTTTTGAACTTTTTTGTATTTCGTTTTCGACGAATATTTTACGTTATAAATAATTTAATATAGGAGAAAAGGTAGTCAATTTGACGATTTTTTTTAAATGTTCGTAAATATTATAATGTATATTGGATTAATTATGGGACAACTTATGGGTTTGCGACATGCGGCATGCTAATGACAGAAGTGTTGCGTAGTCTGTACGTGTCGATATGGCGCAACTCGTCACTTTAAAAACTTCTTGAAAACTTATTAGCGTCATTTTTATATTTTAGTTTTCCTCGTGATCCTATACGATGTGGAAAATGGAGATCACGGCTTGTTTTTCGATAAAGGCGTGAAGATTTTTTAAGCCGAATAATTCAACCGTCGTTTGTTCAGAACATTTTTTGGACGAAGATATGTATGTATGTCACTACAAAAGGCATAAAACTTTTTCGTAAAACGGCGGTTCCTCGCGTAGTAGTAAGTAACTCGATAGCCAGAAAAATGAATTTGTCAAATACTCGTAGTATCAGTATAAAATAAACGATTTTAACAGTTAATATTTGTTTTATTGATATACCCTTGTCCTACCCAAAAACATATTTACGCTCAAATAAAAGCATAATTATGTGTTTAGAACACAATTTAATAAACTCTTAAAATACTTACTAAATAAATACATCTTATGACAAAAAAATATATAAATATGTTCGTCTCCACTCAATGCCTTGTCCTACCGACCACCGTCGGTCGTAAAATTTTATTGCTTTTCGAACACTGCGTTGTAAAAACAGCTTTATACAATGTGGGTAAAGTTGAATTTGCAAAAATATATGCGTACAACATAACTATAACTACATAGGTATAATTGGTGAGTGTTTGGCGACAGTTTCGAGCGTTACTTTTATTCGAGACTGAGCATCTTGGGTTTTTTATATATCAATGCAAGGAAGTAAGAAAAGTGCACGTTATTGTCGTCTCGTCTATAAATAAATTAACTTCGTGCGAGTCGCCTGTAGAAAAATTATATTATTTAAAAGTTACAATTCACACTTTTCGGGCTATTCGTGCGAATCGACTAATAAGCCCAAAAAATTCGTCCGCATCGCTGTCAACAGGAATGCCCTAAGGCTAGCAGCATTGCCACATTGTATGGAAATTCTGATGCTCTTTTGCCAAAAAATAGGCCAGCCCTCTTGTCACGTGAAGAGTCGACCAACATAGTAGGTTATTTACCTAGTTTTTTTTTATACCTTTAAGAGCTGATTTTTCAATCGACAGCTTTATTTTTTATTTGTGGAAAAAATTTACTTCTGACAGATTTTGTGTGGAAGAACTATCAAAAATTCAAAACTAAAACTAAAGTGATTCCGATATACTATTTAGAGTAGGTATAAACAATTTCATATCATTATAAAGTGCATTTTTGGTACCGAATTAGAATAAAATCTCATGTCACAAGGTCCAGCGGGGCAATTGCGTAACACATTATCAATCGGAATCGGTTTCATTTAGACAGTTCAACAACATTCATTGCGTTATTTACGTGTTGAGCAGACTAATTTTTCGAACGTATGAAGCAGTGGATTAGCAATTTGTTTCAAAATGAATCAGATTCCGATTGATAGTGTGTTACGCAATTCGGGTGCTGGGGTTGTTTTACTTTAGTAATATAAATTAAATGATTAAAAAATAGAAACTATAGAGATAGACAACATCATCATCATTTCAGCCGTAAAAAGTCCACTGCTGGATATAGGCCCCCCAAGCACCGCCACTTCGACCAAAATCAAAATCAAAATATTTTATTTCACATAAGCCTACAAAGGCACTTATGAAACGTCAGAAGCTAGGTGCACGTATCCTTCTCGCATCCAGCGGATTCCTGCGGCCTTCGTCAAGCCATTGGTACCTACACCTTGTGGGAGGCTTTTCAACGCTACGTCTTCCGGTACGCGGTCGCCATTCCAGAACCTTTCAGCCCCATCGGCCATCTGTTCTGCAAGCAATTAAACATGGTATCATTTAATAACAACTACATTTAGCAATAACTTGTCAACGATGATAACCTTTGATAATTTCCAAAGATGATATTTGGATTTTCCCTGTAGCCATACGGAAAATAACACCACCAAGAACGTGAGATTTACGCTGAAAGTCGACATATGGCAAAGCCTCTGCCTGATTCTGCTTAAAAATTGTAAGGCTTGAGCTTGAAATCTCTAGTTCGGTAGTACTTACTTCGCCTCGTCGAAGCAACAAACTCATACGCTGTGCTAAATTTAGTATTGCCCATAAATCGGAATAATCGTAACTCGACCAAAACTGAGGTCAGGGCGAATATCATGCGTCACCCAGCGTATTCCACCTTGCAGATAAATAGAATAATCAATGGAAATGTGACAAGTGAGGTCACCGTGGACGTACACTAAGAACTGCTTGCACCACTCATCACTAAATGCGTTTAACGCTAAACGATGATGTAAAGATGTATTATCAATTGCAAATTATGTATATTCTATATGGAGTGCCCATGGAGTTTCTTGCCCGTTCTTCTCCATAGGTACCTACACTTTGGAATGGGCAACTAGCTTCATCTTTCTGACTGACCGACCCCTTGACAATTCAAAAGTGCCTATAATTGGTTTATTTGAAATAAATGCTTTGAGTTTGAGTTGAGATAGAAGTATGATCATGCTACAAAGAGTATTCATCATATCAATAAGTTATATTGATATGATGAATACTCTTTTAACTCACCCCATGACACCCGCTTTGTCTTTTCTGCTCATAATTTTACCATGATCAGGAAACTAAAGAAAAAAAGTTCCTGCAGTTACTACTTTGTTTATTAGTGTAGGTGTTAATTAAAAAATTACCGCTACTTTTTCCTTGCAGACATACTGTCAATAGAACGTCAGTAACACTAAATTGTCATGCGCTTGACCACTGGGTTGGTACAGTCGGCCGTACGTCAGATGATAACACTTTGATCGCTGGCCTAGCGTAGTACCGAGTTTCAATAGAATAACTGGCCAGCTTATACTGGTTTGTTACCACTGACGTGTGGCTTACTGTAGGTACCTATAAGAAGAAATCCTAGAACTTCCAAAATATTATGATTTGTGATGCAACTCGAAACTATGCCTATTGTAGTAGGTAATTTCAAAAAAACTTCTATTACTGAAACAGTACAAAAACGCAGTTTTCGCATGACCTATGGATCATTCGTTTGATTGCTTCCACCCGGATTGCCCACGACATGGAAAAAATACTATTTGCAAAAAGCTTCTAAGTCACGCAATTTATCTAAGATCGTCTTGAAAGTATTAATAATACCAGCGGTGCTAATGAAATCAGTGGCTTTAATAGCGTTTCTCATTTATGTAAGTATAATTTAAAGGTAAATATTTAACTGAACCTTTATTAACCCTCTAATGATGCATACTTTTTAAATTAATGACCCTCTAAATTCTATTTGCCCATTTATTAATGCACACCTTTTTAAATTATTGTGCGTGTTTTTATCTAAGATAGGGTACTCCGACCAAAGACGTTAGGGTACCCCGACCAGCCAGGTTGGAATTGTGAAAAACCACGTGCGAGCCGAATTGGCCGCAGTTACTAAACGAGGTTAGGGTAGGTTTGAACTCCGATAAACTATGTACGTGCGAGCGTGGCGCGTGCCGCGGCAGTGGCCGGCTATGTGAGGTTCACAAAAAGAGGCCCAATCATTATATTAGAATGAATTATGAGAGGTTCGATTAAATACATACCGTATTTTAAGCTAAAATTATATTACGATATAAAGGCGCTGATATCCAGAACGTTTAGTAATAACACTAGCTTTGTTCTCGTAGTCAGAAGCCCGAAAATCTGACAACCAGTCTTACCAAGGGGTATCGTATTACCCAGTCACTGGGTTGTGGAAGTCAGGCAGTCGCTCCATGTAAAATACTGGTATTCAGCTGCATCCGGTTAGACTGGAAGCCGACCCCAACATAGTTGGGAGAAGGCTAGGCAGATGATGATAAGCTTTGTTCTAGTGGAAAAAGTTTTGCAACTAAATAGTATCTTTCTTCCATCAGTTCTGTTAATTTTTCCTCAATAAAAGGTGTTACGAGAATGTCAACAAGGTCCAATCAATGTTGCCAAAGCCGGTTAAAATTTTATTCCAAAACATTCATCGGTTTCATATTAAACTTCAGCTATATCCGACGGCCTTGATTACTTATCTCCTTTGGTGACTGTATCTACCTTAGAGCATTAAACCAACGTACCTACATACTGATGTAAACTAAATATGTGCTTAGATCACTAACTATTAACTGAAACAACTTTATAGTTTAACCATATAATATTTTCACACAGTAAAATAAGACAAAGGATATTTAAAATATGAATCGACCGATATTTAAAAATACAAAAACATACATACTTCTTTGACATAATCTTTTTGTTATTTGACATGATCTACAGACAATTCTAATTTCAACTCTTTATTAGTGGTTGTAATGGCAATCATATCATTTGGTTTTAAAATATCTAACTTTTTGATAGGTTCCTTTAGATTTTG
Source organism: Globia sparganii (assembly GCA_949316385.1). Classification (NCBI taxonomy): domain Eukaryota; kingdom Metazoa; phylum Arthropoda; class Insecta; order Lepidoptera; family Noctuidae; genus Globia; species Globia sparganii. The sequence goes on from OX438667.1 coordinate 6,106,211, forward strand.
TGAATGAGAGGACATTGTAGGTCTTGTAGACTGTGGATCTGTAGAAAATTTTTATTTTATTAAGTACCTGGTCAATAAAAAGATTTAAAATAAAGTATTTTTTATAATACCTACATTGCATGTCAGTATACAAAAAACTTGTCAATGTCAAGGACAACACTAAGTACCTACATAGTATTTTATTAGCAGGTCAACATTCTGCCATTAAATTTTTGTCTGTTCTAAATTCTGAAGTACTACCTACTGCAATATCTACTGCTGTTCACCAGTAGCTAAGGATTTTAGCCGTTTTTTTAAATAAGCTCACGTTCAATTCTTTGATTGACGACGGTAAACAGGCAAATATGACTTGCGCCATGCAAAATACACGTTTGTACATTAAGGCGCAGACATATGACTTTTAATGATTTTAAATTCAACATCACGTCTAAACGACCAGACTAATTTCTTTGAAAAAAAAATATGTTATACTAGACAATCTTCTTCGTAATTTGATATGTGAATATTTGAAATTATATTTTTTTAACATAGTGTAATTAATTTGTGAAGTAATGTCTAACGCGGACAATAAAACGATAATCACGCAAACACTATCGGGTGTATTTTCATAAAACTTACACCATCTAAAAGACAATTTAATTTCCTAAATTTTAGTATACGGTTTTTATTTGTTTTGTGTTTAATAAATCAACGTGAATTCTTTTTTCGAATAAACTTAGTGCGCGTTGAAGCGGGGACTCTTGCGGGCGACGGGCGGCAGTGCATCGCTGACCACTGTCACGGGTAGACGCTAACGCTCGGAGCAATTATAACATAGTTTTATTCGCTTTTGATTTTCGTGTTGAAAATGGCTTGCAAAATGTGTAAATGACTAAAAAAGAAACGCTTTATACTTGCAAAAAATAGATTATTGAGGCAAGTAACGTATTTTAATCGAAATAAAATTATCATTAATCTCTATCGTAAGTTTAAATTAGTGTTCAGATGCCAGCACATCAAGCTACTACAATCTGTCAAATTTATTTAACAGATTTTCAACTTTATGGCTAAACCATTAGGTTCAAAGTTGATTGGCAAAATTTGGCAGTTTCGGGTAGCTTGATGTGCTGGCGTTTATACCTAAATAAAAAAATAGTAAAAATACTTTTATTTTATTTGTAATAATTGTGTTATTTGTTTTAGGAGAATACCAAATAACGAAGACTGAAGTCGTAAATGCAGATACGAGTTAATTATTGTAATGTAGTATAACCATACTGCATCATTGTAGGGACAGTCCGGATCAGTTTAAAAAAATACTTGAATTGAATGCTATTATTGACATAGTTGTGGCAGGCCTCCTGCACTCGGCCGTACCTACAGCGATAAATGCCTACACTTTCGCGTAGTGCCGTCGCCACTCCGCCAGTCGGTTGTCACCGCTCGGGCGCAGAGTTCGCGCATGCGTAATGTTATAAATAATTTTCAAATAGTAATTATTAAAACAATTGTTACGCGTTTCATACATGTTGGATAATTACGAGAGCAACTTGAAAATGTGATTTTTTGTTTGTCGTGATATCTTAACGATTTTTGTGTCAAATTAAAGGTCTAGGTCTAAAACCATTTTACCGGTTTGAGTCATGTAAATCGGTCCACGCGTTTAGGAGATAAATAAAAAGTAGTATAGTGACGAAAAGACGCAATGACGTAAGTTGCTGCAATTTAGTAAAAGATATTTTGAGAGTCGATAGGACACACCCACTCTATAAAACACGGACAAGATAACGAAAATATCGCAAAAGAACAATTAATTATCAATACAAGAGAATGTTAAGATCAAGAAAAAGTCCACATGGTCCTACCATGTGGACTTTTTCTTGATCAAAAAATACCATTTCTAGGCGCATCACCAGACGGTGCTTGATGCTTGATTGATGAAAATGCTATTGTGGAAATGTCCAATTACAGCTTACAAACTAAGGTAAAGAAATTCTATTGAAAAAAAAATATTTTATAAAAAACGCCAAATGGTAATTATTTTATACAGGGTGCATTTGATATCATGGGCATTATTTTAACCTAAGGTACTACTTATGATACTAATTGCATTAGGGCTACTATTACGCAAATCAAAAATATTATTAATGCAAGTATGGAAAACCTTAAAATGTAGTAAGTCATACAAAGTATCAAATTAGTTGCGCTTCTCGATAGCAAATGCGTAGGTACACTACGCCGTACGCGCGTCATTGGGCGTGAATTCTTTGACCCCGCCCGACTCACGTGACATTCGTAAGTTGCCAATGAATTGATTCATAATAAATTCCAATTTTCCCTTCGTACTTTGCCGGCTTAGGACGGTCAAAACTACGTCAACTAACATACATTAAAAAAAAACATTTACGTACCTAGCTTGTGGATTGTTTTGAAAAAACCTTATTTGTCGGTAAAGTGACAGAGGGTAAACGGGTGCTCTTCCACGAGCTTGTGCATGTGCTGGCACGTGAAAAGACGAAAAATCCAACAGGTTCTGAGTGGTTCTGGTGGAATGAGACCCCGTGAAGGAATAGGGTCGTTCGGGTAGCGCCGATGGAACATTTCACGAGTTCATACTAAATTTCTTGCGCGATCGTAAATTACAACCATTTGTGGGTATTGTTGGTTGGTGTACCTAGCCTGCACATTACGCGGTCGAGGCATCGTGTACACAAACACACACACAACACACAACTACTACACTAACACTTAATACACTGCAATCCAAGCACCGTATGCCGCGAGCGGCGAGTACGGCGATTACGTCACGGGATCAATAAATCAATTACGCGTCAATGCACCTGCGCAGTCGTTATGACACTGGTTCCGGGTTCGTGACTTCGTGTTGCGGCGGGAAGCATACCCCGCGCGGGGGTGATATTCGTATTTTTGCGAGTGAGGGAGTGGGACGGAGAGAGTTCAGGGAATCCCGCCGGACGGAATGTCTTGTAGCCCATTGTTATTATTACTTGTAAGGAAAAACCCGCGCGCGCGCAGGTGATGTTTGTTTACATTTCGCTTTGCGCTGTACTGCGCTTTAAGATTTTGATATTTCAACAATTATTGGCGTTAACGAAGTATTTTGTTTTAATTACTTTAAGTGTTTATTTGCAATAATAAGCCTTGTGCAATTTGACTTACTACATTTTTAAGGTTTTCCTTACTTGCATTAATAATATTTTTGATTTGCGTATTAATAGCCCTAATGCAATCAGTATCGTGAGTAGTGCCTTAGGTTAAAATAATGCCCATGACTTCGATTCCACCCTGTAGAAAGTGAAACCAACCCTGAAATCACGAAAAAAAAATCAGCTGCTTAATACAAAACTTCAAAACCTACTTGACCAAAATGTGTGAAATTTTAATCACCGTTTTCGTCTTAAGTGATCATTTTAAACATCATTATGAACAACTTTTAATATTAGACCAAACCTGAAATCGTGAAAAAAAAAAACAGCAGGTCCCTACATTTTATGTTCGCGTAGCTCGCTAAAATGTAGATAACAGCTGATTTTTTTTCGTGGTTTAAGGTTTGGTGCCATAGTAAAAGTAGTTCGTAATGATGAGTACAATGGGGCTTAAGAGATTTCGTGTATGAATAGATATACCTTATATAAACCAACTTATTCAATACATATTATTATTAAAATAATATGATTACAATCTTAATCAATTTTCAAAATACCTTATTTAAAAACACTACATTGAAATAAAAATGGATGATCAAAAAATCAGGTAGGATTATTCTCACCATATGAAATGTGTGGTTACCCTACGAAATTACGGCCGCATTCCGAATTAGCTATAATCGCTCACAGCACTCACATCATCTCACATGCGTTCCGATTTAGATATTACGATTATGACAGCTCAGAGCTGTCAACAATTCGGAATGTTCGTGAACGCGCTCACAATGCTTACTCAATGTCAAAACGATAACTATGTATATCTTTGTTGTTTAAACACCATATTTCTTCTTCTTCTTTGGTTAGGTGGCGACTGTCAGCCAGAAGCACAATTTCAAAAATGCCACGTTAATTTAAAGATAAGATACAACTCAAAACAAAACACACACTGACACAAACACACGCACACACTGTCGTTTTTGACAGCGCTCACGGTGATATTAATAAAAGGCATGGTCGGCGTTATCGCAAGATGACGCATGTCATGACGTCATTTATGACGATTCATGGGACATCGTTATCGCGTTCACACTAATTCGGTACGCGTTAAAGCACGCTCATATCGGTTACAGCGCAACTCGGAACGCGCCCTACGTGTGTGCAGTTGCAGGGTCGCGGGGAGTGACGCTAGCTCCTCCCACTCGCGCAAGGTCGCTGTCATTTGATATCGCCTTTTGTGGGACCGTCTTACGCCGAAGCTATTGTTATCCCGTCGACTTCGGTTATTATCTAATAATAATATCTGACATTTTTTAAACAACTTTTGATTGGTTTTAACAAATACAGAAACCTCAAAATTATTGGAAGAGTCAATACATACTTTAAATTTAATAAATAATGCTTGTCCAATCCGAACATTGTCCTGACACCCTTTTCCTTTGCTTTAAAGATTACCTCATTCTTGAGCAGACGATTTTTTTCCACCTAAGAAGCAATGGATTATGAATATATCTTGAGACCGCTCAGCGGGCCGTAATCCACCACGCGGGCCAAGGCAGATCATTTATTTTGTTTAACTTTAAAAAGCCATTCATGTCAAAATGTAATACGGACTTCTAAAAACGGGAATATCAAGACATGAAATAGGTACATCTTTGTACATTTGTAGTACTTAACTTTATTCGAGGAATAACTTTGAAATTTTGACCGTTATTTTATACAAAAACTGTCAAACGTCAATTTTATTCCTCGAATAAAGTGATGATTGAAAAATCAGCCCTAGATCTAATAACAAGACAAACGTATGCATTAAATTCAACACTTTTCTTTCCGATTTACTTCCATATAAATCTTTAATTTACCGCCATCTAGGTTTACCAAACAGAACTGATATTAGAGACTGGCTGCTCGGCATTTTTGTTAGGCACTGGTTGCCATAACTGGTGAATTAAATTAAACTATTTGTAAAAATTCCCATACAGCAGGTATAGTTGAAAATAAATTACGTTTAATACTTATGCGACACTTTATACTTTTGTTTTATTTTAGTATCGACTTTGCTGTGTGTTCCCTCCGTTCTTCACGCGAGAAGTTTCTAAGGAATGCGGAGGAGCTTTACTTCAAGAATTTTATGACGAACAGAATAATGTGTCTGGCTTTAGAAGGATTGCTTTTGATGTAAGCATATAGAATAGTTATTTGTTTAAAGATTTTCACGACACTCCCTACAGTGTTCGACAGTTACCGGATTATACTCACAAAGATGATTGGCAATAGAATTCTACATGAAACTTTTACTTCTTAAACTTAGGTTTAGGTAGGGGTAGATCAATCCAGAAGGGCCATACAAGACTTTCCTGTAGTACTTAGGCAAAAGTACGTAAGTGAATCTTTAGCTAAATGGGATGAATTGGAAGAATGGTGCAGGTCCAAGGGACAGCTGCCATGCGTACACTGATACGTCAATAGAATTCTATCTAAGATTTGACTGGCCTTCGTATTCAATATAAGACTAAAAGCTATGCCTTGCAGCAGACGTTTATTGGTGTCGCATTGGCGTATATATGAATTAACATAGCATCAACCAATTTTTTAAAGGACCACACAAGTCCAATTAGTTCCAATACTAACATTAGGTTAATTAAGTTTGGATAGTAACAAACCCCTTTATTCATAAGCGTTGCTTAAAGTTAAGTAGTGATTAGCGACGGTTTTACCATACATTTTGACGTTTAAACATCACTTAAATTTAATCATCGCTAAAAGTCTATTGGTGATTTTTGAAAAAGTGAAGAGCTCGTTCATTAATACTTACGTAGGTATTATTTTGTCCCCACTCCCTGGTACGGAATATAATTAACATTAAAGAGTAGAATTAAAGAATATAGGGTGTTTGGAAGCTCCCTAAATCAACTCTCACTCCTCTATAGCTTTGCACTCAGCCCAAGCAATTTCGGCGGTATGTCCAGTTCTGGAGCCATAGCGGTAGATGGCGCGCTTTTGCTATCTCGGCTCACTCGTGCAATAGTAACCATAAGCTTTGGTGAAAAATAGTCATTAAAATTCATTTAACACTCCTTCAAATCTCAACATCGATACCCGTCGCTTTCCCATCATCATTACCATCAACGTCGCAAATAGCTATGCGGGGTAATTGCGTGGCACACTATTAATAACCAATGGCTTTAATTTTGACAGTTCAACACTATCTCTTGCTTTATTTACGTTGTTGAGCAGACAAATTTTTCGAACATATGGAGCAATGGGTTAGCAATATCTTTCAAAATGATTCAAATTAAGATTGATAGTGTGTTACACAATTAGGATGCTGTTTTGATAAACTTGTTATTATTACTGTGTGAAAAATATGAAATACCGGTCTATGGTGCACTAAAATATAGATTAGGTACTAGCTGCGCCCCGCGGTTTTACCCGCGTAAATTTCGATCTCGTGGGAATATCGGGATAAAAAGTAGGTATCCTATGTGTTATTCTGATGTATAAGCTATTTTACTATACAGTTTCATCAAAATCCGTTCAGTAGTTTTTGCGTGAAAGAGTAACAAACGTCCGTCCATACATCCTCACAAACTTTCGCATTTATAATATTAGTAGGAAGTAGGATAGGATGAAATACAATAATTAATATCGTAATATAAAACAGATGTTTTGTCAGCTATTATCGACGTTACTAACTTTCAGAATCAATTATTCCATTTAAATCTGACCATAGGAGTAGTGTGCTAATCTGCATTTGCAATTTATTTGCCAAAAATGTAAACAAATATGAGTTTATGGAAAAATAACTTTAAATCCTACACAATAAAATTCAGTTTACGCTACAACTTCAAACATTTTTATAACTTTTTCAATAGTGCTGGTCACTCTGCACATAATCAGCCTATACTGTTCCCACTGCTGGGACACTGGCCTCCTCTCGGTGAGAGGGAATGGACCGTAATCCACCACGCGGGCCCAGTGCGGGTTGGTAGATGTCGTCTTCAAATTTTTGGTTCTAGGACATGCCAATTTCCTCACGATGTTTTCCTTCACCGCTTATGAGAGCAATGGTGATGAAATAAATTACACAGAGTAAAGCGCCTGTCTAGTTCCGACCCACGACCTACACTTCGTCAGTCGGATCCGTTACCACAGGGCCACCACAGCTCGTCACTCTGAAATCAACTTAATTTTTATTAAAATAAAGTTGATATTTGTTTAACTTGAAATAATATTAATTTGAAACATAAGTTTGAATAGACTTTAGTATGTAGTATAAGGCTATGTACGCACTGACAGGTGGCTTGCTTAGCTCCTAGAGCCTAGTGACTTAACATCCTTACATCATCCTAGCGTGTATACGCTGGGTGACTAGCGAAAGCGCCAAGCACTCAGTGCGGCCGCTTGCGATGATTCTAGAGCAGTGGTTCCTAACCTTTTCGATCTTGTCACCCCTATGGCTTAGAAATATGGAAATCAAATTTCAATCAATTTCACCCCTATGGAAACTGATTTATCTCCAAATGTTGTCAATGAATATAGTCCAGACGCCAGCACATCAAGCTACCCGAGACTGTAAAATTTTCCCAATCAAATTTTCCCAATCAACTTTGGGTTTTGCGATAAAGTTGAAAATCTAGTAAAAAAAATTGACAGATTGTGGTAGCTTGATGTGCTGGCGTCTGTACATACAAATACAAATTGACTATATTACACATAAATAACAATTGCCCAAAAATATTGATTAAGTTCTTACAATCACATTACTTATCTATATAATCTTTAGTATTTTTTAAACCTACATTAAAAAACTTGCGAACGCAAAATTTTTAGTGTGAAGTTTGGTACTGTTTCGCATTCGCAAATTTTTGAATGTTAGGTTTTGTCTCACATAAAGAGCATCTCGAGTCATGTTCCACATTGAGACGATTTTTTTGCCTTTGTTTTTAGTGTCACTAAAGTTGAAAAAGCACTCTCACATCTGTAAGTAGTAACAAACGGTATCAACATTTTTAGAGATCTGTCTGCTATAATAGGATCTTCAGTACGTACCTACTTTTCGCCAAAATGTACAGAGATCATAATTTTGGGATTCCACTTTTTAAAGTGTTATCCTTGCGTAGTCCGAAAAATTCTACTTTGGTAATCTTTGTTATATGTTACCAGCTTATTGCCCCCGCAGAATATCAGTTTTACCCACACATGGGTAATTACCCCCAGGTTAGGAACCGTGGTTCTAGAGCATTCGTTATACTTCGCTAGTTCGCTATTCGCAAGGTGACTCTAGAACTATCCAGTCTCAGTAGTTCCTTTAGCTTTTGCAAAGACACTACTGATCCAAAAATTCTCAGTAGTTCCTTCAAAGTAACTGAAGGAACTAGTGAGCACAAAGGTAAGCAAGCCATCTGTCGTGCCTACTTAGCATATAAAGGAGACTAATTAATGTAACATGTTTTTCAGTGTAAGTATTGGTATTGTGTCCTCGACAAATATTCTATATTGGATTCACGAGACAACTTTAATATCGACTAATACTATACTCATCTTGATCTGTGGGTGTCGCTGAACCCAGTGTTTGCTGACGTCATGCTCGAAGCTAAAGTGTTCTGCAAGGACGAATATAGGCCCTCTTTACCTTTTGTTGAAACTTTTTAGTTGACAACATGTTTTCAAATTGATATTCGAACATGTGTGTATTTTTATAATGACTTGTGTCATTCATTGGAAAAATACTTGATTATAAAAATCTTCTCTGTGCAAACAACGTTTTTACTTCCATATCCTAGTTATCTAGTTTATTACATCAAAAGGTTATGGGCCCAGATACTAAATTCTCTATCAAGAACCTCTGCGGTCTAGATGACTACTCTACGTGGAAATTCGCCATGAAAATGATTCTCATACGAGAAAAGTTGTTCACATATACATCAAAGTACCCGGATTCCGAAGACTCCACCGCCATTGAGAAGGACCAAGAAGCACTAGCTTTGATTTGTCTTCGTGTGGAACCTACACTTTATGCGTATGTACAAGATTCAAAGCATGCCAAAGATGCTTGGGATAGCTTAGCGAAAGCATTTGAGGACAAAGGCGTAAATCGCAGGATCACCCTCATCAACGCATTGATGGATGAAAAGCTAGAGAGACACTCGTCGATGCATGAATATGTTGCTGCAGTTATGTCTCTTTCTCAAAAGTTGAAGGATATTGCCACCGGATTTGACGATGATCTTGTAGCTGTCGTTTTACTGAGAGGACTACCTGAAGAGTACAGGCCTATGCGAATGGCACTGGAACACTCTGGGATGAAGTTGACTTCAGATAACGTACGGCAGAAGTTACTACAGGAGGATTCACGTCAAGGTTGTAGTACATCGTCTTCAGCGGACTCGGCATTGGTTGTGAGTAAGAAGCGGAATGGGAACAAAGATTTGAATATTACCAAAGTTAAATGCTTTAAATGTGGAAAAAGAGGACATAAGAAGCCGGACTGTCCTGAAGGAAGGAAAGCGGGTTTGATCTCAAAACTATGTGACGTTGCGGTCATGAGCCTGTCTTCATTCAACACCGGGGACTCCTTCAATCCGACGGAGTGGTACATAGACAGCGGGGCATCTTCACATATGTCTTTCCAGAAACATTGGTTTAAAGATTTGGTTATGAATATTGGTATGAGTGATGTGACATGTGCGAACAATGATAAGATTGAATGCAAAGGTAAAGGTGATATCATGGTGAGTTTGAAAGGCCGAATACTTGCTGTGAGGGATGTCATGTATGTACCTGGTTTGCGTGTTAATCTGTTATCAGTGTCTAAATTAGTAGAGAAAGGATGGAAGGTAAGTTTTGACAGAGATGGTTGCAAGTTAATTCACCATTTGGTTCCAGGCCATTTCAAGGGAAAGCTTCTGGCTATCGCAAGTGAAGTCTCAGGGATCTACAAGCTTGAAGGTTGTCAGGCGGTTGTAGATGGGACTGCGTTGGCGTCAGTGAAGGCAGGTAATCCTTTGATGTTATGGCACCGGCGGCTTGGACACGTAAATGAACGAGATTTACGTAAGCTTCCGATTATGGAATTTGGAAAGAGTGTAATGGAGCCTTGTGTCGCCTGTATTAAGGGTTGTATGGTTCCATGGTTTACCTTTTTCCAGTTGGTGAGGCTGAGAGGGCAGTTGAGAGACTACAACTGATTCACACAGATATCTGTGGTCCAATGTCTGAACCCTCGTACGGTGGATCTCGGTATATGCTAGTTATTTTAGATGATTTTACAAGAAAATCCTTTGTATTTTTCCTTAAATCAAAAGATCAGGTTTTAGATCATTTTAAAATTTTTATAGCTAGTGTAGAGGTTGAAACCGGGCTGAAGGTAAAGTGCATACGCACGGACAATGGAACAGAATTTGTAAACAGGAAGTTTGATGTTTTTCTACGTCAAAAGGGTATAAAACATCAGTTGACCGTTCCCTACACTGCAGAGCAGAACAGCGTAGTGGAGCGAGCAAACCGCACTATTGTGGAGATGGCTCGTGCTATGTTGGCTGAAAAGGGTCTGAGTGTGAAACTGTGGGCAGAGGCATGTAATACGGCTGTTTATACGAAAAATAGGCTGCCTCACAGTGGCAATAATGGTAAGATTCCTGAGGAATTGTGGACAGGGAAGACTCAGTCGCTCGATCATTTCAGAGTTTTTGGAACTAAAGCGTTTGTGCACGTGCCCAAGGAAACTCGGAAGAAATGGAGCCCTAAAGCGGTAGAACATATTTTTGTTGGTTACTGTGAAGAAACCAAGGGATATCGTTTCATAAATCCCAGTAATCCTCGCGTTATAGTTAGAGCAAGAGATGTAGTTTTCTTGGAGGACTCTAAAGCAGCGGTTTCAGAGGATCCTAGTCAGCTCGTAGGCAGCGGTGACAAAGGTGCTGAAGCAATCTGGGAACTTGCAAATGAAGAAGGCCAGTCAGGTTCACCTGGTAGTGCAGAAGCTTCTCAAGGGCCGAGTTCCTCAAGTGAGGCTGAAGTATATGAAGACGCGGAAGTGGATTTGGGAGAAACGGGTGATAGCAGAGAAGAAAATGTCGTGGTGGAAAATATTGAAGAAAGTATTAATAGAGGACAGTCAAACGAAGGTGAATGTCGCTATCCTCTACGTAGTAGAATCCGAGAAGGAAATCATCATGGACTTGCATGCTATACAGAAGAGCAGGAGCCTTTGACAGTTAAGGAAGCCTTAAGTCGGGTCGATAAGGATAACTGGAAGGAAGCCATGATGAAAGAGATGGATTCGATGTACGAGAACAAAGTCTGGAAGCTCGTCGATAAGCCACGTGGAGCTAAAGTCGTGGGAAACAAGTGGATCTTCAAGTACAAGTTTGATGCAGATGGTAACAAGACCTATAAAGCTCGACTTGTGGCGAAGGGTTTCACTCAATCCTACGGGGTCGACTACTTCGAAACTTATTCACCGGTCGTGAGAAGATCGACAATTAGATTGCTGCTATCGTTAGCTGTTGAAAAGGATTTGTTCATCAGTCACTTCGATGTGAACACCGCCTTTCTGAATGGTGATTTGCATGAAAGAGTTTATATGCGACAACCGGAGGGTTGCATAGACGAAAACTCGAAGGAAAAAGTTTGCTTACTAGAAAAAGCGATATACGGCCTCAAACAATCTTCACGGTCTTGGAATGATAAAGTAAATGAAGTGTTATTGTCTTTGAACTTCAAACGCTGTGACTTTGATAGCTGTCTTTACAAAAATAATAATTTTTATATCGCTTTATACGTTGACGATTTCTTATTATTTTACAAAGACAAACAGCAGAAAGAAGTTTTATTAGACAATCTTTGTAAACATTTCAAGATTAAGGATTTAGGGGAAGCGAGACAAGTTTTAGGTATGTCTTTGCATAAGACGGATACTGGAATATATTTGAATCAAGAGAGACTTATCTCGAAGATCTTGGATGAATATGGTATGTCTGACTGCAAACCAGTGAAAACTCCGATGGAAATGAATTTCCATAAAGTCTTGGCGGAAGGGGAAGGAGGTAAGCTATCCTGCCAAGACTCTCGTAGTTATCAAGCGCTCATAGGGTCGATGAACTATTTGGCTTGTAACACACGCCCGGATATTGCGGCTGCGGTCAATTTTTTGGCACAGTATAACTCATGTTGTGAAGAACATCATTGAAAAGCTGCTAAACATATCTTGAGATACCTTAAGGGTACAAAGGATCTATGTTTGATATTTCTCAAGTCGCCGGTGCAGGACATCACGGGATTCGTAGATGCTGACTGGGGAGGGAACGTCAAAGATAGGAAATCTTATTCAGGATTTATTTTTAGATGCGGAAATTCTTTGATTAACTGGGAATGCCGGAAACAAGCGTGTGTGGCACTGTCGTCAACGGAAGCCGAGTATATTGCACTTTCGGAGGCAACCAAGGAGGCAGTTCATTTGCGACAGCTGAATGCATTTATAAGAGGTGAATATCTTGTATCTATTTGCATTTTCGTAGATAATCAGAGTGCTATTAAACTTGCGTACAATCCTGTAGCGCATAGAAGGACAAAACATATAGACATAAGAGCGCACTATGTCAGAGATTGCATTGTCAAGAATGTTGTACGTCTGGACTATGTGTGTACGGAAGATAACCCAGCAGATGTGCTGACAAAACCATTAGGTCGTGTGGCATTTAATAAATGTGTGCGCGATTTGAGTTTGGGTGTGTCTGGTGTGGTGTGATGTGAGGATATCTGATGATGGATGTTGTTTGAGGGGAAGTGTTGAAACTTTTTAGTTGACAACATGTTTTCAAATTGATATTCGAACATATGTGTATTTTTATAATGACTTGTGTCATTCATTGGAAAAATACTTGATTATAAAAATCTTCTCTGTGCAAACAACGTTTTTACTTCCATATCCTAGTTATCTAGTTTATTACATCAAAACCTTTGCATACTTGATCATTCTTCAATTTTCAAGCATGTATCAGAAATTATTTAGAAATGGTAAGTGTTTAACATATCTGATTACTTAGTCCGATGATGTAACTAATATTTTTGTAACAATATAATTTAAAAGAGTGTTCAAGGAGTTTCTTGCCGGTTCTTCTTCATAGGTACCTACTACGCTTTGGAATGGGCAATTAGCTTCTTAGTATTTTGACTGACCGACTCCTGGACAATTCAAAAGTGCCTGTAAATGGTTTAATTGTGAGTTTGAGTCAAACATTATTTTTTGCTGTAGCCTTATCATTAAGCAGCTTATTTATTGAGATCAGACGGATATTGAGGTGGTCCGACCTAATACGAACTTTTGATGACTTCATTTGAACTTTCAAGTACTTACATCGTAATTATATTATTATGAAAATCAAAAGGCCGATTCCCGTAATTAGAAACGTTCAAAGTCTAGGCGCAATATCATCTCAGCGATAAAATTGAAAAAAAAATGGGAAATTAGAGGTATTTTTGACAGATTGAGACTGAGATATCAGACTATGAACGTTCTTAAAATTACGAGAATTGCCCCTCTATTATACTAATTACGGTTTCAGTAAAAAATCATATCTTCAAATTTAAATCAAATCAAATCCATAACTCATGCTATAGTAAAAGTCGTCAGACTGTAGAAATATTTTTTTTTACAGGAATGTCCAATTTACATACAAACCAGTGTATGCCTAGAGAAGAAGGAATTCTTGAAAGAATATAAACAGTATTATCATAGAAAAATTAAATTGTAATTCAAATTATTAACTACACGATAAAATATTCGTTTCGATACATTTTTCTCTATGGAAAAAACGTTCAACAAACGGTCCAATACTAGCAGAGATGCAAATGGGTAACATAAAAGGTAAATAAAATAATGGACACTTACTCAAAACATCGCATTTATTCTAATATTGAAACTAATATGACAGTGAAACCACAACATTCCACGTCAAACATACTTACTTACACTACTTAATCATTAGCTATTACAGTACAATTTATGCATACATTCAACAATAATTCAATAATAGCATTCTTTTATACATACATGATATGAGACAGAGTAAAAGTACGTCCAGCTGTACAATTCTTATTGTACTGTTCAACGAGCCTGCTCCGTACTGATACACTTATTAATACTGTCACGTAAATGCTCATAGAACTACTTTCATTATCACACTCACCAGTATTCCCTTATCACTTTCCTTTTAGGAATGTTATTTAAACTAAGCTAACAGTCTTTGAAACGCCTTCAAGGGAGAAGCCGAGGGTTGTACCGCCCGAAGTACAATATCATACCAGATGGGTTGTGCCTCACGAAGTAGAGGAAAGGTCGGTCGAACTTTAGTCGCGCCGGCAGGGCACTCCGCGCCGGCAGACGCGCCTGTCTTGGCCGGAGGTGCAGCGGCAGGTGCATCGCGTCCCCAACGTCGTGAGGATCGTGGAATGCTCTCTGATAGTCTCTTGGCTCATCCCAATCGTTTAACCATCTAGTGCGACGTCTTTGTGAAACACTCAAAGTCTCAGGATACTCTTCAGTGTGATGCTGTTCTCCAATTCCATCTTCACCACAAGTGGCGAATGTGTTCAGCTGAACCATGTCCGATAAGTAAAGATCCTTCGAAGGTCCATTCAAGCCACCAAGATCAGCATGGTCACCATCGAATAGGTCTTTTAACCCCATTTTCCTTAAGCTCAATGAGACGTTGAAAGTTGATTTGTGAGAGAACCTTGGGATTTGAAGCTCCAAGCCGGTCCGAGGAAGTAGAGTGCGTAAGACTCGATTCCATGTAGGAGTCGTTGGCAAAGCGTCTAGTAGTCTTTGTTCAAGTTGTTCTAAATCATCAGCATGTACAACATTTCCTTGCTGACCAGGCATTAGGAAAAGGGTGCTGACTACAGTGTTAGTATTTCCTAAGGCGGCTGCAGTGGCGTCTAGGACTGGATCGTAACCAGCCAAGAACCCGTTCTTGTAAACCACGGCTGGCACAGGTACTAGCCGTCGTTGACGGACGTTTGGTGACACCACGAAGTACATCTCACCATCTCTGCCTTCTACCGATGTTCCCGAGCAGTCAGTCTGAAAGATTAAAAACACAAATCTAAGAATAGTTTTGGAGTGCTAGTTGGAATTGAAAGGATTTGTTAGTGTGCTACAACAAATATTTAGGTAGGTACTATGTTTAATTTTTTTTTTTATGTTATCGGCGTTTATAAGAATATAATAGAAGTAAAATGTTTAGGACCATCTCTAAAAAGTAATCATTGGTTTTATTTATAACCAGCTCCTCAAGTGGCGAAAAACAACATACAAGTGAACGTGAAAGGTAGGTACACACGATCTTATTTTGTCTGACTTCCTTCGGTCACTGATAATCTTTCATGTCCCGTCTAATTATTACACTATACTATCAGTTTCTTATTACCCAGTCGGTTCATGTAAACTACTGGTATTCAGCTGTATCCAGTTACACTGGAAGCCGACCTCAACAGAATTGGGAAAAGATTAAGCAAATGATGATGACTATCAGTTTTATAAGCTGGTTGTTAGTTTGACAATTTGGAGAAGCATGCTCAATAAAAACGTAAGAATAAAAAAACACTCACCTCGAAAATATTAGCCGTAAATGCAGCTAAAGGTGGTTGCATAACAATGTTATTGGTTTTCATGAATTCCGGAATCTTGCCCCAAGTATACCGCTTGACAAGCAAGTTAGTCCTTCTTCTTATTATGTCGCTAATTAATTTAAAGTTAATCTCTTCAACATGACCATTGTAAAAGTGCTGAGCCCTTTCTTTGTAGAATGTTAGGATTTTTCCCTTATTCCTATCACTGTAAAGTTCTCTAATAAACGCAGAAACTGCTACCCCAGATTCTGGAGTTGTTTCAATTGAGTCAGAAATATTTTTCAATGTAAAGTGAGGATTAAATGTTACCATGTCATCTAATTTCAGAATCTCATTCATTTCTCCTGAGGTGGCGCCCCTGGCTCCCATAAATATCATGGCTAACATCGAAAATATGGAATAGGGCGATAAGACAAAGCTTCTTTTTTTGTCGATATCGTCAATCATTACGTTCCAGAATCTAAAAGCTAGTTCATTGGAAAGTTCAGAAAAGCGTGCAAGATCTTCACCCAAATCCTTTGTCGTCACTTCCAATCCTTGGTTTTCTTTCGAAAATTCTAAGACAATATCTTTATTCTCGTTATCTGGAATATAATGGTTCTCAGACTTGACCTTATCCTTTGGAATTTCATTTGCTTTTGGTGGAGAAAGAGTTGGTATAAGCTTCCATGAATTATTTCTTTCGCTAACTAATTCTTCTTCATCGATGTTTACCTTCTGTATTTTTTTCTTGAAATCGTCAACTTTGGGCAATGGTTCAGGGAGTTTATCTTTTTTATTATTTGTATTGATTTTTTCAGGCAAATTAATGTTATTGAATTTCGATTGACTTATCTTATGTGGAGTGGTGGTGATTGATGTAGTATCTAAATTTGGTGATGTTGTAGTTATTTCTATATTAGAAACATTGTCAGTCTCAGTCTCGGTAGTTTTATTCCCATTTTTTGTCATTTCTTTTTCGGGTTTGCTTTCAACACTCTCTTTTTTTAGATCAGTATTTTTTTCAATAGATTTGTCAATGTTATTTTGGTTTTCAGTGGATTTATCAATGTTATTCTTATTTTCAGTAGGACCCGATTCTACTTTATTTTTATCAATGTTATTAGTTGAAACTGAGATCTGTACAAAGTTTTTATTATTATCGTCAAGTATTTCCCCGTTTTTGTTTTCTCCTTTCTTATTTTCAATTGGTTTTGCCAAAACTTCAATTTGTTCTTTCTCTTCAACTTCAGTTATTTTATTTTTGTTATTTTCGGAGGACAATTTGATTTCGTTGATGACATCATTGCCTTTAGTTTGAACTGCTTCTTTTAGTGAATTTGTTGGTGATTCTATGGTTGAACTTGTTTCTTTTTTGACTTTGTTGGATATTTCAGAGGTTGTTTCGGAAGTTTGCACACTTTCTATCGTGGTAAGCTCTACATTCTTCTCAGTTGTCGTAACTTTAACATCTTTTTCGGGACTACCTTCTGAACCGACAATAGATTGCGGTGCTTCATTCACTACTTGCGATAGTAAGTCGCCCATAGACTCGGATAAAATTGGGTCAACAGTAGTAGCTTCAGTAGCGGCAGTCGTAGTAAATAACTCTACTTTTTTAATGTCATTAATAATAATATTAGGTTTTTTACCGTCATCAGTTGAAACCGGAGTTATCTCTGCTTCTTTTGTATTAGTTTTTGTCACTTCAGTTTTCTTTGTCTCAGTTTTTTGAACATCAGTTTCCTTCGTCTCCGTTTTATTTGATCCCGTTTCTTTTAATATGCTGTCATTTTCTTTTCCACTATTTTCTTTGATTTTGTCTTGCCCATGGGGATCTATCGTAGATATTTTAACAAAATTGTCAGTATTTTTATCAGAAGTTTCAGATGTTTTAACATCGGTGTCATTTCCAGCACCAGATGGTATATCCATATCTAGAACTTCTTTGCTTTCTAAATCTAACCCATTCAGTTTTGTTGTATCTAATAAATTGCTAGTTGTTGGAATTGGTTGATAATTTCCACCGAGATCGGAAGCTATTTGACTAATGCTTTGAGCAACATCAAACAGGGGTAGTAAAGGTTCGCTATTTATTTCTTTTTCATCATTATCATCATCAGCTGGTTTATCTGTATTTAGATTGTCAGCAGACACTATTTCTGTAGATGACATAGTTGTTGATGGAGATACAGATTGTGTTGTTATAGTAGTTACATTCATTTTATCGATGTCCTGTTCTTTTAATGTGCTTGAAGCGTAAGTAGATGTACTAATAACAGGTTTACTTGTAGTCGCAAATGTTTGAATTTTAGGTACCTCAGTAGTTGGTGAAAGAGTCGTAGTAGTGACAGACCTCTTTGTTGTGCTTGTATAAATGGTAAGAGGCTTAGAGGTTACTATTGGTTTACGCGTTGTTCGGTCAGTAATATAGTTAACCGTAGACACTGGAATAAAGGTACTTATTTTTTCGAATTCTATTTCATTTTTCTCAGTAGAAGAAACTGCATTAGGTTGAATTTGGACCTTAATATTATCAGCTTCTTGTTCTGGCAAAATGCTTACGCTGTGCTTTTTAGTTGTGACTTCAGGCTCTGTTGTGGTTATTTTTGTAGTTGTTTTAATCACTGGTTTAGGTGTGGTTAGTTTAACAGTTGTTGTAGTTGGACGTGGGCTAGTAGTAACTTTAGTTGATGGTACATCTGCGGTCGAGCTGAGTCTAGTCGGAGAGTTTGCAGTAGTCGGTTTTTTTGTTGTACTTGTTGAAGTCACTGGTCTTTTAGTAGTAGTTGAAGTAGTAATAGTAGTGGTGGTTGGAGCATTAGTTGTGGTTGTTGTTGGTTTGACAGTTGTGGTTGTAGGTTTTTCAGTAATGGTTGTTGGTTTTTCCGTTATGGTTGTTGGTTTTTCAGTTGTGGTTGTTGGTCTTTCAGTTGTAGTTGTACGCTTGCGGGTTGCAGTAGTAGGTTTTCGCGTCGTAGTTGTAGGTTTACGAGTTGTCGTCGTTGGTTTACGGGTTGTTGATGGTTTAGGTGTGGTGGTAGTAGTTGTAGTGGTGGTCGTAGTCGTAGTTGTGGTACTTGTCGTTGATGGCACTTCTTTCATTTCGGCTGTCGTAGGCAATTTCTCCGTAACAACAACTTTGTCTTCTCCTAAGGTTGTAGAACTACTAATAACTTGATTACTTCCTTCTTTGCTCAAAGAATTGTCTTCATCTTCAACATTTTCCTCCAATGTGTCTGTTTCTGGCGGCGTAACTGAGCCAGATGCCTTATCAAGAACTATATCAACTCCTGTATTTCCAAAGATTGAGGGCAAGATCAAACTCCAGGAATCAGAAACGTCAGGCGTATCTAATGTAGGCTGGACATGAGGTTTGTTTTTGTGAGCCTCCATTTGCGCTTTGAGAACATTTTGTACATTTGTCACAACACTATGAACTTTTGTGTAGGGTGGTTGATTGATGTTGAAAGAAACAGTTGGCTGATTGTCATTTGCGAAAGTTACTAAGCCTTCAGCTTCTTCGCCGGCTGCAACAATTGCTTGAATTTCTTCCAAAGTCATGAGCCTCTTTACAAGTTCTCCTGATTCGTCGAAAGTGTAAAACTCGTAGCGGTCTGGTGTGAGAAGATTCACGGGACTGCCAACGGTGGCTGGCACGTTGGACGGTGGTGGCAACGAGTTTCCGACGGCGTCTGCGACGAATGGTAGTTTGTTGCGCCTGGAACAGTTACACAGAGTGCGTAAGAAATAGAAGCAGAAATAAAATTGTAACTGACTCGATCGACTGGAATTATGGTATTGTTTTTCATTAAATTTTATTATATTCTGCATTTTTTTATTTCTAGCATTTTTCTACTAATTAAATTATAAAAAATATTTTTGTAATTCAATACTTTACCTGTTATCATTTTTATCAGCCGACGCGCAGCTGACGGCGAGGAGCAAACAAAGTATAGCTCGCATGTTGACCTCCCATACACTTAGCATGCACCTGAAACTAAGAATAAATTATATTATTTACTGACTCAATACAATCTCAAACATAACTACTAAATATTTTTTTCTGGAGTTTGATATTTAAAAAAAAAACATCCCTAATCCTTGTTATTTAGGTATATATTATAAATTAGTCATTTTTCGTATCTGTCTGACCGCGTTGTTCTTCAAAGCTACGCAAGGAATTTGAATGCAGTTTTCACTATCACTCAGGCTTAGGCAATATATTCCGTTAGTAAGGTATTATACTTTCTATTATAACTACATCTCGATATTTTGTCAAGTTGTAAAATCGTGCGAAGCAGGGGCGTGTCGCTAGTAATATTATAAACGACATAATTATGCTGTGAATTTGGATCCGTAGGTATACACCATTATTCTGATCACTCTATATCCATGTTATGGATATACAAACACAATCGGTACAGTAAGCATAATAACAACGGTATAGTATAGGTATATTAGATTTCCATTTGTGTTTGTTCATGGGCGACCTATGCTCACTAATTAACAAGAAAAATAAAGCCAGAGTAACCGGTCTTGTAGCGAAACACAATATACCATTTCGTATTGTTTGGGTCTTTGCCAAAACGACACAGAAAAGAATGACCTACTGTATATTACTGAAACCGTGTTGTGAACTTGTGTAGCCATCCTTTTTTGTCAAGTTTAGGTTAGTTACTCGCAATTGTTCTAATTAGCTTATCAATAGAGGTTCTTTAACTAGTTTGAAAGATATTTCTTCTTTACCAAGACATTATTATTTACCATCATCAGTAATTTTAACACCTTGCACTTGACTATTAATTCAAATCAGTTGTTCAGTGTTACTAGAGGAAGATGTCTAGAACTACTCTTCAGTATAAGCTCAACCTTTTATTTGTATCGCGATGTTCTGCTGTAAAAGTTTTAGGAACTTTCGATTTTGGGACTAGAAACTAAGAATATCAAATAAATAGATTTAACCGAACATTTAGGTAGATACCCAATAATATTATGGTTGATAACAGTACAACATAAATGCAGAAATCTCTCGTTGGATTCCCGCATTGGCACAAATATTGACAGCAAATATTTGCTTAGAACGGCAGCTCCAGCATACGGACTGTCGTATATGTATGTAGCAACGGTATTTTTAAAGCTTTTTTTTTATTATTGATGAATGGGTATATCACTGTCAAATCTTATTGTAGCTTGTTTCATAAAGTTATCCTTATTAGGTTCAGTTAACTTAGTAACTTGCCAATCTGTGTTGTCTGGTATAGCATGATAAATCCAAAAATCTGATTTTACACTAAGAGCATTGTCTGGTATAACACTGTTGTTGTTGACGCTGCATTGATACCTAAATGCAAAAAGTTTATACAATTCTGCGTGTTTAAGTTCAGCAATTATACAACGGAGCTGTTTTGTAAAACAACTAGCGGTCTTGTTAAACAGCGGATTCTACAATAGGTATATATTCTGCGACATAATATATAAAACATAAACATCGGAATAATTTGGTTCTTTAACTAGTTTAACTCGTTTTCTACTTCAGCATAACATCATTGCTGTAATATTTACCATCTGACTAATAAAATCAGCAATTCAGTAGTTTTGTTCTAAAGAATCTAAGTTGATGAACATTATATGAAATTGTTTATTTTTCTGGCTCAACCTATCAAGCTTAATGTATTTTGGATATTGTTCTTAATTTGTTTTGGACATTATTCCATTTATTCTTTGCTTAAAGTTAAGTAGTGATTAACATTTTTAACGTTTAAACGTCACTTAATTTTAATCATCGTTTATAAATAACCGTTTATAGTTATAAAATATTTCGATTCGATTTTGGAATTGGGACCTACTTAGTTGTATTGAGAAAATTAATTGATTTTTGTTCAATAGTATTATGGTTGATAGAAATAATGGTGCAGTGAAGACTCGTTGGATTCCCGCATTGGCACAAACATTGGCAGCAAATATTTGGTTTGAGCAGCAACTGCCGCATATCTACATACGGTATTTTTAAAGCTTTTGTTTTTGGTTATTGATGAAACAATTGAGAGCCAGTGTTTCACTTGGAAAGAAGAATTAGAAAAAAAGTTACCTACTAGTTAACACGTCTGATTGTATAAATTAGTTACAATATCATCATCTGCCTAGCCTTTTCCCAACTATGTTGGGGTCGGCTTCCAGTCTAACCGGATGCAGCTGAATACTAGTATTTTACATAGAGGGACTGCCTATCTGACCTCCACAACCCAGTTACTGGGTAATACGATACCCCTTGGTAAGATTAGTTGTCAGACTTGCGAGCTTCTGACTACCCGTAAAGACTGTCAAAGATCCACGAATGACAGCCGGGACCAACGGCTTAACGTGCTTTCCGAGGCACGGAGGGGTCTCGGTATGTAAAGATGGTCACCCATCCGCAGACCAACCGCGCCAAGCGTAGCTTAACCTGACCGATCGACCTGTGCGGCTGTTATCATTTAGCCTCGGCCCCCTCTAAATTAGTTACAATAATTATTTCATTTTAAAAGTGCATTTCTAAAATTGTAATACTATCTACTTAGCCAAACTCCATTAATGTGTTAACTAAATAGCTCTTGTAAATTAAGATTCCTTGTTGTAACCTAATTTAAGCATCCCCATAAAAGAAGCTTTATTAAAAACCTCAGAAATCCCTATTAAAGAAGTATTAAATAACGAAGTATTAAAAACCAATAAAAGCAAACATAAAAAAATATTTTATAACTCCCATAAACATAAGCTGTTAACAAAATGAACTGTAAAATTGTGAATAAACCTGCTAAACAAGTAAAGCTGCGGTCATTGTCATTCCGAGTCACTACTAGTTAACCTCGATGACTTGCTAATCCCATCTTTCTATCGCTTGCTTTGTCAAAGATGGTTCTAAACGCTGTCTTGTAAGCCCAGTGATGTATGTTGTCTTAAGTTGAATGTTCGAATGTGGAAACGTCATTTCGTTGACGGCAGTTCCATTGTATTTTGACAAGTTGTTTGCCAACTATAATTATGTGGGGCACCTGGCGCACGAGATGGGAGGTCACTCACTTTGTTGGTGACATATTTGTTATGTAAGTAAATGGAATTGGTTTTTAAACTATCCTAAAAGTGGACCTTTTTAAATTTTAGAATTGCTAGAAGGTCAAATTGCAATTGTTTTATTCTTCTGTGTTGGTTCATTAAAACCCTTTTTAGGTACTTGAAAATCCCTGAATATGAATATTCATTCATTCAATAAAGATAGTCTACAAACAAGATTTCAAGTAAGTAACTGGTTTTTCTACAAAAGCTAGCTATCTTGGAACTAAATATAGATCTAGTTACAAATATAAAAGGCATTAAAGACAAAAAGTAAACAGATGGAAAAGGAATTTAAAAGTAACAGAAATTCACGTAATTGAGGGCCGATTTTTCTAACGCCAGATAATTTTATAGAAGGAATAATTTTGAATGTTATGACATTTCTTCCATACAAAACTGTCATACATCAATTTTATTCCACGAATAAAAATTATCTGGCGACTCAAAAAGCAGCCCTTAATCTTAATAATACCGCTTCAATTACAAATACCTACTGAGAAATGAGATTTTTTTTTACAATTAATTATTATTTCCCCTCCTTTTTATATACTTTTACATATTATTATTTTAAGTCTGTTAGATAGATTTAGAAATACATTAGAATTCAGAAAAAAATATATAGAACTACAGCCACGGTATTCCATTCTTAGTCTCAGTTGCAACATTGCATTTTCTTAACCTCAAAAATAACATGCGCAAACTGGAAGATGAAATAACTGAATGATGAAATGCTAAGTTCTGACAAAATTCAGTACGAAATCTGGAGTTCCTGGTGATGAATCCTAGGAGAAGACGCCTCTACCTTGTAGTGGAGCAACTATAGGCTGCTATCTTCTCTATACATATATCTATAAATATAAAATTCAAAGTCCTGACTGACTGATATATTAACGCACAGCCTAAACCGCTGCTCCGAGAGATATGAAATTTGGATGGTATGTTATTTGTGAAGAGTAGGTATCCACTGAGAAAGGGTTTCACGAAATTCCACCCCTAAGAAGGGTGAATGGCGGGAGGGTGAAATTTCACGCGGACGAAGTCGCGGGCAGAAGCAAGTTATTAAACATTATATGAATAAGTTGGTTCTGTCTCAGAAGCAGCCTGCGGTTTATGATTTGTAGCTTGACCACAAACACAAACGACCTTTTTTTGCGTTCCCAAAAATATGTATGGAGGTGTACAGATACCAGCACATCAATCTACTACAATCTGTCAAATTTCTTTTTTCGATTTTCAACTTTATTGCTAAAGGATAAGGATCAAAGTTGATTGGGAAAATTTTACAGTTTCGGGTAGCTTGATGTGCTGGCGTCTGTACATATATCAAATCATCTTTTCCGGAAATACATATTTCCTTCGAGTGTGTTATTAAACTGGAAGATTCCAACACATTCCGACGTCATCATCGGTTACCTCACTCAGTTTTGACAAGCAAGTAGATGATGCGCCAGACACGATGTTACGGCAATGTTCCACGGTTCGCTGGTCGCCAACAATCGCGACGAGCCGTTACTAACCGCCGATGCGATTCGTGGGACAGTTAGACTTTAAATGGATTAAGAGATAAATGACAGCGGATTTGGAGCGGAGAAGATTAGGTTATTAAATGTAAATAAAAGGTCGTGTTTTTATTGTTGTTGTTGTTGTTGTAATATGCGGAGCGGGACGTTGTGGTTATTAAATAAAATAGCGTAATATTGTCAGGTCTTAGTCATGGAAATAAGTGCAGCTGCCGACTATTTCTGTTCTGTGCTCGTGATTATAGATGTTTTTTTTTATAAAACAAGTATAGTACTTAAAAGCAAATAAAATACTTAAATAATAATTTTAATTAAAAAAGATTTATGAAGTTGCGTGTTAACTTTTCTACACCTACCCACAAAAAACTAAATTAAATGAAATGATTTTGACATTTTTATCACTGATTATTTTGACATTTTAAACAAAAAAAAAAAAATTAAATATAATTATGTACTAACACTAGTGTTTAAGATGTGTATGTATTACTAACAAATTGGATTGTATGATCTGTTAAATAAATTATTATTATTATTAAATTATTCGAGTAAACTTTTCTTTTTAAATGCATTGTTTCTGTGACAAATAAACCTATTTTACTTTCTTTCTCAAGTATACACCTGTTCACCACAGAAGAACACCTGTTAGAATATGAATACGAATAGGTGTTCTTCTTTTAAGTTTTTAAATAAGTCTAGCAGCTTTACCTATTGACATAACGAGCGAGCTAATTAAAGCTTCTAAACTAAGATAAAATAAAAAAATATATATATTTCTCTCTCGCGATTTGCGTTCGTCACTATCTTATACCTTTCTATCATTGGCCTATGGTAACTATGTAACTTTTACCTAATTCTCCCTTCATTTTTTAGAGCTTTTTACCTACTAACTTCTACCCGTGGCTCCGTCTGCGTGGATGTCAGAAAATACCCCTCGGCAACGTACTACTGGGATTAAAACTAGCATATGTATTATTCTAGGCTATAAACTACCTGAGCGCCAAATTTCATCTAAATCCGTTCAGAAGTTTTTGCGTGATTCAGTAACAGACATCCAAACATTCTGTCATACATATTAGTAGAGTTGTAGGATTGTCCGCTATCTCCCCCGCTCTGCTTATACCTTCATCCACTTTACATGAGAACTCGGCTGACATTGACACGACATGATGTAACCTGAAGTGGGTTACACTCGTTACAGAACAATGCGCTATTAATTAATAACAACGGATCAGTTTATCGATCAATCGGTAATTGTGGGGTAACTTTTTAGCGGCTAATTACATTGTGCTAACGTATTGTGTGATTTATTTCATATTAATTATAATAAAGGACGATTTTTCATGAGAGCTTCTTAGAAATAATGGTAGGATATTTTCAGTAAGCGAATGGGCATTTTCTCTACCTAAGATTATGTAGACTGACTGTCACCTAGGCAAAGAGACGCAGTTCCGTCCTCAAAAACCTAGCTAGATCTTCTTCAAGAAGTCAGAAACCTGCTTGATAAGCAGGTTCTTAACAAATCCTACCCCCGCTATAAGATAATATAAGATTTATTTATTTCTGAGTACATATTAAACAGTTTCACATAGGTACACTACCGTTGCCGGTGTAGAAATATTAAAATTAACTTACAAAGTCAAACTGGCCAAGTTCTAGGTCGCAACAATATAAATAGTAGTTAGTTTGTCATTGAAACGCTAAGAAGAAGATATATCCCAATTAATATAATTTATTAGTAAGAATAAAAAAGAAATGTTTAGATGGTAATTTTTATACAATGTTAAGTTTTAGAAGCACTATTTCTGTATATTTATTATCAATGAATGAAATAAAACAGTACAAGTTAATAAGTATACATACTCACACAAAGTTTTTCTAAAAATGTAATGTCAATATTTATAATTAAAAATTCATTAAATGAATAGAAACAGTTGTCTAAAAGCTAGAAAAATATTGTTTTTCTGAATGTGTGTGTGGGCAACACTCTGATGCGTGGGGTTAGATTGTTAAAGCTTTTGATTGCCATGCAATTGGAATTCCTGCTACACATATGTGTCTGGCTAGGTGCAAGCAACTCTAGATTATTTCTCTGCCTTATCGGAAACAAAACAAGCAATGTACTAATTACTTCCCATCTTAGCAATATTTTCATACATAAAACAATTCAATTCAACTTATACAGGGTGGCCCCTATAACGAAAACCACAAAGATAAAATAGAACATCTCTCCATTTAATATCAATCGCAGAAACTTATCTGGCACTTTACAGACTGAAGTTGAAACCACCCGCAATGAATATTTAAGAGGACTGCTGTAAAATTGATAATATAACCGCATTTGTAGATCGTAGCCCGGCTAAACGGATGGCACCGTCTATCACGGCTATACTGCTAAAATATGCAACGAGTCAGACCTACGGCTTAAAAGCAGATATGATTAGAGATCTGTAGACCATTTTTTATTTTATCAACTGGTACTTGTTGACAGGCCTGCACTGTCCTCCCATACCTACTGTAATTTGAAAATATTGTAAAATCCAATTATTTTTAAAAGAGTAACCTTGGAGTTTCTTGCCGGCTCTTCTCCATAGGAAACGACCAATTGGAAACGTGTACCTAGCTTCTGATATTTCATAAGCGCCCATGTAGGTTTATGTGACAAAATATTTTAATTGATTGATTAATGTGATATTTTGAGGTTGTGATTTCCGCTGTCGAGTTTTGTAATTTTGAGCTGTGGAGGGAGATTTGGACAAAAGTCGTTTAAAGTATCTGGCTGTAACAAGCGTTCATTATCACCTCCTTGCACTTGTCTCATGTTACTTGGGGTCGGCGCACGTTTTCTTCTTAATAACTAACAAGCGTTGTAACATAACTTAATGGATATGAGAACTTTTGTTTTATAGAAAAAACATTTATTTTCCACAAATCAAAATAAGTTTAGAAGGAAATGAGCAAAATGCATTGCAGAGCCAAATAAGGACCCCATTTCAGCATAAGTTTCAACAGTCACATATAGCAGTAAATAAAATCCCACCAAAAACATAAATGTAAAAAAGGAGAGCCAAGTTCAATACAAAAATTATGCTTGGCTGTGGGCTTCACCGCAAAAAGAATGGAGATCTAAATGAGTGCCAAGTTCTATGCAAAATCCAAATATGTATTTATAGGAACAAAATAACATTATGAACAAGTACTAAACTCTATTTCTTTGCTTTATTGGATACCTATAACAATTGCTGTTATTTAAAAATGTGAGATCTTAAAGTAGGTTAGATTTTACTTGGCCAGTTTTCATTACATCAATCATTTTATAAAGAAGTCTAGGTAAAAAGACGATAAAATAAAAAAACGACAGCAAATATTTCAATAAGCCACTATTTTTACTTACTACGAATCAACTAAAAATAATAAATGCACCGTCTTCATCAAGTATTAAAACCACTGGGAATTAATTATTCCCTGCGAGCTCCCTGCGGAAGCACAGTGTTCTATTTAATCGATCCGAATCGAACGCGTAACCACTGGCACACAGGAAACAAGCCACTGAAATGTGCAACACACCTGATTCGGTGAAACTAGAGATGTATGGTTAACTTTAAAATGTGATTAAAATGTTAACCTGCTATCATAACCTATCCTTTAAGAGTTAAACTCAAACTTAAAGCATTTATTTCAAATAAACCAATTACAGGCACTTTTTAGTTGTCAAGGGGTCGGTCAATCAGAAAGATGAAGCTAGTTGCCCATTCCAAAGCTAAGTAGGTGGGCAAGAAGCTCCACGGACACTCTTTTAAATCAAAATATGGTTACAAAATATTGGTTATACCATTCACGTTGAAATTATACATGTGAGAAAGATGCAGAACGTTAAAATCCTCCCTAATAAAAATATACGGTAAAAAAAACAATTCAAATATCGTGGCAATCAAGAGATGACTACTTAGTCCCTACACTGACGGCGCCCGTTCACGAACATGACGTTTAATTTTTCAATAGCCAGAAACTGTCTGAAATTTTTTTTTATATATGTCATACAGGTTAGTAGGTAAAACATTAATAACCTCTCAGGATTATTTTTCTAACATCTTATACAACAACTTTTGTTCTATGACTTTTATTAATGCAGCAGACTTTCTTAAATAAATAAAAATATTACAATTCTACGAATTGAAATATTCGATATTCTGTTACTAACTCTGCACAAATCAAAAGAACTAGTTAGGTAAACAAACTGCCCTGTCTAGTACAACATTCAGCAGAGGGGAGCGGGGGTCAGATAGATCAACAAAACAACAACGAAATCTTAAAGGTTTGTTTTTGGTAAGTAAATGTATTGGGTTATTCTTGGGTTATTGTAAATTCGCCACAAAGTAAATATTATGTTTTGAAGAAGTCATAGAATAAAAGTTGTTGCTTAAGATGTTAGTAATCCAGTCCTTCAAGGTTGTTAGTGTTTAACCAATAAACCTATTTAAATTATTCTGACAAAAGTTAACTGACTATTTAAAAATCAGCTCTAAAGTACTGTATTGATTCTGACAATCACACTAACATTATAAAGGCGAAAGTTTGTGAGTGAGTGTGTGTGTTTATATATTTGTTACATCTTCACGCTCAAACGGCTGAACCAATTTGCATAAAATTTTGTGTGGAGTTAAGTGACACCCTGGATTAACATATAGGCTACTTTTTATCCCGATATTCCCGCGGGATCGACACTTATGCGGGTGAAACTGCGGGGCGCAGCTAGTATAACCATAAAATTCTCAAACGACACTTAAATTATTTAAATTCTCAAAATCTTTCCACCTCAAAGTGACACTGTGAGGGTGTTACTGTACACCCTCACAGTGTCACCTCAAAGCGACAGTAACGCAACTTAAAAACGTGAGTCGTGTTTGGGAACTCGGCAATTCTGCCGTAGGTTATTCAAACTCAAAATCTTATCTAAATTAATTATATCATAATAAAGAGAATGGATTTGATTTTTTTTGTATATTTGTGTGTAACGCTTTCACGCTAAAACCGCTGAACCAATTTGGATGAAATTAGGCACATGAGTAGATCATGTCCTGGATTAGGATACTTTTTATCCCGTTAATACCACGGGATCGAGACTTATGTGGGTGAAACCGCGGGGCGCAGCTAGTTTATAACATTCGCAACAATAGGTACTACCACCATGTAAAGATTTTATTGTATGCAACCAAAAATTTATTAGGACCTTTTTGTTACAAAAATGGTCACTCAAAAATCAACTCGGTATACATTTCACTAAAGTAGATAACCGATCGAGTAAGCGATGAAATGTAAAGTATCTGAGATTATCACTGCTACACTTCTTTCTAACAGGCGTCATTTAAAAGCACTGCATCATTTGACGAGTTCGAAGTTTGCCTTGCAGACTGGGCAGGCTTCCAAAAGAGATGAACAAAAAGTTTAGGCTTGTTGGCGCACTGTTTTGGATTTAAAATTCAGTATTACAGTCCATGAATACTGTTTTACATTTCTGTTATACGTTTTTAGGGCTTTTTGTGAGTTACGGTACACTGAAATGCTTCTGGTGGTACTTACTTTTGAACAATTTATGATATGTGATTTAACTTCATTAGATCGAGCTGGTACACAACATGAGTACCACACTATCGGCTCTTCCCTGAGACAAGGTAGATCTGATCATTGTTCGTTGTTGTTGACACAAAGTATAAAAGTTATTTATGCAATTGTTGTATAATAAGGAATACCTAATAATGTACAGTTGCATACAAGACTTTATCTACACACATGATATGAATCCTCTATAAAAGGTTCTGAGACCATAGGGTGTTGTACAGTATTGTAAAAACCATGTAAATTCATGGAGAGTTTAATTGCTGATATCAAGGCTTGTATCACTCATTTTTGTAAACAACAAAGTAATACATTTTTGCAATACTAATATCGAACAAAAATGGCGGGATACGACGTGAATTCGAATAACCTATAAGTTTTTTTTTTTTTTAATTACGGCGCGTTCTTTTTTTGAAATTCTTATAGATCGAATTCAATCAAATTCTATCATCGAATTGAGTAGTGAGAATGTGGCTGTTTAGATGATATTATACTTAATAAGACACTGGTTGTTTTAATGTTGGCAATAAAATAAATAATAATTACTTTTTTTTTGTAAGGATGAAATAGCTGACATTTATCCTCTTTCTTTTATTCCTAAGATATTATTTGACTTTCTGTTAAATTCAGTTTGTATAAGTACCTAGAAGGTCAGGGCCTTAGTTTACTGCTTCAATATGAATTAATTTCTCTGAATTACACAGCTCTTAATACTACCGGAATAATAAGCTTATTTAGGCTGGGTCTATACGCCTCCGGTGTGAGTCCGGTTTCTGTTAATTTTGGGTATTCATTCCGGTTCTAAAATGAGCTTGACTAACGTTATATATCCTCGGCCTGACAATAGAAGATCAAAACAGAATGATAGTCATAATGCTTATGTACATGTAGGTATTATAAAATGGGGCAGTAAGGGGGATGCGCTAAATAGCAAATCATCAATACAATCATCTAACTGCCTATAACCCTATGGATTGATATTTCATGAAATAGTGATTCAATAGAATTATATGAACTTAGTGGATTGTATTTGATGATTTTAATGATTATAGTTCTGTAAAGTCATATTTGTTATGCTCGCGAATCATATTTTAATACGACACGATATAAGACGGCTGTATCTGTATCTCTCTTCTTATCTCTCTCGTAAAATAATGTGTAACTGCTCTACTTTAAGATTGTTCACTTAGTAGGTAATAATAAGAAAATGCTGTATTTACCAATAATTGTTTGTTACATTTAGTTCTGTACTTTATGTTATTTCCTGTAATTTCTGTAGTGTATACGAACGTTGGTAAATATCTAAATAAATAAATTTAAAAAAATAAATAATCAGAATTCAACATGACACTGACGTAAGAAAATTTTAATTTCGCGGGCTACCCCCTTATCCGCTGTAGCAACAGGAAAGGGGAAAATTTCGGACTGCGTTCACAGATTTTTTTTTATTGAACAGTCAGCAAGAAAATGTGCAACATTCACAAAAACTTTTTTGATGCCAATAAATCCTGTTTCTTATAAGGATCAAAAAACTATAGGACCAACTGAGGTTAGAGTACCAGAAAAGACAGAAATCGAAAAAAAACTTTTCCCATACGTTTCGCAGGAAATGAGACCCCATCTTACTTTTTTATGATAGATTGATTGGCCGCTACAATGAAGACTGGCCGAAAATTAACAAGAAAATTTAAACCAGCGTTATATATTGATCGTCTATTGTTTCTATTGCGATATTTGAAAAGTGATCTCTTTTTAAATAGCTACCTATATGCACATACCCTAGGAAAAATGACTACCCATCTTGCTAATTAATAGTTAATCAATTATTATTGGACTGAATACCATACTCGTACAATATCATTTCCAGCTGAACGGGCAAAAGCATAGAAATCAATTTGTTAGTTTCCATTTAATGACTTCCAACTTTGATTAAATAATATAGTTTCGATATTGGAATATATTGTTTACTAACATGTTATTATAATTTACATAGGTACCCAAAACATGTTTCGAAGTAAACATAATTATAGGAAGGTAACTAGTTTATGTACGAGCAAGTTTCAATAAAGGTGTGTCCAAACATAAGCGGCAAGGCGCGCGGCCTTCCGCGCTGTGATTGGACGACTGTCGCGCAAACATGCGTCGGTTTAGCCCTAACTAGAGCGCGGCAGACATGGTGTCCTGTAAACGCCGCGTTTTGCTGCCGCGCTCTTGCCGCTCAATGTTTGGGCACACCTTTAGAGGTATCCGAGGTGAGTTTCAGGTCAATCGTATTCGTAAACGGCAATGCTATTCTGTAAATATCTCACCGTGAAATCTTAGGTGAAGTGATCTTAAAGTGAGCTGTCACTAGTGTCAATCCCTAGCATAAGGTGGAATGACAACTCACTTTAAACTCACTTCACCTAAGTTACCACGGTGATCTTTTTACAGAATAGCACCGCTGATTTGCTAGTGATATTGCGGGCTGTGCGTCGATTCTGTAAAATTCAGACAACAACTCGCATCTCACGTCGCTATTCACACTCACTTCGCATAAGGTTCAAAATTACCTTGATTTTGCATTCTATAGGCATCAGCTAGTCACTTGCGAAGTGAAGTGAGCTCCGAATTCTTACGTCATCTCATACTTTATCTGTCAAAATCTCACGGTCAATCTAGTTCAACTCGCTGACACGCTCGCAAGGGTAGCGCTAGTGTAAATTCGAATTATCAACCGAGTTTTTAGAATGCCAATCAAGAAACTCACAGCGGATACAGATTCGAAGTTTAGAATGAGGTCTTACGGAATCACACTGCTGGAAGCGAAATAGGAAGCCTAGACTACTGTTCTGTTTGAGTTGAATAACAAATATTTGTTAGCAAACATAGGTTGATAAATAAATTTAATTCAGGTAACATAGACACACAAAGTCACATTAATTATAATCATATACAATTTAAATTTGATACATCTAAAAAAATAATAAAATAAAAATGGTTGTTTGTAAGTTAAAAAATAACAGCTTTTTACTAAATACATATCTATATGAAAGTATACGTATACGGTGTTCGTGTAATATTAAAATTACATTTATTCAAAGCGTGCTACGTATCGCTTACAACAGTCAGTCACGATGGAACAATCAAGCCTTTCCGCGAGCGCGGTCAACACGCTGTTAGTGGTAGAATAGGTTGGATAATCAGCCTATAATGTTCTCTTCTCTGTGAGAGTGGGCCATAATCCACCACGCGGGCCCAGTGCTAGTTGGTAGATGTCACATGTCTTCTAATGTTTTGTTCTAGGAAATGCTGGTTTCCTCACGATATTTTTCCTCACCGTTTTGAGAACAGTGGTGATGAAATAAAATACACAAAAAAAAAGCGCCTGTCTGGGTTCGTACCCACGACCTACAACTCGTAAGTTGGAGCTGCTACCACTGGGCCATCGTTGCTCCTTTTGTTTGTATTTATTCCCCATCCCACAATATCATATACGTAAACTCAATAAAATATGTAAAAGGTTAGATAATTGAGAGATCGGATGTTTGTTACTCAATTTCGCCTTAACAGATGAACGAATTTGACATGAGGAAAATGTCGTGAGGAGAGTTTTGAGTATGAATATCGATGGCTATAAGAGTAGGGGAAGACCAAAGAAACGATGGATGGACTGTGTGAATGATGATATGGTAAGAAAGGGGGTGTCTACTGAGATGACGACTAATAGATAAGTATGGAAGAAAAATACATGTTGCGCCGACCACAAAGAAATTGGGATAAGGGCAGGAGAATGATGATATGAACGAATTAGACATTTAAGATACTTTTAATCCGAATACAAATGTCGAAGTTTAAATAAGATGTGAGTAAAACCGCGAGCAACAGCTGTAAAGAAGTAGGTATACAGGGTCAAATTAAATTACCTAGCGAAACTCCTCAGGCGTGGTCGTGTATAGATATTGATACCCATCACGTCTGCGGAGTTTCGTAAGCTAATATAATTTGGCCCTGTATAAACATGCTAACACGTACGCTTATACGTTACAAGATTTAGAACCAGATAAACCTATGTTTTTGCTAAACGGAGAACGTTCCAACAGCTCGCAATTCAGCTGTTACCGCGGGCTATAGCGCGCCCATAGAACTGAACGTTCTGAACTGCGGGGAGTCACAGTAAATCTAAGTAATAACCATAAACTATGATTTGTTGCTCTTGGACTACTTTATAAAATCACTCTTGTTACACCTAATGGGTAAGAAATTGCTGCAATAGACCATGGTAGAGGATAAGGTCAATTGACCGGTTAGAATGTAGCTAGAACTATACTATCTTTATAGATAGATCGGCTATTAATAAACCCTAGGCAGTCAGCCTCTCTATCACCTGTTTGACTGTTAATATTTTACCGCGTCGTGATCTGAGGAGCAATTTTCGTTATTTTAAGAACGTTCACAGTCTGATCTCATTATCAATATGTCAAAAATACCTCTAATTTCCCTACATTTTGACATTTTTGTTTGTCGCCGAGGTGAGACTGCGACTAGATTTTGAACGTTTTTAATTACGAGAATAATATGGCCTTCTGATCTCAATCCTTACCAAGACATGAGATATTCTCTAATCTCTAATTTTGCCGATAAGAGAAAGAAAATGCATAGGTACTTATTCAATAATTTGATGTATTTATTAAAAGAAAGATCATCTTTAACATAACTATTAATAAATATGGTGTAGATAAAGAGACGATGATGTAGAAAGAGATGACTGCCTCGTTGGTCCTGGGTTAGAGTCCGAGGTCGGGTGAAGAGTTTTTAGGCTTTTTCCATCAAGAATTTCTCAGTAATAGCACAGATTACTAAATAGTTACTAAATAGCCCGTAGACTGGATTTGTGTCCGGGTGATGGCAATAAGCTCGCCGCATATTACTTGGGACTTATACCTAGTTGGCGAAATGCTACAAGTACACCTATGCCTAATCCTTCGTAAATTACAGGCGTGATGTTATGTTATCATCTTTATATTTCTGTTTTTCTACAATATGCGAACCAAAAAAAAAATCACAAAAATAAGAAAAAGTGTAAATAAGTGTATACAGTGTGGCATCGACGAGCAACCTGTTACTATGGATTTAGTTCGTGATTCTGAACCGCTGCTCCATACATTTTTACCGCGTAGGTATTGCACTTTTCTATGAAACGGCTGGTTTTGTTTTTGATAACCGATGAAAAATTTCTACGCGAATCTTGTGCTGGACTCATGGTTACAATTTGCGTGACGAGGCGAGTTGTTGAACAAAATATTAACACTTCAGTTTCTTTCATCTCAGTCATTGAGCAAAAATTTGTTCAAAATTACATTGTACTTTTGCTCCTATAATTTTGAGCAAATTGCTCAATAGCTGAGATTAAAAAAACTGAAGTGTTAATCGACTTTTGTTACTGCCCGTACCTGTCACCCTGTATATATATTTCAAGTTCAATGTTCGCGGTGCAATAATTAATAAGCGTAATTAGACTATGGACGTCGTTTACATGAGACACGAACCGCAAAAAAATGGGTTCCTGCATTCCATACAACATGGTGACTACTGTGGTTGCATGAACGATGTAACATCTGTATTACGTACACCTACCTACGGTGTTCATGTTTACGTGAATTTTCTATTAGAAAGACACAACACTATAATATCGTAAAAGTTTTCCAAACACTTCCCGATAACTACTAGTTCTTCTTTGCAGCAAGCAGAAGACATTCTCAAACTAGATCTTCCAACAAAAAAGGTGCCAGGCTACTTCAAACAAGAATATTTTAATAGCTACTAGTTTTTTTTTATGACTAGCTTTTGCCCGCGGCTTCGCCCGCGTGGATTTTGGAAGATATTCCACGGGAACTTACTACCGGGATTAAAATTACCGTAATCCAAGTTATAAACTATATGTGTGCAAAAACCGTTCAGACGTTTTGGTTTTTTGTTTTAACCAATCCAGACAAAGGAAAAAAAATCTAAAAACTATATTTTCGGCATCATAATAGCTCTCACAAAAGAAAAAATCCTGATCAGTTTTGACTGATCGAGTATTCGTTACTATTTTACAATATCCATAAGATATTGCAATTTTTGCAATGTCTTAGAAGAAAATTAAACGATCGGCCACATCAAGCCCATTTCCTGGATCAGTCCTAAAATCTTGATCACCAGCAAAAATAAATTAGATTTCCTGCTTCACCATAAACTTCGCAAATCAGTAAAGATGCCAAGATCGCAGAGCAATGAAGTTTAATTTAGCAGAACAAAAGTTATGATATCCTGAAGTTCTCAGTTACTTCGCAAGAACTTTACAAAACGAACATGATTAAGTGTTAGGAGAAGTCTTGAAGTACCAAGTTGCGAGTAGACACTTTATACTTTGATTGGCTATAAAATAAGTTATCTTCGTCGGAGGATGTAATTATTTTAATTAACTTCATATAATTAAATGATCATATCTGTCGTCTGATGAAAATGTGCATGGTAGATCTTGATGGGCTCAACTCTCAAGCGAGGCAAGGTGACATTAAAATTAAATTAATGATGATTTTAAGTAATTTCATACAAAATTTAATGTAATCTCATCATAGCTGAAAAACTGAAATAAAAGAGGTTTCTAAATTAAAGAAAAAAACCGGGAAAGAACAAGTCGGCACAAGGCAAAAATTACCGAAAAAAAAACATGTTTCTTGAATGGATACGCCTTTTTTTTATTAACTTCATTTTATTTTTATTATACATGTTAAAAATAAAATTTTCAACTGCCTGCCTATTGCGGTTCATGAGATACAGCCCGCTGACAGTCCGACGGACGAAAGAACAGCGGAGGTTTAATAATAGGGTTCCTTTGACACCGTATAGATACGGAACCCTAAAAATTACACACGATACCTACATTTCAATAGAGCAGTCGGTCCTTGCAAAATGGCTTATTATATTATTGTAGGAAAAATCATAAACAGTTATTAAAAACTTAGTGCTTGAAATGTAAGAATAGGTGGACAATCTTTTAAAATAAACTAACTAAAGAAACCTAAACTTATCCGTAGAACACTCTAAAATGACAAAGTAGGTATAGTATCACCACAAACATGACACTAGGTCACTCAGCTTGTCCTCAACTTTGAACAAGTATAAAGTTCCACACTGAACGAGACAGAACTGACGTAAGAGTCTCCAACTTCCTCGTGTGTCTCACCGAACTCCTAAGTTCCCTTCGAGTTACATCGGTGAGTAATGACACTATTAA
The DNA here is from genome assembly GCA_949316385.1 of Globia sparganii. Lineage (NCBI taxonomy): Eukaryota > Metazoa > Arthropoda > Insecta > Lepidoptera > Noctuidae > Globia > Globia sparganii. The sequence continues at coordinate 6,143,458 of OX438667.1, forward strand.
ACATATAAATGTAGGCTGTATTGTGTCAGATATATTTTTGCGCAGTGTGTGTTTCTTTCTTTCTTTGTTATGGATGGCGCAGGGTTCAGTAATGGGCAGTAAGCATGGTATTCTTTATTTCTTCCGTTTATGAATATCTGGCGAAAATGGGTGTAGGTACTTTACATCTAATACGGGCGTGACGTCCTGTTATAATTAATTGTTTCACTTTTATTACATGTGTAATCTTGTACATGATTAAGTTCGAGAAAATTAATGATAAAATAATATCTCAAAAATTCGTTAAAGGAATAAACAAAATAGATTTCAATATACCAAAAAATTTACTAGCTCAGCTACTAACACTTGCTATCAATAACATTAATATGAACATAGTATTTGATTAACCAAATTGTACCCGATTTATGATAATTGGACTCGACGAAATTAGATTAAAATTAATGAGGATGTCATTAAACTAATTGGCCTCATGTTCAAATAATTATATCATACTTACAAAATATGAGGAACCCAACGCCATACGACGCCAAAGTTCAGGCAAGTTCAACAATGTAACTGAACCTCCAGACACAGCATGCATTTCACATAAATATCGCCTTCCAAATACAGTTATACAAGCTGCCATGTTGTCCAATACAACTTCCTCATTGTAAATTACATAAACAAATGTCAAACAAATCTAAGTGTTTTACAACGTTTTAAGAACCGTTACAGTACACCGGGACAGAGACGAGGCCTCGTTTGGAAATCATAAAAGCAAAATGTGTGTGAGCACGCATTTGTCTAGCTAATTCACACAAAGCATGAATTATTAATAATAACAGTCAATGGAATACTTCGCGAATGTCCCAGAATGTGGCTAAATACCACGTAAATGGTGACAAAGATTTGGATGACAAAACAGAATCCTACCATTAGGATAATGAGGATATTAAAAATACAAAGACTTGTGTTTTTGGAAAGACCAAAGACCTAATTTCTTCTCATACTACATTTACATGGGTGTGACTTAGCGACGTGGGTAACATGAAAGGGCAAGTGAAGGATTAATTACAACAACGTGTAAGTATAAAACATAAAACAGAACCTATTTTCCTAATGAACGTAGAATTTATGATCTAATCAAAAGCTCAAACATAATGAAGGAAGAAAACAAAACACTGTAGCAATCCCTATAAGGAAACATAGACATAAAGGTACACACAGATGTACTCCATTGCCAACCACAGACCGTAAATTCAACTCCACAACTAATCAATAAAACTACACTACAGTGATTGAAGACAATTCCAATAATAACCAAGTTAATACAGTGTGAAAGTGAGGGGTAAGAGGCAGGTATTATGCAGCATTGCACACGATCTCGTAACATTGTGATGTATCGCTTGGCAACACTTGGCGCATTCGTGCATAAACGTGGCGTGATCGATGCTGATTGAAATTATACTAGCAATCTGCAATACCTACACGTGGGAGCCGCAGTAGTGAGAGTTTGATTCAAATTCTGTGGCGATGTTATGATTGGTCGAATTGCAAAGCGTTTAACAAAGATCGAGTGCTGAAACGTATCAAGACATGTCGTAAGATGTTTCACAAGTGCAGTAGATAATTTACTGGATGAATTCATAACTATTGGGTTTTCAGTGACGATCTGTGATCTTGATCATAAATTCATGTCGTGCCCTATAACTCCATAGACAACCCTATATTTAAACTCTGCATTATCAGCATGTAATGTTCCCACCGTCTCCTGGCAGTGGGAACATTACAGGCTGATAATGCAGAGAAGCCGTCCTCTCTGTGAGAGGGAATGTATTTAAACTCTGCGATATTGCTAAATCCAATACGTATTCGTTTGGACGCGCATTTATTGAAATCTCCAATGAAACTGAAAGTGGATGCTCAATTAATAGAGCAAGATCAATTTGTAGCCGACAACTAATTAATTTCACTTCTTCATTTCTATTAATCGACTCAACAGAGTTCCTACCTATAATTAAGTTCAAAGAAATCGAAATTAACAGTAACAACAATCAAACGTTCTTTCAAAAAGACCTACATCTGAATCTATTATCTAATAGAAAGCCTAGTGAACAAGTGTAAAATCTTTAACAATGAGCATTATCCATATCAGATGACCACTAAATAGATGACACTGTTGAGCGAACGAAAGTTGGTTCAAACCTGAATGAAAACGTATCTAAAGTCTACTCAAACTTATGTTTTAAATTAATATTATATCAAGTTAAACAAATATCAACTTTATTTAAATGGTAACTAAATTGATTGCAGAGTGACTAGCAATATTGAAAAATTTATAAAAATGTTTGAAGTTGTAGCGTAAACTGAACTGTCATGTGTAGGATTTAAAGTCACTTTTCTATAAACTCACATTTGTTTACATTTTTGTAAAATAAACCGCGAATACAGATTATATTATGTAATTTAATTTTGCTACACGTAAATGACAGTGTTAAAATCTTTAAATAATAGGCAGCCATCTTTAACTCTAAAGAGCTCAAATGAGAAATCTAATATATAAAATTCTCGTGTCACAGTGGCTGGACCGATTTGTATGAAATTTTGTGTGCATATCGGGTAGGTCTGAGAATCGGCTAATATCTATTATTTTTTTTTTCAAAATGACGTTTGCGGGGTCAGCTAGTATAATATATATAATAGAGCTGTACCTATTAGTACACCCACATTTCTCCAATTATGACTAAGTCCCATGAAATAGAGGGTGAGCCTATTGCAATCAACGGGACACGAATCTAGACTCAAAATCCAGACGGAGACACCCAATAACTCTTTGCTCAACCCGGGAATCTCAGTCAGGACCTCATGCTCAACAATAGCACTTGGGACTACTAGACCAATGAAGCAGTTAAATAAGAATATTAATCTAAACTACATTAAGCAATAATTATAAACATATAGAACAAAAAAACAAGGTACACAACAAGAAATGTAATCCCTAATTGTTACTTTACTATAGATGAAAACTACGACGAATTATACTAAAACAAAAAGAAAATAGTCGGTCTAATACAACCCATCGATAGTGATTCTATAAATCAATCCACCAATTACAATAGAAAGCCCACGGAACAAGTATAAATTCCTCAACAAAGCCTTATTCTTACGTTATCAGATGAGCACAGAACAGTTGACACTATTCAAGAGAACTAGGCGTACAGTCTAGCTGAAAGTAAACTTAGAAGTAACGGTAAAATACTTGCCAAGGGTCAATGAACTAGTGCACCCAAGAACCTCGTATTTGTTTGCGGAAAAAACTCATAATTACCTACGAATCGTTCTAAAATTTATAAGCCTCGGGTTGAGCATGACTATAGTCACGATTGGCAAATTACTCGGCCATTCCGTTACGGGAGATTATAAGATAGCTTTGGTAATTTTCGACGAATCGAATTGGGGCATTTAGAACTTAAGTCATATTTCTTTGTTGGAAATATAAGCTTATACGCGACATTATGTTGTTAAAAAAAGCTTAAGTACCTTATCTTTCTGCCTACATTTTTAATTGACGCAACTGAGTATTATTTTGCTAGTAGCAGGCTTAATCTTACTCTCTTTTTGCGAGGCGACTTTGGTTTGTCAATAAGCCTGATGGATTATTTTGACACAAAGGTGTTGGATGCTAGCTACTCTCAACTCAGAATCATTGTAGAGGAAATTGCAGCAAAGAGAGCCCGGATATTATGTGGGATCAATAACGTCAGGGTAAAGAAGACACGAGGTTATACTTCTGGGTCAGTAACAAAAATATTATCTGAGAAACAATATATAGCGTGGCGCTTTAATGGCGACATTAATTTAACACACGTGTACGGTTTCGACTTTTCGTTTAATGTTAATATTTTTAATATTTTAATTTCATTAAACGTTATTACCTATATATTTATTTTCAATTTTATAAAATAGCATGTTAGAACAACATATACTTAAAACAAACACACATACAAAAAACTGTAGCGCAGGGGTTATTTGCAGGGGTCACGGATCATAACATCACATCAATGAAATTAATACGAATAACTTGCAAAGAGTAGGTGAATTGAAATGGTATTGTCGCCACTGTAGAGGCACATTGTATGTTTAAGAAAGAATGAAAGAAAATACGTTTATTTGCGGTAAACATGACGCAGAAAAGAACACAAACATAAAAGAATAACGAGTTAGGGAAAAAGATGCATCATATCCACGCAAAATGGCCATCGCTCAGCATAATGCTAAGATCCTATGCGAGGCAGAGCCCCAGCGATAGCCGGTGTTGACGTGATGACGTCAACCGGTGCAGTATACGATAAGTAAAGATAATTTTCTAAATAGTTGCTAACCAAACGTTACCTCGTCTAAAGTAAACTGTAATTCCCATTATTTCAAGTTAATTCAAACGCCCATGATCACAAAGCAATAGTACAATACGAGCAATTAATTCAGGGGTAGATAATGTATCCTACCATACAAACTTTATTGGGTCGAAGTTTCTCTGACCCAAATAAATAAAATAGATACTGAAGCTGCAGTAACAATATAAATAATTTATTTTATAGCCCAGGAACGTCGATAAGTAAATTAAATTAGCGCAAACTTTTATTAACTTTGCGTCAGCAAGGGTGCGTTTACATTGAGAAAGTCAGCGAGTACGAGCGGCAGATTACTGGAGTATACTTAAAGTTAATAACAATTTGAAAACCTTGTTTAAATTGTTAGTATTAAACTATTTGCTAGCTACTGCTAACAGCCCTGAGTATTTGCATTAGAATACATTCAGTACTTACAACTAGTAATACTTACTACTTACTTTCCAAAATACAACGCACCCTAAAGTTTCGCCTGTGTAAGTAAGCAAGGCAAGCTTATTGTATTATTTACCAGTTCAGTCCTAAAATTCAAGGACCTCCCAACTTACTTTGATAATTATTTAAATTCGCGTCTGCAGTAGCTTCGTAGAAATTATACCTATTTGCATCCTAAACTTGGACAATATTCCGACCTATTTTAATTAATCTATGATGATGTTGTTCTGTAAGTGTTGTTATATTATATATATTTTTCAGTTTTTAAAGTAACTCATTAATTTATTTAATACATTACGTACATAAATGTACAGAGGCGGACTATCTATCTGATGATTTATATTCAATATTTTAATAATTATTTAACTAACGATTAAATATTATATTAAAAATTTAATATTCTTTTTTTTTATTTTTTTATTGAGTTGTTCAGTTGTTTTACATAACGGAGCTATTTAGTAAAACAACTAGCGGTTTTGTAAACAGCGGATTCTACAAGCCATCTGCGACATATATAAATATCTTATAAATCAAGTATAGTTTCATATATCATACATAAATCAATACGAAAATGACAAACACACTAATTATGGACAGAAATATCTTGTGTGCACCGTTAGTTTACAGTAAACTTAAATACAACTGTTTACATTTACGAATACATAACGTGTAAATATAAATTACTTGTTCGTAATACAACTTAGAAAATAGATGGCCGCTTTGGACAATTTATGTTTATAACCGATATAAATATCTAAGTTTATTGTTGGTTTTAAATTAGCTTCAGCATACAATGTATCTTTCTATACATTAAAGTTATGTGAAAGGAAATTTATCTTCATGCAATAATGCGATATCATAACTACTTACATTTTAATGTATCTGCTAATAACCAGGAGGTATACTAACGGCCGAACCTAATGACCTATTGACAGATCGCTACTGACGGTAGCCAGTACAAATTATAACTACCAGTACCTATAATATGATCATACAGATCACAACTGATATAGATTATTTATTTATTTAATACTTCAAGCACATAAATTTACAGAGGCGGACTTAATGCCATAGGCATTTTCTACCATTTTTTTTTTCTATTATTGGGACATTAAAAGCGATAGATAGGTTTTTCTACCTCCATTATGCCAAAACTGGTGTTAGATATGTACTTGGGTTCTGCCATAAGCCATCTTATTCCGGTTATAATGGAAGGAGAGGAATAGGTCGGTGTACCAAGTTACTTACTGACTTACTGTGACATCACGGCCATCAGCCATATACGACTACCTATTTTGGGCCTTTCTCGTCAATACATCGGCGATTTCACTGATGATTCATTCGAGCATTTCCGATGCAAGAAAGTCCGTTTACATTAAATAACTCGGTGTGACAGTGGGTTTATTGACTAGAGGTAAAGTGATAGCCTTTTACTTTGTGAGTTCAATGTCTGGACCTAATCGATCCGAAAAGTATCGAACATTTTTATTTGCTACGTGCTCGAAATAATGAGCGGTGAATTTGAGAGGGTATACGTAAGACTAGAATCATTACAAGCTAACAATACCCATTCTTTTTAATGTCTTCTTTGGCAGGTTCTCCCAACTCTAGGCTTATTAGTCGATTCGTACGAATTTACTCGCGCGAAACGGGCGAATCGTCACTTTCTAATTTCCTTGGACCACTACTTTGTGTTCCTCAAAGAATCTAATATAATAGTACGAGTAAGTTACAGGGAAAGGGCGGGTAGCCACAAACTGCTGTATCATAGAACTAACTCCTTAAATTGTCGACCAATTCCAATTGCTTCAGCACATTTATTTGGAATTGTTTATAGAGGTAAAATACATTATATTATGTTAGACTAGCTGTGCCCGCGACTTCGCTTGCATATCAGAAAACAACTTGGATTTCATGAATTTTTTTGCACGGAACTGTAATTATTTTCCTAAAATAAAAGTAGCTTAAGTTACTCCTTACAACATCAGCTATCTGCTATTGAAAGTCCTACCAAATCGGTCTTGCCGTTTTGGAGATTAGCCGGAACAAACAGACAGATAGACAGATGAAACGTTTAAAAATTGTTCTTTTGACATTACAAACATACACACACAAGTGAAATTCAACCTTAGGGTGATAAAGAAGTTACGAGGACGACTAAACCTACCTAATGAAAACTTCATAAAATTTGTCCCGTCACAATTCTCCAAGGCTATCGTATTTTGATGACACCGACTCCTACACACAGTCACTGACATGCACAATAATAACAAATCTCTTAAGATAAATCACACAAATTTCCCTAATCGGGAATCGAACACGCAATGCGAAGATTCCGGATACTCTATCATAATGGCAGTTAAACCATGACACCCCTTTAATACTGAGAAAATGTTGTGGCAAAAATCTTTTGGCATTTGATAGCCCAATTCTCGAGGAAGGATATAGAATATTTAACATCACGCTAGGAAGAAGAAGAAAAAAGTAAGAGAAAACGAAGTAATAGTGCGGCCAGGCGATGCGATGCGACGGGGGAACAAGAAATTTTACGCTAACGATAGAAACTTTCATGTTTTCTGTACAAAGTTTGGTCCTTCCATAGAATTGTAATTCTTCATTATATACTTTGGTACCTCTCCAACTTCTACTCGACATGTAGAGACAAACCGTGGAGGCAGACATAAAGGCTTTTAGAGCGCCACACTAAAAGCTATTTTGGTACCGCGACGATAGTAGATAAATAAAACATGTTACTAATACAAGAGCCGCCATTATGACGTCATGTTTTGGCGCGAATCCAACGCGGCAAGGATTGAAATATTAGTGCAAGCAAAGAGGTTTTGTGCTGTCAGACTGGTGGAATTTGAATAACGAATGCTAGAGATTTGTGAATCATCGTGTTGTGAATTTTGGCTAGGAACATTGTTGTTTCATAAAATCATAATGCTTGGCTAATAATTATTATCTATTATTTAGTAGTTATTCATTCTGGAGCAGTAGTGGCATAGTGGCAACAGTCGCGATTTACGAGCTGTAGGTAGTGGTACGTATAATAGGTTATTATGTTTATTAGAGAACTCAATATTTTGAAGACCACTTTCAGAGACAGAAAATTTAGAAACGAATAATAGTTAAACCTCGATAAATCTCCATTATCGGCTTACAAGTGGAAATACAAAGACTTCTACAACTATAAAAGCCTTCATTTTGCGTGTCAATTTAGTTCTCAGTTGAAGTTTCTAGGTCACGATTGTCAGGCCTTTCAGAAGCGGTTGCGGTGTCTTCGAGAAAGAAAACTTTTGTTCAGTGCTCGACGTTTTTAGGGTGACATGACTTGGGCTGTGTTCTGCGGCGACGGTGTCGAGAAACTTTGATAGTTTGGAGCTAAATTTACTGACACATATTTCTGAAGTAGAGATGCCAATTAAGAGATAGTATGGCTACTCAATTACAGGATAATTGATTTGTGCTCGTCACAATTCTGCGACTTGGCTTCTTGCTAAAGTTGGACTATTCCTTTCTCAACTCAGTAATTGAACCAAGAAATATATTTTAATACTGATATTACATTTCGTTAAGAGGAAAGTTAGGAGCCCCTTCATGAAATGAAAATTATGAGAGACGTTTCAATATTTTTCATATAAATATAAATTCAACTGACTGAACACGAAACAAAGGCGTGTTTGTACGGTCAGGTAGGAAGGAGCCTACCTATAAATGATACGTAAAAAAATATATTCTATTTACTATAGGTACTAGTATCTGTGCATACATTGTAGGTATGTAACAACATGCTGTATAGTTACATACAAGTGATTCCAACGTTCAATGCAATATGTTTTCCGATATCGAAAGGTTCCATTTTCCTTCTCGATACAATTTTTCTAGGACGATTGATGTTTACAAGCACCGATGCGATGCGACGGTTACATTTCGCATTCCTACATACAATTGCGTCAATATGTTAGAGGTTGTATATTAGAGGATTGAGGTGCAGCATTAGGTAATAAATCTACTGTCATATTAGGATGTGTAAGTTGCACGTAACAGCCGACAGTCGAACCACTTGAATATTTGACAAAATTGCAGTGTTTATCGACTTATGTCGATAGGTATAATATTTTGTGAAGCCATTGTTTAATCAATCTGAACGGTCAAGATTACGGGGTGTCCTGCGTGCGCGACGAATACGACGCAACGCGACGCGACACGAAACGATGCAATGCGACGCGATGCTACACGCGACAAATGTCCTACGTGGTTTTGGTCAATACTTCTCGAATCATGGAGAATTAAAGTACAATTTTGTTTGAAAGTTCATATTTATAGTACAGACTTTGAAATTTTTTGGCTTTTTTTTTGTCCCACAACAATCTTTGCTCACGCACTGCGGCAATCAACGCTTCTGAAACAACCATTTCGTAGTTCTGTTCTGTCGCGTCTGGTCGCCCTCAAAACAAGTACGCGTTATGTCGCGTCTCGCCGCAGACTGTCTTAAAGGCCGCAAGCCGCCGCGCGCCGCTGTCATGTAGGCGGTATGCCGTTGAGTTGATCGCGTTCGTCGCGTTCGCAGCGTCGCGTCGCGTCGTATTCGTCGCTCACACAGGACACCCCGTTAGGAAGTTGGTTCTCGACAATTATTGTACAACCCTCGAAATTCGAACAGCTTCTGTCTTTTTTCAGTAACACTAAGCGACATCCAAATAAAAACGCTAAATTGGATTTTCAATTTTCGGCTTTGGGTCGAGCGTTGAAATTCCATCAGCGGGCTTTTTTTCGCCTAGTGTCAGTGAAAACGGGAATTGATATTTTTATGGTCTTTCTGAAACTGTAGCCTTTGGACTATTGCTGTTTATTTATATGCAAAATACAATAACAAAAACGTTACAAAGCATCAACGTAGCTTCGAGCAACGTATTAACCTTTTGCCCGACTTTCCTCTTAAAAAGGCACTTTGTATTCAAAAAACTTTGATAGCTTTTAAAATACTATTTGAATACACTTTTAGTGCACAGGACAGTTTCAACGATGGCCCTAGCTTTTCTTTGCAAAAAACAAATAACAAAAATACTTTTTTCTCATAAAACGTTTCTTGAGATGAAATTACATTATATATCAATTGATTTTATTTTGATAATAACTTTTTCATTGCTCAGAAAATTAGATTCCCATGTGGAATCAAGTTTTCATTGTAATACAATTTTTTTCTGAAAATGACTGCCACGATGGTCTGGTGATCGCAAGCGCTACTGCTGAGCATGAGGTCCTGGGTTCGATTCCCGGGTTGGGCAAAGTGTTATTGGATTTTTCCATCTGGAAGTTTTCAGAGTCTGGATTTGTGCCTGGCTGATGACAATATGCTCGCCCCTATTACATGGGACTTAGATATACTTAACTGTAAGTACACCTCTTACAGGCGAGATGTTATACAAAGTGGAGATGACAATACAGCAATAAATGAAAACACTAACAATACTAATGCATAGGAGTATTTAGGAACCATCAAATAAATCCTAACGTTATAGTTAAAAATTGCGGCAACAGCACGGTGTTATTGTCCCAGCAAAAATATGGCCGAAACCTGAAAAAATGTTATAGGTCAGTGTGCTGAGCACCCCTTTTTTCAGTTTTGTAAAAAATGTAACATTTGTAGTAAGTATTAACTTCCGCATGCATGACTCTTGTGTCAAGCATAAGATATAATATGCATTAGTTCGCATCGGGAAATAAAATTTAAGATCAAATTTGACGAAGGTTATTGAACTAGCGAGCTAGCAGCATGTTGTGTTTAACTGCAGATGTCTTTAACCTGTCGGTGCCGGCTTGTTAACAGATACATCATGTAGAAAATTTTAAAAATGAAAAATAATGACCAATAACTAAACTATTGGATATATTTCAATGAATTTTTGTATGCAGACTGAAAACGTCATTAGGTATACGAAGTTTAATTTATTGTTGTATTGTCATCTCCACCTAGCATAATATGTTATGGTTAAATACCACACTGGCTGGAGTTTCGAGTTTTGCTTGACTTACCTCAACTAATGTTATGTGTAAACTAGCTTCTGTTGGAAATGTCGGGGATTATCCCATGGGAACGTGCTACTGGAACAAAACTAGTTTATGTCCTTTCCTAGGAAGTCATTTATCTTCTTGCCCAATTTATCTGAATCCGCTCAGTGTTTTATGTATGAAAAGGTATAAGTAATTATGATTTAATGGGTTTTAATTCTTTTGCGTGGAACCCTATTTCTTTTTCTAAAATAGACAAAGAAACACAGTTACTCCTTTCAGCATAAGCTATCTGCCAGTGAAAGTCCCGTCAAAATTGGTCCAGCCGTTTCGGAGATTAGCCGGAACGAACAGACAGACAGCTTTTTTAAATAATAAGTAACGTATATACTTTCATATACATGTAGTAAAAAGCTATTATTTTGACATTACAAACAGACACTTCAATTTTATTTATTTGTAAGATGAGATGGGCCTTGTAGGTCACGCCAAACGAGGCATCAGTGGCGTTTTTAGATCCTCAGGTTTCAAAAGATATCAATAGGATAATATGTGCTATACCTACACATCACCTTGTTTAGCTCTAGATAAACTTATTCTATGCCAATTACAGATTATCATGTGAATGTTAATTAAGTAGGTATATAAATAAGTATGCTATAAGCCAGCTCAACACTCAAAGGGCCACGTTATTGTATAAGTACACATATTATATTAGTTTCCCAGCAAAATCACCACACACATATACATATATATAGTCAAATTTATACTTGTATTAGCGGCTATCGGAGTGTCGATTAGCCCTCAGGGATAACGCGGGCTATAAGATATAATCAGAGTTAATTATACTCAAGATTCATTGAATACGGAACTTGTAGTCAATAGTATGGGGAATGTGTCTCGTGTTCTTGTTGTTAATAAGGCTTAGTGACTGGTTTGTAGTTTCTCTTGTCAGTTTTATGGCGAATTAATATCCATTAATACTTTATCGTTAATTCATTTAAAGAACCGGAGTTACCGACTTAGCTTGCAAAGTAAGCAAACTGAAGTGGCAGTGGGCTGGTTATGTTTGCTGAAGGACCGATGTCCGGTGGAGCAGACGAGTTGTAGTGTGGGACGTCCAGTCGCCCACAGCTGGATGAACCGATGACCTTAAGAAGGTGGAAGAAAAATGACAGGGTTTTGTGGCACAGCCTGGGAGAGGCCTGTGTCCAACAGTGGACTGCGATAAGCTAAATTCATTTAGGTGCTTTATACATAGATAGCTTCTGTCCACAACTTCTTATGTATGATATGTATATTCTTTGACACAATACAATGAACATTTTGGCAGTAGTATCGCTTTCAATAAATGAAATAATTTTAGAAATCGGATCAGTTCTTGCAGAGATTACTTTTTACAACCAAAAGCTAGAAAATAAACTGAATATGGAGGTCTTAGTGTCGTAGATATTCTCTACCAGTAGATTTTTTTGTAACTGTCATTGTTTTCTATACAATGTTGCGAGTAACGTAAAATCACAGTTTATTAAAGACTGTGGTAAAACTAATCCCTTATTAAGAATTGTGTGATTTTTACTTTTGGCGGTTTCGTTTTCGCGAACTTATTTATTGGCTTCAAGTAAAATTTTAAGAAAGTTGTTCCCTAATCACGATTCTCCGAATCCCCGATCAAATCCAACTGATCAAAGATTCAATCAGGCTCTTAGAAACTAAAGGTAAAAATCCATGACACAAATCCAAGTTTAACGATAGTTTATCAAATTAAACGTTCGTTTATCAGTCTTGAATTTTCCAAGCTATGTTGGAAACAAGGAAGCGATACATCTCCTTTAAAATCACCGTATCTAGAATCATAAACGTCGTGCATTCGTTCCTCGATCCTGACGGTTACAGATAACTATCTATTATCTCACGTCCAGTTAGAAAACCAGTTCACGTTAGATAACGTGTAGTTATGCGTTAAACTGAGTTCTAGCCTTCAGAGGTTATTGGCACAGGAAGACTTTATTTAGATACTTGTCTTAATTGATACTGTCTACTTGTCTTTATTGATTGATACTTGTCATTATTATCATACTATCGAGGAGGAACAGGGTGTTAACTTCACTCATCCTCCATAATAAAGGGAGGATTGTCCGACCGACCGTCGTGTGTCGTGGCTGGTGGATCTGCCCGACGATTGATGTCGGGATGTTGTATATTATGTATGTATATGCTAGTTGCGCGGTAAACTCTGCTTGCGAGATGCAGGATTTTGCGTGATGTCAGTGTGATACGTAGTTCGCACGTGGCGTTGTAGAGGCCGCCACAATACCAGCCCAAAATGTATAATTAGGTAAATAATATCGGCCATAAACATGTTGAGCTGGAAAATCATGGGTTTGTCGGCAAAATTATAATAAATAGCACCACAAAGAGTTCTGAAAAGGAATTTCCGGATCAATACTACGAAGTGGTAGGAAAATTCAAAGACATGTATCTTTTGATAGCATAGAATAACAACCCACACATAGAAAACCAACATGAAAGTAAAATACAGAACTAAATATAGATATGACAGTTAACAGATTTATTCGGCCGTGTAATCTCGCTGAAACCTTTCTTATTTCCTGCCAATACTTTTCTTTCATTTATAAAAAATCAAGTCAATCGGGTAGCGGGAACTGGGTCGGAATCAACTAGCTACATTTTAGTACGAGCTAACGATCTGCCCCTGCTTCGCACGGGTGCAAAGTAGTGATGTGGCGACATGTCAAATCATCATGTTTTTTTTCCTGAAAGAATTCAGAAAGAATAATAATACGTAGGTTTATTAGTTACAAAAACGCGTGCATACAAAAAGAAATAACTCGGCTAACTCGGCATGATAGGCTGTGCTATGGGAGACAAGCATGTCTTGCACAATTGTGCCTTCTCTGTATGAAAAGAAGTCTTTGCCTTGCAATGGGACATTAAAAGGCTGGTGTTACTATACAGAAAAACCTTCCGGAATAAATGCTCTAAACGATGGTGAAAACCGAATCAAAATCCTTTGTGTAGTTTTTCAGAACTAACTCGTCACGAAGAGACTATTTTACACTATGTTTAAAGAGATGATATGCCTTACAGTAAAATTTAATAACAAATTCTATAAAATTTTATAAAGCACTGGGTACTTTATTTGGTACTTTCAGAAAATACTCTTAAACCAAAAACATTTTGCAGTGACTGCCAATATTCATTACTTCGGCTACTGCAGTAGAATTTTAAAATATTTGAATTCTGTCATGGCTATTTTATCGCGGTTAGGATGAAAATAGGATTTTTATATTAAGATCTTTAGCAGTATTCTTTTCCGGTAATAGTTGCACACCATACTATGTTAGCGTAGTGTTATATGTTAGAGTGGAACTTAGCTAAGAAAAATTATGTATTACCTATACACACTCTGTAAAGTTACGATCATAGTTATACATATTACTACGAACAGCCCGGCAATAATATTTGATATTTGTAGAAGGCATCAAGTGGCGGCACCTATATGTTGAACACCAACACTATTTGACGAGACAAGCAATGCTAAAATGTAAGATGATGCGTCGTCTTCAAAAAGATGTGTCACCTTTTATAATGCTGAAAACTGAGCCGTTAAGAACTATTCTGTCAGTATCAATTACCCATATCAATTTCATACTTGATACTGCCGTATTCCTATAACTTAAAAGACACCGCGCATTGTATCACCCTTGGTATAACTAAGTAGACACCTGCAAAACGATTATAAGTTTAAAATTTTACTGTCTTCAATAAGAGTACTTATTCCTTCTATCTACGAGTATCTATCTAATCATGTACATATAGGTATAAATACCACATCGTTCTGAATTATTTCTTCAATCAATCCAGACAGATACATTTTGTACATGATAGTTGTCTAAACTACGTCCCATGCCACCTAATCCCAACCATGTAAATTGACCCATAGCAATAAAGAGTATTCTATCTTTCTATCTAATCGACTACATACACAAACACATCTACAATACTCTGAATTATTTCCTCAATCAATCCAGACAGATACATTTTGTACAAAGTTGTCTAAACTACGTCCCATGCCACCTAATCCCAACCATGTAAATTGACCCATAGCAATAAAGAGTATTCTATCTTTCTATCTAATCATCTACTTAAACAAACACATCTACATCGCTCTGAATTATTTCCTCGATTAATCCAGACAGATACATTTTATACATGGTTGTCTGAACTACGACCTTTTCCATTGCGGCAGTTATCGCTAACGAAGGCGCGACGACAGTGCAATCTCCGGTGCTTTCAGACTTCAAGCTACAGCTAAGCCACTATACTGTATTGGTAAAATGTTGGTGCGGGAAAAGCCGAGATTTGTTATAGTTTACGGTGAAGAGTATCTGGTAGAACTATGAAAAGTTTGTTTAAAACAGGTTAACTTTAGATAGAAACTTAATACCGTCAAACGGGGTGAATTGAAATGCAAGGGTAAATCGGGACGAAATTTTTAAAAGGGTTTTTATCTCTAAATTGTGGCAGTTTGTTGTCAAAAAAGACTCTAATGTGTTTATATAACACACATGCATAATCAACCTATAATATTCCCACCGCTGGGACACTAGCTTCCTCTCGGCGAGAAAGAGTGAGACGGCCGTAATACACCAAGCTAGCCCAGTACGTGTCAGTTGATGTCTTCGATTTTTTGGTTCTAGAACATGCCGGCTTCTTCACGATGTTTTCTTAATGTGTTACTGTATTATTATTATTATTAACGATTAAGTGCACTTGTTGGCAACAAACTATATTATTACAACGTTAAAACCCATTTTAGTCCCGATTCACCCCTGCATCCCTATTCACCTCGTTTGTAGGTAACCAATGGGAAATCACAGATGTAACGAAAAGTATTTATTGGGACTCGCAAAGGAAGAACAAAACAGTATGACACTAACATAGAAAAATTAAAATAATTAAAAACAACAATATTCAAGAGCTCAATTACTGTCATTATTGACACACAATTACTTTTTATATTGTTATCGAACTTAATAAGCTTGCCTAACAGACCAGGGGATAGATTACGGGCCACTCCCTCTCACAGTGAGGAGGCCTGTGTCCCAGCAGTTGGTACATTATAGGCTGATTAGTTATTATGATTATAATTAATGAATAAAAAATTGACAGAAAATAGTAATATCAACACTTTTCTCCCCTATTCCCACATAATTATAAAACTGCCTGCCTACAAATTATAACTCTAAATACAAGTTGAATAAATGTACCACATCATAACAATTTTCTTACTCTTGCAGTATTTGGTTTAGCTTCTCTCAAAAACCTGTTAATGCTCTTCGCGTTCAATACAACAATGCATTCAGGATGCTGTTGGGGATGTCACACTTTTGTAGTGTTCGGGTACGTTCGCGGAAGCATAAACCGACGGCTTCGCTGCGATCAGACGCAAGCGTGGAGCATTCCTGTTGCACAGAATGCGTGCCAGCTCCAATAGTCTCCTGGTTGTCATTGCTAGCAAACTGGATTGCCCTATCCTTTACTTTTTGAGCCAATGACTTGACCCGTCGCGAGGGGACCAAGGGTGCCTGGACACGGGGTCATCTGACGCCCATGTGCTGGTTTAGTCCCTGGGGTGGTCACGGCGTGCTGTGTGTTCTGGTGCGCCGGTGATGCGGAGTGCTCCTCAGAGGAGGGTCCGGTGACGGACGGCCGCGGCGGGTTCACGGATGAGTGCTAACGCGTGCCCGTGTTCCCGCCGCAAGCGGCAGAGGAGGACACCGTGGAGTTTTAGTGGGTTGGAGTCCCACATAACTGCGCTATCTCCCTGTGTTAGTGCAGAATGCATGAGCATATCTCCACGATAAAAAAAGCTGCATGTGCTAATAGGAACTTAGTTATTTAGATATAATGTTTATGAAAATATTACTAACATAGCTTGCAAGTGAATTGTTACTAATGTTATGAGTCCATGTTGCTCAAAAACAAATGTTTTATTATAATTGTAACAAACACGCACATAAACAGTTACCTTATTACCTATACTTCCTAAGGCTACTATTTCAATCAGTAAACCATTAAACACTTACTCCGTAGCCGTCTCGTTCTATACTCATATATCATGTCTACGAGCCATCCCGAAGTAATCTGATTTCGGGTAGATTTAACCAAGTCTGAGATATTTCGTAGCGTCCCACGAAATAGGCAATTTAGCTAATAAATAGGGTTAGACTGTGTTATCGTGTTTATCTATCTATTTGGTGGGTTGTACTCATTTATCAGTATTGGGATTAAATTTTGGAATTAGATTGGTTTCGTTAGTGTGTTTAAATATTGTTTCTTGTCAATTAAATCAACTAACTCATTGGTCTAGTGGTTGCAAGTGCTATTGCTGTGCATGAGGTCCTGGGTTCAATTCCCAGGTCGGAAAGAAAGTGTAAGTGGTTTTTCTAGCAGGAATATCTCAGTAGCAGCCGGTCTGTTTTTTTGCCCGGTTGATTGCAATAAGGTCGCCCTCACAGATATAGATAGACCTAGATAATGCAAGTATCACGTTTTGTATGAAAACCAAGCTTGCCATTTTTGGACTACCTAACATGACGTCAGAAGCACTCTTTCTCACTCATGCTCACCCAGCCAGCAGTACACAGGACTGAGCGCGAAAGTGACGGCTTACAATTTTTGAACGTAAGTTGGTGCGATTTTTGGCACACAAAGTAATTGCTCTTGCATTATCTAGGTGTATCTATATCTGTGGTCGTCCTCTATTCTCTTCTTCTTGGTCGCGTACTTCATTACTGAAGGTCGTGTCCCTGAAAGGCCTTCGTGGCTATATGCACGATGATCTTCCACTTCGTTCTGTTCTCAGCTTCTCTCAGGGCGGTCGTAACAGAGAGTCCAGTGAAGGCGGTTACTTGGTCTGACCAGCGGTTAGGTGACTGCGAGATCTTTTCCCATCTACCTTGCCCATCACCACCAAGTTTTCTAGATTATCTGGTTCCCGACGAGCATTGTGACCAAAGTAACCGAGAATCCTTTGGTAACAGATCGTGGATAATCTATCTTTTATACGTAGTTGATCAAGAATACATAAGTTCCTTCTCTTGTCGGCCCTCTCTTATAGGGGAGTTAAACATAATCGCGAAATCTAGGTGCACTATAGGCCACCTCTGGCTAATCCAGCTAAAACAAGCGGGATGTTATGTGTTAAATGTTTTTTTAACATACCTTACATATTTTTTTATAAACGGACCAATACTTTGTTTTATTTCAAACTTTTATTAAAGCATTGGGTTTCGAACATCTAAAGAAATACATTTATCTTAAAAGTGAAACTGTTAAGTAAGTGAAATTGTAAGTCAAAAGTTATAAAAAATATACCTTCATCAATTATAACCAACTGTCTAAAACCTTTTAATATACAAGAGAATTTTCTGTCAAAAAATTATAAGCGAAACATTTCAGGAGCACCCTTTTAATACATAATAGATCAGGCAAGTACGTGCGATATATTACGGAAAAATACCTTCGCAAATTGTAGTAAATTGTTGTGAGAAGTTCGTCCGACAAGTAATACATTGCCGACACAAAACTGTCGCTCATTAATCATCATAGAACAGGACAGACGATGGATGTAACTATAATAAAATTAGTGATCATCAAAGTAATTGAGGTGTCATTTGTTTTATTATTTCTCTATTAGATACATTGTAATGAAAAGATGGGATGGTGATGAATTTGTGGCCTTCATTCTTAGAACAATAGATCGATTAACGGGCTAGTTTATCAAGTTCCAGGTTTTCTTACCCGTGAACAGCATTACTGAGTATCTAGACAAAATCAAACTCGTTGCTAATTTAATTGTAAAGGTTATTATTTTTAAACATTGATTTACATTCTGTGATTAATTTAACTCACAGACTGACTTAATACCTGTTATTTTTTTTTTAGGAAAATCGTCTACTTTTACAATATTTGTAAATATGTGAGCACCATGTATCCATCACATAATTGATTTATATATCATGGGTTCATTTTTAATTATTAATTTATTTATTTTGGTATAGTAGGTATTTTATTCTAGATGCATCGTCTTCACATATAATTATATAATTAATGTATAGAAAATATTGTAAAACATTTTAAAAGAGTAAAGTGGTGGAGTTTCTTGCTTATTCTTTGCCATACCAAAACTACCTTTAGGAAGGGGCGACTAGTATCAATTCTATTGTATTGTAAATTATTGACCTTCAAAAGTGCCTTTTATGTGCCAATTTGAAATAAAAATGATTTGATTTTGACTTATAGTTCTAAAAATCTAAATCAAAATATTTTATTTCACATAAGCCTATAAGGGCACTTATGAAACGTCAGAAGCTAAGTGCACGGTTCCAATTGGTCGTTTCCTATGGAGAAAAACCTGCAAGAAACTGCACGGTTATTCTTTTAAAAATACTTATATTATAAATGCAAAATTAACACTGTCTTCTATAGGTCTGTCTGTTACCTTTCAAGGATAGACCATGACCAAGGTTTGATATACGATACTGTTAACTAGGTCGTAGGTACGTTCCAGTGAAATAATTTACGACTACCACGCAGGCATGGCCGCGGGCAAAAGCTAGTTTTACTATTATCCTGAGGGTAGGCAACACTCACTCAAGTCTATTTTAATGCCAGACTTTAAAACTAGTTAAATAATGATTATATTAGCCCCGTAAAGTATTTCTCAGAAACCCTAACCTACAACTAAAATAAAAAAGAAAAGAAAGAAAATTACGTTTATTTGCGGTAAACATGGCGCAAAAAAGAACATAAACATAAAAAATAAAAAAGGTAAGGGGAAACATGCATCACATCCACGCAAAATGGCTATCGATCAGCATTATGACGCGACCTTATGCAAGACTGAGCCCCAGCGCTGGTTTTCAGCGAACAAAATATGTAGTATAATATTATTAGATACCTATATCATTTACAACTAACATCCCTTGGTTATCGGTTTGTGAAACCCCTATAGAATATTTGCAAATATGATCCAATGGTAGAGGACGAGTCGTAATGAGATAGCTTTACAGACAAGTCCAGGTTTTCTACAGGTAAACAGAACTTATGTAGCAGCTGTCTGTAAACACTGCTATTATTGCTGATTTTTAGAGTTCCGTAGTCAACAAGGAACCCTTATAGTTTCGCCATGTCCGTCTGTCTGTGTCTGTCCGCGATTTAGCTCAAAAACTAGAGAGTTGTAATTTGGCATGAGTATACACGTTAATGACGCCGAAAAAGTGGTAAAATAAAATTTTTAAGAAACATTTATTTAGGGTATCAATTTATTGAATTTATCAGTCAATTTCCACGCTTGCTTAGTCCTTAGAAACCTTCCAAATACTTATGGCTTGCCTGCACACGCTATTTAAAAACCATTTTCCCGGAAAGTCTTATGACGGTCAATGCTATACACATGTGGTTCAGATGAGCAATGCATAATTTCTAAAGCTTTATTCATAACTGTTCGAGAAAATGACTGACAGGTTTTCATGAATAAGAAGGCTAGTGTTACACAGTTTATTGCTCTTTTCACTATATAAGGCTATGTTCACATTTATAGATGGCTTACTTCGCTTGTATAGCTTAGGAATTCTCGGCTAAGCACCGCTACATGCCACCTTACTAACGAGGAACCGAGAGCGCAGTGAATTCTAGAATTTTCTTTTTTAATGAATGGGCGACACATTTTTCTATAGACGCCAAGTGGTGATAGGCGTTTCTATGAAAGCATATGTAGCATGCAGTGCGATTCTGTAACCATCTCACCGTGAAAACTTAGGTGAAGTGGGCGTGGAGTGAGCTGTCAGTGTCATCCATCAGGATTGAGCTAGGGATTGATACTCTTGACAGCTCACTCTAAGCTCACTTCACCTAACTTTTCACGGTGAGATTTTTCCAGAATCGATCGGCTGAAGTCAAGTAGGTATTGAAGTCCATACATAATATAGCAAAAAGAAGACTCAAACTACATTATGAAGACAAATAAATACAGATGGTACAGAATGCTGTGCATTTGTAGAGGAATTAACGCACAAGGCACAGTATCTTTTTTTTTTTCAAACATCATTATATATTTTTTTTACAGGACATCAATCATTTTTCTAGCTTACTAAGAAATCTTGTAATTAATATTATAATAATTACTTTAAAATTAGTATAACATAAAAATTATGGTTGTAACTGTTGATTTTGGTGACATTCAATTTGTTATAATAAGCTACAGACACCGCTTAGTTTAGAGACCACCTCTAAACTAAGCGGTGTCTGTATCTTGGGGACCTGAGTTGTGATACATAATTCACATTATGGAACGAATAGTTTAACAAATCGATAGGTACTAATTAATGCAACAGACTAATGAAAACGAAAACTTTTTTGTTTCTTGAGTTTTAAGTCAAAGAATCAGCAAATAAAAACCGGTGCCGTGGAAACACTGCAAAACACAGCTGATAAAATATCATTACACTGCCAATAATCATGAATACCTATTCTAAAGAAACAGGGTAGCTAAATACCACCATATTGAAGAGTAAATGCGGGTGGTCCTTTTCCCATAGAAACGCTATCGCCATCATAAAGCAATGATTTTTTACAGAATAATAATTATTAACTACTTTTATGTCCCTATATGTTTTTCTTTTTGATGATACATTATTTTTATAAGCAAACCCTCAAAAAATGCTCAAAATTGCCGATCAATACCGCTGTCAACAGAGGCTTATAGTGTACAAATTTGACAACTATTAATGAAAAAAAAAAAGAAAGGAACACTGTATATACTGCATTTCTTCGCTCAGTAACCAATATGGACGCTCAAGTCATTGTGGCCCGTTGCACGTCTAAACGGATTTCTCCTCCTTTTCATCTGATTCAAAGGGAGCCACAGAGAATCGGCCTACATTTCATTAATAATGAATACATTATGTATTGTGATAGTACAATAGTGTCTCTATGCTAATTCTGTAGGACATAGCGTCTTGCTAGAATGTTAAAGTTATTGCTAATAGATGTATGTGGTTCTTGGGTTTTCTCTTAATTAAAATTTTATATGGACGTAATTGACACCCTGGATTAACATATAGGCTACTTTTTATCCTGATATTCCCACGGGATCGACACTTATGCGAGTGAAACCGCGTGGGGCTGCTAGTCTAATCATCATTTCAGCCGAAAGACGTCCACTGCTGAACAAAGGTCTCCCCCAAGTACCGCAACTTTGACCGGTTCTGTGCTTCCTACATCCACTGATTCCTGCAGCCTTCACAATGTATTGTAAAACAAATCGTATTTATTTGTTGTTACATTTTATTGGTATATTTGTCCCAATAAAATGTAATTACTAAGTTATTTGTGAAAACAACAGAAATCTAGGTCAATCTCCAGAAAAAGTATATAAACGATTCAATAAATACTAAAAAAGGCGGTACACAGCTACACAGGTAACAAATACAAGAAATCAAGGTCAGGCGTAGGCAGTATTAGCTGCTCAAACACAAAGTATTGACAACTCAAATAAAGCGAAAAAAGAGAATTAGAGGATGACAAATTAAGATTGAACGTGTAGGCAGTCTTTCGCTAAAGTCAAACACTGTGACCTATACAATTATGTGAGCTTACTTTATCATTTCGGCATTTTAGGTTTGAGCGGTGAAATGGAAAGATCTCAATAACAAAAGTATAAGAATTTTATAAAAATAAATCTAAGTAGGTATGTGGCCTAAATAAAGTTATTTTTTATAGTATGACTTGCGCCAACCCCCAGCGCCCCAACTTCGCAAGAGTGTAATTTTTTTTTTTCGAATTTCCGAAATTTTCTTCCATACAAACCTTGTTCTAAGAATACCGAACACAACAAAAAAAAATATCCAATTTGGTGCAGTCATTCTGAAGTTATGCGCGTACAGACATTTCGGCGACTTTATTTTATACTATGTTAGGTCATACCATGATTTCCGAAACGTCTAAAAAGGGTCACGGCATTCTGATCTAGGGCGGTGATGAGAGCAGTGTTAACGGCCGTGACATACGAGTTGTATGTCGTGGGTTCGAACCCAGGCGTTTTACTTTGTGTAAATAATTTCATCACCGGTGAAAGAAAACATCGTAAAGAAACCGGCATGTCCTAAAACAAAAAATGTTTATCCACTGTAATACTGTTCCAATAAACAGCCGTAATGTGATAATTTATTAATTTTCACCAAAAGGTCGGCGCCTGCGACCTTTTGCTTGTCACAGTAATGCCACAGAGTGTCTATAGTCTATGACATCATTATGTCACTCAAGGCATAGACAAGCAATGAGGTTACGTCTGGCGCGGATATATTTTATTTGATAATATTTTACGTAGTTATTTATTTATTTTTATTTCTTTGATTATTTTTTTATTTATGTGATAGCCCGTGACATCACAGCGGGCCCTATCAGAATACCAGCGCGGCGATATTTATTTTTAAATATCGCAGCATCATGCTGAGATAGGAGCCTTTTGGCCTCGTATAGGACCTCTTTTTGTTTCATTTTTCTTTTTGTTACTTTTTTAATTTTTTTTAGTTTTTATTTTGGTATTTTAATTTAGACTGTGTTTAATTTAGTTTGTGATCCTCCTGTACGAGTCGCAATAAATACTTTTTCTTTCTTCTTTCTTTCTAAAAATTCAAAAACATGTGAAATCTTCCTACCCGCACTGAGCCCACGTGGTTACAGCATCTCATGAAGAGAGAAAGCCCGAGTCCCGGCAATGGAAACATTATAGGCTGATAATGTTATGTGCATAAGCATATAATATATCAAGTTCATGCCAAAATACCGTTTATTATTCCTCCCAGAAAACAATCGAAATTTTAACCCCGTCAAATCATTATTGAATACCACTGCAAGGTTTTCATTCACAAATAAATTGGTTTAAAACGAAGGCAGTTTATCGCGTCAATATAAAATGCATGTGACATGATACGGGTGTCAGCATACGGGGTGATATGTGTCGCGAACATGTTTATTATCACTGCATAAATATACCTTTATTTTTATCAGGGAAAGTATTTTATTAATATATATAAACATGTAATAATAATTTTCACTGCATTCCTTTATCCAATAGTCTACATTATATAGTACCTAGATCTGTCAAGCTTCGTGGGGTACGTGTGCCTCGACTATTCCACAGAAACTCGTGCAGGACTAACGCTGGTGTGCGCGTGCCTCTTCGCCACCTCGTTGACTTTATGGAGCTCGACATAATTCGCTCAAGGCGAGTGTTACTAACTTCTTAAGTATAGTCTTTCTATTTTTTTATTTTTTTTATTCTTCTTAACAGTCTTTTATGATGCATACTGTATGTCTGTTTTCTTTTAACTTCTTTTTTATGAATTCGTGGACAATGGTGTGGGTTACATGTATTAATATAAATATAGAATAGACTAGCTGACCCCGCAAACGTCGTTTTGCAAAAAAAAAATGGATAGTAGCCGATTCTCAGACCTACCCGATATGCTCACAAAATTTCATACAAATCGGCCAGCCGTTTCGGAGTAGTATGGTAACTAACACTGTGACACGAGAATTTTATATATTAGATAGATTATGTATAACTGTATTTCTAAAACTGTTTTTTTGTCCCTAACAAATAAAATGAAATAAAATTAATGGCAAATTAGTCTTCTAATGTATTGGATTTTGACGATTTGAATGACGTAGTGGAAAAGTGAGGAATATCATTATAATATAATGCCTGTAATTAGTATCCATAGTAGACCCATATTTCGCCAGATATGTTTTATATCCCATGTGGAAGCAGGCCTATTGCCATCATCGGGGCACAATCCAGACTCCGGGATGCTACTAAGAAACTCCAGATGTAAAAACCATATAATACTTTGGCTAACCTGGAAATCGAACCAAGAACCTCATGCTCAGCAGTAGCTCTTGCGACCACTAGATTTTTCATTATCATCTCATTTTAATGAGACCAGTCATAATCTCTAGTTAATGATATGGTACCGTTTAGAATTTTAGTAGCAAAAAAATAAGTATATATATATTTCAAGTACTTATTTGAAACTTGCTGAATCAGCGAACTTCATACCCCCTCAGAATCAAGAAGAACGAATATATGAGAAAATCAATTATATTTTTTTTCGTGAATTTTTCCAATGTTTTACTGGATATTCTGCTATTCGGGTGGAGACAAATCCAACTAATCAAAGGTCATAAAAATCGGTTCAGCCGTTCATAAGTTATAAATGGTCTATCACGACATTGTTTTATTTTTAAATATGTCATTTCAATTGGCATCCATCTAAATAAGTCTAGTAGTAGGTACGTAAGCTTTGCAGAGAGATAAACAAAACTAATCTGCCACGTCTGAATTATTAATCTCCAAAGTTTTATTAAAACAATCAAACGTGAAAGTACTCACTTGCCAACCATTAACATTTCAAGTGCCTATTTATATAAACTCAAGTAGTGTTCCACACACATTACACTAACTTAGTGCCAAATAATTCGATTTACGTTCCATTTATTTGATTGTACTGTTCTAACGAAATGTACCGAGAGTAAGTAGGTACACTTTCCGAATAATTGCTTGCCAGGACAGATCGCGTTTGCACTGCCGTTATTTAGGTTAAGACACTGAAAAGTTCTAGAAAGCTCTGCTCTTGTTTTAAATTAATTGTTTGTGGATGTGAAGGACTTGTTTGTACGTTTACTTATCCCTTATGCAATGCGAACTAGATCATTTTCTGAGAAAATTGAAGTTTGTTGTCAGTTTCAACGGGAATTATGTGTCTGTTTAGATAACTTTACAGTAATACGATGATTTGCTAAGTTAACATGAAGATAATAAACATATTGTATCAATCCACAATTCAATAAAGTGGGTGAAAATCAATGAAATTAACTCATCCCCTATTATTCCACCCTTAGAGTTGGAATATTTTCATGAATTTTTTATGGGACCACCCCTTTTTTTTAGGATGAGAAATCATCAAATGACCCCTCCCGCTCTAGATGGAGCAGAAGGGAGTGTCAGACTCTTACTGACTAAAACCCACCCGTGTTCCTTCCTTAGCCCTTTATGTTCCGGGGTAGCGGTAACCCTTTCGGACAATCCCGCTACAACCACCCCTGAGGCATGGCCATTCACACTATCCATTAAAAATAAGAAAAAAAAAGATTTTTTGAAATCGTTTCAAAACTGCCGGAAACATCGCGTAACATAACATGCAAAAATAAAATACAGACGAATTGAGAAGCTCCTCCTATTTGAAGTCGATTAAAAAACCTATCATTTAGGCACCAACCGATGCAGAAAGCAACACCTGGATAAAGTCTACCGTACGTAACAAAACTTTCAAACAGTGTTGAGACTTGAGACTTGTGTTTGCAGACACATTCAACGACTGTCCAAAACCCAGCCTCGCGGCAAAGATTATCCAACCCAACGCAAGAGCGTATTAATACAGCCAATACCAACATTCATGGCCCCCTATTTATTTTAACCCAGTTCCCACTAAAGGCCACGTTTACCCACATTAGGGCGAGGCAATCTAGCTACTGAGAGTGCCCCTCTGATGTCTCATTTCACGCACGGTCACCGTCATAACTTGGCGTAAAGTAACGGCAAATTGCTTCTCAGACATCTCAAACTACGTAGTCGGGTCGTCGACGTCTCGTCGTGTCAAAATGATAAGTGTATGAACACACTGTGTGAGACTTGCGTCCCACGCTGTAAGACTTTTTTGGGCTCGTTAACTGTTCTTTTTTGGGAAATGTTGTTTTAGGATGTGTGCAGTTAAAAATGTTCTCAATACCTAAATGATCGTGTTTTTGATAAAACCCAGTTAAGTTTTATTTTTGGTGAACTTTTTTTTTTATCTTTTATAAAGGTACCGTAATTAAACTTGATGCGTATGTAGGATTACATATATCTATTGTGAGAACCAATTTCACTGAAATATTTATTTTTATTTTTTCTCTTCAACCAATGTCAAATGTTTGTTTTGACGGACCGAGATATCAAAGATAACACTTAAAAGCTAACATTCAAGATAAAAATTCTAAGCCCCCACAATTATTACGGCCACATAAACCACAACATCACCATTCAGACTGAACCTAAATCGCG
Source organism: Globia sparganii (assembly GCA_949316385.1). NCBI lineage: Eukaryota > Metazoa > Arthropoda > Insecta > Lepidoptera > Noctuidae > Globia > Globia sparganii. The sequence goes on from OX438667.1 coordinate 6,170,491, forward strand.
ACAGGACTGCCCATCACGACTAGTGACGACACTGCGGTCGCACATCCGTTGCTACGAGTCGCGACCGTGCGCCCAACCTAATGGGGTAATGGAAACGTCGGAAAATTGCCTCGACGCGATCTTATCGAAGATATATAGAATTTTTATTGGTCATATCCGTTCGCCCTTGCAAGTTAACTTCGTTTTAGCACAGATTAACCGGTAATTAAATAGAAGCCAGGTTTATTTATTTTTAGATCGACGTTCTTGCTTGAGTGGATTAAGTATGGATTAAGGGAATAAGGTTTTGTTTATGATTAAACGGCGCAGAGAATTAATATTCTATCTATAGTAATATTATAAAAAGGTAAAGTTTGTCTATACTAATATTATAAAGAGTTAAAGTTTGTGAGGTTGTAGGGGGTAATCTCTGGATCTACTGAACCGATTTTGAAATTTTTTTCAGTGATGATAAGATACAGTGTTGACGAGTGTCGTAGGATATATTTCATGTTAAAACGAGAATTTTCACGCGGACAAAGTCGCGGGCAGAAGCTAGTAGTTAATAAAGAAGAATTGATTACCTACCACGAGGTTTATAGGAGATTTATGACGTAATTTTATTATTGTTTGTATCTGTTTAACCTATGTATCTTTGTGGCTTAATATTTATAACAGGATAAGGTTAATAAGAAAACTGACAGCCTTGTCTATTTCACTATTAATGTTTATCCGAGTTTAAAATATTTAGAAAGAAAGAAAAATAGGTTTTTTCATAACTGTGACAAGAAGGCTTCCACTCAGCATGATGCTGTGCTATGACCCACAGCACAGCGCTGATTTTCAGTGGTTACCCGAAAAGGACGTACAGAAACCAAGTCAGATCAAATGATTCGTACTTAACAGGTAACAAAATAAAATAAAACAAACAGTAATCATAAATTAAAGCAACTACGAGTACTTAACCAGAAAATCAGCTAAAAATTAAGGGTATGTCAAACACTGTTGTCCGACCAAGAATTATTACAAATTCTTTTTGTGGGTGAAGCCGCGGTCTGAGCTAGTTATCTCATAAAATGAATTAATGAATGTATTATTCAACACTGTCAACACTGGCTTCCGGGAGACAGTGAAATAGTGCCGTCGTCGCTTGATGCAGTGCCATGATAGGTAGGTAAATGTTTCATCAAGTTTAATAAATATCCCTCTCTTCCTACCGACTTCCGCCCAATTTCTATCCTTCCTTTCCTATCCAAAGTGCTTGAAGCCTATGTTCACAAACAATTCTCCAACTTTGTTCATTGTAACTCAATCATTAGTCCTCTCCAGTCTGGGTTTAGGCCTGGGCACAGTACTGTTTCCGCACTCCTTAAAGTGATTGGCGATATAAAGGCAGGACTGGAAGATACCAAAGTTACTGTTCTAGTGTTGGTTGATTTCTCGAATGCCTTCAATACCGTCAGTCACGACATCCTGTTAGCTATTCTGTCCCATGTTATGGTCTCTCCCGAGGCACTGGAATGGTTCTCCTCTTACCTTCAGGAACGTCAACAATCCGTCCATGTTGGGGATTCTTCTTCTAGCTGGTCTGATATGGAAACTGGCGTTCCTCAAGGCGGTATACTTTCCCCTCTTCTGTTTTCTATTTTTATTAATCTTATAACTTCCGAACTTCAGTGTGCGTATCATCTGTATGCAGATGACTTGCAGTTGTCCTGTCAAGGGAAGGTTGATGAATTACCTGACACTATCGACAAATTAAATAAGGACTTAATAGCCATAAAAACTTGGGCTGATAAATTTGGTTTAGCTGTAAACCCTACGAAGTGTCAGGCGATTATAATTGGCAGTAGGTGGAACAACCTTGCCACCAGTTCTCTTCAACGGTATGATCGTTCCATTTGGTACTGACGTGAAGGACCTAGGCTTGCACATTGATTGTACCCTGAACTGGCGGACTCAAGTCGCTAGGGTGAGCCAGAAGGTTACTGGAACGCTGCGGGCTCTGTACCGTTTGAAAAATTTATTACCATCTAGTACGAAGGCAATGCTTGTGCAGTCCCTTATTTTTCCTATAATCGACTATGGTGATGTATGCTACTATGACCTGAATGCAGATCTCCTCGACAAACTTGACCGTCTTCTCAATAACTGCATTCGATTCGTTTTCAATCTACGTAAATATGATCATGTCTCTGCGCATCGGTCGCTTCTAAAGTGGTTGCCCATTCGCCAGCGCAGAGAGCTAAGGGCGCTGACTACCTTATTTTCATTTCTTGATTCTCCCTCTTCCCCTGATTATCTAGCCCCCCACTTTCAATACATTTGCGCCAACCACAATAGAAATCTACGTTCATCACACAATCGTCTTCTCCAATGTCCCACTCATCGCACAGACTTCATTCACTCTTCCTTCTTCGTTCAGTCTTATCTCTCTGTGGAATGCGCTCCCTGAGGAAATCAGGATGGCAACCAACCGATTATCCTTTAAAGTTAAGGTTCGCGAGCACTTTCGCAAGAAGCTGGCAGTATCATCACAACGCTAATATTTTCTCATTGTTTGTCTTATTTCTTTTTAATATATTCATTTATTTATGTATATGTATTTGTGCTTATATTTATATGTAATTAGGTATATATTATATTTATAGTTTACATAGGGTTCTGCGTATCTTTATATTTAAAATATTTATTCCTGTAATGATTGCACCTACTACTGTTTGTCTCTGCATCACCCAAAGGTTGACTGGTAGAAAATGCCTATGGCATTAAGTCCGCCTCTGTACATATATGTGCTTGAAGTATTAAATAAATAAATAAATAAAATAAAACACAAAGTGAACAGCGAAAAATATAATAATAATATTTATGTTTATTTTTTTATCATTATTTACAAAGGAGAGCCAATCTCTAAACCAACCCATTAAATAAATTAAAATAATATGTGTCACGAAGTTTACAATACAAGTTTACGGTAACTAGTGAAAAAAATATTGTGACACGTAAAAGCTAACGAAAAAAGAAGCTGACGACTGATTTTCAAAAATTCTGCTCCAAAAAGCTTCTAAGCATTTACGGGACATTTATTCCTGGCAACACTATTCGCAAAAGGACACGTTACTAATTAGTCCATTGGGAGTAATTAGAAATCCAAGGCTGGACCACTTTGCTCAAAAGACAGCTCTAAAAACACATACGAAACTTACTACGAAAATGCTCTAAGTAGTCATGTGAGTACGTATAATAGCAGACGTAAAAAGATACATTTTAGCACATATAATCATAAACATTAACTAAAATGATGCTCTTACGGCGTCTTTAGGGGTTATGCTTTTATGCAATGGCGGAACATAAGACGGACATAATATGGAAAACTTTACCGCTACCGCTACAAGCTTAAAAGAAACTTAAATAAGGAAAGTAAACTAATTGGAACTCACTTACCTAGAGATAAAAATAAATACGACGAAGTTTAAAGTCGCAGGCGGAGTGACCGTGTGATACGTAGGTAATAAGTTTATGTGTGTCAGCGAATCGATACTACATAATTATGTGTTAAGATTGCAAATAAATTAACTTAATAATACTTAATAATAGTTTAAGTCTCCCGCAGACAATATGCGCGATGCGACTCTAGGAGAACAATTTTTATGAAAACTACATGAAAATTGTTCAGATTCACGTCGCACCGTCGCGTCGCGTCGTGCTTGTTTGCGGGAGACTTAACTGTGACTATTATTAAGTTAATTTATTAGCAATCTTAACACATAAGTGTTAAGATTGCTAATAAATTGTTAACTGTAACGTGTTATAAGTAAGTTTGTGTGTGTCAGCTAATCGATAATACATAAGTAAAACTTATTATGTATCACAATATCTTCTTAAAGTTAAAAATATTTGATAACTCCCTCATCAACTCTATTTTAACACAAAATTGTTATGAAAAGTCGAAAGTGATAACAAAAATATATCTACACAAAAATACTGGAGCTAATGTGAATACAGAATACGAGTAATCATCAATGTTCATTACGGCTGAAACTGTTTTCATGTAACGTCGCTCACAACACGAGACTTTTAGACCCAAATGAACAGTGACATTTGTGCTAAAGTACGCCATTATGACGTATAATGTTTAAAAATTTTATATTTTGGGCAAAACTTTTTATAAAACAATTTTATTAGCCTTATAGCCACAGAATACGAGCAATATTTTTAAGCATCTCTTAATTTAATTTAAGCACCTCACAATCATAAAGTAAAGCTTTTCGTATATGCCTGTGTGACAACGGATTTCAATGCGGTTTTCACAATCATTTAGAGAATTTATTCGTGAAGGCCGTCCTGGGCGACCGTCGTCGTGAGGATGTGTCCCTCACACCTGCTAGGGCGAAAATTATTGTAGCTAATAAATATTGTATTAAACTGACAGGTTTCAAGAACGCATTCTCGTCGGCCAAACTGTGTGTGTCTATAATATTATATAAATATTAAACTGGCATAAATAAAGAAATCCTCGACGATTTATAAAATTGTAAAAGTCTTGCGAAGGGCCTAGTGTGTATAAAGAGTAAGTTAGAAAATTAAACAAAAAGAAATAGTTACGTTACTAATAATTTTTGTGAAAGAAATTACTTTTAAAGTGATAAAGAATTTGTAACGCGTTGGGTGGCAATGCAGAACGTTAAACTTGTCCAGGGACTACTCTTTCCTTGGCCACTTTACACAAAGGTATTATTGCTATAAAAAACCGACAGTTTCATAAAGGAACTTTATAGAAGGAAATTAAAAGGAGTTTTCTAGGGAGGAGGGAAAAGTTGCGATTTTCGCATTTCTTTTTGCTTTGTTGACTCTTGTTACATATTTGCTTCCTTTATGAACATCTGGTATGGTGTACCAGGTGTATTGTATCTATTGTCTTCTGCTAAATATGAACGCTTGAATATAACGAGACATTTTGCCGCGATTATTTTTTCGTGTAAGCATTTTCAACAAGCAGCAATAAATCGTAAAGCCACAAATATCGTTTAGTCTGGTTGTGTGTGTTTTGTCAAATTGCATTGTGTATGGAATTAAATCGAATTATTAAAAAAAATATATTAGGAATATGAATGCCCTATTAAATCTGGTACGAACTAAAGTAAAGGAATGTCCTTATAAATGAAGAGGCATATATAAGTTAATACACGATGCAAACAATATTGTTCCTAAATTAAACAGATGTAAAAAAATGAACGTTGTTGAAACAGTGTAATACCACGCGACAGTTGTTTATTTGTTGTTTGAACGTAAACGTAACGTTTAGACTAGTCGTAGCGAAACTATGAGCACAAGATGAATTTCCATGTTGAAACAGTCAGAAGTAAATTAATTTGTGTGCATATTTGACATAATTCTACATAGTATAACTTTGAAATAGCCTTTATAAATGAAGCTACTCGTGTTTGAATATGATTAAATCTTGTTGTTATCCACCTTGCTGACTTTGTTTTTTTTTACTATTATGATTTACATTTGAATAAGTCCCGAGTAGGTGAATTGGCTTTAAAATTAATATTGCTTTTAAGACAGTTCAGGTACGGATTTGCTAAATTTTTGACGATCGTTTTTGTCTCTGGATATGCTGTGTTTTGATGATCAATAACTTAGATCAACTTCTTAGAGGTATCATGGTATGCTTACTATTATCTCGATTATCTCTTACTGTGATCACCTAGCACCTTTATTTAGATACCTATACCGTCTACGTGTGATATGTGGTCTGAGCTGTCTGAGCATATAATATGGAAGCTGCTGATCAGCTTTTGGTCGCTAGATTTTGCCAATATCATGCTAAGTTGAATGAGAAACACAAAATAATTAAGCCTCATTCCCTCGGGTAAAATGTGATATAATTTACTCGTAATATTGCCATATCGCATATTATTCACGAGCGCTCATTTATAAATGACGATTCCCGACAACGGCAACGTAGGTACTTCATATTTATGAAACCTGAACTGGTTCGTTAGTAACTGAAATTAATTTTAATTCATCGAGTGCGCTGTTATGCCTTTTACGAATTTATTTATTGAACAAATTAATATTGTAACTGCTTTTTTTTGGTCTTTTAAAAATGTTTTGAATTCAGGAAAATCGACGCGCAAATTGTAACCATGAACCATCCAACCCTGTATACAGGGTCAAATTAAATTATTTAGCGAAACTCGCGCAGACGTGTTTCAATATAAAATAAAAAAAATAATGCTATTGATGTTATTTTTTGGGGTCAACGATCGTTATAGTGTAATTATTTTAAATAACAGTTTAAACAAATCCGCTTTTTGTATATACTTCACAGATGTGATGAGTATCGATATCTAAACGTAAACGCAATACAAAAAAACTGTTTTTTTTTCAATTCATACTTCCAAAAATGTAACTATACTCCACCAGCGGTCGCTGACTTCAAAAAAACAGATATAAAATCACTTATTTTTTATTTTAGACATCGAAGCCCATCATGTTTGTCAAGTTTCGCTTGCTAATCTAATTTGTCCCTGTATAACTTAATAATGAGCAATGATACCGTCGATGGATATTGGTAAAGTAGGTATAAAAGTAAAAGAGCCAACTTCAAAAACAAAAAAAAAAACTTAATTTGAAGAACTCGAAATTCAAAAAAAAAAGATAGAGCCTACAAATGACAATATTAATGAAACTTTTTTGCTTTTCTTTTATATTTTGTTTCAAATTGTATTTTAATTATCTTCTATCTTCGTTTACTTTGTAAAAGCCTTCGGCAAATTTCTGTTTAATTTCTAGACAGATTATTGAGATAAAATTGAGTCTATTAACCCCAGAATAGCCCGAAGGTCTAATATATATTGACATTTTGTTTGATAAGGCCTTAGATAATTATCTATTAAGTTTAATATCGATTACTGTGGAAAATTTCATCATAATAATTAATATCCAAGTATGTTATCGTTTGTTGGTTGTTGGGTAAGTGCCTAGTGACGTTACTAAGTGTTTTAATTTAGATTTGTTTTAATATAATCTGACGTTTTACCTGTACAGCTAATACGGGCCAACATTAGGTAAACCAACCGTTTTACAGATACAACCAGAAATCTTCCTAATCCCATTTATCCCCGCAGGGGTCGTTACGAGTAACTAAAGAAATATATCCAACGTATTGACAGCTAAATCCACCTCACACCTGCGCATTGATTAAGAAAGTATATAAGTATATATTATATAAGATGGTCGATGCTTACCCATTGTAATATTTGTCGGTTATATACATACAATTCTAATTTCAATTCTTCACTAGTGGTTGTAATGCCAATCTTATCATTTGTGGAGTTTCTTGCCAGTTCTTCTCCATAGGAAACGACCAATTGGAACCGTGCACCTAGCTTCTGACGTTTCATAAGTGTCCATGTAGGTAAGTGAAATAAAATAATTTAATTTTGATGATTTTAACCGACTTGAATTTTATAATTTCTTCTTTGTCACCTGTCGAAACAAAACCGTATACCTTAGCAAGAAAATAGATTCATTCTCTTGCTGAGGAATACGGTTTACGTTGTATCTACCAAAAAAATCAGGTAGGTAGCAGTGGTGAAGGGTGAATTTATGACAGAGGTAAGCCGGAGCAAGAAAACGATGTCAATAAACCGTTTCATTATATTTCAATGATAAATTGATTATAGAGGTACCTTCGCCACTGGTAGGTAGGTAGGTACCTAAATCAGATGTGTAAATTAACTGGCGCTCCGTATAAGAGACACGCAGACGGCTGGGAAAAAGTTGCATTTTATTTTGATTAACATAAAAATATAGATGTTTGATCATTTCGTTTTATATACAGTCATATGTCTTGAAACAAGCCGTGCCCATGCCCAAATCCGCCTGTAACGTAAATAATAGTGAATTTTAAGATGAATAATAAAGCTCTGCTGGGTAGACTTCAAATTTGAATAAACATGGCGGCGAAAACTTATTTCATAAAGGCTGATACATGACAGGACTGAACTAATATTTATCTTCTGTCCTTTTCATAATGAAATAGAAAGAATAAGATGCACTGAACTTAAATTTAGTTTAGTTTGTGAACAACAGAATCGGGGCCAATGTTTGATGTAGGTATTGCTAAACTTAGTCTGTACCTTTACCACAGCTGGGTTAAAGTTTCGCCAATAATGTTCAGCCATTTCAGTTTGGAAGTGATGTGAAATTCATCTTAATATTATATCTATTTCATACCTAGACAACAGTAAAAGTTCTGTAGTGCTATTCTGTAAAAATCTCACCGTGAAAACGTAGGTGAAGTGAGTTGTCACTCCTGATGTTAGGGATTGCCCCTATTGATAGCTCACTTCACGCTCACTTCACCCAAGTTATCAAGGTGAGATTTTTACAGAATCGACCGGCTGGACTGATATTTACATATTTTGTCCATCTTTCTCAATTCTGTTTGGAAAAACAGTATCTTCTATCTAAATGCAAACAGAAAGCCACTGTAATAAAAGTTGACGCATATAAATAGGGATATTTACACAATATGTTGTGTTTTCAATATAAGTACAAAGTGTGAATAACGTTTGAAAGTTATAGCTATAGGTAACTGAGTAACAATAATAATTATTTCAATGAATTGCACTTCTAACAAATTCAAGCAAGATAAATTTTGTCGGTACGTTTTCACGCTTAGAATACTGACGTACGCTTAGAATACGGACTTTAGCAAAGAGTTCCTACAGTATGGTTATCTCACGAAACGACACTCGCTTTACTTGTGGTAACTAATTATACAAACACGCTGTGAATGTGTGCGTGACGACGATTAGTGTCGGCACATAACACACATACGCACACACGCAAATCCGAAAATGCTCGTGTCTCGGATGGTACCTAGAGCTCCCTGCGCTTGCACTCACATTCACAGCGTGTTTGTACACTTGGTAACCACAAGTAAAGCGCGCGTCGCTTTGTCACATACAAATAGTGTACTTGAAAACGATTAAAACTTTGAAATCACACTAATTGGCACAACCTTTAGTCCTATATATAGGGTGACTGGTAATTAGTGACCGATACCTAAACACGTGATTGCACTCATGATAACAAACAACTTTTACTATGGGACATTTTGACGCGATAGACGAAGATAAATGTAGGGAACAGCTGTTTTTTTTTTCGCGATTTCAGGTTTGGTCCCATAGTAAAAGTTGTTTGTTATCATGAGTACAAGCACGTGTTTTAAGTATCGGTCACTAATTACCAGTCACCGTATATAACTAAAACTAAAGTATATTCAACTTATAATTAAACTAAAACTAAAGTATATTCTACTTATAATGTTCCCACTGCTGGGACACAGGCCTACTCTCTATGAGAGGGAGTGGGTCAATATCCACCACGCGGGCACAGTTCGGTTTGGTGAATGTCACATGTTTTCAATTGTAAGCTTTTCTTCCTTCCTCCTCTTTTTGTTCCTCTATACAAGGTGTCACATAATCAACGCAAGACCTCATACACCCCTATTAGAGTCAGTTTAAAGCATAAAACAATGACCAAAACTAATTTCTTTTAAAGCTTGCTATTTCTATTAAGAAAATCGTGTTGACACTAGCATTACTTTATGCATTTAAAATTGAGTCTTATTGCCTTGAAATAAGATTGAATTTTATTTACCTCAATCGGCTGTTAATATGAAAAAATAAGTAATTTTTGAAAAAATACCTATATTAAAAGTTACTGGAATCAATTCAGTATTAAATTATGAACAAACTACTTTCAGGACTTGCGTTTATCCTGTTACACCTTGTATACTTTATATATGTTAGTTTTTCAACGCTAAACTCATCTTCATTTTTCAGTTTTTCATCCCCATATGCCAGTATTTCAGAGGAACTTTCTTGTACATACGTTATGACTAAGTAAACTGCCGGGGTCAAGTGGCCCACATTCAACACAAAGGCGGGTCGGATGACGATGACGACCAATTTACCTCTCACGGCTCGCAAACACTGAGCTGTGCCTATTCGTGTTTTAATATAGCCTTTTGCACCAGATTTTAGCTGAGTAACAAGCCACTTAATGGACTCAAGATGAGGTATTGAATCTTCCAGATAAATAATTACTCAGGAATGGTAGTCAATTAATAACTCGTGGCATTATTTTGCTGTATAGCTCCTCATTTTGTTAAGATTGAAGAAATCTGTTTAAAAAATAATTAAATTAAACCCATGTTAGATTTTTTTGCACAATCAGCCCATAATGTTCCCACTTCTGGAACACGAGACTAATCTCTTCGAGAGGGAGTGGGCCATAATCTACTCTGCGGGTAGGTAGATGTCACATATCTTCGAATTTTCGGTTCTAGGACATGCCGGTTTCCTCACACTGTTTTCCTTGTCCGTTTTGATAGCAGTGGTGAATAAATTATTTACACAAAGTAAAGCGTCCGCCTGAATTCGAACCCATGACATACAACTCGTAAGTCAGTTCTGTTACCACTGGGTCACCACTGCTCTGTGATAGGTTATGTTTTGTGAACGGTATAAAATAATTATAATTACAAGAATCAAAATAGTTTAATATACATTGCGGAAAGAGGTTCGTATTCTCTTTAAAGTTGTGTTATCGTAGGTCGTTAACAAAACGTGTTTTAAATTAGACTTGCCTTCTCTGTTAGTGACGTTTTTCTTCAATTAGGTTTCAGTTTACTTATCTAATGAAAGAATAATAGGTCACTACCAAACCGACATTTTCTACTACGACACGTGAAGATCTAAAGTGCAGTCTAGCACTCAGATAATTGTTTAAAACCCCGTTTGTCAGTACAATTAAATATCGATGGCGGACCGTTTCCGGTGCTCAGACTTTGTCATCGGTTCTAAATCTAGCAACGTGTTTTAATTGAGGCCGTTTGTAGGAAAAAGAAAATTTCCTTTAATTCCTTTTGTAACTTTACTTTTATAACAGAATCATTTCTTTCTCTGTTATTAAAAGTGTCAGTTGAATGTCTGCCTCCACTGGCAAGAAAAAGACTACCCTATCGCTTTTTATAATGATTCTAGAACGTTTTTTTAATTGTTTTTCTTAGAGTAGGTATCTAGGACAAAGAAAAAGTGCCCTTACCGGACTCAGATTATGGTAGAAAGTCGCTATCCACACAGCCATTTTACAAATCTTATAAGCTTCTAACTTAACATAATATCTAATCTAAGTAATATCAGAAATGCGAAAGTAAGTTTGTTTGTTTGTTTCGCTTTCACGCTAAAACGGCTGAACTAATTTTGATGAAATTTTGCACATGGCTAGACCATAACCCGAGAAATAGGCTACTTTTCATTCTGGATCGCAGACAAAGTCGTGGGCAATAGCTAGTAATGTTATTACATTACAAGCTATTGCCCACGACTTACCACTGTTTATTAACCAACTTAACTACTAATATACCACATTATAACTACCCGTAAAAGTAAACTGTAAAGAGCCGTAAACCTTAAACAAACTATTCTAGAACTTTCCAAAGAATATATTCCTAGAAATTTGCCTAACATTAGAACTAGCAAGTTACAATACAATCTGTATAATGTTAAACCATTGCAATAAAACGAAAGTACGCTCTAAGGGACGCCTGATTATAATGAAACGAATGGTACAGTCTATGTTGTCATTACAGGAACGCAATCATCCTCTCTATGTACTTTGGTCTACAACGGTCCAATTTTCAGACAAATGAAAGGTTTGAATAGATCGTTTTTATAATTAAAACTGGAGATGAAGGACACAATTGTAGCGTTAGATGCCTGTGCAAAATAACCTGTCTGAATAATTACAAGAACTATAAAAAACAAATAAGATTTGTTGATAAAAAAAATAGAGTAAATGAACATAACTAACAGTGACGCTACACTTTGATGACGAGTGTCGATGATGTAGAGCTTTTAATTTTATTAGGTTCCGAAAATTAACGGATACTCACAGGTTGTGCTGTTCTCTCGATCTCGATATTGATCTGCAAATAAATAAAATAGAATTAATGCTAAGCTCCTATACGAAAAACTTAAATACATCTTAAGTAGTTCAAGTTACTAGTATTTTTTTGCAAGTTAGCAAGGTATTAGCAGAGCTTACTCGTCAAACTACTCGTAATAACGCTAAAACTAACACGCTATCCTCTTAAATTCCTTCATATAATATACGATTATATAATATAGAAACATAAACAACAACATAACCACGAAAACCAACAAAACAAAAACACCTTACATAATTAAAAACTCGCGAACCATTTAATCCGGTGTAGCAAATTGTGATAAAAACGTGAAGCTATCAACTGCATGCTACTAATAAATAACGGTTATTAAATAGCTGTTTCGCACGTCACCTCTCTATGAGATAAACGAAGCGTATTACTTCTTTAACTTGAGTTCAGAATCTTAGATTTTGGAACTGCAAACTCAATGTCCTACAAGACAAAGTTTAAATTCCACTGCAACCAGAATTTATTGTGGATGTTTTTATCATAAATGGTCACTAAAACATGAACTTACTGCCGCACTCAGAGACGTAATTTAAAAACAATCAAACTTTTTTGGGAGGTATGTGTATAAAGGTGGATTTAGACCAAACGAGCGAATGCACATTCTATCCCCACTCTCCGAAATTCCTTTTGTGTTAACAGGCACGGTACATTCCTTCGTAGGTCTTTCCCACAGAACAGAAGGCCAATTCCCTTAATATAAAACGTTAAAAATCTAGTCGCAGTCTTATCTCGGCAACAAACAAATGTCAAAAGTTGACAAAAAATATAGGGAAATTAGAAGGTTTTTTGACAGATTGAGACTGAGATCAGACTGTGAACGTTCGTAAAATTACGAGAATCGCCCCTCAGATCTTTCCCTACAAAAATGTTAAGAAAATTAACAAAAGAATGCTCGGGCTCTATGTTCGTTTCCGTTTACTCCACTCTCGGCCCCTCAACCCCCAATAAATAATGTGTCCACTGGACCCCTACCTATAGTTTAATTTACTCCACTCTCGGCCCCTCGACCCCCAATTTTAAATCCATCTTTCGAACGCTGTCAGTCAAAAAGACAGATTGAGAACATTTCGTATTAGTCAATTAAAGTTGCCTAATTATTATTATGTGATCTCTGAATACTAAGGTCAAACTACCTTATACTAAAGAGAATAGTTGAATATCAAATACTAGCTTCTGCCCGCGACTTCATCCGCGTGAAATTTCTTGTTCCCCAGACCCACCACGTCGTATCGCATCCCCTACCCACGCTATTACTTCGTTTTTGCATTCACCTAGCATTCTTTATGACTTTTTTTCTTTTTGCTCAGCTCATAATGGCCATAGTGATGTTAAATAGCATATAGCCTTCCCCAAGAATTAGGCTAACAATTGAAAAAAAAAAATTAAATTCGACAAACAAACAAACTTTTTAGCTTATTATTAGTACAGAAGATGTAATCTAAATCTTAGATTTTCAATAAAATTCAAGCATAATAAATGTCTATTATTAAATAGCTGTTTCGCACGTCACCTCTGTATGAGATAAATGTAGCATAAGACTTTCTAGTGTGGGCAGTAAATCTCTGAGGGGCTGTTAGAGTTGAGCTGAAGCGAACCGGGATAAACGGAGCGGGACTGTGATTTTGTACTGTATATATCTGCTTTGTTGTACGGTCTCTGGCCGTCTTGTCTATACTTATATATATTATATATTTATATATAATATTATAAAGAGGAAAGATTTGTACGTATGTTTGTAACGAATTGGCTCAAAAATTACTGGACCGATTTTAAAAATTCTTTCACCATTTGAAAGCTACGTTATCACTGATTAATATAGTTTTTTTTACTTTTTTTTTCACCCGTGCAAAACCGGGACGGACCGCTAGTTGTGTATAAAGTTGTATAGTAATAAATAATGAAGGTCTTGTGGGTAACTAATAACAGCCGCACGGGTCGATCGATCAGGTTGTCCATGGATGGGTGACCATCTTCTCATACCTAGACCCCTTCCGAGCCTCGGAAAGCACGTTAAACCGTTTGTCCCGGCTGTCATTCGTGGATCTTTGACTGTCGTTACGGGTAATAAGAAAACTGAAAGTCTGACAACCAGTCTTACCAAGGGGTATCGTATTACACAGTAACTGGGTTGTGGAGGTCAGATAGGCAGTCGCTCTATGTAAAATACTGGTATTCAGCTGCATCCGGTTAGACTGGAAGCCGACCCCAATATGTTTGGGAAAAAGCTAGGCAGATGATGAGTAATAAATAATATACAGAAGCTTATAAACACAGACTTTATTATCACGTGAATGTCCGCTAAATTAGTGCGAAGATCAAAAATTTGTAAAAACTTTTTGAGAGTGCTGTGCTTGCTGACTGTTATAAAGAACCATAAAGTGAAAAAGAAAGACGCCAATAAATTATCACTACCTACATATAAGAAAAAAGACTTGGATATCTGTCTTAGTTTTTTATTAAATTACTATATGCAACAACCTTAAGCCGCAACACCAGCGGGGTAATTGCGTAACACACTATTAGTAGCAATGGGTTTCATTTTGACAGATCAACAACGTTCATTGCGTTTTTTACAATGTTGAGCAGACACATTTTTCCAACATATGAAGCAAAGGATTAGCAATATGCTTCAAAATGATTCAAATTGAGATCGATAGTGTGTTTCGCAATTAGGGTGCTGAGCCTTTGATGTAAGATTTTATTTAATTAATTAATGCAAGTTCTACAGCGAACGATAATGCCTTAATTTATTAATGCAAGTGCTACGTGGGAGCAAGGTAATTAATTACTAATAGCCAAATAAATTTGGAATAATAGAGCAGTATGGAAGAAAAAGACGTGTTGTACTGACCCCAAATAAATTGGGATAAGGACAGGAGAATGAGTCAAAAGCATGTGATACGTAATATGAATATTACAATCGTACCTATAGGTATATTTGAATTAAGAATTTAAGATAATTATTTTTCTTTAAGTACGCTGTACCGGTACAGTGTCCTAATAAGTGTTTGCTGCACCGGACGACGTCATTACGTCAGCGCCGGCTGTCACTGAAAACCAGCGCTGGGGCTCTGTCTTGCACAGGGTCGCAGCATAATGCTGAGCGATAGCCGTTTTGCGTAGATGTGACGCATGTTTCCCTTACCTTTTATTTTTTTTGTTTATGTTCTTTTTTGCGTCATGTTCACCGCAAACAAACGTATTTTTTTTTATAATATTCAAGTTGTTGAATAAGAAACTGAATCCATTGATCGAATGTTAAAAAAACGTTACAAATGGTCACTCAAATATCAACTTAGAATACATTACACTAAAGTAAATAACTGATTAAGTGGCGATGGCATGGAAATTATCTGAGACTATGAACACTGATAAACAGTCGGTTTCATGCACCTATTTCTCTTACATATTGTCAAACAGACCTCTCTAGTCTACTAGTTAGTTTAGTTTTTATTACTCAGAGAAGGACGAAATAAAGTTTTCAGTCAGCAAGATCTAACACTTTTACTGACGAAGTAAGGGGACCAGTCGTGTCTTCATACTTCGTCAAAAATTCTTGTTGTTACTTGTCTTATTTTATCAGTGACAGCAACCTTATAGTCAATAAAAACGGCATCACTTTAAATAATCGCTCCTCTATCCGCTGTAACCTAACCCAACCAGCGCTACTTTTAAATCGCTAACCCATAATACCTGCCAAATTATCGGTTTTCTATCGCCAACGCAGACTGGTAACACGCTTAAACATCCATGGACAAGTTGGCACGCCGGGGATTCCGTGTGTGCGATAATGTATCGTAACATCACTAGCTAAATAGCGTTCAGAATATCCACTTAGAATCGTGATAAAATGCCCACGTAATCTTTCAAGCGGCTGGACGCGCTTAGCGCGTTACTTGCATTTTTGTTGGCATCTTAACCTTCGTTGTTGATTGTCAGAATCTCTTTATAAATGTTAAAAGGATGCCCAATGATCAGAAGAGCAGTAATGAGAGAGGTACGTTTTAGCAGAAGTATCCCCAGGTTTGGTGATTTCAAATGGGTGTTACCACTTCATCCTTAATGATATTCACCATTATCATTCACATCCTTACCCTATGCATTGCTGGTCAAAGGCGTCTTTTTGATTGTGTTCATACTTGCAAAGCTTGATCCCGGGGCGGGCAAAGTGTTATTGAGTTTTTCCTTTAGGAATTTCTTAGTATCAGCCCGGAGTTTGGAAGTTGGCGGTGTGATACCCCTGTGCCTCGGAGAGCAAGTTAAGCCTTTGGTCCTGCGCCTGATCTCTCTCCGGTCGTGTCGGACTACCGTCCCATCGGACAATGAGAGTGAGGAAAGAGGAAGTGCACCTGTGTCTGCGCGCACACTTGTGCACTATAATATCTCCCGGCTATCTAAGGCTAGTCTCCGTTGAGATTGGCCGCCGTGGCCTTAATAGGTCTGGAGGACTTTACTTGCAAAGATAACAATTGCATCAAATACACAAATAACTTCAAACACTTCACCTCATTTTGACACCAGTACCAACATGCTTCTATGCTAATTTAATCACCCAACATTGTACAAAGTGGATTCTTTGCTCTCAATTTAGTAACACGGACTGAAATATGCAGCAGTAACGAAGCGTAAGCACGTCGAAGCTCGTTTAATGGCATACCTACTCTTGTAACCCCTATTGTTCACGTTATGTAATTCAAGATCATTGTGCCGATATTACATGCATGCTGTAACTTTATTAAAACCTACGTGTGGTATTTAATGTGATGTAAGCTTTGAGTGAGTTCTATGACAGGTAATTAATTTGTAATGTTAATTTTGTTAGCTGTACTTTTACTTTTTTCATGAATCTTTTGGCCTGCAGCAAAGATTTTTATCGTAGATTGACCACGTCAAAAGATGGTCGTGTTTCTGTTTTTTTTTTTTTTTATGATAACTCTGACGCCACACATTGTCGCAGAATCGACTTGATTGTCAGAAAATATTCATTATTATTGAGTGAGTGACCCTTCTGAGTATGGACACTTATTCGCATCTAACGATTAAAATCATTTGCCAGATTTTTCAAACTTCGGAAAAAGTAGCCCCCCAGCCCCTCAGTCGGTTGAAGGACACCGAACGAAACACAATAGAAGTTTTATTGTTATTACGTCTGGGGGCGTTTCTATGAGTGATAGAAAAACTTATTTTTAGCGTTGCTTTGTATGAAAATGAAGGCAAAATCATCCACTGCGACCCACAGCGACGCTTGGCAAACAAATGAACCGCGCAAAAACGCGGCAAACCTCTCCAAGCAGATCCTACGTAACAGTGGACTATCGCCTTAAGTCGCACATATTCGTTTATTATTCAACACTTTTAAAGTAAATACTAACTCCTTTGGCTTAAAGGAGTAAATACTTTGTAAGTAGAGTTGTTTAAAACCTCTTTGCTAAATGAACTTGTATTGTGTATTTTATAATAATTCTATGTAAGAACCACATTTTTCATTAGCCACTTACAAATAATAATTAAAACCTTATCTTTTGTAAAAAAAAATCAAAGTTGGCTCTCTTTTAACTAAGAGTATATAAATCTTGCTTAATTTTATTCATGAGATTTTAAAAATCTTTAAATATTTCTTTTTTGTTTATTACGACCATTTAAAAACTTGATTGAGCTGTTATTAAAACAACTGTTAAGTACTCAGACTCTACCTTTGTTTCACGGATTTTATTTTATTTGTATTATTTAATAAACAGCAAAATAAACTTAATAATACTGATACCGATAAACTCGAACCATCCATCATCAATATTGTTTTTTTTTATTAATATTTTTCCGAACGTAGCAGGGCAAATTAAATTTTCCGGTCCTCTGCAGGATTCGCTGTAAAATCTGGTTTTATCTACATGAATTTTATTTTATGTTAAACTAAATTTTACCCACCGTAATTGGTTACTTATAGTGTAAATAGATTACATTCGTAAATTGAAATCGAATGTGGATGTATTAAAAAAATTACCAAATAATATTGACTGACGAATCTGGATTTTTTTAAATAGATAGATCATGGATTTTCTCGAATCTCATGGGTTTCCTCTTAGCCTACTTGAGGTGCTTAATGGTTGCAAATTAGTCAAATTATCACGTTTTTTTATTTATAACGGTATGAAGATTATGAGTAGCGTCGTGTCTGTTAAAAAACCACTAACAATAAACTAAGCGTCACCACACAATAGGCCAGGCAATGTGATTATTACAATACCCTCTTAGATCATTCAATATGAGCACTGCTCATAATAAAACAGTGTTCATCAACAGATAAAAAATCTATGCAGATTTGATTATCAATTTTATAGAATAGTAAGACAATACATATTTTCTTTCTTTCTTTTCTTTTTGACACAAGGGATATATAACTTGCAATCATTCACTCTCATATCTTAGCCAAAACCTGCAACATTTAATTTCTCGTCACTGCACTACACAAACTAGATGACGCTGACAATTTTATAGGCCCCGAACAAATCCATCGTTTGCTATGCGGAACGGTCCATACAGTACTCCGGAGACCAACAAATTGGATCACGGAAACCGCAGACCAATTTTGGTCAGTTCGCTCACGTAATACCCTCATTGATTCATACGATAAACACAGTGCTTTGCGAAGAATTGCGAGGACTTGTAATGGGCTGGTGCCAAGTGTTCGTTGTGTATTGTGTCTTAGGATTTATATTTTTGGATGATGATTTCCTTGTATCGGTTGTAAAAATATTAGGGAGTTTTTTTTTAAACCAAAGTAGGCGACACATTATTTTATTAAAGGTACAAGGTCAAAAGCACCATTCATCCATTCGGAATCCAGCCCGCTTATTTTATGAGACGCTCTTGACGAAACTGGGTCTTAAAAATATCTCAGTAGAATCCCTTTTAGGCCTTTATGTTCCAGCTAAACAAATTATTCAAATTACGTTATTCAAAATCTTCCGTCATCTAAAATTAAACACAACCTTCGCGGTTTTCAAACAAATTAAATCATTTCAACACAACGCTAGCACCATAATTCCTTTACTTTGCTCAAATTCTTAACTACCAAACAAAATAAAGTCAAAACAGAACAATTCACTGCCTTAAACTTTAAAAGAGTAAATAAACTTGGACGGAACAAAATCTTTGAAAGAACTTTGGAAGACTTTGGAGGTTCCAAAGTCTTTCGAAATGTTGTTTTGGTGTTAGTACAATCTCTAGGGTGTTGTTTGTTCACAGTGGTCTGAATAATAAACGATATTGCAGTACTGCGTTTGCATGAACGTTCAGACCGCAGGGATTGTCAGAGCCAGGCTTACTGGCTCGATGCGGTCGCTCGAAGAAATTGCAGCTTTGTATTTGATTGTACGTTATTAAGGTTGATTTGAAAATGGATTGGTTAATAGCTTTTCGTATGTCGTATCTTTTTAAATGTCAGTTTGGAACTGACTATGTGCGGACAATGTTGGAATTGCAATTTTCAACTACATTTTTTCTTATTTTATAGCCAAGTCAGTAAATGTATAAATCTGACCTGACCTGACATTTTTTTTTCTGGAAACGGACCTACAGTTAACAATTTTGCAATCTATCCTATCGAATAGATATACTAAATTTAGGAAAAAAAATGCGACATTAATCCAATAACAATCCCAAAGCTACAGTTTGTAGTTATCGTACACTGAAACCATAAAATCGGATGGCCCTACAATATTACTATCACCACAGGTCATCTATTAATACCGGCAGCGAAAGCACCAGGAATCAATAAAGATTCCGATAAAACCGCAAATTGCAGCCGAGGGAACAGATTACAGAACACGGGTCTATCCGTATGACGGACATTTACAGATAGGTAGCCCCCATATCACTGTTCCAATGTATTTCCCCTTACATTGTTACATAGTGCGCCACGTAAAGGTGTTTCGATTTTAGAAGCCTCGATAACAACTATTTTACGACCATTTCCTACGGCAAGAAAATCTCCAGCGATACGTATTTTACGGGAAAATGTTGGCATTAATTTCACATCTCAGTCTAAGTGCCCATACGAGACTGATCTCGAATACCAATAGCATAAAGACGTGTTATACACGAGACGGATACTATACGTGCATATTATGAAGTAACAATTTCTAGGACACAATCGAGATTGAAATCTGATAAGCAAAGTTCAGTAGGATGAGACAATCAGGTGTCAGCGTGTGGTCGCAATCGCATTGTGATAGCAGCATAACGAAACAAATTTGCAATTATACCAAGACACTTATCAAATCACGAAACTTTATAATAGACATCTCATATTCAGTTCACTTGTGCAATGATGAAGACATTCACACATCGTTGCCTCATGAATAACTATCATTTAGGTCGTAATTATTATCATTGTCTGATACCAGACAATACCGACCTTGTAGTTATGACATACTATCTGACGGGTCATAATAGTTTCATAATTATTAATTTTGCACAATGATATTATTTTGACAGAGCGTTATTAAAATTTAATGATCCGTACATAATATGGCTTATAATATAATGATGGATTGTAAGAGAAAGGAAACTTGATTACTACATTCGAAAACATTAAATCAGGTGTTGATAATGTGGGTACTTTCATTTTATAATTAAAGACACTTACGATAAATGTCACCTTTCATTATTGCAAATAAGTAATTATGGGAACAATAATAATGTGAAGAGTGTACAGAATGGCCCTTCACTTATTAGTGAAGTGAAGTAAACAGAAGCTTTTTACTATCTTGTTCAACCAAGACACTTAAAAACAAAAGATAAAGCAAGTTTATCGATCCGGTCTTTCCAGTCGATCTATTCTGTAATCTCACTGTGAAAACTGGTGAAGTGAGCTGTCAATAGTGTCAATCCCTAGCATTGAGGGCAATTCTTGTAATTTTAAGAACATTCACAGTCTGATCTCGGTCTCAATCTGTTAAAAAATAATTCTAATTTCCCTACATTTTGAAAAGTTTTTGAAAATTTTTTGTCGCCGAGGTAAGACTACGAATAAATTTTGAACGTTTTAAATTACGAGAATTGGCTTGGTAATGACAACTCACTCCAAGCTCCCTATAAGTTAGTTTTCACGGTGTCATTTTTACAGAACAGACTATCAACCTCTCATTGTTTTTCGCGATAATATCGCTTTTAGCGATAAGACCGCCCATTGTGTCACCCTTTGCAAAATTTCTATATTTATGTCTGTAATTTATATGGTGTACATAATAAAGAGTATTCTATTCTATCTGCCTCTATAGTGTGAAATGTCAGTGTTGAAGCTCTATTCTCAAGTTCGGATGCCAAAGTAAACTCGATAGTGAAAATTCACAGAATAGCCGCGCTGCAGTTGCCTTTGCATAAACGTACAACATTTGCTAAGTGCCCTCAGCAAACACGTCATATACCCAACATGCTGACCAACATGTTGGCTATATGGACCGTGTTGGCTATGTTGGCGCCACACACGGAGTGTTTGCCATGTCACATGCTCGGGCAAACATTGAAATGGGAACCGCACTCGAAGCTGCATTAATAAAATATGGTGGTGTTTAAAAAGCTAAATATACAGTTCTGTGTTTTCATTGAAT
The DNA here is from genome assembly GCA_949316385.1 of Globia sparganii. NCBI lineage: Eukaryota > Metazoa > Arthropoda > Insecta > Lepidoptera > Noctuidae > Globia > Globia sparganii. Next base: position 6,192,124 of record OX438667.1, read on the forward strand.
TTGTATTTAGTTTGTGTGCCTTGACCTATTAGTTTTGCTAGGAAATTGTGGCAAGCTTTTGAGAAAAACTGCTCGTTGGGATATGGAATATATACATATAAGTAATGTGTTCTATAAATAGTTCTGCTAGATTTGTTTTGTACCCCGTTAATCTGATATAATTATTTTATTAAAATGTAACAAAACAAAGAATTAAACAAAACATGTAGCGTAGGCTGTATAGTGTTCGAAACGTTAAAATCAAACGGTATGCAAATTGCATATTTATGCAAGGTTGGATGCACTTGCAGAAGGACCGATAAAATATAATGCAGCATGCAACCCAAACATGGGCAATCGAATCAATCGGGTCAGGTATCTTGGGTGCTGTGGCGGAGCCTGGGAGAGGCCTATGTTCCGCAGTGGACTTCGACAGGCTGATTTAATTGTTTGATTGAACCGAAATCTGTACTTGCCACGAGTTTCACGAAGCCGAAGGTTTCACGTGAGTAACGCCTGATTCCATCACTTACCTTTCGATACATTGTTCTACGTACTTGAATCATAGAAATGATTCATCACGATAGGTATTATCCCATATCATCGGTTTTTTACGCAACGTGTGTCGAAACTCCTGCGCCATCCCATCTTCCTGACACGGCATGCTGTGCTGGCGCTGCTGCTACGGCTGCGGAAAATATAATAACCTTATCGGAAATTATATTTTCGAGCCGTTTGGGGTAGAAACCATCGGGCCGTGGAGTCCGAGTGCTCATGGTCTTTTTAATGAAATTTCGAAACGACTGGTTGACACTTCCTGTAACCCAAGGGCTGGCTTTTACCTTGGCCAGAGGCTGGGTAATGCCGCCAGTCTTTTAGATAGATACATTACCAGTCGACAGCGATGCGCACGAATTTTTCGACGCTATATTTTAGTTTGTGTATAGTTTTTGTTAATTTAGGATTTAATTTTATTATTTTTATTAATTAATTAGGTATTAGTTATTATTTACTTACTTTTTTTGTCTTTTACTAAACCTCAATATTTATTCACAGTAACCTACATATTTATCTAAGTAAGTTAAAAATACAGTATCCTCAGCACCTAGCTAGCTTTACCACTAGAAGCAAACAAGCCAGGGAATAAGCAAAGATTTAACAAGTCGACTTAAGCTGAGAGTTGCTTCAAATTAATTATAGCTAACAGGTATAATTTGTTCGCCTTTATAGTCGTTTAATAAGTTTATAAAGCGTTCTGAAGCTGTGTCTTCATTTCCTTGAGGAGATTGAGATCGGATCGGCTTTTTATTAATGGCGGCCAGGGTTGGCTTGATTGTTTATTAAATCAATTCTTTACCATCACTTATTTGAGAGTCTGACACACATCAGAGATCTCAGTCTCGATCTGTCAAAAATACCTCTAATTTCTCTACATTTTTGACAAGTTTTTGACATTTATTGTCGCTGAGATAAGATTGCAACTAGATTTTGATTACAGGGATTGGCCTTTTGAACTCGCCAGATGCATTTTGCACCCACAAAAGAATTATAATATGACGTTTTTATCTTTGAAATATTTTTCAATGGTTTTTATATTTTCAGCTTTTACGTCTTATTTCTACGTTGAGAATATTAAAAAGCCATTACCAAGTAACATGAAATACAACTGATAACGGAAGACCATTCTATAAGAGGAACTTCATCGCGGCACATTGCTTATTATTTATGTTTCAAAATACATAATACCTATGAATAAAACTGGAAGTTTTTGAAGCTTTTAAGTGAAGATTGCATTTTTCTTAAGAAGTAATTACATATTTTTTTATAAATTTACCTACCTTACATTACTAGGTAAATAAAATATCTTAAATAATATCTACAAGGAGTTTACAAGATGTTATACAACAATCACGATTGGCCCATTGTTACTATTAAGTTATACGTTTGATGATAATAATCTTAATACATGTTCACATGTATCGTTAAGGTGTGACATAATCTAACAGTTTACGATTACCGCAAGGATTTCATAATGATTTTAGTTACAGTTTTACGTGACCTCGTTACTCTAGTGATCGCAAGCGGTAGGTACTACTGAACATAAGGTTCTGGGTTCTGTTCTCCGGTCGGATGGAATGTTATTAGGTTTTTCCATCTGAAATTTCTCAGTAGCAGTCCTGAGTCTGGATCTGTGCCCGTTTGATAGCAATAGGCACCCCTGTTATTACATGGGACTTGAACATAACATGCGAAATGTGAGTGTAGGTACAGACGCCAGCACATCAAGCTCCCACAATCTGTCAAATTTCTTTAATTTTATCGCTAAAGCAAAAGGTTCAAAGTTGATTGGGAAAATTAGACAGTTTCAGGTAGCTTGATGTGCTGGCGGCTGGACTATTGGTATCTACACCTCTGCCCAACCCTTTGGGAATACAGGCATGGTGTTACGTTTAGTTACCGCTCCAATGGTCGTTCCAATATTTCGAACACAATATCAAAGAAACGGAAGATAGAATCCCAAAAAACAAAAACATCATTCAAGTTAACAATTTCCGACATCAATATTTGTTGGCAAAATGTAACACAGCAATATTTATGAAATAAAATATTTATGAATGTAGCTTTTATGTATTTCAGTTTGGAGAACGAATAATATTCTTTTCAATAATAATATTTTCTACCGTGGAACATTCACCTCACTCATGCTTTAATATTCTCTTTAAAAAAAACCTATTTTACAATCATTTTCATGATAGTAATAATGTGGATAAGACACGAGTTTAAAACAGAAGAAGATCTAGCGGGGGATCCAGGGGGGGTGGAGGGGGGGTTCAGGGGATCAGACCGGAATAAATCATGATGGCGGGATGAGCTGGACTCCTTTTATGAAAATTGGTCCTTGGCAGCTCTGAAGCGAGGTGCAAAGAGAGAATAGGCTTAAGCTCAACAGTGGGATATTAATGGCTAATATTAAAACACCGCATGCCCTGTCACAGGCGTCAGCGAATCCTATGCGCGATGCTGAATTTTGGGCCAAACAAATTTAAGAAAAAAAACTATATTTTTGCCACGACACACTAAGAAGAAGAAGAATATTAATAATAAAAATCCATGATAGTGGACACTATACAGATTTTAAACCACTATTTAAAAGCAGTACCTTTGTATCTGTACATTGTCAACACGAAACACATAAGAGCCAATATTAGTCGGCGCCCTAAATCAATACCAACTAAACACTCGCGCCCTAATTCAGTACCAACTAAACAATCGCATGAAAGTGGCCCATCTGTACCCAAATTTATGCCAACAGTAATGTGGCTTATGGGCTTACCGCACTTGTAACTGTCGTCGCTCGCAATTACGCAAGCATGAACTGTCGCCAATTAAATCCATAGAACAAGAAATTTAACAATCCGTCGTATATTATTGGCGGTTTACGAGCAATTATCGAGACAGTCCAGCGGTATTATATTCCAATACGAGACTTGAGGCTTTACCAAGTAAGGAGATTATGCCTATGGTAACTATTCTTGATAATAATTTCCGTGACAGCAGTATAGCGGATAAGAATACATTACTTACCCGTTATGTTAGAAAGATTGTGGGGAGATAGAAATTTCAGGAAAGGCTTAGCGATGGCTCGTAGCCTGCATTCGTACTTCAGTAGAAAGATTACTCTGGTGTACCCTGAACTCAACGAATAAAAAAATATCAGTCTTTCAATTATCTCGACTAGATCATTATGAGTACCTATCACAGAGCAGTGGTGGTCCAGCGGTAACAGCCACGACTCACGAGTTTTAGACCATCAAACCCAGGCTGGCATTTTTCTTTATGTAGTTTATTTCATCACCACTGATCTCAACACGGTGAAGGAAAACATCGTGAGTACCGGCACATCTAGAACCAAAAATTCGAAGACATGTGATATACACCAATCCGTACCTACTGGGCCCGCGTGGAAGATGCAGCCCGTTCCCTCTCACAGAGAGAGTATCACAAAACAAAAGAATAGCACAAATTTATATCAACCAGCTACATCCTAACAATCGCTAATAGTATTCCATCTAAACACAGCATTAGTTGTACACGATGTGGCTTACCGCAGTCATAACGGTGCTTGAAGACAATTAGCTGAGCGTGAACAACGCCAATTAAGTTGATAGTATCATCGTAGCGTATCTAGTGTTATCACAAGAAATGTTGAAATAATATCTTGGGAATTATTGGTGATGTGGGAAGAGGAATGAAATATGGGACGGAAAATGAGTATCTATCTAGGAATCTTGTGACATCCTAAGAGAAATTAAGTACTAACGGTGGGTGGAGATCTAGGTGGAGATTTATTCTTTTTAAAAGGTAAAATAATAACAATGGAGCAAAAGCAGAAAAAAAAACAAAAAACAATAATAATGATACGCGTTATTCTAAAAGATAAAGCTAAAGATTGAAAACGGAGGAATAATATTGCTCAGACCTTTGGCCAGCGATGAAAATGTAGCCTAACTGGCTACAGTCGTATTGTCAGTAATATTATTTGCGTAGGCGATAGTAAAGAGATCCGTACCTATACTACCAAGAATTTGAGATTCTAAGAACATTATTTCAACTGGTAATATTATTAAAATTACTCAACGAAATAGTGTATATTTGATCCTACTAAAAGATTAATTATTAAGATTTTCCTAGTACTATAAATTATAAAATGTCTATATAACTTTGAAATGAAGCTGAGTGCCTCACTTTTTGCTCATCTCCTTTGGGACACTTACTTACTATGCAAATATAATATTATAATAAAATTATTTTAAGGGTGCAAAATTCTTATTTTGAAGATGTTGTGATATAATTCCTAGAGAAGCCTTGACGCTATAAAAACATATATTTTGATGGGTATTCAAATAATTTGATTTATCTTGCTCTTTTACATCTGTTTGAAGAACGTTGATGATTCAAACGCATGTGCATAATAAAATAACACTACAGGCGTTAGCGCATATATTTTTTCCGATACAGATGTGAATTTGTTACCATTATTCAATCCAGGGTGCATCAAGATGGAACTTTGAATATTTTTGTATGAGTCCAAAAAGTTACTACGACAGTCTGAATAAATCACAGAATTTAAAACTTCACGATACCTAGAATCATTTCTAAAGATTTTTTTTATTAGTCGTTAAAGTCCCACTGCTGGGCAAAGGCATCCGCCTATTATTTTCCTATGCTTAGAGAGGGAGTGGGCTATAATCCACCACGCGGACCCACTGCGGGTTAATAGATGTCACATGTCTTCGAATTTTTGGTTCCAGGACATGCCGATTTCCTCACGATATTTTCCTTCACCGTTTTGAGAGCAGTGGTAATAAAAATCTTGTGTAAAAAGTGGTAATAAAGCGCCGGTCTGGGTTCGAATTCGAACCTACACTAGCCGTTACCCCTGGGCCACAAAAGGTCCTTCATGCTTCCCAAAATACAGAGCAAAATCTGTGTCACCAGAAAAACCGCCATCAATAAAATAAATACCAAGAAACTCCGCATTTGAAACCTACTACTTCCCTCAGAGAACTTCACATAATATTTCATAGAAATGGTGGAACATTTTCATTCATACGTTCCTAGGAATGTGTGTCAGCCCTTTAACTGCGGGCCTGTGGCGCCACTAATGACTCCTCGTGTTACATTTGAACTTACTGCAACTTACTGGCTTCTAAATTGACTTCCTTGCTCACCAGGTTTCTAGAAGAGTTATATTTTTGATAGCAATTAGTAGAAGCCTTTGAAATAGCTAGGTGTTTTATTTTAGTACTAAATTAATATAAAATTCTTAACTTATCAACACTTTTTATTTTATCAGCCTATAATGCTCCCACATAGCTGGGACATAGGCATCTCTGTGAGAGGGAGCGGGCTATTATCCACCACACGGGCCCAGTGCGGGTGGGTAGATGTCACATGTCTTCGAATTTTTGGTTCTAGCACGTGCTGGGTTCCTCACGATGTTTTCCTTCACCGTTTCGGGAGAAATTCAATTAAACTTCTAACCTTCACTGAATATCGACGGTACCATATCTTACTAACAATAATAATCATAAGAACACTAAAATACTATCGCAATAAACTCAATGAAGCTTATATTTCATTGTTTAACATGATCTAGGTTAGGTTACAAAACAATATAGTAGCACTAAACGCTATCTCATTCCGTTTAGTCACGAAGTACTAATCTCATTTCGAGAACTAAGCTTTCTCTGTTAATCTAAAATATATTAATATCTTTACACAGAATTTTACGAAATACCGACAAACTTTGTCTTTATTGACGAAACTTCAAGATGGTTTAAAAATTTATTAAACTTCTAACTTGGATTAAACTATTTTCCCTTTGGTGTCATTAGCACTACGTTGTCTCTCTTTATTCTTGGCTAAAAGTTTATTAGAGCAAAGCGATGAGTTTGTTCTATAAAACTGAATTTAAGGAACTTAATAACTTAGGGTTCTAATGGCCCCGATTCTGTTGTTCACAAACTAAACTAAATTTAAGTTCAGTGCATCTTTTTCTTTATATTTCATTATGAAAAGGACAGAAGATAAATATTAGTATAGTCCTGTCAAATTAGTCAGCGCCTGAAATAAATTGACGTATTTTTAGTAGCCAATTTTTTAATCTCGTCTAACTTGTCTATGGATTATCTAATTTGACAGGACTAAACTAATATTTTATCTTCTGCCCTTTTCGTATTGAAATAGAAAGAAAAAGATGCACTGAACTTAAATTTAGTTTAGTTTGTGAACAACAGGATCGGGGCCAATGCCCCTTTTCAGTAACACTAAACGACACCTTAAATGTAATGCGCGACCTTAAAGCGTAAACTTAGCGTTACTTAGCGAAAAAACATAATTATCAACCATTATGCGAAGACTAAAGTTACGACACCAATTCGTCGATGCGTAATACAACCCTTACAGGTTACCTAGCAAGTAGCAACACATTTCTAAAAATATCAAGACACTGAACTTGACTTAAAATACCACATACAAGTATCAAAACAGTGTGAAGATTTCGAAGCTTACGAGTGGTCTACTGCGAATCGATTGGTGAAACGGAGTTGAAAACTAGACGGCAGTGATTTCTTACTTTAGGCAAACCTAAACCAGACGTTAGTGAAAACGGGTATAAGATCTATAAAACTGAGTTGAAGCATCTAAATAACTCAGCTGTACACGTAACAAAAGTTATTAAAATATATGTTTGTGTTGTTACTCTTCCATGAAAATTCCGACCACTCACGTACACACGGTCGAAAAGTTTGGAGCTAAAGTGGGATATAGTGAACTGCTGCGGTTAGGTTAGGTAACACTAACAGTAAAATTTTACCTAATTTGCAAACTTCATATACAAGCTATCTGGAAGCGTCGATTTATAACTCTCCAAGAATTTAATTGAATTTTGGAAGCAATATTCTAGCTTTTAAACGTATAACTCATTTTGTCAAAATATTGTGATTTCTATATATCTAGTTACAAGAGAAGTTTTTTCCCCAGCCTTGCAATTATTGAAACATTTCCTTGTCGAACAAAGCCATCACAAAACCTAAACAAAACAGTCTCCTTTACCCCAGCCCTCATTTACGAACACAGTAAATCGGACACAAGCAAGAAAAATCTCAAGCGTTCATGTTGTGACGTCACTAAGTCTTTACCCCCGACTGCAGGAAATGAAAGGGTAAAAAGAAAACAGGTGCCAACGTCGGGGACTTGATAACTGAATCAACGGCGGTACAAATTCAATCGACTGGGAAAAGGTAATGACGACAAACTAAATTGGATACTGAATGTGGTTAGAGATTTTTCTTTTTGAGTGTTCTATATGTAATTGTACCGCTACAAGGTTTTTTTGGCGCGTGGATAAAGTCGAAACTAACGCCGCCATCTTGTTTTTTTTCAAAAGAATTCGACAGAACAATTTTAAAAAAGTTTACTGAGAACGTCCTCCTGTCAATGACCAACGAGCGCCAAAAGATATTTGTATATCTGTGTGCAATCATAACCTACAGCGTGACTTTCAATTTGAAGTTTTCCTTCAACAATTAAGTACCTCATATAGCCTAGAATCTTCTTTTCTCGAATCCCATGAATTTTTAGTCAACCTGTAAAGTCATTTAGATACCTACATGTCCTACATTATAAAACCCAACCATTTTTCCCAGGAAACTAAAATACTTCTAAAAAAAATAAGGTTTTGAATATGTGTGTAAGTTATACAGTTAAGTGTTTGTAACCTACTATTACTACTTATCTTCTAAATATTTCATCTGATAATAATACATATGTTTTGGAATCATCCCATGAATAAAACAAAAATATTTTGAGAGTTGACTTAGATGAGGATAAAGTTGCGGCTGATACTTCTAGGTAATTAGTACAGAAAATAGGGCAAGTGTCATTTAGATCGTGGACTTTTTACTTAGGTAAGTCACCGGGGACCGAAGAAGCGCAGCGGACTAAAATACGAGAGCAACAACTCAGAACTAAGTTAAATACAAAAATGTAGATTTTGTTTTTTTTTTTCACTTAGCCATATTACAATCTCACTAGAAATACTACTATCATCAGATTTTATCATTGTATGAAATATATGTTTTGCGTACAAGAAAGAATAAATTATAAATCAATAATTTCATATGCCTGTGGATTTTTAAGAATATCTATAAACTCTGCAATTAAATAAAATTTAAAAAATAAAACTTTGATGCCAATAAAAAATGATTAACGCTTATTTCATACAAACCAGGTTTTATGCATGTCATGTGCATTTTAATTAAAACAAACTTTAAAAAAATATTTTCCTGATAAAGTTAAAATTGCTGTATACAAAATGTCAGTAAACAGTTCGAAACAAATAACTCAATTAATCAACACTTCATGGGCAGAATTGACTTATTTATTTCTGACTTCATATTTCAACAGATTCTTGCTTTATTTTCTAGAATTAAATTAATCTTGAATGTGGTTGTTATTTCTCTAGACTTAGTGTGTAGGTACCTAGAAGGATTACTTTTGTGTGAGAATTAAACCATCTGTCAATTTATATGTGCTGAGTTGTTGACATAATACACTATGAAAAGATTTCCACGAAAAAAAACGGGTAAGTACAAAAACATGAATAATGTCCCTCTTATAATATCACTAGCTTGTGCCCGCGACTTCGTCCGCGTGAAATTTTTTGTTCCTCCGATCTATCCCGTCGCATCGCATCGCCTGCCCGTTCTATACTTCGTTTTCGCTTAGAGCCCTTTCTGACTTTTTTTCATAGCGTGATGTTAAATAGCCTACAAACTTCCTCAAGAATTAGGCTATGCAATGCAAAAATATTTTTTCAAATCCGACTAGTAGTTTCGGAGATTAACGCGTTCAAACCAAGCAAACAAAAAAGCTAAACAAACTTCAGCTTTATTATTAGTATAGATAGATAGAAACTTATGAATCGTGTCCAGTTTTCAAAAGAAAAAATAGTAGGCTCCTATATCTTGTTATTCTGCACGAACCCTAACAATCTTTTCCCCTATCTTGTTATATTGGCGTCCTATATCTTCGCAACTTGAAAGATATCTTCAATAATGAAAGTGTGGATACAATGACACTCGACACAGAAAACTTGATCCCCCACTCGATAGACACGATAGCCTAACATCGATGTAGTAATTGGCAACCACAATATCGATATGAAAAATCGATTCGAAAAGTGGAAGCGAGCTAACGGTAAAGACAATTGTTTACAAACATAATCAGATGCTAAATACTAAGAAAGAACGTAAAATCTCGTTAGCTATTGAATGTAAAGAGGGTGTGAGTGTGCTGGTTAATTAATAAGTAACAGTTATCGTTTCTCAACGGATAACTGTGTAGCAGTAAGGTAATGACCGGGCGGAGTCATTCCCACGCCGAGTCCGCAATTTAGATAGCGTGCATCCGAAAATGCTCGATATGCTCCGATGAGTACACACAAATACTTTTTTTTCCTCTCTCACTGTACACTGTCTGGGAAAGAAAACGAGTGATTTTTTTCCGCAGCTGCAAGTGTTTTCAGTGACGGAGAGAGCCGTTCCTTTGACAAGTGACAACAGCTCGATTGTCTCCTCAAAAGTCGATGGTACTTGTAAAATGGAACGTAAACCTGTTGAACTTTTGTGCAGAGTGCAGAGAAAAGAAATACATTATGTAAAGACTTTAGAATAATTATAATCTATTGAGAAATAATTCAAATAAGGGAATTTGTATATAAATGCACTTTAAAAATGATTGAATGAACTATAAAAATATAATGGTTTCCACAGTAAATGTGCTTATCTTTAAAATTAATTGAATGTACTATAAAAATTATGGTTTCTTTAAGCGAACTTGGGACTTGGGGCACCCCGACTCAGGTTAGGTTAGGTTCCTTTAAGCCCTGTAGACAGAAATACAGAGCCGGAAGGGTGTATCCACAACGACGCTTTAGCTATACACAAATGTTTGACTGTGTACCGATTGTGTAATGTAATTAGCGTTGTGTGATCGCTAAACAGTCCAAGTTTACCAATTTACACCACTAGGTATAATTAAGTTACATACTGTACAAATTTTAGACCAACCTTAAGACAGTTAAATGCTTAAAATCTGTAATAGAATAGAATACTCTATATATAAAATTCAAAGTCCTGGCTGACTGATATATCAATGCACAGCTTAGGCCGCTGGTACGGTCAGCATCAAAAGTCGATTAACACAAGTTTTTTTTAATCTCAGTTATTGAGCAAAATATTTGTTCAAAATTGCATTGTACTGCTGCTGCAATTTTGGACAAATATTTTGCTCAATAACTGAGATTTAAAAAACTGAAGTGTTAATCGACTTTTGCTGCTGACCGTACTAGAGACATTAAATTTGTAGGGTATGTTCCTTGTGAAGAGTAGGTATCCACTAAGGAAGAATTTTCCGAATTCCACCCCTAAGAGGGTGAATGGGGGAGGGTGAAATTTCACGCTGACGAAGTCGCGGGCAGAAGCTGTACTTACTCTATAATATGTGCACCATATGGATTCAAGATACAAAAGAAATAAAAAATTGGAACAAAATATGTAGGAAACCTTTGCAATATGAATACCCACTTAAAACTTTATATCAAAGCAGAGTATGAATGTGAGATTAAAAACAGTATATGCAGTAAAAATCTCACCGTGAAGACTTGGGTAATAATAAAATAATAATATAATATATGTATTTATTCAAAAATTATGAGGCATAAAATTTAGTACCTACCTACAGTTTTGCTTAAATGTAAATTATATTCCTAAAACGTACGTGCCTGAACTAGGTTATCCTTTGTTTCAGGCGAGAAGAGCTAGTCTTATAAAATTAACAAATAATCAAAAGTTGACAATAGACAATTAATTATATGTTGAGGTATAAGAAAAATCAAAGAAATAATTTTAAATCCTGATGTTTGTGACATGCAGAAACACTGAGATGCCTTGTTACGTTTTCTTTATTATGTTTACATTCCTAAACGCAGCGGTGTCTGTATTAATCTCACCGTGAAAACTCAGGTGAAGTGAGCTTGAAGTGAGCTGTCAGTCACCTGAAGCTAGGGATTGACAAAACTGACAGGTCACTTACCGCTGCTTTTAGGAATGTAAACATAACAGAGAAAACGTAACAAGGGTTCTCAGTACTTCCGCATTTCACAAACATCAAGATTTTTGAAGGAAGCTTTTAATATTCTTCCTATATACGTCAACATTTTCTCTTTGTAATCTCTCGCTTAGAAGAAAATCTTCTGTGTCAAAGGATTATTTATTTAAAGCTCTGCTCATATACCTTGGAATATGGAGGAGAATGTTTACACATCGTGGTTTACGAGTGTATGAGCTTAGACATTATTTTCCTTATAATAATATGAAAATACGTGAAATATTAATACATTAATGAAAATCTTCACCTACGTACAAACATAGAATCTTTCTATACGGAATTTAGCACTTTTCATCGTTTTAGTTTAACCATAAATCTAGAAAAAACATACTGAATATTTGGTCTTATACTTGGTTCAAAATATATTTTGTTTTAAGATTTTCCTTTTTTTATAATACAATAAGTAACTACTGTTGTTATCATACCTAAAATGACGACTTTACCCCACAATAAGTATTTTTCACCCAGGTAAAAAACAAAAATATTCAGTGATGCGGCACATTGCTGTCGGCCTAAAGCTTTTAAAAGCGCCTTCATTTCCTTGATTGCAAAAAATTATTCATAAACAACCACAATAACTCAACAATATTATTTTATTTATTTATTATAAATAAAATTGTTGAGATTCGAGATGTTTATAAATTTTCTTAGTACCTACATAAACATGTTTTCAATTCTGTAGAAATTAATTTAATAAAAAGCAAAATGGAAACCATAACCTAAAGCATTAAATAAATATGTATGAGTTGTGAATATTACACTAACATTATTTTAACGAATCCGGAGCGAAGTCTAAAAGTACAAACAAATATAAATGTTACTGAAGTTCACACATAACATCATAATATTTAAATAAATTCCAGAGAAAATTACCTAGGAAACGTTACTTTTTGTTACAAAAGTACATTTACAAAGAGCATAATAAATGCGAGTTCTTAGTTCCCAACTAGAAGTACTATGGTAAAAAAATATCATCTAGTATTAATGACATCTGCGGCGCTATTGAGAGTTAAGGCTACGACACATTTACGCGATATACAATTCCTGGCGTAATTGGTGTTTGCAACAATTCAATTGAGCATAAAATAATTTTACAGCGATTGCTCTGATTTACTGCAGTAGAGATGCATCATTACAGAACACGGAACACGAATTTCGCTAATCAATTCCGACCACTCGCCGCTCGGCATTTCCCTTTCGAAAATGGAACGATTTGAACGGAATTCGAAACTGGAGCGTGTTAGATTGCACGATATATCGCGAGTGTATGTCGGTGCCCTTATAGTGACCGCAAAGCAGTGCCCGAGGGTTCGCGCCATAAACACGCCTCGCCTGGACTTTTTGCTCACTCCAGAAAGTCATTACAGGCTGGTACGTGTTTTCATTATAACCCCCGATGCGCTATAAGCCGTTTTTGTAACTAATAGTTGCGTTATTGACTGCGAATTGTTGTGAAACAGATACTTAGTACCTGCCATCGCGTTCTCAAAGTTTTTTTTTCGAGTTTATTTATTGGTAAGTTATTAGGGTGGTTTTACCGTCCAGAAAAATGAAAGTCCCGTAAAGATAAATGGCTCAATATTTAGTTCACGCAGCTTTAAGCACTACTTAAGAAAATAAATGTTTCTACGCCTCAAATAAAGAAGAACGAATTCTGAAACTCCCCAACAAAATGTTGAAAACGAATCGGATTGAATGAATCACTATTATAAAATGGACACACGACAAGCAAGAATGTACAACTGGATTTCTAAATCTAAATGAAGATTGCAGTTCCAATGCACTGTATTTTTTCACACGTCCTCGTTAGCCGGCAGGACATCTCTAATCAAACCGGACACCTATTTAATTAACTGGCAACTCTCAAAGAATTATCTGGATCCATTAACTTGACACATAAGTGATTAAATCTGTGGGTAATATGGGGGCGAACCTTTATATCCACCTACTCAAAGGACCTCCTTCCTCTATCTGATTTCTTTGATCATTCAAATGTGGCCGGAATATTTTCAGCTTGTATCCCCGAAACATTCAAAGAGGAACTCTGTTACAAGACTTTTTATTTTTCATAACTACAATATTATGAATATTTTCGTTAGAAATGTTTTTAGACGGCCGTATTATGCAGAACATGTTGAATCATACTCGAGATTGCGCTTTAGGCATTACGCCGGGACAGTAAATGGATGATAACATATATATCACGTAGTTTTATTCGGATAAAGTGGGACGAATCGTAACATAATAACGATAGTGCTCGTGCTCGTGACAATGTCTTGAGTAATAGAACCTTTATAGTATCCAATCTAAATCTTTAGCGTTTGCATAACAAAAGACTATTTGGTCTTAGAACAATACTGGCCCAAATAGACTTTAGGTATATACAAGGTATGCTATATCGCTTAAAATTCCTATATAGATAACCTATAACGCATTCAAGAATTTTATTAGGAAAAGCCTAGGCAGATGATGACTTTCATACATTTGGTAATACACGCACGCCAGACCTGACTTTTCTGAAAAACATCACCAATAAAGTTACATAACGTTTTAGAGAGACAATTCTAATTTTTTCAACTCTTTTTTAGTGGTTGTAATGGAAATCATCACTTTGTTTTAATAGGTTTTTATATTTTATTTGTCTTTCTTTGAGATTTTGATTTTGTAAATGTGAGGACTTTGTAGGCCCTGTAGATTTTTGATCTGTAAGTAGACCATTTCTTATTTTATTAAGTACCTGGTACTTGTTGACAGGCCTACGCTGTCCTCCCATACCTTTTTTTTTTTTTTTTTTTTCAGGGGGAAACCTTCAAAAGGCGCCCGACCTCTGGGAATGGGAGGTCGGGGAGTGTGGGATTTTTACCTCACTAAAACCACCCCGGTGGTCACCATCAGCACATAGGGGTGGTCCCGGTTCCTCTTAAAAGACCAATTCCGGAACCCCCCCGTGCAACGCCTGTAAGGCACATCCCTGGGGAGAGAGTAAAGGGGCCTCCCCTGAGCCTCGCTGTTTACGGCGGCACGTGACCACTGTGCCACCGTCTTCCCTACGATCACTTGTCCTCCCATACCTACTGTAATTAGAAAACATTGTAAAAGACAATTATTTTTAAACGGGTAACCGTGGAGTTTCTTGCTGGTTCTTCTCCATAGGAAACGACCTTCGAACCGTGCATCTAACTTCTGACGTTTCATAAGTGCCCTTGTAGGCTTATGTGAAATAAAATATTTTGATTTAATAATAACAGCTGCACGGGTCGATCGATCAGGTTAAACTACGCTTGCCGCGATTGGTCCATGGATGGGTAACCATTTTTACAAACCGAGACCCCTCCGTTTGTTTTAGCTGTCATTCGTGGATCTTTGGCAGTCGTTACGGATCGTCAGAAGCCTGAAAGTCTGTCAACCAGTCTTACCAATGGGTATCGTATTATCCAGTTGGGTTGCGGACGTCAGATAGGCAGCCACTTCAAGTAAAATACTAGTATTCGGCTGCATTCGGTTAGACTGGAAACCGACTCCAGCATAGTTGGGAAAAGGCTAGACAGATGATGAATGACTCCGTGAGTCGATAAACAGAATATTTAAAAGTATAAGACTCCTAAAGTCTTTAAATTCAACCAATATGCTGATTCACTATTATAGTAGGGATATAGGATTATGTCACACGATACTGCAATTCCAATATTGGCCCGTTCGCGATATAATGTATTCCATAAATCCATAAATTATTGGCATACGTCTTGCCGATAACAATTCGTCTTACATGTCCGTTGGGATACCGCGATATTGATGAGATAATATCTACCAACCTAGTTGCTCCAATTTCCACTGCCTCTGAGGTACTACTAAGCTAATAAAAATTACAAAATAGCATTTAATGTTTTCGTAGTTAAGACAAAGCTTAGGAGCTTTGTAATAACTAAGTAGTGTTTGAGTACTCGCTTAGCATACTGATAGAACCAGTATTATGTATTTCAGACGTGCGCAATGTTCAGTTTTTTATCGCTGATAATTCTAACTAGATTTCGACGTGACCGAAATATTTTATCGAAGCAAAATATTCATGGTAAACCAAAAAATGTACGTTTAGGTTTAAATTAACTGTAAAAAAATTACTGTACTAAGCTTAATCACGAAAACAGATGAACATCGCATAAAGTTGCAAAACGTTTTACATAATAACAAAACTTTCATAAATGGGTATAAATTAAAGTATCCGCGTAAATCTGTTCAACGGGCACGAAACCCAATTCTCAAAGCTCAAACTTTTGTTTAACAAACATGAGAGTCACACTATCAATGATACAGTAAATTAAGCGTGCAGTGTTCGTGAGAGTAACCTGACCTGCGCCGAAATATAGCACCAACGGGATTGGTGATTGACAAAAAGCCTCGTACAGTCAACAGCAAAAGTAGATGATGAAAATCAGAAATTAAATATTAATGAACGGAGTTCGCGTCAGAACTGTGTGGCGTCGAAGTGTCGTTATGTGATTGTAAATTATACAATACATTTACTACTTCGACGCCACACAGTTCTGACGCGAACTCCGTTCATTAATTAGTATTGAATGTCTGATTTTCATCATCTACTTTTGCTGTTGACTGTACCTCGACCAAAGCCAAAAATGTCCGTGCCGCAAAAAAACAATACCTTGTCGGTTATTTAACTTCGGTGTGAAAGAACTCACGACTATTTTTATCTCGTTCCAATGATAAGTATAAAACTAAAAAAAAAGCACATTCGTGATTCGATTACCACGATTATTAAGTCGACTTTTATGTGCGGCTACTTTTTTTTACTCACAAATGCATACTTCGATGTCTATATAATTTTACGTCGGCTAGGGTTGGAAAAAGATTTAATTTCGAATCGAGTTATTCGAAACGCTTCGTGGTCAAATATTGACGTAATAACCTTTGGCTTTTAAAAACATAGACTTTATTCCCGTGGGACTTTAGGATTATGTGAAGTGTAAAACATTTGTTGTGGTTTAGTGTATTATTTTTATGACTAACCGCCAGCCCTACGCTACATAGCAAAGACTGTAATGTGTATCGGAGTGTAGAGAGACACAAAAAGGATCTATTTTTCTGTTTCCATCGTCAGGAACCAGCCGGGCCACTTTTATCGCTGTTTTACTGTTTGCAATTTAACTTGAAGCGTTAAACTCAACGCGGGCGAACAAACAACAATAATAATAATCACATTTTAGCATCAATGTGTGTCACTTCTAGAATGTTATATTTGTTACAGCTTTATTTAGTGCGGAGGTCGCATGCTAATTTATAAGCTCCCAAAAAAGTAAAAAAAAATCGAAAGTTTTTATTCCTCCTCTATATAATTATTTAGTCGTTTGTGTGCACACATAATAACATTATGTTGTGATATCTCAGTGGTTAAGGCCTCGCCTCCAATGCACGATATTGTGGGTTAAAATTCAGGCAATAACCAATGCGACTTATGCAATTGCATTTGTACTTTCTTAGTTTATATTGGACCGGTAAAGGAAAACATCGTGAGAAAACCTGGACTTGTAGTAAATAAAGTCTTTTTTTTTTGTGGGTTTGAAGTCATCAAATGACCCCTCCCGCTCTGGGTGAAGCAGAAGGGAACGTCAGACTCTTACTGACTAAACCCACCCGTGTTCCTTCCTTAGCCCTTTATGTTCCGGGGCAGCGGTAACCCTTCCGGACAATCCCGCTGCCCAGTAAATATAAGTCTAGAATCGCCAAACCATCTTGAGCAAGCGTGGTGATCGATGCTCGTGCTTTCTCTGTATGAGAAGACGCCTTTGCTCTGCATTGGGAGAATAATAGGCTGGTATGTACAGACGCCAGCACATGAAGCTACCCGAAACTGTCAAATTTTCCCAATCTTCAATATTCTAACAAGAAACAACGATACGATTAAAGAGAACCTCAGTGTCAATCTGTCAAAAATATTTCTACCTCTAATTTAACTAAATTGTAGACATTGATTCGCGCTGAGATGTGATTGGAATCAGAAAAACAGTTCCTGTAATCAAAAACGTTCAAAACTTAGTCGTAATCTCATCTCAGCGACAATCAATTTCAAAAACTAGTTAAATATGTAAAGAAATTAGAGGTATTTTTGACAAATTGAGACTGAGATCAGACTGTGAGCGTCCTTAAAATTACGAGAATTGTCTCTCTGAATTCGAATGTGTTAAAAAATATCTACAGGAATTGCCCTTTAAATCTACGGAATTCTAAGGCTCCAGATGAAATGTAAACATTCCTCTATTAATGTATCTAGAACACAATCATACGACTCGCAACCTCCCAATAAAAAAGCTTAGAAATGAATTGGAAACATAAAAATGATTTATAAAACCCATAAAAAATAACGTGAAGGATAAATCGCATGCCCTCAGACTGGTATGAGTACTTTGAGTTTGAGGTTTGAACTATGGAGTTTGTATAGGTTAGTATGTACAGCAATTTTTGTTTCATTTTTTTTGTCTTCTTTTTTCATGTCGATGGTACTTTAGTTGATTATTATTACATACAGGGTGATTAGAAGATGGGTGCAAAGCTTTAAGGCGAAGATAGTATGCTCTGTATGTTGTGTTCTCCTGTAATTGAAGGAGCATACATAAAATAACCTTTTTTTATAATTCTAAATCTATATTGTATATGTGAGATCCTCAATAAAAAAAAATAAAAAAACCTTCTTTGGAGATCCTCAATAAAAAAAAATTGAAAAATAGTACAGAGAATTTAGAACCATTTAAGCCATGGTTGTTTTAGACAAAGTCTTACCAATGTTTTTTACTTAATTTTTTTTTTCGAAAATTCCCATTTTTTTAAGTAAACTACTTATTTACGGCCAAATTCATTTTTTATTTTATTTAATTTAAGTAATGGGTAAGCAATCTAGCAAATCATATTTTTGGCCTCTGTGTCATTAGATATAAAAAAATTGGCAAGGCTTCGTCTAAGAGCTGTTTTTTCAATCATCTGATAACTAAATTCGAAGAATAATTTTTAAATTTTAAAAGTTATTTCATACAGAAACTGTCAAACGTCAATCACATCCCTGGAATAAAAGTTATCTGGCGATGGAAAAATCAACCCTAAGACAACCATGGCCTAAATGGTTCTAAATAAGTCTGTACTATCTTCGCCTTAAAGCTTTGCACGCATCTTCCAACCACCCTGTATATTGTTTGACCCCAATAGTTGACTACGTTGATTGCGACATCAGTAGCATTCTTTAGGTAACCAAAGGTGCAAGTGAAGGAGCATTTGGGATACTCCTTGGATATAATCTAGGCCTTATAGACTGTAGATTTGTAGACCATTTTTTTATTTTATTAAGTAGGTACCTGGTACATTTTAACAGGCCTACGCAGTCCTCCCACACCTATTAACATTGTACCTACATTGTGAGCTAATAAATATTTCTGATTCTGATTCTGATTCTGTAAAAGTCAATTATTTTTAAAAGAGTAACCGTGGAGTTTCTTACCGGCTCTTATCCATAGGAAACGACCAATTGGAACCGTGCACCTAGCTTCTGACGTTTCATAAGTGCCCATATAGATTTATTTATTTATTGAGGATCACATACATACACAAATACAACATAAATTTACAATAATAAAAAAAGTTCTTTTACGTGTGATCCTTCATTTATGTGAAATAAAATATTTTGATTGCCCCCAGCAAGTGGGACATGGTCTGATCAGAAGCACCGCATACGCACTACTTAGGTGTTGGATGTGTCAGTGATTCTCCACTTAGTCAAATTGTCACTTCATCAAAATCCTACGTTAAAATTTATGATATTGGAAACCTGTCAAATCTACGAAAGTTCGCAGGCCGTTAGAGTAGTGACCTAATTTTTCTATAACCTGCAATGCAGCTATAACTTACATCACTATTTTAACAAGAAAAACGCAATCTCGAAAACGTGGGGAAGGAAAAGTTCTCACTTTACCTTTGAAATGTAGTTCTTTTGTTTTGTTTTTCTTTGCAACCTTTATTGTTTCCGTATATGGGTAGAGATGAAAAGTTCTTGATACAAAAACAATATAATGAGAAAAAAAAACAGTATACCAATGGTAAAAAATTTTAACTAAAGTATAATTATACTGAATGATTTTTTTTAGTCTCGAAATTTTTACCGAGGGTTCTACCCATCACATGAATATGAACAACTTTCACTATGGGACCAACTCTGAAATCACGAAAAATATATCAGCTGTTTAATATAAAAGTTACGTTAGTTACCTAAGTAAGTTAAGTTACTTACTTGACCAAAATTTATGAAACAGCTGATTTTTTTTTCGTGATCTCAATGTTTGTCCCATAGTGTAAGTTGTTCATATACATGTGTATAACACCCTGTAAAAATTTCGAGACTGCAAAAAAAACCTTTTTCGTTCAACTAAATACTGGGTGGCGCAGCCTGTTACCATGGATTCAGTATAATTATGATTCTGAACCCCTGCGTTGACATTTTTCGCCGGTTATTAAGAAAAAATTGCTATTCCATACATTTTGACCATGTACTATGTAGTTATTGCACTTTTTCATGAAACAGCTTTTTTTTGTTATTACCGACGAAATACGTCTACGCTTGGGGGTGCATGATTCTAGATCATGTGCTAAATTCATGGTTACAGTTTACGCATCGATTGTCCCTGTCACACTTCTAGGTAGGTACCATCCCCCAATTTCGGAGAGGCACGCTTTTTTAAGACATACCTAAATAAAAAACTAAAAGTTTCATATCACACTTTTATACTATCATTCCAACTTAATTAACGTCCTGAATTCCGTTTAAACGTCTCTCGTAACATAACCTGCCTCAATGCTGCGGTAACTTCAATGCTAAGGTTATAGTTACACCGCTTGTTCCACCGCACCGCATGTTCCACCCGGCCGTGACCGTTGATGTCTATTGACCAGACGATGTAATGTGTGCTGGTTATATTTACGAACTAAAATCGTGTATAGAATAATTATGTTTGTTAAAAAATGTTTGAAGAAGAAAGCTTGATACTGTATGTTAATCGATATGTTTTCACCAGCTCTTGATAAGTTTCGATTCAATATAATATCTTAAACTCTTTAACAAAAAAAACTGACTTTCAAAAAAGTGAAAGAAGTATATCTTTTTAAATAAAAAAAGAATTTTCCAATTCGGTCTATAAATGACGGCGTACTGAGGTAACAAACATAGATATATTTTTTAATTTAAAAAAAATACAACCGAATTGAGAACCTCCTCACTTTATGAAGTCAATTAAAAAAGAAAACAAATTATTTCTAATTTTTTGGTTGATGTTTTCTCTCTAGACATTCCGAATTATTCTTGTTACAAACTCGACCAGCATTTTCAACTTCAAAATTCCAACCCAAATTAAAAATACACATGGCCGACTCATAAAATAACATAAAAGCCATCCTAATAAAATTAAACATTTCAACTTCCACTTGAAAACCTATTCCTTTCAACTCATTTCACTGACCCATAAAACGTAGGTATCCTTTCGTTTTTGAGCACTCTGCACTCTCGTGGTAAAAGCATGTGCATCTTTCACTTTCCGCTATTGTAAATGGTACATGTGCAGATAAAGTGCTGGCTTTTACGAGGTTAGTTTATAGCTCGGTCGAGGTACTATGACACTATTGTTCGTATAGGAACTGAAGGTTACCCGACACATCAAATCGGAACAATTTGAGCTTTACGCGTGATACAAATATGATTGTCAACCTTTTTTATGACGCGATTGTCTGATGGGTTCGTTTCGTGGTTTGTTTGCTCGAAATTGAGTGAGTGGTAGCTTATTATTGGTAGACCTTGTAGATAGATTGAAAAATACTTGACAAAAGCTGTAGGCAGACGATAAATCCGAACAATTGTGTTATGTGAATCACAATGAAAACTCATTTGCTCTCGAATCGACGTAAAAGCAAATCAGACGGATACCATTATTATTTATTTATATATACTTTCATACATCATTCATTTCTTTTTTACATTGAAGGGTCGCTTCTCGAAGTTGTGAAGGATTATGTCTACCTAGGGCAAGTAATCCAGCTCGGCAGACACAATTTTGAGAAAGAAGCCGACAGGAGGATCCGGTTAGGTTGGGCAGCATTTGGAAAACTTCGTCAAGTCTTCTCGTCGCCTATCCCGCAGTCTTTGAAGACTAAGGTCTTCAACCAGTGCGTCCTGACCGTTATGACATATGGTGCTGAAACGTGGACACTGACGGTCGGGCTGGTCCACAAATTCAAGGTCGCTCAGCGCGCTATGGAGCGAGCTATGCTCGGAGTCTCTTTGAAGGATAAAATCAGGAATGAAATTGTCCGGAGTTATCGACATAGCTTGCAGAGTGAGCAAACTGAAGTGGCAGTGGGCTGGCCATGTTTGTCGAAGGACCGATGGCCGGTGAAGCAGACGAGTCCTTGAGTGGAGACCGCGTATCGGCAAGCGTAGTGTAGGACGTCCCCCAACTAGATGGACGGACGACCTAAAGAAAGTAGCTGGAAGGGACTGGATGAGGAAGGCGAAGGACAGGGTGTTGTGGCGCAGCCTGGGAGAGGCCTATGTCCAGCAGTGGACTGCGATAGGCTGAGTTGATTGATATATACTTTATTGTACACCAGAAAATACATAACAAAAAAAAAACAATTATTACATCACTACTTAGTAACATTACTTTATCATTACTTAGTAACTAATTATTAAAAATCTTAAATTCATTTATACACTCTCATACAACGCACTGCCCAAACCGGTAGGTCTGGAAGCATGAAATTTTGCGCAAGAGTTCTTTATATAGCGAAAGTGCAAAGTACTTTAAAAAGATTTTTGGTAAACGGATTTATTCTATTTTATTTTTATTTATGGCAAGTAAAGCCGATGTCGACTATTCTGCCAATATCAAAAGTGAATTGGAATAAAGGGATGTAAGTTTGTAATTCTTATCTAACGGCTTGTAGTTTAATAAAATCACTAGCGGCCTGTCCCGGCTTCGCACGGGTGGACATTTATTTTTTAAATGTTTTATATTTTTCTTGCAATTAAAAAAGCCTATATTAATCAGTGATAATGTAGCATTCAAATGGTGAAAGAATTTTTTAAATCGGTCGAGTAGTTTTTGAGCCAATTCGTTACAAACATACTTACATACAAATCTTTCCTCTTTATAATATTAGTATAGATTTGACATACAAACAAAAAGTACAACAACTGAGCAACCGATACGTTAAAAACTCAAACGGATGCTCAGTTCTCTTTTACGACAAAGTGTGCAACAAACAAAAGACGTTCAATAAGAACCGGGCTCTTAAACATGAACTCGAAAAGACACGTTTAAACTGTGAGATTTTGTCGAGAACCATCCCTGAACAAACTTCTATACAGGGAGTCTAAAGCTTAGGACTCACCGAGTCTACGAACGAATCGTGACGTAACAGAGACGTGATTCTAAAATATTTTCGTGCAACGCTTGGTCTATTCTGAAATGCAATCTCATGTTCACGAGGTTTTCGCTTAACTGGTGATCAGATTGTTGCGGTAGTGTGAGATGCATCGATAATGAATAATGATAACAATGTAATAGTAACGTGTTTTGGCTATTACATCGCCTATCTTGCCTAGGTTTTCACGTAATTTTATATCTTTAATCATTCATGTAGGCATCACGATAAGTATAACCTTTTTAAAAAAAAAATACGGTGCTATCCAGACTAACTAGATGCTTATTGGATAATAAAATATGTAACCGTTTTACGTAACCCAAGATGATCAACCTACCTAGCCTTTTCGCAACTATGTTGGGGTCGGCTTCCAGTCTAACCGGATACAGCTGAATACCAGTATTTTACATAGGGCGACTACCTATGTATTTGACCTCCACAACTCAGTTGATAACACGATACCCCTTGGTAAGACTGGTTGTCAAACTCAAACTCGAAACTCAAACTCAAAGCATTTATTTCAAATAAACCAATTATAGGCACTTTTGAATTGTCAAGGGTCGGTCAGTCAGAAAGATGAAGCTAGTTGCCCATTCCAAAACGTAGATCCCTGTGGAGAAGAACGGGCAAGAAACTCCACGGACACTCTTTTAAATCATAAAATTGTTACAAAAATCTTGATTACATCATTCATGTTGAAATTATACATGTGAGAACGATGCAGAAAGACGTGCACGTTAAAGGCGTCCGTACTAAAAAGAACAATTAATAAATTAAAAACTTTTGGGTTTCTGACTACCCGTAACGACTGTCAGACATAACCCAAGATGACTAAAACTACAATTTGCATAAAATAACGCAATACCGCAGTAAGTCCCCTGAAATCGATTCCCTCACCAGACACAACTAACACGATTCAAGAATAAAATCTTTTCATTAGATAAAATACATGGAATCCTTTTTCCTCACCCACAAATACGATCCGATCCGTTTTGCAATAAACTAACAAACAAAGGTCGGATGAACTTCTAATCCTGGGCTTAATAACGATGCTCCTAAACATGGAAACGAGAACGAAATAAACTTCTTGTTGGACTTTCATACAATATCATCGAACATAGATACTGATATTATAAAGGAAAGGAGTTATAATAATGTTATTAGTTTTTCAACAAAATTTTGACGCAAAACAAAGGGATTGTTCTTTGAAAAGATACTATAGTAAAAGTCTAGGAACGTCAATTACAAGCTTATTGGGCATCAAAAATTCGACCGCATCGCTGTCAATGAGATAAGTGCCCAAAAGGCTGACAGCATTACCACGTTGCATGGCAATGCTGATTTTTGAGCTAGCTCCTCCCTTTTTCTTTATTTTTTATAACATAATCAAATCAAATCAAAATATTTTTATTTCACATAAGCCTACAAGGGCACTTATGAAACGTCAGAAGCTAGGTGCACGGTTCCAATTGGTCGTTTCCTATGGAGAAGAACCGGCAAGAAACTCCACGGTTACTCTTTTAAAAATAATTGGCTTTTACAATGTTTTCTAATTACAGTAGGTATGGGAGAACAGCGTAGGCCTGTCAACAAGTGCCAGGTACTTGATAAAATAAAAAATGATCTACAGATCTAAAATCTACAGGGCCTACAAAGTCCTCACATTTACAAAATCAAAAACTCAAAAAAAGATAAATAAAATATAAAAACCTATTAAAACCAAGTGATCATAATTTCTATTACAACCACTAAAAAGAGTTGGAGGATTAGAATTGTCTCTATATAATGTCAAATAGTAAAAAGATCAAATGTCAAAGAAGTATGTAAAAATTAAATAAAAATCGTAATTTGAGAGCAGTTAATAGACGTTTATGTAGTTATGCCGTTAATGAGATGCCAGGGAAGCCACATGTGCAGAAGCAATTATTGCCAAACTACCTTGTCTTCAACGTAGTCTTTAATCTTATAATATGCTTTTTTGATAAGGACACGTTTGATGAGGGTTTTGAACTTTCCATCGCTAAGTTCTGTAACCGGCTTTGGCAACTTGTTATAAAAACGGATGCTATTTATATGAAAAGACTTGCTAGTTTTTGTTAATCTAAATTTAGGTATCACAATTTCATTTTTACTACGGGTATTTATATTATGGAAATCGCTTCTTATTTTAAAAAGTCCTAAGTTTTTGCGAACATACAAAATACTTTCTAAAATATAAAGAGAAGGCAGAGTTAGTATATCAATTTCTTTGAATTTGTTTCTAAGAGACTCGCGAGGACTCATTTTATAAATTGCGTACGTACTTGTATTTAATATACAGTATGGAAACCACATATATGCAATAAATTATACCACATACTTACTTCTTATCGCCTTTTCTGACGTTATACAAAAAATGAATGAAAACGGTCGCGAAAAAAATCGGCTGTTCCTTACATTTATGTTCACATTTCCAACCGATTTCGTTCATATTTTGTATAATCTCAGAAAAGGCGATAACGTTGCATATAATTATCTGGTTTCCATACTGTACACAGGATTACTTTTCAATGACCAGCCGAATTTAAGGATGTGGTACAGACCATCAAACTAAACAACTTTCTCCATGGGACCAACATCGTTATCGCGAAAAATTTATCAACTGTCCCATAGAAAACTTCAATACCTACTCGACCTAAACGTATGGGACGGCTGAATTTTTATTCGCGATTACGATGTTGGTCCCATGGAGAAAGATGTTTATTTTGATGGTCTGTACCACATCCTTAAATTTGGCTGGTCATTGAAAAGTAACAAGTATAAATATATATATATTACAAGCACCAACTTTAAAATCTTTAGAATAATATTCGTTGCGGTTTTGATGAGTTTTAATCGAAACTTTACTCTTTTCTTTCTAAGGGCGCATTCTACCAAACTTTTATACATAGAATAAGTACTGAGAATAAATTTTGAATTTTTGACAGTTGTTCCATATTAGAACTGTCAGAAGTCAATTTTACTCCACGATAGAAGATAAAAGACTTTGGTAAAACCAGCCCTAAGTGATATAACATTACATGACGTCACCATCCTCGAAGGGTTAGGTACCTTAGGCAGAGGTGTACGCCCACATTTCGCCAGTTATGTTTAAGTCCCATGTAACAGGGGGCGAGCCTATCGCCATCAACCGGGAAAAATCCAGATTCCGGAACGGTTCTGTTCTTTGTAAGTTTTAATTCTTTATTTTATACTAGCGGCCCGTCCCGGCTTCGCACGGGTGGGAAAAAAAAAGAAGAAAAAAGCCTATATTAATTAGTGATAATGTAGCATTCAAATAGTGAAAGAGTTTTTAAAATCGGTCCAGTACTTTTTGAGCCAATTCGTTACAAACATACATACAAATCTTTCCTCTTTATAATATTACTAGTGGCCTGTCCCGACTTCGCACGGGTGGACATTTATTTTTTAAACATTTTATTTTTTCTTGCAATTAAAAAACCTATATTAATCAGTGATAATGTAGCATTCAAATGGTGAAAGAATTTTTAAAATCGGTCCAGTACTTTTTGAGCCAATTCATTACAAACATACATACAAACCTTTCCTCTTTATAATATTAGTATAATTTTATATTAGAATAGATAAATACTTCAAAATTACATTTTAAAATGTTTTTCTAAATAAAAAAAAAACATTTATAAATTATAAAAAAAAATATAAAAAATAGTATCCCACCGGTATCGGAAACAGGATCCATTAAGCTACAGATCAGGGCTCCAGAGAGAGGAACCTCCTAACAATGCATGCCGTGTCCAGAAGTACCGCTTTCTGAATCAAGCCATAGATTCAGCTGCCCAACGAGAGCATCCTCAGGTGTTAGTCGAGACTCTTGGCTATTAAGCCATTGGCTGTCACGACTATCGGCACAATAATCGTTGAGTCCACATCCTAAATGTCGACAACCTCGCGAGCCAAGTCAAAATACTTGATTTGTTTTGTTTTTATCGTTATTAGGAAAACATTATTACTTATGTAAGAATAAATAGGTTTAAATGTGTTATTAACTTTTTGACACAACTGTGATTAAAGATTTCACGTAGGTACATACAGCTTCAAAAAACTGCAAGACTGACTCAAAATGATTAGAGTGAATGCACAAGGTACCAACGCATTTATCGCATTGGGATGTCCTGTG
This sequence comes from Globia sparganii, assembly GCA_949316385.1. Lineage (NCBI taxonomy): Eukaryota > Metazoa > Arthropoda > Insecta > Lepidoptera > Noctuidae > Globia > Globia sparganii. Next base: position 6,219,479 of record OX438667.1, read on the forward strand.
TCGGTAGATTATTATTATTATTTGGTTAGACACACTAGCAACTAATCAGCTGATGCGTGTGTATCGTATAGCTTGGAGATATTTAATCTGTCCAGTCGATTCTTGAAGCAGTTCAGTGTGGGAGCCGTCACAACATTTTCCGGGAGCCTATTCCATGCTGTTACAACTCGGTTAGACAAGTATTGCTATAAGGGCTTTTTTATGAATTTTCCCATAGCTTTAGGGAGATGTAAGTAGAGTTTTTTTTTTGCTAATATCCTCTAAAAATACCTAGACAGTCACGTAATTAAAATGGAATTTTCGCAGTAATTCTAGTTGAGATCTAATCATAAGTGCACAAAAAACAGGTCGACGACATAAGTGTGTTAGCAATGAACTAAAAAATGAAGTTTTAAAGCTTCGTCCGTCACGACTTTCCACACGTCGTGACTTTGTAATGGGTGCCTGCGAGAAATTGACAGGCACCCGACGGCCCTTGTATTGTACTGTTACAGCTCTATTAACGAACAAACGGCCTGATTCGAGACGGAAATAATTAAATTGATATAGATGGCAAAGACTGCAAAATCTATATAGGAAAAATTTTTTGTGGGAAAAAATTAAGTAGGCATATAGAACAAAAAAAAAACTTCTATGTTTTTTTATAAAAACAGAAAGGAATTGAAATTGTCGGTAAATAGAATGAAAAAGTATTTATTGCGAATCGTACAGGAAGATCACATACTAAACTAAACACAGTCAAAAATAAAAACAAATAATATAAAAGTAAAAAAAAAGAAAACTGAAACAGAAGGTCCTATACTAGGCCAAAAGGAAATCGGAATTACTTTGACACGTCATGTTTTTTTTTTTTTTAATAAGCTAGATGGGGTCGACATTTCCTATTTGACTACGGCGAAACAAACTCAATGATCAAAGTCTCTTTTAAAATCCAGACATAATCTTGATCAGATCACCGATAATTTTACAGAATACTTAAACAATTTAATTTTGTAGGTACATGATCAGAAAACCAGTGTACTTAGGCATTTCAGTCCTTCCAAAAAACAGTGAATAACTAACTTTGCATTAAAAATAAGGCATCCGTTAAAATAAAGTGACCCAATTATATCCATTTGAATATTTTTTATTCGGAAAGAAAATTATCTCAAAACTGTCTAAATAATTGTAGACATAGGTTTAAACAACCCAAAACGTTAAGGTACACAAATAGTATGCCTTTAAGCCCATAAATAATGTCCCAACAATCCTAAAACAAAAACAAAAAATAGATTTCTACAAAAAAAACTTTACAGTCCCTTGGTAAATAAAAGTCTTGAAACGAAGAAAAAAGTATGAAATCAAAGTTCTGTTCTAGGTGTAGTAAGGCTTAATACACACGACCTCTGGTTTAACGTTACAGTTCGTGACATTGTTATACTCGTAGAGAAGTGCAGGCGAGACTTTGCAAGTTCGGTCTCGCTTTGAAATATACGAGCGGCATGCGTTTCTTATGTTTCTGTGTGTGTAGGGTTGTGTCTTGTTTCTGTGTTTTGTGTTCGTTTGCCAATTACCGAAATATTTTGTCAATTACTGAAATACTCTAAGGAAATAATGGTTATTTTTGTTATGTCTACCTTTTTACTGATAACTACTTTTTTTACATTTATCGTGAATGAAACACAAACCTTCGGAAATTTGTGTTTTTTTTTTTTGAGTATTGTGGAAATTACGTTACTTTTATTTTATGTTAGGTAATATAAACTACAAATTGAATAGGGTGCTTCTATTTGAATTAAGCCTTAAGACAAATGACATCAAATAAAAATTTATGAAAGTAACTAGCCGCATAAAAATTGTAAAGGAACACAACTCCAAGTTAAGTCTTTTAATTAAACTCTTAATTAGAACGCAGGCTTTCCTCTGTTTCGCTGCCATTATACCGAAGCTCCATCTAGAACAACACTTACCTAATGACAAAACTTTCATAGTAAAACAAGGAAAACTAACGAAATGGAGTATAAAATATCTGTTCTTCCCGATAAGAAACGGTGGATGAAACCAAACCAACCAAAGTTCATTCATCCACCATTTCTTATTATAACTTTTTTATTTTATTTCCAAATGAAAAAAGTTATTGCGATCTAGAATTTTTATTATATCCTTTGATATAAACAATGGTACAAAATGTAATGAATATCTATGTTAGGTCCTTCACTGAACGCATCCGTAACAAAACTTTTTTAAAAGCTCGGTTAAATAAAAAGTTTGTCAAACATGTGGACATGCGGGCTCTTAGATTATTTTTGATTCACACAAGCAAAAAACTCTACGTCTACAATTTTACATTTAATCAGAAACTTACGAAAAGTTTAATGAAAGTACATTTTTTAATTAAGTACCCTTAGTAAAATCTATTTCTGTTTATTTAAAAATACAAATATCATCACAGTTAATATTTCATGATTACGAGACGGCAAAAAAATAAAGTTTCAGTCATAAATCAACAATAATAAATTAAGTTACAACTTACCGATAATAACTCGATCACTTGCGGAAAAACTTCAATGCTACGAGTTAATTAGAGCATTTTAACTTCGGAACATAAATCACGAATAATTCCCGCCTTTTATTTTTTAATGTCCAATATTTTTTTTTAATTTAAATTCAAGCGCCGAATGTCATGCGTTCCGTTCTTTGAGTTCAGCGAGCGTAGTCGCGCGCGGGCTCCGGCTAGTAAAGGCGGCAACACACTGCGAGAGCGGCGTCAGGCTGCGCCAGTGCCCCCTCCGGCTATCACTCTACTTTCGGTTATTCTCTCGCCTCCCTCGAGACAGAGACCGATTTATCACGGTGGCGTATCTGTGTTAGCTCCCAGACAATCCAGACTCAACTCGAGGTTTGCCGTGCAATCTTTCTTATACAGACCACCTTACGTACCGCAAGTGTAAGTACTCGTTTCTTCAAAGAAACGTCACTGACCGCATAATGTCGCAGATAATGAGTTCGGAGGCAGACAAAAATTGTTCGTTTGCCGAAAAAGGCGATTTAGTTGCAATCGGGACGGGCTTAGCGAAATCATTAATTTTATCAAGTTCTTAACTGTTTCTTGCGTGACAGGTCGTTGACCTCTCACACTGGTTCAGTTACAACGGTCCAAACATGTAAAACGCTCATTAGTAGTAAATATATCAATGGTAGTAAACAATCTATTCTACAACGTAGAATTAAGTTTTTGTGCTTTTAAAATTCAAATCTGTAATTTATAGTTTCAATTAGGCTTTGGAATACTTGAGATCGAAATCCGGATTACTTAACTTAAATAATTCTAAGTTATGGCTGGTTTATTTTTTGTGGGTCACGTGACGACTGTAATTCTTAGCTAGTTCCATAAATTACGATCAGAGTCAGCCATTCTATATACAAAACGAACACACAAAAAATAAAAGTACAATATACACCGCAAGACAAACGTATCAGCAGTAACATCATCAATTATAACCACACACAATAATTAATTTAGGAAAGAGCCGATCACGCTACTAATATATTTATCTCAGCATTAATAATGTCCAACATGACGCTTCAGATTCACCGCTGACCTAATTTCTTCGGCTGCAAGTGCTATTGTTATGTTCAGACGCGGACGAAAGTAAATTTCTCCTAATGGGTCAACCTGAATACATAATATCATGTATACATTAGTATGGGAAGGACGTGTGACATGCACTTGTAAAGTATATAAGTACGTAAGTGGACATATCAATTTGTAAAGTCATTATTGCCTGCGACTTCGTACGCGTGGAAGTCGTATGATACACAATGTAATAACAGCGACATTTTCATAAAACCCCCTCAGCCCCCGTAGCTATTATTTCATTTTCGCTTAGCAATCTTTCTGTGTTTTTCTTTTTGTTCATCTCCTAAGGGCCGTAGCGCCATGATGGTGTTAAATTATCTAATAGCATTCCTAAAGAATTGGGCTATCAAATGCAAAAATATTTTTTCAATTCCAACTGGTAGTTACAGAGATTAGCGCATTCAAACAAACTCATCAGCTTTAATATTAGTATAGATTAAAGGAGGTCGGAGCTGTAGAGAATATAATATCCTAATTCATGAATGGACAGCTTTAATTGTACCGGTTTTTTGATTGCCATGCGTTATTTGTTCGTTTAATTTGATTGAATAACAATATTGTTTTTTGTGGTTCTGTATTGGTGTTAGTTTTTGATGAATATAAATAAAAGCCTGGCGATCGTAATCTGGCAACGTTTCATTAAAATATAAAAAATGCAAACAAACCCTTTTCCAGTATAAAAATTGGGTTGTAAAATCTGTATCAAGGTTTGCATGGACATTTCCGAAATTGTGTTTATGACTGTTAACGATTCCATTTTATATTTAGAAATAAAATACATAGTAACTTGTGCCGATATGAGAAAACTTTTCAGATAAGTTTTAAGGCAAAACTAAGCAAGTTTGAGGTGTTTTTTTGCGTCTTGTGACGTGTAAGGATTTGTCACACTGGTTGCGATCTGCGATCTGCGGTCATGTGAACGCAGACCGCATAATGTATGAACAACAGTGTCTGTCTCTATATATTTTGTATAGATGCGACCGTGCAAGCACGAGCAAAGAACGCAAACGAGTACAATTTTGTGTAGACGATGCCTTGCCTCGACCGCTGACCGATTGCCCTGACTGACAATATTGTTCATACATGATGCCGGCTGCGTTCACTTTGATCTGACCGCAGACCGCATCCAGTGCGACACACACAGTGCGATTCTGTAACCATCTCACCGTGAAAAATTAGGTGAAGTGAGCGTGGAGTGAGCTGTCAGTGTCATCCTGATGCTAGGGATTGATACTCTTGGCAGCTCACTCTAAGCTCACTTCACCTGACTTTTCACGGTGAGATTTTTACAGAATCGATCGGCTGTAATAGTGATTCCGATATCCAATTTACAGAATAAACAATTTCATTTCATTACATCTTTTCTTCAAATTTCATAGTCCCATTAAAAAAAACTCACGCTATAATAAGCATGACTTACTTTTTCGGAGCTCACATCCCCATCCTTATTTTTACGCAATCAAGTCCGCGGTCTCGAAGGGTCAGTCTGAGGAAGATTGAATAAGCTACAAAGGGAAAGTTACCCAGTTCGTATAAAACATCGCAGCCAGTTTGTTATTGAAATTAGAATCACAGACCCTTCTGTATTGCAGAGGACTTTTCTCTTACAGTCCCTTAAATTGACCGCTTCCGCAGCGGAACAACTTTACAATCTGTTACAATACAAAAATAAAATATAGGGCTTGTTATGGAATATAAGCAGAAGTTAACCATAGACCATTTTCGTAAACTACAAGGGATAGAAAATCAATAATTACCTACTCCTGTATATTTTAATTTACTCCTGTAAATAGCACATTAATTTGTATCGCAGTCATGTATATAACAGGCTAAATAATAACAGCCGCACAGGTCGATCGATCAGGTTAAGCTACGCTTGCCGCAGTTGGTCTATGGATGGGTGATCATCTTTACATACCGAGACCCCTCCGTGCCTCGGAAAGCACGTTAAGCCGTTGGTCCCGGCTGTCATTCGTGGATCTTTCACAGTCGTTACGGGTACCTAGTCAGAAGCCCGAAAGTCTGACAACCAGTCTTACCAGGGGGTATCGTATTACCCAGTAACTGGGTTCCACAACCCAGTCACATGTATTTTACATGGAGCCACTGCCTATCTGACCTCCAGGTCAGATAGGCAGTCGCTCCATGTAAAATTCTGGTATTCAGCTGCATCCGGTTAGACTTGAAGCCGACCCCAACACAGTTGGAAAAAGGCTAGGCAGATGATGATGTATTTGCCTGTGTATCAAAATGTTCCATCGCTATAGAAATTATAGCTATATCAAAAATAGCAATCAATTGTCAAAATCCAGACTCAAGCACAAAGTTCTATTTGCAGAACGATCTGAGTTATGACCTGGGTAATGTTCGTTATAACAACACAAAGCGGCCTGACCTTAGTAATCGTGTCAACAAAAGCTTCCCACGAGAATTTTAAAAAGTAAGTACCAGTAAAAACCACAAAATTGTGTCCTTCATCTAAAATTTAAAACAGCTGCCTCTCCGGAGTTAATTGCTGGTGAACCGAGTCTTTGCAGAACATATGAAATGTTGGTGGTCTCTGCAATTATTCAGGAATATAGTACTTTACACAATAGTGATAAACATTTGAATATGAAATTATATTATCTTTTATGTGTGTATTTTGGAATATTGTTTGCTGTATTTTATATTTAAAAAACTTTGCAAATTTGTTCTGAATCCCATATGTGATACCAACGCGACGTTGTAACAACAGAGTTCATAAATGTTGAAGTTACGAATACACATGTGATAAAGTTTGCTTAACAGAACACTGACTCGCAGTTAACGACTTAAATGTATCGTATACTATGATATACGACGTATTTACGTCAAATATATATTATATGTACTACCGGATTGGACTAAGCTATACAAATCACGATTTAAATCGTCCAAAATTACACAAATTTACTTTCAACGGCAAGAAAACCTCTTCGAAAGCCTCCTCCAAGCTCCTTGAAAAACCTTGACTACGGCTTAGTTATGCGCGGCACGTCTTGTTGAAATATATGGAAATTAGAGAGCTCGCCTGCGCCCCAGTTTGCTCCAGTAATTCACTGATCTATTAACAACTACCGTGACTTGATTAGGCCCCGATTTGTAAAAGAACAAGGCCTACAGCTATACAGGGTCACAAGATTTCGTTCTCTCGGTTTTCTGTCTAACTAATTTCAAAGTGATTAAACTTTGCCCTTTTGCAGTTCTAATGAGCTTAGCCAATTTTGTAATCCTAAACATTTTACTTGAATTTACGATATTTAATTTGAGTCGTTGCTCCTTTGGTGGACTATCAAAGAGTCTATGGATGTTCCTTTCAATTTGTTTTTGTTGCCTTCTGGAACTAGTTTCGCTAAGCCAATGTTGCTCGTTTTGCGTTCGCATTCGAGCTTCTAGTAATAATCTTGTGATACTGATAATCCTAAAATTCTTTACAAATTCAATGTACTACTCTTAGAGTAGTCAGAAAGGGATCACTAACCCCAACTAGTTATTTTCTTTTATATTATTGACTTGTAAAAGTGTCTGTATAAACCTAGTTCCAGAAATAAACATAATTTTAATTAGGGACTGCCAAACTGTTGCAGTTTTTAAAAGAAGAGTAAAATATCACTATATTTCCAATTCATCATAGTTGTGTATGTATTTATTATTTTGATTACGTTATAATTATTAAAATTGTAGTTATATTTCTTTTAGAAGTATGTATGTTTATTTGTATTTGTATGTAAGTATATTTTCATAATATTTGTTTAGTTTTATTAAGTGAATTTTTATGATTTTATGTTTTTTTTTTGTCTCCTTTATCTTTCACACGCTGCTGCTGTAGGTATGCTGGAAGAGATTTCTTATGAAATAAGCATCACCTTTGTACCTATTTTTCTGTTCTGTTTTTTTTTTCTCGTCTTTTATATATGTCACGGCTAATGGCCGAAGTGCGGTTACACCTAGTTTTAGCCGGCCAAAGTGTGGCTACACCTAGTTTTAGCCGGGTACAACTAGGTGTAGCCGGCCACATGCGGTTCGTGTGTACTTCGGGTGACATCGGTTGCACGATTGCGGTCATTCGATAGGCGACGTAGGATGCAAGAGCGATCGAAGGGCGCCCCGAGGTTAGGTTTGGTTAGGTTACTTTAAACCCTTTACACAGAAATAGCTCCATCGACGTAGGATGCACCTAGTTGTACCCGGCTAGAACAAGGTGTAGTCGCACTTCGGCAATTAGCCGTAACATATACTTATGTGTGTATATAAATGATAAAATAAAATAAATAATTTCTCATCAATTTTATAAACGATGATGAGAAATTATTTATTTTGATGTTATAAAATGATTAAAAGGTGAACAATAGTGGCCTGCTTTAGACAGCATTTTGTCTGATGTGTGATTCTTCCTAAACATGCGGTCACTGACGACTGACAACAATACATTTTGTATTGTGTCTGCTCCCTACATGTCGGTTCTACAGATCACGAATGAAAACAACAGCCGATAAAAATTCTCGTGTCACAGTGTTAGTTACCATACTCCTCCCAAACGGCTGGACCGATTTGTATGAAATTTTGTGTATATATCGGGTAGGTCTGAGAATCGGCTACTATTTTTTTTTTTTTGTTGCAAAACGACGTTTGCGGGGTCAGCTAGTATTCTGTAAAAATCTCATCGTGACATCGTAGACAAAGTGAGCTGTTAATGTCATCAGGCAATGTGCAATGTCATCAGGCGGGTGTAGGGTGTGCTTCAGGTGAAGTGACAGAGCTCACTCGCTTAAGTTTTCACGATGAGATTTTTGTAGAATACATTGTCAGGCTTGCACTAACAATACAAAATAACCAGGAAGCAAACTTCCGATAGTAGAGAAATGAAAAAGTACATGATAAAAGAAAAATACCTTATAATGAACAAATGGAACCCAGCTCCTACAAAGAACTACCACCTAAACAGATTATCGAAGTATAAGAAGTTGGAAACCAGGCCACACCGCCCAGCTCCTCACTCTAGGGAAATCTAACGCGCCTGGCACCGCAATGAGCTTCATCATAAGAAATAAAACTTACGACGTCCTTTATTTTCTGCACGTAATTACATGTCATCCTATTATCTTTGAATAATGTGAGCAATCCCTGAAGAGCGATTGTGGCAATAAGTTATGTTTTCCCAAGATTTTTTATGGAACACTCATAAACTCCATTTATTTTAATTTGGTTGGGGCAGGCGGGTGGCAAACCCGTATGACCAGAGGGGCAATTTTCGTAATTTTTAAGAACGTTCACAGTCTGATCTCTGTCTCAATCTGTCAAAAATACTTAAAATTTCCCTACATTTTGACGAGTTTTTGACATTTTTTTGTCGCCCAAATGAGACTGCGACTAGATTTTGAACGTTTTAAATTACGAGAATTGGCCTACTGATGGGCTAACGGTATAAGGGGGAAGTGACAGAGTGGCCCGCGAAATTCAATTTTTTTACGTTTTTTGCAATTTGAAGGTCAGTTTCAAGTTGTATGTTTGATTTGTTCAGCATACAATCTGACACTGACCTAAAAATTGCAAAAAACGTAAGGCATAATCGCTGAGCACTGATGATCCAGAGGAAACGGCCTCAACTTACGAGTTGTAGGTTGTGATTCGAACCCAAGCAGGCACTTTACTTTGTGTAAATTATTTCACCACTACTGCAGTGCTATTCTGTAAAAATATCACCGTGAAAACTAAGGTGAAGTGAGCTGTCATTCCACCTTATCCTAGGGATTACCCCTATTGATAGCTCACTTCACCTAAGTTATCACGGTGAGATTTTTACAGAATCGATCGGCTGTTCTCAAAACGGTAAAGAAAAAGATCATGAGGAAACCGACATGACCTAGAACCAAAAAATCGATGAAATGTGACATCTACCAACCCGCACTGACCGCGTGGTATATTACAGCCCACTACATCTCGAAGAGACGAGGCCTTTATCCCAGCAGTGGGAACATAGGCTGATTATGCTAGATAGTAATAACAATATCGATTCATTCTAAACTTTTGTAAAGATACAACATGTTCGAAATTTGTGGCATCTCTAGCATTCAAATGAACAATTTCCTGCAATCTTGTGCCGTGCCGTAGCATTAGCTATCCGATTATACGGTTCATCTTCACTTGAAAGGACAGACAAAGTAAAACTATAAAGCTTGCAGTAACTTTAAATTGTAGAAAATAAATTATTTGTTTTTCTGTCTCTTTCACAATAGCACCGGTTTGCTTACTGGTGTAAATAAGCATCTTTCTATGCGAACTACTCATTAAAGTTAAGAACTGGCAAGTTGAAGATGGACTTCTTGGTGGGGTTCCATACGTTAACAGAATTCCTGACTCTCTCTCATAAAGTTATATCTAGATACATCTAAATAGTTGGTTTTTGAAACGCATCTAAAATAGAACCAGTACAAGTGCCATTAACATATTTTTTTAGACAAATTTGTAATGTTACTTACTAGATCTAAAATAGAGAATGAGAATCGTTGCCGTCTCTCTAAATCAAATTTTTCATATCAAATTTAAAGTTCATCTAATTACACTGTTACCTACCAATTTTAACTCTCTAATTGGGTCGCCATTTTAATTATATCAAACAACCGAAAACGTCAAACTGCCACACCGAAACGGCAGTTAAGATAGACGGACAGACGGGCATTCACAGACATGATTTCAAAGATGTTCTCTTCCGAAAGTTTAACGGATCTCTAAAAACAGACAATGAACAAGAATACGGTAAAGTTGTAGAAGAAAATTTTCTTTTTGTTACTTCGACTTTTATCTGCGTATTATTACAGCTTGTATTATTTATGTAGAGGTTTTATTGTGTTTCTTGTGTATTATGAGTATTGCAAGTCTTTTTAGTAACGTCGGTGTTATCTTGTAGTCAAATTGAAAGCGAATATTTTCTCCTAAATCACTATGTAGCGTTAAATATTCTGTCTGAAACTATTACGTAAGCAATCTTACTCTTTTTATCTTTCTTTCTCCTGTCCTTAATTTCAGTCGAAAGTCGTACATTACTGAAGATAGGGAAGCAACGATATTTCAACCGGTTCTGTGCTTAAATTATTATTTGATTTTGGTGGGATTGATTATAAAAAAAAACGATAAAGAGATTAGGTTAAAATACAAGCTTCAGCATTCTCTTAAAGATACTGCAACCACCAATCTATTTACCTATCGTAATGGTTATGAAAAATTTCCGCTCGCCCGCCCTAAGATGTGATATATGCATTTTCCTATGCATATTATAAAGAGTGAAATTTCTGTACGGGCGTCGTTCTATTATATCTATTCTTTGGTCCGTTCATTATATTTTGGTAAACAGTTTATTTTTTTATTATTTGCTGTCATGCCCATCATAGTTTACTTAACTTCCAAGTATTTCTCCATACATGCGTCCTTACAAACACAACTCCATACAAACTGCGCACGGTGCCCTATGTTTAGTTTTCGGAGGTCGGATTATACGCGTAACTTTCGTTCACACATATTCGTTGTCTGTAAGTCGGATCAAGAGGGTTACGGTCGGCTTTGAGTTTCGGGTTAGCTTAGTTATACGTGTCATTTCTTACAATATCATCCTATATCATATAAGGGGATGAAGCCTGATTAAGTGGCTTCATCACTTTTATTGTTCAGGGATATTTGTGGGACGTTTGGTGTTAGGGATTTATAAAGATTTTTCCAGTTGACAATCCAGATAGTAAGCAATAATTGTATGTAAGGAAAAAAATAGAAGCTAATTTCTGTCGCATATAAACTGTCATGATTCCGTCCTGTTTTTTGTTTACATTTTCGGCTTGCTTCCGGGTTTTATTGTTCACATTAAAATTATAATAATAAAAATCAACATTAAAATTATGAGGCAAAGGAATGAAAACATGTTAAAGCCATATAAAAATGAGTTTTTCACAGAAAATGGTGGCAAAGTCAAAAATTAAATCACATTCATCTTTCTTTAAAATACACAGACCTGCACATTATTAAAAACGTTATTTCTCTTATTTCTGAGTTGCCTCAAACTTAAGACAAACTCGTATAAGATTGCAAGCTCGTGTTCATTGGATCGTGTTGCTTCGTTTGTTGTGGCACGCGGATTATACTCGCCCTAAACTTGATACAAGTACACTCCATTGTTGTCTCTGAAAAGAAATAATAATTAGGCAGAGGTTTCAAGATGAATGATTGAACATACCGTTTACTGAAAAAAACGTTAAAGTTTACTGTCGTGACGGTAACATTTTGCCTGAAGCTTTAACTGTTTTCGGATCAGTAAAAAATACTGTTTTGAACGTTAGGCTCATATGGAACTGTTTAAAGCAGTTTAGATCAATGTTTTTTCATTTTTATTTACTGCTTATTTCTTTCAGTGCATATTTTACTGAAAGAAAAGGTGTATGGGTATAAATAGGTAATTCAATTGCTTTTTAATTTTATAAATCTTCAGTTTTTTTAACCGATTTAAATTTGTAGTTACCTCATAACTACAAAAACAATACTTTAAGTATTTTTTTGTATTAAAAGTGAAAGAAAATAGGTACCTACTAGAATGAAACTCAGGAAAGCGAGTCTCAACCCATGCTCCACTATACATTTTCTTGACATAGACATTTGTAAAGAGGTCGGGCATTCTCATACCTAATTGATATCTCCTCAACTTGTTAATTGCAAGGACTATATCAAGCAAAAGGCCACGATAGCAACCAAAACATATAAATAAGTACGAACCTTTCTTTAGAAACCAGCATTTTATAATGTCATGTCATTTCTGCAATCATACATACATATTAATAACCAACGAGATCTTTATCATTACGTCACAGAAAATAAACAAATGACCCATTCTTACTATAGACACAAGTGAATTATGTAAATCCTCTTTAAAAGTTGAACAAAGCTCTATGGTGTGCCAATACCAGTCCGATAGTGCCCTAGTCACGTACTGAATAATCTATGGGGTTCAGAGTTCGAAGATGCAGAAGTCGATGGGATTGGTCGTAAATATTATACAAAGTTGCAAAATATTACAGAAATTGTAAAATAGTTTACAGAACATTAGAAGGAAGTTATATGTTTCCTATGAAACATGGATCAAATATTTTTTTTATATTAATCGGGCACAGTTACGAATTCTCATTAACAGGAGTCTGGCTTCAGACTATAACTGAGAAATTAAAAAAAACCTAATAACACATAATGTTAGACGAAATGAAAAATATTAAAATAATAATAAAATCAAATCAAACAAATGTTCTTATTGTTATATCAAAATATTGATGACTAGCGGCCTGTCCCGGCTTCGCACGGGTGGATATTTATTTTTTAAACATTTAATTTTTTCTTGCAATTAAAATAGCCTATATTAATCAGTGATAATGTAACATTCAAATGGTGAAAGAATTTTTAAAATCGGTCTAGTACTTTTTGAGCCAATTAGTTACAAACATACATACAAATCTTTCCTCTTTATAATATTAGTATAGAATGATGGACGTAACCGACACAAATTAAAAAACACAAGTCCCAGGAATTTATAACTGACTCCATTGGTTTTCAGTTTTCTGCTGTTTCTGTCAGGAAATCTCTATTCAGTTTGCTATCATTGAGTTTTGTTCCAGGTATTTTTAACCATTTGTGAAGTTTCCTATTTATAAGGGCATGTTTGGATAGAATACTGCTTATTGCAAACCAATGACGGAAGAACAAATATGGGTAGAGCACTGATGGCTGGAATAACTCGTGGTAATGGCTGCGACTAACGAATTGTAGGTCGTAGGTTCAAACCCAGCCAGGCGCTGTACTTTGTGTAAATAATCATCACTGCTCTTAAAACGGTGAAGGATCTAATTGTGAGGAAACCGGCATATCCTAGAACCAAAAATTTGAAGACCTGTGACATGGTGGAGTTTCTTGCCCATTCTTCTCCACACGAAAACTACATTTTGGAATGGGCGACTAGAATCAATTCTATTTTTTCATTTTAAATTTTGACGTTCAAAAGTGCCTTTTAAGTGCCTATTTGAAATAAATTATTTGACTTTGACTTTGACTTTGACATCTACCAACCCGCACTGAGCCCGCATGGTAGTCGACAGCCTAGGGATCTCACAGCCTGTGGCCCAGCAGTGGGAACATTATAGGTTGATTATGGATTATATAAATTTGGTTTTTTACGCAAAGGATACAATAGACAATAGAGATGGACAGAATAATAAAATTAGGAACTTATAAATAAGGGAAGGCGGCATAAATAGTGCCGGGCTTTCCTATAATAATTTATTTTTTTTATTTTTATGCGAGATCTATTACTATGACAAAGATTGTTGATTAGAATAGAATAGAATACTCTTTATTATCTACACCATTATAAATTACAGACATAAATATAGAACTTTTGCAAAGGGTGACACAATGGGCGGTCTTATCGCTAAAAGCGATCTTTAATTAATTAGCTGAATTGATCTTTGATTAATGATTAATGCTGTATGTGTGATTATAAGTTGGTAAACAAATAAATATCAATGTATAGCCCGGAAGCAACAGGCACCTTACACTTGTACAATAAGTTATAGTTCGCTCACTTGAAGTAGTTAACGTTATTTAGATGACTTGAAGGAAACCACGGATTTACAAGTAATGATTGGATGCTACCTAATCCGCAGTGCTTGCGATAGCTGTAGTAATTTGTCAACTGACTTAAAAATAGGTTTAACACAATAGTGTTAAACCTACTTTCTTCACTTATAATAATAAGTGAAGAAAGTATGTAGGTTGCTGCGTATGCTGTTTAATAAATTATACCTGAACGAACCGTACAATCAGTTTGCACTACAACGGGAATTCTTACTGGTTAATAAACATAAAATACGTTAACAAACATAAATCTCACGTAGGTACCTACCTACGTGTGATGATATACCCCGTAATTATACATATTTATGATTCTAGCAAATAACAGAGGAGCAATTCTCGTAATTTTTAAGAACGTTCACAGTCTAATCTCAGTTTCAATCTGTCAAAAATACTTCAAATTTCCCTACATTTTGACAAGTTTTTGACATTTGTTTGTCGCCGAAATGAGACTGCGACTAGATTTTGAACGTTTTAAATTAGCAGAATTGGGCTACTGGTATCATAATATAGGGTATTAGCTGCGCCCCGCGGTTTCACCCGAGTAAGTTTCGATCCCGTGGGAATATCGGTATAAAAAGTATCCTATGTGTTATTCTGATGTATAAGCTATATTACTGTAAAGTTTCATCAAAATCCGTTCTGTAGGTTTTGCGTGAAAGAGTAACAAACATCCATCCATCCATCCATCCATCCTCACAAACTTTCGCATTTATAATATTAGTAGGATTACTATCATTATTATATTATTATTAATTATTATATTATTATTAGTAGGAAGTACGATTTATTTACATTATAAGAGTAATCAGATTCAAAGCTTGTGGCTCCTGGGAAATATTCCACAACTCAGCTAACTAAAACCTAATATAAACTGAAGTTCATCCAGCCACAAAATAAACTAGATACCTATAAAGCTAGTTTTACTTTAGATTCAATATTTTAAAAATTCCGGATCGTAATACAGAAAGTTAGTAAAGAAGCGTTATATAAAGTTCTTAAGGAAAGACAATTTATGATCCACGGGGTGGAATTCTCCTAACTTAGTTACGAGTTAAGGGATCAACCTATTCGGATGTAAGGAAAAAGTTATTATGTTGATTTCTATGATCAAACGGAGAAAGAAAATGTATCTTCTGTGTATTATACAGAAGTTAAGAATTAATTATGTTCTAATATTTCTTATTAAACTTTCTGCTTTTATTGCGATTAAAAAAAATATCCTATAAAACCAATGTATCCGATCATTTATTTCAATTGGGTACTTATAAGACACTTTTGAATGGCAAAATTTACAAGGAAATAAAACTGATTCTATGATTGGTCCTTCCAAAAGGTAATTTCAGATGGAGAAGAATGAACAAGAAACTCCATATTTACGTCTTTAAATTATTCATCAATTTAACAAAAGTAGATTCCTGTCTTAAACTATAAAATTGAAGATGCTGTCGTTGTAAACGTGTAACCTACACCCATTTTAAATCTCCACATAACCAAAGCAACTACATATTATTCTATAGACAGCCAATATCTTCTTATGAGATAACCTTATCACTTTTGGGTAGGAAACCTTTACCTTCCAACTTTCAATATTCCAAACTTTAAGACCGATAAGATTCGGGTAGGTACTGAGGTAAGATCATATCGCATTCATGATTTTTCCCCACCACAAGCCTACCATTGACCAAAGAGGTTTGATACCTACAACTAAAACTAATGGCAGAAATACATACATACACTAGCTTCTGCCCGCGACTTCCCCTACCCCATTCACCCTCTTAGGGGTGGAATTTCGAAAAGCCCTTTCTTAGTGGATACCTACTCTTCCTTCACAAATAACACGCCCTCCAAATCATTTATGTTCGCCTAACTGGTCAAAATGTAGGTACTGAACAGCAGTTTTTTTTTTCGCGAATTCAGGTTTGGTCCCATAGTAAAAGTTGTTTTTTATCATGAGTACAATCACGTGTTTAGGTATCGGTCACTAATTACCAGTCACCCTATATAGATAAACAACGCCCTTTCCCCCCCCTTCTCCCCCTTCTTTCTTTCGCCTTTTCGCCCTTTTTTTACGCACGCTGGTTGCGAGAACTACACACCTGACCTTTTTGAAGAACATGACCAATAAGGTCATTAACGGCATCCACTCCCAGCGTTTTCACTCACATCTGCCTTATAAATACCTTATGTTAGTCGCCTTTTATTCATCCCCTCAACATGAAGGATAACAGAATTAACTTTCATAAAAAATAGATCGCAGTCGTAACATTACGTGTGATACACATCACATAGGGTCAACATATCTAAGACATTACAAACATTCAGATTCAGTACCATATCCGCTTACGTAAGTAATTTCCCCGGGGCCACCGACGAAATCGGCAACTTATTCGGGAAATATACGATTTCAATAAAACATAACGTGGGATTTGGCTGTACGATTTTGCAAATATATTTGTCGTATTAAAGGTGATTGATTATTGTTAATATTACCAAGGGGTATCGTATTAACCAGTAACTGGGTTATGGAGGTCAGATAGGCAGTCGTTTCATGTAAAATACTTGTATTCAGCTGCATCCGGTTAGACTGAAAACCAGCCCCAACATAGTTGGGAAAAGGCTAGGCAGATGATGAAATCATGATGTGGTGACTGGTTTTATTTGGATAGAATATTCAAAATTTTCAGAACAGTCAGCATTAAAGCCTTCTGAATGACTGACCTTCTGAATGTTTAGGCATATCTTTGCAGGAACTATTCCCCTACGACTCGTGCTATCTCGAGAGAAGGAGATGCAACATTGCAATGTGATAACTCCAAAATGTCCAGTAAACATTTTGTTCCCTTCCAAAAAACAGTAACGAATATTCAGAAAAAGATATAGGCAAATAAACAAAACTGAATCATAAAAGCAAACAAAACAGCGCTGCATGAATAATAAAACTCAACTGAAACTATGCGCCATACTAGTTTTCCCACCTCGTACCTACCAAAAATACCGAATATTATTTCGCGGCCGCCACCATAGTTAGCTGGTTAGCCTACAAGCCGACCCCAACATAGTTAATAAAGCGCTGGTCTGACTAACTCACACCAACTACGAGTAAATCAGCTTTATCCTGCGCTATAATATTTAACTTCCGCTAAACCGCAGGTTTGCATACCGGTGTCGTTTTACTTCTTTTCCTAGAACACGTTAACTGCGGAAACTAAAACCACAGTGTGAACGATGAGTTACGGGACTTGCCCGTTACGGTGAGGCTGCTAAAACAGCGGTTGTAAGAAATATAGCGATGTTTAATAAAAAAGTAAGCAAACCACCAAACCGGACTGGGTCTGCGTGTTGGATTATGGCCCAGTCCCCTTTCATAAAGAGGAGGCCTGTGTTCTAGCATTGGTAACATTAGGTATAGGCTGATTATGCTTAAGCAAATGACTGACTATAAGGACAAAATTCGTTTTGCCATAGATTTATGTCTAGAATTTAGTGGCGTGGTTACAACATGAAGTCAATACCGCACGTGATGGTGGATAAATCTTAGGATTCGTTTCATGCTGAGCCTTTATTACCCGCCAACCCGTTTAACTAGAAGGGTAGCCATAGGTCTACCAACGCATGAGGTTTATCTTGTCATACTCGAAATGTCGTGCGGTGAGCCACCCAAGATATTTTAACTTTTTGATCAAAATCATCTTGATGTTGTGGTTTCCGCCACTCTCAAAGCTCCTCAAAGTTCATTACTATTGGTCACTAAGTTTTTACCAGTAGCGTTGGAATGGAACATCAAAAACTAGCGGTCTCACAAACTGATCCACCGTAACGGCACGCTCGAAGTCTTCACGCCTCAATCGTTTAAGGGACTGCAGATAAAAAGAGAAGAACCCAAAGAAACAATACGATTAGTCTTTCTCTTCAACCTGTTTGACCGTGTTAAATTAGGTCACTGAACTCACGGCTCGTATTTATAAAGTCGTGAAAATAAAAGTCTTGTAGTCTGATGGATCTGATTTGTGGTGCAACTTTTTGTTGCAGAAGTGTGTCGCCGTTGACAGTTTTTTTGGAGTTTGAAGAGGATTTATTATACCGATTGTTGGGTCCAGTTTCATTCAGTAAATGTTTGAATGGCATTTCAACGAATTAAGATGATTCTAGAAGGACTTACCAACCCGCACTGGGCCCGCGTGGTAGATTATTAGCCCAATCCATCTCGAAGAGACGAGACCCAACAGTGGGAACATTATAGGCTGATTATGTTTGTGTTAGAGTGATCACACGTACCACAACACAGCCACACTACAAAGACAACACGTGGATGGGCGCTAATTTATATGAAAGTGTATAGTTTATTTTCACATGCCAGATTTGGCCGTCAAAATCAATCGTGTGGGCGATTCCGACCACATCAAGGCCACGTCGCAGCCACAACGCAAACACAACCTTGCGTCGACCATTTAATTCGGTTTAGTAATTACCACAACGCAACCGCAACTTGCAGTAACACTATTTATACGTAACCACTGCTTACCCACATTTTGTCGCTGCGATATGGTGTGGCCCTAGGTTGAAGTAGCTACAGATTGTTCAGACCAGAAGACAGAGCAAAGAGCTTCACACCACCAAGTCCAAAAGTTATTAACGCATCAAACATTCGCAACATCTAATAAATCTCTCAAACATACAATTTATTGCAATAATCTAATTGCATACTCAGACATACATCACACATGAGCTATTGCGCTATCGTGATTACCTACGTCACATTAACATTTATAATGATGTTTGTACATTATTTACTTCTCCTGTGTATACCAAATTGATGCGATGAATTATTAATGTCCCTTAGAGGTGCCAAGTTTGCCGTGTTTTGCAAGCTACCAGGAATGTTGAGAGCTGTTTGAAAGCGAAAAACGTAGTGATTTTCAATTTAAAATTCATGGGAGTTTGTTATGATTTGAAGAAAAACTAAGGATTTTCGACAAGCAATCCTACTTCTTTATGTATAAGTGTAATCGTTCTTACATGTTTTTCCGAATTAATCTAGCATAATTGATACAGGAAAATGCCTAGTTTAAGAGTTACCTTCCAATATTTTCTTGTACAAATTATGATTATTAATAAAAATTTGGAAAATCCAAAAGTGCACGACTCAAAGTCATGCACAAAAATGCAATGCTCATTTGATCGTATAAAACCATTATATATAGATATTATATTCTTTAGTTTTTTTATTAATTATAATTAAACCACTGTGAATAAAAGAGCCATTTTTAATAAGGTTCCTCCTATGGGTGAAAAAAAATCTGTAAATACCTAGCTTGCGAAAAAAACAATAATACTGAATTAATTGGTTTTTTCGCAAGCTATAATGTTTTCAGGTTTCACACTTGATCGATGGGATTTTTTTTTTTAAATAGTTTGATGTATTTTCGTTGCTACTGCATTAAATTAATTTGTACTGTAAACTGAAAAATACTAAATTAATCTCCATTAAATTATCAGTCCAATGGCAGGTTCTGTGTACTAGCAGGAGTATAACAATAGAAACAAATGCAGAAAGGAGGCAAAAAAAAATTCGATCGTAAAGCACTCTCTAATGCTTCGCATTATGGGTTGTGCAATAAAGAAATCATAACACTTGGAATAGAAATGGGATTTCACCCATAAAAACGAAACATGGAACTTCATTAGGATATACATTGTGGTATAATTATTGTTGTCTCCTTTGCTTACTCCTCTTTCTCTTACAAATAAATAAGCAGTGTTTGAGTTACACAGATATTTCAGAGGTGCGAATAAGCTGTTAATTTTCTTTGAATGTAACATTTGGTGCTTCAACCGAGTAATTTTATTTTTTTACTTCAGATTTAAGTAATTTGTTGGCAAACAAGCCTGTGGCATAATTTACTGTCGCCTATGGATACTGCTACATCAAAAAGATTAACAATGCGTCATATCTAGTTCTACGAAAATGTAACTGTACGATCAACTACATCACACTTTTATTTAGTGCCCTAGCATAAGCATTTTATACATTTTTAGTAATGTAAATATATGTATTACTGAAATTATTTAATACATTTCAGACAGTTTTCTTGTTGTTACACACGTTGTAACAGTTAATAAATCATTTATCAAGAAGTCAGCAAGATTAGTTTTCATCCATCTCAACGTATCACATCTATTTACAATTTAAGCAAGTGCTCGTACAGAAACCTATAGACCTTCACTCTAAACAAAGACGACACGAGAATATGTCATTCAATGTCTCATAATTAATTCAATCCAAATCTGAATCTACATTGAACTAATCTCTCACATCAAGTCTACGGGTTTGTATGAAAGCGCACGCATGTAGCGACACGACAGCTGGGAGACATTTTTGTCCAAGGATATGGACTCAACTGTCGCCCCTCTTTCGGTTGCAATACAAGTGCGCGCACGGCGACAAAAAGTTGCCGCTCAACCGAAAATGTAACAAAAAAGTAACGTTGCTGTCGCTCCCGTGTGCGCGTTGTCGTCCAAACCTCGCCGAGGAGACAGCGACCGAGGCAAAAAAGTTGCCGGGCAACTAAGTTGCACGTAGGTAAGCGCCCTCCCTTACATATCTACATATATTAGTCTCAACAGAGGCGCCAATTACGCAGAACAACACGTCAGTTGACGGAATCTATTGATGACGTTATTGTGGCTGTCGCGAATTTCGGGTATATGGAGTGTTATCTACGATTTTAGTGGTAATTTGCTATTTAATTATTCACAACACTTGCGACTACGTCAGTTTGCGGAGACAATATATAATCTAATGTGACTAGATACCTTTACCACTGTGACAATGTCATTTTAACTACAATGCTAATGTACTTACATAATCATCATCATCATCTAGCCTTTTCCCAACTATGTTAGGGTCGGCTTTCAGTCTAACTGGATGCAGCTGACTACCAGTATTTTACATGGAGCGACTGTCTATCTGACCTCCACAACCCAGTTCAGTCCACTTCTATGCATTTATTAGTAAGTAGTTATCATAATAATAATATAATACTGTGCTCGTCCTACAACTACTATGTTCAAATTATAGGCGAGGACGCCCCCTAAACACAAGTTAAATCTTACTTTGAGTGCCAGAGTTCATCGAAAACACTCTTTCTCTTAGTTGTACCGCTACATACCTAGTGTTTAGATAAGTGTTTTTGTACAACTGAAGGTAATAAAGAATATTTTTTTTATTTTTTAGATACTGGGTAATACGAAACCCCTTGGTAAGACTGGTTGTCAGACTTTCGGGCTTCTGACGACCCGTAACGACTGTCAAAGATGCACGAATGACAGCCGGGACCAACGGCTTAACGTGCTTTCTGAGGCACGGAGGAGTCTTGGTATGTAAAGATGGTAACCCATCCACGGACCAACCGCGGCAAGCGTAGCTTAACCTGATCGATCGACCCGTGCGGCTGTTATAACTTAGCCACAAGCCCCTCAATAAAAATAAAATAAATATCGTGAGTAAAGTTTAAAGTCTGCATGTGGATGGTTGCAAATAAAGAAAAACCAAATAAAATTACCGTTGTAGATTATGTAACGGACAAAGGAAAGGGGTGAATATTGAGATAACGGCTGATAGAGACTGCATTAAAGAAAAAAACGCTGACATCAAATAAATTGCGATAAAAATAAGAGAATAATCATGAAGACAAAAACCTTAAATATACACAACATTAAGTCCATAAATTAAGCAAGCAGGAAAACATTGCAAAAGTGGAGCTCATTAATAATTTTGACTGCGCAAAATGTTCCGAGAAAGGCGATAATTATAGCCTACGATATAATAAGTACCGCATATAATCTGTCTCATTTGTATGATCTGCCAGATGAATATTAAAACATACAGCAGCTGTGAAGCGGGGGAATGTGTGGTCGGGTGTTATACGTCGCTTTATGATAATTTGATTCACGAGCACTGAAGTTGGAATGCGACAATACTTTAGAATCTCATAGGCCACTGGTAAAGCTAAACTTAGAAATACCAAAGAATAGATTTCACTTATTTCCTTGAATACATTAGCATCTTTTAGGTAAGAACCCCAACAATATTGTCGAATTACTGAGGAAGTTATGAAGAACTAACGTATTACCTATTTGTTAGTAGTCAACAGTCCCTAGAAATAGTAGATGGACATACATAATATATTTTCATAATAAAAACGATAAAACATCGCCAGTACAAATCAGGAAACCGCTAACCCCAGTATCTATTTATTTGCCAAGCTGCAGATTTTGGCACTATCAATCAATCAATCAAAAGTCATTTATTGAAACTAGGCTTAGAATCAGCATTTTTTGAACGTCAAAATTACAAAAGACAGTCCCACCAAAACGCCCGCCCTAGTGCTTTCGCTGGGGAGAAGAAGTGGCGCAACAAACGCCCCAGCACTCCAAGAACACATAACATATTACAGGCCATGTACAGTTGTCCACAAACTATTTATTACACGACAAACGTCTACATAACTCATCCCCAAAAGGATACGAAATAACACTAACCCAGTACATTATGGACCTAATGTACTACGTTTCCCACATAGCGTCGGTAATATGCGGCAATCCTAGCAAATTGCCTCACAAATTCATCCTTTCAAGCCGAGAATTGAACATTAAGCTACTCTATCAGTTTTATGTGCAACTATGCGAGTAGCACTGTACGCTACGAAAAGGTTGAGATTAATTGAAGAAGATTAAAGGATATAAATGTTCTGTATGTGGATAAAGAATAAAAAATTGGTCACGCTTTTATGGTAGAAGTGAAACTGATACCGATCAAAATTATTGCACTGAAAAAAATAATATCTTACGACACCACATTATTGCGATTTCATTAAGACTTTACACAGTCAAAAAAAAATGTTTATAAAACAATAAAAGACAAAACTGATTGAACATACCATTTACTGAAAAAACGTTAAAGTTAAAACGTTAAAGTTTACTTTCATTCCGGTAACATTTTGCCTGAAGCTTTAACTGTTTTCGGATCAGTAAAAAAACTGTTTTGAACATTAGGCTCTTATGGAACTGTTTAAAGCAGTCCAGATCAATATTTTTTCATTAATATTTACTGCTTATTTCTTTCAGTGTGGGGAAGTGATTGTAACCATATATAGGGATTTGTTTGTCTATGTTAGTACTTTTTTTTTTTTTGAGGGTGGGAAATTATCAAATAACTTCTCCCGCTCTGGGCGGAGCGGAAGGGTGTGTCAGACTTTTATTGACTAAAACCCACCCGTGTTCCTTCAGTTGCCTGTGCCAGGGGCCACGGTATCTCTCTCGAACAACCCGCGACCCTGGGTCTATGTCAGTACTGAGGTCATTACGTCAATACATGTACGTACAATCTAGATTCTGACTAAAGCCGCATTTCACTTGCCAATGAATTGGTGGGCACAGCACAGAATTTATAATATATAGTGATCAACAGCCATTGATTAGAAGATATGTATATAAGGGCCAAGACGACTTTGAGCGGTGTATTTGGTATTATTGAATGATAAGTTAGGAATTAACAATATAATCAGCTTATAATGTTCCCACTGCTAGGATACAGGTCTCTTCGAGAGGAAGTGGGCTGTAATCCACTACGGAGGCCCAGTGCGGGTTGGTGAATATCACATGTCTTCGAATTTTTGGTTCTAGGACATGCCGGTTTCCTCACGATGTTTTCTTTCACCGTTTTGAGAGCAGTGGTGATGAAATTATTCACACAAAGAGCCTGCCGGGGTTCGAACCTACAATCTACAACTCGTAAGTTGCGCCTGTTACCACTGGGCCACCACTGTTTTCCACAGATTGGAAGTAATGTATACAAAATTATTTTTAGTATATGCGAAACCTGATTAAAGTTTTTTCAGAATAAGTTACTGAATCGATTTCAATAATTTTTACACCATGTTATATTTTGTCCCAAAATATTTAAAAAGATTACAAGTTGGACACCGAGCGACACTACGTAATCATTATCGAGCGCAAGAACACGTTGCATGCGCGGGCGGCGCTGGGGCTGGGGCAACTAGGTAACATATCAAGCTTATAACTTTGTGATTTTTCATGATACATTTTTGAAATTTTGTATTTAGATTCCTTACATAAAAATACTAGACAAGTGTTTCGGGTTTCGCATATACTAAAACTAATGTTGTATAAGGGTCAAGACGACTTTAAGCTTTATTTGGTACTAGCTTCTGCCCGCGACTTCGTCCGCGTAAATTTTTTTGTTTCCCCGACTCACCCCATCGCAACGTGTCGCCGGCCTGCGCTATTACTTCGTTTTCGCTTGGCGAAAACTTCAGACTTTTTTTCTTTTTGCTCAACTCCTAAGGGTCCTAGCGTCAAGTTTAATAGAATATAGCCTTCCTCAAGAACTGGGCTATCAAACGCAAAAATATTTTTATATATGCGACCAGAGATACTTCCAGAGATTTAGAGCTTTCAAACCGTGTTTCAAACAAAAAAACTCTTCAGCTTTATTATTAGTATTATTTTAAAACTATGATATCTCCTAAGATATACATTGAAATCAAATGATGTCAGAGGCAATTTTGTTCAAAATTAAATACATGTGATGAATAACGTATTTATTTGGATAAGGATTAATACCATGTTTATAAAAACACCTTCGCAAATAATGCATTATTTTAGAACAAATTTGGTTAGCATAAAAGAGGTTATAGTGAGCTAACCTTAAAAGATAGACATATGCTGTCGCGGACTTTTTTTAAAGCTTTTAAAGGGAAACAATTCTGTCATATATGATTTTTGCGAAACTTTAACCGTTTACGCAGCGCACGCAGCGGAAGCTCTCAATAGGAAAAAAATCCCCCGATTTTGAAACATTCTTCATTGGTGCTCCGCTCCTATTGGTTTTAGCGTGATGATATATAGCCTATAGCCTTCCTCGATGAATGGGCTATCTAACACTGAAAGAGTTTTTCAAATCGGACCAGCAGTTCCTGAGATTAGCGCGTTCAAACAAACAAACAAACAAACAAACAAACTCTTCAGCTTTATAATATTAGTATAGATTAATAGGTCAGGGCAAAAATATTTTCGTATTTTGAATCTATTGTTTGTAATCAAACCTCTTTGGCAGTACTGAATGTAACTGGCTGGTTTTAATACTATTTAATATTGACATTCTAAAGATGCAATAAAATTTTTTAAAAAACTAGTTCCCGCCATTTCTCAATTGTTTTTCAAGCAAGCAACATGAACGTATGTGACGAAGAAATTCGGTACATTTTAAAATTTTATTACAAAAAAGGTAAAAATGTGGAGCAATATCGACATATTAGTAGTTATGATACTGCTGAAGGACTGGATGTTGATCACAAAACAGTTTTACGGCATTTACAAAAGTCTGGGTACAAGAAAAAACTTGATATTTGGGTACCACATGATCTCACTGAGAGAAACTTAATGCAACGTGTTTCCATTTGCGATTCTTTGTTGAAACGTAATAATTCCGACCCATTTCTTAAACGGTTGATTACGGGTGATGAAAAATGGATCACTTACGATAAGAATGTCTGAAACAGATCGTGGTCGAAGCATGGACAAGCCCCACAGACCGTGGCAAAGCCCGGCCTGACTCGGAACAAAGTGATGCTGTGTGTTTGGTGGGATTGGAAAGGAATCGTCCACTATGAGCTTTTGCCGCCGGGTAAAACTATCGATTCTGACCTCTACTGTCAATAACTGATGAGGTTAAAAGAAGCTATTGAGAAAAACCGGCCGGAGCCGGTGAATAGGAAGCGCGTGGTGTTTCATCACGACAACGCCAGACCGCACTGATCTATAGCCACTCAGCAAAAATTGAGAGAGCTTGGCTGGGATGTGTTGACGCATCCTCCGTATAGCCCTGATCTTGCTTCATCAGATTTTCACCTATTTCGGTCACTTCAGAACTCTTTAGGAAGCATAAAGTTAACCTCAAAAGAACACTGTGAAAACTACCTGTCAGATTTTTTTGATAAAAAATCTCAAAACTTCTACAGCAATGGGATCATGGCATTGCCCACAAGATGGCAACAAGTCATCGATCAAAACGGCACATACATATTATAAATAAATAAAAAATTAAACCTAAAAGAAAAAAAATTTTTTGTATGAAAAATACGAAAATACTTTTGCCCCGACCTAATATTAAATGATAATTTAGGAATTATCATCGCACAACTGAATGCAGACATCCGTTAAATACAGTAGGAAAAAAAACCGATAATAACCTGTATATTCAGTAACAACAAAAAAGTTTTCTACGACTAGGTTACAAGTTTACCAGACCCAAAGCACATAATATTATCAACCGAGAAGTAATAATAGGAGTATTACAATTCTGGAAAATGGCCAAACATTGTGTCCCTTGTTCCCTAATGCAACCTACTTACAACTTGCTCATTACACGAACGCAGTCTGGAAGCCGGCATTATTTAAACAGTAATTTCATTTTGAACTTAATGTTATATGTATTGTGCTTTACCTCGTGCAGGTAAACGGAAAATGTATGCACAGGCATTTTTAAACTTATGATAGCTAGCTGGGGAATAAAAGCTGCTATTTGTGTCAAAATTAGTCTTAAAATAAAATCACTTCGACATTAATGTGGTGGATTTAAAGTAGGTAGTGCTGATATACGACGCGTGAATATAGATGATGATGTTGAGACGGTAATAGTATCAGATAATATGTTTTATTTATCCAGCCCAAGTATCGATACTTTAATACATCTGGTGCGGGATGCTTAGGAGCAGACAACAGCTTACTACCCTTGTAGACTAATCTATTAAAAGCTTATGTCCACGGCAAATAAGAAAACGCATGTTTGATCATCTAAAAATTGCAAAGTAACTAAGTTTATTAATTCATTAAATTATCAATACAGTTAATTATTAGTACAGTACCCTCAACTTTGCACATGACCTCTAGGACATAATATAATTTTTATTAAACACGGTGCACCAGTTTTGTCTAGCAAGTAAGAAAAACTATTTCAAAATTACACCAACAAGCTGCCATAAATTACAAAATTGTATACGATTATTTAATCTATTGTAACACCTCTTTTAAAGACAAATATTTATTTCGTAAATGATAGCACTAATTTACTCGGGCCATGCTCAACAATGGAGCATTAAGATTCACCGAGTATATTGCAGCTCTCATTAAAATTTTCATCACTCTCATGACGAAGACGCGGCTCAATCATATGATATACACCGGACAATGTTTGGAAGAATCTTTCTTATGCTCTGCTTTTATTAATTATGTCAAGGTTATTTTTTACTGAATTGATTACGATCATTGGGTGTATTGTTAGGTGCCTCTGGATGAATCAACCTGTAATAATCATGAATGATTACACCTAAATTGATTTTCATCACCACTGATCTCAAAACGGTGAAGTAAAATATCGCGAGGAAACCGGCATATCCTAGAACCAAAAATTCGCAGACATGTGACATCTACCAAACCACATTGTTCCCACGTATTGAATCCACTCCCTCTCACCAAGAAGAAACCTGTATCCCAGTAGAGGGAACATTATAGGCTGATTATACTAAGTCTTGGCACATCGTCATCAGTCACAGTATATCCCAAATTATTTGCGGTCGGCGCCATTATGTCTTTTTCTTCCACACTGCTCTTTTAGTCGTCATCTCGGCACACTATTACACATAGGGCTCCATTCTCACACAACACAAACTACTATAAGTAATCAGCACCCACGACGTAGAAAATTCTAGTTAAGAATCTACGCTTGACATCTAACTGGACCAATGGCACACATCTGTGTGTGTCTGTTACAAAAGATACATGTTCCAAACAATAAAATCTGCAATAATGGCGGATTACACGCTGTTACATATAATTACAGATAATTTTTTACGGAAACATATTTTTTTACTCGAATTCTTCACGTTTATATGCTAATATTTTGTTGCACGTGTTTGCACAATCGATGGATACATTTTGATTTCATTTGGTGAATAACTTTTAAGCTGCACTTTCCGTGAAAGTTATTGATGTGCTGAATTTCATAATCAATTAAGTAGATTTGTATTGAATTGGATCAACCAATTTAACAATTTGAAATTTACTACATAGTTTTTCCAAGTTTTTGTACAGGAATAAGTTTCATTCGCGGTAAAGTAACTGAATTATTAAATGAAGCATTCCGGAACAAAGAACATTTATTTAGGCATATGTGTGGACAACAGTGATCTGCATTTCAATTACGTTAGAACATTATTTCTTAAATAATTACTCAGCACATACCGCACATATACCTACGACTTCTCTCATAAAAACTGTAAAAGCCATTCAACACAAACATTATACAATTAATTAGTCTATGATTTGGCAGATCGCGTGCGCTGCGGTGCTGTAATCCATCATATCGTGAGAAATGATGTGCGGGCGCTGCTTTTTGTACAATTCGCAACATGGCCGTCGCCGCCCACCAGATAACGTGACTAAGACCGTAATTCGCACATGAATTTAATTAGTAACGATATTATTTAATATGACATAACAATGGATCCCTGGATATTGCATTGTCAGTTATGTTTGTTTGATAAATAAGATAAATGCTGTAATAAGTAGGTAGGTACTTGTTACGGAGATAATAAGATATGTTGAGAAAGAGGTGAGTGATGTTTTTTTTTCATACTGACTGATTGCTTTCGTCTAAGTCTTACTAATCTTGTGAGCTAGCTAATAATATACCTTGTTTCTTCATACTTCCTTTCCATATATAACTAAGATCATACGCATGCAGTATTTATTTAACAAAGCCAACACAAACCCTCCCATTAAAATAGGCACTTTCTAATCGAAAACGTTTCCAGACGCAAAAATATATTTGCAGAACTTTAAATAAATAGCATAAAAATTCCCTAGAAAATACACGGAGCAGTGCACACGAAAGGAGTAATATATTCCACTCGAACAAAAGCTACTTTGAAACATATATTCATAGCATACTTATTTGACAAAGAGGCAATGAAAACAGACGGCACACGCGAGACAGAGCTCATAAAACTATAACGAACCAACTATAAGAGAGAATATGCATCATTCCTGTTTATTGAATTAATACAACTTGTACAATTTGTTCCACCGAATTCATTTCCACAAGGATACATAAAACAAAAGAAACTGTTCGATTGCACATAACTCTTGTAAATTAACGATTCACATTTCGAATTTTGGTTATGCAATTTTGAACTCTGTTTACCTGGAATAAGCATAACAAGACACATCGTCTTTTTCCTGTCCTATCCTGTGGAGTAATTTCGTAACACACTATCAGTAGCAATGACTTTCGTTTTGACAGTTCAACAACATTCATTCCCGTCCGTTATTTACATTGTTGAGCAGACAATAACTTGGTTTTTTGTTTTATTTTTGTTTTGGACATTAATTTGGTATTTTAATTTAGATTGTGTTTAGTTTAGTTTGTGATCCTCCTGTACGAGTCGCAATAAATACTTTTTCTTTCATTCTTTTTTTTTCAGACACATTTTTCCAACATATGAAGCAATGGATTAGCAATATCCTTCAAATAATGATTCTGATTGAAATTGATAGTGTGTAACACAGTTACTCCCTTACTAATAAACGTTGTATAGCGTCTGTATAGTTACACAACGCTTTGTCTTCTTCTTTCGAAAGTCAAATTACTGACGAGCGAAAGAGACGAATCGGTGTGTAACTATTCATCTGATATAATACGTTTATTAGTAAGGGGGTTAGGGTGCTGATTTATTTAGGTGCAAGAGACACCTCCGTCTTCTTCTGTCATTCATCTCTATCAGCCGACATCTTAGTTTTCTCTTCCTACCTAGCCATATCATCTTTCATGTAATGTATCTATCTTTTCATTTATGTCCGCCATTCATCTTTTCTTATAACCGGTTATAGCATGGCTGGGTACATTCTAAAAGTACATCATTTATTTTAAAGCTTATGAAACCTAGCACTAAAAAAACCGTTCCGCA
The DNA here is from genome assembly GCA_949316385.1 of Globia sparganii. NCBI lineage: Eukaryota > Metazoa > Arthropoda > Insecta > Lepidoptera > Noctuidae > Globia > Globia sparganii. The sequence goes on from OX438667.1 coordinate 6,249,824, forward strand.
AATTGAAATTGAATGTTGTGAAAAATTCTACACGTTAAATTCAACTAGCAACACTTAGTTGTCTGTCGACATAGTGTGCTGTGTCTGTGTAGTGTAAGGGACTTTCTCTGGAACGAATCGCGTACAGTCAACGTAACTAATTGTTAATGTGTCGCCGACAATGCGAATGGAGACAATAATGTCTGTTGCTAAGTGTCGTCTTCTTTGCCACAGCTAATAAAATACTATAAAGAGAAAATTTCGTGATAAATTCCGAACACGTCCGCAAAAGGAAAGCTTTGAAAGATAATATTGTTAGGACTTTAATCGATAGTGATTAATCAAAGCCTGCTTCCTTTCCGACTTCAAACTCAAACTTTTTAAATATTATTGAAACAAAGACAGTGGTAAAGGCTTATCTCAGAACACAGAACAAACCAGAAACCGCCAACGCGCTTCAGACTGAAGCAACTAAAACCACTCTTAACTAGAGTGGTATGACGTTCCTGCGATTAGTCGCTCTTTTGCGCGTGGCGTGTCGTGACATATTGACGAGTCTCAATTTTAATTTTATAATGCCGCCTTGTGTTGTTTCTACGTGTAAAAATGCGGCTGGAATTACAAAGAAACAGGATGGGATCACGTTTCATCTGTAAATAGTGACTTTAAAAGTATATTTATTTAATTATTGAATTTGTTCTAATAATGTGATCGACTTAGAAAATGACGCGTCCATTTTGTAAGTGTTGCCATTTATGCCGAAAATTTTACCCACTTTTTTATTTATTGCGGGTACTATTTTCGTCCATTATAGAACCTTTGTTATTTTAATTTCCCTGCTGACGAACAGAGAAAATCGGACTGGATGAAAATTATACAAAGAGCACGGTTAGATGAAACGGATTTTTTAAACTGAAATTTCAAGTGACGAAAACAATTGCGGTCGATGAACCAAACAAATAACTCTCGTTAATTATTTTTTTGTTTTATTATGTTTAGATTTCGATACCTACCGTTAGCGTCTGCGGAGTTTAGCTAGTCAATTTAAAATAACCCTGTATTAAACAAAACGATGAATTGCTTACTGACCAAAACCTTGTCCAAATAAATAATGTCTGGCTAAAAGCTCCGATCACACTAATAATTATAAAGGCGAAAGTTTGTGAGTGTGTGTGTGTGTGTATGTATGTTTGTCTGTTCTTCACGCTCAACCGGCTGGACCAATTTTGATAAGATTTTGTAGGGAGGTAGCTGACACCCTGGATTAACATACAGGGTGTACAAAAAAAAATCTGCTGTTACCTACATTTATGTTCGTATAACACGTCAAAATGTAGGGAACAGATGATTTTTTTTTCGCGATTTCAGGTTTGGTTCCATAGTAAAAGTTGTTCAATCTCTCATTTCGATTTGTCGCATATTTTCAATTTCACCTTGTATAGGCTACTTTTTATACTTATATTCCCACGGAATCGCAACTTATACACCAAACCGCGGGCACAGATTACTAAATAGTTACTTCGTAACAGATACATCACTCCAATACAGAAGCGAAAATACCTACGCTATAATAGCCTACAAAATCTTAATAATAATACCAGCTGCTTGCAGCGAGAAGAAATGTACCATAAGTACGCACACAGAGAGTTGAGATTGTATTGCCCGACGCGCGACCCACGTGCGAGCGTGTCATCGAGCGAATGTGCTAGGGTTGTACCTATGATGATATTGGTAATAAAACGAATGTTGTAAACAATTATATTTTATTTGTTGATCAAATATGTTTCAGTTTAATAAAATTATAGATGCATTATTTTCCTTCCCTGAATGTCCTACGTCTGAAAAGTAAACATTTTCAAACTGTATTACTTGATATTATATTACTTTGAATTCGAGAAATAAATACTAAACACATATGTACTTTTTTGTTTATGTAGACCACTTGTTGTAGGTAGGTACCTACTTACATCTTTTCCTTAAGTCTCGCTCGTTGACTGCTGTACCTACCTACCTATTGGTGATAAATTGTGAAGGAACGACAAAAGGGAATTCGAAAAACAAAAGATTTAAAATACTACATAACTTACCTTTGTTCGTTTCTCGGCAATGAAAAAAAAGACAAATTTTCATTTGTTTGTATTACTTTGACACCCATCCACTGCACAATTATTACGTGGTTTCGGCATTTTGATAATCGTGACGTGCAAGCGAGCACTCAGGCAGGCGTGCGGCAGCCCTCTGTCGATTATACCGCCGGCGGTATGCGAAGCGGTAGGCATATAACGCGTGGCCTTGAGTGAGTGACGGACGCTTGCCGCGGGGCGCAGCTAGTATTACAATAATTTTGAAACACTAATCGAGATGGTCATGTAGGTATTTATGACAATGACAGAAATATTTACCATATTGACTAGGTACCAGATGGTGATGAGTCTATGAATCTTTACACTTTATATTTTATACACTTTTGTATAAATATTATGTGTAACAGTTGTATTCAAGTGTTATTAAATGTGTTTTAATTTTTATAGAAAAAATACGGAGAAAAACTTCGGTTAATTTCATTGAGATAAGCATAACAAGGTAAGAATGTAATACCTTAACCATAATATTATTATATTAATATTTGTGCTCGGTTATCTAAATTAATAAAGAAATATATTAGATTTTTTGTATGTTTGTTTGTCACGGTTTCACGCTAAAACGGCGGAATGGATTTGGATGAAATTTGGCACATGGGTAGACCGTGAATTAAGACATAAAATACTTTTAAATCCGATATATCCAAGGGATCCAGACTTATAGTTATTATTATAAGCAGTCAACTATGTAGCAAACATTTAAGATAAATCTAGCCGCAGGTAGGTAATAGTAGGAATATAAAACAATTATTGTCAGAAAAAGTTTTTCATTAATACTCATTTATACGCTTGATATATTCTATAAGACTCTTGCGAATAACTGGTAAGATGCTTATTGTAGTGTAGCTTTTTCAATTCTGGAAGCATCATCTTTAGTACCTACAGTAAATAATAGCCTCTCCGACCGATTTCGGTCACGGTGGCCAATCTCAATGGAGCTTAGCCAGGTACGCAGGAGATATTATAGTGCACAAGTGTGCGCGCAAACACAGGTGCACTCCCTCTTTCCTCACTCTCATAGTCCGATGGGACGGCAATCCGACACGACCGGAGAGAGATCAGGCGCAGGACCAACGGCTTATCGTGCTTTCCGAGGCACGGGTGTATCACACCGCCAACTTCCAAACTCTGGGCTGTTACTAAAAAATTCTTGAATTCTTTCTTATTCTTGTTCTTTCTTTTTGAAGTTTTTTTTTATTTTTTAATGAAAATATAGGTACTTACGGTACTTATAACAAAAACATTTTTTTTTTACTGTCTGTCTGTTTGACCGGTTAATCTCCGAAACAGCAGGAATGATCTTGAAGGGACTTTGACTTGCAGATACCTGATGTTATAAGGAGAAGCTTAGGCTATTTTTATTTTAGAAAAATAATTAGTACAGAGACACGTTATTATTTTCTGACATCCACGCAAACGAAGTCGCAGGCACAGCTAGTATGGTTAAAGACCTTTACACGTTAAAGCCAAATTTACTAACCCGATTAGATTTTACGAACATTCCTACTAAACAAAATAAATAATTATGTACCTATAATATGGCTAAGATTTGGAATACAAAGGCTTGTTTATCCGTTTGAAAGTATACAAAATTCTAATAACAGGATTTTATACAAATACCACGCTCGGCTGGTGCCGAGCATGGTATTTCGTGGTGGGTCGGAAAACATATTCGCGGAAAATCGTTTGAGCCATTCTGGTACCGCGTTTCACGTTTGCGTAACGCTCGTTTTGAATTTCGCATTCAATTTGAACTATCGCTCGTTTTATGGGTATGCCAGTAATGAAGGTATGCATTTTGTATTATTTGTTCGGCGAGCTTCAATATACGTATATTTTGTAAGCAAATATCTTGTTTTCGTGCGGGCCCGAGGTGTCAGCTTGTTTTTCATAGAATTTTGTATCGCGCTTTGCAATATTCTAGCTAGAGTGAAATGAAAATTAAATGCCCATACGGAGCATTCTCGCTAGTCTTTTGCAATACGGTTTGCTAATAGTCTGTTCCAAAAGTATCTGTTCTGTTATTTAGAAACTTATATAGGCAGTATCTATTTTTGCATTTTTTTATATCCGTTACATTTCAATAACTGGGTTGTGGAGGTCAGATAAGCAGTCGCTCCATGTAAAATACTGGTATTCAGCTGCATCCGGTTAGACTGGACCCCATCATGGTTGGAAAAAGGCTAGGCAGATTTAAATATACATCAAAATGCCTTATAACAGCTCTACTATAGCCACGTGTATAATGTAGAGGTACTACATTATACACATGGTTAACCTACAAAGTATCGCAGAGTGTGCAAACTGAGCGCCTGCAGCGACTACAATGAGTGACCTCATTCCCTCTCTTGAATATTTACGTCGAGATGACAAGCACCTGACACTCTGCCCTTCTAGTCTTCTTCCATCACTCACACATCCGCGTCAAAACAATCTTTTCATCTATTCCTTTGTTTTGGTTCCCGTTTGAAGTCTCCAGTTATTAAAACTATTTTTTTTTTCTATTTTTAGTTGTGTTACCCGCTCCACACAAACTCGTGTACCACTACTTGCTATGTAAACAAAAGTGAAAACATCGCCAAAATACACAATTGAATACGTTTTATTGATGTTAACTCAAAAACGACTCGGCAGAACTTGCAAAAATTTATAATTATGGAACTATTTCAGCAGGAAACCGATCGTCTGCACAATCGGTTCACAATTCTGCCGTCATAACGAAAAAGGGCACAACAATTTTTTTTTTCCAAAATTGAGTTATATTTTTTTGAGCATTTTATGAGCAAATGTTAGTTGCGCCCTTTTTCGTTATGACGGCAGAATTGCTAAATATATCATACATACAGACGAACTTCTTACTTCTTTGCAGTCGGTTAAAAAGTAAAAATGTAAAGAAAGAAAGAAAGAAAAAGAAAAAGTATTTATTGCGACTCGTACAGGAGGATCACAAACTAAATTAAACACAGTCTAAATTAAAATACTAAAATAAAAATTTAAAAAAATAAAAAAGTAACAAAAAGAAAAATGAAACAAAAAGTCCTATACGAGGCCAATAGGCTCCTATCTCAGCATGATGCTGCGATATTTAAAAATAAATATCGCAGCGCTGGTATTCTGATAGGGCCCGCTGTGTCTGAAGTAAATGCTGTCGCAAGCGTGACTACTTATTCATTCGATCCCCAGAATCTAAATTTTATTGAGTTGTTCATTAGGAATTCTTCAGAAGCAGCCTGGAGTCAGGATTGGTGCCCAGTTGAAATCTTTGCTCCTCAATTCATGGGATTTAAACATAACTGGCGTGAAATCTGCGGGTTATCTCATACAGACATCTTCCTTATTCGCAAAAGTGTGTATGAATCTTTACCCGGACATCATCTCAGGTCCCTTTGAACGCAATAAACTTATTGTCCAATACACAAGTTTCACTTTTTCGTTATAAATAATTCATGCAGCAGTATGTGTGACCGTGACCGTACAATCGCCTTCTGCATACTGGCTTTGACACAATGGTGTCCATTTCTCCAACGGATTTCCCGTGAACTTTTGTTTATGATCTTAACCTTGATAATAGGCTGAGAAGTGGTGATAAAAGCAGGTAAGAAAAAATTAAATAAGTGTCAACTTGAAACTTGTTAGTGATCTACGGTAGATAGTATTCGGAATTTGTAACCCTGATTGAATTTTGTAAAAAAAACTATTGAAACACTTTCATTTTCTTTCTAAGTATCGAAATATTTTTTTCTTATTTTTATCTCTTACTTACAAGAGAAATAAGGTTAAAAGATAATTAAAATAACTATATTGATTAGGATCTTCTTCTTCAATCAAACATCTTTGGGCCAAAATTCAGCTGCGCAAACCCCGCATCCTCCAGTCCTATACTGATTATGATTAGAATGGATTAATTTATACTCAGAAAAAACTTCTTAAAGTTTTGGGGTTACCTACCTCCTACCCACTCACGCGTGTCGTCATCCGCCTAACGTGATCTCAACTGTCTTCGAACATTTTTTGCCGGTGTGCCGCAGAGGGCCGCTTGACAGATTTTTTTATTTTTATTTTATTTATTTAGAAAACCAACAGCGATACATATGATATAATACAAATGAAGATATTACAGTTTAGTAAGGCTAATAATAGGTTTCCCTGCTTAACCTGAAATGTATTTACCATGCGAACGGACTTTAAACAATATTTAAATATAAGGTTTTCATTTAGAAATTAAAGTTAAGGGTCCCTATCAATTTCGCGGTCAAAAAACAGAAAATTCAAGTTTTTTCAGCGCAAATTTCTCAATAACCTTAAATTAACTAATTTTTTTTTATATACACAGTTATTTATCAACTATTTACCTAGTAAGTGTACAATTTTAAATTTTGATAACTACTTAATATAAATTACAAAAAATAAAAATCTAACACACGTTTTTACGTAAGCACGAAACACCATGTTTTTCAATTGCTTTCATAACTTACTGGCAGCAAATAACAATCTGAAAAAAAATTATAAATACTGGGCATATATTATATTAGTAAGTGTACAATTTTGTTTTTTAAAGTTTAATGATTTAGTACTTGTAAAAAAATATTGATCACGCTGAAAAAACCCAATAAAATCATGTGCAAAACCCTTGTCTACGCGTAAGAATTTATTGAAAATAATAATAAGTGTTAAATATTTTAAAATTTAAGGTATTCATCTACAAAAATCAATGTTTATATTTTTATTTTGACCACTTATTTAATTGTAGTAAAATATCTAAATGATGCCTTATAAACTTAAATTCGATCGTTCGTTTACTAAAATTTAAATTCTTAGACTTACTTGATAAATAGGTGATAAATAACTGTGTATTTAAAAAAAGAATGTAGATAACTTAAGGTTGTTGAGAAAAGTGCGCTAAAAAAAACTGATTTTCTGTTTTCACCCCGAGAAATTGATAGGGACTCTTAAGTACACCACATGTTATGAGATACACGATCCGTACAGTGGCTACTCGACACGTACTTTTGGGATAGGTGCCTACGTCCTAGACCTATCTAAATCAAAACCAAATTATTAATCATTATTATTAATTATTACTATTCAATTTGTTAAGTATTGGCTCAATGGTAAAGGTCCGACTTACGAGTTGTCGGTCGTGAGTTCAACTTCGAACGCAGACAGGCGCTTTACTTCGTGTAAATAATTTCATCATCACTGCTCTCAGAACGGTGAAGGAAAACATTGTGAGGAAACCGGCATGTCTTAGAACTAAATATATTCGAAGACATGTGAAATTTACCAACCCGCAAGGGCCCGCGTGGTGGATTACTCCCTCTCACCGAGAGGAGGCCTGTGTCGTGGGAACATTATAGACTTATTATGCTATTAAACATTTATTTTACAGAAAATACAATCCAATTTCTTTATACACTATAGTGTACCTAATTGTCGTACATTTTGAATGAATAAAATACTTCTGCTTTATCTTCTAACCGTCCATTCAAGTGCAGCTAACATATAAACAACCAATTGAACTGAAGCACATTCTACGTACGACAATTACCTACACTAGTGTGAAACCTCGCCTGTTCACTGAATATTACCTATCATCCGAATTTCTGAGTACCTTTTGTTATTACGTACTTACAGACAATAAAGGTCTGCAGTACAATTTCATAGCCATTTTTATATTGAAAATTGTGAAATAGGTTTTCAATTTTTGGATATTGCCTGTGGTTTGGTACTTATAGACGAGAATATGACAATAGATTTAAACTTCGTATATTTTATGAGGTGTCTCCTCTGCATACAAAAATTCAACCAAATATATCCAATGGTAGGAAAATATCGTGAGGAAACCGGCACGTCGTAGAAATAAAAATTCGCGAAGACAGGTGACATCTATCAAACCGCTCTGGGCCCGCGTGGTGGATTACGGCCCACTCCCTGGAGACCTGTATCCTAGCAGTGGGGACATTATATGTAGACTGATTATGCTATATCCAATAGTTTAGTCTTTAACTAGTCAAAGATTGGCCCATAGTCGGCCCATCATATTTAGTTAGTTAAAAAGGAACACTTTTTTTTAATTTAGATGTTAGGGATTATCTGATAGTTTCAAAAATTTTCCTTTGCAGTACTAGTATTGCCAGTGTTTTCATTTATTGTCGTACTTTCGTCTCCAAAATGTTTACTTACCTGCTTTTTGTTGACAGTTTTCTACATAATGGGGTCCTCGAGAAAGCCTAGCATGTCATCCAAGTAAGTTTGATAAAGTATTAATTATAGCGGCCCATCCCGGCTTCGCACGGGTGGAAAAAAAAAGAAAAAAAATCCTATATTAATCAGTGATAACGTAGCATTCAAATGATGAAAGAATTTTTAAAATCGATCCAGTACTTTTTGAGCCAATTCGTTACAAACATACATACAAATCTTTCCTCTTTATAATCTATAAATATAAAAATCAATGCCACTTTTCGTTGTAATTTTATAACTCAAGAACGGGCTCACCTATCCAAATCAAATGTTTAGGCTTTGTTTGGACTATTTAGAAGATGGTTTATGTGAAGTTTGCACAAAATCGGTAGAGCGGTTCTTCATTTATCACATTTTTTGTAACAAATGAATTCAATAATTCGCGGATCATTTTGTTAATGGGGATTTTGCTGTCGAATTGAAACTTTTTTCAGATGGGGATTGTGCTGTCAAGTTGAAACTTTTTTCAGTGTTGACAGTACAAGCATGTTGTTATGTCATTCATGCGGTCATTACATTTTGGACGTGCTTCGATTAAAGCAAATTGTCAGCGATAATTATTGCTCTGTGTTTATATATTTTATTATAAACATAATAACAAACGGTGAGTCTTCAATTGTTCAAATGTATATATATGTGTGCGTGTACTTTTTTCAGTTTTTTAGCGAGCCGTCGGTTTTCATATCATTTACAGGCTTTATTTGAATTAAATTAATTCCTCGGTCAACTCCTGCTGATGAAATAAATGCCTGTTTGAAGTCATCAGTTCTTTGGAGATATGTACAAAAATTGACACTGAACATTAATATGCGTATTCACCTACAAAATGATCCAGCTGCCCATCAGTTTTCAAAACAATTGTTAGAAATTAGTGATGGCAAAATACAAATCGACAGTACCAACGGATTGATCGCTGTACCGAACCATTTTTGTACAATTGCGCAATCGATAGATGAATTGATTGAATGTGTTTTTCCGAATATTCTTCAGAATTACAGAAATCATGATTGGTTGAGAGAACGCGCCATTTTAACACCGAAGAACACTCATATCAATGCCATTAGTTTATTAGTCAGGCCTGTTGGTCTAGTGGTTAGTGACCCTGACTGCTATGCCGGAGGTCGTGGGTTCGATTCCCACCCAGTACAAATGTTTGTGTAATGAGCACGATCATTTGTCCTGTGTCTGGGTGTAATTTATCTATAATATTTATGTATTTAGAAATATATAAGTATGTTTATCGGTTGTCTAGTACCCATAACACAAGCTCTGCTTAGCTTGGGACTAGATGGCGTTGTGTGATAGTTGTGGAATATTATTATTAATTTTTAAATTCAAGTGAAACTGCCAGGTGTAGTCACGACATATAAATCAATTGACAGTGTTATGAATCAAGATGAGGCAATGAATTATCCAATTGAATTTTTAAATTCATTGGAACCTGCTGGTATGCCACCGCATTGCTTGAATCTGAAAGTTGGTTCTTTGATTATATTATTGCGAAATATTAATCCATCAAAGCTGTGTAATGGCACCAGATTGGCAGTGAAAAAGTTATTGCCTTGATTGAAGCTAGGATCTTAACTGCTAAATCAAAAGGAGAAGTTTGTTTGATACCGCGTATCCCTATGATTCCAACTGATATGCCATTTGAATTCAAACGATTATAATGTCCTGTGCGTTTATCATTTGCGATGTCCATCAACAAGGCCCAAGGGCAAACACTTAACGTTTGTGGTGTGAATTTGGAGGAATCATGTTTATCACATGGCCAACTTTATGTTGCCTGTTCCAGAGTCGGTACCCCCAGCCGTTTGTTTATTTATGCTGAAAATGGAAAAACAAAAAATATTGTTTATCCAAATGTTTTGGATTAAGTTGTAAAATAGATAGAAATTAATTAAATATTTATTTGTTTGAATGAATAAATGAATTTCATGTTCCAATTATTTTTTTTTATTATCTTCTCACTTAGCACGTACCGGGCCGCTAGTATTAGTATAAATATCATCATCAGCCAACTGAAGCTCGCAGGTGGAGCAATGATCTTAGTAGGGTGGCTAATGGTAGCTAAAAGAGAGTAAGAGGATCGAATGAAATGGAGTTCGATTTATATAAGCTAAGATCTAGTTCTAAGTCATCTCATGACGCCAGTCAAATCTTTAAGAAGCAGCACCGTAATTGCGTAACACACTATTGATCTCAATTTGAATCATTTTGAAGAATATTGCTCCAATGCTGCATATGTTTAAAAAATTTGTTTGGCCAACAACGTAAATAACGCAGTGAATGTTGCTGAGCTATCAAAATGGAAGCCATTGCTATTGATTATAGTATGTTACACAATTAACCCGCAGTTTCAGTTAACACTTGTAATTTTAGCACTCGATCTCCACATACCGTCAATAAACGCAGTCTGTAGCATAAAGTACTACTTACAGCCTTAAAACTATTTCAAGAATTCAAACTGCAATAACTAATGAGAGCAAATACACGAAAACTAAATTAAAACATACCACCCAAGAGCAGCAACACGAATATCAAACAGATTGTAAATAAAGTGCGCCTCGAAGTTCCAGATCGGTAAGACTGGCTTACCCGAAGTTTGAGCGTCTGCGCCGAAATAGGACACACTTGTACCTATTTGCTTTGCCCCAATTGCATTTCTTGCATTTAACTGTAACCATTAAAAGTCCTCCAGACCGTATTTCGGCCACGAGGGCCAATTTCAATAAAATTGTACCCGCAGAAACAGATGCACTCTATCTTCCCTCATTCTCATAGTCCGATGGGACGGCAATCCGAACCAGAGGTAGACTGTAACTATTACTAAGTACACTGTGACATATTTTGATGGTATAGTCACACTTTCTTCGTAATTGTGAGTGGTCTCATTTTTCTCACACTTTTTGAGGTATATGATATACTTTGGTCAATATCTGCAAAGCACTGCGATGTCTATACTTTGTGGCTGGTTATAATCACTTATGATATATTTTCAGCTATGTTACGGAGAAGCGGATATCACAATGGGAAGAACTTATGAGGAAGTTTTCTGAAGCACACAAGGAACAATTCAAGTAAGTACGTGGTTTGGGGTTGAAAATTTGAAATACTAGGCCTTGGGGTCTGAGTGCTCATCGAGTTTTTCGGGACATCGGCAAACGGTGCTCTAGTCTTAACGTGACCACAGGCCTATTTTGAGCCCAAAGAATCAGCATTACGGTCCAACGCCAACGTGGCAATGCTGCCAGACTTTTGGGCACTTATCCCAATAACAGCGATGCGGACGAATTTTTTGAAGCCCAATGAGCTCCTCCTTTTTTATTATATACTTGTATATAATACATATATTTTTGTGTTAGCTTGTATATTGTAATTAAGGCGTTTGTTTGTATTCTAATAAAATTGTACAGGAAGTACGAATATAGTAGTGTAAAATTATTTATCTAGTCTCTTACTTATTCGTAGTCTAGTCTCATATTGTAAAGTTCTAAATCTATACAGGGTTACTTGTAATTCGATATTAGGTATATCCGGAGCTGATACCCCAGGCCAAAATGCAACAAATTGAACCCATGGGGGGTTCAATTTGTTGCATTTTGTTGCATGTATGGACAGAATTTAAAGGGTTTTTCGATATAATTGAAAATAAAAATAAAAAAAACTAGATATTGAATGGGTACCATTAAAAATGATATTGTAGCTGCACTTCAATTAAGTTATGAACATAATTAAAAGTAGGTACTTAATTCAACAAAATAATTAAAATTGTGAGCGGTTTAAGAATTTAATATCTTACCAATATTTTCATTTTACGCTTCAAAATGTTTCATGTATCTCGAAAACTATTGAATTTCGGCTATACATAATGAGGGGTTAATTTGTTGAGAAATATTTCTACATCATTTAACGGGGGTGGGTTCCGACCTGTCGTATAACCAGTTCGGTTTCCGACATGGGCGCTCCACGGTGGACGCGATCATGCGCATAAGGACCTTGGCGGAGGAAGCAGTGTCGCAGGGTTAGGTAATCTTGGCGGTGTCTCTCGACATCGCCAATGCCTTCAACACCTTACCCTGGACTTATTGTCGATGTGTGTCTACGGGGCGCCTGTGTGGGCGAACAACCTGACGGCTGACAACATCGCAATCTTGCGAAGGCCGCAGAGGGCAATAGCCGTCAGGATTGTTCGCGACTACCGCACGATCTCTTTCGAGGTGGCAACCTTCTTGGCCGGATCCCCACCTTGGGACCTGGAGGCAAGAGCACTCGCGTCACTATATCAGTGGCGTGGGGAGGCGCAGGAGCGTGGCGAGACCCCTGCCTCGGGTTATTAAAACACGGCGGTCTGGGCCCTGAGGGCGGAATTGGAGATGCGACTTGCGCAAACACACTGCGGGGCGTTATACCGCCGGCAAGACACGTCATGGAGGCGTGGATCGAGAAGCGGCATGGCGCCCTCAGCTTCTGGCTCTGGTAATGGCCGCACGGGGAGGTGGAACCCGCTGAGGAACAGCGGGTCGAGGCCTGTCGGGGAAGCGGTGAATTCTTATGTGAATCCCGCACCCCTGACCATATGCAGAGGTGGAACACCGCGGTGGCTTTAGCCGGTAAGTCCAGCATGCCGCTCTATCACCCCCACGATGGAGGAAGTCTATGAGGATTTCAAGCGCGCGTCAAAAAAAATTACTCTTGATGTTAAATAGCCTGTAGCCTTCCTCAAGAATTGGGCAATTAAATTCAAATCTGACTGGCATTTCTAGAGATTAGCGCGTTCAAACAAACAAACAAACTCTTCAGCTTTATTAGTTGTATAGATAAACCTTGCCTGCTGCTTCATAAACTCTGGCTCATGTTTTAATGACCCCTGTTAAGTAACAGTTTCATAGACCAATAATATTGGATCAAATAGTCGAACTCAGACGAATCGTAACCAGATATTTCTTGCAGGGCAGCTGCATTGGATATACCTCGAGCTGAACGTTCCACCAAGTACTTCCCGACTGGCTCTCAGTATGAAGGCTCATGGGATGTGCTGGGAATGAGTGGCTATGGAGTGTACACTTTTCCAAACGGTATGGTAGTGGATACCAGAAACATGATTTTGGCATTAGCAGATAAAACTAGAATATTAAAATTAAAGAATCTGTTCACTTCAACAACTTAATGCAGTGGTGGTCCACTTGCTGGCTTCAACTTACGGTCCTGAGGTGCGAGTCATAGGTTAGGACCTAAGCAGGCGCAAAATTTGTGTTAAAACTTCTTGATCGCCAGTGTGAAGCCGTGCGGCGCGCGCGCAAGACGTGTGTGCTGCCACAAATCCTATACTAGAACTAACAATTCTAAAACATATTGACATTGCTTATCCCTCCCACAGAGAGGAGGCTTATGTCCTAGCAGTAGAAACATTATGTATCAGTATGAGCTCTCACAAAAATGAGGTTGACATTACTTTAATAATGGTTCAAACGTTTTCAGGAGTCGTCTACGAGGGTGAATTCGAAGACGGAATGTTTCACGGCAATGGTCAGCTTCGATACGAAAGCGGCATGGTCGTCCGTGGCAAGTTCGTAAATGGCGTCTTGACGGAACGAACGCTGTTCAGTGGTAACATGGAGTATACTGAGAACAGCTGGAAGTACTGCATGATGCCTGATAGAAGGTATAGTGAAATTCGCTGTTTTAGGAGTTAAATCTAGATTTCTGAGGTTTGCCAGAGGTTTTATCGAGCGATACCTTAATAGTTAAAATCACATAACATTGGCGTTCAGACAAAAATGACTAAATATACCTAATGAACAGGTTCACAGGTGAACAGCAAGTTGAGACAACATGAGTAGCTTAAAATATTACCTACAGCTAGGTTCCAATGTAGGTATTATTTGCCAGTGAGCCCCCAACCAGATTGTATCTTGGGGCTCGGAGTACGAATTCCAGAGTGGCAACCGGAGTTGAGATTTCAGGTGTAATTTATTATTTATTTATTAGTTTTAAGAAGGCTTACAGACTAATTACAAATAGTAGGTAACAACAACATATTATCAAGTTGCTAATAATAAGCCTCCATAGACATATCGATTACTTAAAGTCGAACAATTATAGTACATTGTGTACATAAGTAAATATTTAAGTAGTAGTAGTAGTGGTATGGGTGTATATTAATGATTGTGTGGTGTGTGTGTGTGTGATGTGTGAGTGCTGTGTATGTGGTCTGGTTATGTAAGTGCGCATGTTTGTTCCCATTGTGCTTCGTTTGATTCGGTGTCAGTTCAGGGTCTTTATATTAATAACCTCATCTGACATGACTGTCTAAAATCTCTCAGTCCCTTAACACAAATGATTTTACTACGCAGATCCCTAATTAATTAACCTTTGTTATGAAGTCGTTCATTTAATAATTATGTGCTAAAGGCTTTTACAGAAACATGAAATTAAAATTTTCATTCGTGTCCCAACTTTCATCGGGGCAAATTATGAAGTTTTTAGATTAAATTAAATTCAAATTCTATTTAACCTGAAAACACAAAGGTGTTACTTTTAATTAATGGTTTCTGGTCAAGACTAGCAAAATGAGATTTCGAAATTGATTAGTATGCAACACACTTGCTACGAAATTCAAAAGTATTTTAGGTACCACAAATGAAAAGTAATTATCTACAAACGTTAAAGAAGTGTAAAAGTGTAACAAGAAAAACTTTATCCACAGATTCGAGATGGAATACGACACAGGACTGAAGCCTGGCGGCCAGTCGAATCTAACAGCTGACCAGCCAACCAGAGAGATACCTCCCGGATACTATGACACCGGAGACGGCTTCTACGACCCTAAGACGAAAGTCATTTATAAGTATGAAGACATATCAGCCATTATGAGGTAAGTTTTTAAAGTATCGGGAATTCGGGAGATTGCGCTTAACATACAACTGCTTACCTTCTCACGATCATCAAATAAACCATTTTTCGCTTAAGAATACAGCGTATAATTTTAATCACCGTTATCCTCTTAAGGGGTCATTATACTCACTAGAAAAAAACCCATTTGTTCCCTACATTTTGACGAGATATGCGAACATAAATGTAGGGAACAGCTGATTTTTTTTTCACGATTTCAGGTTTGGCCCCGTAGTAAAAGTTGTTCATAATTATGAGTACAATGGCCCCATTTTGTTTTTTTAATCGCCTTGTATATTTTGTTTCTAGCACTTCATAAGGAACAATAAATATACAAGAGCGCCATCTATTGGTTCATTGGTAATTATTATTGACCGCGTCACTTTGTTTCTTCCTTGGTAGTTTGCTGTATCACCGCCTTTTAAGAATGGCGCTAGGATATCGGAGCAATAGTGGGCGTGGCTAAAAATACCGAAACCTCGGAGCTCAATAGCGGTTGTTAGCGTCTTAAGAGGATAACGGTGATTAAATTTACACCCAATATGTGACCCACGAAGCACTTTATATCCACCATTGAGAAGGCATCATAATCTCAGCGAAGAACATCCACTATAACTCTGCAAAACATTTAGCTTAATCAGCCTATAATGTTCCCACTGCTGAAACACAGACCTCCTCACTGTGAGAGTGAGTGAGCCATAATCCACCACGCGGGTGCAATGCGGGTTGGCGGATGTCACATGTCTTCGAATTTTCGGTTCTAGGACATACCGGTTTCCTCACGATGTTTTCCTTCACCGTTTTGTGAGCACTGGTGATGAAATAATTCACACAAAGTAAAGTTCCTGCTTGGGTTCGAACTCACGACCTACAACTTATAAGTCGCGGCCGTTACCACGGGCCACCACTGCTGCAAGACTCCTTATACAAGGTGTAACACAATTAACGCAAGACCTCATACACTCCAAATAAAGTATTGAGTTAAAAGCATAATACAATGACCAAAACTTATTTTTTTTAAAGCTTGCTATTTTTATTAAGAAAATCGTGTTGACACTAGCATTACTTTATGCATTTAAAATTGAGTCTTATTAGGCTCAATCGGCGGTTAGTAAAATATACATATTTTTTGAAAAAAATACCTATATTTAAAGTTAGGTACTGAAATCGATTCAGTAGTCAATTATGAACAAACTACTTTCAGGACTTGCGTTTATTCTGTTACACCTTGTATAATATCATTTTTCTAATCAACGCTCGGCTCAGTTCCAATAAAAAAAATACTACAGCACGCTTTTATTTAGGCATACATTTAGGTTTCATCTAGTGTTACTAAAAATTTGATTATGTTATTAGAAATTAGCAATAGGCTTTCGCCGGCACCATACCTCTCCCGAACATTGCCATCCCAACCGGTCCTAGCAACCCATGGAGACACTATTGAGAATTATTATTATCAGCTATTTCTATCCCACTGCAGGGTAAAGGCCTCCCTTCCCTCCTTCCACTTATCCCTATCCAGTAACAGTACTCTACTCTTTCCACAATGATTGGCGCATAACAGCACAGATTACTAAATAGTTACTTGATAACAGTATGCGCCAATCATTGTGGAAAGAGTCGAGTTCGTCCCGCCATCTCATTCTGGGCCTGCTGGCTATTGAAAATACCTACTATGACAAAAATGAATCAGGTCAACGCCAGCTGTCGCTGAAAACCGCTGGAGCTCTTTCTCGCAAAGGATCGTAGCATTATGCTAAGCGAAAGCAGTTTTTTGTTTGTGTTCTTTCTCTGCGTCATGTTTACCACAAATAAACGTATTTTCTTTCTTTTCTTTCTGAGAATTTAAAATGATAGCTAACACAGACAAGTTAAAAAAATAACTTCAAAACCAACCAGCTTAGTCAGCACATTGCAAAAATATTAAAGCCCAGAGAGCAACGCCCAGGTTATTGCTTGTCGTAACCATAATTCAGTTGAACTACTAATCATATTGACGTCTGAGCAAATTGCAGAACAATCAAGTCTCAATTATTCATATCGTACTCCATAAACGAGACACGACTGTATAGGTGGACTGCGGTGACGTCATAGACTCGATCGTGACTTTATTTCTTTTTACAATCACGGAATAGAAGTAGGATCAAGTTTCCTTGACCATCTCTTGTATACAAGACGAATTATTGAGGAGAGACTTCAGGGTAAAAACAAGTTGAAAAGTAGAGAATATTGATCAAATGAACCATAAACTCGATTCTGGAGAAAACAAAACAGCATTTTAATTTTTTTTTTTAAAGCTGTTTTGAATGAATGAATGAATGAATGAATGAATGAATGATATATTTATTTGCAAGAATATAGGTAGCTAACATAAGTTCTTATGATGTCTATGGGTTTCACTATATTTGCCAGATATCAGAATCGATTTTATTGCAAAATAACTCCTGTCTGTATAATTGCACTGTGAAATTAAATAGTGTTGCTGATAAGGATAAAATACTCCTAAGAAATATCTAATATATAAAATTCTCGTGTCACAGTGTTAGTTACCATACTCCTCCGAAACGCCTGGACCGATTTGTATGAAATTTTGTGTGCATATCAGTTGGGTCTGAGAATCGTCTACTATCTATTTTTTATTTTTGCAAAACGACGTTTGTGGGGTCAGCTAGTTATATCTAAAATCGAACCATCCTGTATATTCTTTGAATATCCTCCCGAAATCTTGTACCTACATATTTCTGTGATAAGATCTCCTTACGGTTAGACGAACATTTGAATTGCAAAACAAATTGTATTGGAAACTGCGGAAACAAAATCCTATTAGAATATAGACGGCAGGAAATACCCAAGGATATGCCTGTCTGGGATGACTGTCTACATTTCTGCAGGTCCAGAACTCACTAAATTCTCAACCGCCTTAGCAGCATTTTAAAAGCATCTCATCTCACCTTTAAAAAACATAAGAAATAAAAGAAAGACTGAAAGTGGCACTGGTAACTGAAAAGTTGTGTGGAAATCGGTTGTAATGGTAGCCTTTGAATAAGTAATCATTAATAGTGTAATCTGTCTTTTTTCTGCTTTTATAACTTACCGCATTTGTGTACGAGTGCATAATCAGATTTAAATGTAACTGTGAACGTTCTTAAAAATTACGAGAATTGCCCCTCAGGTCTCCACCCACCCCTTCAGAAGCAGTTACATTTAAATCGGATTATGCACTCGTACACAAATGCGGTAAGTTATAAAAGCAGAAAAAAGACAGATTACACTATTAATTATTACTTATTCAAAGGCTAATTTATGGGTGTGTGTGTATAAGAGGGTGTGTGTAAGGGTGTGTGTGGTATGTGTGTGCGTGTAATATGAAATGGATGTTGTTTAATAAGTTCATGCTAAACATAAGAATGGCTTACGTTAAACAAACAATATGATACGCAACGGTAAATGTACAGATTGTTCCAAATCAGAACCCAATAAGTAATAACCAAATTGAATATTATTTATAAAGTCAAATATTACACAGGCCCGACAGTACACAGCTATAATTAGTGTTCCGTCGAAACGCACCTTAATTGGTGTGTTATTTGACTCGCTGATTGGTGGTCCCTGCCTTCAACTCCGGCGAATAATTCACACTTATTGCCTTTAAAAAATAGTAAAAATAAGTACTCAATCCTGTAGGGCCTTTGAGCTTTTCCAAAATGTTCTCGTGTATTTATTGCCATCATTTTGCTAAATTGATTAATATTTATTATTAGCTGACTGCTGCTACTTTCATTTATTGATTCTGGCCTCAGAATAAATAAATTAAATCAGTTAATCCGTTCTCGAGATAATTATCTTCAAAAACCCGTTCATACAAAATGTATGAGAAAAAGAAAACCTTCATAATTTTTTCGTGAATTTTTCCCTTGTTTTTATAGTTTAGTCTGCTATTCGGGGTGGAGATCCAAAAAATCAAATATGATAAAAATCTGTCTAGCCGTTCTAGAGTTATAAATGTTGTAACTAACCCGACTTTGCTTTATTTATATAGAAGACTAGCTTCTGCCCGCCACTTCGTCCGCGTAAAATTGCTTGCTCCTCCGACCCACCCCGTCTCATCGCATCGCCTAGCCCCGCTGTTACTTCGTATTCGCTTAGCGTTCTTCCTTAATTTCTTTTCATAATTTGTTAAATAGTTTGTTCATAATTGACTACTGAATCGATTTCAGTAATTTTTAATATATGTTTTTTTTTTCATTAATTACTTACGTATTTTGCCATAATATCCGCCGATTGAGCCAAAGAAAATTAAGTCTTATTTTCAAAATTGAGTATAATAAACTAATACTAGTATCAATACGATTTTCTTAATAAAAATAGCTTTTAAAAAATAAAGTTTTGGTCATTGTATTATGTTTTTAACTCAATGCTCTAATTGGAGTGTATGAGGTTTTGCGCAGTTAACGTTACACGTTGTAGGTATATGTTAACCTTAATTATTGAAAGCAATATCTTAAACAAATACCAAGTATAAGTAAAGTAATAAAGATCTGACTGAATTGGCAACCTGCCAAGGCAATTCCACTGTGAGCATCCCGATAAAGCTTCGAATACACATCATAGTACATTCTGTTTGGTTACCGTTACTTCTGAGTGTACTACATTTATTATCACTACAATCTCTGTTATTTTTCTACCAAGTAACGAAAATATCGTGACAAACACAACCATTTGTCCCAAAACCTTCTTACTTTTACTTTAGAACGCTTGATACAAAATTTCGATTAATTCCTTTAAGAGCTAGCAAAGAAAAGCATCGTAAGTACGCGTTGCTTTTATTCCCACGTCAGTAACAAACGGCAGAAGAAAACGAAAATTCATAAAAACGAACCGCTTTGCTTAGACGTAGAAATATTTATGCAGCTTATGCCGTTATTGCTCTTCCTTTGTTTAGCCTTTCTTCCGATGTAATTCTTCGAATAAACAACTCCGAGAAAATGAAATCTTTTTGTACGGTTCTTCCGCTTATTATTTGTACCCAATTAGGCTAGTTCACATTTTTCACTATAGTCTGTTTCAAAATCTGATTAAAATGTAAACAAATGGATCTGAAACTGTACTTGTGAGTATCAATTTGTAGTGCTACTTACAAATTGAGTGCTTTGATTTGATTATTATTTCAATACTTTTTAAATCATCTTAAAGATATTTTTCATTTTCAATTGAGATTAATATTATAACCTCAATTTCCATATATGTTTTTTTTCCAATTATAATTTAATAATGTTATTCAAACAATAATTGTTGGAAAAATTTATGAGATTTAAAGGTTAAACGTTCTAAATACAGATGATTGCGTAATAATGAATCTGAACAGGGTTTGTTTAATCAGATACTTTTCAAACAGACTATTTAGGAAAAACATTCGCAAGTGCTCAAGCTTTTACGTTCCACAAGGTGTTATCTTGGGACCAATTTTTTCGCGAAAATGAGACAAGGGTAATTTAGTGGCCGTGTCGTTGGCGACGTTTGCTTCATCAGGGGACACATTACATACCACCTCCGTTGTTGTGCAGACACTTTATAGGTAATTATTAGTAATTAACCCGCCTTTTTGCCTGTGAGACCACAAAAGTATCACGAGATAACAAAAGCAACAATGGGATAACCATACGCAGCCTAAAACCATGAAAATGCCGCAAACTTTTAAATTGCGAGATACCAGCAAATTAAATGCAATTTAAAAGTACGTAAGTCCATGAATGCCTAGTTGTGGCCAAGGCTTGTATAGTACCTACCTACTTTCCTCAAATAATGGGTGGAAATTAAAACTAATTAGTACCTAGGTAGAACTCTATAATTGACAATACAATTACTTTTCAAAACAAACAACGAACAACAATAATTTTTCCCGCGTTAAAGTGTTCATTTGTTTTTTTTTCTTCAATAAACAGCTTTCTATTTGCAAGCCAAGTCGAAATTTAAATAATACCTTTGTTTTGTTACCTCCTTGGTTGCCATGTTTCGGAGTAAAAGATCGTTCCATTTTTAAATTACACGACAGCTAAGAGTTTAAAGTAATTTATTTGGCCGCTACGAATAAACTTATTCGTAGTTTGGCCGCTAAACCACGACAGATAAGGATTTTCATACAATTTTTGCCGGCCGCTGCTCGCATGTGTTTGGCCAGCAGTGCTATTCTGTACAAATCTCACCGTGAAAAGTTAGGTGAAGTGAGCTGTCACTCTCACTCCACCTGATGTTAGGGATTCCCACTATCGATAGTTCACTTCACGCTCACTTCACCTAAGTTATCACGGTGAATTTTTTACGGAATCGGCCAGCAGTACCGCAATTTCAATTTATCTCGAAGAAGTTTGTCAAAATAATGCTCAAATTTCCAAGCATGTTTGAGAAAATTGAGAATTACATATCAAGTTAGACCTAGAATTTGTGGAAGTAGTTTATCCTATTTTTCTTCGGTACTTAGTGAAGGTACATTACGATAATTAACTGCTGCTAAGGAGTTTGTTGCACCACTTCTTCTTTCCAGCGAAAGCACTAGGAAGTGGTGAAGGGAAAGTGAGGAACGTTTTGAGGGACTGTCTTATTTTGACGTTTAAAAAGTGATAGTTCTCAGCCAAAATTTAACAAATGACTTTTGATTTATATTTTAACCAGAGCACCCCAATCATTTGCAGATCCGCAACAGTTCTAGAGCAGCAATGGATAGTAAAGAACTGTCGTGTCAACCCTGAAAAGCCTCTAGGGCCTTGTCCAGACTTATATGAGGAGTACACAGAGCCTGTACTAAAGCCAAAACCGCCACCCCCACCAGCCGCTGGCGTCAAGAGCGTGATGTCATCATTCAGAACACAGTCCATGTATGAGGACTTTGAGTTTGTAAGTACCTATGGTTGTTAGTAAATATTTCCTTATTTGTACTCTTGGCCAAATTATTTATTGACTGTCTTTTAAGCACGGGTTTCTAGACCATCTTGATCTTAGCCTGTTCTAGTTATTTTTTTCCATTTGGATATCCTTGTGGGTACTTGTGGTGAGAGCAGTGGTGGCCCAATAATAATAATAATAATCATTAATTAATTATAATTTACTTATTAATTATAATTTATATGTATATATGTGGTAATGAAATAAAGGATATAATCATTTTATTATCAGGCAACTAAGGCTCATATATGTGTTTCGCTGCGTGGTGTCGCGTAACCATCCTCGGAAACGACGATATACGACACCTTTCGGCCAAAAGTCTTCTTTCAGGCAGATCTGCAGATGGGTTGGAACTCGCACCACCAATGACAACGGGTTGTAGGTCGTAGGTTCGAACTCAGAGATGCGCTTTGCTTTATGCAAATTATTTTATCACCACAGCTCCCAAAACGGTGAAAGAAAACATCGTGAGGAAACCGACATGTCCTAGAACAAAAAATTCGAAGACAAGTGACATCTACCAACCCACACTGGACCCGCGTGGTAGATTACGACCCACTCCCTCTTGAAGAGAGGAGGCCTGTGTCCCACCAGTGGGAACATTATAGGCTGATTATTATCTTGAGACACAGAGCTCCTAGTATTTTGAGAGCAGTGGTCATGAGATTATATTACACAAAGTAAAGCGCCTGCCTTGGTTCGAACCCACGAACTACAACTCATCAGTCAGAGCCGTTATCCCCAGGTCACCACTGCTCTCAGCAGTGGAAACATTATAAACTGATTGCGTGTGTGTATTGTGCGTGGTGTGTGTTGTGCGTGGTGTGTGTTGTGCATGGTGTGTGTGTTGTGCGTGGTATGTGTGTTGTGCGCGGTGTGTGAGTGTTAAGCGTGGTGCGTGTATTGTGCGTGGTGTGTGTGTTGTGCGAGGTGTGTGTGTGGATACTCCCCACCTGGAGAAGACGGTTATGTCGGACTCCTACCAACACAGTTCCTCCTGCTACCATCAGTTTTGTATGTTGTGTTGTGGGCTACTCTCGCCAATGTTCAAATTCTAGATTTTATACAAGAATAGGTACAGTACAGCAGAGATCAGTAAACGAAATTTTAGATCATTCATTAGAGTTAAACTCCAGTTGCTAGCTTCGTTTCACTGACTGTTAAATCTATATAAATAAAACAGACTTACACCATTTATAACTCAAGAAGGGCTGGACCGATTTTTATGATCTTTGATTTGTTGGATTTATCTCCACCCCGAACAGAATAACTATTAAAACATGAGAAAAATTCAGGAAAAAAAAGAATATAATTTCATTTTCTCGTACATTTTTGTACGCAATAGCCTTTTTGATTCGGTACGAAGTTCGTCGAGCCGGCTAGTTCATCATAATTTTAAGTTATTTGATCACAATTATGAAGACTGTTATTATCTCTTGCCTTCAGAACAAAGGATTCAATTACTTTGATTTCGACGGTTCGATGTCGGATTCCTCGAGCTGCTTTAGCGACAGTTAACCACCTCTTATTGTAATATCTTCTTTTTTATAAATATGTCTAGAAAACCTTTTGTTTTCGTTTAGAAGATATATTTTATGTTATAGTTGTAAATTAGTGAATTTGCATGAAATACTTAGTTGTTAATCATTTGATTAAACATTACGATTATAACTTTAAATAGTCTTTCATTCACAATTTTTCTTAGCAGAACTTTCTTTATCAACATATAATGATGCCTTTAACATACACACACAAAGATATGTATAAAAACAATTAGGGTTTGGGCGAAGATAGAAGTTGTGGAATTTTCGTACCCTTTCGGTGCGCAGCTCAGTTGACGGATGTCAGTTATTCTTGTCAAAATCAAACAAAGGTGCGCGCCGAATTGGAAGCTTCTAGAATGAAATGAAATGAGTTTAAGGTTTGCGTTATGCCTAATTTTTCACCCCGAGCTTTCCCCGACTTTTTCTTTTTTCAACCTATGTTGTCTTACTGCTGGGTAAAAGTCTCCCCTAGGGAAAATATGTTTTCCACTTTACTTTACGCTGTGCTTTATCCGTCGAATCGGTTAGGAAAGAGTCTAAATCGTCTGGCGGTTCTTAGGCCTGGCTCTGTGACGAAACCCGTCTTCAGGCACCCACAGTGTGACGATACTGGCCCATCTGTCTAGGCAAAAAACTTTTTTTTTATTGCAAAGTTTATTTTTCTTTTTCTGTAGGTATATTTTAAGTCATGTCGTTTTAATTTACAGTATACGGAACCATCCACGTACGCTTCCCAAGAATTGCTGACACATGAAAATAGTTTTGAAGTCGTTAATTTGAATTAAATTAAATGACGCTGCTGAGCTTCCAAGTGACCTGGCTGCAGAAGTCACTTTTTCAAACTATATAGCAACACAAAAGTGAAGTTTAAAATATTTTCTACATACGCCTTGTCAGAATATCTCAAATGGATTCTATATGTGTTCATAAAATAAACTCTTCAAAAAAACTAATAAATATGCCAATAAGTAGCTAAAGAGAAATAAATGGTTTTTCTCCGCAAACTGCTTTTGCTTCCGTATATATTTACTATAACATCCAGTTTTGACATAGGTACATTTTTTTTTTTATGACAGTTACAGTGCTTGTTAAAAGGAGGTTAAGTAAATAGTCAACTCAGCCCATCGCACAACCCAATGCTGGATATACTCGTATAGTTCGGGCCCTCACTATACTCAATGCTCTTCTAACACCAACACCAGAGTGCGACTTGTTTGCCGGGAGATGGACGATAGATGTGTGTCGTGAATGTTTAAGATTTTGTGAGAAGAAGATGAAATATACAGGGTAATTGGAAGATGGGTGCAAAACTTTAAGGCGAAGATAGTACAGACAATTTAGAACTATTTAAGCCATGGTTGTCTTAGACGAAATCTTACCAATTTTTTTTTTACCTAATTTAGTTTTTTCTAAAATACCCAACATTTTAAGTAAACTGCTTAGTTATGGTCAAATTGTATGAATTCATTGTTTATTTTATTTTTACTGTTTTGTTTAATTATTACTGTTACTCCTTATAACATCAGCTATCTGCTGGTGAAAGTCCCGTCAAAATTGGTCCATCTGTTTCGAAGATTAACTGGAACAAACAGAGACATATTTTTTTTTAATTGTTGTATTTTTGTAAGTACCGTGTAGACTATAATAGGCATTTAGTAAAAATATGTTATTTTGACATTACAAACCGATATTTAAATATTTATTTGTATAGATATACTCGTAGATCTACGGTAGGGTAACTGTTAATGAGACATCCAGTGTGCTTACCATCTCCTGTTCTATTATTTATTTTAGTGACAGCTGTTCGTCAGGAATAATCTGCAAGAAAGTATCAATCAGTGTGAAATTCAAATTTTCATACGTTTTTTGCAATTTGCAGGTCAGTGTCAGATTGCATCTTGATCAAAATATGATTCGCGACTATAACAGGTACTTATTTACAGAATTATAGTCATTACAATCATTAATACATCTTCCTAAGTTAGATTTGTACCACAAGAAGAAATCTCGGAAAAGTGCTTATGGTAGAAATCTCACATATAAAGATGTATTAATTTTCTAATGATTATAATTCTGTAAATAAGTACCTGTTATAGTCGCGAATCAAATTTTGATCAAGATACAACCTGTTACCTGATACAGACCTGGAAATTACAAAAAAGTAATAAAATTTGAATTTCGCGGTCTACCACTTTGCATTCACCTTAAGTAGTGTATACAGGAACGCAGGCGTTCATTAATTTGCTGAAAACGAAAGACCGCAAGCTATGGGAAATTACTATTGAAGGCTGCGGGTGTCAACCTCAGGACGAGCTGCTTCTCACATGGACAACTGTACGTCGCTTGCTCCCCTATAGTAGCAGCCAAAACTACAAACGTAGTTTAAAAGAAAGTTTTGGCTGTTACTGTAGTATATTGTGGTGTCTTAGGACTCTGTAAAATTCCGCAATAAAAAAGGTTTTAATTGAAAACCTTGAGGTGAAAGATTGCCATCTGTTTAGTGGATACTCAAATTTAGAACGAAAATTCTGATGTCATTTTTACAATTATTTTTATTGTCATTTTGACAAATGGCGGAGAGAGTCAGTCTTAAACTTTCTATTTCTCTACAACAAGCCGTACAATTTTAATTTATAAATGTTTTATTGAACGGTTTTTTTATAGTTTTACAGAATTTGCTATGCATTTATACAGAAAAACGTACCAAACTGCACTTAAAACTTTGATGTAGAATATATAATTACTAAACGAAACAAGGTAAGCACTATAACGTTTTCTAAGGTTCCGTAGTCAACGAGGAACCTTTATAGTTTCGGCATGACCGTCTGTCCGTCGGTCCGTCCGCAGCTTAGCCCAGACTCTTAGTACTAGAAAGCTATAATTTGGCATGGATAATATATTAATCACGCCGACAAAGTGGTAAAATAAAATCTTGAAAAAAAAAATATATTTGCACAAAATTATACGGACTGTGTAATTATGATACCCTACAGCACCTTAGGGACTAATCACACTTATTCAGCTCTGTTCAGCTTTTGTCCATAGAAAACAACGATTTTGTATGAGATGCGTACGCATCCGTTCAGCCGCGGAAAGCTGAACGGACTTCACACAAAATCGTTATTTGTTGTTGTTGGTTGTTCAGTTTTAGCTGACCTCGCATTGTTTAGGTTTTATGAACAATCAGAAGTCAGCTTATACTGGTTATGTATAGCTTGATGTGTAGCCGTACGTGCGTACCTACTGCAAATCCTACTATCCTACTAATATTATAAATGTGAAAGTTTTTGAAGATTTTTGGATGTTTGTTAGACGAATCACGTGTCAACCGTTGTACGGATTTGGATGAAATTTGACACACAGATAGTTTATAACCAGGATTAACACATAGGATACTTTTTATTCCGATATTCCAACGGAATCAAAACTAACGCGGGTGAAACCGCGGGGCGCTGCTAGTAGAAAATAATTGACCTACAATTTTGCGTATGTTTACAGTTTTCTACACAATAATGTCAAGGAATTGTTGTACGGGATCTGCGTAAGTTTGAAAATCTTTATTTATTTGGCCAGTTTACGCTATACAAAAAGCGTTAAATGTTTAATAAATTCCAATTAGCTGTCAACAAAGAGCACAATGAATGGGTTATCAAGTACCACAAACTTACTAACAGCAACACGGCCATTATTATAATCACGATTTTCCCAATAACGATTGACAAAAAAAAAATATTTTGATTTTTTGTTTTTTTTCCTGTCAATAATGTTAGATATTACTTTTAGCTTTACCATTAAAAAACAGATAGAGCGATGGCAAGATTTTATGAGGAAGTATTCCGAAAAACACAAAGAAACATGCAAGTTAGTGTAGAAATAGTTTTTCTTATTTGCCATTTAGTGTAAAAATAGTTTTTCTTATTTGCCGTTTATACTTACGTGGTGGTGAAAGGGACATCGTGAAACAAACTTTGGCCCTTCCACTGTCACTATGTATTGAATAGTCTTAGTTTCATTGCAGACATCGCAGGACCGACTACTTATTTTAGTGGTCAAATGGTACTTAAAACAAAACTTTTCTGGGAAATTCTACAACATTCTTATTACATTTTATTTGACAGCAGGTTTACAGACCTGCCCATAATTAATTTAATAGCATATTTGTACTGTTTATTAAACAGTGATTGTTTATCTGCTTGGTTGGTAACCACAGTTTTCCCGCAGATTTTCAGAAATACCTCCATCTCGACTAAAGGACTTCCCAACAGGCTCCTCTTATGACGGTGAGTTCGATACCATCGGAATGAGTGGCTACGGAGAATACACATTTCCTAATGGTAAGACAATGAATCCAGTTTTAGTATCATTATTTTATTATTTAACTTATAAGAATCTTTTATTATTATTAATATATTATATACTTGGTATTTGTGATAATTGAATGACAATGTAATGATTTTATTTATATTAGAATTTAAATTAATCTAGTTTTAAGGATATATTTATAATTATCAATCTGTTCGACACAATTATGTTGTTATGAATAAAGATACTACTACCTACTACTACTATCAGACAGTATGATCTTGTTCGAACAGCTGACATACTATTAAGTTTGTTACTCATAATCTTCCTTCTTCATCATCATTACACTCTTTGTAGAGTGGTTGTGGTTAGTTACATATTTAATCGGTTGAAGGACACTGAACGAGAAACAATAGAAAATTTATTATTATTACGCCTAGGAATGTTTCAATAAATCAATCAACTCAGCCTATCATAGTCCTCTGCTGGACCTAGGCCTCTCGCATGCTGCGCAACAACGATGTCGGAGGACAGGGTCTCCTCCGCCGTCCCCATTCAGTCTGTCCCAGCCACCTTTGTGAGGTCATCGATCCATCTAGCTGGGGGACGTCCCTCACTACATATGGGCTTCAGGAGTCGTGTACCGAGGGCAGTTTGAAGATGGAATGTTCCATGGCCATGGCGAGCTCGTCTACAATGATGGTCCGGAGGCCAATTCAGTCATTCGCGGTGTCTGGGTGAAAGGCGTCTTGACGCATAGAAAAGTGCTCTTCAACGGCAATCTGGAGTATGATGAACACGACTGGAAGTACTGCAAGTTACCTGATAGAAGGTATGGTTATATTTTCTAGAATCTTTAGTATTTTTAACTGGATTTTTGAAGTCAGATAAGCAATTGCTCCATGTAAAATGCTAGTATTCAGCTGCATCCGGTTAGGTACAAAAATAGATAGAAATTCAATCTTCCATTCTCCCCAATAATGCCATCATTCACTCCCTTCTCTTTCATATCATTCCTCACATAATCCATTCATCTTTTCTTTGGCCTTCGTCTTCGTTCATCACATGCTCATACCAAGTCAAACGATTTTCTTTCAACTTTTCTGTCACTGGCGCCATTTTCAAACTTCCCCAACTTAGCAGAAGCACATTTTCTATCTCTTTTTCTCATTTTGATAAAAACAAGTGATATCTGAATACCTACACAAGACCGAAGTTAAAAGGTTAGGAACCCAAAAGTTATACAAACCAGCAGGATCATTTTCCAAATTGAATGTGAAATTAGATTATAATCTAGAAGTCCTTTCATTCCGCATTGTCCGCGGATTCACTCCGCATTCACGTACGAACACCGTTGCTAAGTGTACTTCAAGTTAATAAGGTTTGAGAAACATTCACGTAATTTGGGAGTAAATTATGTACAAGTACTAATTATATTTGATTTTCAGAAATACAGGGTGGCGACTTACCTTATGGTACAAAGGCGGACTTAATGCCTCTCAGGCATTCTCTACCAGTCAACCAAGGGTGGTAAAGAGATTTAGTCACATGTATCCGTCAAGGGGGTGATTTTACCCGTCATGTTAAACAACTTTCGCTATGAAAATCATATCCGATTCATGAAAAAAA
The DNA here is from genome assembly GCA_949316385.1 of Globia sparganii. NCBI lineage: Eukaryota > Metazoa > Arthropoda > Insecta > Lepidoptera > Noctuidae > Globia > Globia sparganii. The sequence goes on from OX438667.1 coordinate 6,279,495, forward strand.
AAAAAATCCTATACAACAGTAGATGGACAATTTCGATGCATGTATGAAAAGTTTAACGGATGCAGGTGACTAAATCGCCACCCTCTAGATTGATTGCCAATACTTAGAGTATCTACTGATCTATTAGAACAATCTAGGTCAACAAGAGTTTCTTCTTCTATTAGCTATCGACAATATTGTACGTCCACTGATTTTGTGTTTAACGGTTACATTTACGGTGACCTATGTCACTTCAATGCATAAAATTCCTAACTGTAGATAAACCATGGTAACTATTGTTTTCCAACCACATTTTTTTACTGTTTTATATACTCATTTAGCAAGAAACTGCATCATTTACTTTGAAAACCACATTTTTCATTCACGTGATAAACGATATTAACGCAGAATTACGTTCTCATCCCGCCTGGTACGTAAAAATGGCGGCTGTGAATTTCGCGCCAAAACATTTCCCGCGTATTTTTTTGCTTTAGCTCACACTAATCGCCTATCATAACGATTTGTTTTACTCATACGGATTTTTACCTCAAAAACAAGCATTTTTTCTAATGAGGATAAATGATGAAACAGTTTTTTTTGTACCATTTGCTTAATACTGTATCCAAACAGATATGCATAAATAAAGAGGGTACGCATTATATGGGATTATCAAACGCTTCAGCTCCAAATTTTTTCATGAGGTTTATAAAAAAGAAGAACCGACATAATGTAATGATAGCAACGGGCTACCCACCGAACTGCAGTACCTATACATGCTGAGAGGATCTCAAACAGCCTATAAGCGGTTAAAAAGTTCAAACTAACTTCGCAGTGTTGCCTTTAGTTGGCGATCTGGCTACCTGCTGTATCTACAAGCCATTTCTGTATTCGTATAATATTCAAATACTTTATGTGAACAGATATGATGTAGAATACGAAATGGATCTACTGCTCGCCGGCAAGTCACACCTAACACCTGATAATCCTCCCAGAGAGATACCTCCCGGCTTTTATGACACTGGAAACGGCTTCTACAATCCTAAGACAAAAGCCGTTTATGATTATGAACGACAGTTGGATGTCATACGGTAAGTTCTTGCTTTCAGTTTAACAAAACAAAACATCAAAATATATTCTACTGTAACAAAAAACAGATTCCCAAAAATTTTAGTGTTCGTTCACAGCTACATGACTTTAAAAACTGTGTCGCAACCAATGAACCAACTCATTTCGTACAGCACTCCCATCTAAATAGCTGTCGTTGCAAATATATTTTTTTTAAATTGATTGCCACCTAGCATCCAAAAACTAAGTGGTCACCTGGCAAGCGGCCACTTAAAACTAAGTGTTCACCTAGCAAGCGGCCACCTGAAACTAAGCGGTCACATAGCAAGCGGCCACCTGAAAGTAAGCGGTCACATAGCAAGCGGCCACCTGAAACTAAGCGGTCACATAGCAAGCGGCCACCTGAAACTAAGCGGTCACATAGCAAGCGGCCACCTGAAACTAAGTGGTCACATAGCAAGTGACCACCTGAAACTAAGCGGTCATCTAGCAATCGGCTACTTAAAACTAAGCGGTCACATAGCAAGCGGCCACCTGAAACTAAGCGGTCACATAGCAAGCGGCCACCTGAAACTAAGTGGTCACATAGCAAGTGACCACCTGAAACTAAGCGGTCATCTAGCAATCGGCTACTTAAAACTAAGTGGGCACCCAGTAAGCGGCCACCTAAATGTAAGTGGTCACCGCTGCCAATACCGAAATACCGTAGTTAGGTGCGTTGATCCATGAGTCAGCTGAAATGTCTCATGGGCCGGAATTACACCTGCGCTGATACCCTTCTAATAAACGCCGAATAGCAACAAAACGCCGCCCGCGCAATAGCAACGCCTATTGACGGCAGTAATGGTACTACTAGCAAATTTAAACACAACAATCACAAGTATTTAATACTTGTACATAAGTTAATTTGAATCAATCGCATGGAATTGTTTCGCAGGGGCCCTTCACTTCGAGAACAGAAGTGGTTGGTAGACAACTGCCGCAAGGAACCTATGGGGACAGTAGGACCTCGTCCGGACTGCTACGAGACATGGACAGCGCCGGTACCAGAGCCAGCACCACTGCCCAAACCTATAGTTGGCTATAAGAAGATAACCAAAAATCCATATTTATTTGAACAAGACTATGTAAGCACAGTTAATTTATAAAATTAGTTTAAATATTAACCCATTTCATTTACTTTCGTAACTGAAGTCCTCAAAACCCCGAAAAAAATCAGCACTTCCCTACATATTGTCGAGTTATGGGAACATAATTGTATGGTACGCTGATTTTTGTTTTACGCGATTTCAAGTTTGTTTCCGTAGTAAAAATTGCTCAAAATAGTAGAATGACGCCTTTTAAGATTTTTGGCAAACGCTATTTGGCAGCCCACGCAGTCTTAGATAAACCATGACTTTAGGAATCGGCCCCAGCTCAAGCCTTTCAAAGGGGTTTTCCAAGGGGTTTCTTGTCCATTATTTATTTGTTACATAAAAATATTTAAAGTTTCGTTTACTTTCGCAGGAGGACGGAGCGTATGGACCAGCTTTCTATGATCCCTCATCACACATTGATTTGCAAAGGTTTGTTAAAGCAAAAATACAGCCGAATGATGTAGAGAGCAGTGTTAACGGCCGCGACTCACTGCTCTCAAATCGGTGAAGCAAAACATTGTGAGGAACTCGGCATGTCCTAGAACCGAAATTCGAAGATATCTACCAACCCGCACTGGGTCCGCGTGGTGGATTACGGCTCTCACTGAGAAGAGGTGTCTCAGCAGTGGGAACATTATAGGCTGATTATGTATGATTTAGAGAATGGTTCATATGTATAGCAGACCAAGCACCTGCAGTGCTATTCTGTAAAAATCTCGCCGTGAAAACTAAGGTAAAGTGAGCTGTCATTCCACCTGATGTTAGGGATTGCCTCCATTGATAGTTCACTTTACGCTCACTTCACCTATGTTATCACGGTGAGATTTTTACAGAATCGATAGGCTGTACCTAAGAACTTGATAGTAACGAGAGCTCAATCATTGAATAGATTAGGTATAAGTAAAAGAAAATTCTTAACCAAAAATCTGTATTTCATTTTAGCCCTATTATATATTATACCATTTATTACTTTAGTATACTGGTACATAGGACAGAAGAGTTTGAACGAGTGTAAAAAAAAAAGTAAAAAGAATAAAAAAAAGAAGTGGTTGGTCACAGTGGTAACTTTACCTAACCTATTTGGTCGGGGTGCCCTATAGTTTAGTTACTGAGTTTTAAATCAAGCACTTTTTTTTTAAAGCAAACGTCATTGAAGCTCCAAAATATACGCATCTTCTTCGCACACTCTTATTTCTCACACAATTAAATACCTACACAAAAAATATATTTTAAAAAAGGAAAAATTATAAAATAGTTTTAATTATATTTATTTTAAAAAAATATTGAGTTGACGGTACATAACACATTTTGGGAATAGCATATTTTGGGTACCAATCAAGGGATTTACATTGATCCAATACAGCAATCCAGTGTCGCTGGATCAGCCACTGAATTCTAGCGCTGGATTGAGATACTGGATTCATTGTCCGCTCATTTTACCTCTGATTTTGCATCACTGTCCAAAACACGTGAACCTTATTCTTATTACAATAAGGTTGCTATTTGGTTTCCGCCACTGACAAGTCTGTCAAAATTATTGTGATCTTTATTCTCGTACAATAAGGTTGCTGTTAGGTTGCTGCTGTCAGAGGTAAAATAACTGTGAACGGACTGTATACCTATTAACATGATTTTTTTTTTTCTACAGCGTACCACAACGTAAATTCCACTCTACGCTGATTTTTTTAGAAAGTAAAACTAAACTTATTCTGTTGATACGTACCTAAATTACTATTAATATTTGTAAGTAAATGAAACAAGTTATTACACGACGTTTTAATAATTAATTATATTTTTGAAATCATTTTACAAATCTGTTTACTTTTTAATAAATATTTAGTTTGTGCATTGATTTTTTTTTAATTTTTTTTGTTTACTCCCACAAAAAAGAAAAATAGTATGTAGGTATAGGATCAAGACATACAGACCCCAGACTTGCATACTTCATGAATAAGGAATGTGACTAAGTCCGTTTCACGGAAGAGGTCTTTTAGACGCGGCGCCACAGTCGTGCGACGTAATCATAATGTTTTATTTATCTTGACATCATATTACAGGCAACCGTTTAAAAAATGCAAAATCTTAAATGGATAAATAAATCAAAATAAAATAAAGTTGTCAAGTAGAAGTAGAAGTTGTTGTTGTTGTTTTAAGTTGTTGTAGGATTATTTCTAATTATATAATTAGTTTCACTTATTGCCGCGGGACTTCTTTCGTGAGACGGACTATACTGTACCATCACAGTAGGGACCTATGTACAGTCTCGAGCAGAAATAATACACTTAGTAAAGTTCATAAATAACGATTGAATCTTTGAGATAAGACCTATTTCATAATACATACGGGTTCCAAAATTCTACATATTTGGGTATATACTTACTAGGAACAATATAAACAAGACATACAGTGTACAGCATGTATCAGAAAGGTATATTCATCAAGGTGTATCCAGTCATTACGAGGCATGTGCTCTGAATGGTATATAGGCCACGCATATAACGGCTGCCTCACGGTGACGCATCTAACATATAAAAAAATAATTTGCGGCGCATGCCTCGCTCTGTGGATGCACCTTAATATTTAAAGTTCCAATATTTAAAGTTTAGACCATCAAACTGAACAAATTTCTCCATGTGACCAAAATAAAAAAAATATCAACTATCTCATACAGCACTTACCTACTTAATCCAAATATATGAGACGGCTGACCAAACTAAGCTTGCTTAAACACTTAAGAGAGTTTCGGCCATCCGTGCGCTGTTTGGCTCTATAACAGTACTTTTCGAAGCGGTTAAGGTTTGGCGCAAACGAGCTACCGGCCACAGGCACCAGTAGCCCAGCTACAAGCAGTTCACGTGCTTTTTCATACGTTTTGTATGGATTCGCCACACGCGTGTCGCCAGTGGATATTACACGCTACATGCAGTGCTCAACACCGCATCAAGAGGCGACACCCACCCGCGGTGGTTGTGACCGGTGGCTCATGTACGCTTACCCTAATATCCACAACTTATAGTCATCATTATCATCATCATTTCAGCCCGGTATCACCGACGGCTAGGTATATGCCTGCTCTTTGTAAGTATGGCTTATAGTAAGTACGCTAAAACAAGGCAGATTTAAACTAATTTTTCGACAACTTTTTTTAAAGAATGCTTAGTTACCCTGCTTTTGACTTAATTTAAAATTAAAACTCCTTTAATCCTATTGACATAACTAATCACATAAAATATTCTGTCATAATCATAACTTACGACTGACTTCTATCGCAGAGTAATCTTGTACAAAAATTATTATCATTCCAATAATAAGGTACATTTCAGTTTTATAGAATCTTTCGAATACCTAGTTTTAAAGAACAATAAAAATATCCAAACAATGTTCTATTCTATCAAGAAAGCTGCTGCGGGGCTACAGATGCTTATATGGGTGTGATTGACGTGATCGCCCTTAAAAATCAAAATATTACATAACTTTTTTTTTTACAGTTATTTCAAATCTTCAAGATGAAATCGTGCAGGAAACGTGGTTCTACACCTATGTATGTTTGAAATTATGTAAACGCTTATTGTTATTGTTCTGCGTGAGCTTTCACTTGGCAGAGTGAACAAACCTTAATCTCGCGTAAAAAAAAGCGTGCCACTTCAGTTATGAGGACGTAGCTTTAAAACCACTAAAGCTTTGGTTTCCTAAGAAACCGGAGAACCGTCAGACAGTGTGCGCTTTTATAAATTCTAATGTGACGTGGACGTCCACGGTATCATAATAATACAAGAAATTAAAATGGAAATATATGAAAACGCTTTTAAATAGCCGTCCATGATAACCTTACAATGTGCACGTATTTCCATGCACGCATTGTTTGTGCATTTTATGAACGTGGACGTCCACGATAAAGTGACCTGTCACATGCGACTGTCGTTGGGTGTACGCGTGCACCGTGCGTCTTCTAACTACAAGTTGCGAGAGCGTGCGTGTCGTTGTAACTTTGCAACTCGACGCCGACGCTGACGACAGTCCAAAGTGTGAGTTGCCCATAAATCGAGCTAAATTGACCATTTTTTTCTGTAGTTCTTCTCTGTTTCATGTAAGGATCATTTAATTGAATTGGAGGATAAAATCTGAACAGCATAAGAGGCTCAAATAGTTTTTCATACCGATTTCCCCATACTACCTAGTAAAAAATAACGGTCAGAACCAATGAAGTTCTGGCTGTAAATAATTTCATTATAATTATGCTTTTAGCACTAAATATCCATGCACATGTCAATGGCTGTGTCTTATGAGGGAATTCAGACAAAAACACGAAGAAAAATGCAAGTTAGTGTTGTGATATTTTTACTTAGATGCTTACCTAAATTAGTTATTACTATCGTCCACTAAATTAAGTTCTTAAATCCAAAATGTTATACACTGTTATCAAAAAAAAAATTAAGTAAGTAGTACTAAACTAAAACGTTATTTTTACTGTACTGAAAATAACTTACAAATTCACCCTTTTTTCACTAACCTATGTTTAAGGCAAAACAAAACGGGCCAAATGTATTTTTAAAAAAGTCGCTCGGAAACTGGGAATTGGTTGGTAATATCTAATGTTGGTAACTATGACTTTCCCGCAGATCCGTGGAACTACCCGGACCTACATGCAAATCTCATGATTTCTTGACAGGCTCCTCTTATGACGGTGGGTGGCAGGAAGGGTGCGGTATGCACGGCTATGGAGTGTACACATTTACTAATGGTAATACAATGGTTTCACTCACAGTACTTAGTCAACAGTGTATTTTGCTTCTCTGGTATACATATCTCGTTTTCGTTGGTAGCGTAGCTGACTGAACAAGAGGCGCCGAACGAACGCTTAGTGCCACCACTCATGAATATTATATTAGGTATTTAGAAATAAGCAGCACTACACGGAATCACTATAGCAATAAAGATAGAAAATCGTTTAAGAGAAGGAAAATATGCGTCAGATCCACGCAAAACGGCCATCGCTCCGCATAATGCTAAGATCCTATGCGAGACAGAGCTCCAGCTTTGGTTTTGGCTGGCTGGATATAGGACTAAGTAACAAGAGAGTCCACAACCCGAATTCCGCTGTTCATCAGATATTTCGCCGTTTCACTAACAGGCAATTTACTCACAGCAGGGGCATAGCTAAGCCTGTTTGCTTTATCTTCCCAGCTTTGCACCAATCTTGCTTGTGAATTTCGTATCTTCGGTTGAAATGACGAATCCATAACTATTGCAGGTTTACTCAACAGCGTGTAGTATTCAAAAGCTTTACCATTTTCCATGAAACTCTTGTTATTTATAGGAGTCATCTACGAAGGCGAGTTCTTTGAAGGTGCGTTTCACGGTAAGGGTGAGTTGCGATACCAAACACCTGCTGGCAAGGCGGTCATACGCGGCCAGTGGTACAAAGGCCTGATGATGAAGAGGACGCTCCTCTTTGACGGCGTTCTGGAACACGATCCTAAAGATTGGCAATACTGCAAGATGCCTGATAGAAGGTACGTTCGATTATTTTTCTTCTGTTTCATTCCCATTTTTATGAGTAGGTACTTTCCTTTTAATTTTATTTTCCTGTAACCCTTTTCAACTCGTGAAAAGTTCTGATATAAATTCTGTGTGAACAGATTTACGAGAGAATACGCCGATGGTGTGCAGCCTGGTGGCAAGTCATTCATGACGGCTTATGAGCCCTACGTAGATGTACCTGAAGGTTACTATGATACCGGGGACGGCTTCTTCGATATTACAAGGAAAATGGTTTACGAACATGATGACTACACAAAGATCTTAAGGTAAGCTTCACACCGCCAGTTCATCACTCATCACGTTTCTTGTGGTAAAACCACAATCGTAGTCACAATACAAACTATTCCATACTCTGATTTTCAGTAGTATGTCAAGAGCTCAGTCAACATTTTTTTTTTTCTTAATTATATACCTGCTGGTCGCTCAATGAATCGCAAAAGTTCTGCCTTGGAGTTTGCCAAAGAACAATGGAACGCAGCGTTCTGGTTGTGAAAATACAGGACAGAATTCGGAACACCACACTGTGGTCCAAAATGGGCATACTGTATGTAGGTAAGAAGGCAGCCAGGCTCAAATGTGATTGGACGGGTCACATCAGCCGCATGCAGATGAGCGCTGGACTAAAATTTCCACACAGTGGGTGCCTGAAGATAGACAGCGCCGCCGAGGCCAGCCCAGAAAGAGATGGTGAGATGACCTGGACGCGTACCGCGAGGGCTGATTCGAGGTGGCGCAGGAAAAGAGTTCCTGGAAGGATTTGTTGGAGGCCTCAGCCCAGCAGTGGGACAGAAAAGGCTAACAAAAACAGGGTATAATGGTGAACGGAGCACAAGAATCATTATTTTTCATAAAAAATAAAATTAAAAATCTCTTTTTTAGACACATGGAATCCTTTGATCCTTTGATTGAAGCCACCGGCCGACTTCAACCAAAGGATTGAATGTGGCTCCAAATTCATTAATAATTTTTGCGCGTAAAGTGCTTAATAAATATGTTAAGTTTTTATAAAATTCAAAGTCCTGACTGACTGATATATAATATCAGCGCACAGTCTAAACCGCTGCTCCTAGAGACTTGTTGGAAGGTGTGTTCTTTGTGAGGAGCAGGTATCCACCAAGAAAGGGTTTTTCGAAATTCCATCCCTAAGAGGGTGAATGGGGGGTGGGTGAAACATGCGGACGAAGTCGCGGGCAGAAGCTAGTGTTTTATAAAACGGGCATTTCCAACCGTTCGCAGAAGCGTAACAGAACCTGTTCGCAGGGGCCCAGCGCTTGCTGAGCAACGGTGGATACAAGAAAACTGTCGCATGGGAAAAAAGGATATGACTATAGGGCCTCGTCAGGATTTGTACGAAAAATATTTGGAGCCAACAGCGCTCCTAGAACCAGTGCCACCGCCACCAGCCAAGTTTATGCCCATCACCAGGAAAGAGTCGACATTCGAACAATACGAAGACCTAGTAAGCATAATTTTGTTATTTTTTTCAGTTTTCACTAAGAATTCAAGGGAAACTTCACAGGAAAGTAGTATCCAAACAGGTATTTACCCAACGACACTAAAATGATGTTACTCGACGTTGTCGAACGTCCTTACATTGGACAGCGTTTTCATGGCCTTCTATTTAGCCATCATTTTCAAAACTTGAAAATTAAAACCTGAAAATAATAAGAAATAACAGACAGTGGTCTCACCGCCTCAGTCTGTAATCAGTTTGGATGGTGATTTCCACCAAAGACATTGTGATTAAGTTTGTGCTTTCATCGATCTATATCCATCAGTATTTCAGAATGATTTCAGGCATATTGACAATGATAGTCGTGTCAGTGATGAATTGGTGATAGATCTCTCGCAGCCAACTGGTTAAATTAGCCGTTTAGTTATCTGCCTGGCCTTTGGATTTAGTGCTCGCCTCGCTTCGTTGTGTCGGCTCGCACGCGGTTGATCACAGTTTTAACCTTTTTTTTTTGTTTCCGTGGTGGAAAATCCTCATGGATGTCCACCGCCCTGGGGCGGGCTAAAAACCACCCAGATGTTCCATCTCACACTTACGCCGGGGGTTGCGGGAATGTACGATACTTCCGCAACCCCCGACTTAAGTGTCAGCCCACCACTGCGGGCCTCCTCGGATCAGGAGAAAGGGGGGGAGTGAGGTGGTTGACTCCCCCCGCGACTTCCAAGAACAACAAGCGCGCGTGGAACACTACGCGCCGGGGGGGAAACACCGCTTCCGCGGCAATTTGCGGCGGCGCAGCGGACGAGATCTCCCTCTCCCTTTCCGCAGCCTCCTTCCGCGAGACGACCGTTTCGCAAAAGGAAACCAACGGTTCCCAGGACTCTTCGCTGAGTACTTCTGAAATGAGGGCACGGTGTGGCTCCTCCCAAATCACAGTTCTAACCTAACCCTACCCATTTGGTCGGGGTGCCCTGGCTTAGTTACTGCGACCAAATTCGTCTCGCGCGTGATTGGTTACAGTTTCAACATAAACTATAATTGAATATCATTCAGGACCTTAGTTGAACAGCCGCCGTTTAGTTAAAAGGTTAGGCGGTTAACTAAACAGCTAATTAAACCAGTTGGCTGCGACAGATCGATTGCAAGAGTTAACTTGAGAGCCGAGCGATCTCTCCCGATCCCCGACCGCTCTTACTCTCGATGCCTCAGTATCACGCGCTTACCTCATCCGAGCGAAGTCTAAAGTTAACTCTTGCGAGAACTGGTTCATGTACACACGGCTACACATCAAGCTATACATTTCCAGTTTTAGCTGACCTCGCACTGTACAGGTTTTTCTTTATACTGGTTATTATAGCTTGATGTGTAGCCGTGTGTACATACAATACTGTTCGATGGTAGTCTGATTCCATAATAGGTATTGTCAGTGAACGGAAAAAAACAGGTATTGTATTTAGAGCAGATTACTAGTGCATTTTTTGGAACGAAGTTCTTTAACGGAGCTTGCGGTAGGAGTAAACGGGTAGAAAACGTCACGTAACGAAAAAGCGTTATGCCCACTCCATGCGACTTTTTATTATATAATAGAAAGAGTCGGAGAGAGATAGTTTCATGGTTTTCGGGAATGCTGAAACTGATAGTGAGGTCAAAATGAAAACCCAAGATGACGACTGCGAAAATTTTAAAATTTTTCATCATTAGCGTCGTCTTTATGGTTTTCAAAGGTGCTAAAGTATTAAAAACATATATGAATATTCTATTCTATTCTAAAGCCGACAGTGAGGTCAAAATGAAAAACTAATATTATGAAATTTTTCGGTATTTTGACTTTTTCGCAACCGCTATCTTGAATTTTCATTTTAAACTTCGTTCCTGCCGGAGGTCCCCCGACCCCACACGTTTTTTTTTTTTACTTTGTTTCTGTTTTTTTTTTATATATAATTAAAGGGATTTTGTTTCACTTTACAGGACGATGCGCCAGTATTCTACGACGCTTCAAAATTCGGGACAGATGCAGGGTTTGTTCATTCAAATTACTTAGGCAAAAAGTTAAATAAGTGTCTAAGTAATTATTCGCCAGCAAGATGATAACAGATGCTAGAAGCTGATAGCTAGATGGACCGAGGTCTTAATGAAGGTGGGACAGACTGGATGCGGAAGGCGGAGGACAGGGTGTTGTAGCGCTGCCTGGGAGAAGCCTATGTCCAGCAATGGACTGCAATAGGCTGAGTTGATTGATTGAAGATGATAACATTGACGTTTTTAAAGGCATTTCGTTAGTAGGAAATTGGCAAAAGATGACCTAGTTGGTAAAAACATACAATTACGTGGCGAATAGATACCTTATTTAAAAAAAACAACATAACATCACGCCTGTATTTTGGAAGGGTTAGGCAGACGTGTACTTATAGTAGGTACCTACACCCATAAAAAAAAAACAAATGTCTGCTTTTTACTTTACATTTACATTTCTTTTTACTTTACTGTTCATTACTAGCTCTGACCCGGCGAACTTCGTACGGCTAACGAAATCAGTCAATCCGTTCTTGAGATATCATAAAAAAGCCGTTCCATACAAAATCTATGAGAAAAAATTTTTTTTGTTATTTTTTTCCATTTTTAGGGTTCCGTTCGTACCTGAAAAGGAAAAAACGGAACCCTTATAGGATCACTTTGTTGTCAGTCCGTCCGTCAGTCTGTCTGTCAAGACCCTTTATCTCAGAAATGCGCGAAGGTATCGAGTTGAAATGAAAACCATATATTCAGGTCTACGGTCCCTTGAAGCTGTGAAAAAATCAAAGTTCTAAGTTAACGTAAAAAACATTTATGCCGCAAAAAACGTATATTTCAACACTCTCAAGGGAATCAAAATGTACAGGGTACTTCCCGTTGACTTAGAATAATGAAATTTGGCAAGAAACAAGGTCATGTAGCACAAGTAAAGAAAAAAAATCTGAAAACCGTTTTGTTGTTACATAGGTACCTACTTTGTACGGAACCCTAGGTGCGCGAGTCGGACTCGCACTTGACCGGTTTTTAATAGTTATTCTGCTATTCGGGACGGTGATAAATGATACAAATGAAAGATCATATAAATCGGTCTAGCCGTTCTTGAGTTATAAATGGTGTAACTAATCCGACTTTGTTTTATTTATAACTAGCTGACCCAGCAGACTTCGTACTGCCTCAATCGATAAATAAAAGACAATTGACTCTACATTTTATTTAGAAAACGTTGTATGGGAAATAGAAAAGGGCTGTTTTAGGGTTTTCCCGAGAATTATTCGATTTTTTCTCACCTTTTAAACCTTCCCTAGACCTCCACGAACATTTCAAGACCAAGATGAGATAAATCCGTTCAGCCGTTCTCAAGTTTTAGCGAGACTAACGAACAGCAATTCATTTATATATAGATTTTCTAGGTTTAGCGTTAGGTCGGTATAGCTACCAAGGTAGGTGTGCCAACGTGTTGTCGTTTTTGTACAGTGGTAACTATATAGATTATGTGGTAATTTGATGAAGCTAGCTAACCCAGCTGTGGTAAGCTAGAAGTATCCCAAGGCTTTTAACACACTTTGAAACCTTAAGACTATGCCGACCGCACAGTGGCGCCCTCATCGTTTGTTTGATTATTTCATACAATTTAGAATGACGGATAACAGTGGCCACTATATTCCGTTTTAAGGATTATAATAAAACTAAACAATATAAAACTACCGCTTCTAATAATATTAACGTTTAATCTTGTGAAACACAACTTAACGTGCTTATTTTCTGCATTTTCATTCTAAATTGTATGAAATAACCAAACAAACGATGAGGGCGCCACTGTGCGGTCGGCATAGTCATAATGAAAACTTGTAATTTTCACAGGCCGCCAGAACGAAAATTCAAGCATTAGGACCACATCTTGTCCGTATTGGGCATGAATAAAATAATTATCTATACTTAACACTATTATTTTATCCACTTATTTGAATTATTTAAAATTAAGTTATTAGTAAATGGATAGTCAATAGTTAAAAAATGTATTTTAGTAATGAAATTTTTTGTTATTTTAATAAGAACTTTATCAATATCTAATAGTATTTTGAAAAACCTAATTTTGTATAATTATTAGTAAATGTTGCTTGTTAGTAAATGTACTAGGTGTTCATACTCATACATATATTACCTATAGTAGTTTTATAATGTATTTTTGATGTTGAGTTTTTTTTCTATATAAAAATTATCAATATAATTAATAATAGTATTTTGAAAAACTTAATTTTTAATAATATAATTACTACTATACTAGGCGTTGTTACTCCATTTATAATACTTACTTACTTAGTTTAAAAATGTTATTTGTAATTTTTAGAATTTAGACAAATAGTATAAATAAAATCTGTCTCCAATATTTTGTTTATTTTTTTCTAACACTAACCTTCGAATAAGTAGGTATTTCATCGTGACGAATTATTTCGTTTATCCAACTAGTCTTAGGGGTGATTCTCGGTTACGTTTCCGCGTATCCGCCTTAGGGTGGATTTCTTGGGGTAGATGAACCATCGTGACTATCACACTACTTATCAGTATCACAGACCGTCCACATTATTTTGATAAAGATAATTTGCTCAACGTTTAAGCCGGTACCTAGGCTCTAATTTATGTAGAAAAATGGAGTTATGGACTTCATATTATTTGAGATTACCATAAACACTCGTTTGCAAAAAAAAAGGGTGGTTTAAATTCCCCGTCCGTAAAATAACAAAACGAAAAAGGTTTTATTCATTTGAATTATTTTACTAGTGTAATCAGAAGGTCGAAATTCGGAGAACCAGTCTAACCAAGGGGTATCGTGTTACCCAGTTCCTGGTTTGTGGACACAGTTTGTGGAGGTCAAATAGGCAATCCCACCATATATAAAATACTGATATTCAACTGCATCCAGTTAGGTTAGAAGATAACTCTCACATGATTGGGAAAAGGTTAGCCAGATGATGAATTAATAATAGCCTCCCCGACCGATTGCGGTCACGGTGGCCAATCTCAACGATGGGACGGCAATTCGACACGACCGGAGAGAGATCAGGCGCAGGACCAACGGCTTATCGTGCTTTCCGAGGCACAGGGGTATCACACCACCAACTTCCAAACTCCGAGCTGTTACTAAGAAATTCCTAATGGAAAAACTCAATAACACTTTGCCCGACCCGAAAATCGAACCCAGGACCCCACGCTCAGCAGTCGCGCTTGCGACCACGAGACCAACGGGGCAGTCAAATGAATTAATACATTACAAAGGTACACACGGCTACACATCAAGCTATACATTTCCAGTTTTAGCTGACCTCGCATTATATAGGTGTTCGTACAATCAGAAGCAGCTTATACTGGTTATGTATAACCTGTAAGCCAATTCTGCTAATTTAAAATGTTCAAAATCTAGTCGCAGTCTCATCTCGGCGACAAACAAATGTCAAAAACTTGTCAAAATGTAGGGAAATTTGAAGTATTTTTGACAGATTGAGACTGAGATCAGACTGTGAACGTTCTTAAAAATTACGAGAATTGGCCCTCTGATGTGTAGCCGTGCGTACCTACATAACATTACGTAATTAAAAATATCATGGATTTAAGATGACTGATCACTACGAAATGTAGGTAAGTAGGTATGAAAAAAGCTTTTTTACGGTTTGTGACTATCCTGAGTTGATCCAAAAGAGTCTTTGAACGAAACTTTTTTGAACGTTACATTAAAATATGATTATTTTGTTTTAAACAGATTTAGAATTTTCGATTTTTTTTATAACTTTTTTGGCTTACGAAGGCGGTTTACAGGTACCTTTAGTTTATGGATCTCCATACTCTCGCCCAGAGAGTTTAAAATATGATTCCCTCAGATATTTCTTGCTCAAACCAGTCAGACGTAGAACGAAACGTCCCAATTCATTTTGACATTGACATTGTACAGACAACTATTATGGTGCTGCCAGGAAATACAATGACTTTTAACAAAAAATAATAATTTCATGAAGCCAAAAGAAGGAATAGTTTGTGTATATTACTACCTGGATGATAGTTCGAAATTATGGAATAGTTTTCCATAAATAAACCGCTGCAAAAAATTATATAAATCATTTACAATGTAAGCTAGCAGTACAACTGCAGCTTTAAAAGCATGACAACACTATTCAGAAAAAACAAATCGGAAAGAAGCATGGACGTCGTGTCTTTTCGCTGAAATCTTCAAAATAGATCGATATTATTTTTCTGCAAAAACCATTTGATTATGTGTGCAAAGTTTTTTCTTTAGTTCGCTAGACAAGTAGAAACATTAATTGTTATTTTCCGTTTCAATCCCTCGGAGCTAAGGTTTTTTGTAGTTCAGGTTAATATTATAAGAGGCTGTGAAAAAATATTGTGAAAGTGAGCATAGAATGGTCGTAAAATGAAGTGCCACTACGAAGTTTTGTGTTTGACGAAAGAAGCGTCTGGCTCTGAAATAAAGAAGGCTTATAGGCGCCTTGCGCTGCAGTGGCATCCCGACAAAAACTTAGAGAATTTGATAGAGGCGAAAGAACAGTTTCAGCTTGTGCAGAATGCATATGAAGTGCTTTCCGACCCTCAAGAGAGAGCTTGGTAAGTCCTAAGGAAGTATCCGCCCCTAAGACGTGGATCTATCATTGTATGATTTGGTACCACAATGATTATTCAATAACTACATTCTTAAGTGGTGACTTCAACCCATCCTATTTTTTAGGTATGACAATCACAGGGAGCAGCTATTACGTGGAGCCGGCAGTTCTTATAATGATGACAGTCTTGATGTTTACCCTTACTTTAGTCCGTCCTGTTATAAAGGTTTTGGTGACGACCCACAAGGATTCTATGGAATATACAATGAGGTAAAGCTGACCTTTTTGTATAAAATGTTTATGTACTTACTGATATAATGTTATTGTAATGCCAACTTACTAATTTGCAGGTTTTCTCCAAACTGATAACTGAGGAAACTGACTTCCTTGATGACCCAGAGGAAGTTACCAAAATACCTGCATTTGGCAACTCTACATCTAAATACGAAGAAGTGAATGAGTTCTATGCTTATTGGATGGCATTCTCTACTAATAAAAGTAACTATTTTATCAAAAAACCATAAGTAAATTAACAAATTGTACTCTATCATGAATCGCAAGGAAATGCACGTGTTAAAAGGATGTTAAATAGGTATTTCACAATGTATTTCATGTCTATTTCCCAACTTTCCAGGTTATGTGTGGCTAGACCAGTATGAAATCTCACAGGGTGATAACAGGAGAGTTATTAAATTGATGGAGAAAGAAAACAATAAAATTAGGCAGAAAGCTCGCAAAGAGAGGAATGAGGAGATCAGGAGACTTGTAAGCTTTGTCCGCAGGAAGGACAAGAGAGTAATAGAGCACACAAAACTATTGCAGGAGAAAGCTGAAGAAAATAAACGGAAGGTATGTTGTGTGGTCAACATGCAATCAATTGATCTAACATTTCCTTAAGTCCCGTATTACAGAGCGTCACTCAGTACTCAAGCATTACTTAAAACTAGTTTCAACCAATCAAATGGCTTGAATCTAGTTTTAAGTAATGCTTGAGTATTGAGTGACATTCTGTAATATGGGCCTAAGAAACTAGGGCTAAGTCCAGGACTTAGACTTTTCCTAGTATATGGCTGCATATTAATTTGAATCATGGAATTCTGAATGATGATAATAGCAAATAGGCCTGTCCACACATGACAGATCTGTTTAATCCATAATGATGATGACTATCACCATGATACCCAATACCACAGACTGTGCTAGTGGATATCATTTTTTATTTGTGAGTTCTTCGTCATAACTGAGAACATGAAGCATACAACTGAATTTTTTTTTTCTTTAGCCTATACTGCCCCACTGCTGGGCAAAGGCCTCCCCCATATTCTTCCAATTGAAAGTTAGTCTTCATAAATGTGACAAGCAATGAGGAACACTGACATCTGAGATACAGGACATGTCCTAGTTTGGGTGTCAGGAGTTGTACATAATAAGCATGTACTTAGCCTATTATAAGTTATTTAAGTAATTCATTGTTAACTCCTTTTTCTCTTCTTATTAAATTACACTTATAAATTGAAATAGTAATATTAAACAGTCATTAAATACTTCATTTGCTTAAACTCACTTATAAAACATTATTTTGGTATTTTTACAAACATTGCTATATTTAATTTTTCAGGCTGAACAATTAAGAAGAGATAGGATAATACAGAGGCAGAAAGAAATTGAAGAAGCTAAGAAAAAAGAAGGTGAAAGTTCCTTCTTACAGAGTGAAGACTATCAGAAGAAGTTGAGCGAGATTGAGTCTCTTCTGGCTGAAGAGTTTGGTCTGTCTTCCGATGATGACACCATTAGTGAAGGGGGAATGGAAAGCAGTAATGAAGAAAGTTCTAAGACTGAAGAGGTTAGCTTAACTAAGCATCCTCCTTTAATTTATTTATTCCTATCAAAACCTTATGTATTTTTATAAAACAGAAGATTTTGATCTGCTGCACTCAGATTTTTTTCCAAAGGGCTTTGGAGATCCGTGGCATACCTGCTGTCCCGCCATTTTGATATTTTTTTCAAAATGGCAGCCACGCTTTAGACCTACAGACCCAACCAAGCCCATATAAAAATCTTCAATCCCCTTACAAATGAAATATTTTTGAGAAAGCTACTAGCGAACATGAATTTCAATTTCAATCAATTTAGCTAACCTATCAAACCATAAAAAATAACAAAAAAAAAAATTTTACCATCATTGGCATTTCATGTTTCAAGAGAAACAATTTTCTTGTAATAAATTCCAGCTACAGATCATAAATCATAACATTCATAACACAATGTTGATACTACATAATAGGCTGAGTATATCTACCTAAAGTTTAAAGAACAGAGACGGAAATCGGAGACTTCCTTATGGTAAATTTACCAGTAAACATTTATTTTGTAAAAAAAAAATATTTTTACATCAAATTATTACAATTAAAGCTTCTATTAGCTAAATATTCTTCCCTAGAACGTTTTGCACATATTTTTTTTATTTTCAACTAAATTAAAAATACATATATGTATGTATGTTGCATCTTTTTTAACAAAAAGTTTAAAAGTACCAAAAAAGTAACAGAAATTATGCAACATATGTGTATTTTTAACTTAGTTGAAAATAAAAAAAAAATATGGTGTGCAAAATGTTCTAAGGAAGAATGTTTAGCTAATAGAAGCTTTAATTGTAATAATTTGAAGTAAAAATTTACATAGGGTTCCAGCAAATTTACCATTAAAAAAAAATTGTCATAATGATGTCTCCGATTTCCATCTCTGTTCTTTAAACTTTAGGTAAATATACTCAGCCTATTCCGATCACTGGTAATAATGCATCAGCATGTCCCCGACCATGACGATCCTGCTAATGCACATGTAATGGCAATTTTACGCTAAAAACTACTCTTAACATACACTAAAATTAATTTTATGTTTTATAATTTCAGGCAAGTGAAGCATCAAAGGCGACAGCGAAATCTTCGACAAAATCTAAACCAGTAATGCGAAATCTTTACTGCTCAGCTTGCAACAAAATGTTTAAAAATATCAAATCATTTGAAAATCACGAGAACAGTAAGAAACACAAAGAAAATGTAGCTAATATGACTTTAGATGATGATATTGATATATCAGATAACGATGATGAAGATGCTGATGTTCACGAAGGTCCAGTGAATGAGGAAAAAGGTAAAGGTGATAAAGTGAACGGTCAGACTAAGGAGGAAGGAGATGAAATAGAAAACTCAACTTCAGACATTGAAGACAATGAAGATAATGATTTCAGAGAAACTCTGAGTGACGATTCTGATAAAATTCAGGTAGCTGGCTAAATGCCCTTTTAACTGTTTGTGTTAGGGTTAGTTGTAGCTCGCATGTGATGACAAAACTCTTAAATTAATAAAGCATAGATTAAAATAGGTAGCACACTTGTACAGCCCTATAGGCCAGGGTCCTAAATAACAAAACTTTACAATTACAATTTAGAAGGCACAATTTATTTTTAATTTTACAAGTCTGTAAGTACCACAAAATTGAAACAGAAATACCTTACAAATATGTAAATTGTAGTGAAAAGTCTACAATTAATACATAGACTTCATGCTTTGTGTTACGCTTTTAAAAATGCGACAGAATTGTAAATTGTAACAACACATTTGTAATTTCTGTGTAAAACAATGTTTCCACAATTTTTAGAATTGTAGACTTGTAGTTTTGTGGTATATGGCCAGGTATAGGTGATCTACGAAGGGCAGCTGGTTGCTGCTGGATGAGAATAGACTTAACCAAGTATCTTGTTGCATGGTTTCTGTCTCTCTGCTGCTGATGATGATGAGGAGGAGGAGCTAGCATACAGCTCAGCAGCAAAAAGTTTTTAGTCTACTGTTCTATAACCTATCCAGATTAAACTAAATTAAATGCTGCTCCAACACATATTTTAAGATAATTTATTTTACAGGCTTTACCCAAGAGTCATAAAAAGAAGAAGAACAAAAAGAAGTTTATACCAATGCCAGAAAGCGAAGGCAATGACAGTCATGATGAGATGAGTTTTAATGAAATTGAGGGACCAGCACGCAGCAGAAAAGCTAAGAAATTCAATATGCTCAAAAGTCAAATACAAGCTAAGAAAGAAGCTACCTTAAAAAAAGGATCACAATCACAGACTTCAACAGAGAATCTGTATGAAGTATCTAGTACTACACCCACTGATGATGCATTGGGTGAAGCAACTTTGCCAAAAGATAGGCCTGCATTACCCAAGACACAGAGGAATATCAAACCAAAAAAGATGGTAGAAAGAAAACCAGTAAGGACTAAAACAAGTGAAACAGAAGATTCAAGCACAGCATTGACCCTTAGGTGTGCAGTCTGTGAAACAGACTTCACATCAAAGAATAAATTGTTTGACCATTTGAAAAAGACAGGGCACT
Source organism: Globia sparganii (assembly GCA_949316385.1). Lineage (NCBI taxonomy): Eukaryota > Metazoa > Arthropoda > Insecta > Lepidoptera > Noctuidae > Globia > Globia sparganii. The sequence goes on from OX438667.1 coordinate 6,299,686, forward strand.
CTGTACCTCTCCCGCAGACTAGCTTTACGCCACAGACTAGGAAAGGTAAAAGAGCTAATAGGTAAACATGTGCAATTTAGATAGGATGGAAGTATTAACTAATCATTGAGAATCAATTGATTTTCTTTAAAATCTCTACAAGTTGTAAAAGTGACTTTATCAATCTATTTATTAAAATTATGATCACTGTCAAACAATTTTTAGTTTTATTTTAAGTAACCCCAAATAAAATATCTGTTGTTATGTAATGTTTTTGTATTTATAAAGTTAAACACACAAAACATGATACTTATATGAAAGCTATCATTAAGACTAATTTATTATATAAAATCACAATAATACATAGATAATTATTATTATTGAACTTATTACACTGAGTGCAAAATTCTCCCAAACTTTATACCTAGACAAGTCTTATCCTTAGAATAAAATTCGAATTTCTAACAGGTTTTCCAAACTAGAACTCTTAGATGTCAATTTTATTCCATGGGTAAAAGATATCTGACTGGTAAAATCAGTCATAAGGAAGTAAAATACTGGCATACAATCAAATTAAGAATTATAATAAATATTAATAATCTAAACCACTTCCAGGAGTGTATGTGCTATACAGACAATTTATTATAATAATGAACTACATACAAGGAATCAAAAGTTAATAATTTTATTGACTATTATGCAATGCATAAAAATAAATTAAATATACAGGGTGTCCCTGGAAGTATGGATCAAATCAAATAGGGGTGTGGGCAGTCATTTCAAAACTTTTTGATCCTGAGAATGTTGGTGAATTTTTTTATGGTTCAAAAGTTATGACCAACTTTTGTTGTTTTCAATCACTTTGCACAATGATCTTGTTATTTGAGCACCATGCTCAAAGAACAAGATCATTTAAAAAAAAACTACCAGGAACTGTCAATTTAAGTTTTTTAGATAGCCCTGATAGTTTTTTTTAATGTTTTTTTTTTCTTTGAGCACTAAGTGAAACAACTGAAAAAAATTGGTCACAACTTTTGAACTGTAAAATAATTCTCAATCGTCAATCATTCTCAGGATCAAAAAGTTTGGAAATGACCTTGCCCACGCCCCTATTCGATTTGATCCATACTTCCAAGGACACCCCGTATAGCAAACAATAACAAACAGATCTATTGAACAACAATATTCGTTACAACTAAAAAAAAAACTATTCAAACTCTGGAATGTCAGCAAAACTGTAACCAGGATATTCCTTATAAGCATAATATGCTATCCTAATATGATATGCCCCTGGTAAGAACATAATACAGCCTAAAACTATCATAGGCCACAAACGGTCAGAATACTTAGTATCTATGTGACCAGTAACAATTAAACTTCCCACAATAAGTAGTGCTGTACCGACAACAAATAAGAAGGCCGCAAGAGATATTGCTTTCCAGGGTATTTTAGGCGGTGGTCCTTCAAACTGTGCATCCAAAAACCCGCTGTCGTCATTCGATACTAGACGATACCCATCATGCTGTCGTCCAAAGCGAAATCTGGACATCTTCAAGTTTTTCAGTTGTTCTGTGCAGAAAATAGGTTATTGTTAAAACTCATAAAATACGAAAACAAAACTAGATTATAATACAAACCAAAACAATAGTCCCGAGTTATCTACGGGTTTGCATGGAAAATTACTAAAATGTTGGAAATGAGTGTCGTTACATACATAACACCACTAAAAGCGTCCAAAATGCAGTTATTACACAAGGCTATAAACTACGTTTGGAATATAATGAAAATGTGCTATAAAACATTAATTACAAAGTTATTTTTACAAGAAATGTACCGATATCAACCTCAACCATAACAATTTTTGACAAGACTGAAGGAAGACGCAAATGAGAAACTGTCATTGTCATTCTGTCTTTATCTGTCACGGGCACATAATTGGTGACGTGACCTCTGGCATTTTTGCTTCCCATCATATAAAAAAATAATGCATTATTGTGATAATTATCTAATTCAGTTTTAGGCCGACCGCTTAACTGAGACGTTGCCTGAGGAAGCTGCGTGGTGCGGGAGAAGTGATAGTTGTCACAAGTTAACTCACTGAGCTCTCGATCACGTCATCAAATCGTGATCAAACCCCTCCCGAGTCCCGCACCTCACTACTACCTCAGGCAACGTCTCAGTTAAGCAGTCAGCCTCAGCCTATAGTCGTCCAAAAACGCCAGTGGCTCTACCTGCAAGAAAAGTCATTCCACGACGAATGACGTGGTTAAAATGATAGTTTGTCTGTAAGTAATGGCCACACAATCATGATAGCCCAGCTCCTAGCTATCATAGCCGTGTCGGCGTATTTTAGGATTAGAGCTTAGAGTACCTAATATTTTAAGTAGGTACCTTTGATTTGTTGCAGAAAATGCGTCATTTATTTGATCGTCTCGTGATCTAAAAGTTGTTGTAAAATTAACATATGAAGTAGGTAAGGGTGGGGTTATATATGTGGAAGGCTATTATGCAATGACCAACAATCCATTAAGCTTAATATTCTTTCTGATGCTCGATCTTAACAGCAAAAGATTCTCCATCTGTAAAAAAATAGAAATTATTATGTGGATGAGGTACTTATATTATCAAGTGCATTGATAATAAATATATCGTACCTATTTTAGTTTATTTTAGTTTATTTGGGCTGTTATTTCCAACGCCAGATAGTTAAATCAGAAGAATAATTTTTGAGTTCTTCTATTAAAAATCTGTCAAAAGTCAATTGTATTCCACAAATAAAAATTATCTGTCGATTGCAAAATCAGCCCTTACTCAATAAAATTAACGGTCAAAGCCGTAGATTGATAATTTAGGTATATTGAATTGGATTGGTAATGGGTAGGTGTGGTTTTTAATCAAAGAAATAAAATAATGTCTATTAAACCCATTATGGAAGAGAAAATCCCGATAAAATAGAATGCTTGATGCTTCTGGAGAGAAAAAAAAAGCGAGTTCGAAATATTCATTCCAGAATCATATCTATATGTAAGTGCCACCTGCCATAACTAGGTACATATTTATGTACAATTAGCCTCAAATAGGCCAATTCTCGTAATTTAAAACGTTCAAAATCTAGTCGCAATCTCATCTCGGCGACAAACAAATGTCAAAAACTTGTCAAAATGTAGGGAAATTTTAAGTATTTTTGACAGATTGAGACTGAGATCAGACTGTGAACGTTCTTAAAAATTACCAGAATTGCCCCTCTGATGTAAAGTTAAGTACTCATTGACAAGAATTCATTTGATTATCTAAGTATAATTTGTGTTCTTTAAATCTAGGTACAGAGGCCAGCACATCAAGCTACCCCAAGCTTGATGTGCTGGCCTCTGTACATATTAAAGAAAAAAAAAGTATCTAAAGTATCTACTTTATCAAACATCAGTGTAGCTACAGTTTAGTACCTACTTACGAAATGTGTAAATAATGTTTTGTAGCTATACTCATTTCTCCATAATATTGGTACTTTCCTACTTACGTAAGCATTCTTTGTTCCATAATATTGGTACCTACATATGTACCAATATTGTGGAACAAAGATTGTAAAGAAATAAACGAATTCCTGTCGATGTAGACTTACTTATACCTTTTTAAAGCTGTCTCTATCTACCTGTGTAACACAAATAGGTACCTAATGATAAAGAACAACGCCATTAATGTTCCTTACACTTTTTCATTCCTGGAACAACAACAACTTTGTGTCACACAAAAACAGTTATTTCACGTCCGGTCAGTTAATGACAAACAAAATAATCCACTATGTAACTACACACACAAACTCCGCGAAAATGAAAAGGCTGAGTCATTGGAAAATCCCGTCTGGGGGCAGGAATAGGAATGCCTGAGGTAAAGGATATCCTCCTTGACTGAGGTGTGACCAGAGTTCACCGGTGAGCTGGAAGTTGCAGTGTCCCCAAACCTCTTTATTGCTAAACGAGTTACTCCAAGATTCTAAGCCTAATAAACCTCCGAACCTGTCGAAATAAAGTACAAAATGCAATAACTGGCTCAAAGGTTTTAAGCATGAACTATAGTTCTATTAGAATATGGGGCATAGTTCATGCTCATACTGGATGATGCAGGCTAACAGTAACAGTAATGTTAGAACTCGTGTTGTAACAATGGCCCCGATTCTGTTGTTCACAAACTAAACTAAATTTAAGTTCAGTGCATCTTTTTCTTTCTATTTCAATATGAAAAGGACAGAAGATTAATATTAGTTTAGTCCTGTCAAATTAGTCAGCGCCTGACGTAAATTGACGTATTTTTAGTAGTAATTTATTCAATCTCGTCTAACTTGTCTATGGATTATCTAATTTGACAGGACTAAACTAATATTTATCTTCTGTCCTTTTCTTAATGAAATAGAAAGAAAAAGATGCACTGGACTTAAATTTAGTTTAGTTTGTGAACAACAGAATCGGGGCCAATAAAAGTTTAAGGGATATTATAAATTGCATATCAAAGGAATAATCGCCTATCAATACATACTCATCATTTATATTCTTTTTTACATCAAATAACTTACTTCACTACAAATAAACTAAATGTTTAACAAAACTCAAACTGCAGATAATTCGAAATTATACATCAATATGACATTACTTTTTTCCTCATAATGCAATACAGTTACTTAAATTTATTTTTGTACAAAAATACTACATAGTACATAGCATAAATACTGACTGCACAGCAAATTTTCCATATTTTATTTCAAATTTTAATTTAATTCGCATATAATACTAAACGACGTTAGGGGCACCCCGAGGTTCGGTTTGGTTAGGTTCCATTAAACCCTGCAGACAGAAATAGGAGCCCCGCGCAGCGGGGCTCCGTCGACCTGGCGTAAAAATCGCTGTACGCTGCGAAAATAAATTGTAGTGTGTTTAGTGATATTTTGAGTTGAATATTTTGCTGTGTAATCAGTAATTTTGATGGGAATTCGGAATCTTATTGCATAGAAAAAGGATATTTTTTTATTAGCGTTTAAATACTACCCAAAGTTTAAATCAAGTAAATGAAACTCCGCAGAGAGCATTCTAAGCTTTCGTCTAAGTATAGTTTAGCAATGCATATCAATGATAGTCACAGCACCGGCAAGATGGTCAGACGCACCAAGAAAAGCTGTAGGAGGCAACGGTCCACACTGCAGAAGACCGCATAACTTGGAGACGCGTCATTGTGGACGCGATCCGCAGCATTCAGGGAACGACGAAGAAGAACTACTTAAAGATGCATAAAAAAACTCACGCACGAAATTTCTTTAGTTCGAGGACGACCCTTTCGAATCGAATCACTATACCCTAAGTACACGTAATTAGTTTACAAACGAATACCTAATCTTGTTCTCGAATCGAATGCTCGCAGTGTGGACGCACCTTTATATCAAAACTTTAGCCCATGAAAATAAATATTGTACGAGTTGAGAAACTAAACTAACTTACAGGCTTTGGCAGCGTACGAGAAAATTCGAAGACTTTTTTTCTTATTTTGTGTTGCAAAGTAGATTTGGCCTATTTCTTCAAAATTGACTGTAACTACGAAAGAACGCCAAGATTCTAATTAAAATAGGTACTGAGATATAAACCGACGAGCAGAGCGCCGAGCGAAGTCAAGCCCTAATGAATTTCTTTGTTTATTTTTCTCACTTTATATAGCTCTATCCGGAATGGTTTTTCTCTCTTCAGTAAAGTAGGTAATTTTAGGTACCTACCAAAGATGTAATGAAAATGAACTACAACTGCGAAGTTTAAATGTTCTTTACGTTTTTTGCAATTTGCGCCAGTGTCAGGTTGAACAACAAACAATGCGCGTTGTTGCGTAACAATTATGTATTTACAGAATTATAATCATTAAACCCTCTAAGCAGGGATTTAAAAACACCTTCATAAAGGTTACAGAATTATAAGTCTTAAGTACATATTGAATTGATACCAGAATCAAATATGTAACACTTTTGTGTTTTTATTTGTTAATCCAAAACACAAAAGTGTAAACCGCAATACAGGGTGGAATCGAAGTCATGGGCATTATTTTAACCTAAGGCACTACTCACGATACTGATTGCATTAGGGCTATTAATACGCAAATCAAAAATATTATTAATGCAAGTAAGGAAAACCTTAAAAATGTAGTAAGTCAAATTGCACAAGGCTTATTATTGTAAATAAACACTTAAAGTAATTAAAACAAAATACTTCGTTAACGCCAATAATTGTTGAAATATCAAAATCTTAAAGCGCAGTACAGCGCAAAGCGAAATGTAAACAAACATCACCTGCGCGCGCGCGGGTTTTTCCTTACAAGTAATAATAACAATGGGCTACAAGACATTCCGTCCGGCGGGATTCCCTGAACTCTCTCCGTCCCACTCCCTCACTCGCAAAAATACGAATATCACCCCCGCGCGGGGTATGCTTCCCGCCGCAACACGAAGTCACGAACCCGGAACCAGTGTCATAACGACTGCGCAGGTGCATTGACGCGTAATTGATTTATTGATCCCGTGACGTAATCGCCGTACTCGCCGCTCGCGGCATACGGTGCTTGGATTGCAGTGTATTAAGTGTTAGTGTAGTAGTTGTGTGTTGTGTGTGTGTTTGTGTACACGATGCCTCGACCGCGTAATGTGCAGGCTAGGTACACCAACCAACAATACCCACAAATGGTTGTAATTTACGATCGCGCAAGAAATTTAGTATGAACTCGTGAAATGTTCCATCGGCGCTACCCGAACGACCCTATTCCTTCACGGGGTCTCATTCCACCAGAACCACTCAGAACCTGTTGGATTTTTCGTCTTTTCACGTGCCAGCACATGCACAAGCTCGTGGAAGAGCACCCGTTTACCCTCTGTCACTTTACCGAAAAATAAGGTTTTTTCAAAACAATCCACAAGCTAGGTACGTAAATGTTTTTTTTTAATGTATGTTAGTTGACGTAGTTTTGACCGTCCTAAGCCGGCAAAGTACGAAGGGAAAATTGGAATTTATTATGAATCAATTCATTGGCAACTTACGAATGTCACGTGAGTCGGGCGGGGTCAAAGAATTCACGCCCAATGACGCGCGTACGGCGTAGTGTACCTACGCATTTGCTATCGAGAAGCGCAACTAATTTGATACTTTGTATGACTTACTACATTTTAAGGTTTTCCATACTTGCATTAATAATATTTTTGATTTGCGTAATAGTAGCCCTAATGCAATTAGTATCATAAGTAGTACCTTAGGTTAAAATAATGCCCATGATATCAAATGCACCCTGTATATCTGTAACAGATATGAAAGTGTTAAGAGGCCTCTTACAAAAATGCGCGGAGATGCAAGATTTCTTCGTTGAAATTGAATACTATTCGTTGGTTGGTATAAATAGCAATTAATTGGTAAAGATAGTTCGTTTTCTCTTCTACAATAATAATACAGTGATTTTTTTATTATATGTCTACTTTGATTTTTTAATAAATAAAATAAAAGTATTCTGAATTTCACTGCGTCGGCAATGCGCGCTTGCCCTGGCTGGCTTAATTTATTAAGGCATCCACAGGCAATCCCGGTTAAGAAGACGACAATCTCATAGATTGAACTGCGAGATGCCATTTATAACAAAAAAAAAAACGATGCGCGCGCGAGTACCAAAATGCGATTTACATTTTGGTACTCTACCAAAATGGAAATACTTTTAAAGTGTAACCGGTAAATTCGGCGTTGCCAAAATAGCCGCAATCCCGACTGGATTAAGGCTATTTTGCCATCGCCGCGTCTGTTTGTCCGCCGCGCGTTTTTGCGGTAGGTAGGTACCGTGCAATGCTTATTTCTGTTGCAAACCTAGAAATGCTTATTTCTGTTACACATATTAACACATAAAAGTTTACACTTTGATCCTGAAAAATTATTGTATCGGTTACATTTAGAAGTGTTTTTCTTTTAAAACAGTTCTATAAAACAGTGTTAAAAAAACTTATACGGTTATAGTTTGAGTCCCTGCCTCTTAAGTTCATATAATCCTATTGATTGATATTTCCTGAAATAGTCAAAAATGCAAGAAAATTTTTATTTCGCGGGCTGCCTAGCGCATCCCCCTTAATGATTATGTAGGTTACTTAATGCATGTTTGTTTGAAACGTGGGTGCGCAACGTAATCTACAAACATTGTTTTAGTCAACAAACACCACCGGGAATAGCTAACTATAAGTTAATGATATAAGCAGGGATGTCAGGCTCTCAGGAATCAGCCCGCGACCCTGAGAACAGTAACTTGAAAAGTTACTCGTTGTATTTTTGTGGTGTACAATAAAGTACTTATATATAAATAATAAATAAATAAATAAGTTTCCCAATGCGAAGTAACGCAGAACTAAGCACGAAAAAATACACACTGATTAATACAGTTTCAAGTAGGGTTAAGTGCTTTTTTGGTTTGGTTTGGTTTAGTATTGAAGGGCGGGCGTCTTGGCGTCTTATGTATTTTGACTTTCAAACAGTGTTTGAATAAATGAATTTTGATTTTTGGCCCCTCATTCGAACTTGTCTTTTTACTGGGCTTTTCGAAAACAGGGTTTTTTTTTTAAAGATAAAAAGTTAAATGATTACTGAAAAAGTAGGATTAATATAAACGATCTCATTGGTCTAGTGATCGCAAGCGCTCCTGCTGTGTATGAGGTCCTGTGTTCGATTTACAAGTCGGGCAAGGTGTTACTGGGTTTTTCTTTCAGCAATTTCTCAGTAGCACCCCGGAAACTGGATTTGTGCCCGGTTGATTGCAATAGGCTCGCCCCTATTATACGTTGACTTAAACATGACTGGCGAAATGTGGGTGTTCAGTACACCGCAGCCTAACTCTTCGGGGATTACAGGCGTGGTGTTATAATACACACATCAAAAGTGTCTAGGGATCAAGCATTTTTATGCGGATTTCTTGAGATTGAGATGTGGCTTTGTAATAAATTTATGATTTTATAAATTTATATGGATCCTTTTTGGTGCATTTCATAATTTGAATCAGGAACTGTGAATCAAATTCGAGTAAAAGATGAAAATCAGCTGTCAATATTTTCCCTATAAAAACATACAACGCATTGAAGACATTATTAGTGCTACTGTTTCCCTACTACTGATTAAAACCAACGTTATTATGGAGCGGCGACGTCATTTAAGCAGGGAAGAAATGCTCAGAGCCGTGGGAATGATAGAAGCTGGTTCCCGGCAACGTACTGTGGCTTTAGCTCTGAATACAAGTCAGAGTGTTATCAGTCGACTTTGGACACGTTACCGAAGCACTGGTACCGTGGCTGAGCGCCATGGAGGACGGTATCGCTGCACCACACGGAGACAAGACCGATACATTCAAATCTTAACTCGAAGAGCTCCAACAATAACCGCCATGATGTTAGCCGTGAGGCTTCATCACTCTTCAGGGAACTTAATTAGCGACCAAACAATCAGAAACCGCTTGCATGAAGTGAACCTTCATTCCCGAAGACCGCTACGGGTACCACCTATAGCAATGCACAATCGTAGGATTCGATATCAATGGGCTCTTGAACACAGAAATTGGGCAGAAGAACAATGGCGTTTCGTGTGCTTTTCTGATGAGTCTCGTTTTGGTATGAGACCGGATACAAGACGTATACGACACTGGAGAACCCCTGGACGCCAACAGCGATTAAAATCCTGCCAGGAAGTCCATCCTTATAGTGGTGGAACCATCATGGTATGGGCGGGTATTTGGATCGGCGGAAGAACTGAGTTGATTTGGATCAGAGGCAACCGCAACGCTCAAATTTATGCTGAGACGATTGTATCAGACGTCATCGTTCCTCTACAAGTGCAAATCGGTCCCTTATTTCAGTTAATGCATGATAATGCACGACCGCACACCGCAAGAGTTGTAAGACAGACTCTCGCCGCAGCTAACATCAATGTCCTGCCCTGGCCTGCTCAGTCGCCAGACTTGAACCCGATTGAGCATGCATGGGATATGCTACAGAGAAGAGCTCTGCCGAATATGGAGGGTATCCAGTCGCAAGAAGACCTTTTTTTGTTGTTGCAACGAACATGGGCGGCCATTCCACAGCGTGATTTGGATGAACTCATTTTGAGTATGCCAAACCGATGTTCTTGTGTTGTTAGTGTTCGCGGTAGAAACACGGATTATTAATTGTTTAAGTTACCCAATAAAATTTTAGAGAAAACTGTTATTTCAGTCTTTTTTTCGAACTTTTGTGTTAGTGGTTCAAATGTCAAAAATCCCTTTATTAGGAAAATGGCAAATTTCTTTATTAATGCAAAGGTGACTTGGTTTATCGTTACTGTGACAAACGAAAACACTTTATTTGATGAATCCTTAAAGAAAATTTTAATTAATATCAATCAGGAGAAAAGTTATTGCAAAAACATATGTTGATCCCTAGACACTTTTGATGTGTGTATTATGTTATAGATTATAAAGTAACATGTCTGGCTTTATTTCAGGTCTTTTTGAAATAGTAACCCTAGCTCTAAGTGTGACTGCTCTGGATTGATGGCAGTTTCAAAATAGTAACCCTAGCACTATGTGTGACTGTGTAACTGAGTTTTTATCAGAGAAAATAATTGCCTGAATCGCTCTGGATTGATGGCAGATTAATCAATCCAGAGAAATTCAGGCAATTATTTTGGTTAAACCTCCAAAAAATCGTGAAATATGGCTTGACTGTATCATAACACCTATTATGTATTACCCATATTTGCAAAATAAATTTCCATTCTATTAGCCTCTATGTAACAAAGTATATTCCTCCCGCCACTTCAAACGATCTCGACAGGTCCATGGCAACCACGCTTTGATTACACGCTTTCAACCACCCTCATGGAACTGCTCATGCATGCATGGAAGTACATGGTTTATCTACTAGCTCAGTTATCATAATATCAGTAGGCCAATTCTGTTAATTTAAAACGTTCAAAATCTAGTCGCAGTCTCATCTCGGCGACAAACAAATGTCAAAAACTTGTCAAAATGTAGAGAAATTTGAAGTATTTTTGACAGATTGAGACTGAGATCAGACTGTGAACGTTCTTGAAAATTACGAGAATTGCCCCTCAGATATCATAATATGTTATAATCTATAATCTATCCCTCTCACAGAGAGGAGGCCTGTGTCCCAGCAGTGAGAACATTATAGGCTGATTATGTTACAATCTATACATACCTAATTATGATAAAATCATAGCAAAGTCAAAACTGTATATAATCTAACTGTAACTGTATATACTATGTTGGGGTCGGCTTCCAGTCTAACCGCATGCAGCTGAATACCAGTATTTTACATGGAGCGACTGCATATCTGACCTCCACAACCCAGTTACTGGGTAATACGGTATCCCTTGGTAAGACTGGTTGTCAGATTTTCGGGCTTCTGACGACCCGTAACGACTGCCAATGATCCACGAATGACTGCCAGGGCTAACGGCTTAACGTGCTTTCCGAGGCACGGAGGGGTCTTTGTATGTAAAGATGGTCACACATCCACAGACAAGCGTAGCTTAATCTGATCAATTGACCCGCGTAGCTGTAAAACTGTTTAAAGAATATTTTTTGAAAATAAGCAATTGCCAAGAGGTCTGATTATGATTCTAATTCCGAAAATATAGTTTTTAGCAATTTTGTCTGTTTGTCTGAAGGTAAGTTCCAGCAACACGCAAATATTACCGGATCAATTGTGTTCAAATTTTGCAGATATATTCCCTATAAGTCTGGTCAGTCTGTAGGCTAAAAATGATCACGCTATTTGCTATGAGGGATGAGCAATATTGCATTATGCTTGTTTTGTTCTACAGTTTACCGCAAATTGTAAAAATACGAGACGGTTAGTATATTGCAGATTGTTACGGATTTAAGCTTTTAAATGATTATTATCACGCTATAATTAAGTGACTGTTACTGAGAAATCCCGTGTATTTACAATCTATTGTTATCAGTAGATCCGACCGGAACCACTCATATTATTTTGGTGATTAAATTAAAATGAATACAAATTAATTAATTATTTGTTTATTTAAGGCAACTAGGCCCAACTATTGTTAGTAATATTGTTCTTAGAAACTATTTTTTAGTACTGCAGAGGTTATATATGTAGCCTCACCTTTTATAGTGCAGGCTGGTTATAAATGAGCGTATGTTCCATTCGAACGTTCATGCAAGTGTCATTTATATTTTTATACGGTATTTTTGTTTACGTAGTAGAGTCAGTGCTAGACAGTGCTTCCAGATACCAAAAGTAAAATTACAGTGGTGCGAGCTAAAACATACAGGAGTTTCTAAAAACAATACAGTAGTTTTTAAAATCGATTACAGTAAAATTACAGACAAACTTTGTTTACATATTGATAGAAAAATAAGTCTAAAATACAGTAAATCTACTGTAATTACAGTGAATCTGGAAGCACTGGTGCTAGACATAGCCTCGGAATGTAAAGTCTTCCTATAAATATAATAAATCCAAATCAAATTTTATCGCTGTTTAAATTACATTACAGTACCTAAACAAACACAGAAACAAAAACAAAAGAAAATTGTAAGGTTAGCTGTGGGGTCTTCTGACCAGTACCTCCACAGTATGCGACAACCAAAGTGCATCGTACTTTTCTATCAACATACCTACTTATGGTAATACTGATAGTCGATCGTCACGAATAATCTATAAGAACGCAACAGTCAGTGTACCAGTGTTGTGTAGTACCTAATGCAGGAACGCAGGCGTTCATTAATTCACTAAAAAGGAAAACCTTCGCGTCACCAGTCCTGACTCTTTTTTCAGTTTAGCTGCTGAGAGCAAAATTACATACGTAGTATACCTACCAGGGAAGTTTTATAAAAATGTTTCTGTTATTTTAGTATAAATTTTAATGTCTTAAAACAAGCGGGCGAAGCTGCGGGCAAGAGCTAGTGTCCCTATATGTTCAACTGTTAGTAGGTACTAACAGTTTATATATTCTTTTCAGTATAATCTATATAGGTAAGCTCACTGATGACATTAAATATTTGGATGATGTGGCTGGTAAGTGTTTTTCAGTACAGCGACTGAAATATGACTTCTTTCTTCATATCCGTACAATGTTGGCACGGCACTAACTACAAAAAGTATTCTAGGAAAAAATCTTCTAGTTGCGAGCTCAATAACAATTTTCTGCGAAAAACTAAGGTAAGATTTCCTTCCACCATCGATTTCGTATTCAACACGCGACTACGCGAGTGATTTCATTCGGGGTCCAATTTCACTAGTTGCCGTAATGGAGAACTAATTTCCAGCCCACGTAGTTACAATACTACCACATTGATGGGTCACCTAAGCACCAATTTTCTCTAAACACCAATTAATTAACGGATCGTGATATAATACGCAATTCAGATCACCGTAGCCATCGGCTACGCCGTAGCGGTAGTGAAGTTACGAAATTTTGCTTTTACCAGAATGTGCTACGAAAATCGCATTGAATTAATTAATTGAAGTACCGGCTACTGAAATATTATGTAGGACTCCGCTACGAAGATACGTAGCCGTGTTTTACGTAGACACGCGTAGCAATATTGCATAACTATTATAATGAAGTCAGCAATATGAGCTAGTGTCAATTAAATTGTTACGTACAAACTCTTATGACGTCGTTATATAATAATTCGCCCATATTATCGAAATGTTACGTAATTTAATTAAATATATACAAGCTGATAGTTGATAGTTTTTTATGTAGGGGGAGGGAGGGGAGACAATAAGCAACTCCCGTATTTTTAGGAACTTACACAGCCTAATCTGTAAAAAGAAAAACCTCTAATTTACCTTATATTTCTGAACATGTTTTTGACATTGGTAGTGTTTCGTTATTATTCTGAGCTGAGATGAGATTGCGACTTGAATTTTACCGTTTTTTTTTTTAGTACGAGAATTTACCTTCAGGACTCATGTCATGCAAAAATCATAATGTAACTGACTTGAATTTTTATTTTAAACCCATATGAAAATTACCCCAATCACTCTTTAAAACCTATTATAAAGCCACAAATAAATAAAAATCTATTACCATAATTACTAAAACCAACACAAATAAAATTAAAATGACTAAACAAAAACATGGATTGATTACATATACGAGGGGTGACCTATGTACAAACTCACACCAACAATCAATAAACAAACATGCATTATACAACCATGCTCAATTGGCAAGCTCCCATATCTACTTAGTATCCCCATCTTAATATATATAAATTACGTGGCACGTGGTTTGTCCGCAACGAACTCCTAAACTACTGAACCAATTTTAATAAAATTTTACACACTGTGTGCAGTTTCATTCAACTTGAAAGATAGGATAGTTTATATCTCAATTTATAATCGCAATATTATTTTATTGCGAATATTGCCAGGAGAAGGTTTGTATGAAAGAAAATTATGGAAATTTGAAAAAAAAAATGCACACGTGCGAAGCTGGGGCGGGCCGCTAGTATATTATAAACTTAACGGACACTCGAGATTCAAACCAACCCTTGTAAATCGAACGTTACGACTGGAGAGCTGAACTAGGGTGTTGCTTTTTTAACCGACTTCAAAAAGAAGGTTCTGTATTCGACTCGTATGTATGTATGTATGTCCGCGTTTTTCTCAAAAATGAATGAACCAATTTTGATCATTATTTCATTAATGTCATCTACATACTTTCAAGAAGGTTTCAGTATATAATACATTAGGTAATTATTCTTATGTACGGAGTTATATGCATAAATGTACTGCATATCCGGCATTTCTATACGAATTATGATGATTCTTCTAGTCCGTGTCTTCAATTCTTCAATGCACTAGTGTTAATTGGATTTGTGTGGGGTAGGTACAACTAAAAAAAAAAAACATTTTTACAAAAAAAAACAACCCACTTCAAAAAAAAACACTACAAAGTGACAAATAACTTTAATTTGGGAAGTCGGTGTCAAATACGGAACCAACAACACCGACTTCCGAAATTAAAGTTATTTATCACTTTGTGGGGTTTTTGAAGTCGATTGTTTTTTTTTATAGTCACCAATAGACTGGTTGGTTTAAAAAAATAGGCGATCTAACTAATGCTAGATAGATATAGGTAAGTGTTCACCAACGCCTATGGACGCAATAAGAATAATCTTTTCTATGTACGGACACCAAAGGAGAGTAACCAGGGTCGTCAGCATAGTTGAAGTTATAGTTGAAGAATAAAATTTAATTTGATTAATAGAAAACAAACAGTTCGTCCAAGAAATTAAATTTCATTCAAAAATATCCATTGGTTTCTTATTAAACTTGGTGACTGTTGGCGCCAGCAATCTCTTAAGAGGTCATTATACTCAACATTATGAACAACTTTTACTATGGGACCAAACCTGAAATTGCGAAAAAAAATCAGCTATTCCCTACATTTTGACGAGATAGACGAAGATAAATGTAGGGAACAGCTGATTTTTATTTCGCGATTTCAGGTTTGGTCCCATAGTAAAAGTTGTTCATAATGATGAGTAAAATGACCTCTTAAGAGGTTGCTGGTGTTTTTCAAATAACCCTGTATAGTCATAGTAGGTAGTCAAAAAAATGGCACGCTTGGTTTTCATACAGATCGTGATACTTGCGTTATCTAGGTCTATCTATATGTGTGGGTGTAATAGATATGGAGGTATTTCCCCGGATGAGTTCCTTTACAATACTCTGCTAACTGCGATACGCGTGTATAGGCAAGTAGGTATGCGCCACGAAGGAGACTGCGGATTTGTGCATTGTCCTTGACCTGATGCGACTAGCCGCAACGAACACATACGAGTACGACTCGATTGCTGCTAAAATACTTGGTGCTAATGTATTGGGGGTTTCCGTTCTTAATGCAGTCAAGATCTTTAACTACTTAGTCAAATAATGCTACTACTATTCAAGTTTCTAGGCTGTCGTTTAGTTTTTAGATTTTTTTTTTTTTGTATTTATTTTACGCACATGTAAATGAAAATCTACTGAAATAGACGTACCGACGCCAGCCCATCAAGCTACTACAATCAGTCAAATTTCTTTAATAGATTTTTAACTTTATCACTAAAGCATAAGGTTCAAAGTTGATTGGGAAAATTTGACAGTTTCGGATAGCTTGATGTGCTGGCGTCTGTACAATAAGTTTTTGAATGTAGGTAAGTACACTATAAGTACCTACTATAATCGTCATTTGAAATAAATGTAGCCCATTCGTGTGGCATTTGACCTCGTTACGTCTTTTAATCTTGGCTCCACATTTTAGACCCCTTTTGTTAGCTACAGGAAGGGATGCCTTTGATTTCAGTAGTAATAGGTAGGAGTTATGTGATAGGGGCCCGTGGCTAAATGATAACAGCCGCACAGGTCGATTGATCAGGTTAAGCTATGCTTGCCGCGGTTGGTCTGTGGATGGGTGACCATCTTTAGATACCGAGACCCCTCCGTGCCTCGGAAAGCAGGTCAAGCCTTGGTCCCGGCTGTCATTCGTGGAACTTTGACTGTCGTTACGGATAGTCAGAAGCCCGAAAGTCTGACAACCAGTCTTACCAAGTGTTATCGTATAACCCAGTAACTGGGTTGAGGAGGTCAGATCGGCAGTCGCTCCATGTAAAATACTGGTATTCAGCTGCATCCGGTTAGACTGGAAGCCGACCCTAATATGGTTGAGAAAAGGCTAGGCAGATGAGGTAGGAGTTAAGTATGTGACAGACAGATGAACATATACCTATACAGGACAGCGAAGTTCAATACATAGTTTTACAAAGTTTCAACACATCACTAGGTACTACAAACAAATAAACTACAAAGAAACTTATCGAGTTTGTCTTTGAAATTTTGAAAATAAACTAGAAGGTTTTGTAGGTATGTTGAAATTAATATTAAAAAATGCCATAAGTATTCATTTTCGTAAAATTTTCCCTGTAGACCTTTTTGAGGAAAAAAATGCATGTCTACCAGCAAACTCGCTTAAACTCTGAAATCTACAAATATATTCATGGCATCAAAGTGACCTCAATTATTTCAGTAGAGAACATTTTCCGAAATTCTTCGTAAAAAATATTTAGTGTCAAGCACAAACAAGTAAGGCGATACATTAAAAGCTTATTAAACAAGGGATGTTTGTAAGCTCTCAAATGATGTCGATCAGGTTGACATTTTAAGAAAACTGAGAAACTCCCGCCTTATTTTTTATTTTGTGAGTTAGGCAGTGGGTGTATACCTAACTACTTGTATATAGTGGACCCCAGTTATACCAATATAAGTCCCATGAATAAGGGGCGATCATATTGTCCTTAGGACACAGATGCAGTCCTCAGGATGCTACAGAGACACTCCTGATGGAAGTGTTACAAAAAATCGCTAAACTATAAACATTGTACTTGTATCTATCCTAACATTGTTACAAACAACGTCCAGCCGAATCTATTCAGCCGTGGCGATAACGTGATTGAGTTACATCTACCTAAACGTTCACATTTTGATTTTGTACCTAAATAGAAAGAAAATACATTTATTTGCGGCAAACGTGATGCATAAAAAGAACACAAAAAAAATAACAAGTTAGGTTATGTTTATACGTAAGTAAGTAACTTACGTAACGTTGTTGAAAACTTTTTATAATGATGTCAAACAAAGCGAATGCGTTAGTAAAATAAGTGTGAATTAGAAATGTACCGACTAGGCGGGAAAGCCAAATTTTCAGGTAAAAGCTTTAATTCATTCGCATTAAGCTTAAAATGGTGTAAAACCTTTATTGTTAATAATGTTTATCTAATTTGAAACTTGGTACTGATAATCTCGACAAAGATTCACATGTTTTTTTTTGTCAAACCAAACGGAACCAAGTTCTCAGGAGAAAACCGAAAATTGGTATAAATAATCTGAGGGTCAACCTATGGAATCGTACCTACAATAAAAAAAAACAAAAATCTACCCCTATTGGGGTGAAAAGGAGGAATGTAGTTTGTATGAATAATCTTTCATTCCTTCAGTTCAGAAACTTGAAACTATGCACAAAGACTCATGTAGGTAAAGATAGTAATGATTATTTTTCAAAACTACCCTTTAAAGGGCAAAATTCACGCGGGCGAAGAGTTCCTTATAATAAAAAAGCAAACACTAAGGACTGATTTTTCAAAACTCATCACCTAATTTCGTTAAATATATAGGGCATAAATATTTGTAGGGAAGTTCGTCAATTTTGCCAAAAGGAAATTACATCGTGCACACGACTTGGAAATTAAAAATATACTATACTTAAAGCCAAATAAGGATAACCTAAGTATTTTTCCATACCATAATCGTATAGCCAACTATACGTTTAATATAATTCAATGGATTTAATAAAAGGGCAGGCCACGTAAAGTGCATACGAAATATTGACTTGGCCATTTTATCAATAGGCATTTAAATAGAGGGTGATCTTGATCTGCAGCAAAAAACTTTTCTTTTGTGTGACCGGTAGTAATTCCATACTCTTCCCGTTGGGTAAGGCAAGGTCATCTTCTATAGAACTATACCGGACTTGACCCTATCGAAAAGCCAGATGTACAGTCAGCAACAAAAGTCGATTAACACTTCAGTTTTTTTAACCTCAGTTATTGAGCAAAATATTTGTTAAAAATTGCAACAGGAGTACAATGCAATTTTGAACAAATATTTTGCTCAATAACTGAGATTTAAAAAACTGAAGTGTTAATATTTTTCAATAGCTGAGATTAAAAAAACTGAACTGTTAATCGGCTTTTGTTGCTGAGTGTACCTATGTAGGTATATCGACCATGTTAATAAAATAAAGAACCCTAAATTAGAACTAAAATTAATGATCTGTCAGATAAGTTAACCGGACAATATCAAACATATTTTTTTTAATTGAAGGAAATAACACCAAAAGCAATTCTTAGGTTTTATTGACTTTTTTCAAAACAAGATCTTTCTTTAGACCATATCGAGCCACTTTCGAATTTCGTATTTTATTCTGACATCGCTTAGGTATGTTCTAATTACAAAACCTTTTTAAAACCCGACTTTGAGTTGTCAATTTACCTTTATACCTATATAGCATTCGGTTCAAGGTTCGAAATACAAAAACTGGCTGAAAGGTTAAAGACTGGACGAAAGTCAAAGCTTTGGAATATTTCGACACCATATTTTAGTTTGTTAATAGTTTTAGTTAGGTTCTATTTTTAAATTTTATTAGTTTAGTCAGTATCAGAAGTTTGTTCATTCACATTAAATATAAATCAACTTGTTTTGTTTTTATTTATGTAACGTATTTTATTTTACAATACTTTATCTATTCTATCTAACTTCAGACAATAAAAGCTTTTTTTTTTTGTGGATGAAAAATCATCAAATGACCCCTCCCGCTCAGGGTGGAGCAGGAGGGAGTGTCAGACTCTTACTGACTAAAACCCACCCGTGTTCCTTCCTTAGCCCTTTATGTTCCGGGGCAGCGGTAACCCTTTCGGACAATCCCGCTGCCCAGACAATAAAAGCTGCGTTGATTTTAAATTATTTATGCTGAATGGTAACCACCATACAACATAAACTACACTAGAGAACATACAAAACAAAAAATTGAAAATCTCGATTTAAAGATTTTATTTCTGGTTTGTAGCAATGCAGATACTCTGCGTAGCGTACGCATGAATACGTTGCGAAAAGATACATAATACTTTTAGTTTTATTTTCAGTAGTTTACTACATTTTGTGCCTCGGAAAGCACGTTAAACACTAAAATGATTTAAGTAAGTAACATAGATACTTAATAAAGTTATAGTTAATAATTTTAATAAGGAAATAATTGAGTAGTATTTTTTTAAGTGTAAAGGACAGTGCTGGGCATTTTTAATCAATTAAAAATTGTATTTTAAATTTAATCTTTTGTTTCTACTAAATAAATCTTATTTTCAATCTATACTAATATTATAAAGAGGAAAGATTTCTATGTAAGTATTTTCGTAACGAATTGGCTCAAAAAGTATTGGACCGATTCTAAAAATTCGTTCACCATTGGAATGCTACATTATCACTGATTAATATAGGCTTTTTTAATTGCAAGAAAAAATTAAAATGTTTAAAAAATAAATGTCCACCCGTGCGAAGCCGGGACGGGCCGCTATTTAGAATATTTTTTCAGGGTCGCTAAAGTTACATCTGCGATTACAATTTCACATGATATAAACACAGACATTGTTGTACCGCTCCTACAAACTCGACAAAAGGACGATCACGAGTTACATGAACCATGAAGGATACACAAACGTCTGTTTGGATCTCTTTATATGCCACTCTATTCAGCATCTTGAATAAATACATCACATTACAATCAGAAAAATAATATTTTTACTAAGTGGCACGTAACCTATCTGTGGCACGTTTTTTTAGTTTTAGTCAGCTAAGTTAGTCCTAATTGTTACGTGAAAATGGCGTGTGCTTAGTAACAGGGTGGGTGTCCGCCATTGCTGGAGCCGTGCCAAAACATAGAATAACAGTTATTGTTCGCGCCCAGCGGTGAAAGTGCCGCCAATCGATACCACCCACCGATAACTTGATACAAACAGCTGATCTTAACAACTACACTACCTATATCAAACAATACTTAACCCTCTGTCTGCATATTTTAATAATTTTTAATAAGTTGTACTCAATCTCATATCTGTTATGGTAAACCAGATGAAGAAAAAAAACTGTCACGATACTGAAAATTCATTCATCTACAGAAACGGTCATGAATATCAAAGCTTTTGTTGATGTAGCTCGTCGCTACAAACACAACTTCTAACGAAACCTTGGTTCAGTTCATTCTACTAAACGTTAACAATACAGTAACTAAGAAAATAATATAGGTCAAAACCGAAGATTATAAAAAAAATACTTATAATACTCACCTCGATATGTAGGTGAGGCGGCAGCGCGCCAGTATAGCACATGTAGTGGCGCTGCGTGTTGGTGTATTTAGTTTAATCGCTTGCGGCGCACGAGGGCGCATGCGCGGTGGTGCAGGCGCGCGCACCCTCGCCGGCTGTGACAGCGCGGCCCACTCCGCCGGCATACCGACCTCGAGGCACACGCGCGCCCATCGCTCGCTACGCGCAGCAACGCCGGCCCCTCGCGGCCAGGAGCCCTCCTTGGCGCTTCCATCACCCTTACACTCTACGAAACTACATCACCGAGGGCTTACCGCCACGGACGCCGGCGTTTGCACACAGGGCTCGCCGGATAAAAGGTATACCTTTCATTATGTGCTTGCAATGACATGTCCACCCTGGATCCTGTATTCATTTGCGGTACAATGCCACTTCTAATTGTTTGACGGCTAAAAAAAAATATCTGCTCCAGACTCTACACCTGGGGTTGCTGCATTATGACAAAAGAGTGCGAACGCGACATAAATCCTCGTTCCTCTTTTGTCAGCTGCCGTATGTTGGTTATGCCGTTAATCCTCTAATTGACGAGTAAGGCATTGTGTTTGACCTTTCCTCATTACGGCTTCTACTAGAACCTGCATTATATACTATGTGTAGCTAGTAAATCATGTATTTCTTATAGTACTTATGACATTTTACTTGTGCGTAACTCCGTTGTCTAGGACGTCTGTCACTCACACACTTCGTGATCAAAATTCCATAGTTATAACTCTTCGTTTCTTCATCGCGCTTAGTATGAAGAAACTTTCATATCCAGCACCCAATTTTCCGGTACCTGAAAATATTTTACTAGTTCTGCGAGTTTAGTCTAGACTACGTTAAGTCTACGAGCTACGAAAATCCACTTAATGAATTTTCGCGACCGGTATCTAAAATCCAGTAAGCGTTTTCCTGGGATCTCATGCGGTTTCTCAAAGCAATAAAAAATTTAACAAAATATACCAGCTGTCGTGCTAAGCGTGTTGACGTCGCAATTTCGTGAAACGGCAAGAACATTATCTTTTTGATAGTCTTTGTTTCAATTACTGTTGAAATTGATATTTATTACCGTCAATTATCACCTGCATAATCTATCAAGTAATCATCTGTTTTAATGTAGGAATTTTTAATCTTAGATTCATGAATTAAACCTACTTTTATATTACCGCATATACTATGGGTGCATTTGATACCACCATGCATATTACACATGCCTGCACACATTCATATAAAGGAACGTGCTGACACTCAAACCTACCTCAATGGAGCTTCCATTGAGCGAAGCGCATCCAAATGACGTGTTCCGAGGTGCTTACTGAAGCTTTTGTAAAAACGTACCTTTATAAAAGAAAACAAACTATTTCAAAGATATTTTTACCATTGAAGTGTATTCTTCAAATAGACACACAATTTTTCGGTAAGTTAGTTTTGTAAATGCAATAAAAATTCGTTAATCCGATTTTAACCGAAGACATTCTACAGTCCAACACGCACTTGGCCGGCTTTTTTATCGGACAGCAATAATAAGGGTAAACTCAGACTGCGGATTTGCCAACAATACAACCCTGATGCGTTTGTAAAGAGAGCTGCATTGATATAACGATGTAATCGTTTCTTTGCTGTGTACAAATTCTGCATCGCGATATAGACAGCATAGACGTAAATCATTATCAGGGGCCCGTGGTTAAATAATAACAGCCGCATAGGTCGATCGATCAGGTTAAGCTACCTACGCTTACCGCGGTCGGTCTGTGGATGGCTGACCATCTTTACATACCGAGACCCCTCCGTCCCTCGGAAAGCACGTTAAGCCGTTGGTCCTGGCTGTCATTCGTGGATCTTTGACAGTCGTTACGGGTAGTCAGAAACCCGAAGTCTGACAACCAGTCTTACCAAAGGGTATCGTATTACCCAGTAACTGGGTTGTTGAGGTCAGATAGGCGGTCGCGCCGTGTAAAATACTAGTTTCAGCTGCATCCAGTTAGACTGGAAGCCGACCCCAACATAGTTGGGAAAAGGCTAGGCAGATGATGAGTCGTAAATCATTATGCTAAAATCATCGCGGTTTCCTGCAGCCATATAGTCGCGTAGCTATATCGATTAAAGTACCTACAATACTACCGCGACGGACTTCCACAGATTACTACTATCACACGTACTCGTAGTACCGATACAAGCGGCTTAGCTAATTGACCTTGCGACGCTGCAGTCGTGTGTCCTTCAAATGCTCTGCTGTACCTATCGGTGCTGAGAAACGCGTACGCAAATAAGCTATTGTCATACTGTATACACGTGTCGACAAACTATAAGATCAGCTTCGCCGTGATTTAGCCGGCTCTCAGCAGGGTAGTAGCGGGACTGACTGCTCTGATTGTGCTGGACGTATATTTAAGGATCGCGAAGACTTAAGAGCACGAGAAGGCTATTTTAGTGCATTAGTCTCCAAGTTACTACTGAACCTGGACCGTTTCAATTGAAGGTATAAAGAAAAACATAATTAATCAATTGGAAGGTTTGGCTATTTCTTGCTTTATGTTTTTGTGAGGTGATGCTTATTTATTAACACAATTACTTTTACGATATCTACCCTCAGGTGACGTAAAGGGTCGCCGCTGGCGTTCGGTAACGACACTGCCAAAGAAAGCAAATATTTTCGTATTCATAAAGTTAGTTTCACAATTTTGTTTTTTGCATTACAATCGTAGGCATAGCTGGACGAAGGCAATTTAGGCCATTGTCTTTATCTAATCTTAAGTAAATCAATAGCAAACAACCGCAGGTAACGAAAGAAAGATGTAAAAACTTCACTTTTACGCGCCAAAGCATTTATCTTGTCTAAAACAGAGAGCTACAAAGTTTCGTAGCGCTTTCGTTCAAAATAGAATAGGTATTAATGTTTTATGCCAAATTAACCACGGTTACGTTTTTATTGATCTTATCGGATCTTACAGATTTAAACACTGTAGGCGCGGGTTTAAGTTTTTAAGTTTTTATGTTAAATTGTGGAAAAGATTCCCGGAAAATTTTCAAATTCTGGAAAAACTGAACGTCCTTTGTCTATGGGACTTTTTAATTTATGTCTTTTCCGTTTGTGACGAAAATCTCTACAGGTGACACTATTAAAAATTTTTTTTTTCAGTCTTGTATTTTGGTTTCAAATTCATAAAAAAGTGCTGCCAAATTTGAATAAATGACTTTTTTTTTTAATAAGAATATTTCGCTTCATTAGGACATCCTGAACATTCAGATTCAGAAATCCATAAGAAGCATTAAAACTTACAACTACTTACTACTAGGTCACAAAGTGATTATGAATACGCTTACATTTGTAAATATTATTTCATAAATTATTTTGCTCTCCAGTTCACTTGAAAATACTATTATTGCAACATTAGTTAATTTTAATATGCTTGTAAAGCAGCAAGAAAAACATCTCGGGACATTAAAAGTGGCATAGTTTCATGGAGGTAATGGTGGATGAAATGGTCCTGCATTTCCATACCTTTTGTCTTACGGTTACGGCTAATATTTTGCTGTCTTTTCCGCAGTGGGAACGTGACAAGGCCTTCCAACGATACAATACTTTTGTTTTGACCCAGTTAATTGGGCGCAGAAGATAAATCGCGATGATTGTTGGAAATACCAAAAGTTAAATATCTATATAAATGAAAAAGAAATGCTGTTCCTTGGTAAGCGCATCACTTGAGAACGGCGCGACCGATTTGTCAATTTTTTTTTGTAAATGGTCCTAATAGTCCGAATAAGTTTTTATGTTAAATTGTGGAAAAGATTACCGGAAAATTTTCAAATTCTGGAAAAACTGAACGTCCTTTGTTTATGGGACTTTTGTATTAAAATTTGGACGGGACAACGTCTGCGGGATCAGCTAGTTTATTATGATATTTTCAATGTAAAAGTAAACATAAAATTTCTACTGCATTGTTTCGATTATGTTGCTATAACAACTAAATAACTTTATTGATTAACTATCTAATAATAAATTACTACTATAACTTGATTACTTAAATTGATTGATTGAAATACATTCGTCTATTTTTGACCAACTTTTGTGCCGCTTCAAAAACATTTGTACCAACAAAAACATCTTTACACAGTAGGCAACCTACTAAAAATCTATACCTGCCTAACTAGACACACGTTCTAGGCTGCGTCAAATGACCGCAAACGAAAAGGGAGGAGCAGGCGACATTAAGCTGAAATCCAACGCTATATTGTCCCTGTATATACCGGGTAAATTCTACTAAGCCGCCACAAAAACTAGGCTATCGAGACGGCTCCCATTCAGTGCGGCTATCGATCTTCACTCTAATACCACTTCTCCAAACAAAAGCCACCTTCTTAAACTCGGTCGAACATTTAACTTTTTAGCTGTAAAATTCTCAATCAAACCTAGAAGCACTTAATTGTTAAACGTCGCTTTATTGCCAATGTCAAGAATAGAGTGAGTGTCCTAAGAAATTAGTTTGAAACCGCACACTCTTTTAAGTCAAGAAATCCAAAACACCACATTTTGCCAGTTTGTATACCTACGTTCCCGAAAGTTTGTGGAGAGACCCTGCTTCGGGTAGCCGTTAAAATTACGTCAGATCAGACGCCATCTTTGAGCGTTTTGATCGATATTCTAAATTCAATTTTAAATGCGGGATATTCTCATATTTCGCGGTATGAATGTAAGAATGTCATGAACCCAAAAGCCATTCCGCCATTTCGCATTCACACAGGACTTGGCACTGTCGTTCGAGTAAATCGGGTCAAAGGAATTTATTGTCAATTGAAATATTATGCGGTACGAAGCAGGTACCTATTGTGCACCACCGCCTGCGTTTATGACCACGTTTTATGCATTCCTATAATAGGAAAAGGATTTTAAAATATTTGATAAGTGTATTGAACGATTTAACAAGATAACATTAATTCCGTAAAATATGATAGGATATTAATATAGCCCTACTTAGTACCCTTTGATTAACTGGATAACGATATTCATTCTTATCATAGAAAGGATGGAAACTGTTCTCAAATTGGTTAGCGAAAAAACTACTTTGCCTCCGCACAGATTCAAAACCAATTTTCATGATTTTCTTATACTTACTTTTCTTACTAACGAAAAAGAATTGTTCGAAAGAAAGACAAAATATTAGAATATAATTATATGCCATAATTATGAACTATTAATTACGTACCTTGTTTGATCCTGTCTTGGATATATTGTGAAGAAATTCTGGTTTTATACATAGTTACGTAAATAGGTACCTACATAACGTGTTTCATCTTTAATTTAAGACTATATAATATTCTAGTTGATACCTACCCATCCGTTGACGGGGCATAAGTACCGATGACATAACGCTTTTTACAAATCTATGGAAATTAGTGATGCCATATGCGACACCAAGGAAAATATCTGGTGACTTCTCTAAGAGACGTTATTTATTAAAAGAACAGAGAGGCTACAGAGTTCTTGTTATATGTGTATCATATCAATTCATGATCGCCTACATAGCTGATTGACTACGGTATCTTGTAGTAATAGTCACTTACATCATACTCAATTAAAACTATCCTAGGTATAAATCTAACATTTCACAACAGCTCATTTTGAAGGGCAAAAAACAAAATAATTTTCTCCTGTCAAACTCAAGTGTGCATTTGACACGAATTTAACAGTTTCTTAGATACCAAAATTTTCTGTTGAAGAAAACTCAGAAAACGGATCTCATTGCTCAGTTCAGGAAGACTTCAGTTTTGTTTTTAGTTTTTGGTTGGTTAACATAAAAAAAAAAAAAACGCAACCATTCCGAAGTTCAATACTGTCTCCACGAGGTTTTGCGGGATTAGCAACTCTAATTCCTCCGCTGGGGATTACTTCGATATAATTCTCACATTGGTGGTACAATTTAAAGTCTTTAGGTCTGACAAACCTTTGAAGTAATGTTAATGAGCAATCTCCGACCTACCTCTATCAATTAATTCGCTGAAAGTGCTGAAAGATTTCTTTTTCATTTATCTTTGTCACTCTTTCAAAATTTAAGTTTAGAACAGAAGTTCATCGGATTTTCTTGTTAAGACGATGGTACTTTGAATTTCTGTAAGTCTTGTGCCAGTTTTTTTTTTTAGGTTTTAATCAGCTCCATTTAATATATTATATTTACTCATAACCGAAAGTATTCAACTCAATGAGCCAGGCATTTCAGTTCAGTGGTTGTATTATTTTTATGAAAATATACATTGAGCTGAGCTTTTACGCAACTCGGTTTCTTTGTTTGTTGAAACATATTCAGAGCATAGTAAAACCTTGTCTGCATGCATATTTGTTCAACCTCGATTTGACGACTCAATCATAACTTGGTACGAAAACGAATCAATACGAGGGTGCTTCTGCACTATCGGCGACATTTTCATCCAAGCTTTGCTTACTTAGTCGTGTATTACGGCCAAGGGTACACTAAATATTAATTTCCACCACCCATTATTCGTTCCTCACAATTTAAGTATCGTTATCAAAGCTTGGAAGTCTAAGAAACACCATAATTTATGCCGAATATAGTTTACACGCTAAACGAACGATCACGCGAACATTGTTGAAAAAATCGTTGGAAATAGAATATAACATTAAATTAGCTAATTAACATTGTGAGTGGGAGTGAGATAAATATATCCTGAGACGCGCGATGATAATCTGCACTTTTGTCAACACACATGAAATAGTGTGTAACGACTGTCATATATAACAGAAGAACTATTAAATCAAAGTTGTCAGTGAATCAAACATGTCACCTTTAATTCACTGCATTTATATAACACTTGTCGGAGACACGAGGTACATTATTAATAATTGTTGCAGTTGGCAGATTATTATTCACACACCTAATCATTTTGCATCCGTAATACATGTAGAAGTAAACCTATAGCGTACTACGCTGCAGCAACTAACAATCTGATATAACGAACAAAAATAAAACAGAGCGCTGAAAGGCAAGTAGCGATAGAAAAAAAAAAAAACATTTTCCACTTGAATACTTAAGCGGTGTTAACCTAGATACGTTTTGAGGCGATAATACTAAGATGTTCTAGTAATGAAGCACGGGAAAGCTCTTATAAAGCCGTTTTAAATGTTGCCGTTTCATATTTAAGTACGGTTTTAAAAGCCATGTCGTGACACCAAGATAAAAACACTGATCACCTACCGGTAATTTGCGATGTAATGCAGCTGCTAGGTTCTAGGTTGAATAGGTAAAATAACAACAATTTTGGAGAATAATTTTTACCACCATTAATTAAATATTCCTGATAGCTACGAATAATAAAAAGTCAGGAAGCGTAACTATGAACAAAATAATATCCTACTTCCTACTACTAATAATAATATAATAATCCTACTAATACTATAAATGCGAAAGTTTGTGGGGAGGGATGGATGGATGTTTGTTACTCTTTCACGCATAAACTACTGAACGGATTTGGATGAAACTTTACAGTAATATAGTTTATACATCAGAATAACATATAGGATATTTTTTATCCCAATATTCCCACGGGATCAAAACTTACGCGGGTGAAACCGCGGGGCGCTAGGCAACTATAAATTCGGCTCCAAACTTCACTACATTGACAAAATACCTCGAGTATTCGAACGAAAGAACACACATGCAAAAAATAAGCATTGGCTTATTTGCATGTGTGTTCCTGCGCTCGCGTAAAGCTTTGTATCCCGGCAAGCGCCGTGATTGGTTCTGGTGCGCGGTGGCCTTTTCGGAAACGCCTACCGCGGTAAACATTTGCGTGGTGTCATTTTTGAGCTAGAGTTACATTTCTTGACTTTTATTATTCGTAACCTGGCAGTAAAAATTTACAGGATTTTTTTTAACTAGTGCGCAAACTGTAACCATAAATTCAGCACATGATTCTAGACTCCTAGAGTTTAAAAAAATCGTGTTTTTTTTTTTTTATCTGGAAAATTGCAATTCTGGCGCGGTTAAAATGCCATCATCTGCCTAGCCTTTTCCCAACTATGTTGGGGTCGGCTTCCAGTCTAACCGGATGCAGCTGAATACTAGTATTTTACCTGGAGCGACTGCCTATCTGATCTCCACAACCCAGTTACCGGGTAATACGATACCCCTTGGTAAGACTGGTTGTCAGACTTTCGGCCTCTAACTACCCGTAAAGACTGTCAAAGATCCACAAATGACAGCCGGGACCAACGGCTTAACGTGCTTTCCGAGGCACGGAGGGGTCTCGGTATGTAAAGATGGTCACCCATCCACAGACCAACCGCGGCAAGCGTAGCTTAACCTGATCGATCGACCTGTGTGGCTGTTATTATTTAGCCACGGGCCCCTCCCCGCACGGTTAAAATGTATGGAACAATTTTTTTTTTTTTTGATAGCCCACGTTAATATTCCACTCGGGGGGTGTAGAATCATATCTATGCTGAATTCAGTTTGCGCACTAGTTAAAAAAAATCCTGTAGTAGGTACTATTTTGGCTAACATATTTAGATCGGTTTTTGTTCAGTGTGATGACAGCAAAAGACAGAAAATCGAATACCAATTTTCTGATCTTTGTTAATCACCACAGCTATTGGTGATATGTGATCTGAGTATATTGTCGTATTAATACAAGACCACTTCATATTCTATATGTTGAAGTTCAAGCGTAGGTCGAACTGCAGATGAATTTCATAAAGCTCACTTAGTACTTCGCGGAAATTCATAATTGATATTCCCAGGGTAGTTTGTTCGCGAATTTTGTTCTCATCTAGTTGACATTACAGTTTAAACGAGATTATTCTCAACCATCCGGCTCACGCGAACGTCTTTTTTTTATAAATACCTATAGACGTATAGTATCCTTTAGACGGACGCGACCAACCTTTTTTTTTGGATACTATAGTATCCTTTGGACGGACGCGACCATCTTTTTTTGGATACTATAGTATCCTTTAGACGGACGCGACCATCTTTTTTTTGGAAACTATAGTATCCTTTAGACGGACGCGACCATCTTTCTTTGGATACTATAGTATCCTTTAGACGGACGCGACCATCTTTTTCTGGATACTATAGTATCCTTTAGAGTTTTAGACGATTGAGTGGTTAAGTAGCTAGTTACAGTACCCTGGTGTTAATTTGGCAAATCGGGTTTTAGAGAGTAATGGTAAGACAATAAGACATACATCTTACTCGGGTAGGTCGTAGGTTAAGCTCCGCTTGCCGCGGTCGGTCTGTAGATGGGCGACCATCTATTACTTATAGAGGGGTCTCCGTATTTCAGATAGCACGGTAAGCCGTTGGTCCCGGCTGTCATTTGTAAATCTTTGACAGTCGTTACTCTTCGGGTAGTCAGGAGGCCGAAACTCTGTCTTTCCAAGGGGTATCGTGTTAGCCCTAACTGGGTTGTGCAGATCAGATAGGCAATCGCTGCACGTAAAATACTAGTATTTAGCTGTATCCGGTTAGACTGGAAGCTGACCCCAAAAATAGTTGGGAAAAGGCTAGGCAGATGATACGAGAACAGTTATGTCTTACAATAAAGTAGTTACTACTGTTCTTCACGGTTCTCTTTAGCAAGTTCAAACTGACCTACTTTGTCTATTGTTTTGGCTTTGAAGAGGCAGGACTTGCATCATAATATTCGCAACTACGAGAACACTTGTCTCATATTTGAATGCCTCATGCTCTTTTGAACGATGAAAATTGCATGAATTTTGATGTAGTACTCAAAAGTTTATTCTGAAAGAAACTAAAATTCCATTACAATGCCTTGTTGACATAAAAAACTGCACTATTCATAGCTGAAGAGTTGTTACTGCTACAAACAGTATATTGTAGTAAGCACTTGCCTATTCACCTTGTTTGAGTTCATAAACTTCTACTGAGTAATGAGCTCCTAGTACCTATTCTTAAATAACGAGTTAGCAAATACAAGAAAAGTTCGCTTTTCTTTAGACTCAAATTTATATTATTTACCTCATTATCTGCCTAGCCTTCTTCCAACTTTGTTGGAGTCAGCTTCCAGACTAACCGGATGCAGCTGAATGCCAGTATTTTACATGAAGCGACTGCCTAAATAATATAAGATAGGTCAGATAGGTAGTCGCTACATGTAAAATACTGGTATTCAGCTGCATCCGGTTAGACTGGAAGCCAACCCCAATATAGTTAGGAAAAGGCTAGGCAGATTGATTATTTACATAAGGAGTATATAATAATTAAACTTGGTATTGTAATTTTCGGTTTTTGTGTTAAGATTTTAATATTAACTTAACTGGCGAAATGTGGATGGACCATAGGTGCTCCTCTGCCTAACCCTTAGTGGAGTACAGGCGTGATGTTATATTATATTACTTAAAAAAAATATTTCAAAAAAGAAAAGAAAGAAAGAAAATACGTTTATTTGCGGTAAACATGACGCAAAAAAGAACAAAAACAAAAAATAATTAATAAAAAAAGAACTACTACTGCTACTACTCAAATAGTAGTAGCGGTAGTAGTTCTTTTTTTTAACTTTAGTACTTATATAGAAAGAGTCATTGTATTCAAATTATGAATCACAGTATCACGCATTACTAATCGCTTTATTATTATTTAAAGACTGCCGAAAACGAACCATGCGTACAACGTAGGCACCCGAGCAATAAATAATATAAATTCATTTCAATGGAGATTAATAGAATTGAAATTCAGCGCTGATTACAAACATATAAATCAATCCAATGTGCAATCATTTATTACAAACCGACAAAATAGTTATTTCGGTAAAGTAATAATTTTCGTACAATACGTATATTTGCATACCAACCACATGGTATGTTTTAATTTTATTGAGACCGTGTTTATTATTTAACTCGGCATTTTAAAAAAGACTGTATGAATCAATCAATGAAATAAACCTAACCTAATAATAAATGTTTACTAAAAACGTTTTTTATAGCTATCAAAGTATATTTTTTTTTTCAATGAAAACATTGATATATATGTTACACTAGATTAGCAATTACCGTACCAAGGCGTCGCCACTAGGCTGATGGCCACAGCCATCAGCGTAGCTAACGTCAGTTCAGTGCTCTGTGTGACGCCAACCGAAGTCAACCGAGTGACATGCGACAAAAAATATCGCGAAAGAGTGCAATTCAAGATCACAAAAACATAATAAATTAACCGGAATTACTTTCCACACGTAAATTAATTGTCTCTGTGTTTATATCAACGTAAAAACGCAATAAAATGTAGAATTTTGTAAATTACGTTCAGTGTTACCACTAAAAACTTAGTTTTAGTTTCCCACATTAGTGGGAGTTTTTAATTTATGGATTTTAAATATTTTTTAATAATAACAACGTAGCAGGGTGCCTAAAGATGCAGCACGCCGTGAAAAATGGGTGGAAATAATCCGATTGCTGAGAAAAGAGACTGACTGGCTACCTACTAAATCATTCAATTTCATTAATAATAAAGAAAAAATATTCAAAAAGAAAATGTCTTAATTATTTTCATTATTTATAAACTTCTATTACATATCCAATAAGAAATACATAATTCAAATATTAAAAAAATAATTTAACTTAACCTAAAACGCTTTTTATGGCTTAAAATGTTGGGTATAATTTCGCATGGGTAGGCAACCCCATCCCGTCATTGCATGTTTATATTGCGGTCTTTGTCTAATCTAAGCGACGGTATTATTCTTATGACGTGTGTAAGTGAGACAGATTTAAGTTTACTTTTAAATGTTTAGTGGTTTCAAAGCTACGTCGTCGCGTTTATAAAGTGGCTACACTTTTTTGACACATTTTATTGAGGTTTGCTTCTCTAGTTATATAGCTCAATGAATGAAAAAAAAAATTTTTTTGACATAATGTATGCAGTAAGAACCTGCTATTTTGTATTCATAATATCGAAAACAAAAAAAAACAAAACATAAATTACCATTTTTTTTTTAAAACCATAGTCAATGTATGCAGTACACTACCAATAATTATGAGTTTGTATTCATACTATCGAGCTGAATAAACAAAACATCAATTTATTACTACACACATCAAAAGTGTCTAGGGATCAACATATATTTTTGCAATAACTTTTCTCCTGATTGATATTAATTAAAATTTTCTTTAAGGATTCATCAAATAAAGTGTTTTCGTTTGTCACAGTAACGATAAACCAAGTCACCTTTGCATTAATAAAGAAATTTGCCATTTTCCTAATAAAGGGATTTTTGACATTTGAACCACTAACACAAAAGTTCGAAAAAAAGACTGAAATAACAGTTTTCTCTAAAATTTTATTGGGTAACTTAAACAATTAATAATCCGTGTTTCTACCGCGAACACTAACAACACAAGAACATCGGTTTGGCATACTCAAAATGAGTTCATCCAAATCACGCTGTGGAATGGCCGCCCATGTTCGTTGCAACAACAAAAAAAGGTCTTCTTGCGACTGGATACCCTCCATATTCGGCAGAGCTCTTCTCTGTAGCATATCCCATGCATGCTCAATCGGGTTCAAGTCTGGCGACTGAGCAGGCCAGGGCAGGACATTGATGTTAGCTGCGGCGAGAGTCTGTCTTACAACTCTTGCGGTGTGCGGTCGTGCATTATCATGCATTAACTGAAATAAGGGACCGATTTGCACTTGTAGAGGAACGATGACGTCTGATACAATCGTCTCAGCATAAATTTGAGCGTTGAGGTTGCCTCTGATCCAAATCAACTCAGTTCTTCCGCCGATCCAAATACCCGCCCATACCATGATGGTTCCACCACTATAAGGATGGACTTCCTGGCAGGATTTTAATCGCTGTTGGCGTCCAGGGGTTCTCCAGTGTCGTATACGTCTTGTATCCGGTCTCATACCAAAACGAGACTCATCAGAAAAGCACACGAAACGCCATTGTTCTTCTGCCCAATTTCTGTGTTCAAGAGCCCATTGATATCGAATCCTACGATTGTGCATTGCTATAGGTGGTACCCGTAGCGGTCTTCGGGAATGAAGGTTCACTTCATGCAAGCGGTTTCTGACTGTTTGGTCGCTAATTAAGTTCCCTGAAGAGTGATGAAGCCTCACGGCTAACATCATGGCGGTTATTGTTGGAGCTCTTCGAGTTAAGATTTGAATGTATCGGTCTTGTCTCCGTGTGGTGCAGCGATACCGTCCTCCATGGCGCTCAGCCACGGTACCAGTGCTTCGGTAACGTGTCCAAAGTCGACTGATAACACTCTGACTTGTATTCAGAGCTAAAGCCACAGTACGTTGCCGGGAACCAGCTTCTATCATTCCCACGGCTCTGAGCATTTCTTCCCTGCTTAAATGACGTCGCCGCTCCATAATAACGTTGGTTTTAATCAGTAGTAGGGAAACAGTAGCACTAATAATGTCTTCAATGCGTTGTATGTTTTTATAGGGAAAATATTGACAGCTGATTTTCATCTTTTACTCGAATTTGATTCACAGTTCCTGATTCAAATTATGAAATGCACCAAAAAGGATCCATATAAATTTATAAAATCATAAATTTATTACAAAGCCACATCTCAATCTCAAGAAATCCGCATAAAAATGCTTGATCCCTAGACACTTTTGATGTGTGTATGTAATAAAAAACAGCAGAAAAACTAAGTTGAAAGAAAATTAAAATCAATTTTCTCAGCACGTTTCAGTTTTTCATGTATAGTAAATAAGTAGGTACGTTTTTCATCTGTAGAATATCATAAATTCATAATTCGATTAAACTTCTTCAATCATCATTTCAATTAGTTGTGACTGGGAAAACAAATAGGATTATTAAGAGATTTTCATAAGTAATCCATCGATCGTTCTCGCGTCGCGTCGGCCACTGCAGTACTCCCTCAGATTCAAGGGCGGCGCGCGACGCTGCCGCTTTCACACGCAAACTCGTTGCTAACTTGATATGGCTGCTATATGGTCGCGTGTAGGGAATTTAACACATAGTTTTTACTTTTGAATTAAATATTACATGGTTTTTAGTGTAAGAAATCACCTAGATTGCGAAATTATAATATACTTAGGTAGGTTTAACAAGGTTAGAATGAGGCACGCACTACAACGCTGTAATGCTATCAAACTTTTCTACAATCATCATTGTTTTTTACATAAAATCATTAGATAATCTATGGCTATTTGTTATAGGTAATTAAATTAAATGAAACTGAACTTTATTTCAGACTAGGTCTATAATAATTAATTATTAGTACCTTTATAAGAATGTTTTACTGAAACCGCTTCGATTAATTTTATTTTATTTACATAATTCGTCTGGTCTTTTACGCTCAAAATATGTCTATGTAGATACGTGTAGCTAAATTAAGTTTTAGTTTTTATTAATTAATTAATTAATTATGGATAATGGTTTTCTTAACCTCACCTAACACAACCTTCTTAGTGGAAAGATATTATTATATGATAAATCAGTCAGAAACTGGCCACTCGCGCAGAAAAAAAAATTAAATGCCATTAGTGTTTAATTTTTATTTTTTCTTCGATGGACCAAATGGCTTTCGTTCTGTGTTTTTCGTCAGCATCAGCCCGTGTTTTCACAAACAATAAAGAAAACTTATTTATGCAACCTTTATGATCATAACCACGCATTTGTTTAAAAAAACGGGGCAAGTGCGAGTCGGACTCGCACACCGAGGTTTCCGTACAAAGTAGGCAAGTAACTACAAAACGGTTTTCGGATTTTTTCCTTTACTTGTGCTACATAACCTTGCTTTTTGCCAAATTTCATGATTCTAAGTCAACGGGAAGTACACTATACATTCTGATTCCCTTGAGAGTATCGAAATATACGTTTTTTGCGGTATAAACGGCCGTATCTTTTTTTTACGTTACCTTAGAAGTTTGATTTTTCACAGCTTTAGGGGACCGCAGAATTGAATATGTGGTTTTAATTTCAACTCGATACCTTCACGCGTTCCCGAGATGAAGAGTCTTGACAGACAGACGGACGGACGGACGGACGGCCAACAAAGTGATCATATAAGGGTTCCGTTTTTTCCTTTTGAGATACGGAACCCTAAAAATAGCTAAACGTCAAACTTAAAAAATAATTTACATGGTAATAGTGATTTATTCCGGAGTACTTTATAAGTTTATATAGTAATATTTACTTATATGGCATCAATAATTATTTATTGATGCCATATAAGTAAATACAAAAAAAAAAAATGTTCTAATAGGTGTTTTAAATCAACACTCAACTAATTTTAAGTTTACAACAGATAATGCGATGTAGTCTCAACAATACAATGATACTCAAATTATTCGATTATTATTCAAAACAATGCCAAACATAATTTGACTTGCGTAACAAGTAAGGCTGTTAAGATAAACACGTAATAAAGCAGGAAAGGTAAAACAATTTCGAAGCGGTTCCTCCATTCAAGATAAATAGAATATGCTACAAATTAAGCCCACAATTTCCTTTGTTTGACAGACGTATCTCTGATTCAAAAGTATTCAGGCAACCTTTTTATCCATACCTTTATTCTATTGTATTTTATTTTGTACCTACATGTAACGTAAGACATACACACATCAAAAGTGTCTAGGGATCAACATATATTTTTGCAATAACTTTTCTCCTGATTG
Organism: Globia sparganii; assembly: GCA_949316385.1. Classification (NCBI taxonomy): domain Eukaryota; kingdom Metazoa; phylum Arthropoda; class Insecta; order Lepidoptera; family Noctuidae; genus Globia; species Globia sparganii. The sequence goes on from OX438667.1 coordinate 6,336,270, forward strand.
ATATTAATTAAAATTTTCTTTAAGGATTCATCAAATAAAGTGTTTTCGTTTGTCACAGTAACGATAAACCAAGTCACCTTTGCATTAATAAAGAAATTTGCCATTTTCCTAATAAAGGGATTTTTGACATTTGAACCACTAACACAAAAGTTCGAAAAAAAGACTGAAACAACAGTTTTCTCTAAAATTTTATTGGGTAACTTAAACAATTAATAATCCGTGTTTCTACCGCGAACACTAACAACACAAGAACATCGGTTTGGCATACTCAAAATGAGTTCATCCAAATCACGCTGTGGAATGGCCGCCCATGTTCGTTGCAACAACAAAAAAAGGTCTTCTTGCGACTGGATACCCTCCATATTCGGCAGAGCTCTTCTCTGTAGCATATCCCATGCATGCTCAATCGGGTTCAAGTCTGGCGACTGAGCAGGCCAGGGCAGGACATTGATGTTAGCTGCGGCGAGAGTCTGTCTTACAACTCTTGCGGTGTGCGGTCGTGCATTATCATGCATTAACTGAAATAAGGGACCGATTTGCACTTGTAGAGGAACGATGACGTCTGATACAATCGTCTCAGCATAAATTTGAGCGTTGAGGTTGCCTCTGATCCAAATCAACTCAGTTCTTCCGCCGATCCAAATACCCGCCCATACCATGATGGTTCCACCACTATAAGGATGGACTTCCTGGCAGGATTTTAATCGCTGTTGGCGTCCAGGGGTTCTCCAGGTCGTATACGTCTTGTATCCGGTCTCATACCAAAACGAGACTCATCAGAAAAGCACACGAAACGCCATTGTTCTTCTGCCCAATTTCTGTGTTCAAGAGCCCATTGATTTCGAATCCTACGATTGTGCATTGCTATAGGTGGTACCCGTAGCGGTCTTCGGGAATGAAGGTTCACTTCATGCAAGCGGTTTCTGACTGTTTGGTCGCTAATTAAGTTCCCTGAAGAGTGATGAAGCCTCACGGCTAACATCATGGCGGTTATTGTTGGAGCTCTTCGAGTTAAGATTTGAATGTATCGGTCTTGTCTCCGTGTGGTGCAGCGATACCGTCCTCCATGGCGCTCAGCCACGGTACCAGTGCTTCGGTAACGTGTCCAAAGTCGACTGATAACACTCTGACTTGTATTCAGAGCTAAAGCCACAGTACGTTGCCGGGAACCAGCTTCTATCATTCCCACGGCTCTGAGCATTTCTTCCCTGCTTAAATGACGTCGCCGCTCCATAATAACGTTGGTTTTAATCAGTAGTAGGGAAACAGTAGCACTAATAATGTCTTCAATGCGTTGTATGTTTTTATAGGGAAAATATTGACAGCTGATTTTCATCTTTTACTCGAATTTGATTCACAGTTCCTGATTCAAATTATGAAATGCACCAAAAAGGATCCATATAAATTTATAAAATCATAAATTTATTACAAAGCCACATCTCAATCTCAAGAAATCCGCATAAAAATGCTTGATCCCTAGACACTTTTGATGTGTGTACATGAATGATCAGAGTTCATTAAAAGTTTCGAGATAACCAATTTAGTAATAGTAATTCATAAATAGCCGGTCTATTCAGTAAAACTCACTTTGAATACGTATGTGAAGTGAGGATTGACACTATTTACATTTTAAAGCTCACGTCAATCTAACTTTACCTAAGTTTTCACGATGAGGTTTTTACAGAATAGATGGACTGATGACTACCTTAAGTCTGAAGATAAACGCCAGCTTAGCGAAAAGTCAATCTATCCTTTACGTGGTAAGTTCTAGTTCAGAATCTCCCACGATCAGCTGATAGCGGGATAGGAGGAGTTGTCTGGTTGCTACTTGTTCAAGTTGACATATCCACATCTACGTGCGAACATGATTGATGAGCATCGCGGGCACTTACCTCCACTCGTATACTTACTACAGGAAGCCTTAACTCAACTGATTTTTTACCTTGAACTCAAACTCAAAGCATTTATTTCACACCATATCACATTTATTTTAAACCATTTATAGGCACCTTTAAATTGTCAAAATTAAATATTCGGTCAGTTAGTTAGAAAGATGAAGGTAGTTGCTCATTCCATTGATGAAGTCAATCCGGGATTAGTATCTCCGAAGGATCGTAGCAAATATTGTCTAATCCTATGGAAAGAAGACGTCAGTTTATGTGTGTATGTACCAGTGGGGAAGGTACCATACAACTCGATTCCCACCGGCTTCCCTTCGAAAATTCAGAACACAACCACTCAATAGTCAATTCATCATTTTATTTTATTTTATTTTTTATAATTAAACGTTTTATTGACTTTTATTTTTTGCTCCGGATTACCTCTGTCATAAATTCACCCTTCGCCACTGGTATGTACAGCTAACTATAATAATAATAACTATTAACTAACTAACACCAACAACTATTAAACTTATCTAATAATCAAACGCACAAACAATTCGGCCTTACTCTTTTTGGTATAAACGAAGAAAACTAAATCTTGGGCTGTTACCTTCTTTGGACCATGGGCACCTTCATTGAACCACCAGGTTGCCATCAATGGACTTCGACAAATTTGTTCTAGAGGTCCAATCAAGGAAACTTATTATAATTATCAATATGATTAAAGGCATACAAGGAGAGACAAACAATACTCATACACATACGACAAGTAAACAAACTATAGTTATAGGATACTTGTTACTAATTTAATTTTACATCCGGTATTTAGACGTGTTCTTTGGCTTTTTGGTTTACTCCATCTAACGTTTAAGTGTTGCTTTCGGGACTCCGTATATTCTGCTTGCTTCATTTAAACCAGTTTTTTGTTTCCTTACTGATTCTAAAGCAAAGTTCATACCTGTTTCATTCCATGCAAAGTATTTTCTTTTATTCGGCGACATTCTGAAATTTTAAATTTATAAGTACTTAATCATTATCCAGAGGTTTTTTCCATAATTAAATATTAATTAGTGAAATACTCGGTGCCTATTCCCATAATTAGGACCAAAAAAAAAATACAATAAAAAGTTGCTATGATTGGACCGGTCCAACGGTGGAACTCCCTTGAGGTCCATTGATGGCAACAAGGTACTCGTTAACAACAGAAAATCTAAAATATACATGGACATGATTAGAGAAAATTGAATAACACACATGGACTCACAATTAAATTGTCTAATATTTCATAACAGTACACGCAAATAAATATGAACAGAATGATACTTACATCAAATTGTTCCGAGTCAAATAGTAAGATTTTGACCTCCGCAAATACAACCACACGCGTCACTCCTCGCCACGTGCCGCAGCATCACTGAGGTAAGAGGGGGGTGCAACTGAGCCGGCACGGATTCGTTTCTACTGGTTTGGGTGTTGCTAGCTTGGACAGTTTTGGAAATACCTTGGTGGTCTAATGAAAGAATTAGTCCAATGATCGCAACTTTCCCCTATTACCCGGATAATATAAATCCAAGGAATAATTGGAAATTTTTGAAATAACTATTATTTGATAGGTCTGTAACTCTGTATTCATTTTTAGGAATTCGATATGTCTTCATGTCCATTTCATAATTTGACTCGAATTGAGCTGTAAGTTAATCTAGCGCGCAAATGTAAACATAAATTCAGTACTTACATGATTCTAGAATGTAACATATGTAATCTTCATGATAACTGTGCGCGTGGAGGAATAATTACACCCTGTATAAGCTTTTGTACAGACATTATGACCGATACGTCTACATACCTATGTATTGCCTGTGTATCGCAAATTGTGTTCTGAATTTGACATGTTTTGATATCTTATCTCTGCAGCGGTATTATGACACGCACAGATACGTAGGTTGTCTATGAATGAGCTGTCAATAATTTCCCGCCTCGTCAATGATCATAGAGTAAATAATATATGTCAATCAATGATCATGGGACGTCATATCATAGAACTAAAAATTCGAAGACATGTGACATCTACCAACCTGCACTGGGCCCGTGTGGTGGATGACGGCCCACTCCCTCTCACCGAGAGGAGGCCTGTATCCCAGCATTGGGAACATTAAAGGCTAATTATGCTATAAATCTTAGTAATTTTTTCTAACAAACATTGTACCTATCCGTTCTAATCCTATTCGTCTAGCTAGATCTAGGTCAATCTAGACTTAACTAGCAGGCGTTTTTGCTACTAAATCTAAAAGATAAATGTGTCTGGCTGGTAGATGTTTTTGTATCGTGTCTGTAGGGCGGCCAATTATCTCATTTTATTAAAGGTTATGAAACAGCCTGTCAAATAGACAAACAGAGGTTCCTAATGGTCAAGTTCGAATTACCTCCCCAAACAAACAGACTTTCTTAAGGGTCAATTTCGAATAACGTACCGGTAAATGCATAATTATCCACAAAAAAATGTCTAACCCTTTACAAGCACTAAAGCGTGGTTTTCTGTTGGTTTATGACCATTCGTTCATTAAAAATACCTGCCTGAATGACGTGCTAAAACAAAATTTAAATGTTCTCGGACGGAATATTGACGGCTCTCAGGCGAGGCTTTTAAAAACGCCGGCAATTTTCAGCTCAAAAAAAAACCATAAAACCTAACATTTTTAACGTTTGATGTGTGTGCGATAGGTGCTAAAATTTCAGCATTCACGAATATGTTCGTAACTGAGTTTTATCAAGCGAGTCTGATATACATGACAGTGGATAGCAAAGAGAATATTAGAGAAACAGTAAAGAGATATAAATGCTTTCTCCTACAGGCCATAAATATTCGATTACCTGTCTCGACAGCACTATCTCATAGAATGAAGACGTTTATAAATCTTATTCGTCGCATTTAAGCTCATACGTCATTCAGAGAATCGTTATCTCCGATTCGGAATCCTAAAAGCGACTGTAACTTTTGATGTAGGTACGAAAGTTACATATCTTTATGCTTCAGGCCGAGGTTTGCGTCTACTTCAACGGACTTTAGAATTCTAGATCAATATTTCGGTGATGGAAATAAACATGCTGTTTCAAATTCAAATTATTTTATTTCATATAAATACCTTCATAATGTACCTAATGAATGTCAGTAGCTAAGTGCACGGTTCCAATTAGTTGTTCCCTATAGAGAGCAGTCGGCAAGAAACGCCACGGTTACTCTTTTAGAAATAATTGGCTTTTACATTGTTGTCAAATTACACTGCTAATAGGTTTGGGAGAACAGTGTAGGCCTGTCAAAAGTACCAGGTACTTAACAAAAAATATAAAATGGTCAACGAATCGAAGAATCACATCAGTGAGTTTCTTAAAAACCTTTATTCCCTTGCTTTTTTGCTAATCATTTGAAAATGAACTGAAAAGAGTCTTAACTTGACGGCTCATTGTGAAACCCCTTGTAAAATTTCTACATGTATATCTGTAATTTTTATGGTGTACAAATTTCTTTAATAGATATCAAACTTTATCGCGATTAACATTAGGTTCAAGGTTGATTGGGAAAATTTTACTGTTTCGGGTAGCAGTCGGCAAGAAACGCCACGGTTACTCTTTTAGAAATAATTGGCTTTTACATTGTTGTCAAATTACACTGCTAATAGGTTTGGGAGAACAGTGTAGGCCTGTCAAAAGTACCAGGTACTTAACAAAAAATATAAAATGGTCAACGAATCGAAGAATCACATCAGTGAGTTTCTTAAAAACCTTTATTCCCTTGCTTTTTTGCTAATCATTTGAAAATGAACTGAAAAGAGTCTTAACTTGATGGCTCATTGTGAAACCCCTTGTAAAATTTCTACATGTATATCTGTAATTTTTATGGTGTACAAATTTCTTTAATAGATATCAAACTTTATCGCGATTAACATTAGGTTCAAGGTTGATTGGGAAAATTTTACTGTTTCGGGTAGCTTGATGTGCTGGCATCTGAACACAATACAGAATATTCAATCTATCTTCTACCAATCATGTGTCGTTCCAAATATATAAATTCTCAAAAAAATCCAACTGTTTTATCGAAGTAGAGTATAGCGATAAGGAAGACCTTCCGTAAAACTTACTTTCAACGATTCCGTATAAGCCTTTTCCATCCCATAATTTAGACCATAGAATCAGTTTTCATCAGTTAGCTATCGAACGAACCCATATCTTCACCACAGAAATGTGTCAATCGTAAAAAGCATTAGGAAATAATTATTTATTTATTTAATACTTCAAGCACATAAATGTACAGAGGCGGACTTAATGTGCATAGGCATTTTCTACCAGTCAACCTTTGGGTGATGCAGAGACAAACAGTGGTAGGTGCAATCATGAAAATTGAGGAATAATTATTGCTGAGTCACCAATTTTATTTGAAGAAACGCAGCGTGATCGTGAATTATTCGCGAAAAAATAACACTCACAAATATTGCTGGCCAGTTTGAAACAAATCGTCCTTACCTGACATGCACATTCCATGTGAGAGTTCTTTCAAAATTAAAATTCAGTCATATCATGAGTCTACAAACAAAGAAACGTTAGGTTAAGAAAACAAAAGCACTTAAGTTTGCAACAATATTCATTAGAGGAATAACAAACGGACAAATAAATGCAGTTAAATCCAGCATAATTTGCCGTCTCATGATAATTATGAATTTTCATAAAACGAAATCTCGCCCAGTTAATTTAGATAGTGTTCCCGAAGGAAAAAGCTCGGAACTGATTCAAATTAAAATGCTCTCTTATGTTCCTACATTGTTGGTAACTGTCAGTTTTGGGCTAAGTGTTGATTCTGAGTTTGTTATCTGGGTTTTTTGTTATCAAAGGAGCTAAAACGCTCTCGGGCATCAGCCCAAGAGCTTTTTAGCTCCTTTGATTACTATTACCTTTACCTTTACGATTACTGTTACCGTTGATTACTATTTGATAAACTCGTATACATCAGCAGTGCTATTCTGTGAAAATCTCACCGTGAAAACTAAGGTGAAGTGAACTGTCATTGCACCTGATGTTAGGGATCGTCTCCATTGATAGTTCACTTCACGCTCACTTCACCTATGTTACCACAGTGAGAATTTCACAGAACCGATAGGCAGTATACGAGTTTTCCTTTTTTTTTCTATTGTCTTGAGTCGTCTTCGCTCGATAAGATTTAAGTGATCGAGTTAGCTACATTGCGATGTACGATGCATAGTTGAAGTACCTTGCATTAAAAATGTTGCTCTACTAAGTCAAAATTAAAACTGTTAGGATGTTGCATTATTTTAACCTAAATAACGTTATCCAATTTTAATTAAGACATAATATATACATAAATAACAATTTATACCTAATCTATTTACACACATGAAAAGTGTCTAGGGATCAAGTACATTTTTAACTATAAAAAATTATCCAATTAATATTTACCAAATCTAGTCTTCTAGACTGGCTTCTTACTTTAATTCCTATATTTAAGTTAACAACTTATACTCTATATTTTGTAAAAATGAAAATGAATGCAATTTTTTCAGTCACGGCAGAACGTTGATGGGAGCATCGGCAAGAGGGCGTGTTACAACTCTAGCCGTATGTGGACGTGCACTGTCGTGCATTAGTCGAAACGAATCACTCAACCGGCTTCGCAAAGGGATGATCACCTTTATCACGTCTGAAACAATCCTCTCCGCATAAATCTGAGCATTGAGGTTGCCCCTGATCCAAATGAGACCAGTTCTTCTACCAATCTAAATACCGACCCATCTTCCCCCTTCATATGAATGAACTTCCTGACAAAATTTTAAACGTTCGCAACATTCCGACGGCTCTCATCATCTCTTCTCGTGTCAAATGATGTCGTCGCTCCATATCGATGTAATATTTTTCAGTTCCGAATCCGATGCAGAAATTGTAATGGTTTTGTAAAAACGCTACTACACACTTTTATAGGAATCCTGACCGACAGTTGATTTTCTATTTTTAGTCAAAATTTAAAGAAAATTTAATGTTTAGAAAGAATTTAAATAGTGAAATTAACTAAAAAGAATCAATAACGATCCAAAAAATTTAAAATAATAATCCTCAATTGCGGCGATACTCGTACTTGATCCCTATACAGAGACACGTTTGATGCGTGTATATAAAAATCAATTGTCGTGCATTAGTCTCGCAATAACTCAAAAATGCCTGGACCGATTGTGATGAAACTTTAGTAAGTGCATCCCGGGCGTTAGCTAGTTGATAAATAAAAATAACTAGATACATAATAACCTAACTTAACTAACACTATGAATAATTGTTGGGTACATGTTTATGCACAATTTATGTATATATTATGCATATACTGTGCTTCATGCATAAACTTTGGTAATATTATTATAACAAAACCTATTTACTTCACCATAGGTAATAATCAGGCACACTTTAGATACTAACATAATTAATAATTAATTTTTACCCTCCAAGCTAGGGCTGCTAAAATAGTGGGAAAAATAAAAAAAACAATATTTTTTGGAAAGTGAATATCAAATACTTATGTCATGATCTAATTTTTTTACGTAGCTCTGGTGTAATTTTTACCGCTCGTTGTACGAATTTCATGTAGGTCATTAGTTGTAATATATTTGATTATTCTTTTTGGCGTTTATTGCAAATAATTGTGTAACCAATCCTTTAAAGCGACTACACTGACGTGCAATTTTTAAATTCGAGAAGGTAGGAACTCAATCACGCATACTGCAGAGGGAGACCATTGTTTTGTTTGACCTCGTGCACAAAGAGTTACTTTTGGCAACCCTAGTCAGTACAGAACGTGCGGATATGACGTCACGCGTGTCCTTGAAACGCCCGCTGCATTCGACCACCCCTTCCTGCCAACTGCAGGGGTAACACCTGCTTTAAATTGCAAATTTAATTGCGAGTAGCTTTTTATACGACACGACATTCTAATTAGGCAGCAAAATATTTATGTGTAACAGGGTTTTATTAAAACTAAAAGTAATGTTGGATGTGTTTTTAATTGATGCTCTGTTTAGTGCCGCAAACTTTTGAAAATAATACTTTTCGGGTTTTACTATACCTACACACTTTACCGGCTTCAACTTTTTGCTGAAAACTTGCGGACTTATGAATGTTTTTAATTACGTAACTTGGGAAATTTCAGCAACATTTTTGAGACTCGCTTACAAATTATTTCAGAAACAGGGTTTGATTAGCACCCACTTGGATGAGACAAAATTAACTCAAAGACGTCATCATTAAGGTAATAAGATATAATAAGAGTGTTATTGCCCCCAGTTACCACCTCCACAAGTTATTTTCGACAACAGGCCTTGATTACTACCGAGTCTGTATGACGGAAAATACAAGATAATTTGGACGCTCTTATTTTACGTGCGCTTACAGTAGGTGTCGCGAATCTATTGTCCAGAGATATTTTGGGATGCATAAAGAAGCCTCCTCGTGTAGCGCAGTTTGTTCCGCCAGTTACTCAACTGAACCGAGCGCTCGGCGCATCCTAGACAGTCACACCCAACACCTTATTTGACTGACCAATTCTTCCCTTGCGGTGGTAGGGCTGACCCCTGCCTGGTTTGCGACCGCCCACCGGAGCGGTAGGGCTTCTTTTGGGCAAGCTCGTTCCATTATAAACCTCATCCATCGTTTGCCATCAGGCTTGATCTAGGTCAAGAGGTAGCATTCAGTAATAAAAAAATAAAAAAATCCTCCATAGGTACCTGTTCCAGCGCCGATGAGGAAGCGACTAGCTGTTAACGATTTCCTCGTTCAAAAAACGTACAAAAAATTTTAGGTCCCGTGTATACAACGTGTTTTTTTTATATCCCATAACTCTAGGGGGTCATTGTACTCGTCATTATGAACAACTTTTACTATGGGACCAAACATGAAATCGTGCAAAAAATCAGATGTTCCCTACATTTTGATGAGTTATACGAACATAAATGTAGAGAACAGCTGATTTTTTTTTCGCGCTTTCAGGTTTGGTCCCATAGTAAAAGTTGTTCATAATGACGAGTACAATGACCCCCTAGAGTTATGGGATATCAAAAAAAAAACACAGATACATACAGGGTCAAATAGATATCGAAACTCCGCAAACGTGAAGTGTATCGAAAAGATTTGATGTTTCTTTTAGGGGTCAACGACCGCTAGTATTTTTGTTACTAAAAGTAAGAGTTGAGAAAATATGTTTTATCGTGTTTAGTTATCGATTTTAATCACATCTGTGAAGTTGATTTAATCACATCTGTGAAGTTGACACAAAAAAAAAAACTGAGGGGCAAATCTCGTAATTAAAAACGTTCACAGTCTGATCTCAGTCTCAATCTGTCAAAAATGCCTCTAATTTCCCTACATTTTGAGAAGTTTTTGACATTTGTTTGTCGCTGCGACTAGATTTTGAACATTTTAAATTACGAGAATTGGCCTTCTGATATTTCAAGTGAATAGATTAAAAGTGGTCGGTGAGCCCACAAAAAAAAAAAAAAATTTTGTTTTATCTAGTTCAGGTATCGATACGCATCACGTCTGCGGAGTTTCACTAGTTAATTTAAATTGACCCTGCATATTAATAGTTGATCGCTGTCATTGACTGATCGTTGACGGTTCACACCGCCAGCTACTACCGGTTTGTCGAGAGCTATCAAAGACAGTTCTCGCTCAGCGATGCTCGCTTGGCGGGCTCAACAATCACTGAAAGACTCACGCTAGGTATACAGGTACACATACCAGCGAATAATCTCGTCGTCGCGATTGTCCGAAAGGGTTAACACGGGTGGGTTTTAGTCAGTAAGAGTCTGACACTCCCTTCTGCTCCACCCAGAGCGGGAGGGGTCATTTGATGATTTCCCATACACAAAAAAAAATTAAAAAAAAAAAAAAGTATACAGGTACACATACCAGCGAATAATCTCGTCGTCGCGCACTCGCTGCTCATTGCTCGCCAACTCGTTTTTAGTTGCTAGCTCCACTCGCTTCTCGTTAACCTCCATCGGTGGGGCCTTAGTTACATAAATTGAGCACACAAGGAAGGAAGGATATTACAGAAACAATCTACCATATTGTTGGTAGTTATCTAATCAACCCATTAATGTGCCATGTCTTATCAGGTACTTGACTCGTAATAAATCATTAGCTCCTATATCTTATTGTAAACATCATAACGTGTGTTCTAAAAACAGATTAGACCAAAAGTTCCGAAAGATAGTATGTTGCTTCAGTATCAATATAGGTATGTATCTACTTAATAGAAATCTTAAATTTATTCATCCACTGACAGATAACTCACAGCTTAAGCCACTGGGTGAAATTTTGCACAAGAATGCCTTATAATGAAATACAAAATGAAAACACTGGCAATACATAGGATAAGGAGTATTTAGGAACTAACAAATAAACCCTTTTTTTTTTTGTGGATGGGAAATTTTCTAATGACCCCTCCCGCTCTGGGTGGAGCAGAAGGGAGTGTCAGACTCTTACTGACTAAAACCCACCCGTGTTCCTTCCTTAGCCCTTTGTGTTCCGGGGTAGCGGTAACCGTTTCGGACAATCCCGCTGCCCCGGCCGCGGCAGGCTTCGGCCCTTTCGGGCCCCTTCCTTTGTGCTGACATCTCTTTGAGGCGCGCGTGGAACACGTACGCGCCGTCCGGCACGGGCCTGGTCCTGATCGGACGGAGAGTTACCTATTACTCTCCGCCCGCAGGCCCGCGCCTACGGTGGCCGGGAGTCGTCACGCGGCTCCCGACGCCCGGAGCGTCTCCCGCGGCGGCTGGGACGTGAGGCTCTCTCCCTCAACCGTCCCGCCACCTCATTCGCTAGCATGACTGCTTCGCAGAAGGAGGTGACTGCCTCCCACAAATAAACCCTAACATTGATATAAAGAAAGTGTTTTTTTTCTAACAATTTAAAGGTTAGATGGGCAGTCGCTTCATATAAAATACTGGTATCCAGCTGCATCCGGTTAGACTGGAAGCCGACCCCAACATAATTGGTAAAAGGCTAGGCAGATTTACATAATTAGTCGCAGGTTTGTATTGACCAAGAAGTCACTGGGAACTTCAACGCGAAAAGTATGTGTACCTAACAGTTTCTAAATCCCAAAACTATTCGTGAGACCAGTACCTATTTCGTATAACTAAATTATAATACCTAGGTTCTATGAAAAAACTTGAAGTTATTTTTACCTGGAAACGCTTCTAACAAACATGAACACTAAAAGTTAGATGAGATAAGACAAGAAAGTTTCGAATGGTCAAACTAATTAATGATTTCATGGTGCTTCTGTAATACAGTACCCCCATTCACGGGATTTAAAGCCTACATTTCAGTCGTGTGACCTTTGAAACAGCCAGTGCCTTACACATAAACCCAGACACTCCTTATCGTCTGCATATTCCCACTAAACGTAAAATGCCGGTTATTACCCATAAAACGTCACAATAACATGATACGACCTCTGTTAGTCCTAGAAATCGATATACTGAGAGTCACTTACGTCCTACAATAATGTTTTAATGTCCTGTAAACACGTGCCTTTTTTGCAATCACTGTCTTTGTCATACTTTTGACAATGATTCACGTTTTCCTTCTTTATGTAAACATCTGACGGAATGGGGTAACAAATAATTTTAGACAAAAGGCTTATTTTTAAATAATTTCTTACGTTTTTTCTTCTTGATGACTTTGATTGGCTTCGGATTGTTTTCGGCTATTGTGGATTTTTTGCAAGGACTGCCAATTACCACTTTGTTTTCTGGAGTTGGAGGTCTATACAGGGTGTCCCTGGAAGTATGGATCAAATCGAATAGGGGCGTGGGCAAGGTCATTTTCAAACTTTTTGACCCTCAGAATGAATCTCACCAAATTTAGGGATTTTAGATTTATTTTTGACAGACAGGGACCGAGAACAGACTTTGAAAGTACTTAAAATTACGAGAATATCCCTTGCACCTGCCTAACCTAACTTGAGGGCAAATTATCGTACCTTCACATGGGCATAAGGTGAAAAATGTATTCACTATTCATTACTTTTCTGTTATACAATAGTTCTTGTAGTAACCAAGCTAAGCCTCATATTTCGACTAAGGTGTGGACTTTGTGAAGTTAGGGCTTGTAGTGTTAGGACGTGTAGAGTTAGAAGCTTGGCTCTACATGAGATCTGAGGGGCAATTCTCGTAATTTTTAAGAACGTTCCAAGTCTGATCTCAGTCTCAATCTGTCAAAAATACGTCAAATTTCCCAACATTTTGACAAGTTTTTGACATTTGTTTGTCGCCGGGATGAGACTGCGACTAGATTTTGAACGTTTTAAATTACGAGAATTGGCCTACTGATAACTTTTTGACAGTGCGAACCATATGGTTTCGTCTTGGCAACATTTTACATGAAAATGTTTTTGGTGGAATATAACTTTCTTTAACCATTATACACTAACGTCAACCATTAGCTTGATTTGTACGGTTCAGAATATTCTCTGAACAGTCATGCGCAGTATACATACCCCTTCTTCCCATGTAAAGGCTGTAAAAGGTATTGCAGAGGTTTATACTAATACAAATTAATCTATTTGCATAACAAAGAATCGCGAGAAAACCATTTCAGGCACACGAATTGTAGATAAGTGACGGCTTTATAGGAAAATACGTAGGCTTAAATGATAATTCAGAATTTATTATGATATCTAACTTTCAAACAGTCATTACTTCCTACACTTAAAATCCAAAGAATAAACTTTTACTTAAACTGAATTCAACTGCATAACAAGGTCACGTCTAGTCGCGCGTATAAACTCATCGTTAAGCAAATTGCACTTCATTTAGGCGCCCGCATATAAAACATTCAGAATAAGCCGCCAACCGTCACGAGATCTGCCGCCATACATTTGAACGTGGAACCTCAGCCGTGATTTTAGTGTCGTGAAACATGCAAGATTCTATGTCAGTTTATGATGTGACCCCGTAATTTTTAACGTGTTACGTTTTGATGTTGGTTGTTAGGTTTAATATCGTGCTCAATGTCAAAGCTAAAAATCAATCCTTCATTGTTTTAATATTAAGTCATACTTTTTAGGTGATATTTATTTTTGTTGTGAATAAAAATATTCATGAGTATGTTCTTGTTTTTTGTTGATATTTCATGAAATAGTAATTCAATAGGTTTATATGAACTTAGAGGGTTGTATTATACTTGTTACGGTCGCTAATCATATTTTGTTCAACATACAACCTGATTGACTGACTTGCAAATTGCAAAAAACGTAAGAAAATATGAATTTCGGGGGCTACCCTGGCGCTTTCCCTTTATGTACAGACGCCAGCATATCAAACTACTACAATCTGTCATTTTTTTTAATAGATTTTCAACTTTATCGCCACAGTATAAGGTTCAAGGTTGACTGAGAAAATTTTACAGTTTCGAGTAGCTTGATGTGCTGGCATCTGTACTTAAACACGGCCAGTATCTGTCCCTTTATTCAAGTTCCTAGTTTTAAAAGGAGTGCTACATCTCAAAGCATAATATTTTAAAGACCCCACAAAAAGCTTAAAGCTTAAACTAAATCGCATAAAAATATCACAACATACCCCACAACAGATAAAATAAACTGTTCAACAAGATTAAATCTGGCTGACATTCAGTAATCCACATTCAACGACACTCGGCGATACCTTGGCATAAATTTCGCTCATCGTGCACTTTCCTCTCCAACATTTTATCTTTAAAATCTCCACGCTGTTGCAGTGTTTCTGTTTTCTATATTTTATATTAAAAATTGCTTTATGAGGTCGTGTCACGACTTTTCTGCTGTCCCTAGGCTAAAGGCGCTCGTATATCCACTTAATATAGGGGCACTTTTTTCTTATGAAGGTTCGCTTTCCGGAGCTCGTAGCTCGTAGCGCTACGAAAAGCGTAGCGCTCGTAGCAAACTTGCGGTCATTTCTTTTATCGCTACGAATTTCTTGTCTTACGCAGAGTGATAGCCACTAGAAGGGAAAGATGTGGTTGGTTTTCCTATGTTGTAAGCAGCTCAAAGTATAGTAAAACAAATGAACGATGAAACCCTAGCGTGTCTGTAGTTATTTGTTCAACAAACGTTACAACTTTCGTACCCATATTATTTCTAAGATATAATTCAGTTTTACTAGATTTCCATTGTGATAACACGAGCTTGAAGTTAACAACCTCTTTTTGGTAACCATCTTATACACAATAAATGTTTGTTAGTAAAAAATAATGTTATAGAGGTGTTTGAACTCTCGCGTTTCTACCGCGTCCTATAAAAGGTACGGTACTGTTATAAATAACACAGTCGACATGGCATAGGGCGCTAATATGCATAAATCCTTAGTTAAAAACGTCACATCGCATGCAGTGCAACATTATTGACTTCTGACTTGATACCGATACCATAGAAGCTTGTTAACAATTTACAGTTCTTGAAACTCTAGGAATGACGGCTGATTAACTTACGATACAAGTCTTATGACGGCTAATGTTTAACCTTTGGAATGGGCCAAAGGCTTGAGTGGGTAAATGTTACGTAAGGGAATGTGGCACGGTATCTAGATTTTTGTAAACAATCATAACGATAACGTTGATGTGAGTGACATAATCAGAACGCTTAGATTTGCTGGTTCTAGACGTGTTAATGTACAAGTTTGTCACTATGTATGCGACCCATACATAATTAAGGAACTTGTTGGCAATGGCCCCGATTCTGTTGTTCACAAACTAAATTTAATTTAAGTTCAGTGCATCCTTTTCTTTCTATTTCATTATGAAAAGGACAGAAGATAAATTTTAGTTAATAGTTTTTTTTTTAATCCTTGTTCGGCTCAACCAAAGCACCTGCCATCTCATCTCTGCACCATCCTTGGTTGACTGGTAGAGAATGCCTAAGGCATTAAGTCCACCTTTGTACCTTTTTTGTGTGCGAAAAGATTAAATAATTAGTTTAGTCTTGTCAAATTAGTCAGCGCCTGCCGTAAATTGTCGTATTTTTAGTAGCCAATTTTTTAATCTCGTCTAAATTGTCTATGGATTATCTTATTTGACAGGACTAAACTAATATTTTATCTTCTGTCCTTTTCCTAATGAAATAGAAAGAAAAAGATGCACTGAACTTAAATTTAGTTTAGTTTATGAACAACAGAATCGGGGCAAATATATTGTAAGCTCGTAGGTTCGGTTTCAGTTTCATATTATTTCATTCCTGTACTCAAAATGGTGACAGAAAAGATCATGAAGAATCCGGCATATCCTACAAACAAAAATCCGAAGACATGTGACATTCACCAACCCGGACTAGGGCCCCGTGGTAGATTACGACCAACTCCATCCCACAGAGAGAAGACCTGTTCCAACAGTGGATACATTAGGCTGATTATGCTTGAAAACGGAATCAATTCTATAATAAATTGTTAGTTCCACACACAAGTAAAACAAAATAAGCAAAACCTCCATAAAGAAAGATATACAGGGTTATTGGAAAAACACCAGCAACTTCTTAAGAGGTCATAGCACTCATCATTATGAACAACTTTTACTATGGGACCAAACCTGAAATCGCGAAAAAAAATCACCTGTTCCCTACATTTTGACGAAATAGACGAAAATAAATGTAGGGAACAGCTGATTTTTATTTCGCGATTTCAAGTTTGGTCCCATAGTAAAAGTTGTTCATAACGATGAGTACCATGACCTCTTAAAAGATTATTGGTGTTTTTCCAATAACCTTGTATAAGGTGTTTCAAAATCAACTCTACAAACTTTAAGAGGTGCTTTAGACCATCAAACTGAACAATTTTCACTATGGGACCAACTCTGAAATCACGAAAAAAAAAGCTTCTGTTTCATACATTTTGGTCTAGTAGGTATTGAACTTTTGTATTAAACAGCAAATTTTTTTATCGTGATTTCTGAGTTAGTCTCATAGTGAAACTTGATCAGTTTAATGGTCTAAAGCACCTCTTAAAGTTTGTAGAGTTGATTTTGAAACACCGTATATACTCGGCAGTTTGCACAGCTGCCTTTGCCTGCCGTTCCATATTTGGCACACAAGCGCTTTTCCGTTTTCCCACCATTTATACCTGAGCAAAATGAAAACCGTTACAATGTTTGTTACAGAGATGGAAATCGTGCCCGAAGGGAAAAACTTTCGATTGGTTTCAGAAGACGAGCTCCCAGCTGTGGCCGATGTTTTAGTGCAGTATATGCCTGAATCTTTAAAGGTAACTTTTAATTAGAATTTTTTTAATTAGGGCGGAGAGATTGCTCATTATTTTTTATTATTAGATTTAGGCACTTATATTTTGTGTTCTATGTTCAGTGATGAGTGAACTCGTAAAAACGATGCGTATAAAATAAAAAAAGATCATTTTAAATTAGAACCTTATTAAAATTCCTGTAGTGTTTTGACAGGGGTTAAATACATAAGAACTGCTTAATTGTTATTATAATTAGAGCAAGTTTAGACACTTTTGACATTACTAATATATTTGTCTGTTTATTTCTAGTTTCACCAAACGATTCAAACATATCTAAATAATAAGGTGTGGGACTTCCATTTTTATGTAGCGAAGAATTGGCCCGAGGATCCGATCTGTCTGCATTTCCCCGGCTGTACTAGTACGGTAAGTTCTAGTCAATAAATTTTATTTATTTTGGAGCATAAAAACAAGACACCTAAAAAGACGCGTTGTTTTAACAGGCTTATACAACCTAAATCGTTTTCAGGAATATAATAGAATACTACTCTAGAATAGAATACTTTTTATTATGTACACCATATGATACAAATTACAGATATAAATGTAGAAATGTTACATAGAGTAAAACAATTGACGGTCTTATCGCTAAAAGCGATCCTTCAAAGACAACTTTTGGATGGCTTTAAAAGGAGACACAGAGACAATACCGCAGGTAGTCTGTGGTGTAATATTTACATATGCAATAAATACATACTTAAAGCATATACTTAACTAAAGAAAGCAAAAGAAGAAGACAGCTTAAGCATCATCATCTGCCTAGCCTTTTCCCAATTATGTTGGGGTCTGCATCCAGTCTAACCGGATGCAGCTGAAACCAGTATTTTACATGGAATGACTGACTCCACAATCCATTTACTGGGTAATAGATACGATACCCTTTGATAAGACCGGTTGTCTGACTTTTGGGCTTATGACATGACCATGACGAATGACAGCCGCACCCTAATTGCGAAACACACTATCGATGTAAAGAATCATTTTGAAGCATATTGCTAATCCATTGCTTCATATGTTGGAAAAATGTGTCTCTGCACAACAATGTAAACGCAATGAACGTTGTTGATCTGTCAAAATGAAACCCATTGCTACTAATAGTGTGTTACGCAATTACCCCGCCTGGACCATAGGCGTGCTTTCCGAGGCACGAAGGGGTCTGGGTATGTAAAGATCTCCATTCAAGGACAAACCGCGATAAGCGCAGCTCAACCTGATCGATCGATCCGTGCGGCTGTTAATACTTAACCCCGAGCTCCTTAGATTAAACAAAGCATCTAAATCACTGTCTTGTGATGGAAATACAGGTTGAAAGAAAAGGAAACTAGTTTCGTAAATCCAGTCGCACTTTATAATTAATGTATAGAGAGAAATATATAAGTAGGTACAGATGCCAGCACATCAAGCTACCCGAAACTGTCAAATTTTCCCAATCAACTTTGTTGAAAATGTATTAACTAAATTTGGCAGATTGTAGTAGCTTGATGTGCTGGCGTCCGTACCTAGAACATTCACTTTCAAAATCTATATTTTCAAAGAAAAAACGTTCACAATTTAGGTAGGCGTGATCATAGGTACCTAAAACCCTAAATAGTTTTGTTTTTCTTTACAAAGAGAAACTAAAATTGGAAACAAAAACTACTCCCGCCCATTTTACGTCAAAGGCTTACATTAAATTATTCAAAAGTGACCTTTTTTGCCTTAGCAACTACTTCGAGATTAAAATTGAAATGGGTACTGAAACGGTAGAGCGTTTTCTCTACTGCTCGAGAAATATCAATTTACGTAATCTTGGGCGTACATTTTAGTATTGTTATTGTTAGTGATGAATAGAGAAGCACTATAGGTAATAAGCTAATAAGGTACCTATAAAATCATACATCTTTATTTAATTCAACATCATATTACAGACAATGCTTAATAGAAATAAAAAAAAACCGATTTCCAATCAAAACACTACAAAGTGAAAAATAACTTTAATTTCGGAAGTTGGTGTCTTTGGATCTGTATTTTAGTTTTTTACCACCGACTTCCGAAATTAGTAATTTTTAACTTTGTAGTGTTTTTTTTTTGGAAGTCGGTTTTTTTTTTGTTATAATTTTTTATTTCTCGTATTTTAGTGGGTCTGTTTATAATTTATCTAAGTTACAATAGCCTAATGTCAACTTGCTCATCGCCTTTTACAAAATATTGCTTTTCCCGATGCAGGGACGTTAATTGTTGAGGAGTTTTCCTGGTATTTCACAATCAGCTCCATTTCACCATTCGCATTGTGACGAGCATACCTAATGCTTAACAACCATATTAAACTAATCAAATCACAACCCGTGAAATACTTATCATTGAATAGTTCCCGTGGCCATCTGTGGTCTTCATCATCAGTTCCACTTCACCGAATGGTGCTTTCCGAGAGCAAATGAACGAGTTACTATAAAAAATATCCAAATAGCTATATGTAGGTGTGCCTATAATATTTGAAGAGTTCCTTCGATTTCTCCAGGACACCATCATCAGATCCTGACCTGATAACAATGGGACCACCTGGAAAGTATACCCATTCAAACAAAAAAATTTTTTTTCAAATTCGTGAACCAACAACACCCTAGTTGCGTAACACATTATCAATCAGAATTTGAACCATTTTAAGACAAATTGCTAATCCACTGCTTCATAAGGTTGAAACATTTATCTGCTCAACACATAAATAACGCAATGAATGTTTTTGAACTGTCAAAAAGAAACCGATTCAGATTGATAATGTGTTACGCAATTGCCCCGCTGTTACTCATAAAATCAGAGTGCTACATTATTCTGCCAAAACATAAACGAGAATGTCATTACTTACCAAAAAGGTTAGGAGTTGTTGGTATTTAATCCATAAAACGGGCTCAGGAAATGAGTTTGGAACGTGACGTTTGCGAGTTTGCTTACGACTCACACTACATAAGAAAGTACAAAGGCCCACTTCGAAGAACACGCTGTTATGAACTTCCGCACGACAAAATAATATATATAAGTGGTGGTTGTTGGTTAAATACCATAAAACGGACTCGTGGCTAAATAAAAACAGCCGCACGGGTCGACTGAAAGTTAAGCTACGCGTGCTGCGGTCGATCCATGGATGGGTGACCATCAAATACCTACATATCGAAATTCCTTGGACACAATATCCCTTATCGTAACACTGGTTGTCAGACTTTTTGGCTTCTGACTACCCGTAACGACTGTCAAATATCTACGAATGACAGCCGGGACCAACGGCCTCAATATGTAGGTAATGGATGGTCACCCACCCACGAACCAACCGCCGCAAACGTAGCTTAACCTTCGATCGACACGTGCGGCTGTTATTATTTAGCCTCGAGCCGCTCTACCATATACCAAAAGTAACCACTTACCAAAATCTGGAAAAAACCCAAACGAAAAACTATTGATGTTAAGGTGCAGCGCAGACGGCACACTTTTTGTGCGATCGAGTCTGCGGCGCACAAAAAGTCTGCATGGCGCGCAAAAAGTCGGTCGCGGATTTTTCACAGACTCAACGCACACGACGCACATCTTCGATCATTCTGTCGGCAGAGCTGTAGGGACGTAGACGCTATGGAAATCGTGCAGAGATCGCGAAGTATTATTTTGATAATAAATCGCGCCATGATAATAGATCGCGTGCGTTACGTCCACCCCTAGCAAATGCAGATTGCCGACTAAAGTGTGCACCGTCTGCGTTAGCGCGCGTTGAGGCAAACGTTCCATTTTTTTCACAGACTTTTTGTGCGGAGCGGCGCGGCGCGGTCTGCCCGAATTACACGGATTTTTTGTACGCCGGACTTTTTGCGCGTCGTGTGCGTTACTGCATATAATTGCATAGGTTCTATTTTCACAGACTAAAAAGTGCGTCACGGATAGTCTGTCGTCTGCGCTGCACCTAAAAGTATAAACAGACGACCGAATCGGTGCGACCCGCACCAGCGAACTGTACGGTGCGCTCTACACAACAGACGAGCGCACCGGACTGCGAACCGTCCAGTCGTATTGTGCTAGCATTGCGTGAACACGTCTCGACATACCGCCTATTCTATAGAAACAGGCCAAAATAACATTAGTTATTATTATTATTAGTTGTTATTTTTTCTAAAAGTATTTGAAACGCTTGATTGCGTGCATCTTTATTACAATAAAGGCTATGCGTTATATTCCACAAACATGGAAAGTCTTTATACAATTCTATAACAGCTCTTTTCTCCATACTAACAGTGTCTTCTTGGCGTTGCTCGGAATCCATGTCTGATAACACGTCGCGACGTGTTGCGCGTACGGTGGCACAATAGCGACTAGACCGACAAATGGTTCGGTGCGCCGTCCACACGATCGAATCGGTTCGGAACGCACCGTGTTCGATGTGCAAGCGCTCCGAACCAGCCGTACCGATATTAATAATAATAATGTCCGGCGGACCGTGCACCACACGAGCGAATATGGTTCGGAGCGCACCATGTTCGTGGTTCGGCCCGCACCAAGTTCGATCATCTGTTTATACTTTAATACGAGACGTTATCAGCTCAGTGCTTGCGTGTTTTTGGGGCTAACCTACATGTTTCCAGGGCCTCAACTCTGCTATTACAATAGTGTCAGAATGGTCTATCATTGATTTCATAATTGTTGATTTTGACAATTTTGGTAATTTACTAATATAATGGCGTCATTATGACTTTCCAATGGTCAACCATTGACACTCCATTGAAAGAAATGGCATAAAATGATAATCTCGTACATAATGACAAATGAATAAATGTAATGTTTATTGCTATTTACGAACTTCTTACTACTTCAGATTGCAAACATTAATACGTAATATGTGAAAATATACATTAAATGAAATCTAGCCTGAAATTTAGTAGTAGTTTTTCTCAGACCATTGACCCACCAATGATCGACCATTATGAATTTAGCAGATTACGAACTTTTAGCAAAATGACAATGGGATCGTGTTGGAATGACGAATTTATAAAAATAGCAGACTTGAGGCCCTGATCACTGCTCAACATTCACTACTTTATTACTTGACGAGCAATGAGACGTCAAAGTCACCAAAACTGCGCATCACGCCTCTAAAAGTAATTAAGTTATGACTTTGCTTTTCTATCTTATACCTCATTTCCGTCCATCCGTTTGGCACAGAGATGTATCATTTGTAATTTTCCCAAAGAGATGTTGTACTATTAAGGCCGCTATAACAACAAATCGACGGCGAAGTGCCAATAACACCTAACTGACAAACTCAAAAATGTACGCAAACTGAAAAAAAAACGTTCAAAAATAGACACGTCGATTTAGTTGGGAGATGTTTTCATATTTTAATTGAATGCTGTTGCAACTAAAAATACACTTCAGTAAAACATGCGAATAACGCCTTTAAATTCAAAACGATAAAAAATTGATTTATATTCTCGAAAGATGACAGTTAGGAGGAATTGGCACTTCGCCGTCGAAATTTACCTATGTATCATTGATATCTATACTAATATAGTGAGTTTGTTTGTCGTGCTAATCTCTGAAATTATCAGTCGAATTTGAAAAAATGTTTTTGCATTTGATAACCCGATTCTTGAGAAAGGCAGTAGGAATAAAAAGTCAGAAAGATCGCTGAGCGTAAACGAGTAATAGTGCGGGCAGGCGACGCGACGTGACGGGGTAGGTCGGGGCAGCAAGAAATTTCACGCGGACCAAGTCGCGGGCAGAAACTGGTAATAAAAATAAAATATTTAAAACAAAATTAAGGTGGGGATACAAGAAACGTTTTTAGAAAATATTTGGTACAGAACTCCTCGAGTGCGAGTATGACTCGCACTTGGCCGCTTTTTCTTGGTTTGCCGTCTTAGCACATTTTTCGATTTGTATGCAGTGGGCATTCTAAACCTATATTCTGCCTCAGGGATTGCCTTCACAGCGTGCTAACGAGCTATGGCACCGGTGTTTGCAGCTCGCTGTGCTACTGCATTAACTATGCAATGTGTCTAGAAATCCGTGCGGGATTAAGAAGAAGAAATAAGACTCAAGAAAAAATTGTTTTGGGAAGCCGTTTCAAGTTGCAAGCTTTATAGTTTCAAATACAGTGAGACAAATATTTTTTTGTGTAACTAAGAGGTGAAGTTTTGTTTTGGAAGGCAGAAAGAATGCAAGTCCCATCCACTTTTAACTAAATTCCTAATTTTACTTTGGTGATGAAAAGTACCTATTTCAGAGTTTGTCGCAATCCCGTCAAGAAACGTGAACGACTTAATAAACTGACATTCAAGTATATAAATTGCCTCACTTTCCTACGCAACAAATTGAGAATTTCGACAACAATGCTACAGAAATTTGGACCATAACGACTTTTCTGCTCAATTACAATTTGCTAGTACCCACGCAAATTGGGACAAAAATCCAATATCCTTCTTTATTATACCGCTCCTTAGCAACGACATTTAAGTTGGCATCGTTTCCAACTTTCCCTACACAACATCACTTATCTTGTGACGTAAGCGGTCATATGAGCTCGTCACCACAAGTGTTTCTTTGACTAACAAATCTCAGGTTTCCTTACAAATGCACGAAATACCAGATATATAAAATACTAGCTTCTGCCCGCGACTTCGTCCGCGTAAATTTTTTTTGTTTCCCCGACCCACCCCGTCGCAACGTGTCGCCGGCCTGCGCTATTACTTCGTTTTCGCTTGGCGAAAACTTCAGACTTTTTTTCTTTTTGCTCAACTCCTAAGGGTCCTAGCGTCAAGTTTAATAGAATATAGCCTTCCTCAAGAACTGGGCTATCAAACGCAAAAATATTTTTATATATGCGACCAATACTTCCAGAGATTTAGAGCTTTCAAACCGTGTTTCAAACAAACAAACTCTTCAGCTTTATTATTAGTATTATTTTAAAACTATGATATCTCTTAAGATATACATTGAAATCAAATGATGTCAGAGGCAATTTTGTTCAAAATTAAATACATGTGATGAATGACGTATTTATTTGGATAAGGATTAATACCATGTTTATAAAAACACCTTCGCAAATAATGCATTATTTTAGAACAAATTTGGTTAGCATAAAAGAGGTTATAGTGAGCTAACCTTAAAAGATAGACATATGCTGTCGCGGACTTTTTTTTAAAGCTTTTAAAGGGGAACAATTCTTTCTGATTTTTGCGAAACTTTAACCGTTTACGCAGCGTACGCAGCGGAAGCTCTCAATAGGAAAAAAATCCCTCAATTTTGAAACATTCTTCATTGGTGCTCCGCTCCTATTGGTTTTAGCGTGATGATATATAGCCTATAGCCTTCCTCGATGAATGGGCTATCTAACACTGAAAGAGTTTTTCAAATCGGACCAGTAGTTCCCGAGATTAGCGCGTTCAAACAAACAAACAAACAAACAAACTCTTCAGCTTTATAATATTAAGTATAGATTGGCAAAGTTATAGAGGTCATCACTTAATCAGGTTACTTAGATCCTGATTAAACTTCTCCGAGTGATAATTCAGTTAGCCAATTGTTAGGTTTTACAGTGTAATTACGTATATTTTTCGAAGTCTGGAAAAATAGAGGGTGCTGAAGTCGCCTAAATATAGGGCCCATAATTTCATCCTCTGTGCCTTTAGACGGTTTTAGGAGCCTAATTTCAAGGTCCATATGTTAGGTTCTGTTAAAAGAAAGTTGAGATTACGTCAAAATAAGTACTTCTCATCCAAAGTTCTAAAAATAAAGCAGATAAGAGATGAAAAGTTTCTCGGCATTATCGTGAAAAAAGTTTTGAATGATAACGAAAACTTTCTGGTAAGATAATTTATTCGAATCATGAATAATATTTCTCAGACTGTTTTTAAATTAATCGTACCTAATGGTCATTAACGTATCAGATCTATATAAATGCCACATTCAGTGGCAATACAACATTCAGTAACTTTGGTAGAATTAAAAGAAATAGGTCGAACAATTCATTAATCCTAAAAGACTGATGATGATGAACATACGTTGTACTCCATTTTTGGAGTTGCCAGATTATGTAAAGCGTTCATTCACGATCGAATGCAGAATGCAGCCGATACAAACAGTATTTCCGTCATTAATCGCAAATCAAGTAAAATAATTGTTTCACAGTATATCGCATTTGCTGTAATAACTTGCCAACTAATACATATCCCCTTGTTCAAACAAACGCCTACTTCATAAAAGTCTTCGGGGCCGATAGCCCGGCTTAATATTAATTATTTAAAGTAGTCTGGCGCAGAGGATAACCCTCGAAATCTATCTAAACTAAATTCTAAACGCAAGAACTTTTCTTCGCGGACCATCTGATATCTTATGAGCACTTTAGGTTACTAAACTTATACAACGTGTCCCAAAATTCAACGATAGGTAAGCGGGCACCAGAGGGTGGACCTGATCATAACTACTCGAGAAAAAATTATGAAAATAAATATCCCAATTTTTTTGGTAATTACAAATTGGACTAAAAGTAAAAATCTTTGAAAATTTTAAGGAAATAAATATTTTGATTGATTTTGTGTAAAAAAAAAACTACAGGCATTCTGGGATTTTTAAGGGTTGTGGTAGATCAGTGCTACAAAAAAAAAACAGAAATATTTGAAAAATTGTAGATAAAAATATATTAACGGCTGTAAATTTTTCAAGGTTTTCAATGTATTTTTTGTAATTTCCTGCAAAAAGTTTTTTTTTTCATTATTTTTTCTAAAGTCTTCATGAGCAGGTCCACCCTCTAATGCCCGCTTATCGTTGAATTTTGGGACACGTTGTATAAAAAAAATGTTTGATTTTAATTTTCAAAGATATCCTCGATAAAACCTAATGAAGAAGTAATAATTCTTCTATTTTACAAAACTCGACAAACCTTATTGGTCTCTAGGATCAGTCTTTTAAAGAACCTTTAGTTGACTCTGAAACCAGCACTCGCTATACCTACAGGTGGCAGAGACTTCGACACGCAACTTACTTACCTACCATGGATTCAGTACAAAATTCTGAACCAGTATTTTTTTTTTAACTGACGAAATGTTTCGGTTATTAAAAAAAAAATGCTGTTCCATACTTTTGAGCGCGGAGGTATTGCACTTTTCTTTTATTATTATTATTCATTTATTTCAGATAAACATTCATAAAATTGTTAGTAACACAGAAATACTTATGAGAAACTAATGTTAGTAATGATAGACATGAGACGTTTAAAACTACATACAAAAATAAAACAAACGTGCCCCATTGGATACTCCAATACTCGTGCGCGTGTTTACTTGACCGTGTGTAGTCGTATCCAGCGCTCGAAAATGAAAAAGCTTTTTTCTTTATAACCGACGAAAAATTGCTACGCTAGGAGGTCTCGAATCATGTGCTGAATTCATGGTTACAGTTTGCACGACGATGTCTCTGGCACTGTGTATTTTATTTATGAGCAAACCCTACAATGCTCGAATAGACTGAGCAGAGCAGCCAACAATTTAAGTACATAAGTACTAACTTTTCATAGAACATCCGCCGCAATTAATCGGGTAAACGTTTTCCCATAATACAAAGGTACCTACTGTAAAGGTTGTCAGCAAAAAACCAACATCATTCATGCTGATAAAAAAATAACTCTGGTTGCATTCGAATTTCGATTATTCAAGCGAATTTAGAATTCGTTTTCAAAATTGGAAATGCGGCTAATGTTTAAAAAAAAAACAACAGTTAGGTAGGTATTAGGCGCGTCAAGAAGAGCACGTCCTCTTGAAATATAGCAAAAATTTAAAATGATTGCTTCTTATTTTGATATCGTATCGCCTGCCCCACATACATACGTACCTGCACTAATGAGAATTCGTTATGTAGGTATGTTCATATCACTCTGTAGCTAGGTCTTCATAGAAAATGTAATTTGAAACCCGTAGTCACGCCTTGTCAACTAATGGCGACCCACGGGACCTGAAACTATTATGATATAATACGTAGATTATGTGACACTTTATTCAGTTGTTATCACAATAATTACAATTTGCACTATAGATACATCACTGCGTAACGCTTCGAGGATGACAGGATTGATGTAATGTTATGTAACTAGTTATAATTGATAAAATGATAAGCTACATCGTTTTCTCATCAAGGAACTGTGCAAGAACCTATTGATATATTTTTCATAAGGCTGGAGAAAATTCTGGTTTTGACCTCGTCTTGGAATAGTCGATAACTTCCTCCACCCCGAAAATAAGTGTAGGAAATGAAAGTGAAAAATGTTGTTTCTTATCTTTTCACCCCATTAACACCGGTATTAGTCGGCGTTATATATCCGCAGATGAAAGCTAATGCTTATATTAATAACTTATAACACTAGGTAGTAATTTAAATGACTTACCCCCTTACTAATAAACGTCTTATATCAGATGAATAGTTACAAACCGATTTCTCTCTTTAAGTCGTCAATAATTTGAGTTTCGAAAGAAGACAAAGCGTTGTGTAACTAACTATACAGACGCTATACAACGTTTATTATGCTTAAATATTAAGGGGGTAACTATACAAATAAATCCAAAAAACAGCTGTCATCCGGAATCGTGCCCAGAAGACTGGTAGCATTGCCTTGAGAGAATAATTCCCCAAAATTTGTTATATGTTCGCAACCATTTAGCTTACTTAAAAGTCTAAAGTACCTCGGATCTGAGCTAGATCCTGACCTTTTCGAGACTGTTCTAATTTTAGCCACAATAAGCGTTTTATTGCCTCACCGGCCAGACAAGACATCGTAAAATGAAGGTTTTTTGTGCGCCGAATTTACCCAAATTCACCTGACAACTGCGCAGACACTTATTATATTTATTACTAGCTTCTACCCGCGACTTCGTCTGCGTGAAATTTCACCCTCCCCCATTTACCCTCTTAGAGATGGAATTCCGAAAAACCCTTCCTTAGTGGATACCTCTATTCTTCGCAAAAAAACATACCCTCCCAAATTTCATGTCAATAGGACCAGCGGTTTAGGGTGTGCGTTGTTAAATCAGTCAATCAGGACTTTGAATTTTACCTGACCTGACCTTTTTTTGACCTGTATAGAGAAGATTTGCGGGGTAATTGCGTAGCACACTATCAGTAGAAATGTTTTGGCAGAATAATGTAGCACTCTGATTTTATGAGTAACAGCGGGGCAATTGCGTAACACATTATCAATCGGAATCTGTTTAATTTGGACAATTCAACAACATTCATTGCGTTATTTACGTTCTTGAGCAGACAAAGTTTTCGAACATATGCAGCAATGGATTAGCAATATCCCTCAAAATGATTCAGATTGAGATTGATAGTGTGTTACGCAATTAAGATGCTAATCTTAAAATCTCGTAGCGTCGTAGCGCTTCGTAGCACTCGTACCAATATTAAAATATTTCAGAATTTTTTTTAACAAATTCTGTATTTTCAAATCAACCCATTCGTTTAAACTACCTTAATCGAGAATAAATCTGTCGGACAAACGATGAGTCGTGTACCGCCTGTGCATAGGGTAGACACATCATAGAAACGAACGTCAGGAGCAGATACAGAAACGTTTCGCTATTCAATTCAGGCGCTTTCAGTAATCCAATGCGACCTAGTTAACTAATTACCACAATGACCTAAATGATGTATAGTGGGGCTTTAGATACGGGTTTCATTCTTTGGCCCAGAAACTTATGTTCATCATGTAAACTGCGAACAAAGGTTTGTGGTTTATATATGTTGATATATGTACTGATGTGAAACAGGCATTCTGTATAATTTATCCTTTCACTTGAATTTCAATTAAACAAAATCAGTGATGTGACATTGGGAAATTAAATCATTCCAGTATTTTTACGGGTACTAATCTAATGACTGCCCATCTTATCAGATTAGCACAATCTGACATAAACCTCATCTCCTGTTTAATTAGTGTGACATTCATTTGTTTTTTTATCATTCCAGCCGAACAAAACAACATACGAAAGCGTGACAGTATTTTGTCCTTCGGAGCGCGCAGAGTTGGTGGACCTTCTGACGTCAGAGGAGATCCTGCTAGACCTGACTCAGCCATTGTACCTGAACTTCACTCACGAGGCCATCGTGAACCGCTTCGAGAGGCACTATGAGGCGCACGACAAGATTACTGGCGACGTCTACGCCTGTGATAACCCACCACAAGACGACAGTACTGAGGGGTAAGGAGAAACATATGTTTTGGGAACAATTTGTGGATGTATAACAACGATAAGGCAACATCGACATACCTAATCTAGGAACAAAACCTAGTTGAACTTCAATTAATATTGCGTTCTCATTTAATAAACACTATGTGGTTTTTGGTCTTGACGTTTTAGAATTTTACCACCTCGATCATTTCTTGTTTATAGGTCGTGTGATGCTCTTATAAAAAACTTTTAAAAAAAATCTAAACATGGATTTAAATATGATTGCAGATTGCCATCGGACGTGGAGTTAGTTCGCTTGCAGCCAGAACACATGAAGGCAGTTCACGACCTGTACCCGGCGAGCGACATAGAATGCTGCGAAGTGTTCGAGAAGCTGGTCGCCGAACTGCCTGCCTACGGTATCTTCGTCGAAGGGAAGCTAGCCGCCTGGATGGTCCAGTCCTACTACGGTGCCATGTTCTCCATGCAAACTAGGCCCGAATTCCGCAGGAAAGGCTACGGGATCTACTTGGCGCGCCGTCTCACCAAAGAAGTCGCCGCCCGCGGCTACAAACCCTTCGTCGTCATTCGTCCGGAAAACGACGCGTCCCGATCTCTGTACATGAAGCTCGGCTTTGAGAAACGTTTCCGAACGGTGCGCGCCGTTTTACGTCCCCGCTAACGCGTTAAAGTTGATCACTAGCAGATTTTATTTTTTTAAGACTTTTGAATAAAATCAATTTAGCTTGCGATCTTTGATCGCCTAGAGAATTTTAGTAGTAGCTTTAAGATGGGGCGGCTGGTGCTCTCGGTCCGACCCGCGTCGACGACAGGTGTTAGCTCCGTTGTGGCGCTTGTACAGGCAGAGGTCAGCCGCGCGTGCCCCGGAGAGACAACCAGACTGGAGGGCTCCTGGTGACCGGTGCAGATCCGGCGCCGTGTACAAGCGCTCGTAGACTTCTATACATAGGCCTCTGCGATATTTTCCCGCCGTTAGCGTTTTTAATCTCCTAGTATCTACTTCTTGATATTGACAACGAATGGCTTTCTTGTTGGGCGTTACATACAAGACAGCCTACATTTTGATACGTAGATACCTATATAGCTGATGCCTAATCACGCTTCCAGTCAGATTCGAGAGCTGTAGCCGTTTGCTGCGTTCTCTGGCGCTAGCCTAGTTACTGATCTCAACAATACTAGCGTT
Organism: Globia sparganii; assembly: GCA_949316385.1. Taxonomy (NCBI): domain Eukaryota; kingdom Metazoa; phylum Arthropoda; class Insecta; order Lepidoptera; family Noctuidae; genus Globia; species Globia sparganii. The sequence continues at coordinate 6,366,847 of OX438667.1, forward strand.
CACTGTTAATTGGAACCCTGACATTTAATGATCAGATCAGTAGGCTTCGTCATTCGACGGCATTTGTTTCGCTGATACTATTGGAGTGCAGACAATAAAACTAAATAAACCTGAATGCTATCATGCTCTACCTACTATTTTGGTTCTCCTACCGCAATATACCGATTAGATAATTCGGATTTTGCCTTAGCTAAAGTTTGCGACATTAACAAACGCTCACTCACTTCAACATTCCTTGTATTATATTGTATTTAATATAGTATGGCTATCAGTGAATCAAATACCATGTGACGTTAGTGTATCAGGGCTCTAATACTTGTGAAGCTGGTTACTCTACTCATTTAGGCGAACGCTTCATTACCACTCGTTGTTCGAGCGGAAACTGTTCTGTCTCATGGTTTATAAAATTTTTGGGACCCGTTATGATCTGTGTGATAAAAAAATGTTAGCGTTTAACATTGACGTAATTGAAAATGTATAAAAGTACATGAGAAAGAAAGGTTGCCGACGTTGCACCCAGTTTGCACAATTCGAATTTAATCAAGCACCTTTTAAATGACAAACGCGAAGAATATTAAAAATATGATAAAAAATTAAAAAAAAACGTCAAAAACATTTTTATTTCATAAGGTAAATGAACAAGCGGATCTGTAAAAGTAATGGGAGGAAATGACAATTATTTGAATTTATAATTTAAGTTAATAAAAAATGTGATTGCAAAATAATCTTAAACAATAAATAAACTTGTTGTCTAGATATTTTCATAAATGTAGAGTAAAGTAAAAATAAACTGTGACTAGTTTTCAGTTAGTTACTATTAGTTTTTATAGCAAACAAGTTTTTTATAAAACAAGTACATGGAAAATCATTTAAAATTTGATACGAAAACGTAGATAGGTAGGTATTTTAATACGGGAATGTATTTTACGATTATATCGACGTATCTAATGAAAAACGTTTGCTATTCTTATGTATACTTGAATATTAATTAGAATTATTAAGTTAATCATCGATTTATTAAGTACTAATTACGGATATTATTGTGTGATATGATAATATTTATTGCTTTTTGAATATTTTTATTAATTTGGCCAATTTGTAGTATTTATTCTGTCTTCCTACGACATTATAAGTAATAAGTATGATGAACAACTCTTATGACAAAAGCGGGTAGTTTAAAAAGTACTCGATAATAATAAATAATGTATAAATAATATACCTAATCCCCATTTATTTTTCTGTGTAGGTACACTGATCAGAAAATGTACTTGTCTTGTATCCTTTTTCTTTTTAATGTGGCACTGGTTTAATAAAAATGATTGGCAAAGGCCTGAAATTGTAAAGTTAAGTATTGCTCAATAATTGGAGCTTCCGATTATTAAATTTTGAAATTGATTGCCAAATTATTGATTGTGTATTTATTGTTCTTGCATTTTATTGTAACGATTATTTATTAAAGAATATTGTGCTTGTCTTTGTTTGTGTCAAAGTTATTCAAACTGGATGATAGGTTAAAGAATTTGATATCACCTACTTACTATGCATTATTTTACATCATCTACGATATTTTTCTTATAAACAGATGGTATGGAACAGTCGATTGTAAAATTTTCAACTGTTTATCTGAAAATGTACACTCATACCATGCAATCATGCTACAAGCTTCACTACTAACATGTAGGTAACATGTCGAATAAGTAGATCGAGATTTCTTGAAATTATTAATTGTAAGACATTTTCTCTGAACACTCCCTTACCTACTTACATATGTACCTAAATAAAATATACCTAAACTAAAAGGACAAGTTTTCCGTCCTATGCTGCAGTTGACATGAAAATCGCAGTGTATTTCATTCGTACAGAAAATTATAAAGAATGTAGTATCCATTCTGTATTGTTTATCAGTTCATCACTTACCAACCTTGCAAAGGTATTGAGAAAACAATAAAAACCAAACCTAACACGATTTTTTTTATTTTTCACCTTCCCCTTTTAGCAATTACCTAACTGTGAAGGGTCACACACTACAACGCGCCACGCAACGGGGTGCGGGAAACGGAAGCCAAATTCACCGCGTGCGCGCGTTTCTATTGAATTTGTACATTTTGTACGAGTATGTAAAAAATTACGAGTGGGTGTTATCTGTTCCCGTCGCGTGGCGCGTTGTAGTGTGTGATCCGCCTAATAGTGTAGGTACCAGTACTATCTATACTATACCTACTTCACTGCCCTACAAAGAAAAAAATAGAATGTTGCGACTATTATGTTAGGTACAGACACCAGCACAGCAAGCTACCCCAATCTGTCAAATTTCTTTGAAAGATTTTCAACTTTACTACAAAGGAGATTAGCATATTGAATTGGGAAAATTTTACAGATTGGGGTAGCTTGATGTGCTGGCCTCTGTACCTACATCATTTTATCGATTGGTTACTTAAAATTATGAGGTACTTAACCGATTCTATCTCTGTAGGAATTATAGGCACAGTGCAGTTTTTAAGGGTCTAAATCCCACAAGGGTGGCAAATAGGCACTAACGAGAGTCTCCCAACCACAACACTGTGATCACATCCAAAGCTGGGCACAAGAAGTTAAGGAGCTGCCTAAACTATCTCTACTCATCCGCGCCTTTCTATGAAGATCCCCATGTAGATCTTATTTAGGATTACTATGCAGAGAGATAGGTGCATACCTGGGCACCGTTAATCAAATAGCTTCGTTAATTGCTAATCCGTTAATAAAAAGTTAAGTTTTTTGATATGAGAAATTGCATTTTAAGTCGGTCTTTGCGTTAGTGATTTACTTATAAAAAAATGTAGGTACAGAATAAGAAAAATTAATAAAAGAAGGATGTAGCTATCATTATCCATTAGAATAATATTATATTATTATTTTACCTTGTGAAGGCCGCAGGAGTCCGTTGGATGCGAGAAGCACAGAACCGGTCGAACTGGAGGAGCTTAGGGGAGTCCTATGTCCAGCAGTGGACGTCTGTCGGGTGAAATGATGATGATGATGTGTATCATTAGCGTTTGTAATAATAATTATTTAAAGATGACATGTTATCGAGGCGCGACACGATCGGCGACGTGTCATTTTGGCTAATACTTTTAAAGTAGGTAAGTACATTAACGGATCTATGGAAAGTTAATGAGTCTGTTAACAAATTTTTATAAGTTAGTTCATTAGGTACTTGAAATGTTAATTACCCACCTAACTGGCTGACAAAGATTTTTATGTAGGTAGATAGCACCTAACAGAATAGCGGATGGAGTGGCGTTTACCTACAATCACTTTCTCCGTAACACTTGTCTTGACCTGTCGTGTAGTATTTGGTAGTAGTCTACGGCTGGACACAGTAATATAGAGATTTATTATACCTACCGGAAGGAGATGATAATCTCGACATTTTTCGCGCTTTCCGACCCATTGAGTGGTATTAGTTGCCAAAGTAAAAACATAAGAATGTTTTGTTGAAATATTGCTAGTTGGTAACCCTGCGTACTGTCAAATAAAAATAATCAAATGTCAAAATTATTAAAATTTCGCATCATGGCGACAAATGTTTGATTTTGTGTTTGCTAAATGTTGTCTTGTGAATTTTGTTATGACTGAAAACGGTTAAGTCTAATTAGATATTGCAATGACGAGCTTAATAGATAAAATTGAACAATTAATCAAAAGGGAGAAGACGACTCCCGAACGTAAAAAAGATGATTCCAAAAAATCGTCAAGTGAGATTCTTTCAGAGCTATTCGGTGCTTTTAACGCGGATCCTCCTAAAATAGATGAAGTTATTTCAAAGAAATCTAAGAAAAGTAAGAAGAAACATAAGAAAGAAAAGAAGAAACGTAGCCGGAGCTCTAGCAGTGTCAGCTCGGAGGGTAGCGAATACAAACGGAAGAAACGAAAAAAAAGTAAGACTAAAAAACGTTCTAGAGAGAGCCGGTCGCCTTCATACCCGTACCCGTTGACGCCTGTTCGAGTTAAACCTGTAAATGATCATGTAAAAGTAAAAAATGAGAAAGAAATAAAATTGGAAAATGTGAAAACCAAAGAGAAAGAGGTTAAGGTTGAAAAAGAAACAAAAAAGGTAGTGACTGTAAAAACAGAGGATAATTCTTTATCACCTCCACATCCCATTCCCTTGCCACCAGACTGTAAAAATGCAACCATAGACTTGAGACAAAAACTAGATAGTAAAAGAACTGAAGCTAAAGCTGATGTAAACAGTACAGACAATGATAAATCTAAGGGTAAAATTCAAATAAAGAATCTAAAATTCAGTGCGGTATTTGAGGAAACTGTAAAACAGGCAGAAGAAGAAGCTAGAAAGAAAGCAGAGAAGTATGAAGAAGGTGAATATACCGACTCCTCCAGTAGTACCGAGAAAGAGATTCTATGTAACTCAGATTTCCCCAAAACGTCGGATCCTGGAGGTCTCAAGAAACAAGCTGAAGATGAAATGAAAATGTAAGTTATGTCTTTCTTTGTTTCTGATCATCGTGATCTTTATGTAACTTTTGGACAGTGCAAATATAGGTATAGTTAAGTGTCAAACTGCGGTAGCTCTGAAGTGTGCTAATCGCTGCGCAGTACCTCGTCCACGCTGACCCATGAATTTGTAACTGTGCAGAGACTCGCCTCATGTTCTGAGCCATCATAAAGTTTGGCACAAGGTTTTATAACAGAGATAAATGTTTATAATGTCTCATATTCTAAACCATTTTAAACATGCTAATGTTAGCATCACTTCACTTGTAACTAACAAGGACTACCCAATTTTTATGTCCATTCAATCACTGTCCATTCCAAGGTCGCCTGGAAAAGATTGCAAAAAGCAATACATTCATTGTATGTTTTGTAGTGTTAAATGTATTTTCTGGTATACAATAAAGTATAAGTATATACACAAATGAATGTTATCAAATCTTGGAAGTCCAGTATAAACAGTTGTCAGTTATAAACCATTAAAAAAACCTTCAAAGCTATTCCTTATTTGATTAAACAAAGGACCTCAATTAACAAATTGAGATTCATCATTGCATTATTACTATCACCATGGACACTGCCCATGTCTGAATTCATAGTAATAATATTTATGTTATTTTATTAGTAGTGACTTATTGGAGGATGCTAAAATTGCTGCAAAGAAGAGCAAAAAGTCTGAAGCTTCAACAAAAACAACACGAAAGGAACGAAGCAAATCTCCCAAGAGGTATTTTTACTTTTTAAAAAAATATTATTGACTGCCCCGTTAGTCTCGTGGTTGCAAAAGCGACTGCTGAGCGTGGGGTCATGGGTTCGATTCCCAGGTTGGACAAAGTGTTATTTAGTTTTCCATTAGGAATTTTGATTTAATCACCTGATTTCTCCCCGGTCATGACGGATTGCCGTCCCATTGGACTATGAGAGTAAAGGAACAGAGAGTGTACCTGTGTCTGCGCACACACTTGTGCACTATAATATCACCTGCATACCTGGCTAATCTCTGTTGAGATTGGCCACCGTGACCGAAATCGGTCAAGGAGGCTATTATTTTATTAATAAACTGCTCTTCATTGTATTATAAATGGGGTAGAAAATTATCTCATAATGTAGTGCATGCTGTGCTTTCCTTCAAGGAATGGGGTGCTTGGGCTTAAGTGAATGGTACAAATTATAAAGTAACACTGTACTCATTATTGAATAGCCTAATGAATAAAAAAATAACTGATGAAAATATTCAGAATTAGCTGGATATTTATTGGAGATTTCATAATTTTTTTAAATCCTTTTAATTCTGTCACACATCTTACATTCAAACCACCCTGCACCTTCCATACTTGAAAAAGAAGCTAACATTGACACTTATTCATTAAACAGATCAGGAAGTAAATCCAGACGATCAACATCAGCCTCAAAGAAGAGCCACCACCGCTCAAGTTCTAAGACACGTCACAGTAGCCGCACACGTCACAGATCGACCTCGAGGTCTCGGAGAAGGTCAAGGTCACGCTCGAGACGGAGGTCATCAAGGTCACGGTCGCGCCATCGAGGGCTGCGGCGTCTGTCGCCCAGGCATGGAGGAAGAGGAAGAAGATCTAGGTATGTTTTCACATGACAGCTGAGGGTTGATACATCTTCCTAAGTGAGATTTGTACCACAAACACTTTTCCATGAGAGATTTCTTCTTGTGCCACAAATCTAAGTTACGAAGATGTATTAATGATTGTAATGATTATAATTCTTTAGATACGTACCTGTTATAGTCGCGAATCAAATTTTGATCAAGATACAACCTGAAACAGACCTGCAAATTGCAAAAAACGTAAAAAAATTTGAATTTCGCGGTAACCACTGCGCAATCACCTTAATCAACCAAACTAAAGCTATTTAAACCTTGCATTACTAAATTAAATTTTGCGTAAATTATAGTTATTGATTATTTTTCTTCGCCCATTTTCATAATCTGCTAAAATACTTTCCTTTTTTTATCGTATAATCTGTAAATTAAAATTAAAATAATATGTGTGAAAATGAAGTGACTGTGACGATCGTATTGTTCGTAATTTAGAGTTTCTACAATGTGTATATTTAATAATAGAAAAATGAAATAATTCTTACAAAGATAAATAATAAAATTCGTTAATAAATCCATACTAATAATAAAGCTGAAGGTTTGTTTGTTTGAACGCGCTAATCTCTGTGACTACCGGTCGTATTTGAAAATTTATTTTTGCACTAGCTGCGCCCCGCGGTTTCACCCGCGTAAGTTTTGATCCCGTGGGAATATCGGGATAAAAAGTATCCTATGTGTTATTCTGATGTATAAACTATATTACTGTAAAGTTTCATCAAAATCCGATCAGTAGTTTTTGCGTGAAAGAGTAACAAACATCCATCCATCCATCCTCACAAACTTTCGCATTTATAATATTAGTAGGATTTGATAGCCCAATTCTTGAGGAAGGCTATTTAACATCACGCTAATCGAAAAAAAAAGCGATAGCGCGGGCAGGTGATGCGATTCGACGGGGTGACTCGGGTGAACAAGTAATTAAATTATTAAAGTAATTTCAGAAGCTAATCACACATATCAGAACGTTTCAGGAACAGTATAAGATTACTTGCATCAACCTGAGTATAATCTGGCCTGGAAAGGCCTGATTGTAGCATAATATACTCTGACGCCCGGACTCAAAATGATAAAGATTAAAATTAACTGTCGTATATTTTCAAGGTCACCAACTGGCGTGAAACTCGCAGATAGTGAGAAGAAGCGACTGCTGGAAGTCGCCAGAAGGAATGCTATCAATATGCTTAAGAATGGAGCAGTGCCCGCGGGAGCGGCTGCACTGCCGCCTCACACTAGGAACCAAGTCATGGCTGCCATACAGTCTGGAGGTCAGTTAATAATCCAAACACATATTCCAATATCTTTGTTTTCATATCCTGCAATAGTACTGCACCAACCGGAGGTTATCCTTGGGAGCACTTACATAGTGCAAACAAGGATAATCGTCAGTTGGTGTCTCATGCTATTTAAATTTGTCTAAGAGGTGTCTCCGAGTTGGCTTCGGCCCCTCATCTGCTTTCCAAAAGACCGGACCCGAGGCCCGAGATGTGTCAAAGACAATTACAAAAAAAGAGAATATTTATAAAAATATTTACAACAATTTAATTCCAATAACAATTTCTCATGATTTCTTTATCAAACAAAATTCATTTACACAGGTAAATCAGTAGATGAACTGACAGACTTTTGCAAACATTTATCGAAGAAGGAGGCCCTTGGTGAGCTGTCTTCTGTCTCTTCAAACGACGATAATATGAGCGAGAACGAAGATACACTCGCTTTCCACCATCCCTTCCTCGTCAAAGAAAAGGCGCCTATTGTTATGAACATAAGGGTGAGTTTTCCTTAACATATTTTACACAGTTAACAAAAAAGCAAAAAGTCCAGTCCATATTCTAAACTAAGTTACACAAATATCATTCTATTTTTATGTTAGTGGACTGTGCATATTTCATGAACTGCAGCCAAATAAATATTTTACTTTCTGTAAGCTGTGTAGTGACCTTAAGATAAAGTAAATGTAACGAATGCAGTCAAGTGGTAATCAATGCGTGAACTATCACGCCAATTATCCGTAAAAATTAATGAAACTCATAATGCAATAGGCAGTCGAACCGACAATACGTTATTACGAAATAATAGTGCACTAAGTATCCGTTGAGCATCTACTATATTATAAATATTATTTATCTATGAATGGTGATTCTGAGTTTTAACACTTTTTATATCAAACACTAAACAACATCATTTGCTCAATATTAAATATGTTTTCAACTTTTAATTTACTAACGAGAGACAGTGAGAGTTACCAAACCATTTGTTCCACCCCCAGAAGATCTCCCACCTGGATATATTAGTGACCTTGAGTAACCTGGAAGTCTTTAAACCCTTTAAACAGACTCCGTATTTCACATAACTTATGAACAGTTTACATTTGATGCATAATCACTAAAATACAGCATTTGCAATAATTAGAATTTACTTTACTTGCCTTTTTAAGTGCCAGTAATGGCTCACGTAAATTTTTTACAAGTTTCATTTGTTAACTTGCTTCATTCGTATGTCTTTCCAGTAACAAATTAGTTATCCATTTTTCAAGCACTTTCTTTAATTTACATTAGCGTATTAACTAAACCTTTACATGACACTTTATTATTTTCCAGGGAGGAGCCCCACTGCCCATAAAGACAAATCCTTTGCCTATAGCTAATAAGGAAGAGTTAAGACTCCAATTCCCCGTGTCTTCGGGCTCTCAACACAGAGAGAAGGCGTCGGAATGGGTACCTGTTTCACCACCTAAAAAAGATACGGTAATATACATGTTTGTTTTTTCATTATTATTTCAGCCTAACATAAAATCGCAATCGATCGCAAAGCCTTTCATATTGACAGTTCAACAACGTTCATTGCGTTATTTACGTTACTGAGCAGACGAATTTTTCCCATCTATGAAAAAATGCGTAAGACATTTACTTCAAATCAAAACCCTTAGATTGTCATTGAAAGTGTGTAACGCGATTAGGGGGTAGGTCTGTTACTGGTAATAGATGTTCCCTAAGCATCGCCCATTGCACGCCATTATTCAACGGCTTGGTCGTGACATCACGCTAAATAAAATGGTTACAATATCGCCCTGTAGTCTCCCAGTATTGGGCCAATGCTTGCCCTCCATTCCTTTCTTTATAAAATAAGTAAACAAAAATGAATTCTTTCTGATTACTTAACTTTTATTACAGCAAGTCGCAAAAGTGAACTCAAGCAGCACTAAAACAAAATCAAGCACCTCTGCTACTTCTACAGCTAACACATGCACAGAAATTGCCAAGTAAGTGTATACTTTATCCCTATGAAAATAAGATAATAAATAACTTCTTGTAATATAAACAATTTGACTAAATTATGAATTTCTGTTTTAGAATATCGGAAAGATCTTCAAGTCCACCTGCCTATATGAAAAGCTTTACGACGGGAAGCCGTAAGTGTCACAGTTTACATACATTATTAAAATACCAGAATGAAAAATTCAAGTTACTACAACATCTAAAAAGACCATCACATATTCGTAATCTACGCACTCTGAACATCAAACTAAGGAACGTAGACCGAAAATTATTGCTGGGAAACGATTTTTATATTTGGTGTGAAAAAATCTGTTTACGGTAGCGCATTTTTAACGCACACAAAACATTGTGCTTTTGAGTGCACGCAATGATACACGAGTCATGAGTATTTATAGTTAAGGTTACATTTAAAACTTGTTTTCGTGCAAAAAAGTTGGAACTTTGACCTTCAATATCTCCGTAACCAGCTTCCCTGGTATGGTCCAGTATAAAAATGATCGCAATGAGGAGAAGCACAAGTAACTCCCGACTTGTTTTTCAAAATCGTTATAGACAAAATACAATAAAAAAATAATATTAGACAAAATAGAATTGCCCTCGACGCCATGTTGTGATATTTATCCTCATATAACTTCACTTTGAGTATTTGTCCCGCTTGGTAACTACGCTGGTCTATCGGCGCGAATCGATTGTACGGAAAATACGTCCCGTTGACGCTGCGTTAGTCATATATTTGCCTAACCTCTTTATGGTATTGATGTTATATATTTTCAGAGCTAAACTCCGTGCCAGTGATACCTGCGTTGCCGGCGCCGGGACCACAAGCTTACCCCCCAGGGGTTGATGCACAGAAGATGGTGCAAATTGTCAGTATTAAACTACAATTTACAATTCATTCCACAGTTCAGTTCACATTTATTTTACCTCTGACAGCAGCAACAGAATAGCAACCTTATTGCAACAACAATAAAGATCATTGTGATTTTGACAGTGATGCAAAATCAGAGGTTCAATACCTGTGAACGGACTATATTTTCGCTTAACTAAAAATAAATAAAGAGCATGCCAAACTTGACTGGAAAATATTACCCCAAATTGGAGTAGGGGCAGGAGAGGACTATGCCATTCTCTTCATAATTAGGTGTCCCAATCAATGACGGAATTCGTCTTGTCTTTTTTGATAATATTTTAATTTAAAAGTGTCCGTTGAGTTTCTGGCCCTTTCTTCTCCATAGGAACTTACTACGCTTTCGAATGGGCAACTAGATTCATCTTTCTGACCGACCGACCCCTTGACGTTTTAAAAGTGTCTGTAACTGGATTATTTGAAATAAGTGCTTAGTGCTCATACACTCAAGCGAAACGCGTTAACGGCAGGACGCGTCGGCGTATGCCTTTGCATCTGCCGTGGAGGCGTGTCATTCGCATGTATGCACACTTAGAAGAAATAAGTTAATGTTACCAGTGTTACTCAGATTAATATTACGATAATAATGTAATTCTCTTACAGCAAGATATGGCGACCCTCGTGTCTGCGAAGCTGTCTATAATTCGGAAGGAGCAAGAGGAGAGTGAACTTTATACTACACATGGAGTAAGTTACGTTTTTAACAAGTTTTGAATAATGAAGGAGTGACTCCTAAAAAATAATTTCTACCATGGTAGATATTATAAACCTTACCTTTTTCAAAATTCCTTTTATTTTATCAGTGTGCTCTTTTGGTTTTTTTTTTTTTATGATATTTATATATCAGATAAAGAGCAATATATTTAGTATTATATACATACAGCAATATGTGTAACAAATGGTGTTAACATATTTATTATTGTTACTAATACTATAATACCAGCCTAGTGTTGTCCCACTGCAGGACAACAGCCATTCAGAGACGGCACATGCATTAATCACCATGCTTGCTGAAGAATGGTTGGCAATGGCCCCGATTCTTTTGGTCACAAACTAAACTAAATTTAAGTTCAGTGCATCTTTTTCTTTCTATTTCATTATGAAAAGGACAGAAGATAAATATTAGTTTAGTCCTGTCGAATTAGTCAGCGCCTGACGTATTTTTAGTAGCCAATTTTTTAATCACGTCTAAACTTGTCTATGGATTATCTAATTTGACGGGAATAAACTAATATTTATCTTCTGTCCTTTTCATAATGAAATAGAAAGAAAAAGATGCACTGAACTTAAATTTAATTTAGTTTGTGAACAACAGAATCGGGGCCAATGTCATACTTATATTAACACTTAAGTACAGGTTTCCTCACAATGTTTTTCTTCAATAATATCAGTAATGAATGTCAAAGAAAAACTCGGAAAGTAATCATCATTTGTCTAACCTTTTTCTCAACTATGTTGGGGTCAGCTTCCTGTCTAACCGGATGCAGCTGAATACCAGTATTTTACATGGAGCGACTGCTGCCTATTTGGGTATAACGATACCCCCTGGTAAGACTGGTTGTCAGACTTTCGGGCATCTGACTACTTGTAACAACTGACATAGATCTACAAATGACAGCCCGAACTAATGCCTTAGCGTGTTTTCCGAGGCACAGAAGGGTCTTGATATGCAATGGATGGTCACCCATCCACGGACCGACCTCGGTAAGCGTAGGTTTACCTGTGAGGCTGTCATTATTTAGCCACGAAACTAAAAACACCAAAGCATTCCACAACCTCGAGGGACCATCACGACGCATATTGCATATTGCTTTAGATTATTTTGTCACTTTTAACCTTATTTCCCTAATGTAAGTAATGTTTTCACAGTTTGGTTGGTCGGCGGGGTCTGTGAGTGAATCATCTCTGGGTCAGTTCACCGGATCAACGGGTGCTCAAATATTGACGCCAAGGGAACTAGCTAGCGGCACACAAGCTTGGGCTAAAAAGGTACACATTATATACTTCTGAATATGGATTATCTTATTGCTGCCTTTTCATATGACTTCAGTGAAATTGTTCTTTCATTTTTACTAATTAATTAATATTTGGATGAAACTACGAATTGCGTACCTACATTATGAGACTCAATGCAAAGTTAAAAAAATCTGTTAATTGAAAACGGGTTTTTTATTTGTTCATTGAACATAACATTATTTTGTAGACCCAATTCTGTTGTAGTTTGTTGTTAAAACACCTTGTCACGGGTTTAAAAATCCGCTCTAAAATATTTTTATTACAATTGATATTGGCCCCGATTCTGTTGTTCACAAACTAAATTTAAGTTCATTGCATCGTTTTCTTTCTATTTCATTAAGAAAAGGACAGAAGATAAATATTAGTTTAGTCCTGTCAAATTAGTCAGCGCCTGACGTAAATTGACGTATTTTTAGTAGCCAATTTTTTAATCACGTCTAAACTTGTCTATGGATTATCTAATTTGACAGTACTAAACTAAAATTTATCTTCTGTCCTTTTCATAATGAAATAGAAAGAAAAAGATGCACTGAACTTAAATTTAATTTAGTTTGTGAACTACAGAATCGGGGCCATTGTCTAGTTGTTAGTTAGATAATCCATAGACAAGTTTAGACGTGATTAAAAAATTGGCTACTAAAAATACACACATCAAAAGTGTCTAGGGATCAAGCATTTTTATGCGGATTTCTTGAGATTGAGATGTGGCTTTGTAATAAATTTATGATTTTATAAATTTATATGGATCCTTTTTGGTGCATTTCATAATTTGAATCAGGAACTGTGAATCAAATTCGAGTAAAAGATGAAAATCAGCTGTCAATATTTTCCCTATAAAAACATACAACGCATTGAAGACATTATTAGTGCTACTGTTTCCCTACTACTGATTAAAACCAACGTTATTATGGAGCGGCGACGTCATTTAAGCAGGGAAGAAATGCTCAGAGCCGTGGGAATGATAGAAGCTGGTTCCCGGCAACGTACTGTGGCTTTAGCTCTGAATACAAGTCAGAGTGTTATCAGTCGACTTTGGACACGTTACCGAAGCACTGGTACCGTGGCTGAGCGCCATGGAGGACGGTATCGCTGCACCACACGGAGACAAGACCGATAGATTCAAATCTTAACTCGAAGAGCTCCAACAATAACCGCCATGATGTTAGCCGTGAGGCTACATCACTCTTCAGGGAACTTAATTAGCGACCAAACAGTCAGAAACCGCTTGCATGAAGTGAACCTTCATTCCCGAAGACCGCTACGGGTACCACCTATAGCAATGCACAATCGTAGGATTCGATATCAATGGGCTCTTGAACACAGAAATTGGGCAGAAGAACAATGGCGTTTCGTGTGCTTTTCTGATGAGTCTCGTTTTGGTATGAGACCGGATACAAGACGTATACGACACTGGAGAACCCCTGGACGCCAACAGCGATTAAAATCCAGCCAGGAAGTCCATCCTTATAGTGGTGGAACCATCATGGTATGGGCGGGTATTTGGATCGGCGGAAGAACTGAGTTGATTTGGATCAGAGGCAACCTCAACGCTCAAATTTATGCTGAGACGATTGTATCAGACGTCATCGTTCCTCTACAAGTGCAAATCGGTCCCTTATTTCAGTTAATGCATGATAATGCACGACCGCACACCGCAAGAGTTGTAAGACAGGCTCTCGCCGCAGCTAACATCAATGTCCTGCCCTGGCCTGCTCAGTCGCCAGACTTGAACCCGATTGAGCATGCATGGGATATGCTACAGAGAAGAGCTCTGCCGAATATGGAGGGTATCCAGTCGCAAGAAGACCTTTTTTTGTTGTTGCAACGAACATGGGCGGCCATTCCACAGCGTGATTTGGATGAACTCATTTTGAGTATGCCAAACCGATGTTCTTGTGTTGTTAGTGTTCGCGGTAGAAACACGGATTATTAATTGTTTAAGTTACCCAATAAAATTTTAGAGAAAACTGTTATTTCAGTCTTTTTTTCGAACTTTTGTGTTAGTGGTTCAAATGTCAAAAATCCCTTTATTAGGAAAATGGCAAATTTCTTTATTAATGCAAAGGTGACTTGGTTTATCGTTACTGTGACAAACGAAAACACTTTATTTGATGAATCCTTAAAGAAAATTTTAATTAATATCAATCAGGAGAAAAGTTATTGCAAAAATATATGTTGATCCCTAGACACTTTTGATGTGTGTACATCAATATACGTCAGGCGCTGACTAATTTGACAAGACTAAACTAATATTTCTCTTTTGTCCTTTTCATATTGAAATAGAAAGAAATAGATGCACTGAACTTAAATTTAATTTAATTTGTGAACAACAGAGTCTGGGCCATCATCGTGAAAATGGTGGGGTTTGTAACTAAATTGATAGTGTACTTAATCAGATCTACAATTATTGAGAAAGAATGTCGATGTTTTGTGATTATGAGAGAACAATACGCTTATAGGGGCGAACCATAAAATATACGTTAAAGTATCAAACGAAACCTAGTAATAGAGCTCAGCTGTCCTATTGTGTACTATGTATTGTGTTTAATCTTGTGTATTATTATTATATGTATGTGTAATTTGAGTCTTTGTTTTTATGAGATGTCATCTTATTAGAGTTATTTTGAAGGACACATCTAAAAACATAACTACCTCATCCAGCGAAGTATTTAAAGAAGAAAAAAAGCGGTATCAGCCTTGCAATATATTCGTTATTATAATAAGACTAAAAGCTGGTAAGTACGACGGTAGATAACGATTTAGTTTCGTAAAAAAAAACCACTTCAATTGCCTAGTAACTCAAAGCAAAGAAGGCATTATTGAAAGTATTGAAATCTGTAAAAAATTGTAACACAAAGTAGTGAACAAATGGAGTGCTAAGGATTCCGTATCTGCAGATTGAATAATTTCAAGAACAACTCGTATGATGTGGTCTCGGTTGTCTGTTATCGTTTTCGCAACTCCAGAAGAAAACGCTTTACCATCATTCCATTTGTTACCTCTTCCTTGGTAAAAAAAACTATCCTAGTGGTTAGATTGGTTAAATGACTATAACAACATTGAACTCCATACAGCCTACCAATACTGACAGCTGGTGAGCCAACGGTTTCGTTCAATACTTTAACAGAGTGGAAATAACTTTTCTTTCAGCTGATTGCTTCGCCGGTCGGGATCGCCGGTCCCAGCGCGTTCTACCGTGCGGTCAGAACTTATAATACAAGTTGTATTATACTTTCTGACCTTTTTCAATATTACTGTGATGGTTGCAACAACTTATTTTTTATTGTTATTTCCTTATATCACTCTTTTTGTAAATGAAGCAATATTGTAGCACAGTTTTTACGTGTATGTAATTTATTTATATGAACTAAAGCTTTGAAAACGCTTACCTTTTCAGGTATTTTAATACGCACATATTAAATCCACTGTTGAAAGCATCTGACTAAAACTGATGCCAAAATCTGGATAATAGTTTTTGCATGATTTAAATCATGCTGGGAAATTCTAAAGGGTTTTCGAACCTCAAGCAAATTATTC
Source organism: Globia sparganii (assembly GCA_949316385.1). Lineage (NCBI taxonomy): Eukaryota > Metazoa > Arthropoda > Insecta > Lepidoptera > Noctuidae > Globia > Globia sparganii. The sequence continues at coordinate 6,382,706 of OX438667.1, forward strand.
TAAATCTTCGAATTTATATGTCTTTTATATGCCTTATATTTTCTATGATATTAGTACCCAGCGAGCAATTATTTTTATTTTATGCGTATTGTACTGCCTATCTTGTAAAAAAACAATAAGTATTTTTAAATGTATGGCCTCGCACAACTTTGAATGCAAATAGTATCTACTTTATCTAGAATATTGCATCACATTTATTTATCAAGTTTTAAAATAGCAAATATCATATTGTTATTAACACTTTGAATTATTATATATACCCCCTTACTTATACGTTATAATAGCGTCTGTATAGTTACACAACGCTTTGTCTTCGTCTTTCGAAAGTCAAATTACCGACGACTGAAAGAGAGAAATCGGTGTGTAACAATTCATCTGATATAATACGTTTATTAGTAAGAGGGTTAATGTGTAACCTCACTATGTATTATACGAATTATTTGTTGCTGCAACCATCATGTCCGTTACATTCTTTGTTCGTGTAACGAGGGAACTTTGTAGTTCGCTCGTTACACTGCACTATTCTTCTAATGTGATGGTAATTCCCATGCCACTCCCATTTGGCATGTCAATCATCATTACCAAAGATTGCGAACAGATATTCAGTTTTCCCCTTGGTTATGACTGACTTATTTATTTTCAAGTTATCCTATTGTTTAATTATTATTCTTTTTCATAGTGGAAAAAATATGTTTACTACTTATTTATCAGTATACTTCCATTTTATATTGGTTACAGCATTTAAAAATGCGTACAATAATATTAAAAAAATTCAGACTTTTCATAGTTCTGGTACTTTTTTTATCATTTAAAAATATGATCATAATCATCCATACATTTTAATTTCTTTTCTATGACTGAAAACATTTAAAAAAATCATTTTTGGGTCGCGAAATTTATAAAAAATAAAATACATTTTAGTCAGTCTCCAAATATAACGCCCATCGATTCTTTGAGCTGTCTTCGAATGTTCGAAAACAGCTTAAACCTAAACATTTGTGCAAAGCTATGTGCGAAGTTTTACACAACATACAAAATTAACAAAACGGCCACATTAAATATTTTCCAATGCATTTACAAATGTTGTTTGACATTTGCAAATGCACGGGGTTGTCAACCCTAGATTATACAGCGTTGGATGGCTCAAAGAAAAGTATGGCCGAAATGGGGAATTCATGAATATTTGTTGCAGCTTTTAAGTGATAAGGAGATGCGTGCACTTCGATGTCTACGATGATAGGTGCTAACCTTACAATGTATTCAAAGAGGTAAGTATAATGCGGGAAAGGGTGCAATGTTAATCAAACAAAAGTGAACTTTATTTGATGTGCATACTGAGTGGAGAATCGCAGTGATATAAAAAATTACTTGCAATTTCAGATTATGGATTTGATTGAACAAATTTTAAAACTGTTGTGAACTACTGGTTATTTTCAGCCTTAAGATTTTTATCTAGGTATTCCGAGACTTCTTATCCTAAATTTTCTTCCAAACGGGAATTCACTTTCCTAGAAATACCAAAAATTGATTTTAAATTAAAAAAAAACTTTAATTATGGAGCCAAAAATTTATATAACTCACTAATGTCAGTACATTCTCTAACTTGATCTACTATGTGTAGGACCAACTAGTGCGAGCCGCGCCCGTTGAAGGGGGCATGGGCATGCACTTGCTCCAGAAAATGGGTTGGACGCCCGGCCAAGGATTGGGTAAGGAAGGCACTGGGACGCTCCAGCCATTGCTCCTGGAAGTCAAGCTGGACACCAGAGGTCTACAGGCCAAGGAAGAGGTCAGTAGCAGTAGACGCAGTAGAGGTGTAAGTAACTTATTTTCGTTTTTTTTTTTTTTAATTATTTTAGACTTTTTTTTTAATACCTTTTAATTATGGGTTTATTTTGAAACCTCACTTCTCTTGACCAAGCATAAAATTTTTTGCACCTTATCTTTGTAATATTTTGTTATTTCGTTAGTCCTCACAAGTTCCTTTTATGGTTCCACCATAGCGCGGTGAATCGATGTCGACCGACGTCTCAAAATATATAGGGTGTAAAAAGACTTATCACATAGCCGCCATCTACGCATTCTGTACATCAAACTAAGTAATAACATTGCATAAAAAATAAAAATTATTGCTGGGAAATGTCTTTTATTTTTTATGTGAAAATTTGCTGTTTTCGATAGTGCGAAATGTACAGGGGTCGTGGGGGTATTTAAAGTTATGTTATAACATTAAAAACTTGTTTTCTTAAAAAAAAACGTCGGTAAATTTGGAATTTAGACCTTCATTATCTCCGTAACTAGAAGGTTCCCAGAAATGTACAAAAAAAAATGATGAAAATTACTGGGAGTACGATATACGGCGTGTACGGCGGCATCGATAAACCTCGGTCTGGTGCACCCTTCCCAATTTAAAAAATCCTTTAAATCTTCAAATCCTTTAAATCTTCATTAACTATTCCTTATAGATGAAGCCACAGCGGCCGGGACGCATCCGAGGCCCCGCACCTCTCGTCGCCGGCGGGAAGCACCCAGTATCATTACTAGGAGAATACTGTTCCAAACAGAAACTAGGACCGCCTGAATATAACCTATGTTTCGAATGCGGCCCCGATCACAAAAAGAACTTCCTGTTCAAGGTCTGCGTACGTTGATTTTTTTTTTATTGTTTTTCTATTTTATAAGTTTACGTTCACAATCTAGTCGCAATCTTATCTTAGCGACAATCCTTTTAGTGTGCATACATACGAGCGACACGCGTCGACGACAGAGGCAACAGCAACCGTCGACGACTGCCGCCAACACGCGTTCACAGCTGCCGCCGACACGCATTGACAGCTGGCGCCGACACGCGTCGTCTACAATTCCAGCCGGTCGATTCCGTAAAAATCTCACCGTGATAACTTAGGTAAAGTGAGCTATCAATTGGGGCGATCCCTAACATCAGGTGGAATGACAGCTCACTTCACCTTAGTTTTCACGGTGAGATTTTTACAGAAAAGCACTGCAGTTGCCTCTGTCGCTGACGCGTGTCGCAATATCTCTTGTGAGTACTCAGTTTGCCGTCGGAGTTAAGTTACACAATGGCCCCGATTCTGTTGTTCACAAACTAAACTAAATTTAAGTTCAGTGCATCTTTTTCTTTCTATTTCATTATGAAAAGGACAGAAGATAAATATTAGTTTAGTCCTGTCAAATTAGATAATCCATAGACAAGTTTAGACGTGATTAAAAAATTGGCTACTAAAAATACGTCAATTTACGTCAGGCGCTGACTAATTTGTTAGGACTAAACTAATATTTATCTTCTGTCCTTTTTTTATAATGAATTAGAAAGAAAAAGATGCCCTGAACTTAAATTTAATTTAGATTGAACAACAGAATCGGGGCCAATACCACATTAAGGAATGTTCGCATTCTAATCCCAATCTCTGAAGAATACCTCTTAATTCACCTACATGTTTGACATTGATTGTCGCTGAGATGAGATTGCAACTAGATTGTGAACATTTTTAATTACAGGAATTGGAGCGACTGCCTATCAGAAGATAGGTTGTCGCTCCATGTAAAATACTGGTATTGAGCTGCTTCCGGGTAAGTTGGAACCCTACATCATTTATTTATCTATAGCACGTGAGGTATACTTGGCAGGGAAGCATCGTCAATCATTGGATGACAGCCAAAGAGTTGGTATTGGTATTTTCCTAATATATTTATTTCACCGTAATGGCCTGCGCAGACGACGGTTTTTTCTCCGCGGCGTAGAAAAAAGTACGCTCTGCGAATAAAAACTCCGCCGCGAACTCAACGCACACGGTGTGCGACCATTTGTTCCCCGGAAATACGGGCACACGTACATCACTCTCGAGCGCCCAGCGCGGACTAAAGTCCGCCATGTGCGTTGCTTCGCCTAGTCACACGAGTTCTATTTTTTTCGCGGACTCCCCCGTACTTTTGTCCGGTCCGCTCCCCGCATGTCCTCGGTTATTCGGGGGACTTTTTGTACGCGGTACTTTTAATTTACGGTACATTTGCGTTACTCGATACAGTTGTAAGCGATCTATTTTAGCGGACAAAAATCCGTCGTCTGCGCAGGCCATAAGGCGCCATCTCTACGAGCGAGTGAATCGCGGCGATATTATCGTCGTGCCACGTATTTCTATACACTTGCTTAGAACGTGTCTATACATGGCGATGCGAAGAGTGGCTAAGTGCGAGCGAAACGTCATCGTATCGCCGCGCGCCTGTCGCTACTGGCGGCGCGGCGAGCGCGCTGTCAAACGCAGTATTATGGCACTACTTATTTCGCTCTCGTCTGTAACTAACAGAACTCTTTCAAAAAAACTATTGCTCAACGCCTCGTCGCGGAAACGCGGCGATTCCGTTACGAGTCGTCGCGGACACGTGGCGATTCCGTTACGAGTCACGACTATACGTTGGCGGAATAATCGCTTTTCGTGGAGATTACTCGACGACAGAAGCACGGATCCGTCGCGACTCTCTCGCTCGTAGATACGGCGCCTAACACTCCATATACTCTGTGCTGCTACGTCAGTGTCTAAGTCATTTCTACTTTGGAACCAATGATCAAATCTGCATTGTCATCACAACTCAGTTACCCAAGTCATCTAGTGTGGGAAGTTCTGTTAATGATTCAAAAAAGGGCAAAATAGTAATGATCAGTTTTATTGTTTCAGTTATCATATCACTGGCTCCAAGCAACCATTTTACATTATAGTGTTTATACAGGGTCAAATTAAATTAGGTAGCCAAAATCGTGTTTAGATATCGATACTCATCCCGTCTTCAGAGTTTCGCTAGTTAATTTAATTTAACCATGTATACTTTTATGATTATTTGGGCACAGTATACGCCTATGTCTTCGACGTAATCCGCAGGCCAATTCCCGTATTTAAAAACGTTAAAAATCTAGTCCCAATCTCATCTTCTGCGTCAATCAATGGCAGAAACTTGTCAAAAACGTATGTAAAAAAAAAGATGTTTAATTGAGTCAGATTAAAATGCGAACGTTCTTAAAAATACGGGAACTGTCCCACAGATGTGAAATGATGTTACGATCAACCTTTTAACCGCCCGACTTCATATCAGTTGTCGTGCCCCCAGCGCCCGGCACAGTGATTGGAAAAATAAATAGTTGATAGAATACAGCGTAATTAAGGGCCTATACTACCTCAAATGGCTTAGCATGATCCTCCGTTATGTCGAAAATACTGCAGTATTAATTTTGAAATAAATATATGGTGAAGTTGAGGATTAATATTAGGTCTTGTGTTAGACGAAAACACGATTTCATAAAACTTTCTCGATAGAAAAAAATTCCAAAGTTACCTCCAAACCGAACAATAAACCACTGGTATTCAAAAAATACTTCAAATTAGATCATGAAACTTTGTATACTAACCGAACTAACTATAAAGCAGGTCTTATGTTATTTACTTTTTTTTTATTATCATTATTTTCACCGTAAAAAGCAAATACCTAAACTATTGGAGCTGCCTGCCGCCTAGCACCGCACTCTGTCTCGCTCTCACTCAGTCCGCGAGCAGTATGGAGCGAGCGAGATAAAGAGTGAATTTTAGCTGAGGTAGTGTAGGCTCTTAAATAAAAAAGCAAATTAAACGAGCTGTGGTATTTGGTCGTAAATATACGACCCTGGCGAAATGGACACGAAAATATTTGTCGCATTAATCCGGCGTAAGCGTTTAAAAGGTTAATTAAAAACAAAATGTTTTTGTCCAGGTAAAAGTAGCAGGCACAGAATACCAGCCGGCAGTAGCCAGCGCTAACAAGAAGCAAGCGAAAGCTGACGCCGCACAACTGGCATTACAGAAATTAGGCATAGTGACGTAACCGTAAAACGTAGCATCTAATTGTATACGACTGTTTATACTGATTAGTACATCATCAATTGTAAAATGTTTGCTAGCATAAATATCTTTAAGGTATAATGTTTTTTTTTATTTTGTTTCCTTGATATCCTAAAAATTGGTTTTGATTTTGCAACATAAATTTACAATGGCAATCAAAACATCCTAAAATTCACGGTCCGTTATTGGTTAAAAATAAACCCTCGTGCCAATAATTTAACAAAGGCCTAAGAGCTTTGCATAGCACACTTCTATAAAGAAGTAGCTATCACACGTAAAAATAGCTTACAAATATAATGTGCCCAGTTTGGCAATAAAGAATGCTAACAGTGGTAAGCAAATCGATTCGTTTTTAAGGTTCCGTGCCTCAAAAGGAATAGCGGAACCCTTATAAGATCACTTCGTTATCCGTCTTTCAAGACCCTTTTTCTCAGGAGCGCCTGGAGTTATAGTTGAAATTAATATTGAATACTCAAGGCTACAATCCCTTAAAGCAGTGAAAAAATCTAACTTCTAAGTCAAAGCAATCAAAAGATACGGGCGTTTATGCCGCATATTTTGACACTCGAAAGGGAATCAAAACCTATAGGGTACTTCCCGTTGACCTAGAATCATGAAATTTGGCAAGAAGCAATGGCATGTAGAACAAGTAAAGGAAAAATACATAACTACAAAATTGTACGGAATCCTCGGTGCGCGAGTCCAACTCCCACTTGACTGGTTTTTTTTTATAGGACGGTTGCTAGCTTATGCTCGGTAGCATACATAAGCCATGCGCACATAAGAGCCGTAACGGGCCGCAGTGAAACGCATTTCCATACCAGAAAACGCTGTGCCCGCCCTAAATATTCAAATTTTCCCAATCAAGTTTGAACCTTATGCTGTAGCAATAAAGTTGAAAATCGATTAAATAAATTTTACAGGTTGTAGGTCTGTACGAAACCGATGTGGGACGATTTTTGCAATGCGGTGCGGCTCGAGCAAGTCTTCATCAGCCTATACCAAACAATAACACTAAAAAATACTGCTCCTAAAAATATTGGCAGACTAAAGTGTGATTAATATTAATAAGTTAAATCTTCGGTTGCACTTAGTATTACCATGTGAAACAGATAACAAATATCAAGAAGTAAGAGAGAGATACCTGTATCAAGTGCCGTTATTAACTGGTAACCAGACACTGACAACTGGTACCGCTCATTAACTCGAATTTAGCCTCACAATCTGGCAACTAAATTGGTGTCAAACTTACAGACCTAAAAGTTAAAAGCAACTTCTACTTAAAATCCTAATTCATTAAGTAACTGACAGTACACAGCCCAAACCGCTGGGTCTAGAATAATTAAATATTTAGTAATGAAGGTGACCACTACAGAAGAATTTTTGAAAATACATTCCTTATAGTAGTTTGTATGAATTTCTACATTTTTCCGATAGGATATCCCAAAGGCACACGGCTTATAGAAAAATAAAATAATACCTACTTCATCGAGATAAGAAACTCGCTTGGAACGCGTTCAAAATAGCTCTTATTTCCCTATCGTTTCACTTTTCAGGACGTATGATACGCCTAGTTGCGCTTCTCTATGGAGTGTTATTTTAAGCACCTAGAGACAATAGATGTTGGGCTTGTTGGGATAAAAATAACAAACCAGAAATACTTCATAATCAGATTTATTTAATAACTATTTTTGACAACATTACTACAACTATTCAGGACATTGACTACATTTAATTAAATATCATACAGAGATTTATGTATCTCTGAATATCCATGGTCTAATAGTTTTGTGCATACAAGATCAAAGTCCGGAAACTTATAGAAAAAACAACACTAATTCCAAGACTGGTGCAAATTGAATCAATGGAATAAAATTGAATAATATAGGTCCGTCTCAGTACCTACAATTACTTCTAATAATGTAATAGATACTCGTCCTGCCTCCTTAGGTTTCCTAATAAATCACAGATCTGTTCCAAACACCTTCCACTGACATCCTTTACTGCTTTTCACCGGATTGTTGTTTGATCCTGTAGTCTGACAGGGCTGCTTTTATGGCGTCTTCAGCAAGCACTATAAATAAAAATAAATAATTTATTATATTTAGCAATACAGTACAGTTCATAATAATTATTTATTACAGTTAGGCTGTATATCCCCCGAAAGTGTGGAGGTCGAGGCTTTTTAAACGGTAAGACCCTATAGAATCGCGAGATATGCAGTCTCAAGGAATATTTTCTAGAAACCGACGTGGGGATCCATCGAGATGTAGTCGCGGTGAATAAGGGCCTCACCCTGCTCTCCTTGGCCAAAGAGAACTGGCACAAGCCAGTAGTGCTCGACACTAATGATCGCATGGAGGTATGGCAGGGTAAGGAGCTTCACGGACGCTTTTTCCGGGCCCTAGGGGCCGTCCATAAATTACGTCATCGATTTTTTCAGATTTTAGACCCCCCCCCCCCCTACAATCATCCTATCGTCATTTCTTAATGACCCCCCCCCCTTCTCCCAAAATTGACGTCATTACCAGTTTGACAAAATTAAAACATTGCAGATTTGAGAAAAATAGGGTATTATATGATTAAAACACTTGGTTATAGAATCACCTTTTATTATTTTTACTTTGGCAATAATCATTGATATAATATATATGTATAATACATGTAAGTACCACGGGCGAAGCCGGGGCGGGCAGCTGGTATTATATGTAATATTATTGTTAGAGTATTTTATCTGTAGTTATTACTGTATTTGTGTTCATCTATGTTGCATTATGTATGTTTATTATGAGTTATTTTAGTATTGTACGCGCCTTAGCCGCCTCTCACATTTGCAGTCTCACTTACTAGGTGTGCTGGAAGAAATTTCTTTTTAGAAATAATCTTTTTGTACGTAAACAATAAACTATAAATAAATAAATAAGAATGACGTCAATTTCGAAACACCCCCCCCCCCCCCTATCCATCATTTACCGTCATCCGCAGACCACCCCCCCCCCCCCTAATTTAGAATGACGTAATATATGGACGGCCCCCTACATGGACCCGATGTACATTTACTAGCTTAGCTGCGTTTCGGTGACCTCTTTCGAGAAACCGAAGGTTTTGTCTGTGCAATTATGGACGAAGTTATGATGACGAACAATTACCGGAGATTTATTGTGAAAGACGGCACGGTTGATATCTGTCGGGCATGCCACATGCCGGGGGAATCAATCAGACATAAACATCTCCGGGTGTTCCTTTCTCCTCTAGCTAACGTCATCTACTTGCATAGACACAACCTTGTAGCCAGGATAATCCATCAGCAACTTGCTCTGAAATACAGCCTTGTGGAATCGGAGGTGCCGTACTACAGGTATGGGCCCTACCCAGTTCCCGAAAATGGCAATATCACATTGTACTGGAATCGATCCATCATCACTGACAGGACTATTGTTGCCAATAAGCCTGATAAAGTGGTGGTGGTTCGATCAGAGCGGCGCGCAATGAATGTTGATATAACCGTCCCGCATGATGAGAACCTCGTGAAAGCCGAGAAAGATAAACAAATCAAGTATCTTGACTTGGCTCGCGAGGTATGTGGACATGTCGGATGTGGACTCAGTGATAATTGTGCCGATAGTCGTGACAGCCAATGGATTAATAGCCAAGAGCCTCAACCAACACCTGAGGAGGCTCTCGGTGGGTAGCTGGAACAAGGGCTTGATTCAGAAAGCGGTTCTTCTGGACACAGCTCGCATTAACAGGAGGTTCCTCTCTCTGGAGCCCTGACCACCGGTAGCTTGGACCCTGTTTCCGATACCCGGTTTTGTTCGCGGTCACCGTTGACTGCGAACAATAGATTTTTTCTTTTGTGTCTGTTTTCTGGCAGTCAACGTGTTAATTCAGCTGTGCATACCAGATGAGTATGTGAGCAGGCGGCGGAAACCCCGACAGCTGGTGGTACCGACTGCGCGCTCCAATCTGCTTCAGCGCGCACCGCTGACGCCCGCGCTGTGACCGCTCAACATGGTGGCTGATAAAAGTGACTTGTTTTCTTGTTCTCTGAACGACTTTACTTTGGCAACTGCTAGGGTGTTATGTTAAAATTAAGTTTTTCTGTGTTGTTTTTTTAATTTTTATTTTAACTTTAGTTTCTGTGTAGTAAATACATTTAATAATAATTTAAAAAGTATGTAGATTGTATATAGAGTTATATACAGTAGACTTAATTATCGCATTAGGACGACCTGTGCAAAATACTGGTACTCAGCTGCATCCTAATAAACTGGAAGCCAACCCCAACATACTTTGGAAAAGGCTAGGCAGATTGTTAGTAGCTTTTATCATAATTAGGACACCTTACTGATTGTATGAAACAGAACAGCGGAAACCTATATTCCATTTAAAATGTTTTGGCATACTTATTAAAAAATATTGTTAATATGTTGACAAAACCTTATCTAGAAGCACTTGTTACTGTAAGATAGTAAAATACAATGTCAAAATGTATCAATGTTTATCTAAAAATTTCTCTATAAACATTGAGAAACATCATCACATACAATGACAGAGCCCTATGAAGTGCCCATCATCACTATTGTCAAATTAAGCCACCTAAATTCACATGTAGATTTGTGGAAGCAATAAATATATTGAGTATTCAAGAACAGAGATGCTCTTCCAAAAGTGACTGTTAGTTGATTACCCAACATTGTTTGTGGGTTGCCTTCATAAGAGCACCTTATAAATAGTGGATACAGTTAGTGCTCATACACACAAGTGACGTGACTCGCATGGAAGCCTATTGTCGTCAACTTTTCACTCGTTCACTTGAGTATGGTGCTCAAATAGACAAATATACGAGCGGTATGTTGTCGATGGCTGCAGTTGCCTCTCTCGTCAACATGTGTTGATGGTGTGTATGCACACTTACTCATTACAGAATCACTTACTAGAGCAATGCAGCTTGACTGGTGGCAACGACAGCTCCTTAGCAATGTCTGTGTTCTTCAGTGCCAAAGCCTCATCAACTGTCTTTCCCTTCACCCACTCCGTAGCCAATGAGCTGGAAGCGATCGCAGATCCACATCCAAAAGTCTTGAACTTTGCATCAATGATCTTGCCTTTATCATCAACCATAATCTGCAGCTTCATTACGTCACCACAAGCCGGGGCACCAACAAGTCCTGTGCCAACATTTTTATCCTTCTTGTCAAGGGACCCAACATTGCGTGGGTTCTCATAGTGATCAATAACCTGAAATAACAGTTTGACTTTAAAGGACCAAACTCACTGATTTGATTGTAAATTAATTCCTACACATACATTTAGATTGACCAGTCATTCAGTTCTACTATTAGCACAGTTGGCAAGTAATTCTATTTGTTTATTTTGAATAATAAAATGTATTAATTTATTCTGAACAAATTCTACATTGAAAAATAAAATTATTTGAATAAAAACAGAGCAGATTAGAATGTAAATAGTTTTAGTAGGGTAGTGTACTTAGAAAGACTAATTTAAATGTAAACAAATTAAAAATAAATTGATAACGAGTTTAATGCATTTATTGCTCTACTGTACTGGACTAGACTCGCTCACTCGAGCCCCCGTCATCCCCTTCGAACCTAACCTATCCGAGTCGGGGTGCCCCAAGTCCCGAGCTCGCTACGCTCGCTCTTGCATCGCATTTGCAAAGTGCAGGATTTTGCGAAAGCGTTTAACATAACGATATGTATAATTATTAAAATTGTGAAGCTTCGGACGCGCAGGTGTGGAAGTACAGTGGAGCCGAATCGAATCACTAAGGCCCGTATTACAGAACGTCACTCAATACTCAAGCATTACTTAAAACTAGTTTCAACCAATCAAATGGCTTGAATCTAGTTTTAAGTAATGCTTGAGTATTGAGTGACGTTCTGTAATACGGGCCTAAGTCCTGCGTGAATAGTTTAAAATGTTAATCAATTTGTTCTTTCACTGAATACTGAAAATATTACATATTATTTTATCATCGGTCAAGGTTATTCGTGAAATTACGTAGTTCACTGGCAAAATCGATAATTCTTGACATTGCATTTACATCAATTGCATGAAAGTACTTACGTTGGCGTGGTATGATGTGGTTTGGATTATGTTGGGGCTACTGAAGCTTTTCAGGCAAACGCATCTACGTATGTTTGTCACCAAAAACGCCATCATTAATCGATTTTATTTGCTGATTAATAACAATTTCTAGCTCGTTTCCACAGACACTGCACTCTGTAATACGTAATACGCAGAATAAGCTAGAATAGAACTTGAAGTCTTCAGAAGTCAAATATTTTGTGAATTATTTGTGACCATGTGACTCAACAATCCGAACAATCAAATACTTTGCTTACTTTATTTTTTACTTGTAATGAAGTATCGATCAATCAGTATCAATCGTCTGTATCAATCATGACAGATAGCCATTTTCGCTAGTAGCTAACTTCATAATTAAAATACTCACAAAATTAGTACAAACCAATCAGAACTTCAATATTTATAAATATCGTGTATTTCTGCAGAAAATGTAGGAGTATTTCTATCTATTTCTAACTACGTTTTCGAACGCACAACAAAAGCCTGCTGCGTTCGAAACCTGTAACAAATTCAGAAATTGCATGTCATATCATATTTAATACTGGTGAAGAGAATAACAAATACAAATTTAAAGAGTAATAATGAAAAGTATTGTAGTTAAAAATTATATAATTAAGAAAAGTCTTGATTTTTACTGAGGATTGTGCAATATCTAGCCCGATTGCATAATATCGTAGAAAAAAATGTAGTTTACGAACGTGAGACATTTAATTACGATTCTAGTTGCGAACATGACAATCGGTTTTAGAGCGATTTCTAAGCTTGTGGTGCCAATAGTCGGCAACGTTATTTGTTTATCTCGAGCCCAATTAAGTGCAGTGTAAGTCAAAAATTCAATAAAAATATTAACTTCATTGTTATATTAAAATAGGTGTTATGCAATAGGTGATACATCCCAAGACCGGCTGTATTCGTTCATTTTGTGACAAACAAACATGTTAATGATATCACTAATCTGTCAAAACTGATTTTGAATGACTATGAAGAATGATGGAATTTTGAATCAAAAATCATTGAGGCGAACCGGCTTTTTTTTTTGTACTGATTATGCTTGCTTACGATTTCCAGGAAAATGAGTGCTAATCCCGATTACAAATCTGCGACATCGATCCACGAATTCACCGTGAAAAACATAAAGGGTGAAGATGTACAACTGGACGTGTATAAAGGTCATGTTTGCATTATTGTGAATGTGGCTTCACAGTGCGGTCTTACCGCTAATAATTACAAGCAATTGAATGAAATGTATGAAAAATATGCTGAGGAGAAAGGTAGGTTCTGATAAGAATTCTTCGTATATACTACTACTACTTGTGCAAGATACCTACGCCTCAAGTGCAGGTAGTGTTGCAAAGGACTCGAGTCCTCGAGTCGTAATTTTAAAGACTCGACTCAATTATGCAAGACTCATTGTGCGAAAAAGGCTCGGAGTCTAGAGTCAAGCCGAGCTCGAGTTATTTAACAGCCACTTGAGTCTTACAAAGGACCCGAGTCTTAAAATGATCTCGAGTCTTTGAGAAAAACTCGGAGCATGAAGATGAGACTTGAAGCTCATCATTCGAAATGACTCGAATAGGTGATAAATTTAAATTAGTCATTATGATGTAACTCATAACAAATTATAAGAAAAAAGTGATTATCACCGATGAACTTCAAGAATATTTGACAATACATACAGAAATAGAGAAACTGTTATTGTATCCTGGTGGACAAAACAAACTATTAGATTGCCACAGCTTCAGAAATTAGCTCTTCATATTCTGAGTATTCCGTCAACGAGTGTGCCAAGCGAGCAGGCATTTTCAAGATCCGGCAATTTAATTACTAAAAAAAAGAAACCGTCTCGGCAATAAAACTATACAAGCTTCAATCTGTCTCGCATCATGGCTAGACTTTAATTAAAATTACCCACTTTTTATAAATTATTAACTTCCCGTCCTGTAAATGTATAATAATTTAATTGCTAGACTCATATACGAAAAGGACTTGAGTGCGATTCGCCGCATAAAAAGGACTCGAGCGCAGAAAGTGACTCGAGCTCTCATGCAACATTCAAAAGCTCGTAGAAAATTTAGTTCTCTAGTCTTGGAGCCCTGTTGTAATGAGTCGAGTCTTGTGATTCATCATCTGAGTCCGTTTATAGAGGACTCAAAGACTCGAGTTCTTTGCAACACTAAGTGCAGGGCAACTATAAAGATTGGCGAGAGTAGTAATGTAGGACTGTAGGTAGATAGGAAACATTATCATGCTTCTCTAAGATTAAGTACCTTAGCTACAACAACAGTATCTATTTTTAGGTCTTCGTATTCTCGCATTCCCCTGCAATCAGTTTGCTGGTCAAGAGCCAGGTAACCCTGAGGAGATTGTCTGCTTTGCAAAAGACAGGAAAGTGAAGTTTGATCTGTTCGAGAAGGTTGATGTGAATGGAGACAGTGCCAGTCCTTTGTGGAAGTTCCTGAAGGTAAAGGTTCTGTATATTATTTTATTTTTCAGAGTGCTTTTGGCCTGTTTATGTGCAATACTAAAAATAATCAGGATGTACAAAACTGCTGTTGTACATTGGTCTACTTCTGCATTCATTGCCATATGTAATAGGTAATATGGGCTGGTGTCTGCAACATCACGTCAATTCGCGTATTTTGCGTACTGATTTTTCCAAAACTTATTTTTACTGGGACACCCTTGGGAATTTGCTCTTTTTTGGCAACCTCCCCCCCCCCCCCCTCCTCCATATCCTACTAATATTATAAATGCGAAAGTTTGTATGTATGGATGTATGGATGTTTGTTACTCTTTCACGCGAAAACTACTGAACGGATTTTGATGAAACTTTACAGTAATATAGCTTATACATCAGAATAACACATAGGATACTTTTTATCCCGATATTCCCACGGGATCAAAACTTACGCGGGTGAAACCGCGGGGCGCAGCTAGTAAAAAATAAAATTACCTGTTAGGTAGTTGTAGTTCTAGTAGCCTAATAATAAATTATCAGAATAAAAACTCCAAACGGCATTTATATTTTTTATTAGAAAATAAGAATAAAAATATTATGTATGAACAAAACTAATAAAAGGGATATTTATTTTACTTTGTTGGATGACTAATGAGAACGATGTGCTTGCTTTTCTGAGCATAGCTTCTCAAAACGGGGTTCAAATTTAGAAATTGCCACTCATCTAAAGAGATGAAATTTAGAGAAAGCTCTAAATTTATTTTCAATCTCTATTTGTTCTCTATTACTGCAACTGCAGAAAACCCTGTTTCGTACAAGTATGATGTCGTGAATGTTAAAAGGAATCTAATCTATGTAGATCGCCTCACGATGCCCCTGGAATAGTACCGCGGCGCCCCAGGTCGTCGCCACGCACAGTTAGGGAAGCCCTGCTATAGCCATAGCGTTTAATTGCATGGTATGGATAAAAATAATAATGAATATTATTATTTTGAACCATATTATTGTTATTTTTGGCAGTAAAAACTTTGTACTTTAATTGCATCATCATTCTCCTGACCTTATCTCAATTCATTTGGGGTCAGCGCAAAATGTCTTTTTCTTCCATAATTATCTTTAATTTAATTTCTAAAAAAATATTGACAAAAGTACACATTTATGTGATCATATTTTACTGGTATTATGCTAAAATATTAAAGATTTTGAAGTCCTTCATGTTTATGTAAAACATACAAAATTCTAAATATATTTTTGTGCATGTTATTTGAATACATTTTAAACATTAGGTGGGCTCCACTTGTTTACCATTCAATAAAATAAAAAACATGCCTTCTAAAAATTAATATTTAATTATATGTAGCATGCTTTGAATTTCTAACAAACTAAATAATGCTAATGTAATTGAAGTAATTTTGTAGCATTCATCTGAAAATCTAGAAACCAGGCTTGGTTTCTAATAATCAGTGGTTGGAATAGGTAGAGCTGTTTGGGGTGAATGACTGCAAACATTGATGTGAACATGGATATGCCTTTGAAATCCCGGGATTTTGAAATAAAAGTGGATTATCCATTTAAATATAACGTTCCAATTAAGCACTGACAAAAGAAACTACTTAAATAGTTGTTTTTTTAATATCGATAATTCCCGGGATTTTCGGAATTACTTGGCATATCTATGTTATGTCCGCATGTAGCAAATAACAAAAATACCTCTACCTACTTCTATAAAAACTACTTAAACAATGTTTTTTTAATTCCGAGAATTCCCGGGATTCCGGGAAATATTTGGCATATCCATGTTATGTCCGCATGTCGCAAGTAGCAAAAACAGCTCTACCTACTCCGACCACTGCTAATGATCTATACTAATTACTAGTATAATAAAGAGATTTGATTGTTTGTTTGAATGCACTAATCTCTAGACTTCTAGACAAACTACTGCAAGTACTAGTCGAATTTGAAAAAATATCTTTGCACTAAATTGAAAGATTCTTGAGAAAGGTTCTTCTTTTAAAGAGAAAGGTTCTTCTTAAGGAGATACGTTAAAATCATGCTACAACCCTTAAAAGCCGAGCAAAACAAAAATAAAAAAATACAGAAAGGACACTAAGCGAAAACTAAATAATAGTGCGGGCGGGCGATGCGATACGACGCGGTAGGTCGGGGGCCGAAATTTCACGCTGGCAGAAGCTAATAACTAATAAAGTGTACACTTCAGTTTTGTTATGAAAAACTGAATTGTAATCTAACTATAATCTTGTTTCCTTTTTTTTTTTTACTAATATGTGAAATAATTTTATTTATTAAGTCAACAAGATAAAATCAATATCTAATATATTTGTTGATAACAGTCTAAGTACAGAGGCCAGCACATCAAGCTACCCCAATCTGTCAAATTTTCCCAATTGAATATGAGCTTTATACCCTTGCAATAAAGTTGAAAATCTATCAAAGAAATTTGACAGATTGGGGTGGCTTGATGTGCTGGCCTCTGTACAAATCGGAACAAATACGGAATGATGTGTCATGGGAGCTAAAAAATCATGTTCTCTATAAAAAAAACTTGTTGCATGTTAGTAATAAAGTTGCTGAGTAATGATACTTAATGAGTTTTTATCACAATTAGTGTGTAGGTACCTACAATGTATGTGGCAAACCATGTAGAAGGACAACCTTGTATAATCTATTTGTGATAAGGTGAAAATCAATAGACCTGTGCTGCGGGGTAAT
The DNA here is from genome assembly GCA_949316385.1 of Globia sparganii. Lineage (NCBI taxonomy): Eukaryota > Metazoa > Arthropoda > Insecta > Lepidoptera > Noctuidae > Globia > Globia sparganii. The sequence continues at coordinate 6,399,890 of OX438667.1, forward strand.
TCTGTAACACACTATCAGTAGCAATGGCTTTAATTTTGGTTGTTCAACAATATTTAATGCATTATTTATGTTGTTGAGCAGACAATTTTTTTAAACAATTATGAAGCAATGGATTAGCAATATGTTTCAAAATGATTCAGATTGTGATTGATAATGTGTTACGCAATTAGGGTGCTGTTCTATTATTCATAATTCTGTGGAAATTGCCTTAGAATGGTCATTGCTAGTAATTATGTCTAATGGTTTATGTAGGCATTATTACTAATTGATTTTTCCATGTAGTCGACTTACTTTTAATACTTGAGGGACCTATGACACTGAAACGTGGTTGCCCACAATGGGCCTTATTTGAAGGCTGAAAGTCACCCAAAGGGCAATGGAGAGGGCTATGCTTGGAGTTTCCCTGCGTGATGGAATCAGAAATGAAGAGATCCGCAGGAGAACCAAGATAACCGACATAGCCTGAAGAATTGCCAAACTTAAGTGCAGTGGGCAGGGCACATTGCTCTCAGAACAAATGGCCGATGGGGCCTAAACCCGCGTACTACTTGAAGACGTAGTGTTGGAAGTCCTCCCACAAGGTAGACCGGTGACCTTGTGAAGGCCGCAGGAACCCGCTGGATGCGAGAAGCACAGAACCGGTCGAATTGGATGTGCTTGGGGGAGGCCTATGTCCGGCAGTGGACGTCTTTCGGCTGAAATGATCATGATGATGACTTGTCGGAATAGTATAAGTAAATCATTTTATTATTGACTAGCGACCCACGGCCCACCCCTACTTTTTCACCACCTTTTTTACGACTTGACAAAACATCGGTATTCTTTATATAAGTTTAATATTAATGTTTTATAGACACCGCTACCCCGGAACACAAAGGGCTAAGGAAGGAACACGGGTGGGTCTTAGTCAGTAAGAGTCTGACACTCCCTTCTGCTCCACCCAGAGCGGGAGGGGTCATTGGATGATTTCCCATCCACAAAAAAAAAAAAAACCTTCCAGATAAAATCGCAAAATGATGGTGAAAACCACGTCAAAATCCGTTCTGTAGTTCAATGCGGTCACAAAGACATGCTTGAAAAGCGACTTCAATGTACCTATAATTATGTCATAGATATATCTAAGTACTTTTATCTTCTCTGTAATAGAAATAGCCAATAGGCTAACATTCACAATCATAAAGATAAAAATCTTATCACTAGGTACAGAGGCCAGCACACCAGCTACCCAAATCTGTCAAATTTTCCCAATTGAATATGAACAGTAATCCTTTGAAAATCTTGATATGCTGGCCTCTGTACGTAAATACTAGGCTGATAATGGAATTATATTTCAATAATAGGTATCTATCGAAGGTGCAATCAAAATGTTTCGTGATCCGGCGACCTTTAACACAAAAGCGCTTGGACGGTTACTGTGCCATTCAACGTAAACAAAATTGAATTAGGTACCTACGTATTTATAATTTTAGCCAAGTCTACCTACCGGTGCCCGATAAGATTTCCTATCAGCAAAAATTACGAACTTTCATCCCCTATTTGAATCGACTTACTGGAAAAGACTTTCCAAGTCCTTGCTTAGTGCCCAAAACCAGAATGGTGTGGTCAAATAAATTTAAGGATGTGGTACAGACCATCAAACTGCACAATTTTCTCCATGGGACTAACATCGTAATCGCGAAAATAATATCAACTGGCCCATAAAAAACTTCAATACCTACTCGACCCAAACGTATGGGACGGTTGATTATTTTAATATTAAGGAACTCTTTTGCAATATTAGATTCTTGTAGACCCTGCTGGGCCCCAATTCACTATGACCACTTAATGATTCCTTACCGAAACCACGTCATTTCCTTATCTCATCCCGCCAATCTCGCGCTGATTTCGCGCGGTTTCGATCATTGTGTCATAGAGAATTACGGCCCTGTTTAGGCTGTGCGTTATCTGTCAGTGAATGAATTAATTTAAGAATTTGAGTAGATTACATAATTAACATGTTTTTTTTTTTCACAGCACAAGCAGGGCGGCACCCTGGGCAGCTTCGTCAAATGGAACTTCACAAAATTCATCGTCGACAAAGATGGCGTGCCCGTTGAGCGTCATGGACCCAATGTTGACCCATTGAATTTGGTCAAGTCCCTCGAGAAGTACTGGTGATCAATCTAATGGAAAAACGGCTTCGCATTTTATTTTTCTATCTAAATATTTTAGCAGTTTATTGTACTGTCATCATTCAGCCGAAATACTTCTATGCTGGACATAGGCCTCCCCCAAGTACCTCCACTTCGAACGATTTTGTGCTTTTCACATCCAACGGGTTCCTGCGGCCTTCACTAGGTCGTCGATCCACCTTGTGGGAGGCCTTCCAACACTACGTCTTTCGTTAATAATGTACTGTAGTAACTGAGCATTTAACTTTATATAAATTGTCTATCGAATCATAAACACTATGCATCTTCAAGCAAAAATCAAGTAGGTACACAGTAATTTTTTTGGAACTTGGCATGTCGAAAGATTAATCTAAGTAAATGTAGCTTAGCAAAACGTAAAATTTAAAAAAAATCTGCAACTGCACTGTGTGATTAGAAGAAGAAGAACTGAGAAGTTTCAGCTTATTATCCCTTGGGAGTCTATTCTTCAAAATGTTATCCAAATATGGGCTAAGTCCTTGTTAAGTGCTGGTCCATTTTTGGGTTTTTCTTACATAGTTTTTAAGAATGATTGTTATTTTTTGTGATATATATCAACATAATAATTTTGAATTTTTATTTTTCTTAGTTAATTGGCTCCCTTTTATTTGGGTGTTCCTCGTGGGTACGATCGAAATTATAAATTACTAGCTGTGCCCGCGACTTCGTCCGCGTGGATGTCCGAAAACAATAATATCTCTTAACTAAGCCGTTTTCTAAAAAATAAGTTCTCCATATAACACCAGCTATTTGCCAGGGACGTCCCGTAAAAATCGGTCCAGCCGTTCCGGAGACTAGCTGGAACAAACAGACAAAAAAAAGCTTTTTTTTGTAAGTGGGTTTGAACAAAACCTTTGACACGTCAATCATATTAAAAAAAAAAAAAAAAACTAGATGAGGTCGGCGTTTTTTGTATCCGAATTCCGACTAAAGAAACAATTCAGACTCTTTTATAGTCCATAATATTTTGATAATGTACAGTAAGATCAATACAATGTGACAGGGATATCGACACACAACCTTTTACCATGGATAACATGGAACGTGTTTGTAATTTTTCGTCGGTTATGAAGAAAAAAAAAATCAGCTGTTTCCTACAAAAGTGCAAAACCTGCGAGGTCATAATGTATGGAACCAGTTTTTAATAACCGACGTAAAATTTAAATGCCGGGCGTCCAGAATCATGTAGGTACTGAATACATGTTAACAAGTGTGGCATCGATGTCCTTGTCACCCTGTATATTAAGGGACACCAAAGTCTACAGCTACACCATGGTGACTGCAACAAAATGTATCGTTGGTTGCGCAACCAATAGGACGCCAGGCGAGGTGCCTACAATAATAATAATAGTTTATTGTCACAAGGTAACATACATTAGTATACACTGATTTACTAGATGCTAACTACGCTGCAGAAGTCTGTATACAGATTTTGTGAGCCCTGCCTCTTAAACTAGGATAACCTGTATCATAAGAGACAGTGTTGAGCTGAGAGGTTACTTAAAAAAATAGGGATTATACAACTGCGGACTGTGCCAGATATTATTCGTGTACAATAAAACCTTAAGAACCCATAATTATCTTACAATCTTCTTCACGAAGAATAGAAGCAAGGAGTACTGACTCATAAGGGTTGGAAAAAGTTTGAAAAAGTGTCCAGCTACATGCAATAAATAATAATTCAAAAACCCTCCGCGATGGCGCTAGCGCAGGCAAAAGGTATGGTATGAATGGTAGCAGTTGTTGTGTCCGTATCGACTGCTCGCTCGGACACAGTGTCGTAGAAGAAAAATGACTAGGTACAGAGGCCAGCACATCAAGCTACCCCAATCTGTCAGATTTTCCCAATTGAATATGAATCTTATTCCTTTGTACAGACGCCAGCAGGTCAACCTACCCCAATCTGTCAAAGGAGATGTTTCAAAATGGGCCAGGTCTATGTACAGTATCTCAAAAAAAAAGAGAAAAATCCGTAGAATTCGGGAAAAATATAGATAATTGAACTAAATGTGTACTGTTGTGGTAGTGAACTGATATACATCAATTAATTTTATCGACTTTCAACATGGCGTCTCACAGATTTAGTTACTCTGTGCATAAAAAAAAATTCCTGAGAAAAAATTCGATGGAATATGATCCAAAATAAGGAGCTGAATGCACCCTGTCAATTTGTGGAGATCTGTTCCTTACAAAAACAATGACAGTAAACCATAGATCGACCATTGATCGTAAAAAGAGGATTGTCAGTTGTCACAACAGTGTCACTTCAGTCACTTTCGAAATAAACAAAAACGTGTCAAAGATCATTAATCAATCAAAATGATAGCTTACCGCCATGACGGGTTGTTTTTTGTGTGTTGCAATTTCAAATATAATTTCTTCTGTTTACCAGAAAACCAAGCTATTTTAAAGCAATTGGACAGTTGAGAATTGTTCTAAATGAATTTGCCTATTTTTAAGTACAGTGTACAAGGACCTGGCCCAGGCTCCATACATTTTGGAACATCTCCTTTCTTTGATAGATTTTCAACTTTAGCACAAAGGAATAAGGTTCATATTCAATTGATTCAGTTTGGGGTAGCTTGATGTGCTGGCCTCTGTACTAAAGTTGAAAATCTATCAAAGATTTTTGACAGATTGGGGTAGGTTGACCTGCTGGCGTCTGTACGTAAACATTACGAAGTAATTTTATAAAACACTAACAATGAAAGTCGCAAATTTTTGTATATCCAATATTCATCAAGTTGTAAAGATTATAGCCGCGGGGCCAAAGCTTGGAGAAACCGCGCGGCCACGCAGATAAGGTGATTGCGCAGTGATTACTGCGAAATTCAAATTTTCTTACGTTTTTTTCAATTAGCAGGTCAGTGTCAGGTTGTATCTTGATCAAAATATGACTCGCGACTATAACAGGTACTTATTCACAGAATTATAGTCATTAGAATCATTAATACATCTTTCTAAGTTAGATTTGTATCACAAGAAGAAATCTAGGGAAAAGTGTTTATGGTACAAATCTCACATATAAAGATGTATGAATGTTTCATAAGACTATAATTCTGTAAATACGTACCTGTTATAGTCGCAAATCAAATTTTGATCAAGATACAACCTGACACTGAACTGCAAATTGCAAAAAACGTAAGAAAATTTGAATTTCGCGGTCTACCACTTCCCATTCACCTTAATGATAGATCACCCGATGACTTGTCCTGCTGGAAGCTTTTCCGGAACGCGCTGCCCCCGTGTATGCTCATGCACCATCGCTTGCCGATTGAAGGTCAGTTGTGCTTGGCAACCGTTCCTTGTACAAGGTGAAACAGAAAAAACGTGAAAATTTTAACTTTGTGCTAAAAAAAAATTTTAAAGTTGCGTACTTCCGGAAGTACACACGGCTACACATCAAGCTATACATTTCCAGTTTTAGCTGGCCTCGCATTGCATAGGTTTTTCGTACAATCAGAAGTCAGCTTATACTGGTTATGTATAGCTTGATGTGTAGCCGTGCGTACTTAAAGTCCTGCTGGCAGGACTCCGGGTGATATATCATTAAGGTGGATGCTCAAGGTAGCCCGCGAAATCCAAATTTTCTTACGTTTTTTTGCAATTCGCAAGTCAGTATTAGGTTAAATGGTGATCCAAATTTGATTCGTGGCTGTAATAAGGATGTATTTACAGAATTATAATTATTAAAGTCATCATCATGGAATTGTCGTAGTTAGGATTACATGGTCTTTGGAATAAGACGGTGAGTCGTATTGATGACTTTAGTGATTATAATTATGTAAACACATACTTGTTACGACCGCGAATCAAATTTTGATCAACATTCAACCTAATACATAATTGCAAAAAACGTAAGAAAACTCGAATTTCGCGGGCATTCACCTTAAACGGAGCTTAGTAGAGGTCCCATTGTTTTTGCTAAACACTGATAAAATTTCGAAGAAAATGTAGACAGTAGGTATGAATAAAGTTCTAATGTAATATGTATGAACTTCACGTCCTACAGAACTTAAAACATATTATAAATCACAGATTAGTAATAAGTAGCAAGCTACCTATAATCACGGTACTTTAAATGCAGGTTGGAAGAAGGGTGACCAAAGATTTTATGGTGCGTCAATCAGACATCTCCAAAAGCGTCGTTTTTGTTTCACGTACCGTCAAACGGTGTGACTATGTGCCAGGCAGGTGAGAATGTGCAAAAACAAAATTACAGTGATTTAAAATGTTCGTGGTAACTTTCGGGCGTGCGGACATTTTGTTGTTTACGTTTCGTTTCGCGTGCGCTTTGTAGGACTGGGACATAAGGAAGGTTATGACAAAGCTGAAAAGAAATCGGTAATTTTATAGTCCATGACCTCCATTGCACATTCTCACCTGCCTGGCACATAGTCACCCCGTTTGACGGTAGGTACAGAGGCCAGCACATCAAGCTACCCCAATCTGTCAGATTTTCCCAATTGAATATAAACCTTATTCCTTTGTACTAAAGTTGAAAATCTATCAAAGAAATTTGACAGATTGGGGTAGGTTGACCTGCTGGCGTCTGTACTTAATATCATAATGAGGGAAAAAGTCGAAGGAAAAAATATAGTTAATTGGATGGAGAAGTAATTATAAGGAAATAACCTTTTAACACCGTATTCGAATAAATACTAATTTTAACATTTTGCTAAAGAAAACACTCATTTAATCAAACGCTCATTTATATTTCTGTGAATTAAGTATGCAACGTCATAAGATTTGTATACAATTAATTTGTTTTATTTAGGTAGGTACTATTCGCACATTGTCATTGGTCTCTAAATTAAAATTTATACGTACCTACGTCTCACGCGTAATACTATGACGTGTGATCTTCGCAATTTATCACCCTTAGGTAGGCATGCCTACTCAAATAACCAACGGAGTACCTACCTATGAAATCATGTTAAAAAAATACTTCGAAATTTGGCCGTGCGAAGAAAAAAAGGCATAATAAGGTCGTCGATAGACTCGATAGTGAGGTAAAAATCAAAATCCAAGATGGCGGCTGCAATAAATTTCAAATTTTTCGCCATGGGTTTCGTTTTTTTTTTTGAGAGTGCTGAAGATGGCTGAATAGTCTAAGAGCCCGTGGCCGCCAGACCTTCGTTATTTTATAAAGAGCTGAAAGTTTTTCAGAAGCCAATAGTGAAGACCAAATGAAAATCTAAGGCCCGTATTACAGAATGTCACTCAATACTCAAGCATTACTTAAAACTAGATTCAAGCCATTTGATTGGTTGAAACTAGTTTTAAGTAATGCTTGAGTACTGAGTGACGTTCTGTAATACGGGACTAAGATGGTGGCTTATAACTAATCAACAACAATTATTCTCGCCAATATTTTGGCTGCTTGAAGTAATGCTCGGGTTACACGAGGCCACTACGTCGACCACATGAAGCGAGTACACAAGCCAGGATTAAAATCAGTGGTAGGGGTGCCACTAGCTCAAAAAAATTAACCCCATCCTAGCTTGAGACGCTAGCTCACTAGCTTACCTTACTAGCCTACAAAATAAGCTAGTTCTGTATATACGAAGCCAGAATCGCTAGCTTACTAACGCTAGCTTAGTATCCTGGCTAGAGAAACTTCGAGAGTCCGCACACTCCAAATAAATAACTTTTATTTAATGCAATTCGCAAAAAACAAGATTCAAACCAGTGAATTTTTGACAAACCTATCAAGCCGTTTGCGTAAATGATAAGAATGGTTTGACCCGGTTGGATGACCTGTTTGACAATGACTCGAACCAAAATCTAGAATGCGCGTACGTGTTTGAATCAAACTGTTTGATCGTCTCGCTCGGGGGCGCGTAATAGAATAAAAATATGCTAATGCTAGGACACGCACACAGATTTTGGCAGAAGAAATAGTACTAGAGGATATTCTAATGCTAGGTACACACGCACTACGCAGCGACTTTAGTCGCTGGAGATGCTCAGTCGTCGCAGGGTGTTTTTAAAATCACATGCATGGAGAATAGAAGTAAAGAAAACTGACTGTTGTGAAAAAGTGTCCGTCAAACTGCGTTAAATTAGGATGGCGTCACAGTAGCAACAGGGTAAACCAAGAAGTATATACATAAAAGTGGAGGCAATTGCCTACGCTAGCACTATTGTAGAGGGTTTTTGAACTGTTACATAAGCGCACTATTCAATTTGTAGGTTATCGAAAGATGTAATTGAAGTTAGAACAGTTGATTCCGATTTAGTACAGAGGCCATTATATCGATACCTCTGGGCTCAAAGGTCGTAAAGGACATTTGGGCGAAAATGACTTTTTGATACTGTTTTACTCAGTTTTTAATTCTCTATCGATCTGTATATTCCGTTTTACGAAATTCGCAAAAAAAAATGCCTTTACGACCCACATAATTTGAGACGTTAAACATAGTTTACCGTGAAAATATGGATGTAAATAACACTTAGTTACCAGAGTGAACTCATTTTGGTAGTAAACCAAAGTATAAAACAACTTTTGGGTGTGAAATACATAAAAAATATCAGTTGTCTTATACCACCTTAGGTGGTTAATATAATTCACCTCAAAAATTTGGATGTAAAGGACATCGTCCTTGCAAATCCTCCTTTGAAAGTCCTGTACACCCTTAAGATTTAAAATAAAAAAATACAAGTGTCCTTTACGACCTAGTTTCATTTTAATTATTTGCTTCCACTAAGGGCGTATTATAAATGTAAGTGAAGAATTGTCCCATAAATCCTAGAATATTCAAAAAACAACGAATTTAATATAAACTTACCACCTAACTTAGTAAAAATTAAATCATTTACACAAAACTATTAACTCACAATTTAGTGAAATGTATTATAACGATTATCGAAATTACAAGATGTTCAAGTTTAGGTCTCCACTTCAATAACGTAGAATTTGATTTCTGTACACAAACTTTCAACCCCTACCTACCTTCTTAAAATGTTACCTTATTAAAAAGTCCGGAATACGCCACATGACAAAGTATGATATTGTACTATTCTAGAACATATTCAGTGTTTAATATCACCATTTATGAAAGTCGCACACAGGATGTTAATTGTTTTACATAGGGGGAATGTGATGGCAAAAGAGGGAGTAACGAAATTGCAACTTGCTTAGTGAAATATCTTGAGGAAAAGGAAAAAACGGGCGTAAAACATCTACTGATGTACAGCCTATCGATTCTGTAAAAATCTCACCGTGATAACATAGGTGAAGTGAGCGTGAAGTGAACAATCAATGGAGGCAATCCCCAACATCAGCAGTGCTATTCTGTAAAAATCTCACCGTGAAAACTAAGGTGAAGTGAGCTGTCATTCCCCCTGATGCTAGGGATTACCCCTATTGATAGCTCACTTCACATAAGTTATCACTGTGAGATTTTTACAGAATCGACCGGCAGGTCGAATGACAGCTCACTTCACCTTAGTTTTCACGGTGAGATTTTTACAGAATAGCACTGCTGTGATTCGAAATAAAATCGTATTAGCTGCCATGAATCATTTCTTAAAATCAGTAATTAATTTGGAGGTCATTCAAATTAACTATTTAGTCCCGGGCCATACATACATGCCTGTCGATACAGTTCATGCAGTTATCGAAAGGGAAGTGCGTAAAATTATTGTATGGAGTCCCTCACAGTGGTCTACATGTTTCGAGTCCGCCCGCAAAAGACCAAGACCTTACAAAGTGAATGTCATAGAATGTACTGACTTTTTACAATTTGATCAATTAGCTTTAAATACATTCACGCCAAAGACGTTAAAAAATATTAAGTTCAAAAACATGAGAGTCGCCACATTAAAAAAAAAAGCATAACGACCAAACGTTTGTCAAATGCTCCATGGAAGACAAAGCAGAGACTCATTCTGTAACATTATGCGAGCAAATCCCAGAGAAAGGAAAAACAAAAGGAAAGGGGAAGGGAAAGTCCAAAGGGAAAAAAAGCTAGATTAACAATGAACCAGTGATTGGTATAGATGCAGTAAAACAGTTATACAATAGTAGATTACCAATAGATGCTGCGAAATATAAAGACCTTATATACCTGTGTGAAAATGGAACAATACCTAAAAGATTTCATAAAGAATACAGGGAGTTTCCATGCAATTCTGAGCTACGCGAGACTTGGAACGAAAAAGACGAAGAGGACGATGAAAAAAGTGAGAAAGAAGATGAGTAAATAAATTATCAGCTGATGATGATTTATTTACTCATCATCTCATCTAACAGAATAAAGTTAGTATATAGAAGAAAGTTAGTTTAAGAGAATAAAGTTGATTAAAGAAGTGAAACTAAGTAAAAAAGTAAACAAGAGAGTAGAGAAAAGGCAAGCAAGAAAAAGTATGTTAATTACCAAAATATTATTTTTTATTTTTAAAGATTTAGAGCTTTGTGTTCAATTAAGTAATCTATAATGTCCGCCCGTGCAAAGCCGGGACGAACCGCTACTAGTTACAAAAAAACGATCTCAATTTGATTACACAAATGTACGTTTTATTTGTATAATTATGTTATTTCATGAATATTCGTAAAGAAAATACAGTAGTATACACATAAATACATACAAAATCTCATAATCCATTTAATACTTAAGTTTAATTATTAATTTATCCTTCTTCTTAGTGTGTGAGAAGAACTGAGAAGAATTTATCCTTTCAGAATACCTTAGCTGGGTGATCCTTAAGAACCTAAACAATATTACACTTGTCGATTATTTCCTTATTTTGTTTAGTTTTGTGCAGTAAAGTGGATTTACGCCCTTAGCCCTTACGCCCTTTTTTCATAGGGTGAAAATTTGAAGCGTGTAAAGGACTTTTATTTTTAAATTTATGGTCGTAAAGGAAATCTATCTCGGTAAATACAGCACTAGGGCAATTTTTTAACACTGCACTAGATAATACTAGAAATTCTAAACACTTTTTTCCTAGGTTTCATTTAAATAGCTCCAGAAACAAAAAAGTTAGAGTAAAAATAATATATATTTTTTCGTTTTTTGCTTCTCCTGAAAAGTCGCATTTTGTCCTTTACGACCTTTGAGCCCAGAGGTATCGATATGTTTGTCATTATACTATGGTAATTGCCATAGATTATCTCTATACATGTCTGTTTGCAAAAAAGTTAAAGAAAGGAAAAACACATCTATCGATTCTTGCCAAGTTACGTGCCGGCGAGTATATATCGTAAACAATTTAGTCGAGCATAGTGCGGTCGGGCCGTCGGGAGTTCGGGACCTTCAAATTGTACAGACGCCAGCAGGTCAACCTTCCCCAATCTGTCAAATTTCTTTGATAGATTTTCAATTTTAGCGCTCAGGAATAAGGTTCATATTCAATTGGGAAAATCTGACAGATTGGGGTAGCTTGATGTGGTGGCCTCTGTACAGGGAAATGATCTATCTGTATAATAAAGCTGATCAAAATTACTTTAATAGGACTGCGTGATTAGGGCTTCACGAATAGAAAAATGTAGGTAGTTGTTCTAACTCAAATCGACTAAAAATGAGATACGACTATTAGTCTTCCGTATTATTATTATACTCTTTGCTATTAGTCATGCGAGCGACGAATTGATCACACGTTAGCACGCAGATTGACAAACGATTTATAGAAATGCCAAAATATGTGAGTGAACTGTGGTTAAGAGATTTAAAAAAATGGAATATAATAATCGCCTAGCTCAGATTGATGACGTCTATTTAAAAAATTCGGAAAACTACGGTTTTATCAAATGAGGAAGTGAGGTTGGCCATTAATGAAAATAAAAGTTTCTATCTCTGTCTCTCCTACTAGAAGAAGCATTCTCTATCTCATGGAACAGTGTAGCAACAAGTATTTTTAGCCAATCACAGGCAGCGTTTTTAAATTCATTTTAGCGTCGTCGTTCGTTGGCGCTTGGCTTCCTCTCCTCTCCTCCGTAGCTTGTAGTTTTGCCGTTGCGTTCATTCATCGTGTTTATGTTGCGTACCTTTCGTTTCGTTAATTGTTTAAAAATATTGTTGGCATTTATTGTGGCGTAGGAAAGAAGTAATCTCTAAGGAATAAGGAAGTGGTGAATCGATGAATACTATAATATTGTGACAAGTAAATATCATCGCGTGTGGTTTTGTGATAATTTTAGACTCGACAAAAAAAAAAAGAAACCAGCAATTAAAATGTGGTATTAATTACAGAATGTCTACTAGAAGTGGTCGGATAAGAACAAGCGTTATAGAAGTAAGTCCTTCGAGAACGCGCAAAGGTGTCTCGCCAACGCGTTCTCCCGCCAGAACGCGGAAAAGTTCGCCGCCGCCGTCTGGGAAAACTCCGCCTCCCGCACGCTCGTCTGGCCGTAAATCTCCCGCACGCAAATCACCTAGCCGAAAACCAGCTTCGAAGTTTCCCGCACGCAAGTCACCTTCGAGAACTACTAAGGATACAACACAACCAGAGGTTTCTAATGTACCGAAGTCTCCTGCAAAGCGCCCTCCCATCGACTCTGAAGTAGCAGTAGCGGTCAAACTTGAAGATTTATCTTCTAAGCTCGAAGTCTACCGCCGGACCCGGTCTAAGCGAGTAGAATACTCTCTCAAAGATTTGACATCAAGTATTAAAGAGAGTGAATTTTCTCTTGACAAAGTGATTGGCTTGGAATCTAGCGACATATACGGTCTTAGAAACAGAAGATCTGTTGAGGAGATCGCGCCTCGCAGGTCTAGTAGGTTGCGAGAGTTTGTTGACAATGTCCCAGACATTAGACGGAGTCTCAGCAAATCACTAAGTCAAAGCAAATCAATAAGCAAATCTGTCAGTAAATCACTAGGAGAATACTCGGATGAGGACAATTCTGAGGAGGAATACCATCAGGTGAAATCAAAGTCGGTGACTAGAAAGTTGGCAACCCCTCTTCGAAACAGTATCAATGGCTTGTCTCAAGTTGCAAGCAAATGGGAGTTTGGTGGAAGATTGGGCTCCCTGAGCTTAATTTTCCTGATACCCTTAACAGTATTCTCTATATTAAATTCTTGTAAACAATCTTGTTCTCCCAAAGCACTTTTAGATCTGTCTGCATATAAATCTATACAAGTTTTGTTTAGTTTACAAACATCTAGCTTTATTCTTGTGCAATGCATTATGCAAGCCATCTTTGCTATAGTACCAATATTTGGTACCAGATCTGATCGTATGGATGAGTCTGGCACAAGACACTGTTTTAATGCATTTTTCTCCAGCATAGTGACTGTGAATGCCGTCTTCCTATTGGATTTCTTTCAAATTATTGATAAAGAGAATTTATTGAACGAATACTTGAGACTTGCAGCCATCTCATACATTTTTGCTGTAGTACTAAGTGTTGTCTTGTTTATAAAAAGCAGTGACTTGACAAAGGAAGACTTAAATCAGTATGGAAACACTGGGTATACATTGTATGACTTCTTCATGGGGAGGGAAATTCATCCATTTATCAAGAAGCTGGATGTCAAACTTTGGATATCAAGAATCTCAAATATTAGCTCTGTAAGTATTAATAAGGTACTCAGATTTCCTTTCCAAATGTTTTATCATCAGAATTTTAATGATGTACACAGTTAAAATTTTTTGCTATACAACTTTTTTATAGTATGCCTAAATCACCTAAATCAAAGACCCACTAACTCCTGTACTCATTATATTCCTGTACTCACTTCTTGTACTTGTAGTAGGGTTAAGATAATAAAATTTTATTCACTCATTGGGGTGAGCTTATCATTTTTATAACTAGCAAATTAAACAGGAAAGTAGAATCAATGCCATTCATGTACACTTCTAGATGAGGTAATAAATAATAAACAAGTTGTTTCTATAATTGATTCTAATATCATATTTTATTTTGTTTCAGCTGATATTTCTCTCGCTAATCTTCACACAAGGTCTTCAAATCAAACTGTTGCAGAAGAATGATTTCTCATTTGAAAACTTAAAACAGTTGGTGAACAATGTACAGTTGAAGCCAACTATTCTTATATTCTCTATAATGCAGATAGTTTATATTCTGAACTTTATTATGAAGGAGTATAGGATCACGGCAACATTTTACTGGCAGTCGGAAGGGGTAGGGTACCTCCAGACTGTTTCAAGTGCACTGTACCCATTCTACTTCACATCAATATCTAAATATGTGGCAGATACAGACTTAGTTCTGTCTACTAACACCTTAATCTCTGCTTGTGTACTATTTGTGCTGGGATTCTTCATAATGCTTGTTAGTAACAATATTAAATATGAGTTCAGGAAAGATCCTCTACATCTGAGCTTGGCAAGTAAGTAACTGTATCATGTATGCTATTTATTTTATTGTATTATGCTTTATTTTAATGCTTTAATGGTGGTATAGTTTTGTTTATAACAGTAAATAATGAATTAAATTAAAAACTTATTGTACCCTAGTAACCTTTGAAAATAATTTATTATTCATAATCATATGCATAGTAATTTTCATTAACCATCTTATTAATGAGGTACTGTGCTTCATGAGGAAGATTTTTAATATTGTTCTACTAAACAAGAAAAAATATATCACGATTATCCAAAAAAATTAATTGTATTCTTTACTTTCAGACGTAGACTCCATGCCAACTTTCCATGGAAAGAAGCTTCTGGTCTCCAATCTATGGGGGATCTTACGTCATCCGAATTATGCAGGTGACATACTGATTCACATCGCCCTAGCTTTGCCTGGGATTGTCTCTGGTCAATATGTGGCGGCAGCACCGGCAATCCTGACTATTCTTATATTATTGCACCGTGCATGGCGGGATCATAATCGGTGCAAGTGGCGCTACGGGGCAGCCTGGCAAAGATACTGCAAAAGAGTTCCTTCAGTACTATTACCTAAACTTCTCTAATTTCTATTCTATTTAGGCTATAAATTGCAATCTCTCGTTGCACATAAACTTCTTTTAGAAAGGTAAGCAATTCTTGTTGCTGATGGGTGGCAAATCTATAAATTACATGCTTCTTCAACATGAATTGAGACTCAAATGTAAAAGATCTTAAAAATTCAGAATACATTACTACAGAGTATTGTAGATTTGATTTTATATTAAAATATGTATTTTAGATATTATTATGCTGAAGAGAATTTAATTTGTGTAAATAATTTTATTACCCAACTAAGGGTAATGTTTTTACTCTATGTACTTCAATAATGCATCACATTTTAAATGTTATATTTTCTAGAGATATGTGTGACGATATTTTATTGTTTTTTTTTATGACATGTCTATTAATTATATTTATGTAGGTTAGTGTTTGAGATTAATATCTGCCTTATGAAACCACCGTACAAAATTCTAATACTTAATTAAGCTCTCTTTATTTTTTAAAAATTAATGTATGGTATTTTTTTATATTTACTTAGGTACCTATACAAAGCATATTTTGTTAATGTAGTATTGAAATTATTTGGAGTTGTGTGAGTTTGTTTTTCAAGTTGTATTTTTAGGAAAGTAAGACTGGAAGGCACTTCGTCCCTAAATCATATTGGTAGATTATTAATATACATAGTGGTAGATTTGAAATTAAATTGACCACGTTTGTCGTGTTTCTCCTTGCATGTGTGCATTTTATTCTACAATATTATTGCTGACATAGTTGCATGTTATGGTTAAGATTTAGACCTTTACATGGAAAATAATATATTGAACTCAGATTAAGACATTAAATATATTCTTAGTACAAATTATGTCTAAATTCTAAAACTAAGAAGACCAATTGGTATTTCTTAATTGATTAGGTGAATAGGTAGTTAGGTACTCAAGACTCGGAACACACATAGTTTATGTTAGAGCTTAAGTTGTGAATTACATTATTTACAAAATAATGTAGTTTATAGGAATGGAAATGAATTTTGAATTTCAATGGCAATAGTATTTTCTTCTAGGGTTAATGTTTCAAATACCTAGGTTGTGTGTATCTAGTAGAAGTACCTATAGGCGCTTTACGTATTTAAACACAAGTGCCTCAGAAATAGAATTAGCTGTATTAAATGGCTGAATAATTTTTCGGATATTTTAGATTTATGATGGAACAGTTATTTACTGTTTCACATGCATTGCTCAGTTTTTTGATCAAGACATTTTGCTCAAACTTAAGCACAATACTATAAGTTTCAAAATTAGCTTACCTATCTCATAATTATAATCAAGCCGCCTTTTCGGACCGTATATTCTCTCTTAGATGTAAGCTTGCTATGCAGCAGCTTTTGCCATAATTAGAAAGATAAATATTGTTTTGTTCGGAAATATTCTTTGAATTAATTTTAACCTTAATTTTTGTTCGGCAGTGTGTTCACGTGACTTCAATTAGGTAATATGTTATTGTCACAATTTTAATAAAGATTTTGTACAAAGTGTACCTAATACTGTCCTTTTTATTTCGATGACGAGTTGGTATTGTTCCTCGATTTGTACAATTCCATAAGTACGCTTCAAGTAGTACAATATTCGCAATGAATCAATGCATTGGCGTAACAATAATTATACCAGTATTAAAGGTATTCGCATTTAACAGGTCGGGTTTGGTTCCCAGGTCGGAAAACATGATTATAACTGTTGATCACGAATATGAATAAAACACTTTTTAATCGCATTTATTTATTTTTCTATAAAATACACATACAATTTGTAAATAAACAATTCAATATTTAAATATCTAATTTACAGATTTCGTTCCTAAACATATTCATTACGTCCACGCTATAATGTAGGTAGGTACGGATACTGGATAAATATGCAACAATTACAACATCAAATAAATGTACCGATTAATTACTAAAACAAAGTGTAGGTTCTTTGATGGACATAGCAGTAAACTACAAAATGACTGATATGTACTTCATTTTCCGTGGATATTTGGAAGAATAGTAGGTACGCGAAAGGAAGTTGAAATTTAGTTTTTGTAAGTAAATCAATGACTGCAAAAGCTTGGATATGACATCGCATGCAATGTAAGATTTAAGTCCTATGGGACAAAACAGCATCTATACTAACGTAACTAACATCAAGTACCTGTAGATTTTAGACTAGTAGGTACATGGACCTTAAGACAAAATCGATATTAATTTACCATCCTAATAGGCCTATTAAAAACGCTCTTGATTAATTAACTGGTGCAACCTTTTTACATAGGAATAAAAACGCAAACAAACGATAGGACACGTCTTGATAATAAAAGGCTGCACTCTCTTAAGGGTCATTTTTGGCACTAAGATAATTATGTCTGTTATACATACGTTAATATGCTTCCCTACTTGTGGCAAAAACGCCAACAACTCTCAACTAAGTGAAATCCCCACCCACATACCATATCTGACTCGTGATTTTGTCTAGATATCTAGTGGGAATCGGTTTCATTTTGATAGTTCAACAACATTCATTGCGTTATTTACGTGTTGAGCAATCAAATTTTTCGAACTCATGAAGCAATGGATTAGCAATTTCCTTCAAAATTATTCAGATTCCGATTGATAGTGTGTTACGCAATTAGGGTGCTGGTCAGTTGGATCTTTCTGGATAATCACATCAAGTTGAATGTCTTTCCTGCCCCCTGGGTCTTAGAAAGCATAGTAGTTAATAGGTACATACGGTGCACGAGTGATACTATGCAGCACACAATAATTTGCCACTGTTTTTGCGCTGCCTACGACATGACGCGGTTATTTTGTTTGGACTAGTTCGAAGGTTCACTCAGTGAAATGCTAAAATTCCCATCTATATTATGTGTAACACGTGGCCACTTTGTTGGGAGAGTTGTTGGCGTGTTTGTTACAAGTATGGACGCATCTTTAGATTTAAAACCATTTATAACTAAACGTTACAGTAGGTACAGTAATGAAAATAACATTCTTAAAAAACAACCTAAGATTGTACATAGATTTATTTTTTATCTAAGTAATAACGTCTAATTTTCATCATAAGATTGTGTTTTAATCCTATATAATATTATATATATCTTCGTATTCTTTTAAACTAAAGAATAATTAGTAGTAGCAACCTCTGCTTAACCCTTGGGGTATTACAGGAGCCATAGGAGTATTTATGTATGTAGTAATTATCTCTTCAACGGGTCTATCATGTTTTACGGGTAGGTGCATAGCAACATGGTCGTAATTTAGTTTGAACGTAACGGTATTATTTGGGAAGACACACATAAACCTTATCTATTTAAGCTCGACCAATAAAATAATGTTTAAAATGTACATGAAAATATTTCCACATGATTAGCTAAAATGTTCTAAGCACAATGTGGTCGTCTAATCGTGTATCTATTTCATATTAATTATTTATTATCAAACGTAAAATATCTTAACAACATTTAGATTATTATTTCATCACTTTTTAATCACATTACATAAAATTCATAAATACATAATAGTGCTGTTATTATTTGCGTGTCATTTTATTATTTTCAACATTAAAATACGATGTTAATTAATGCCATCTAGTTATTTGGTTCCATTTAACATTTACTATGAAAATATACACGTTTAAAATCTATATTATCGGTATATACAAGGTATATTTACATTAATGGTATCTTTTAGAAAATATCTTTATTTTCTTCAGCTATAAAGACAATACATAATGTAAATAATATTTTTAAATACGTAGATGAAATATTTGAATGATACCGTAAAGGTTTAAAAAAAAGATAGGTCAGTAGATTCAAATTATTGTCAATTGAAATAAAAGAAGTGGACAGTTGAATTCAAGTTGTGAAATGTTATCACTAATGTGAATCGACATGGGTAAAGATAATTGGGAAATTATTTTATGGCAGTGTTTTCAAGTTTGTTTTTGTTATGATTTTTTATTTTTTAATGAAATCAATTTGGTTACAGCTAGCTACGGACTGGCTTAGGCCATCCCTCTTAGGAAAAATGAGATAATGGCCCCGATTCTGTTGTTAACAAACTAAACTAAATTTAAGTTCAGTGCATCTTTTTCTTTCTATTTCATTATGAAAAGGACAAAAGATAAATATTAGTTTAGTCCTGTCAAATTAGATAATCCATAGACAAGTTTAGACGTGATAAAAAAATTGGCTACTAAAAAAATACGTCAATTTACGTCAGGCGCTGACTAATTTGACAGGACTAAACTAATATTTATCTTCTGTCCTTTTCTTAATGAAATAGAAAGAAAAAGATGCACTGAACTTAAATTTAGTTTAGTTTGTGAACAACAGAATCGGGGCCAGTACCTATATGAGATTATATTATGGTAGTAACCATTTTTCTGTATGAGAAAGAAAACTAAAATTGTATTAGTAAGTAGGTACTTTAACTAGCATTACACTTTGATTAGGTACTTATATGGTATGCATACTATAAAATATCTTAAAGGAAATATTTACTCTAAAATACTATGAAAAATGGCCGGAACGATTTGAAATGAAAGAAAATAAGTATTTAAACATTTTGAGAAGTTAAGTAAAGTAAGGGGGTGTGCCCATTTAACACTGGCCTTGTTTCAGTAGAAAAGAAGTACCTATTCGATGTTATCGCATATGTAGATCCTGGGTAATAATTTAGGCACCATGAAATGTTGGTCGACTCTTTATCCTCTAAATTGCTTGGATGATAAGAAGCAACACTGCCAGTTGTTTCACAGGTCATTTATACAAAGTTGATACGACAGATGGGCTTTCCTTTAAACTGCCTATACTAGGTATCATTATCAAGCTCTCTACCAAAAATCAATTAAATTGAAACAGTAGTTTAGTCGCAAATGATTTTTTAAGTTTTTGCACCGTTTGAACACGATGTATTTTTCCTAACAGCTGATTATGTCTACAGGCATAGGTCATGCACCTTAAAACGATAAATCTACGATACGTTGTTGCCGCTCTTACGCAAGTCATAAACCAATACGTAGTACATAAGAGAGTGACAATCCTATTGGCAAAACATCACGTGCGTAAAAGAAATAGAAATAGGTCAGTGTGTTGCTATTGTATCTTAGATCCTTGCGACACAGAATACCGAGAGTACAGAAGTCTACGCTCGGCGGTCGCGCTATGGTTGTCAACTTTGGCTTATGCACAAAAAACTATCGTGGTAGTGGCACTCGCATCTAGTTGTTTGATTTATTGATGATGATGAGAAACGAAAAAACCAATAATAACTAAAATATTTTAATTTTAATGTTATTGTTACATTACTTTGTCACAAAGTGCTACAAAGTCATGTTCGCTTTTACTTTACGGCGCGGGACTGGGGGCCGGGGCGCTTACCTACCTACCTAACTACTGTGTTACGTTAATACAAACCATCGAAATACAAGCAAATACCTACTTACCTCTCTGAAACAACTGGTAGATTAAAAAACGACAATTCACCGTTTAATGTTGAATTTAAACAACCGTCCACTGAACAGTTATAATTTTTTTTTATTGCTCCATTTTTGCACTTCATAGACGCATGTCTCAAGCGGATGGCACTTGCGCTCGCACTAGTCCCAACCAGTCCGAGATATCGTGTCCGTGAGCGGTGTCTATGTGTGCGTTGCTCGAGCGCACTTTGTATGTAGATTGACTTCTTTACTCTCTGTATTTTGTGCTTGCGATCAGTAAGTGGGGCCTCCAAAAAACTTGTTTTTTCAGTGCGCCGACGCTACCCTTCCGGAACGTAGGTACGTACGCGGAAGCTCCTGCGCCCTTATTGTTTTGTCGAACTTGTGCGCTGACAATAATTGTGAATTTATTTTGTTATTGTGATAGGACACTAAATAAGTTTAAGACAGTATTCCTTTTTTTATTGTGACAGGACAGGACACGTAACTTGGGATTATTATTATTTAGTGTTAGTGTTTTTTTTTTTTGTAATTGACTGTTTCTATTGTGATAGTTAAACTTTGGTTGTGTGTGTGTATAATTAAAGTGATCAAAAATACCTCGTGTAACTGACACGGCGTCAGAATACACTGACATGATTTTAATCTACGGCGAATGCCGTGGAAACGCAACGTTAGCTCTACGAACTTACAGAGAAAGGTATTGTGATAGCCGCAATTGCCCTAGGAATGCCCGCACCATACAGTTGGCAGTACAAAGATTACGGGACAATAAACGTATAGTGCTGTAACAGGAGGGAGTGCCACCGCGGTAAATGCCCGCTGCTTGGGACGAAAGAATTTTAGACAATTTTTCCCGCAGCCCGACGAGTCTCCACAGAGCCGCCCGGCAGTTTAGATGTTGCCATAGAACTATCTACAAGGTTCTAAAACGTAAAAAACGCAAACCTTCTAAATATCGGAAGGTGCAAACTTTTTTATCGAGAGACTTGCCGATCAGCAACAGTTACTGCCAATGGCTACTAAATAAAACATCCGAAGACCGTCATTTCTTAACTAATTTAATATGGACTGATGAGAGTACTTTTACTCGGACCGATCTGGAATCGGCAAAATCTCCGGTACTGCAGTTTGGAAAATCCACAGTGTGTTTCGAGTTACTCTGCCCGCGCGCGACGTTGGACGTTGCCACTTTGTATAGTAATCCAAGGTCAGTCACCAGGCCCAAGTTTTTATGAAGTTTGGGTTTCTCCTTTATTTACAAAGGGTGGTTGCGTTTTACTCTGATTTGTAAGCTATTTAGTTTGTTTGAAAAAAAAAAATTCTCATTTATGGCGCTTTTTATTTGTATACCGTATCGAATTAATACTAAACACCTATAGTATACGTAGTGTAATTTAATGCCCCTCGGTCGTATCAACTCTGTATATCCAAAAGCATTTTTTAATATTTTCAAAAAGTAGATATTTATTTTTGCGGCCGATTTAGTACGACCGAAAATAGGATTGTTTGGATGGCATGTCGTATTTTACGAATTAAAAATACTTTATTCTTACTATTGATCCAGGTATAAGAAGAAATTTTCTATAATCTAATTGAACAGTTTTAAAATATTTTGTTGTTTTTAATAGGTATCTATTAATTATTATCCGTGATATTCAGATAAAACTACCTAATTACCATTTTGAATACAGAAATCTTTAGATAAAAGACTATATTTTTTATAGCTTAGAATCTTGACTAAAAGGTAGAATGCACTCGTCAAACTAGAACTCTTAAATGTTATCTTGTGAAGATATACATCTATTAAAACATAAAGTAGGTTTTATAATGACAATTCGGTTTATTTATAACTTTAAGCTATACCTACAAGAAGAAAGGTTTACTTTAGTGCGAATACCAAGGAGGTTAAATAAAAACGTTGCGTTCAGACGGCATAGTAGGCCTGGTCATGGGAATGTTACGATAAAAAGCCAGTTACAGCTGACTAAAACTAGCGAGGGTCTAACAAAATGCCCATTGAAGGCAGGGATATCGCTAGAATTTACGATAAAACTATAATTACGTGGAATTATAACAAGTTCTTAACTGGACACTTCATTATACTAAATTAGTAAAGGTCCTAATATAATTGCTAGTACAAAATAAGCCTCACATCGTTCCTTGTTGATGTCATACCTACATACAAAACACAAGTCATTCCTTTCATATTACATAGCAACTGGTGCCATTTATAAAACACCCGTTTCTATGAATCCACTTTTACTTCGCTAAAGCTTCTTATAAATAAGGCATTTTTTTTTACAATAATATCGTAATTCACCAATCAAAGATACATTCTGTATCTTGCTACGTCATTTTTAAATTGGTCTGGCAATATATTAATAAAGTGGGATAACCATTTATATGGTAACACAAATCTATGACACCAAGTGGCATATATTACCGTACTACCAACATTCGTTTTCCTAGCTACTTTTCATTTAGGCGCTGAGCAGACGACGGACGCGCGGTTTTCGACGATAGAACGTATGGAAATCTATGGAGGGCAAAACGACCGCGTCGCCGATGTCTGCCGTATGATGTTTCTCGCGATTATTCGCGGACGGAACGACCGCCGTCTGCGGAGCGCTGATGCAGGATTACAGACTGGTTATGTACAAAATGACGTAGGTGGTGAATGTGGGTACTGTCAGGGGGGGCGGCACGAGTTGGCGCGCGCGCCGGCCGCAGGACGTCAGAAGTTGCTGTCGAACACGCCCATCGACCGGGAGATGTCCTCGTCGCGCAGGCAGCAGTCGAGAAATTCGTCCAGAGTCAGCACTCCGTCGCGGTTCAAGTCCATTTTCTGAAAGTTACGACAGTTCTGCGTTTACATTTTTGTAGAAACAACAACATACATATTAACAACATAATAATTTAAACAGTATACAGTCCGCCGTACAAAGATGTATGCAATTACTATAATTCATTTGATTACACACACATTTTGTTTAGACCGACTGAAGGGTTACCGCTGCCCCGGAACATAAAGGGCTAAGGGAAGGAACACGGGTGGGTTTTAGTCAGTAAGAGTCTGACACTCCCTTCTGCTCCACCCTGAGCGGAAGGGGTTATTTGATTTCCCATAAAAAAAAAAAGTAGACAGCTGAGATAGCTGTATGTATGACCTATCTATACCTACAGAAACTAGAATAATTTATGATGAATATGCGGATATCAATCAGCCAGTCTGCCTAGCCTATAATTTTAGGTAACACAATCTATTGTAAAAAATAATGAAACAGCATATTTTATAAATTATATTAATGATTCTCTTGACTCTTGATACGTTTAAGCATATTTATGGACACATTTAGAGATACAGAGGTTTTTAATTATAAATGTTTCCATAATGAATATGCTTAAATTAGTTATTCATGTCCATAGTGTAAAGTTTGCACTATTGCATACTTTCACAGAATACCTAATTGATACTATGTAAAACAGCGCTGTACCTGTAGTTTGCAAAAACGTTAGACATTTTGAATATCGTGGGCTACTTTGACGGATCTCTTAAAAAACTTGAGATTCATGTCCATGAATGTGTGGTGAACCACCAAAAATCCGCATTTAAGGATGTTAAAAAATCTGCATCCGCAACATTACCCCTAAGCAAACGGTGAGGATCGAACTCACTACCTTTCGTTCGCCAGTTCGCGCAATAACCGTTGCGCCATTGTCGTTTAGTCTTAGAATAAATAAAAGTTGGACTCGCACCGAGGGTTCCGTACAAATTTGTAGGTGTGTACCTAAATAGTTTATCGCGAGACAATTTTTTTTTGTAATGTAGGTATCTATTAATTTACGGTTTTCGGATTTTTTCCTTTACTTGTGCTATATGACATTGCTTCTTGCCAAATTTCATGATTCTAGGTCAACGGGAAGTTAGGTTTTGATTCCGGAACATAAACGCCCGTATCTTTTGATTGCGTCGATTTAGAAGTACTGACGGACAGACAGATGGACAACGAAGTGATCTTAAAGGAAATACAAACCTGAAACAGTCTTTCAACCTTCTCCCGTATCACATCATCTTCTAAGTTGGGGTCTACGATCTTCCCCATAAGGTCGTAAACAGCTGTGACAATCTCAGTCATTTCCTCTTTAGTGATGCATCCGTCGCCATTGATATCATACAGTGAAAACGTCCATCGTAACTTTTCTTCTAAGGTCCCTCTCGATAATATTGATAGCCCGGTTACAAACTCCTGGAAATAAAAATGTTGTTATTGTTTCTTCAGCATATTTAAAATCATATTCAGCCTATAATGACACAGGCCTCCTCTCGGTGAGAGGGAGTGGGCCGTAATCCACCACCCGGGCAGAGCACGGATTGGTAGATGTCACCGTTTGGTTCTGCAGAATTATTCTGAATTCTGAAGAGCCCTGATGAAAAACATTGCAGGTGGAGAAACTTGGACCTGACCTATGTATAGGTAGGACATAAAAAGACGGAGTTTGTGATAAAGTCGACGTTAATTAAGCTCACACAGATGTAGCTGTACCTACCGGACATGGGTCTACTGAAATAATCGACAACCTAATGTGTGATGATTGCAGTTCATTGCTATTAGAACAAATTAAGGGCGCTTGCATAAAGAAGCGGGTTCCGGTAAAGACAAATCGGTATCGATCTGCAGTGCGGGTGAAATAGACCCTTGTTAACTTATGCCCTTACATAAAAAGAAACGGCCAAAACATGTATCCTTACCATTCCGACGATTAGCTAGTACCCTGTACCGGGAGTCGGGCTCGAAAACCAACAAACAACAAACCTTTTTTATGCAATCACCCTTATCCAGACAGCAGCTGCCGCAAACAAAGGATCGTCTTTGGTTGCGTTCTATGACGTCCACGGGAAAAGGAGTTGGCTACAAGTCAAGTTGGGTTACGTCAATAGCTTTTTATTTGTTAGGTACTTAAACCTGTGCTGGTTCTACTAAACTACCTATTCTGTACGCCAATGAATGCAGAATCATCTAGGGTACCTACTGAACGTGTAGGTACATGTTTGTAATCCTTATCCTATTGTCCTGTGAGGATAATATTTTCGTTTTATATTTTTAGGGATTCTAAAAATGGTATATTTACCTCAAAACTTAACAGGCCACTTCTGTCTTGGTCCAGTGTGTTGAAAACGAAGTGCGCGTACTGAGCGGTGTTCGCTAGAAGATAAAATAGAGATAAATTAATGTCGATATTATTAAGAACATGACATTTTCCAAGTTGTAAACAGCCATTGAAAATCATAGTAAATACCAAGGTTTCCCTAATTATTAAGTCAATCAGTTTACTGCTATCACCAAATATAGCACGTGGTACTATGGTTAGTTGATATCGGGGATGACGGCCCTGCATACGACGGAAGCAAGGAGCACTTTTATAAAATACGGAAGGTAGTTGCTGAAATGAGTCACCTAAAAATATACAAACAAGGATCCTTTGGGACTCTAATGACACTTATAAGGGGGCGTTGAAGGGACATTCGTGAAATAATTATATTGCAAAAACAATATGGCGGTAGTACCGATTTTGATCACGCGCCAAAGGATCTTTGTACCTACAATTATACTTACTTCGAAGTCCGCACTCGCCATGTTCTAAAAGTGGTTTGATGACTGGAGTGCCACTTATCTTGCTAGGGTGCTACAGCATTTTTCATGTTCAACGCATTGTTATAGATACACATCAAGTTACACATTTCCAGTTTTAGCTGAACTCTCATTGTATAGTTTTTTCGTACAATCAGAAGTCAGCTTTAATATGTATAGCTTGATGTGTAGGCGTGCGTACCTACTTACTTGAACCGACTGGTAATTTCCGCGTGGTACCTTTGATTATATTCGAGTACATATACAGGATGGGCAAAAAATCGTGGATCAAACGATTATTTGCAGTATTTACTATAAAATTCTGTGGCAGTGCCCTAACTTGGTCTCTACAAAAGTTATACCAATTTGAGTGTTTACAGTAAGGTTCTAAAGTTCCAAATAATTTTTCGTGAGACTTAAATGATATTGAAAAAAGTGCCAATACTGATAAATCATGGTAGCCACTATCATAAGAGCACTTTTGTAGTTATGATGGTATTTTTTTACTGCAAATTACCCCAGCTATCGTTTAGTTTTGTTGATCCACGATTTTTTGCCTAACCTGTATAATCAAAACGTGGTACATGGTTGCAGTTTTCCTATTATTTTATATCTAGTGAGATGACGTTGACCTAAAGGTGGTTGCGAAACGTTTGGCGGCATAAATTATAATTAGATAGGTATCTACCATAAGCGGAATGTTATTTTATTCTATAAACTCCGGTATGACGTAGAAATTGTATGTGTAGTAAGATTAGATCATTCTAGCCATGCAGTGTTAAATAACCTTTGTACCAATGAGTCATCATCAATTAATTATTAGCATGTAGGTTTCAGTTATTTAAAGATGACATCAAAATGTGCCCAGCATGCCACGATCACGACTACATAATATGTAGTCGATAGCGATATTATGACAGACTTTTATATGTAATTCGTAGCTTGGCGCCGAGAGGGCACGTTAGTGCTTTTTTGACGTGGCGGTCAAAAGGTTAGGGGTTCTTGGAACTTTAAGGTAGGTCAGGATATTGTTCATGTCTCATTTTTTGAATCATAAAATCAAGTAGGTAGGTATATTGTTTCGGTAGGGTGATTTTACAAGACAAGTCTGACTGCAAAGCAAGCATTCTGCAATTTGTTTGGCTGACAAAAAGCAAGCTAATCAAAACAAGGAACATACTACGACAGCATTTCCGAGTTAAAATTGATAATGCTTTGTTGACAATACAATTGCAAAATAAAAACAGTTAAACATCACAGCAGCTTAAAGATATAAAAAGTGAAGAAAAAACTAGATGGCTTTAAATTTAATTTATTTCAGATATTACATTAGTTAGTGGTTACAAACTTGACATCGGGTTGGACCTATGTCCAATAAATTATTACCACATACAGCTTGCAAGTGTCATTTTTTTGGCCACACTTAAAAAATTAGGAGCTGATCTGAAAAAAGTGTCAACTAAAAAAATTATCACAATGGAATAATTATTGAAGTTACCTAGAACATTTGGTTTCCCTCAAATTTCTCCTTAATTAAATAGAGCATACAGTACTACTGTTTTAAGATACACAATGCTAAGGTATACAAAGCTCGGCTGAGCATTTGTGTATCTCAAAATATTACATTGTTAGACGTGTATTGTTTTATTTAAAATTAACTTAATGTTAAAGTTGAGATGGGTTCACCATAGCGTTCTTCCCATGGGAAATGGACAGTTCCTTAAGATAAAATTACACTAGAGGCGAGCCACCTGTCTGCTGCTGATAAACCTCTATTGTGTCCCCTTCTTCCATTTCCAGTGATGTTGGCGTGTCATTTTCATTGATTGGCTGACCATCGAATCTGAACCGCACTACTTGCATTGATAGTCCCTGGAAAGATAAATTAGTACCTTATAGTCAGCAATCTCACTCAGGTAATAAATGTGGGACTTGCACAATAATAGGAAATGTTCATTCATTGCTACATGGTTAGCCCCAAAGGTCAACTCCACACAAAATGTCAAGCTCTCATAATTATGCCACATAAATTAAATTGCAATACAGATGTGTTGTAGTTTCATCTGTAAAAAACAACTAATAGGTGTTGGCAATCTTTGGAAAGCCTTCCTAATCGTTTAGAACAGTTTCTATCTGTTTGCAGAATAAGCCTTCTGAACTTTATTGTTTTGTGTCATAAATTCATAATAATATCAGAAACTAATGTAAATGCATAGGCTCAATATGTGTAAGTCTAAGCTGATATGGGCATTTTCGTCAAAATGGCTACCAACCCTCTTATGGGATGTCCCATACATACAAGTTCCAAATAACTAACATTTTTATGACATGGAAGTATCGAGTATTTATTGAATAGATCCAAAAGACTAAAGTTTTCTTTTTTTATTTAAATTGTTAACAGAAACTTAAAACAAATAACAAAATTAAATCCAGAATTGTGGCATCATAAGTCTTGCAGTACTGTCCTCTTTTAGATATGACCTATGTTAAACTATTTCTTCGCTAATTGCTTCTTATCACATATTCCACATATTTTAGTTTTTGTTATAAATTTGTAGCTTTCAACCATGTTAAAACTCTATAATATTATAACACAAGTATTTAATAACATTTTGAAGTTTATATTCTGTCCCCTTGGTATGTGTTAAGTGGACATGTCCTTGCACCGTGACCGTAAATTGATCCATTTTAGTACTGATTTTTTTTCTACTACTCGCCGATTTTTTATTTAAATAAGAACACCAAATCAAATATGTTAACATCAGCAGCCATTTTGAAGTGTCAGTTTTGATCTGTCTTCAGTGGAGTCCCTCTAATTTTCCCAGACCTATTAATATCCCATTCCTCTTAACACTGGTCGATTCTCCATTAATTAAAACCCTTAAAAAATTTATTTTAATAAATAATATCAAACTATAACAGTAATTCATAACGGTGGTTCAATGTGTTCGTACCATAACAAAATTAATTTGTGTTGTCTGGTTATTAACAATTTATACTAATAAATATTTTGTGTTGTCCTTACAGGCTACTCAAACAGATCCACTTGTAATTATACCGTACTAAAGGCAATATAACCGGTCATCCTCAGCAAATACACTTTGTTTCCTTCAACCTTGACATTGGCAGAATCATCGATAAAACGATGGAGCCATTAATATAAAATTGGAATTGGAATTGGACACTCGAGTTCGACCGGTAACAGACTTTTTCCGGACTTTTTTATTATTTGGTAACGGTCATGACCAAAACGTATCTAAGTTACTATTTATTTACATATAAAATTTGAAATAAGCGCCTTATAATAAAAAAAATACATACATAGCAACATTTGTAAGATTTATCATTCGACTAAACCAAGAATTAGCTAAAATATCCAAAACAATTTCAGTAAGCTATTTTCAAAGATAGGTAGCAGTTTAAACAAAAATGCCCATATCCCTAATAAGTTACAAGAACAAGTATTTCAAGTATAAAATAAGTTTTGCAGCAACAAAACATGAATTATTTGCCAGCCAATGTATTTATTTATTTATTAAAACTTTATGCACAAGTAAAAACTGTACAAAGGCAGACTAAGGCCCGAATTACAGAACGTCACTCAAGCATTACTTAAAACCAAGCCATTTGATTGGTTGAAACTAGTTTTAAGTAATGCTTGAGTATTGAGTGACGTTCTGTAATACGGGACTTAATGCCTTGGGCATTTTTTACCAGTCTACCTTAGGGTGATGCAGAGACCATACACAGCAGAGTTGACTATCGATAGTTTACTGACGTGCAATGGTATTGTTTATAAATGATAGACAACATATTTCATTCTCTTTTAAAAAAGCAGTAAGTAACACAGGTCGGTAGCAATATAAAAAAAATATACTGGTCTAACTGAATGATCTTTGTTTAATTATATTGCTGTTAAAACATACCCAATACTATTGGAAAACTATCGATAGTCTACATTTTAGGAACATTGGAAAAGTATCGATAGTCAACTATAATACACAGTGGGTAGGTAATGTACAGTCAGCAAAGGAGATAAGTATGCAGGGTCGTCAAATGAAGTTTACTAAGAAACTAATTGATGTTTTCGAATTAAATTTAATTTGATAAATAAACTGTTTGTTTTCTATGTATTAATTAAATGAAATTTTATTTGAAAACATCAATCAGTTTCTTACTAAACTTCAACTATAAACGACCCTGCATACTTATCTCCTTTGCTGACTGTACATTATAAGGGCATGTTAAAAATCCATTCAAAAATGAAATTATGTTAAGAGACATCATAAGTGTCCTCATAATCAATGTTTATGTCCTCTTCATATACAACTTAGTATGCTTGGTTTCTCCTCCCTTGTAAGTGATCACTTGTAAAGGACAGAAAGGAATTTTGCTATATCAAACCGTTTTATATTATGCTTCTGCATCTTCTTAAGACTAATACAACCATGCAGGTAGAAGTATTGGTCATATTATAAGCATAACAGTATTCTCATTGAACATTACTGCGAACCTATCCTAACTAGAAGGTCAGTCATCTTTTCAGAATGTGTTTACAAAACAATTACTTCCATTTGTTTTAATAAATTTTCAAGGAATATTGTATCCCATTATAAGTACATTGATTAGAAAATATGTACTTAACCTGCGTTATCACACAATCTTCAA
Source organism: Globia sparganii (assembly GCA_949316385.1). Taxonomy (NCBI): domain Eukaryota; kingdom Metazoa; phylum Arthropoda; class Insecta; order Lepidoptera; family Noctuidae; genus Globia; species Globia sparganii. Next base: position 6,430,715 of record OX438667.1, read on the forward strand.
GTTAAAACATGAAATTCATTCAATAGTGGATCGGATTTTTCTCATCTAAGGATCTCAAAAGGACAGAATTAAGGTTTCAGTGAAACATAACCGTAAGCGGCGCTTTCTTTTTTTAATCTGCTGGACACCCGGGCCCGTCAGAGCACCTAGTTTACTTACTTACCTTCATTGTTCATACAATATGCATGCCACATCTATTTTGACTGTTTTGTCTTTGAGTTGATTAAAATCATAATTGAATAATCATAAACCGCTTAGTAAATAAGATGAACTTACCGCTCGATCACAATAGGCATTCATTAGCTTCCTCAGGGGTGTGTGTTTTTTGATTTTGAACTGCACAATAGCATTATCTTGACCTAATACTTTCAAGTTGATGTGTTCGCTTTCTCCCTGAAAAAAAAATATCATAACGATAAAAACATAATATTAACAAACACAATGGTAAAACACTTCTCACTTTCAATCAGGTAACCACATTTCGCTAATAACGCCATGTCGGTGAAGCACTGTTTTTTACGTTTCGTCACTACACTGATAATATAGTAAGATACACACCTTTTTCTCGTCAGACATTTTGGTATTTATGTATTTAAAGGTACTATTAACACAGAAGCAACGTCTTCGTAGAAAATCTAAAGATTATCAAACGAAAAACGCACAAGTGACAGATTTTCAGTCCGATGGCGTGGTAATGGCGTCCGGTCGTGGCTTGGAGGAAGCAACGCAGGTTTGCCAACACATGCGCAGTCGTAACGGCGAAATGGCGCGCTTCTGCGCACTGACGCCGAATTTTTTTTGAATAGAAAAATAAATATTTTTTTGTTTATGTATGTACTAAATTAATTAGAAACGATTTATGTAAATGATGAATCAGTTAATCAAAAATATTTAATTTGTTTCTTAAATAATACGATCGTGTGTACTATCCATCCAGTGAATAAAGTTATTCAGAAAATATTTATCTTGAACTCAAAGAATATAATAATTCTATTAGCTACCTGTGAAATGCTTAGAACATTCTAGAAGATTATAAATAGAAAATCAATTGACTCGATACTATTGCCAACTGCACAACGCTACTTCCGCTACTAGTGTTGTACAAAGTCGATAGATGACGTCAAACGGAAGCTTCTAGTGCTGCGAGAGGTCGACTTCGCGTTCCGTTTCAAGTTTTTATAGCAAAGTTACATTCATCTGTTTTTTTTTTTTATGAACTGGTAAATTAGAAAATAGACAATAATTTAGTTATTACTTGTGATAAAATTATTTTTATCAATCTATCTAGATTTTTTAAAAGAATTTGATGAGTAATTGATTATTCAACTTCGAGACAAAACCGGATTTGAGATTTTGTATTAATATGTAATCTCGAGATGAAAAAACACCGGCAGAGTATGAGTCAAACTAGCGGACTCGGGATTCCGTACCTTAGGGTTGTTAGACAGCCGAGCTGGGATTAGAATTAGTGTGAGATTAAACTTCTGCACCCTAATTATTGCGTAGCACACAAAAACACATTTTTTTCATTTATTCGAATTTTTTTTCTGACCAACAACATTTTTTTGATTTGTTGGTCAGGCAAATTTTTCGCAACATAATTATGTACTACTGTCAAAATGATAGCCATTGCTACTGTTCGTGTCTTATTCAATTACCCCGTTGAATATGACTTACGCTTGAGTAAGGTGGCTGACAAGAGAAAAATGTTCTGAAAAATGTTGAAAATATAAATTTCTTTACAGTTAGAATTATGCTGTGTAGTTCATGATATACAGAGATCTGTTGTGTGGTCTTTTCGATACTTAATCAATTCTTTTGATAAGTTTTCAGATTGTTCATTTTGAAAATCTTTGAGACTAACTTCCCAATATTTTGAACAGGGATTTGAAACGTTACTCAAAATAACGTTGCACGTAGTTCCGGTACCGATAATTTGTACCGTTCCACCAGGATCGTAACAAAAGTAATTCCTTGACTTTATCGATACTGATAAACGGAAAGAAATCCTAAACTGTTCAGTAACAATATTATCAATATATCGTTATTAGTATAACGATATAATAACGTTATTCATTTCGATACTCAATGTTGCCACTGTTGCCAGCTTTATGATTATGATAAGATGACGAAAAAGTATGAAGAATAACGTTACAGATGAATATGTAACGTTTCACCTGTAAAGTTATTACTAGCGGTTAAGCTTAATGTTACTGATACCTATAACGTTATTTATAATATCGTTAGAAAATTATATTCTATAACGTTATTTTTTGTAACGATATTGATATTTTTAGGTTTTAGTATCGTTACAAATTTTGGAACGTTATACGATAACATCAGCGGTAACGGAACGAAATTCATTTTGTTTTCGAGTCTCAATTCGTAGGTACGGTCAACCGTACACTTGTTGTACAGACGCCAGCAGGTCAACCTACCCCAATCTGTCAAATTTCTTTGATAGATTTTCAACTTTAGCAGAAAGGAATAAGGTTCATATTCAATTGGAAAAATCTGACAGATTGGGGTAGCTTGATGTGCTGGCCTCTGTACCATTAGCACTACGAAAACCACCCTTACTGCTCCGGCATAAACTGTACTGTGTGTATGAATAATACTAGAAAAAATAAATTTGACCGACAGACGTTCAAATTGTCACTAGATAGTTGAAATTTTCTCAGATTAAGTATTTCTGCTGCTGCTATAACGACAATTATACCACTAAACCGTTTTTTTTTTTTCGGTATTAATAACGACAACAACAGCTAGACTCATGAGATATTGACAGAATATTTAAATATTTGAGAGGGTTGTGATTTTAAAACATTCGTAGCCAGCTGTTCAGCTTGGCATTGGTGACCAAAGAATTTTTGTTTTGAGTTGTTGCGAGTTGTACGTACCTAATTTATAGAGACGTTAATAAGCTGAGATAAAAAGTTATTAAAATTACTCGTCAGCTGTTTCTTGCATTGTAGTTGAGTAGGTAGGTGTTGAAATTTGTAAAGATTGGAGTTCTCCACCTTGTCCATGTTTCCCAAAACAATTTTTAATTAAGCTTTATATTAGAATGCGGATTTTTTATACTTTAAAATTTAATAATAAAGCGTTTCGTACGTCTCAGTCAAGGCGCAAATATTTTTCGGTCGCAAATTTATAAGACCGATTTGTTATTCAAACATAAACATGGTTATTTAATTAAATCTACCAATCAAAAAACAACATGCATTTTTATTGAACACTTCCTATTCAATTCACAAATTACTTATTTTATTTTTTTATATAAAATAAAGTATATTTACAATCACTAAACTAAATGGCAACACAAAGTAGGCAAATGTAATTCAAATGCTGGAGGCGGGCAGCCCTATCGCATGTTTACGTACCGCGCGGCTGTAGGCATTTATGTCCAAGATACGGCCGAGTTACAATACTGTATATAATTATACTCTGTCCATACGGTACGGAAGCGTATCGAGTGGTTGTGAATAGCTATGCTGATGTGCAATAATAATTGACTGTATCTCTACTATCATGTTTTTCATAGAACATTGTAATTATACAGAATGGTTGTTTCCACGATTGGCAAAGTAGAATAAACTGTGAGGTGAGGGTCAGGTTGAGGATTTTGTGTACCTACTTGGGATGATTATCTGAGGGCCAATTCTCGTAATTTTAAGAACGTTCACATCTCAGTCTCTATTTGTCAAAAATACTTCTAATTACCCTACATTTTTGACAAGTATTTTACATTTGTGTCGTTAGATTTCAAATTGAAGTAAGTCCAAAATGATTTAATTCATAAAAAGCTGTTTTTTTTCTGTTCGAGTAAGGCTTTTTATTATCTCATTTTGAGGGTGGTGTGACTATCAAAAACCAGATTCTCTATCATCCTTTCTATCATTGTTTCTATGAAATGTTTATAGATTACGAGAAAAACGATTTTTTTTTTTTGTTTATTTATCAAGAAAAACAGTTTACACGCATTTTTATAAACATACCACATAAACCATCGCGGGTTTAACAGCGGTATGGCAATTTCTAATTTGGATTTAGGTTTATTTTGTCAAAATGTACCAAGTCCTTCGGATTTAGCTTCATTTGATCTAACAGAATAGGACTTAGTGCAGTTTGTATCAAAATATGATCACGGGATGGACTAAGGAAAAAACAATGATAATAGTCGCTTCACTCTGATTGGCTCAATGCGACTTACTGCGTTTTGATATAACATGTCAAATGGACTTGGTTCAATTTGAAATAGGGGTGTGTTTTAAACTTATTTTGCTTGAAAACTACAGGGACTTGGTTCAATTCGGTAAAATATTGTGAAAGATACTTCCCCTGCCTTTTAAATAAGAATAAAAGCTAACTTTATGTCAAAAGTGGACTTGATGCGATTTGAAATCTAACGACACATTTGTTTGTCGCCGAGGTGAGACTGCGACTAGATTTTGAACGTTTTTAATTACGGGAATTGGTCTTCCTATGTGGTTGACTGACATGGCACAGGCAGAAAAACAGTGCTCAGACATGAATAATTTGGCTCTCCCTAATATAAGACTTTCTATACATGGGGAAAAAATCAGTTAAAATCAGTAAAAGAAAAAAATCAGTAAAATTTGAATTTTTTGCTACCTCAGCGCATCCCCCGATGCGCTGAGGTAGCAAAAAATTCAAATTTTCTGCAATGGGGATCATTTATTACAGAAGATTTAAGGGGGGAGGGGTCAGAACAAGTCTTATTTTTCTTACGTGATGGTGGGAGGGGTCTAAATTATTGTTACGTAAGATCACAAAAGTTAGCAAAAATTATAAGTTTTTAATTTTTTTGATACTTTTTCTTTGCAAATTTTAGTAGATACTGATCTTACGTAAGATTGTATTTATTCATACTGTTTAGGTGTGTACCTATGCACAAAAAGTTATGGTTTGTAGGTACCTACTCTTTACACTATTTTTGTCATCTTGTTATTTCTCTTTTACAAAAGCTGTTCGGTTCAAATAAATAAAATTCAATACTTTTCTTCTAACAAGGGGTTCATCCAAGTCTTATTTTCTCTTACGTAAGCGGAGGGTGGTTGGAAAGTGGTAAAAATTAATTGTCTTATGTAATAAATAAACAGCGCCAATTTGCAGGTCAGTGTCAGGTGGAGTATAGCAAATATGTAATTATAGAATTATAATCATAAGAATCATCAATACGTAAGAAATCAAGTAAGAATTTGTCTGCAAAATTTTAATAATTATAATTCTGTAAATGCATAATTGATAGGGCCGCGATGCGACTCATTTATTTTTATCAGTGTGTAAACACGATGTCTGTGTGTGTGTGAGCGCAGGAGCTCTCGGTAGAGTCGAGACAATGGGAAGTCGGAAGTGTGTGTGTGTTATGTGTTATGTGCTGACGCTATTCGTCTTCACGCACAGATTCACAGTGTGCACTTGCTTACCACAAGTAAAGCGCGCGTCGCATCGTGAGATAAAAATACTGCACTGACCTGCAAATTGCATAACACGTAACAAAATATCTATTACCTACGCGAGTTACCTGGGCGCTTACGCCTTTTCTTGTTGTAAACAATATGAGCACAAAATGCGACTTGGGATACCTGGACATCTTCAATTTTGCATTTTTTGAGTTCTGTAGCCAAATGGTAATAACGGAACCGTCATAATTTCATCACTTCCGTCTGTTTGGATGTCACATAGTGTTGTATAGTTTATGTTTTATTTATGGTTCTTATATGTCAGCTTGACTTGTTAAAAATAAACGTGGGTGTGCTACCAGCTATCCGTCAGTTCATTTCTCCTTCCGAAGTCCTAGGCCTTCGCCCTCCGCAATATCCGTATACCATGTACCTATAACAATGAAAATCGAAAAGAAGGTGTGTGTTCTTTGCACCTAATTATAAGTTATTTCACTACCCACATTATTGTTCAGTGGTAACGAAATAATTCAATGAAACATAAGCGTGTGGGATATTGCTAGATCCCATAATACCTAAACATTAAAATACCTTTTGCTATTTTAAACTTAGATAAGGCTTCTGCAGACAGCCGCGACGCCACCGCGTGATGCAATTCTGGTAGAACAAATACCACGAAGTTTTGACAGAAATCGTTCTACTATACTCCATTTACAATAAGATTAGACATTTAAACAAACCTTTTTTTATAGCTTGTTCAACCGATTTTGACTTCTATTCCGTAGGCATAAGGATGGCAATAAAAGCAAAAAAAATGCTTATAATAACAACTGTGTACTGCTTTTTATGCCATCCTTATGCCTACGGAATAGAAGTCAAAATCGATTGAACAGACGATAAAAAGATTTGTTTAAATGTCTAATCTTATTGTAAATGGAGTATAGGTAACTAGAGTCGTGTCGCGCTGTCGCGTAACGCCTGTCTGCGGATGCCTTTTGAAGTTACGTACAAACCTTGTGTAACTGCTGTAAATCCCGTTTTTTGTTTCAGCATGTGTGTTTTATGGACGATGATTGTTATTTCCGAAACGCCTATGTGTCATGAAATCGCAGATTTGTGGGTGTTGCTGTTGCGCCGTTCTGATAAAAGCTTTGTAGCTGTATCCAGTTGGGAATTATTGCCCGTAAGCGCCTCTTATTGCCCAAATAAAATGTGCTACGTGGCTTCATATCATAAATGAAAATGTTTGGGTAGGTAAACGCTTGATGACATTTGATTGTGGACGAATCTATACTTCTATCTATATATATAAAAAGACAAGTCCTGACTGACTGACTGACTGACTGATTGACTGACTCATCAACGCCCAGCCCAAACCCCTGGACCTAGAAAGCTGAAATTTTGCACAGAGGTTCCTTTTATAATGTGGACGAGGAATAAGGAAGGAATTTTAGAAATTCAACCCCTAAGGGAGTTAAATGGGGGATGAAAGTTTGTATGGAAAATCTTATTCCTTGAGTTAATAAACTTGAAACTTGGCACGAATACTTATCTAAGTAAATTATGAAAATAGGTCTTTTTTGTTTTTCTAAACTACCTTCTAATGGGGGATGAGGGGGTGTCAAAATTTGTATGGAAGAATTTTAATGCACGGTCCGATTAACTCAAAACTCAGTATTTATACTTAGTATCGAAAATAAAGAATTACGTGTATCAGGGTTTTTCGAAAATCTACCCCTAACGGGGAGAAAAGGGGTAGTTAATTTTACAGGGCAAATTTTACTGCCTGGCTTAATTAACTCAAAAATTGGTATAAATAATCTGTGAGTCAATTAATGAACACATTCCAAACGATTTTTCAAAATTCCACCCCTGTGGGGGTGAAAAGTGGGGATACAGCTTATATGAAAAATCTTATTCCTTGGGTTAATAAACTTGAAACTTGGCACGAATACTTATCTAAGTAAATCATAAAGTTTGGTATTTGTTGTTTTTCTAAACTACCCCCTAACAGGGGATGGGGGGGTGTCAAAATAAGTGTGGAAGAATTTTAACGGGCTGTCCGATTAACTCAAAACTCAGTATTTATACTTAATACCAAAAATAAAGAATTACGTCTATCAGGGTTTTTTGAAAATCTACCCCTAACGGGGAGAAAAGGGGTAGTTAATTTTACAGCGCAAATTTTACTGCTTGGCTTAATTAACTCGAAAATTGGTATAAATAATCTGTGAGTCAAGTAATGAACACATTCCAAACGATTTTTCAAAATTCCACCTGTATGGGGTGAAAAGTGGGGAAAAACTTTATACGAAAAATCTTATTCATTTGGTTAATAAACTTGAAACTTGGAAGGAATATTTGTCTAAGTAATAAGAAATGGGTCTTTCGAAAGTAGATCCCTGACGGGTAAAAAAGTGGTAATTCGATTTTTAAGGCCGGTATTATAGTGCGTAGCTTGATTTACTCCAAAAAAATGGTATGGATAAATTTAAGCTTCAAAATTGGCACAAACACTTATCTAAGTAATTTATAGTTTGTCATTTTATGTTTTTCTGCTCTAAAGGGAGATTGAGGGTGTCAGTTTGTATGGAAGAATTTTATCGCGCGGTCCAATAATATAAACTCGGAACTCAGTATGTATACTTAAGACCAAAATAAATAAAAAAGTGTGACTGGGTTTTTCGAAAATCTAACCCTAACGGGGTGAACGGGGGTAGTCCATATCACAGAGGAGTATTTTATTACGTGGCTTGATTCAATGGGAAATTGGTATAAATAATCTTTGAGTCAAGATATGGAAACGTCCCAAACATGTTTTCAATATTTCGCCCCTATGGGGATAAAAACTGTGAAGGTGAAAAGGTGGTCTTATTCTTTTGGTTAAGAAACTTGAAACTTTTCAACATTTGCCTCAGTAAATAATAAAGATTGTCACTTTTAGGGGTTTACTACTTACTTACTTAAAATAAAAAAGTATGAGTTTTAGGGTTTTACTTATTCGACTCCTACCGGGGTGGAAAAGGGTAATAAAGTTTAAGAAGTAGAAACTCCAACTTCCATTAACACGAAAATGGGTATAAATAATCTTTATATCATAAAAATGGAAACGTACCAAATCCAAAAACAAGCCCTGTCGTGATGAAGAGGGAGGATAGTTTATTTGAAACATCTTAGGTAGTTTAACTAAAATATTGGCCCGAATACTTATTTCTTTAAATAAAGTAAGTATAAAGATCGTAATCAATAATTTTTGAAATACCTTTCAGGGGGAGGTGGAGAGGGTGTTAAATTTATTTGAGGAAAGTATGAAACCCACGCGGACGAAGTCGCGGGCAAAAGCTAGTAATATTATAAAGAGGAAAGGTTTGTATGTATGTATGTTTGTAACGAATTGGCTCAAAAAGTACTGGACCGATTTTAAAAATTCTTTCGCCATTTGAATGCTACATTATCACTGATTAATATAGGCTTTTTAATTGCAAGAAAAAATAAAATGTTTAAAAAATAAATGTCCACCCGTCCGAAGCCGGGACAGGCCGCTAGTTTCAAATAAAATTATTTCCTAAGTGAAGATAGCCTATTATTTTGTTAAATATAAACAGCACCCTAATTGCGTAACAGACTATCAATCTCAATCTGAATCATTTTGAAGGATGTTGCTAATCCATTGCTTCATATTATCGAAACATTTGTCAAGTCAACAACGTAAATAACGCAATGAATGTTGTTGAACTGTCAAAATGAAAACTATTGCTGCTTAGTGTGTTACGCAGATGTGGTATTATTACATTGATGTTCTGAAATATATCTTTATGAATGGCCAGTAATCAGTCTATCGATTCTGTAAAAATCTCATCGTGATAACATAGGTGAAGTGAGCGTGAAGTGAACTATCAATGGAGGAAATCCCTAACATCAGCCTATCGATTCTGTAAAAATCTCACTGTGATAACTTAAGTGAAGTGAGCGTGAAGTGAACTATCAATGGAGGCAATCCCTAACATCAGGTGGAATGACAGCTCACTTCACCTTAGTTTTCACGGTGAGATTTTTACAGAATAGCACTGCAGAGTAGACGGAGAGCTTTGCGAGTTTTCAGCTGAGTTATTTTTTTGATTTCGAGATTGACATTTTTTAACCTATTTTCCACTCCTGGGAAAAGGTCTCCCCCACACTTTTCCAATTTTCTCTATGTTGTTGTTACACTATACGGTGTCAAAAAATGCTCTCTAGGAAAACGCACCAATTTTCTTCCATGAACATAAATAACGTTTCAATCACATTATTCGCCCTTAACGTGCCACTAGTCGATATTTTTTCCATATCAATTTCGGGAGAGTATTACGAGTACTCTCCCGAAAAACACTCACTGTTTGACATTGTGCATGTAAAGTTAAACATAATATTGTTTTGTCTTATTATTAATTTTGTCTGTACGGAAACAGAAAAGTAAAATAAAAAGTTAAGAACCAACAAAAATTTGTTTTTCTTGCTATTTTTAATGTAACTTTGGGTGTAAATATGTATGTAGTACTTACTTAATAAAAGAACTATCGATGAGTTCAATAAACTTTATTTGTAATTGATCTAGGCAGTGTTTTTTTTCATAAAACTCGATTTTCCAAAGCACCTTTAAATAAAACTATAATATATTTTCCATTTTAAGTTTGCATAAGTACAGACGCCAGCAAGCTACCCGAAACTGTAAAATTTTCCCAATCAACTTTGAACTTTATACTTTAGCAGCAAAGTTGAAAATCTATTAAATAAATTTGACAGATTGTAATAGCTGTAAGATAAAAGAAATGACTGGAGTAATAGATCGTAGCAAAGATATGTATTAGGGCGGGTTCACATTAGGTCGGACCGATAGTTCTATAGGGCCGACAAACGTGTCGGATCCATATTGGCATATGTATCTCGATAGCGCTGTTCACTTATGGGCGACTCGACAAAACTAACGGAGCCAACACTTTTAATCTTGATTGATTATTTCGCCTCTCTAAAAGTTATTGTGTTAATTACATTATGTGGGAATAAAGCTTTTTTTCCTTGAAAGACTTTCGACAAAATGAAGATTCTACAAGCCAAGCCAAAACACATAATCACATTACCACATATCTACATTCATAACTAAACTATATAAAGAGGTAAATCGTATTCGCTGACTGATAGTTCTTACCATGCTCTAACTAAAAGCCAAACATGACTACCTACCTAATTTGACTTCCTATACAAATCCTCAAGTGATCCGACAATTTTCGAGTCAAATACAATTGATCGACTATTACTCGTAAACTTGTAAAGCCCACTTAAGTGTGATAGTTCTCCTTTAAACTTCGTTAGTTAAAGGTACTACTGCCGTGACATTTGAATTTCTAACTACAACTGTTTAGTTAGTAGTGGGGGGGGGGGCACTTGACTAACGAAAATTGGTACATTAAAGCTTGTTAAGTCACGAACGGTTTACTTAATCAAAAAACGGTCTTCCCAAAACCCTAATATTTTAAAAGACCTGTCCAACGATATCCCACACTATGGGAAGGACAAAAAAAAAATTATCATCCACACTTTACATGTAGGAGAGATACCCTAAATTATTGTTTTTTTCAAAATTTTATTTTACCACTTTTTCGGGGATATTTACGTGTATACTCATGCCAAATTACAACTTTCTAGTACCAATAGTTTTGAGCTAAACTGCAGAACTGCCTTATAGTTTCGCCATGTCCGTCTGTCTGAGACGGACATGGCGAAACTATAAGGGTTCCTTGTTGACTACGGAACCCTAAAAAAGTAGAATAACGCAAATTGTTTCCCCATTCTGCCTGCGCATACAAAAGGTGATTGTTGTTCTGCACGCCCCGCCATTGGGTTGCAGTGAGCACTTGTTAACTGCACTGAAAGCACTCACTGCTCGTAGCGAGTGCTTGGGCTGGCTGCATCTAAAGCACTTTTACTTTTAACATTACTTACATCATAATGATATGCATTTGTTGTGAACGTGTGCTTGGATATGTTTAATATGAGGCCCAATTTTAAGATGTTATTGTGTGGATGGACTTATTGATAGCTCATTTTGGCGTATTTTGAACATAGTTTTTCATCCGTCTCTTTAAAAGAGATCATAGGGACGACGGTAAAATATCTATATGAATAGATGCGAGCTTCTAACAAACCTTATAATTCCGTAATTAGAATATTTGAAATTGTGGCTAATTCAAATTATTGCACAATATTGCAAATAGTGAAACAAGTCCAAACTTTCAGAAAACGACTTGATTATGTATGGGTACTTTTTGCTAATTGACAGAATGTCTTAAAACATAACCGTCACACAGAAATTCGAATAAAGCGATTATTTTTATATATTTAAAATTCAGTCGTTGAAAATTCAAATTCCCCGCATAATACAGGCAGTCTTAGTTAGAAATGCAATAGCCTGCAATGCAATTAGCTATTCAACTTGTAAGCCAATAAACGTTTACGTGGAATGGCGATTGACGTTTTCTAAGCTTTGTTACCCCTTGGCTACGACTGACACACTTAAAAAAGCGACTTGCGTGGGCGACACCGACGCGGAAAAAAACAAATAAAAGAAGTTGGATCCCCTTGTTCAAAATAACTTGAGCTCCGCACTACAGTAGTGCGATTCTGTAAACATCTCACCGTGAAAACTTAGGTGAAGTGAGCGTGGAGTGAGCTGTCAGTGTCATCCTGATGATAGGGATTGATACTCTTGACAGTTCACTCTAAGCTCACTTCACCTAACTTTTCACGGTGAGATTTTTACAGAATCGATCGGCTGGACGGCTCAATTAATAAAATTATTTTACATAAAAGGTCGAAAGTTATGACATATTTTTGATACTTTGAAGTCCTGAATGAATTTTCTGCGTTTTTACAGCATAAATTCACTTTCTTTAACAGTTTTACCTACTAGATTTGAATTTGATTCTTTTTTTTTGGATTTGATTTCCGATTGTATCCATGTATGTAGATACTATAAGCTAACAGCTCGGTGGCTACAACTTCAGAGCATATCTGAGGGGTTATTCTACTAATTTTTAAGAACGTTCACAGTCTGATCTCAGTCTCAATCTGTCAAAAATACTTCAAATTTCCCTACATTTTGACAAGTTTTTGACATTTGTTTGTCGCCGAGATGAGACTGCGACTAGATTTTGAACGGTTTAAATTAGCAGAATTGGCCTACTGGCCGACAAGTGCAGTCTGCGTATGACAGATCGCCGTCGGCAGTATCGCCACTGACGACGAGTCGTGAGTGACATGAAATTCTTTATGACACAATTAACGAAACCCCGTGAAACGAGCGGGATATTGGCAGGATTTGCTAAGGAATTGGCGTGGTTTCGAGTAAGGAATGATTAAGTGGTCATAGGGCCCAGGTATCACCTGACGTAAATTACGTCGCAAGTCGCGTCACTATAGGCCGTGAACGGGACTTTAGCTATCCTCTTTGGTCTTTGAATCCATTCATTGCCTTCATTACCATTCGTTCGAAGACAATTTGCACTTGATTGTTCGTTGGAGAAGTCTTGATCAGTGAACTTTAGATGGAATTGTTTGTTAACGGTCTGTACGATGTCTCATTGTCATCGAAGATTGTGTCGATGGATTAGTAGGAATCTGTCTGTTTTATCTCCAGCCCTATTGGGGCCAAGAGCCAAGACTGAATGATCCTTCTTTAGTACGTTAATGATAATTGAAAATTTCGCAGTTTTCACTGCTATTTTATGATGATTGGTATATTTTTATGCAGTAGTGGATTTGCGGGATTGGTAATACTTTACAGGTGTATAAGTTTCGTATTCAACGATATTGCTGTAGCGTTATTATTTAAAACTGAGCTTACATCGGTATTTATTCCGAGCCCATTTTCCACAGCGAAGCATTCGTGCAGTTGAGAGTGCAATTACAGATATTGCTCGAAATATTGTTGTGAAAGGATATAACGTTTTATTTTTATTGGAGCGTGATCCTGCACCCTAATTCTGTAACACACTATCAATCACAATCTGAATTATTTTGAAGGATATTGCTAATACATTGCTTCTTAAGTTCGAAAAAAATATCTGCTTAACAACGTAAATAACGCAATGAATGTTGTTAAACTGTCAAAATAAAAGCCATTCCTTCTGTTAGTATGTTATACAATTACCCCGCTGATATGAAAAAAGTTGTAGGTAGAATATATTTCAAATATAGCTATTGAAAGTAAGATTATAAACTAATATCAATATTATGTATCTTACTTTCTATTTTTCTTTGCTGTTCCTAAATAATTGCCAACATGCCAATACTTACACAAACATATTCAAATACAACCTCTACCAATTTACTCTCATTCGTTCATATTCTGTATGTATACTTACATTTCTTTTATTGCTCTATGAAATATGTTCTTTAGGCCTTTCAGCCTATAATATATTTTCATTCGTCAAAGGTCCAAGTTCGCGACCTTATGGCCTCGCGGACAATTTGCGCGGATGTAAAGCAGTACCCAGACTCAGACCACTCAACATGATGGGATTATATGATTATGTGATGCGTTTTTCATGTCCCTATTTTATTCCTTTATTACGGTCGGTACTTTACTACGATTTTTCACGTAAACTTTGACGGTTATTTTGTTTTCTAAATGGTAGTTTTTGGTGTGATAAATAAAGCTTGTGAAGTGTGTTGTGTTCGTAATGAGGTGTGACATGGTTGAGATCTGTTGAATGTCGAAACCATAGATGTAAGAAAGAAGGTCGAAACCCTGGAGTGCCAAAAGTTGGCGCTTTATTATTTTTGTTTGAAACGACATTATAATGCCATAATTATATGCAATAGAAACGATGTTAGCTACAAAAGTTAATTAACTGTGTCGCAGGTATCGACGCCCGTCTAAACATTAAGAACACTTTATTCCAGATTTAACAATGAAATTGGGACAGTTTAGCAAACATTGAATAAAAATACTATCTGTTGTATAGAAAAAAAAAAACCTTTCTTATAGGCACTATCTGTTGTTACCCTGAACTGATACGCAAATGTTAAAACCGGCAGGGAAATTTATCCTGTGAAGTTTTTACTGTCTTAACTTATAGCTTATCAATAAATGTTATGTTGCGCTTTCAATTCATTCAAAAGTCCAAACACCCGTTTTATAAAGGCAAACATTTCTCATCTCAACATAACCTTCATAGCTAAGCTAAAAGCATTAGTCCACAAACACACTTACCTTCCGAGGGCTCCCGATGGCTCCCGATTGCTCCCGAGGATCATACAATACGATAGGTATGTTTTCCGCGATCGTTCACACTCGTCAAGCTTCGGGGAAAAGGATGGGGGTAAATAAAACGAAACCCTTTTCCTATTGTTTATTGAACGTGGTTACCTTTTTTTCTATCTGTATGAAGGTGTATTGATGTTTGCCTTGCTTCCTCTGCTGTTTTATTGTAGAAATCTTTATTTTTTGTGGTATTTTTACCAACCCGCGCTGAGCCCGCGTTGTGGATTACAGCCCACTCCTTGAAGAGAGGAGGCGTGTATCCAAGCAGTTATAATACGCTAATTATGCTATGTGGTTTATTTGGGAAGGTAATTCGGAGCTTATTTGGAAACCTTGGTATTTATGACGGTTTTTAGAATATCTAGAGCTTGGGTCGTCAAATATATCATTGGATCCTGCTTTCAAAGACATGGTCAAGCTTGATCTGATGATTATTCTGTTGTTAAATCTCATATGAGATGTTGTAGGTAATTGGTTGAAAAATTCAGTTAATTTTTAAAAATAAAATAGAAAGAAAGAAAAATAAGTTTATTTGTCACAAAACAAAATAGATCTATAATCACGAGCATAAAACATAAACAGTCGACAGCTGCACGTCATGACTGTGACAAGAAGGCTTCCACTCAGCATGATGCTGTGACTTATTAGTCGATTCGCACGAATTTACTCGCCCAAAATGGGGGCGAGACATCACGTGATTATTTTTTCTGCGTCTCAAAAAAAGTACACGTTTTATAATATTTAACTCTTATCACTTCTGTGCGCTAGTGTCCTTTTTTCTACACCATTTCAGGCGAGTAAATTTGTGCGAATCGACTAATAAGCCGAAGCTGGCTGTGCTATAGGGGACCCACAGCACTACTTACGGTTATTTGAAAAGGACGCACGAAACAAAGCCAGGTATACAGGGTTATTTGAAAAACACCAGCAACCTTTTAAGAGGTCATTGTACTCATCATTATGAACAACTTTTACTATGGGATCAAACCTGAAATCGCGAAAAAAAAAAATCAGCTGTTCCCTACATTTTGACGAGATAAACGAAGATAAATGTAGGGAACAGCTGATTTTTATTTCGCGATTTCAGGTTTGATCCCATAGTAAAAGTTGTTCATAATGATGAGTACAATGACCTCTTAAGAGGTTGCTGGTGTTTTTCAAATAACCCTGTATACAAAATTAATGATTGGTACCTACATGCTTTCGGAAAACGCCTTACCTTTGCATCCTTCTCGACGGTGTGATTTCTACTGAAGTTGTAACTGACTGATGAATAATTACCGATTCTCGCTCAAGTTGTACCATGTGCTTATCTTATCGATTTGCGAAGTATTAAGACTTTACCTTGTGAACAACTTCAAACACAAGAAACTTGAAAGTGGCCTCCAAAACTTTGTAAGGGCTTTTCCGTTTGAAGCCCTGTTGTAGATTTGTTTGATATCGAACTTTATTGGTCACGTTGTTTCTCGAAGACTACTACTATACTACTATACTATTTGTACTTATTTAAAATAGAAACTATACTATGACGGTACGGAGGGACGATACTATGACTGAAATCGCGAAAAAAAAAATCAGCTGTTCCCTGCATTTTGAAGAGTTATGCGAACATAAATGGGAACAGCTGATTTTTTTTCACGATTTCAGGTTTGGTCCCATAGTAAAAGTAGTTCATAATGATGAGTACAATGATCCCTTATGAGGAAAACGGTGATTAAAATTTCACCTTGTATAAACTGTTTTAATTTCAGTTTTATCTTGGTGATAGTCGACTTTTTCTATAACTCACGTCTTCGTGGATTTATTTCTTCTGGCAACATAATAAAGTCAAGATGCCTTTCTGGGTGTTATGGTCCTGAAGACTCGAGATCGACACAGCAACTCTGGAGTCTGCTTCTTGATTTTAGATCTAGAATCCGAAGGACCTTTCATAACATAGCTCGTACTAGCCCTTAAAGGCCCCCAGTCTTTACTCACCTTTTGTTCTGAAGCCTCCGAGTATGCGTTTATAGCTGTACAAGGATCTTTTGGCACGTGACCAAAATGAGAACTAACACCGCCATCTTGATTTTTCAATACAATTTCACAAAACAATTTGACAAAAATGTTTACCAACGACGACCCCCTGTCAATGTCATTCTAGCGCCAAAAGATTCTTGTAGCACTTTATTCAAGGACGACTATTGCATCTACATCACCTTCTACTTACCTCCTTGCGGAAAGAACTGCGAATAAATAAGCTTGAAGGTCTCCTCCTTCACGACTCCCGTGGGGCACTCTGCTTTGAAGCCCCGGTACAGCCGCTTCAGCTCGGGTTCCGTGAACCGCGTCATCCGACGTAGCGCCGCTATGGAGTCCGGCCGGTACCGCGGCAACTGTTCCCCCAGCTCCTCGAGTTCCGAATCTGGAAATGTAATGGAAAATGTGCCGGTTAGATTGTGATGGACCGGGCTGATTGGGTTTCTGATGGCTTTTTAGGGGTTTCGCGAAGATAGCAGAGGGGCAGTTACTGTATTTTAAAGAACATTTGCATCTCAGTCTCAATTTGTCAAAATTACCTCTAATTTACACAATTTAAAGTTTTGAGATGAGATTGCGATTAAACCGATTTTAAATATCTACGGGAATTCGGTATGTAAAGAAAAAAAATCCTACGCTGATTCCCAAACCATTTCGAGATTTAAGGTTTCTTAACTTAATTTTTCTATTTTTAGTGCTTAAAATTATAAGATGAAGTTTATTTTAACATAAACACTTAATACCACTTGACTTTCATTTGACCTCCAAATGACGTCACAAGTAAGCAGATTGAGAATACTTTCAGTGCCTCCTCTCATCATATGTTAAAAAGTTAGTCATATAATGTCAACTATAGGGATGACCATAGTAATATAGGTATGTAATGCAGTCGTGCGAAAATTTCGGCCTTTGAATCGATTCAAATCAAACAGTGAAAATCTATTCATACATAAAACCTAAATCCCGAATTCTGAATTATCGTTAATCAATCATTATAATGATAGCTTAAATAAAATGCATTCCCTTTAAATAATAATATTTTAAGTATAAAATCATTCGAACTATTTTGTAACCACAAATGGTGTTGCAAACTTGCAAATATAACTAGGTACTGTAGCTACTTGTTATTGGTTTGATTTTGATAGTGACATATTAATAATACCTATTATTTAATTTAATTATTAATTATCAGTCATTTCTGTCCCACTGCAGGGCAAAGGCCTCCCTTCCCTCCGTCTACTTATCCCTATACAAAATTAATAACTAAATGTATGTAGTAAATGTTCAATCGATTATGTCGATCATTCCCACCTCTAAAACTGTCTAGTGTCATGCTTGAAGTTTCTGATGTCAAGCAAAAAACGTCAAATTTAGAATTTTTATTACTGTGTTATACGTGGCATAGATATTGAACTCTTCAGCCTACTTTTGAAGCAGAATTTAGAAAATTTATTTAAAATTAATGGCTGCTTAGAAAACCAAAATTTTGAAATTAGTTGCATAAAATAACTAAATCTATAAATTAAAAATATAAAAAAAATACCTGAAAAAAACTTTACATACCCAATTGACCTTCCGCTAAACTAAATATATAGGTAGTAGGCAGTTGTTATGGACCTCTAGAGGGTGCATTTTAGGGGTTGTCTCCCCAAAATTTTGATCTTCATAAAGTACTACTTCTCTTCCTTTAATGATAAGGTCGCAGTTAGGATTTGACAAAAAGTAAACGTTTTTGGTCACGTTGCAAACCCAAACTAAAACTCGAAGCATTTAATTCCAATAAACCATTTACAGGCACTTTTGAATTGTCAAAATTAAATAGTCAGTCAGTTAGTCAGAATGTTGAAGCTAGTTGCCCATTCCAAAACGTAGATCTCTTGGAGAAGAACGGGCAAGAAACTCCAAGGACACTATTTTAAATCAAGATATTACAAAATCCAGGGTACATTATTCTTGTTGCTGCTATAGGTGAGAACAATGTTATGAAGAAACAATTCAAAATATAAGAATAAAAATAGACCCTGGCAGCTAAGAGATGACCAGTCTCAACCGACGGCGCCTGTTCACAAACACGACGCATGGGTCAGCACTATCCAGCAGTGCTATTCTGTAAAAATCTCACCGTGAAAACTAAGGTGAAGTGAGCTGTCATTCCACCTGATGTTAGGGATTGCCTCCATTGATAGTTCACTTCACGCTCACTTCGCCTATGTTATCACGGTGAGATTTTTACAGAATCGATAGGCAGCTGTTTTGCACTGCGATCTTACAGTACCTGCAATGTCTAATTATAGGAGTCTAGGAAACCTAAAATCAATGGAGGCTGTTCCCTATCAAGAGGCATCTCAGCCCGTGGTGTAACTCGTGGTTGTGAAATCATATTAGTGAATAACCTTGTAAAAGCACGTGCCTACTAGTTTCTAGGCTAGGTAGGTTAGCCTTTAGGCATCCAAACGACGGATTTTAACATCGAACTTTGTTAAAGACAGTATTTTTTACATTTGATAACATTTGCCCTATGGGAAACCTTAACAAAGTCATGTTTGGATTTTTTTTTGGATCCATCTGTATTTTTACAAAACAGCAAATACTCAAAATACTTACCTCTAGGCTTTCGGTAGCCTAAGCACATATCTTCGAATGTATTTTTTGTCTGCCGAGGAGCAGGGGGTTTTGATTCCCAGGTCATGCAATTTGTTCTTGGATATTTCCGTTATCCCGGAGTCTAAGTTTATGCCTGCTTAGTGGCAATAGGTTCACGAGGGAATAAAAATAGCGAACTGGCGAAATGTGGGTGTGCCGCACGTCAGGGATAACACTTAGATCTTGGGCTGGTACGTAGTGTAGACGTACGGAGTTTCAATGGATTAAGAGGCCAGCTTATACTAGATTTCTTTCCAATAACGTGCTTATCGTACCATACTCGTCTGCCTATCGCTTCTAAGAAAATAGACGTCACGTTTTGTAATATTATTTCCCCAACAAAACCTCCGTAACAAAACGAAGCACTATCTCTAATACAAAAAAAAACCTAAACAAATTAATCTTCGATCTCGGCTGCACTTAAAATCTAACGGGTCACAGCTCGACTCATTCGCTAAGAGATGAGAGTGATGGAAGCGTTTCTTGCCATCGGTTCCGTGCCCTATCGACAAACCCCGAGCTTTACAATGGAAGGGCGAACGTTTGTTTGTCGGTTATCATCTATTATTTATCGGGTGTAGGGATTGTCATTACAAGGAGGCTGAGAAATTGAATTTGAGTTTAGAATCAGTAAGATATCCGATTAGTCTATGGAGTGGGTGGTGAATAGGTATAATAATATTAGGGATGGATGAGGATCCTTATGTTTTTCATAAGAGTTGAGTGGGAAAATGGATATTTCTGGCAATAACATTTATTCCTTTGTCACATTACCTCCAGTTATCCAGCAGTATTAATTATCTCCTGCAAGAATTTGATGAGCAAACATACGTATGTATGTGTATAAAACGGAAGTCTATCTTCCATTTTTGATTTAACTGTATCTCATAAATTATCAAAAATAAATTGTTGGATTTGGCATATATTGTACCTACTACAAAAGCGCAACTTATAATGTTTTTGTCGATAACGTATTATACCTAATTTAAGGAATAAGAAAAAACACCAACAAAATTATTGACAACTGCTATTTGCCGGTTCGGGACTTTAATATCAACTGCCCTTTGATATTAAAGCCCCGAACCGGAAATCAAGTTAACAGGTATATTTTATAGTACTGACTAGCAAAATAAATTAATAATTAGCGACCTTTTGAAGCAAACAGTGATAATTAAACTAACTACCAACTAATATGCAAGTTTAATGTGTTAATCACAAACAAAAGTTGGCAACGGAAGAGCTACATCATGCCCAGTATATCTCACCAGTTGGCAAAATAAGGCACTAAATCAAAATGTATTGAATTTGACAGATATGGCTGTTTTTTGCTGTTGCGACCAGCGCCACCTTATGCTGCCAAGTATTCTGGGCACACTGTATTTGATCGCCTCAATTAACTGCTTCTATAGTTAAAGAGCTAGGAAAGTTCGTGTTTAAGTGGCATTAAGTTTTCTTTTGATGATTGTTTTAGCGTGGGATATGTTAAGATGTGAAGACAAGGCTTTGCATATTTTCTGTAATTTTAAGAAGGTTATGACTTGAGTGTATGGTTTCTCAAAGTCTTCTTAACGTATCTTATCGGATTTATCTATTCTGTTGTTGACTCCAAATTAATCAACAAGTTAAGAACGTCGTAAAATATTGAGCGAACTCATAAAATTCTATTTTCTGCCATAAATTAGGTACAGACTCGTAAAATTCAAAGTAAGTAATTTAGGTAGATTTTTCTCCGCTAAAAACAGGCCATAAATTCAGAAAATTAAAACCGACAAGGGAAAACAATTCAAAATGAACATGCAATCACATTTCAATAGGACGACGGACCAAAGAAGCACCAAACAAGACTCGACGAATGCTTCCATCGAAATGAATATTTTTTTATCTCTGAGAGTCTTTTCAGATGTTTCATACACCATGCAGAAGCCACTGCCGTTGAAATAAAAACATATTAAATATGCAAGTTCCACCTAAGATATGACGCAGTTCTCGTTGCATATCTACTAATTAGTTCTTACATAAAGGGCTCTCGACTACTTGTGCCTCGTTTAGAACGTTAGTGTGGACTAGTTTAGATGCATGTAGTCCGGCCAATTACCCTTTGAGGACCGTTCTAGCAGTGCTGCCGAGCAAAATATTCCTAAACTGTAGCACTTACATGCTGTGCTATGAAAGAAATGCTAATTCGTATATTATAAATTAAAGTCGCTTTTCGTGTCTGTCTGTGAAGTCGCGTTTTTCTTCTAAACTATGCATTGAACTTTATGCGGTTTTGGCCATCATTTAGACAATTTATTCCGGAAAGATTATGTGTATACAAGGTGTAACATAATTAACGCAAGACCTCATACAACCCAATTAGAGTATTGACTTAAAACATAATACATTGACCAAAACTTATTTTTTTTAAAGCTTGCTATTTTTATTAAGTAAATCGTGTTGACACCCGCATTAATTTTCACATTTAGAATTGAGTCTTATTGCCTTGAAATATGATTTAATTTTATTTAGCTCAAGCGGCAGTAATTAGTATGAAAAAATACATATAAAAAAGTTACTGAAATTGACTCAGTAGTCAATTATGAACAAACTACTTTCAGGACTTGCGTTTATTCTGTTACACCTTGTATATAATACGTTAATGTTCAATTTACATAGGTACCTATAAATCTCGATGTGTTATCAAGTTGAAAAAATCGTGAGAAGCAGGTCGCTAATATTAAAATAAAACACAAACGAAAATTTAAGACAAACATTGTTTAATCCAATTATTTCAATTTAAACTTCAACAAAGAAAAACTAAATGAAACTCGTTCAAGATTCATAAGTAATTTTCTTGTGTAACATCTGCGTCTAACTTTCCACCACGTAGGTATAATGAAATTCATTAGCGGGAAATTGTCAGTAATCGGTGAGTCTTAAGACTAATTGCCGGGCCCTTAATTCACCTGGAATTCGCATTCCATTTTTCTTGCAATTAGGCATGAAACGAGCAATTTATTGCGATCCTTGCGGCTCCGTTCTGTGACGTCACGTCATGACGTGTGAACACACTGAGGATGATTTAAGCCTTTTTAATGATGTGCCGGGATCATTAATGCGCATGAAAAGTGCATATCATGTAAATGTTAGCTTTGGTTTACAGTGAAAAGCATTTATGTTTATTTTTTTTCCGGGAATGATGAAGCAAGCAAGGTAGCTAGGAGCTATGGTTGTGAACGTTACAGATTATATATGTGGATAGGTGTTTTTTTGTTTAAATGTGTTTTCTATTGATGGTGTTTTAATAAAAAAAAACGTTCTTTTCAGCAGTTTTGAAAAACCCGTTCGTTTTCGCTGTTTGACAGATTTTAAATTAAAATCAATTCAATCTAGTTTTAAATTCAGATTCACGGCTGAGTAGATGAGGCCCAAATATTTTAATAAAACATCTTTGTGCAACATTTTGGACTAAAATGTGGTAAGTTTATAAGATTGTATTTATTTTGATAAACATTCAAATAATTGCAGAAATGTATTGTTATCGTTCTGTCTCTTGTGGTATTGGAACGCGGTACGTGACGTCACGTGCAGCAATATTGTGCAGGAGGTATCGGTTAACGGTTCGGTTCGGTAGACGTTTATCTGTGGTTTTGACAGATATTTAAATCTCGGTTTACCGGAACTTTTTGATCTGTGTTTTCAAATTGTCTCATAAAAGTAGATAGTTTAGTCTTGAAGGAACAAAGTCAGTTTTTATGTCATCTTACTTATTTATCAATTGTAAATAATTAAATATCTACCGTCTTTTTTGTGCAACAATTTTAATTATACATAGAAAATAAATGTAAAACAGATATATGTAAATATACTTATGTAAATATAAAAAGTATGTCGTGGATGGATGGCGCCACAATGCAGCGGACAGCGCCATCTAACAATTTGATTGGTAAACGAAGAATCATGTGATCGGAAACGCAAGGGAGCCCTACCCTTGGACACGATCGTCGGTGGAGGGGATGCAGCGAGGACTGGCGGAGAGACTGAGTGTTGCGACAGTCTACAGTCTACAGTGCGATAGTCGACAGTCTACAGTCAACGGTTGACGGTCGAGCTCGGGCAGTCTTGGCAAACTCTCAATACCAACGCACGTGTTTGTTTCCGACGCACGTGTGCGTCTCGGTTGTTAATCGCTAGTTTATTAAAGTTACTGTAAATTCAAATTATCTTTTCGTTCGAGTACCCACTGTAATGCCCACACCTATATAAACTATGTCAAATCGTGAAGGAGACCCGATGTATCGCATCTCGGCCACCCAATGATGCGACATCAGAACTGGGATACACTCGAACTGAAGAAAATAAGAAGAATTGAGCGATGACGTCACGATGCAATATTTCTTCGCCTGGATAAGGACGTAGCATGGAGCTACCAGTAACGTGTTGTGACTAAGAATCGAGTCAAGCAGTCCGCAGCCGTCAGCGAAGCTCTCCGTGTGCTGCAAGTGAGGGAATCCAGGACAAATCGCAGCCCTGGACGAGCAGTGGCAGCAAGCGGATGGTGGACAACGTGCTGGAAGTAGTGAAGGGCGAGTGGACGTCGTATAACTACCCTCGGGCACATTAGAAAATAAAGGTGAGCTGTATTGTTTTGTTAACGATTCTGGTGCTGAATGCTCGTTAGTAAAAGCGAGTTGTGCAGCCAAATTAAGTGGCAAACGAGTTAATAACGTTATTGTATTAACTGGTATTGGTCAAACACTTGTATTCAGCACAGAACAAATCATAATGTAGCATTGAATTTAGCGAACATCAATTAGAGATTTTATTACTTTTCTACCCGACATTTACTTGCAAAGTAATATTATGATGATACGTGAAATATCGAACCTAGGCTTTTCGATTAACATGTCTGCGAAAGAGTTTTTTTTAACGACTAACAACAAAAGGCTAGATTTGATGGGACAAAGGCAGCTATAACAAAATTTTGAGTTGGCGATTTCATGTTATTAGAAAACAAAGAGTGAAATCAGATTATCAGACTAAGTTAGATCGGAAGTTCAAAGGTCCGTTTAAGTAGCGAAAGTTTTGGCGGGTGATCGCTATACGTTAAAAGCTTTAAATTCTAACCGTACTTACAAGTATGCTCACGAGCGTATACGAAAGATGTCTCTATCTAAGTAGTGTTTCTGACGATTTAAACGTAGTAAGACGGTGAGGAGAGTTCTTCCACCGAGTAGTAGAGCACATACCACGGCTAGGTCGCACTGTACGCACTTGTCTGC
Organism: Globia sparganii; assembly: GCA_949316385.1. NCBI lineage: Eukaryota > Metazoa > Arthropoda > Insecta > Lepidoptera > Noctuidae > Globia > Globia sparganii. The sequence continues at coordinate 6,455,365 of OX438667.1, forward strand.
AGTCGTAACTGCAACTCAGTGTGGAGTTGTTCAGGGAGCCATGGGCAGCTGGTGGTGCAGTGGGGACCAGGGTCTCAGAGGAACTATTGTTGTGGTGGTCATGCAGTGACCTGGGAGTCGTAGACTCTATGTGAAGTGATGTGTGTTGGTCGTATCACTGGAGGTGATGACGATAAGGGTGGCATGAGTGTCACTAGCTGTTGTGCCAGCCGGGCCGTGAGCATTGTATGTGGTCTACTCGTAAGTTGATACAGTTCCTGACCGATTATTACTAAGGCTTAGAGGAATCTTTTGTTACCGATGATTGTTATTATTAAATTATTGTCAAGTAATGCGTTTCGATAACAATGTGGTCAGACTTGGCCGAGTAGAACATGCACTGCTGTTGATTTTTTTGGTTACAGGTTGACACACAACGACGTGTGCAAGCAGAATGACAGTGTTGGACAGCGCTGCACTCTTTGGATCTCCTGTACGAATAGTCGCTGATCGGGGACGGTGCTTTTCTAGCAAGCTGTCCAGAGAGGCTGACTGCGGTGGCAGCCGAGTTTAGAAGCGAATAGATGTCTGTACCATTAAGCGAGTTACAGATGTATTGTCTACTGGATCTGGTGAGTCGTTTTCAGTTTGTTTTGACTCGGATACTGAGTACTCCCCTGGTAAACAATAGCAAAAACAGTTACATTGTTAGGTATAACGCAATCTAGTTAAAAAATGCAATTACGATAACAGTCGATTTGACTAAAGTAAAATTAGTCTTTAAGTTTGCTTTTAATGATTATCTTTTAAAGGCGCTTGAATTAGCGAACCTAAAAATACTCTCATGATTGTGTGAGGAGGATACCCGATCACCAAGTTACTCGAGAATTAGATGTTATAGTTGATGACAGTGTTAGTGAGACCAAATCTGATTAAGAATGGCTTGTACACTCAAACTCGAAACTTATGACCGCACCTCATGAGTAACATGTGGCGATGGGTCTATAAGAAATCGTTGGTGCGATTCTTGTCTGTGTTGGTGCACAGAGCCCCTCATGTGTTGTAGCATATGTGGCGGCAGAAAAGAGTCGTTGGTGCGATTCTTGTCTGTGTTGGTGCACAGAGCCCCTCATGTGTTGTAGCATATGTGGCGGCAGATATGGAAAGAGTCGTTGGTGCGATTCTGGCTTGTGTTGGTGCACAGATTATAATGAGAGTTTCAGGAGTTGAGTATGCATTGCTTATGAAGTTTATTTTGGTAAATTCTAACTGATTTGTTACAATTATTTTGATGGTTTAACTTGTTGATCGGTCAAGTCCTGTCTGTGTTGGTGCACAGAGCCCTTAATGTGTTGTAGCACATATTGCGCTAGTTTTGTTTTTCTGAGAATCAATGGTGTGATTCTGGTCTGTTGGTGCACAGAGCGCCTCGTGTGTAGTAAGCACATTTGGCGATGGGTCTCGATCGCACTTTGCGCAGTAGCATACGTGACAACTAATCTTGTGAGAGTCTGGTGCGATTCTGGGCTGTAGTTTTGCACAGATTTTGGTAAATGGTAACTGATTCGTTACAATTATTTTGATATTCTTTGGTTCAACTTATTGATCGAACCTTTCTAATGTTTAATATTGTATGAGGTGATCTTTGTGTGAAACCTTGATAACAAGGCTTTGAGTATTTATTATGACTAGAGAAATTAAAGTAACAATGAGATACCTACAGCTACAGTTAGCTTAGTAATTAGGTATTGGCAGGATAGCCGAGCTTTCTAAGTTATTACGTATTGGCAGGATAGCCAAGCTATCTTAGTTATTAGGTGTTTGGCAGGATAGCCGAGCTAGTTTACTCTGTGAGTGAATTTGGTCCACAGGTACTACACCCGAGGACGGGTGCTAGTCAGGGATGGCCGTGTCGTGGATGGATGGCGCCACAATGCAGCGGACAGCGCCATCTAACAATTTGATTGGTAAACGAAGAATCATGTGTTTCCGACGCACGTGTGCGTCTCGGTTGTTAATCGCTAGTTTATTAAAGTTACTGTAAATTCAAATTATCTTTTCGTTCGAGTACCCACTGTAATGCCCACACCTATCTAAACTATGTCAAATCGTGAAGGAGGCCCGATGTATCGCATCTCGGCCACCCAATGATGCGACAAGTATATAAATATATTTCGAAATATAATGTTACAGACACTGTTTTGTTAAATTACTAAAAGCTTCTAAATTATGCTACTCATCATAACATATGAATAACCATATTCGGAGTCTTAGGCTCATAAATGTTAATGTATACAAGCCCAGAACTCAACCAAAGGCAGATTCTTAATAAGCATGTACTTAAAGATTAACCATGTACTTGTTTTTAATATACGGTCACCAAAGGATATAAGTAACCGGGGTCGTCGGATATAGTTGAAATTTAGTAAGAAATCGATGGATGTTTTCAAATAAAACTTAATTAAATTCAAACAATACATTTATCAATTTAAATTAAGTACATTCGAAAACATCTAACGGTTTCTTACTTAACTTACTTTTTCTTCTTCTTCAATTATATCCGACATCTCTGATTACTTATTTTTTTTGGTGACTATACCTATTTAATGATGACTTTGTAACATCAACAGATTATAACTTTGATGTCGAACACGAAGTCAAAAACGTATTGTACGTTGTATCTTTTAATTTCCTTAACATTGCCTTTATTCTTTATATTTAAGGGACTGATTTTTCCAACGCCAGATAATTTCATCGGAGGAATAATTTTGAATATTTGACAATTCTTCCATACAAAAACTGTCAGACGTCGATTTTATTCCACGAATAAAAAATATTTTGTCGATTGAAAAGTCAGCCCTTAGACAACTGTGGCTGTTTGTTTTCATAAAGTAAAATAAAACAAAAGCTTTTTCTTCAAGAAACATCGTCACTTATTACATACTTACTTACTTTCTTCAAGTGTTTGATCTTTAGCGGCTAAATATCTTAGAATAGGCGTTTGTGTTGTGTTTTGTGATGAAAATAGAGACAAAGTTTCTTGTTTTATCTTAGTAACGAAAAACTAAAGCTTACTTATCTGTGGGTGACAGTCAGAAAATATTGAGAGATGAGCTTTTTTACCATCATTTACTTATTTTACTGAATAAAATGTGAGGCGACATATTTTTAAATTAAGCGCTTCCTTTTAAGTTTTCAAATTAGTAGCTAACATTTCTTCTCTCTTTCTTCCTAAGTCATTACCATTTTCCTCATTGAAGAAACGGTAAGGACCAGGCTTTCATAACTTAATTAAGGTCACATCAAAAGCAAAAAGATATCAGGCTACGACCAACAGCAATCATAATAAAAACAAAAACAATCACTTCATGTCGTGTACAAAACCAAAAAGCAGTAGCAACAACGGCTAACATTACTGCTGTGATCAGAATATCAAATTAAGTAAACAGGACGGACAGAATCTAAAATTAGGCAATTTTCCTGGGTACCAACAAATCCTGTCCCGCTAACGAAATTTAATTTTACACCCATTTGGATTAAAGGTACCATCCCGAACCTTTTGATAACGGATTAGGAAAGGAATTTTAATTCAGGCTTATATAACTACCTGTATACAAAGTTATTTAGCTATTCCAATAATTGAGGAAATAAAATCTGCCTTTAGAAGGCGAGGGAACTGTTTGTTATGCAGATTTTATTTCATTATATCTTCGAATGAAAAGGGTTAATTGTAATTTGTCCTTATACAGACTTAATTACTAGTCTAAGTATTCTTCTCTAATGGGTAAGGATGGATATCAAGACTTTCCTACTATGCTTATAATATTGCGAGACATGGTAATTATATCTTGTAAGTCGAAACTTGTTGTACAAAGTACTAGTATAGCCTTGCTACATTTTCTCCTTCACACGGTGCAGGTAAAATTCTGAATATTAACATAACGTGCGTGGGTGCAGCTCAACTTATGAGCTCTTAGTACAGTAGAGCGTCGATTATCCGGACTAATTGGGGGACGTGGGTGTTCGGAAAACCGGTATTTTCGGATAATCGAACTACCTATAATTGACAAGTCGCGACAAGTGCGCGAGCATTGTAGCGCGAGAGGCGAGAGAGGCAGGCGCGGGTCGAGCGGGCGTAGTAGATCGGATAAGCGGTAGTTCGGATAAGCGGTCGTTCGGTTGAGCGACGTTCGGATAATCGACGCTCCACTGTATAATGAAACACGGTACACGTTTCTAATTGCGCATATATGAGCCTCAGGCAACGCCTATAAGCACTAGATTTCAATAAAGCTAAGGAATAGACGATACATACTTTATTTTACCTTCAAACATATGAGATATTTGCATCGAAACTATACGTCTATCCGATTTGCCGCATAAATATCACAAACTGAGTCATATATTTCGATGATACAATGGAATAGTTCCGCGGAATCGTAAAAAATATACCTAAGGAACACGACGACTTTGAACGGCGGCAATCTGTGGCTTCATATGCCTCGATATTATCGGGCCTGGCGTCGGGAACTTCGGATTATGTCGTGGGTACGTGCGTGGCGTGCCAACCGCCATCATGAATATCAACTACGTACGTTTGACACTTCAGATGCTGTGAAAATGCTCGTAAATGACTTGCGTACAACGCCAGCCGCGGGCGGCGGCACTTCCTAAATTATGAAGTTACTATAAATTTTATGTAGCGAGTGCGATGCGTCAGTGCGAAAAATGAAAATATGGAGGGTTCTCTTAGTCTTTGTGAAAAGGGTTTTCTTGCTGGCGACTTTTCGGCGTGTGTAGTTCTAAACTAGCAGTCGATATGTAGAGGGAAAAATGCTAGCGCCTAATAATTTCTAGCCTAAGATTTCAAACTATTTTTGGGATCGGCTTCCAATCTGAATCTTTTACTGTTCAAGCAGTACGGTTATGGAATGACTTGCCCGTGTCGGTAAGGTGTGCTCGATCTTTGTCCACTTTCTAAGATACGATAAAAAGCACTTCCCCTCTCCTTAAAACATCATCATAATATTTTATTTGCTCCTGTTATGTTTATTATTATATATTTATTTAGATTAGTTTAATATAACTACTTTATGTATGTATTTATTGTATTATCTAAATGGTACTCCACAGACTACCTACAGTATTTGTCTCTCCTTCCCCTTTTTAATCCAACCAAAGGGTGTCTTTAAAAGATCGCTCTTAGCGATAAGACCGCCCGCCCATTGTGTCACCCTTTGTAAAATTTCTATATTTATGTCTGTAATTTATATGGTGTACATAATAAAGAGTATTCTATTCTATTCTAACTGGATGCCCAATAATGTTGCATGCACTTTATTGGGCACTAATCTTTTTCACATGCTGAACTATGATAGAAATTGAAATTGCGAAAGTCTAACCATGCTTTGATCTATATAAATAAAAAGACAAGTCCTGACTGACTGACTGACTGACTGACTGATTGACTGACTCATCAACGCCCAGCCCAAACCCCTAGACCTAGAAAGCTGAAATTTTGCACAGAGGTTCCTTTTATAATGTAGACGAGGAATAAGGAAGGAATTTTTGAAATTCAACCCCTAAGGGAGTTAAATAGGGGATGAAAGTTTGTATGGAAAATGGTATTCCTTGAGTTAATAAACTTGAAACTTGGCACGAATACTTACCTAAGTAAATTATGAAAATTGGCCTTTTTTGTTTTTCTAAACTACCTTTTAAAGGGGGGTGGGGGGGGTGTCAAAATTTGTATGGAAGAATTTTAACGCGCAGTCCGATTAACTCGAAACTTAGTATTTATACTAAAGATCAAAAATAAAGAATAACGTGTATCAGGGTTTTTCGAAAATCTACCCCTAACGGCGTGAAAAGGAGTAGTTAATGTTACAGGGGAGGATTTTACTGCATGGCTTGATTAACTCGAAAATTGGTATAAATAATCTTTGAGTCAAGTTATGTACAAAACTTAAACGATTTTTCAAAATTTCACCCCTATAAGGGTGAAAAGCGGGGGATACAGTTTATATAAAAATTGTTATTCATTTGGTTAATAAACTTTAAACTTGACAAGAATACTTATGGAAGTAAATTATGAAGTTTATTCTTTTTTGTTTTCTAGACAACCCCCTAAAGGGGTACTGAGGGGTGTCAAAAGTTGTATGGAAGAATTTTAACGTGCAGTTCGATTTACTCGAAATTCAGTATTTATACTTATGACCAAAAATAAAGAATAACATGTATCAGGGTTTTGCGAAAATCTACCCCTGACGGGGAGAAAAGGGGTAGCTAATTTTGCATTTTATTGCGTGGCTTGATTTACTCGAAAATTGGTATATTATTTATTATTTTTTTATTATTGTATTCTTTGATGAATTATGAATACATCCCAAACCTTTTTTCAATATTCCTCCTCTGTGGGGGTGAAAGTAGGGAAACACTTTATATGAAAAATCTTATTCATTTGAATAATAAACTTGAAACGTGGAAGGAATACTTGCCTGAGTAAGTAATAAAGTTTACAATTTATGTTTTTCAAAACTATCCCTCAAATTATAGGTTTAGGAGTGTTAATGTTTGTGTGAAAAATTTTAACGCCCGGTCCGATTTACTCGATACTCAGTATTAATGCTTTTGTTGACAGAAAAGAAGCAATAATAAGTAATGGGTCTTTCCAAAATATACCCCTAACGGGGAAAAAAGTGGTTCGATTTTTAAAAGCGGTATTATAGTGCGTAGCAACTAGAGCGCAGGGCACAAATACTTATCTAAGTAAATTATAGTTTTTCATTTTTTCTAAACTACTTTAAAGGTCCCGGTTGGGGGTGTCAAAGTTTGTATGGAAGAATTTTAACGCGCGGTCCAATAATATAAACTTGAAACTCAGTATGCTTATCTAAAATAAAAATAAATAATAAAGTGTAACAGGGTTTTTCGAAAATTGAACCCTAACGGGGTGAACAGGGGTAGTCAATTTCACAGAGGAGTATTTTATTGCGGGCTTGATTAACTGGAAAATTGGTATAAATAATCTTTGAGTCAAGCTATAGAAACATCCCAAACGTGTTTTCAGAATTTCGCTACTTTTGGGATAAAAACTGTGAAGGTGAAAAGGCGGAATATCTTATTCCTTTGGTTAAAAAACTTGAAACTTTTCAACATTTGCCTTATTAAATATTAAAGATTGTCACTTTTATTTCTTAAAAACCCCCCACAGAGAATTTAGGGGGTGACAAACATAAAAGGTAAGAAAAAAAAATAACCCGCTGTCGGATTAACTCGAAACTCGAATCGGTACTAACTTAAACAAAAAACCTATACGTTTTAGGGTTTCTCAAAAATCGACTCCTACAGGGGTGGAAAAGGGTAATAAAGTTTAAGGGGTAGCAACTCCAACTTCCATTAACTCGAAAATGGGTACAAATAATCTTTAAGTCATAAAAATGGAAATGTACCAAACGTGTTTTATTACAAACAAGCCCTGTCGTGATGAAAAGAGAGGACAGTTTATTTGAAACATCTTAGGAGGTAGTTTAACTAAAAAATTGGCCCGAATACTTATTTCTCTAAATAAAGTATAAAGATCGTAAACATTAATTTTAGTAATTTTATCAAGGGGAGAGGGTGTTTAATTTATTTGAGGAAAGTACGAAACCCACGCGGACGAAGTCGCGGGCAAAAGCTAGTAATATATAAAATAAAACTTACTACCATAACATACAAAACTTTGCTGTTACCGTCAGGATGGCTGGAACAAATATTTAATTATAGGTAGTTGTTGGCGCCGTTCGATTGGTCACCTTCAGGGACTGGAAAGAGATGAAACTACCCGCAAACGGCATCGAATCTATGACGTACGGACGATTCGAGGCACCCGCCGCGAGCCTATATATAGGCCCGGCACGCGCAAGAAAAAAGTTCAGTTGTTTTAACTACCGCATCGCTAATTAATAAAACCTCGCTGTGTGACCCGATTCACGCTTGGCTGGAGTACCTACGTCGCGAATTTAAACAAAAGAAGAAAGGGCGCCCTCATCTGAACAAGCAGCGGCAGGACAGCATAAAGGTCAGTGGATTCGAACTTCCGTCCTTTGATTGTGTCTCTCGTCGGCTGGTCATCCTCCATTGCCTATACGTACTCCGGGCCCACAATTATTTATCCCGCATTGATAAAATAATCTTCCCGCATATGTATGAAATCCCGCGGAACCATTTTTTGGTCCTTTGAGCCGGATATATATAAAAACCAGTGCCTTATAAGTCCAACATATTTTCCTATATATATGTGCAACATACATTTATATAAATTATAATATTTAAGATATTTTCTAATTCCCTAACTACCTACATAGGTCGCGATTGTGATTTGAAAAAACCGTTGACCTTGTGCAAGGTGATAGGCATTTCTGTTTAAATAACTCTAATACGTTACTTGTTCAATAACGGTCTGTTCGTTCACGCTTATAACCAACTCAGTTAAAAATGAGTTACGAGTCAAAAATTAAAATAACTGCGGCGAAAAAGCAAGCAGTATTCGCAAAAATAAACGAGTTATATGAATCGGGAAGAAAAGTGGTACCGATTAGCGCTAACACTAGAAGTGTCCAGGAATTTCTAGCAGCTTCGTCAAATATAGATCAATTGTATAGCAGCTTTAATACACTGTGTGACGAACACAATGAACTGGTACTGAAAGTGGATCCAGAATATAAAATAAGCTTCAGCGATTGGAGTGCATTTGAATCACTTTATTCCCAGATTAAGTACATACGAGGTAACTTAGTAGAAACTCACCGTACACATAAAACAGACATACCCACTAAAGAATCTCATTCATGTAGGCTGCCCGCTTTAGAATTAATAAGTTTTTCTGGTAATCCCGAAAATTGGCCGCTTTTTTATGAATGTTTTAAAGCAAACGTTCATGATAATAAAACATTAACTGATAGCCAGAGAGTGCAATATTTAGTGGGTAAGCTGAGTGGGAACGCGTCAACTATATTCGCTGGAATTATTCCGAATGAAGCTAATTACTCCACAATATGGAACTCATTAGTGTCGAAATATCAGGACAAAAGGTTATTAGGATCCATATATTTAAATAATATACTCGAAATAAAGCCATCTACCTCAACCTCCGGTCAATTGAACGACTTTATTGAACGAATTCATTCTTCGTGGTCCGCGTTAAAAAAGTTAGAGATTGATGACTTGTCGGATTTCATTTTTACGCATCTCGCGTTAAAAAAACTTGATTCGCAATTGGTGCAAAGCTTCGAATTGTCCGTGCGCGATAATGACATTCCTACAAGTGAAGAATTAATAAAATACATCCGTAATCATATAAAGGTTATAGAAAGATCAATCGCTGTACATCAAACTGGTGCAATGGACAGAACTAGAAGTTTCGATAAGTCACGTAGTCGGAACGTTCAGAGAACCACGCATAGTTTTACAATCACGGAGAATAATATTAATTCTAAATCTACCTGCATTTTTTGTAATAATGCAAGTCATGCTCATTTGTACGAGTGTTTAGAATTTAAAAAACTTACAACTAAAGAACGTTTTACATTCGTTAAAAACAAGGGATTGTGCGTCAATTGTTTTAGCGATAAGCACACCACGTTAAGGTGTGCATCTAAGCACACATGCAAACATTGCAATAAAACGCATCATTCTTTGCTACACTTTGATCATATGGAAAAAAATCCACAGTCAAGGTCATCCAGTTCGGAAATTAATACGAACAATGGCGAGGCGGCTTCAATAAACGCAGCTACCTCCAATCAAAAAATCAGTTCACAATCATTGTGCATGATGACTCAGTCGGCCGCGTACTTGAATGACGGGGTAGGGCCAGTAAATAAGATAGACGGTGTAAATTCGACCGCGCTTTTAGCTGCAAACAATAAGGTTTTGTCTTGCACTCAACTAGAAAGTTCGATAGTGCTACCTACCGCGCAAGTTTATGTCCCGATAGACGGGAAGCGTTTTATAATGAGATGTCTGGTAGACAGTGGGTCGCAAAATAATATTATTACGCTTGAGTGTTGCAAAAGATTAAAGCTAAAAATTCAACCGCTGGTTAACTCATCATTAAAATCGGTAGGCGCTATTTCGGCACCTATACGAGGTTATGTAGCCATCACCATACAATCGCGTGTGAGTGACGCTCAGTATAGTTTGACCATGCTGGTAATCGACCATATAGCGGACCCCCTGCCGATAAATGATAAATGATAAATGATAAATGATAAATGATTTTATTTCTGTAAGTAGGTTTGTACAAACACTTTTACACGTCAATCATATTTTACCTCGCCATATTTTCGCGCATATTTTCGGCGCCTGTATTACCGAACCGGGTAATACAGGCGCCGGCCATAGATTACTTTAAAAACTTGCCGTTTGCTGATGATTGCTGGAACCTGCCAGGTAACATTGATGCCATTTTAGGAACCCAAATGTTCGCGTTCATTTTGCTAGGAGGAAAAATTATACCCCCTCCATTAGCGCAATCCGCTCACTGTAGCAGCGTCGTACGCTCTGCGCCTCACGCTATAGAAACCACGCTCGGTTATATTGTTATGGGAGAATTACCTTCCGCTAACTCCAACAATGTAGCCTGGTCCTTCGGCCCTCTGGTGAGTGATTTCAACAATATAATGTTGAAATTACCCCCTACAAAAATAATAAATACAGAAAATCAAGTCTGTGAAGATTTCTATAAATCCGCGGTATCTTTACCTTATAAAAACGAACCTGCCTCTTTAGGTAGCTCGTTCGAATACGCTCAACGTAGATTAACCACGTTAGAGCGTAAATTTAATTCGCTTCCCGCTTTACGTCAATCTTATAACGACGTTATTAATGATTATTTAAATAAAGGCTATTTATTGAAAATACCTTATTTCTCTTCGGCTATAACTCAAGGGTATTGCTCACCCCATCACGCTGTCGTTCGGCCCGAGAAGTCAACGACGAAAACCCAAGTGGTATTGGACGCAAGTGCCAAAACTGACACCGGTAAGTCACTTAATGACATATTGTATACCGGACCTAATTTACAGGCAGACCTTTTCTCGCCTGTGCTTAACTTTAGGTATTTTAAAGTTGCAATAACCGCGGATATACGTCAAAGGTACCTTAGGATTTACTGTCAGAGAACGATATTATCAAGTACTACTATAGAACAACAACAACTACTATATGGTCAACCATCGCTCGCCTCTTTGATGTGCCCGGACTTGTCGCGCCTGTTATTCTTTATGCAAAGCTTCTTATTCCAGATCTTTGGCTTGCTAAGATAGGATGGGACGATAGGCCTCCTGAAATCATTACTGAACGTTTCTCTAAATTTAAAAAGGTATTGCCTTTGTTATCTACCTTACAAGTACCGCGCCATTTGGGTGTCGCGGCCGGCTGCATCGCAAACATAACCGCGTTTGGTGATGCTAGTATGAAGGCTTACGGTTGCATCATCTATTCGCATGTGGTGAACCCTAATGGGAATATATCTGCTCAATTAGAGTGCGCTAAATCTAAAGTGGCTCCGCTAAAGACTGTATCGCTAGCCAGACTCGAACTATGCGCGTCCTTACTCCTAGCGATACTTGTCAAGCAAATACATAATGTTTTACATATCCGCTATCCTATACAATATACTCTCGCCTTTAGTGATGCAATGATTGCCTCCTCATGGGCTCATTCATCTCCGCACCGATGGCAAACATTCGTTGCCAATCGCGTAACCAAAATACCGGAGAATTTACCTCCTGAACGCTTCTTAAATACACCGCCGTTACAGTCGTTACCCGCCTGTGGAATGGACGCATCCGTGAGCCTTCATAATAGGAAAAAACTGTTGGATAGCTTAGTACAGAGCTACTGGAAAAGATGGCATGTAGGTTACTTACACACGCTGCAATTAAGGCAAAAATGGAACTCTCCCGATACGCCTATCCAACTTGGCACACTTGTCCTCATACACCAGGATGACTCACCACCGCTGCGCTGGCCTACTGGCGTTATTGAACAGGTATACCCTGGTAAAGATGGGGTTGTAAGGGTAGCTCTGGTACGCACCGCTTTGGGAGTTTTAAAACGCCCTGTTGTAAAGCTATGCCCTCTGCCTTCTCAGTAACGGTACTTATCAATTAACTTAATCACAATCGCACCTATTATATTTATTTATGTTTATTATATTATACCCGCTTCCTCTAATTACGTTTATTTTTTAATATAACTCATGATTCTCCTTCCAGCTAACTGGACATCTTCCCACCTAGCATATCTCTTTGGTTCCCCTTTCTGTTTTTTTTCGAAACCCCTACGGAGTTTCAAAGGGGGGAGGATGTTGGCGCCGTTCGATTGGTCACCTTCAGGGACTGGAAAGAGATGAAACTACCCGCAAACGGCATCGAATCTATGACGTACGGAAGATTCGAGGCACCCGCCGCGCAAGAAAAAAGTTCAGTTGTTTTAACTACCGCATCGCTAATTAATAAAACCTCGCTGTGTGACCCGAGTCACGCTTGGCTGGAGTACCTACGTCGCGAATTTAAACAAAAGAAGAAAGGGCGCCCTCATCTGAACAAGCAGCGGCAGGACAGCATAAAGGTCAGTGGATTCGAACTTCCGTCCTTTGATTGTGTCTCTCGTCGGCTGGTCATCCTCCATTGCCTATACGTACTCCGGGCCCACAATTATTTATCCCGCATTGATAAAATAATCTTCCCGCATATTTAAGAAATCCCGCGCAACCAGTAGTAAATAGATATTAAACAGTGCATAATATGGTCTCATGTACATATCTCGTTTGGTCCAGCCATCCTGACGGTAGCTACGAATTAGCCATGTAGATTACAGAATATTACACATTTATTTTATACAACTCACAGAATCAATTACCCTAATAAAGAAACACCCAACTTTGCGGTTAGTTAGGCCAAAAGAACTGGTTTTATGGCCCACAAATATATCGCAGTAAAGGCAGGAATTTTCATCGATTGTAAAACTGTGTTGTACCCACCTGTGTGTTCTTTAATCAGAGCGGATTTTTCGAATTGTGAGCGTCCAAGCCCACCCTGTTTCCAAAGGCTACCACCGCATTGCGTCTCATTATTGAGGGAGGGTATTTGAATTCTCGGAAAGAACGGTTTGCGGTTACAAACGATGGAGTTGGCAAAAGTCAGGTGTTTGTTATCGGAACCAACTTTGGGCCTATCAGTGTTTCGGAGCGCTGTGAAATATTACGAGTAGGCGCGATTGTGAAAGTTTTCGGTTACTCGTGCCTGCTCTCAATTGATTCTCGAGGAATTATACCGATGTCACCCTGCCTTGTCTCCCTATTGGGCAGATCAAAAAAAAATGTAATGTTGCTTATAATGTGTTGCATTACTTTTAAGAATTAATATATTAAATTCTATGGGGGGCAAACAGGAAAAAAAAGTTTCATCTATCCCCCTATCACTGATAAGGGCACAGATAGGAGTTAATAAAGTTCGAACTGACCCCTCGTTGCTAACATGGGGACAGATCAAACTTTTTTTCCAATCTGACCCCCTCAGGGGACAAAGTAGGGTGACAGATTGGAATAATGCAATCTTTCCTGGTAGCGATTTAAATATAATTATGAATTCTGCTTTGAAGTAAGTTCACTCCGCTTGTTATTTTAGTCAATGAGCCTCTAGAATATTGTTTAAAGCGATTGAATTAGGGATAGAGAATACAAATTGGTTTTGAAGCTTTAAAATATAATCTACATTGTTTATCTTGCGAACATTTTCTATGGAATAATATCAAGTGCAAGTTAAAATTAACAACTCAACCAACCCGTATTGAATATTACCTACTCAGAATTTATATACTTATCTCTAATTCGAGGCGTAGAGTTTCTATTTTCTTAGATTAAATGATAACAACCCCGAAATAGATCAATTGAAGATCCCATAAATATCTGTCGGGACCAAATTCGTAGGGTTGGGCCCTACGAATTTGGTCTATCGTGAAGGAATAGAGAAATGAAATGGGTCAGTTTAGACAGCGAATGTTCCTTTGGGAATAAATTAATTGTGCTACTATTAGAGAATGATTACGTTACATTGTTTTAACAAGATCGATAGTTTTGTTTGTAAACAGCTGCAATTTGTAAATGTAATTTTGCATCTGCTTTGTATCAAGAATCGATTTAAGCTTCATCCGGGTATTATTTCGATTAGATTTAGGAGTCCACCACATAGAAACTTTATCTGACCGAGTCAGATCTACCATAATTTTAAGTCTACACAAGATGGGCAAAAAATCGTGGATCAAATGAATCAAAACGATAGCTGGGGTTATTTGCAGTAAAAAAAAGCATCATCACTACAAAAATGCTTTATGACAGTGGGTACCATGATTTAGCAGTATTGGCACTTTTTTCAATATCTTTTAAGTCTCACGAAAAATTATTTGGAACTTTAGAACCTTACTGTAAACACTCAAATTGTCATAATTTTTAAGGAGATCATGTTAGGGCACTGCCACAGATTTTTTTTTTACTGCAAATAACCCCAGATGTCGCCCTGTTTCGTTTGATCCACGATTTTTTGGCCACCTTGTATAGTTCAGTTTCTCCGTGTTTTCATCGTGTTTAATGGAAAAACAAGGTTAGGGTTTGACTCCACGAAACCCATCCTCATAACTGAATCATCAATATTATTATCGCGTAAGTAGTAGATTAGTTCTGGGTCGGGTGTCTTTTGAAGGTTTCCCCCCGAAAAGGGAGGTCGGGGAGTGTGGGAGTTTTACGTCACTAAAACCACAGCCATGCAAATATTCCATAATCGCACACCACAAAACAAAAAGCATAATTAACGATTAATAGTCTGTGGTAAATTCGTCGTGACATTATAAATCTCAGTGAATAATGTTTCTGGTTTGATCTCGGCGTGTCGCCGTCGCTTGCATTGTGCAAAACTATTCGCGCCATTTTTCAAGGGTTTTGCAGTTTGCTAAGATTTCCCGCGTTTTTATCGAGCGAATGAGTTAATACGTCTTTTTGACTAGATTTATGGACGGCTTATACCAACGAACTTGTTAAAAAAAAAACTTTAGGATGAATGGATTTTCTTTACAGAGATTTTGTAAAGATTTATATTAAGCGTTTAGAGTTTAGAGGCTTTATGTTGAGTATTTATACAAAATGTTGTTTGTTTGATGTTCTTTGTTTGCTAATTGAACTTTGTAAAGTATAATGCCATCAGTATTGTACTCAAAGCAGATACAAATTGAATAATGATATTGCAATCAGCCATTAACTTATTAGGCAGAAGTTCGCAAGCATAATTACATCACTACAGAGTTCTGTTTGTATCGTATATGTGTGTATATCTTGTCTTTGTACTGAAAACAAAATACAATTGCTTTATAATATAGTGCACCATGATTTTTTTAAATAGATTTCGTTTACCGGACTTTAAACGATAAAACATGTCTCAATAATTTACTGGCATGCGACACTAGCCACTGAGAACAAAGCCGGCTTTGTCACCACACGGCAAGAAACGTGATAGATAGAGAACAAACAGTCCAAGGAAATTGCTTTTGCTTGGCGTAGAACGGAAATTTTGCACAGTGGGCACATGTGGACGTGAGCCAGCCACAATTGTTACAAACTGAAGAAATACGTCGAAAGGTTTTCATACGTCGTTATGTGGATTTCCATTTATCATTCAAGTTGGCAGTGAGCCTATTATGCTGTGGTACTTAATAAGCCTTGTGACAATATGATAACTTGGTTCTAAGTTGGTTGTTAGTGGATTTGTAGCAATATATTCGGGGGATTTCGGACGTTAGTTGAGCTAGCAGTGTTAAAATGTTTTAAAATATTATGTGATCTTCCATGTAGATACGGACGTTCAGCCCTCTTGTATAATATCTACGTAAACCACGCTAGGTACCTTTCTGGTTGACTACTACTTTTACTATGGCATGTGCTCTTCGCAAATAGTAGTGCCTTTTGAAAGCCATGCTCCAAATAAAATGTCCTATATATGGGTTCATATATGTACTTAGTTCCATACTTGTTTATTCCCACGTAGATATATAGTAGATGTGTAAAGTAGCAAATCTAAGCGGAGTGGCGTCGAGAATTGCATTCACGCCGACACGTTTGCTTGAGCCGATTATCCGATATTGAGATTTGGACGAAATTCAATTTCGGCGCAGTCTTTCGCGATCAATCCAGTCTAGGAAGTTCGGCCGCATTGATTTTCCTGCAGCGGTGGATTTAGAAACTCTAAACTGATGGCTTAGATATCTGTGGTTAGAGGTTATAATTGTATACAGTTGCTGAATCCGCTTCAACGGCATTAGGTAACTTGTTAGTTACTTCGGACTAAAGTTGTGGACTAAAGTTGTGGTTCATTAAAGACTTTAGCTGTCCGAAACTAGTCTTTGATCTATAGTGTAGCCTTTAATGAAACGGATTATCTGAACGCGATTCGTATTATTTCTAGGAACTTTGGTTCGGCGCACTGTGAAGCCTGGAATTTATTGCTTCTTTATTACGTTTGGCGTTGAGATACATACATTTTTTTTCTAGGTATGAGATGTCTAATTGTGTCTGTACCATGTACACATCACTATTTTGGTACCAACCAAACAAACCACAATCAACCTACCCATTATTAAGAAAAACTAGCGTCAAAATGCTAAATAATGCTTATTAATTTACTACCACAGCCTCACAAGAAATGAGGGTAGGAAAAAGCCGAGGAAGTACGTGTTAATTACTAATTACACACAGAGCTGTCACGAACAGTGTGTGTTTTGCGGCGAAGTAAATAAGCTTTAGGCTAGGATACTGTCTCACTGCGACCCTGTTTAACGAAACGGGAATATCTTGAACCTTTTGTCGGAGTTTTTTCAAAGGCGTATTGCAAGAACAGAGTTTTTGAGGAAACTTTGATGGAGCGTAACGTTTTTTGTTTTTGTCTTTCTAAGTGAAAGTCAAATTAAATGGAAAGCTCAATCAAGTTTTGTCAATGTAGAGCCTGGTTTTTCGTAACTTTTTAATCTACGTTTTCAACACTTACCTTTTGATCCTATGATTACGTAAATATTGGTATACATATATATTTTTTAAAATGTGTTCAGGTTTATTTATGAGTCTAGAAATAAGGAATTTATAGTTTCTAGAGGGATTTTATGTCCATTTATTCAGGCAATTTTTGTCGCAGTTTCGACCCCCAAGATACAAAGGCAAATAAATGACTAATGTTCCCTTTGAATTTGATTCTCAATTCAACTACTTATACTTTAGTTTCAGTTGGTGGCAGATGAAGATACTTATATAAAAAGTTTTTTACAAAAAAAAAAAAAAACAACCGACTTCCAAAAAAAACTAAAAAGTGTAAAATAACTTTAATTTCAGAAGTCGGTGTCGTTGGTTTTAAATAGGTCCACAACTGACGGAGAAATAGGTGAACATACATAAAAAAAACATACATAAAGTCGAACGTATAACCTCATCCTTTTTGGAAGTCGGTTAAAAACTCATTATAAAATTAAAATAACACATTCTCAAAGAAACATTAGTATCAACGGAGCTGCAATATCCGTCTGCGGCGCAAAAACAAAAAGGTGCATGTGCACTAATTATGACCAATCTTTTATTCAGTGCAGTCCAGTGAAGACTGGGCGAACAATATCCGACCGCACGTTGAAAGGAAATCGGCTTGAACACGCGTTTCACTGCAATATGCAAGAGGCTTTGCCCACATCGTTGAATAAAATTTTAATAATGCAATGTTACTAACAAAATACAATTGCTTTATAATATAGTGCACCATGATTTTTTTAAATAGATTTCGTTTACCGGACTTTAAACGATAAAACATGTCTCAATAATTTACTGGCATGCGACACTAGCCACTGAGAACAAAGCCGGCTTTGTCACCACACGGCAAGAAACGTGATAGATAGAGAACAAACAGTCCAAGGAAATTGCTTTTGCTTGGCGTAGAACGGAAATTTTGCACAGTGGGCACATGTGGACGTGAGCCAGCCACAATTGTTACAAACTGAAGAAATACGTCGAAAGGTTTTCATACGTCGTTATGTGGATTTCCATTTATCATTCAAGTTGGCAGTGAGCCTATTATGCTGTGGTACTTAATAAGCCTTGTGACAATATGATAACTTGGTTCTAAGTTGGTTGTTAGTGGATTTGTAGCAATATATTCGGGGGATTTCGGACGTTAGTTGAGCTAGCAGTGTTAAAATGTTTTAAAATATTATGTGATCTTCCATGTAGATACGGACGTTCAGCCCTCTTGTATAATATCTACGTAAACCACGCTAGGTACCTTTCTGGTTGACTACTACTTTTACTATGGCATGTGCTCTTCGCAAATAGTAGTGCCTTTTGAAAGCCATGCTCCAAATAAAATGTCCTATATATGGGTTCATATATGTACTTAGTTACATACTTGTTTATTCCCACGTAGATATATAGTAGATGTGTAAAGTAGCAAATCTAAGCGGAGTGGCGTCGAGAATTGCATTCACGCCGACACGTTTGCTTGAGCCGATTATCCGATATTGAGATTTGGACGAAATTCAATTTCGGCGCAGTCTTTCGCGATCAATCCAGTCTAGGAAGTTCGGCCGCATTGATTTTCCTGCAGCGGTGGATTTGGAAACTCTAAACTGATGGCTTAGATATCTGTGGTTAGAGGTTATAATTGTATACAGTTGCTGAATCCGCTTCAACGGCATTAGGTAACTTGTTAGTTACTTCGGACTAAAGTTGTGGACTAAAGTTGTGGTTCATTAAAGACTTTAGCTGTCCGAAACTAGTCTTTGATCTATAGTGTAGCCTTTAATGAAACGGATTATCTGAACGCGATTCGTATTATTTCTAGGAACTTTGGTTCGGCGCACTGTGAAGCCTGGAATTTATTGCTTCTTTATTACGTTTGGCGTTGAGATACATACATTTTTTTTCTAGGTATGAGATGTCTAATTGTGTCTGTACCATGTACACATCACTATTTTGGTACCAACCAAACAAACCACAATCAACCTACCCATTATTAAGAAAAACTAGCGTCAAAATGCTAAATAATGCTTATTAATTTACTACCACAGCCTCACAAGAAATGAGGGTAGGAAAAAGCCGAGGAAGTACGTGTTAATTACTAATTACACACAGAGCTGTCACGAACAGTGTGTGTTTTGCGGCGAAGTAAATAAGCTTTAGGCTAGGATACTGTCTCACTGCGACCCTGTTTAACGAAACGGGAATATCTTGAACCTTTTGTCGGAGTTTTTTCAAAGGCGTATTGCAAGAACAGAGTTTTTGAGGAAACTTTGATGGAGCGTAACGTTTTTTGTTTTTGTCTTTCTAAGTGAAAGTCAAATTAAATGGAAAGCTCAATCAAGTTTTGTCAATGTAGAGCCTGGTTTTTCGTAACTTTTTAATCTACGTTTTCAACACTTACCTTTTGATCCTATGATTACGTAAATATTGGTATACATATATATTTTTTAAAATGTGTTCAGGTTTATTTATGAGTCTAGAAATAAGGAATTTATAGTTTCTAGAGGGATTTTATGTCCATTTATTCAGGCAATTTTTGTCGCAGTTTCGACCCCCAAGATACAAAGGCAAATAAATGACTAATGTTCCCTTTGAATTTGATTCTCAATTCAACTACTTATACTTTAGTTTCAGTTGGTGGCAGATGAAGATACTTATATAAAAAGTTTTTTACAAAAAAAAAAAAAAACAACCGACTTCCAAAAAAAACTAAAAAGTGTAAAATAACTTTAATTTCAGAAGTCGGTGTCGTTGGTTTTAAATAGGTCCACAACTGACGGAGAAATAGGTGAACATACATAAAAAAAACATACATAAAGTCGAACGTATAACCTCATCCTTTTTGGAAGTCGGTTAAAAACTCATTATAAAATTAAAATAACACATTCTCAAAGAAACATTAGTATCAACGGAGCTGCAATATCCGTCTGCGGCGCAAAAACAAAAAGGTGCATGTGCACTAATTATGACCAATCTTTTATTCAGTGCAGTCCAGTGAAGACTGGGCGAACAATATCCGACCGCACGTTGAAAGGAAATCGGCTTGAACACGCGTTTCACTGCAATATGCAAGAGGCTTTGCCCACATCGTTGAATAAAATTTTAATAATGCAACGTTACTTTATTGCTCGAATATTCGAGGATTTTTAACACGGTTTTTCTGGTTGAGTTTTTTATTTTTAAGCGAAGAATTGATTTGTGAGCTTGTTAAATCCATGTACTTCTCTTGCTTCAGAGAAATTGCGCAGAATAAGTATTGGTGATTTTAGAATAAATTCAGCGGGGTTATTGCGTAACCCATCATCGATAGCAATGGCTTTCACTATCGGTAGCATTGCGTTATTTACGTTGTTCAGCAGACAATTTTTTCGAACATAAGTAATAAAGCAATGGATTAACAATATCCTTCAAAATAATTCAGGTTGTGATTGTTAGTGTTTTACGTAATTAGGGTACAGTCTTAAGTTAATGGTTGATGCACCTAAACAGGAAATATTAGACTAGGCATTAGCAGCCAAGCTTTTGATAGTGTTACTGCCTAGCTTTCATTAAGCAGTAAACTTACAAAGCAAGCAGCTTGGTTACCGCAGAGCCAGTCGTTCCAGTTAGTTATTGTACCATCTGTTGAACGTCAGACTACCGGCCAGTGGCACGGAACACCGCATGTAGGTGACATTTTGGAAAGCAAGATTAAGTGCCCTCCCATTTACCTGAAATGTGTGTATATTTTCACTGTAGTAAAATTAATTACCAAAAGGAAATTAACACAAGCAAGAAAGAATTTTACCTAAAACAATTAACATGACTGGACATGACACGGAAATTACTTTGTTTTTCCTGCCAGGTACAAAAACTGCACAGTTCACCTACTCCCTGCAACGCCAAAATACGCAAGCATATTCCAAAGATATTTGTGCAGGTATTTGTTGAAAATACCAGGAATTAAATTTAGAATATTTTACAGAGCATTTAGTTTTGTAGAATGTTGGTGAAACCACACCACACCAGTGTAGTCTAGCCGGTTTAATATTCTGTAAGAATCGCATCGTGAAAAATTAGGTGAAGTGTGCTGTCTTTCCACACGATGCTTGGGATTGACACCTTTGACAGCTCTCTTAACCTAAGTTTTCACCGTGAGATTTTTACAGAATATTAGACCGGCTGGACTATTCGTGCAGAGTGATTTAGAAGTCAAATATTGATTCAATCCCACTGAATGGGAATCATTTTGTTAATTGCTTTTATTCTTTTGTTTCGAGTTTCCGAACCCTTTGGTTCTGTATCCGTATCACAGAAGTGTAATCGTAGTTAATTACTCGCTTCCATAACTTTTATCAATCAATGAACATTGGTGGATGATATTTGTGGGATATTCATTGATTGAGGTTGTTAATGTTTAGTTTGTGACGCCAGTAATCGAAAGTCAGACTAGGAGTAGAATTTATTTAATCGTAGGAGAAAAACAGCACATTATTTACATGTAATCTTTCATAGTGCACCCAGCTTCTTAAAGGAGGAGCTTCTTGCCCGTTCTTCTCCATTGGTACGGTCAGCAACAAAAGTCGATTAACACTTCAGTTTTTTTTAATCTCAGTTATTGAGTAAAATATTTGTTCAAAATTGCAGCAGAAGTACAACGCTATTTTGAACAAACATTTTGCTCAATAACTGAGATTTTTTGCCTTTTGGCCACGTATAGGACTTTCTGGTTAATTTTTCTTTTTGTTATTTTTTATTTTTTTTTAATTTTGGTATTTTAATTTAGACTGTGTTTAGTTTAGTTTGTGATCCTCCTGTACGAGTCGCAATAAATACTTTTTCTTAACTTTTTTTTTCTTTAGATTAAAAAAAAACTGAAGTGTTAATCGACTTTTGTTGCTGACTGTACCTTCTACGCTTTGGAATGGGCAACTAGCTTCATCTTTCTGACTGACCGACCCCTTGACAATTCCAAAGCACCTGTAATTGGTTTATTTGAATAAATGCTTTAAGTTTGAGTTTTCCTCTCAGAAAATACCGATCGCGCGGTACTTTCAGAATATAGAATATTACGTAATATAACTGCTAATGCAATGGCTACATTATCGGTGTTCGGCAAAGCTTCGCACTACCTCTCGTAAGCGTTGCTTGACAAGCCGAATCTTCGTCGAAGCCGGATTAGCGTCGCCCTAGCATAAGATAGAAACATGTTTGCTGTGTGCTAAGACTATAGCTGAATAATCCGCTATAATCTAACCTATCACGTCACACTAAACACTTAGTAGCCGGTTTTGTGTGGCAACCATGTTCTGCATGCCTCATAAGACTGAACTAGCTTAGTTGAAGCAAGTTATGAGAGCGTTTGGATTGATAGTCCAACCTATCTCGAATTTGGTTTTGATTAGGTACCTAATTGGTCCTTTGAGAGGACTTTGGACATTGGGCCTTTGAATTCTAGTAAAAAGGATTAGTTTGCAGTATTACCACCTATCTACTTGTATCTGTATACTTAGATAAAACGACATTGAAGTTTAACCATTATTCATTATCGATTTGTTGAAATACACACATCAAAAGTGTCTAGGGATCAACATATATTTTTGCAATAACTTTTCTCCTGATTGATATTAATTAAATTTTTCTTTAAGGATTCATCAAATAAAGTGTTTTCGTTTGTCACAGTAACGATAAACCAAGTCACCTTTGCATTAATAAAGAAATTTGCCATTTTCCTAATAAAGGGATTTTTGACATTTGAACCACTAACACAAAAGTTCGAAAAAAAGACTGAAATAACAGTTTTCTCTAAAATTTTATTGGGTAACTTAAACAATTAATAATCCGTGTTTCTACCGCGAACACTAACAACACAAGAACATCGGTTTGGCATACTCAAAATGAGTTCATCCAAATCACGCTGTGGAATGGCCGCCCATGTTCGTTGCAACAACAAAAAAAGGACTTCTTGCGACTGGATACCCTCCATATTCGGCAGAGCTCTTCTCTGTAGCATATCCCATGCATGCTCAATCGGGTTCAAGTCTGGCGACTGAGCAGGCCAGGGCAGGACATTGATGTTAGCTGCGGCGAGAGTCTGTCTTACAACTCTTGCGGTGTGCGGTCGTGCATTATCATGCATTAACTGAAATAAGGGACCGATTTGCACTTGTAGAGGAACGATGACGTCTGATACAATCGTCTCAGCATAAATTTGAGCGTTGAGGTTGCCTCTGATCCAAATCAACTCAGTTCTTCCGCCGATCCAAATACCCGCCCATACCATGATGGTTCCACCACTATAAGGATGGACTTCCTGGCAGGATTTTAATCGCTGTTGGCGTCCAGGGGTTCTCCAGTGTCGTATACGTCTTGTATCCGGTCTCATACCAAAACGAGACTCATCAGAAAAGCACACGAAACGCCATTGTTCTTCTGCCCAATTTCTGTGTTCAAGATCCCATTGATATCGAATCCTACGATTGTGCATTGCTATAGGTGGTACCCGTAGCGGTCTTCGGGAATGAAGGTTCACTTCATGCAAGCGGTTTCTGACTGTTTGGTCGCTAATTAAGTTCCCTGAAGAGTGATGAAGCCTCACGGCTAACATCATGGCGGTTATTGTTGGAGCTCTTCGAGTTAAGATTTGAATGTATCGGTCTTGTCTCCGTGTGGTGCAGCGATACCGTCCTCCATGGCGCTCAGCCACGGTACCAGTGCTTCGGTAACGTGTCCAAAGTCGACTTGTATTCAGAGCTAAAGCCACAGTACGTTGCCGGGAACCAGCTTCTATCATTCCCACGGCTCTGAGCATTTCTTCCCTGCTTAAATGACGTCGCCGCTCCATAATAACGTTGGTTTTAATCAGTAGTAGGGAAACAGTAGCACTAATAATGTCTTCAATGCGTTGTATGTTTTTATAGGGAAAATATTGACAGCTGATTTTCATCTTTTACTCGAATTTGATTCACAGTTCCTGATTCAAATTATGAAATGCACCAAAAAGGATCCATATAAATTTATAAAATCATAAATTTATTACAAAGCCACATCTCAATCTCAAGAAATCCGCATAAAAATGCTTGATCCCTAGACACTTTTGATGTGTGTAGTACAGAAAACAAAACTGAACGCATTATACGTTATATTAAACCTACTACGGTTGGCTAGATGTAGAATTTGGCATTAGACCGTTAGACGTTATATATAATACGCCCCAAAAGCACCGCAGAAAATATCTTCCAAACACGTTTTGACTATCTTCCCTCTGGGGCATTAGTTCAATCGACAATACTTTTTGGACAAAAGCCAGGCTCAACGAAAGCAGCTGTGAATTAAATCGCTTAGAATTGTGACCTCTATTGCCAAGTGTTCTGTTGGCTTTTGACAGATTTTCACCTTGGTTACAAACTTATTGTTTATAGGTAAGCAATGTGTAAAAGATCGTTCGCTTTTTACGTAATGGAGCACGTGGGAAGTTTGTTAAGTGTTTTGTTTTTGAAAGCGTAGATTTGGCTTCAACGTTCCAAAAAAAGAACGGCACAATTGTGTCTTCCTCTTGCATAATTCATTCGATTTGTGTCCAGGGTTTGTTTTGAAAACTTTTTGTGCTTTTGTCAAATTTTCAATGTGTATAGTTACAGTTTATTGGTTTAACTCATTCAGGTAGACATAATATGAATAAATGTCTTAAGAGAAACTTGTGAAAAGTCGTACACAACTGTAATAAATTAATTATATCTTACGCAAGTTCTGAATTTTAGTTAATGTTTTGAACACAGTGTGTGGAGGACGTTAAATCATAAAACGTTCCTAATGTTGTATTAATTTGAAATATCTTGAATTTCAGACAGAAGGAAGGCGAGTAAAATACTATCTCAGTTTTTTATCCACACAGGACTTTAATTTAAGTTAAAGTATAATTATTTCGTAACGCTTCTTACTTAAAACTAGAGCAATCGTGACGTCATAGTTATAAGCCTCCTGAGCTAAAAGCGATATACAATGCAACGCTAATCAAGTATCATGCTGAAAGCTTCCATGAAAATCTAACTACATAAATTTCTTTTTCACGTTCATTTACATCAGAAATTATGAGCAACACAGCCTTCGTATAATGTGCCAAGTTAACAAAAGGCAAAAGAAGTGCTGAAAGGAAGGCAAAGGTAAGTTCTACGCAGAAATCAATTTATCTTTATTTGCAGCAAAGAGGTAATTCCCCTAACAGCAATTCTATCATTATTTATTTTCCTCTATCTTCGCGAAGGTTTTGTTTTATTATTTATATGTTGCCCTTTCACGTTACTATTAGGGATCGACGTTTGTGTCGATGATTTGTTGTTTTCTTATACGAATTTCTTGGAAAAGCCAAATTGTTAGAAGTGAACTTTTCTGAAAGCATAGGGTAGGGGTATCGTATTACCCAGTAACTTGAATGTGGAGGTCAGATAGGCAGTCACTCCATGTAAAATACTGGTATTCAGCTGCATCCGGTTATACTGGAAGCCGACCCCAACATAGTTGGGAAAAGGCTAGACAGATGATGATGATGATTTCTGAAAAGCAATTTTGGCTTAACGGTTTCTTTTTTTTAAGATTTTTGCGCCTATTAAAAGCCTTTTTAATTAGCTATTGAATATTTTATAAGGAATGGTAGATCTAACATGTTAATTGAGTAATATCTAAATTAAAAATTGTAATTTCTGTGTCGGAACTGAACTCCTTACCGTATTCAAGTGGTTTAGTTTGACCTCCTAATATCTAAGTACGTGTTCCTACATCAAATAATAACACACCATAGAACAACATCTCGCTTGTATATCCCGAGAGGATAGGCAGAAATCAAATACTTATCAATAAAAAAAAACGTGTGCGGTCGGGGGACCCTCGACAGGATTGAAGTTCCATACGTGATGCTCGCACGTACACAACACAGGTACATTTACCAAAAACATACCTTTAAGATTTATTTGTTCTATCGAATCCCCGCTCCCCTCTGCTCAATTTTGTACTACACACGGCAGTTTGTTTACCTAACGAGCGTTTTCATTTGCTTCGCGTAGAGTTCATAACAGAAAATCGAATATTTCAATTTGTTGAAATTACATAAATATTTTTATTTTTTTATGAAATTCTGATGAATTAATAAAAGTCTTAGAACAAAGGTTGTTGATTATGATGTTAATAATATGGTCCTGAGAGGTTGTTAATGTTTTACCAATAACCCGGTACGATAGAAAGAGCGCTAACGTGTTTTTTTACGTTATGATTTTTAGCAGTCAACTAATATCACGTTAAGGAACTTCGTTTTAAAAATCAATTATTTAAAATCAAAATAAAATCTAATATTAAAACGCACTCATAAGTATATCGAGGGTACTTATGAGTGCGTTTTAATATTAGATTTTATTTTGATTTTAAATAATTGATTTTTTAAATGAGCAACCCATAGAAATGAAAAAAATGAAATTCTTTCCTTAAATCTATGGAACAACCACAATATTATTTGTGTGTACGACACGCTTCGTTTCCACGCCTCCATTTGAGTTCCCCGCTCCCCCACTTCTCGCTCATAAGGAAAATGTAGGGTATGTCGGCAAAGATAATGGAAAAATTATCACTATAACTTTCGGATGTCTCGAACAGTTCGCGTTAGATTAACCTCTGAATGATTGGCTCTCGTTTACGGTACTTTGCCAATGTTTTTTGTGACTTATTGGTGTGTGAGGGTGGCGTGGTTTATCGACTGTTTTTATGTATCGATACTCGTAGGAGTGTGTTGGAATTACGATTTTGTGTGTTGTTTTGATGAATTCAGTCTTTATCTTGTAGATTTTACCTACAAGGATAAATGACGTGCCGAAGATGCCTCACTGCTATCCTCACGATTGCAGTTTAGCTGGCTACCTCGATGTGATCCCATGTAAAACAAATGCGTGCTAATAGACACCACGCTTCATCGAGGTAAACTCCCAAGCAGCCTACGATGTATCGCAGTGAGGTATTCTTAGGCATGTAATTACCCTGAGCTAGGTCTCCTAGGAGAGGGAGACCTCGTCCACTCACCCGGTCCGCAGCAGGCGCACCGGGCGTCGGCGGAGTGTGGTTAACGCCCTCTTCCAGCCCCCCTAAATGGGTCCAGGGGCGACGGACTTGGGGACTTCCGTCGCCCCTCACACATCAGGACCCGAGGTGGCGGCGCATAGTGTTCCACGCGCGCCCCTCTTAGACGTCGCGGGTTGAGTCAAACAACTCACTCCCCCTCTAACCCGAGGAGACCCACAGTGGCGGGCCGGCACCAGTCGGGGGTTGCGGAAGGATCGTACGTGCCCGCAACCCCCGGTGTAGGTGTGAGATGGAACACCGAGGTGGTTTTTAGTCAGTAAGAGTCTGAAAGACCCCGCCGCCGCCGCCCGCCTCAGGGCAGCGGACATCCATGAAGATTTTCCACCCCGGAAACAAAAAAAAAAGGTCTCCTACACTTTGCACCTGTCATACATTGTAACCGTAATGTCATGACATGTGTCTACGCGCTCAGTCTATGGTCAGCAATACTGCTAGCAGAAATA
The DNA here is from genome assembly GCA_949316385.1 of Globia sparganii. Classification (NCBI taxonomy): domain Eukaryota; kingdom Metazoa; phylum Arthropoda; class Insecta; order Lepidoptera; family Noctuidae; genus Globia; species Globia sparganii. The sequence goes on from OX438667.1 coordinate 6,482,974, forward strand.
AGAATGGTTACAGTGTCTGTAGGTAGTCTATTTCACCGGAGTTATTAAGTATTTCACAAAGACTTCATCATCTGCCTAGCCTTTTCCCAACTATTTTGGGGTTGGCTTCCAGTCTAACAAGATGCAGCTGAATGCCAGTATTTTACATGGAGTGACTGCCTACCTGACCTCCACAACCCAGTTACTGGATAATACGATACCTTTTTGGTAAGACTGGTTGTCAAACTTTCGGGTTTTTAACGACTGTCAAAGATCCATGACTGACAGCCGGGACTTAACGTGCTTTCCTAGGCACGGATGGATCCTGGTATCTAAAGATGGTCACCCATCCACGGACCAACCGCGGCAAGCGTAGCTTAACCTGATCGATCGAACCGTGCGGCCGTTATTACTTAGCTATAAGTCCCTCTCACAAAGATTTCTTCTACTGAAAATGTTTTGTGCAAAATGCGGAGGAGTTGATAAAATTGAAGCGTATTTACTATCGGCGTGTTAAAATAAGAGATTAAAGTTGCTTCAAACGGCTTTGCTTAACACGGAGACCTAATCCGGCTTCCAGTTTAATGTCATTTTAAGCTGACGCTCAATAAGCTCACACTTTTACTTAATTTAATAACTTGCTTCGTTTTGCCCATTCTTGGAAGTATCTAACCTTTAAGAGGCCTCTTACAAAAATGCACGTAGATGCATGGTTTCCTCGTTGAAATTGAATACTATTCGCTGGTTAGTAGAAATAGCAATTAATTGGTAAAGATAGTTAGTTTTCTCTTTTACAATAATAATAAAGCGATTTTTTTATTATTTGTCTATTTATTTAGCAATAATCGTTCTCCTGATGCATATTTAGCTAAAAATTCATGGAGAGCTGATTTAAGAACTCTAATTTGCAGTATCTGTTCAATATAATCCATCAAAACAATTTTTTTCATATCACAAATATTATATACTTTTATATAATAGAATACATTTTTGTTATATGTCTTATAAACAAAGAAATAATTCAATTTTCTACTGGAAACAAATCTAGGGGCACGGGAGTGCCCCCGCCAAGTCGAGCCAAGCAAAGCGCAAGGGCACTACCTACCTTTTCTCGAAGCACTTCGTCGTATTTTTGAACCTTCTTAACTTGGGTTTGGATTATACCAGATAATCAAAATTTTCGAGATATGATGTCAGTGGTTGACTTATTATAAAAATATTTGTGCGATCTCAATTTTTTTTTATTGAGCTTTCATTCATTGGTATTAGTTTAAAGTTATATTTTAAGAAGAAGATTACAAACTTGATCTTGGGTCTCAAGGGACTGCAGGTATACCGATGACCTGCCGGGGCAGCGGGATTGTCCGAAAGGGTTACCGCTACCCCGGAACACAAAGGGCTAAGGAAGGAACACGGGTGGGTTTTAGTCAGTAAGAGTCTGACACTCCCTTCTGCTCCACCCAGAGCGGGAGGGGTCATTTGATGATTTCCTATCCACAAAAAAAAAGTGGTTGACTTATTAAACCTATAAAGTTTCAATTGCATAGCTCTTATACTTTAGATTTTATTGATATCTAAAATACCCCGATTTCGTCACTGATTCATTGACTCACTGACTCACTGATGATCATCAATATTCTAAGGTTCTTCCTGAAGTCCTAGAAAGCTGAAATTTGGTGTGTGAGCCAGTAATAGTACAGAAACAACAGAAAAATCTTAAAACTTGAAACTTTTACACGGCCAAGCCATATATTTTGACTAAGGTGTAGTTTGCGAAGTTAGGCCTTGTAGAGTCAGGGCGTGTAGAGTTAGAAGCTTGGCTCTACATGAGATCTGATTACTTTTTGACAGTGCGAGCTACATCGTCTCGTCTTGGCAACATTTAACATGAAATGTTTTTGTGGCATCTAAATATCTCCAAACTTCTACATCATTTTCACGTTGTATTTATACCAAAATAGTCCTCAATAATTACTTAAACAAAATCAATTAAAAAAAAAAACAAATATTGATAATTTGTTTTTTTTTTATAAATAAAATATAAGTAGGTACTCTTAATTTCACTGCGCCGGCGATGCGCGCTCGCCCTGGCTTGAGGCCTAAATTTATTGAGGCATCCACAGGCAATCCTAGTTAAGAAGACGACAACCTCATAGGTTGAATTGCGAGATGCCATTAATAACCAAAAAAAGTAGTTCCAAAATGTAAGAGGGCTCTTAATGACCGATAAATTCAAACATTTTAATATTTTTTTCAGTGGTGCTAGTCACTCTGAAATCAACTTTAAAATCCATATTTGTTTCACTGAAATAATATCAATTAGAAACATAAATTTGAATAGACCATAGGTAACTAGCTTATCTAACAATAAGTATAAAACTCTTGCACATCACAGACTTGAGCTGACTCCTCAGTTTTTAAGTTACGTAACTAAGTGTAACACCACAGAACAAAATTATACCAGTATGCTAACGTGTTTCATACTTCGCTGTAGCGAGTTATAAAGTACAAATATGCTGGCTTCCACTTTAGAATATTAAACAGGTATGTGTAAGAAGCAAGAATATAGTAAATTGGGAGGGAGTAATTTTCCCGGTGTCTTTATAGCTAGCACGCATGTCTTACCAAATAGTAAGTCGACCTTTTCTTATCTCTTTCGAAGACTTTGTTTGAGAAATATTTGTAGTAAGCCGCACCATGTAACTGTAAGCGTATTTACAACTAAGCAAGTAGCTTGGGTTTTGTTACTAGATGCAAGATTTACCACTACGCTATTTTGACGCGTTAAATTAATTTCATACAAGTGTCAAAGAATGACAGTTGGGATTTTAATATATGGATAATTTAAGTTGGTAGACAATTTGCTAAACAATGTATGTTCTTACCAAAATATTTATATAGCTGACATATATTTAATTATAGTTATATGTTAATATTACTCACCTTTGACTATACATTAACTACTTACCTACGGCGAACTGACTTAAATAAACGTCTGAATCAAATGTCACTTCCACCTACTGTTATAGTCTATATTCTAGCTCAAACATAATAAGCCTATGGCTTTGTGTATACTTTAGGCGATACTTAATTATACATACAACATCGGCGCTAAGCTAATATCTACATTCCATTAATGAACCAGTAACACACTGGAATTAAATTCCTGTGTTATGATTGTGTTTAGTCTTTGAAGCATAAAATAATTATGTAGATAGTAACGATGAGCTACTGCGGAAGTTAATTACCGCTTCAACATATCAGTTATTTATAAAAATCGCTCTTACTATAAATAAATTAAAATAACTTATTTTCATATTTTTCCCGCGTGGATCGAGAAGTGAACATTCGCAATAACCTAATATTTCTAACAAATTAGTATTAAAAAATCTATGGACAATCTCTCAATTATTGAAAATCCTTAAACTATATGTAAATGTAGCCAATAATAAGCAATTTACAAGTAAAGCATAATCAGCCTATCATGTTCCCAATGCTGCGACACAGACCTCCTCTGCGTGAAAGGGAGTGGGCCGTTATCCACCACGCGGCCTCAGTGCTGGTTGGTAGATGTCATATATCTTCGAATTTTTGGTTCTACGACATGCCGGTTTCTTCACGATGTTTTCCTTCACCGTTTTGAGAGCAGTGGTGATGAAATAACGGGGCTAGTAGACTTTTCCCTTATTGGTCTATATTTATTGTGTTTTAATATTTACATCTATAAAAAATACTTTATTTTTGATAGTAACACAAAACAATGAACAAATTAATGTCTTTGTACATACCGAGACCTCTCCGTGCCTCGCAAAGCACGTTAAGCCGTTGGTCCTGGCTGTCATTCGTGGATCTTTCACTGTCATTACGGGTATTTAGAAGCCCGAAAGTCTGACAAGCAGTCTTATCAAGGGGTATCGTATTACACAGTAACTGGGTTGTGGAGGTCAGATAGGCAGTCGCACCATGTAAAATACTGGTATTCAGCTGCCTCCGATTAGACTGGAAGCCGACTCCAACATATTTGGGAAAAGGCTAGGGAGATGATGATGATGACTCAAAACTCGTACTGCTAACGAGTTTTTGCCATTTAGTCTATCTACCCCTATAAGCAACCAGCCCCGGTCTCCTCTACCTTTGAAGCTACGGGCTCAAGAAATTAAGATATCTTTCGCTACATTTTGGTCTTTTGAGACCAATAAATTAAGTCTGAGGCTATCTTAACGATTAATCGTGATCTGGCCCGTATATGCGACTGGAGCAAGAGATACGGACTTGTGGTTAACCCCATAAAGACACAGGTTGTAGTGGTGGGCAGTTCTAGGACGGTCTCAAGAATCGACTGGACGACCTTTCCCCAAGTTTCTTTTGACAACTCAGTGGTTCCCTTTAGTGACAAAGTTAAAAACTTGGGGATATTTATTGATAAGGCATTCTCTTGGACTGCCCAGCTACAGGAAGTTAGCCGCAAGTTATTTGCATCCGCTGCTTCTTTGAAGAGATTGCGAAATTTCCTGCCGACTGCCACTAAGATTGCGCTTGCACAATCGCTTCTTCTACCCATCCTTGACTATGCTGATGCCAGCTACCTTGATCTTACCCAAGACCAACTGGAAAAACTTGAGCGGCTTCAAAATTTTTGTATAAGGTTCATATTCGGTCTGCGCAAATATGACCATGTTTCCGAATTTCGTGTGAAGCTCAAGTGGTTACCAATTCGCCTTCGTCGGAATGCTCATATTCTTTCCCTCTTGTACAATGTGCTCTTTTCCCCTTCCACCCCACTCTATCTCATGAAGCGTTTCCAGTTTCTTTGTGACTCCCATACGAAATTTTTAAGGTCATCAGATAACTTGAAGCTCAAAATGCCTATGCATTCCACAACCTTCCTTGATAAATCCTTTACTGTCCAGGCCGCTCGTTTGTGGAATGCATTGCCAGTTGAAATAAAACGCGCGCAGTCGTTACATGTGTTCAAAAGACTCGTAAAGGAACACTACTTGTCTTTGTGATATTGTTGTCATAACTGCAATCATCTACTGTCTTCTTTTATTTTCGTTACTTATATATTTAGTATGTATGTATTTTATGTATCTATAATTTTGGATATGTATATATCTGTGTATATATTTTAGTGTATTGTATACATTATATTTGCACCAACGACAGCCCCATTTTATGTCCAAGAAAATCACTGTCCATCCTAAGGTTGCCTGGAAGAGATCGCAGAAAGCGATAAGGCCGCCCATTGTATATTTTGTAGTGTTTGATGTATCTTTACTTGTTGTATTTTTGTGGTGTACAATAAAGTATATATAAATAAGTAAATAAATAAATAAATTAAAAAAAAAACAATTATGTAACAAACATACAGCGCCATCTAGTGTAAATTATGCAAAGCACTATGATGAGCGTCTTCATAAACTGGAAGACAGCAACTACAAACGAGTTCTGTAGACAAGTGACGCCATCTACAATCTTCGTGTGCAACAATCTGCGCAAGCGCCACCCCGCGAGCTATCGGCACCGCAACTACAGATGACTACGTGTGGAGATTGTGCACACATATGCAACAATCCGCCTTTATAAGCAGAGCTGTCTTCAAACAAATCGTCAGTCACTAGCTAGAGGTTTCTGAGCTCGGTAGCCACGCAGCCAGCTCTGATCCTTAGTACGACTAGTTCCCTGCTTCGATAGCCTAGCAGTCTTCAGGAAACTAGCCAGCTAGGGGAGGTCTGAAGGGCGATAGCCACGCAGTCCCTTTCATCCCTCCACTTAGGGTTGCCTCATGATATATATATTATTGTAACGTGTAACGTAAATAAGTTAAGTTACCAATAAAGTATCATCAAGTTCAACGGGGCTTTAATTTCACCACAAGCAACCCTACATTGGCGCCCAACGAAAATAATCTACGGATACCCACATACTTGGACAGCCTACATTGGCGCCCAAAGTAAATAATCTACGGGTACCCACATATTTGGACAGCCTACCCTCAAATTTGGCACGGCCTACCTTCAAATTGTGTGGAGTACCTACATACTTATAAAAGTTACCCACATAATTTCGGAAAATGTCAATCACTATGACACAACAATAGCGTTAACTACAGCCCCAGTACCGAAAAACAAGCTGAATGTGATACTCGTTTTACAATAAAAAACAGATGCAAGTCAATATGCAATTGGAGCAGCTTTAGTGCAGGGGGAGAATGAAAACGAACACCCAGTTGAATATGCCAGCAGACTTCTTACACCAGCGGAATGCAATTATAATGTGACTGAAAAAGAAGCCTTAGCAATTGTTTGGGCTGTTTCAAGATTTCGTGGTTACATTGTTGAGACACATCCAATAAGCAGTAATGAAAAACAATTCACAGCAAAATTTGCTCCACGCAGAGATGGTCCTTATATTGTTATTAAAAAACATGGAGCATCCACATATGAGATAGCAAACCCAAAGTCACCAGAACAATCCATGGGAAAATATCATACCTCAGCAATGTGTAAATTTGAACAAAGAGATGATAATGTGCCCAAACCATCAACCCAACCAAGTATGTGGGTATCCGTAGATTATTTTCGTTGGGCGCCAATGTAGGCTGTCCAAGTATGTGGGTATCCGTAGATTATTTTCGTTGGGCGCCAATGTAGGCCGTCCAAGTATGTGGGTATCCGTAGATTATTTTCGTTGGGCGCCAATGTAGGGTTGCTTGTGGTGAAATTAAAGCCCCGTTGAACTTGATGATACTTTATTGGTAACTTAACTTATTTACGTTACACGTTACAATAATATATATATCATGAGGCAACCCTAAGTGGAGGGATGAAAGGGACTGCGTGGCTATCGCCCTTCAGACCTCCCCTAGCTGGCTAGTTTCCTGAAGACTGCTAGGCTATCGAAGCAGGGAACTAGTCGTACTAAGGATCAGAGCTGGCTGCGTGGCTACCGAGCTCAGAAACCCTTAGCTAGTGACTGACGATTTGTTCGAAGACAGCTCTGCTTATAAAGGCGGATTGTTGCATATGTGTGCACAATCTCCACACGTAGTCATCTGTAGTTGCGGTGCCGATAACTCGCGGGGTGGCGCTTGCGCAGATTGTTGCACACGAAGATTGTAGATGGCGTCACTTGTCTACAGAACTCGTTTGTAGTTGCTGTCTTCTAGTCTATGAAGACGCTCATCATAGTGCTTTGCATAATTTACACTAGATGGCGCTGTATGTTTGTTACATTTATTACTAAAAATTAAGCATTAAATAACTTAAAAAGCTACCCCGTTCATTTCGTAAGTACCTCGCAAACTATTTTCAAATTATCTTTACTATTCGAGCTAGCCAGTGTTGGCTTGGAGTCAAGTAGGTAAAGAGCCGGGAACTGTTTACCCACTAAAGTAACTAGGTAGCGTGTCACAGATATAAGCACCAGTGCTACACGTTCCGTTATTTATTACTTAAGTTACGGAGTACAAGCTTTTGATTTTGTAGACTTTGCTACCCGTAGGGGATTACCTATTTTTTTATGTACGAGATAATAATATTCCACAGGGGGGCATGAAGTGCGAGCCTGCGGACGGATAGTAATGGATAACTCATCGTCCGATCAGGACCAGGCCCGTACCGGACGGCGCGTACTCGTTCCACGCGCGCCTCAAAGAGATGTAAGCAATAGGAAAGGGGCGCGTAAGGGCCAAAGCCTGCCGGGGCAGCGGGATTGTCCGAAAGGGTTACCGCTACCCTGGAACATAAAGGAAGGAACTCGAGTGGGTTTTAGTCAGTAAGAGTCTGACACTCCCTTCTGCTCCAGCCAGTCATTTGATGATTTCCCATCCTCACAAAAAAAAGGGGGGCATGAACATCAACGCGCTGTGACCATGGATTTAGTACATGATCCTGAAACTGTTCCCTGCGTGTAAAAAATTCGTCGATTTAAAAAAAAAAAACATTTTGACCTCGTAGGTATTGCACTTTTCTATGTGTAGCGGTATTTCTATACAAACGCCACATGCGAACTACGCATTATTCTGACGTCACATAAAATTCCACATCTTGCAAGCAGAGTTTACCGCGCAACTAGCGTATATTATACAACGGCCCGCAGTAATTCCGACCCAGCCTATCCCTTGCTGCCCTCTCCCAGCGACGCCCTAAGCTGAGGTCCGTATCACACAGAGGGTGTCCTTAGCGTGTAGTCGCTTAGTTTTTAAGTTTTTTAAGCTCTGTGTGGAGGCCTTAATTTATTGAGGCATCCACAGGCAAGCCCGGTTAAGCAGACGACAACCTCATTGGTTGAACTGCGAGATGCCATAACCAAAAAAATTTTTCGGGCAGTTGCCCGCCAGACACAACACCCGTCTGGTTGGAGGATCCTCCCTTTTTTATGGAGTATGAGTGAACTTTACATCCTGTTCCTCACACCTCTATATATGTAACTGCAGATTTTTTTTTGATAATCTACGAAATATTTGTGCACAAGGGGGTCTAGATAACGCAAATATCACGATTTGTATTAACACCAAGCGTGCCATTTTTTTGACTACCTACTATGACGTCACAAACGCTCTTTCTCGCTCACGCTCACCCAGCCATCAGTACACAGCTGATCGATTCTGCAAAAATCTAACCGTGAAAAGTTAGGTGAAGTGAGTTTGGAGTAAGCTGACAAGAGTATCAATCCCTAGCATCAGGATGACACTGACAGCTCACTCCATGCTCACTTCACCTAAGTTTTCGCGGTGAGATAGTTACAGAATCTCACTGCAGGACTGAGCGCGAAAGTGGTGGCTTACGATTTTTGAACGTAAGCTGGTGCGATTTTTGGCACGCGAAGTAGGCAACTACTTCGCGTGCCAAAAATCTATCTTGCGTTATCTAGGTGGTCTAGACTCATGTCCTGAATTCATGGTTACAGTTCGCGCGTCGATGGCCCTGCACCCCTGTATGACAATCACGTCTTCTTTCCCAGAAGGGACGAGCAGAGGTGTACCTGTACACCAACATTTCACAAATTACATTTAAGTTCCACGTAATAGGGGGTGAGCCTATTGCCATCAACTGGGCACAATTCCAGACTCCAGGCTGCTACTGAGAAAATCCAAATAGAAGAATCCAGTAACACTTTGCCCAACCTGGGAATCGAATGTAGGAACTCATGCTCAGCAGTAGACCAACGAGGTCCAGATATATGATGCTTGATTGAAGATTTGTAAAACCTAGCAGGTTTACAAGGTGCAATTGAGGATCCATTTCAATTAAAGTAAATCGAATAAGTCACAGAGTGATAGTGTTCGGAAGGAGTAAACAGTTCACAGTCGGATAACAGCATTAAGAAAGCCTTCAAGAATAATCCTGGCAGACCTAACAGAAGTTTTTTTAGCTTGAATCCTGCGTCCAAAAAGCCTAACCAAAACCACTTCGAACTACAAACTTTAACGTCTCACTGTCGTTCAGAAAAACCTTTTCACTTTACCACAGCGGTTAACAAAAACAAGTTTATTCAAAGTTCGAACAGCCGTCTGTAACAAGCGTCGGTTTAGGCGCCGGTCGCGTTGAGGCGTCGCGATAAAGTTGGCGCGGCGCACGCGATCGCGTGTCAACGAGTCTGGCGCGGCCCTTGACATTGTGCTCGAGTACGATAGTACCCTGATTAGCGTTGCCAAGTATGCCGATTTTTAGGGTTCCGTACTCAAAGGACCCCATTACTAAGACTCCACTGCCCGTCCGTCACAGGGCTGTACTTTAACCCTTGAAATTTACGGAGTGTGTACTAATACGGTCGCTACAACAACAAATATAAATAAATAAAGTAATAAATTAAAGGGGATCTCCATACAAGAATGTTTTAAAGGATCTGTAGTGTTAAATACAGGCTGGCAAGAATATCGACTCGCAACCTGTTACCATGGATTCAGTACATGATTCTGTTAAAAAAAATATTGTTCTTTTTGACCGCGTAGGTATCGCACTTTTCTATTGTTTTTTTTTTTTAATTTATTGCTGAATGGGCTCGCTCTTGACCTCGATCACGCCTGATGGAAAGCGATGGATGAGGTCTATGATGGGACGAGCGTGCCCAGAAGATGCCTAAGGCACTGGAACTCTCACCCATCGACGAAACACAGAGGGCTGCTTGACGCCGGACTCCGTTCCTCAAACCAGGCGGGCGTTAGCCCTACCACCGCAAGGGAAGCATTGGCCAGTCAAATAAGGTGTTGGGTATGACTGTCCAGGATGCGCCGAGCGCTCGGTTTAGTTGAGTAACTGGCGTAACAAACTACGCTACATGAGGAGGCTTCTTCATGCATCCCAAAAATACTCGGAGCTGTTTTTTTTTTCGATAACTGACGATATATTTCAATCTAGAATCATGTGCTGAATTCATGTTTTCAGTTTGCGCGTCGTCGTCCTTGCCAGTTGCCACCCTGTATTGTACGGAACCACGGAGTACAGAAAGAAGTACGGAACCCTTCGTGTCCGACTTGCACTTGGCCGCTTTTTGTGGACGTTTTTCTTTTATGTTTATGTCTAGGTCAATGGAATTGTGTGTCAGGCAGTTTGGATTGACATTTGACATTGAACTCGAGTTTGATTGAGCTGATTAGAGCTGTATCTACTGGAGTTGATTTAGTTTTGTGTAGAATATTTATTCGATGGGGGACAGATTTTAACAGTCCGTCTGTATTGGTTTCGGCCCTTGACTTAGTATCTATCGGTTTTTTTCCTTTACTTGTGCTATATGACCTCGCTTCTTGCGAAATTTAATGATGCTAGGTCACCGGGAAGTACCACTATACATTTTGATTCCCTTGAGAGTTTCGAAATATACGTTTTTTACGGCATAAACGGCATATGTTTTTTTTACGTTAACTTTGAAGTTTGATATTTTCACAGCTTCAAGGGACCGCAGATCTGAGTATATGGTTTTAATTTCAACTCGATACCTCCACGCGTTCCCGGGATAAAGGGTCTTGACAGACAGACGGACGGACGGACGGACCACAAAGTGATCCTATAAGGGTTCCGTTTTTTCCTTTAGAGTTACGGAAAACTAAAAATAAAAGGAAATTGTAGGTACAGTCAGCAAAGGAGATGAGTATGCAGGGTCGTCGAATATAGATGAAGTTTAGTAAGAAACCGATTGATGTTTTAAAATAAAATTTAATTTAATTAATACAAAACAATCAAATTAAATTTCATTCAAAAACATCTATCGGTTTCTTACTAAACTTCCGACCCTGCATACTTATCTCCTTTGCTGAGTGTAGGTACCTGATTATTATAATGCACATTGGCGCGTTGATCATATTTGTTCAACTAAATAATTTAAAAATGTAGGTAAGTATGATTTTTAGCTGGAAACGCACTACAAAGATGAAATTAAGTTTAAAAACACAAAAAAGTAAATACAGTAGTAAGTATCAACATTATTTACATAGCTCTCACACTAAAAGCAAGTAACACACATATAACAACACTATCATAATTTTATTTTACTCCATTACACAGAATATCATAAATAAAAAGCATAATGTTGCAGTTGGACTCGTGAGTTGAAAAGGCAAAGGCATTTATTGCGTACAGCTAGCTGCTCGTGCCATAGACGATAAAGTTTACAGTGTTGCCAAAATTACACAGAGCTTGCAATGTTACTTGTTTCGAGTGTTTTACTTGTTTTATTGGAATAAACATGCTATTTGATGCTCGTTGTGGTGAAATGTATGGTGTGTTTATTTTACAACTTTAGGAAGATTATTTGTCATCATAATTATTGTTGGTAAATAAAATTGTTCGTAATTTTTGATATTGAGACGTACGCTATGAGGTTGAGTTTAAATTATGTAGACCGGTACCGATTTAAATTGTTTTTAAACCTATTGCAATATTTATTGACCCACTCAGAACCAACGAAGACTATATTCAGAAAAGGAATCATCATCATTCTATACTACAGTTTTCGGCAATAAGCCTTTTTTGGACAAAACCTTCATACAAAACGTACACACTAGAAACAACTGTAATATCGAATACCACTATGAAATTCGAACTAGCGTTTTGAAATCCGAACAGCATCCACGATTCGATGCTCTAGTGTCGAGCTCTTTCAAAACGATGTTTCAATAAAAAAGGATACGGATGAACCTTTCTTGGCATCTCGTCTCCTGGATTTCCAGCCAAGTTTATACTCGTAGGTGAAGTATCATTCATAGATCTAATTCGCTTTTCGGTTCGGTCGTAAACAGCGGCATTTACGACAACTTTCGAAACTAGGCCATTTTATGGATGCTATAAAACTTGTGATGTGCCCGCAGACGATTTACACTTTATTTTGACAACACACACAATGTTTATAACTATGTAAGTTTTCTATTCTTAGAAATTCGTAGGACGAACTTAATTTTTTTTTATCGTCAATTAAGCATACTAATGTTTTGATTTCCTAGGAAAGCGATGAACAGTCACACAAGATAACGGCTGGCCAAATATAGAGCGTTTTTTGATACTTGTCAAATGCAAAAAAAAAAACAAAAAATGCTATGAAAATGACAGATTTTCATGACGGTCGTTATAAGATGACGGAACTTTTTCCTTAGGAAAACAAAGCGGAGGGAAACTAGTTAGTCTGCAAATATTTTCTTCTTTTTCTTCGTGTCGCTGTGACGACTGTATTTTAAACCTTGTTGGCCCAAAACTTCGCCACGTCCACGGCGCAGGCGTCGTCGGTGGCAGGGCAGAGGCCACTTTGACTGCATGTTTTGGGACACAGAGGGCAGGATAGGAGGTGGAGCATAGTGCACGCATATGATACTGTCAATGTCAAGAGATTGTTGGCAAAACTATCTGGTATGATCGCCGACCAGGGTTTTATCCAGGTACTGGGTGAGATGCTGCGTAATCGATGTTACCATGCAACATGTTGTACCTGCTTGAAATAAAAATAGAAACAAGCGAGCAGTCTTTCAGTTTTAAAACAAATCAAGAGTCATTTTGATTTCTTTGTTCAATATTTTCTATTAAACAAATATGTCCTTCATTTTACAATAATGTCGACGAGCAAAATCGTTTCAGAAACAAGGACAGCTTTGTTATACAGTCTTCAATTTACAGTTAGGAATTTTCCCTTGGCTTTGTCACTGCCCGTCAAACTGGCCGGATAGGCTGTCAATTACCCGAAAAGATGAAGTTTTTAAAAGAAATTCACTCAATTATTCGAAAAAGGAACGAATTAATATTGGAAATTGCTTTGAAAGCTAAGATGGGTTTTCTTTTCATTAAATTAGTGTCGAATCAATTTAATGGAAACTAGTCATTTAGGTACTTACCGTAGATAATAGTTGTACATATTTACTCTAGTATATAAACAATAATGCCAATAGATTATGACATGTATTATCAAACCTCAAATAATTCCCATTTTGCGCTCCTAAAAATATTTTGAACACTCTAATATAATGATTGAGCCTCTTTTTGTAAAACTCAAATAATTTCCATTTTGGGGTCCCAAAATACCTAAATAATTACTGGTTACTATTATTAATTAATGTGACTAACTGTAAGTAAAGGCCGGAAATTAAATAAAACAATTAAAACAGATGTGCTTCATTAGGATCGCATGAAGTTTTGAGCGCTTCATTAATTTAAAAAGTGTGTATCATTAGAAGAACAATAAGATTTTAGAGGTTCAGTTAAATAATTCCCATAGATTATGCTACAAAAAAGAGTTTAGCATTATACTAGTATCTACAACAAAGGCTATTTCAATAAAAGGTCTAAAAAGGTCAATAGGTTAGCCATCACGGTGAAAATAAAATCTGCGGACGTCCCGAATTATTGCGAAGCATTGAGGTTTACATGTCCGGAAGAAGCCCACGTGAAATGTGGGAATAACTTATATTGCGTACCTGTGATAAAAATAAAAGGCATTACATGTATTTTAGTACGTGATTATTTGGGGCGTGAAAATATACACCTACCCGCTGAAGTTGGGACACTTTTGAGCATATTAATGACAGACGAGTGTCCGCCTGTTGCGTTTTATTCAATTTTCGAATCGAGAATTTGGGACGAAAAATAATTGTTGTGATGTTGGTCAAACGTAGTTTAAAAATGGGTGCTAATAATTAAGGCAGCTTCTTTAAAATGTCATTCTCATCTTAAAATATAATTTAGTTGTCTATTTAATTAATAGGTCAGCGACGAACTTCTAGCGTCTAATAAATACTTTTCAAGCGACCATATACTGCTTAACAGCACAACAACAGTAGCTTCTGTTAATATGACGCAGCATGGTGATAAAATTGTTATGCAACAAAAAATTGTGATATGTCTACGCATTGCCAGCTTCTAATAAGTGTATCAACTGATCTATAAAATAATTTCAACGTACTCTAATTACATATACCTAGTCATCTATATTTTTATACGTCAGCATAAGTAATTGATGAGTGAATCTACATTAATTGATCATAAAATTACCTTATTATTTTCATCAAATAATGGTCAATGAAAGCTCTAATTTTTTGTAGTCACATAGTCACCTATTTATTGTACCTAACCTCAAACCACTTTAATGTTGCTTACTGCATCATCTCCGGCGCTGCGGGAAGTGCAACCCCTCCGCCCTTACGTAACAAAGGATAGGCTTATGCTCTGCTACAACGGGCGCGGGTTGCTGTCCCTTCGCGCCTCCGGTTTTTATATACACTCTAGCGGTAGCAGCCAAAAGACTACGAGAGTCGGGGGTGCCCCGGTTCGGTTTTGAAACAGATTCGACCTATTAAAACCATGAAGTGTCCCCCAGTGGTGACCAAACAAGTGGTGGACATAGGGAATAATCGGCAATTGATGACTTGACTGTTATACCTACTGCTAATTTTCATGAAAAAAGAATATTATTTATTAATTTAGTTTATCATCATCTGCCTAGCCTTTTCCGGTTTCCCAACTATGTTGGGATCAGCTTCCAGTCTAACCGGATGTAGCTGAATGCCAATATTTTAAATAGAGCGACTGCCTATCTGACCTCCACAACCCAGTTACTGGGTAATACGATACCCCTTGGTAAGACTGGTTGTCAGACTTTCGGGCTACTGACGACCCGTAACGACTGTCAAGATCCACGAATGACAGCCGGTACCAACGGCTTAACCTGCTTTCCGAGACACGGAGGGGTCTTGGTATGTGAAGATAGTCACCCATCCACGGACCAACCACGGCAAGCGTAGCTTAACCTGATCGATCGACCCGTGCGGTATTTATTATTTTAATTGTTGAATAAAAAGGTTTGATGGCTTATTTTGAGGCTGGAATTTGATTTTATTAGCAGATAGATGTTGAATCTCTAAAATATGTAAAGTATAGCGCACTTACAACATTAGTCGCTGTGTGTGTGTGTTATCAATTCAGAAATAAATATATTTATCTGTAGCTCTGAGTCATATTAATTTACGTTCGTGAATTGACGCTGGTTTTTTGATATTCTGTTGGAATAATATTGGATAGTAAAGATGATCTATACATATAATAAAATCGTAGGAAAGTCAAAACTGTACATTGAATATTTTAAAAAAATAATACTTGGGGCGTGATCTACAATCGATACCGAAGCCAAAAATATAGTTTTTGGAATTTTTGTCTGTTTGTCTGTTTGTCTGTTTGTCTGTCCGGGATAAACTCAAAAAGTACTGCATGGATTTACTTCAAATTTTGCATGAATATTACTAAGAGGTCGGGTCAACATGTAGGCTACATATTATCACGCTATCACCTACGGGGGAGGAGCTGTGAATCTTTATTTTTCTTACGCATTCTGTGACAGCGTGTAATCTAACGACGCATATCTAAATGTTGTTTTTGAGTAAGCCATGCTATTATCTGACGTTACACTATAAAAACTACGCCATTTAAGTAACTTGGGCAGAGAAATATAGTTTAATGAATGTTAGTAGTATAAAGACAATTTTAAAACAGCGCCATCTATGAGATTTCATAAAAATCAAATCAAGTTACCTACATGTTAACATTTTTTTGGAAATTAATAATTTAAATTTGATTATGTTGGCGAGGTAAGTAGTTATTTATACTTAAAATTCATAGATGGTGATGTGCATTTTCTTCATAAAAGTTGTATCGTATAGTTCGTTTTGACAAATTCAAGTTCCAACAAAACCCTCAAAATCTTGAGCAGAGTTGAGGAAGACAATTTAAAAAAAATGCGGTGTTAAGTATTACAAAAAAGTTTGTTCATTGATGATGATCATTTAATTTCATGACACCCTCGCGGAGGCGAGCGTCAGTGACAGTCCCAGCCGCATGCGTCATCTGTTTGCCGTCATCTTGGTGGTTTTGTGGAGTCGCGAACCCGGTAGCTTTGTGAGAGAAGTATCGCCATCATCTGTCTGAAGATTTTCGACGAGCTTTGAGGCGCGCTACTGGAGAAGAAGTCGAAGTAACTGATGAACGCGTGCTGAACACCTGTCTCAGTTCACTTCAATATGTGGTACTTTCTATCGGCGGCAATCCACTGATCGAATATGGGTTACCAGCTCCCCAATCACCACCGTATCAAGACCGTGAAAATCGGTAGTATAACGCGAAATGACCACCATACGAAATGACCATGTCGCTTTGTTCTCTTCAGAGCAAAAGCAAATTTATGACACCGTCCTTGAAAGCGTTGGGCAAAACCAGGGTAAAATGTTTTTCTTAGATGCTCCTGGTGGAACAGGAAAAACATTTGTTACCACTGGCATACTTGCAGAGGTCAGGAGGCAAGGCAAAATTGCTATTGCTGTAGCGTCGTCGGGAATCGCTACCACACTGCTTCCGAGTGGCAAGACAGCACATGCCATGTTTAAAATTCCCATCGATTTAGAGAGCGCGGAAACGCCTGTTTGGGGTGTCTCACGTAACAGCGATAAGGGACACGTGCTCAAGGATTGCTCTCTGATCGTATGGGATGAGTGTACGATGGCCAATAGGAAGGCCGTTGAGGCCGTGGACAGAATCCTGCAGGACATCCGCAGGAACGAACGTTTGATGGGTGGTGTCACAGTTCTGTTCAGTGGTGATTTTCGGCAAACGCTTCCAGTGGTGACGCGGGGCTCGAGGGCTGACGAGGTGAATGCTTCGTTGAAACGATCTTCGTTGTGGTCACGAGTTCGTACGCTGCGCTTGACCATTAATATGAGAGCTCGGCTCGGCGGCAATGCACGTGCTCAAGAATTCTCCGATGTCCTTCTAAGTCTTGGCGAAGGCACTCTACCAGAAGAGACAGGTGATGCTTCCAGAGTCTCTCGGTAGAGTGGTATCCAGCTTAGAAGAACTCATTCACTGTGTATACGGGGACATCAGTCGTATACCGCACCAGCAGAATTCTTGGGTGTGTGAGCGGGCCATTTTGATGCCCAAAAATGATCAGGCTGCAGCAATTAACGAATGCATTCTCTCGGAAATTGAGGGGAATAAAGTGGTCTACACCTCGATAAACACTGTTGTCGAGCAAAATGACGCCACACATTATCCCGTGGAATTTCAGAGCTCCCTGTCAGCAAGTGGACTTCCAGCGCATACCATCAAGCTGAAGGTCGGTGTTCCGATTATGCTTCTTCGGAACCTATCTCCTCCGAAGTTGTGTTAACCGCCTTACAGCCCATTCACGACTTCGGTCTAAGCGGCGCGCGGCGCGGCAGGCGGCGCGGCGTGCGTTTTACACGCCACGTACCCTCAGTAGCGGCTAGCGGCAGCGGTCGAGGTGGACGTATTTAGGTCGTTAGAACGTGCTCAAAATTATGGCATTATCAAAATTATCTCTTTTGTGTTTAAAAAGCAGTATATTTTTAAAACAAGTATGACAGAAGGAGTGCACGAACTGAATAAAGATCGATATTTAAATGGCAAATTTCGTGACCTATACGAAGATTACAGAAAATATCCGGATAAGTTTTATGAGTACACAAAAATGAGTGTGGAAACATTTGATTATATTCTATACTTATACTCTATACCCATTACCGCCACAAAATCGTCTAAAATTTTTTGTTTATAAGTTCGCCGCCGAGCCGTCACATCTACGCCGCTATCCGGGCCGCTGTGTTTCGTTGCGTCGCGTCGCACTCATTCGCCAGTACTTTTGATCTCGCCGCTCCCCGCACCGCGCTCGCTCCGACAAAACCGCGCGCGTTTTCGCTGTGAGCGGCGACTCGTGGCGTGCTTCAAACATTTTCATACTTTTGTTCTTACCGCTCGCCGCCCCGCGCTTAGCCGCCGCTCACCGCGGCAAGGTCGTGAATGGGCCATTAAAGTCATCTCCCTCCACAGAAACACCATTGAGACGGAAATTCTTACGGGTTGTGGCGTCGGCGAGGCACGTATTTATACCACGCATACCTCATACCACTATCCCCTAATACCTCATAACTTCCTGTTCCAGTTCAATCGCGTACAGTTCCCCGTGAGTGTTTGCTTCGCGATGACCATCAATAAGTCGCAGGGCAGCGGGTGTCGACGTCAGGACGAGTTGCTTCTCACACGGGCAACTGTACGTCGCTTGCTCCCGCGTCACCAGTCCTGACTCTCTTTACATTTTGGCTCCTGGCAGCATAACTACCAACGTAGTTTATAGGGAAGTGTTGTAAAGTATGACACCTTTGTACGTATTTTTACTCTTTTGTGTCCTGGAATGTATTCCTGCATTATTTTCTCTATTTCCTTCAGTCACATCTTATGACTGAACTCAGCAGGACTCCCATATAACTCTCTTCACCTGCTTTGCTTGCAAAAAAAAACTTATATTTTAATGCTATTTTAAAAGTTGTGTACATAGAATGCTATGCCGGGGCAGCGGGATTGTCCGAAAGGGTTACCGCTACCCCGGAACACAAAGGGCTAAGGAAGGAACACGGGTGGGTTTTAGTCAGTAAGAGTCTGACACTCCCTTCTGCTCCACCCAGAGCGGGAGGGGTCATTCGATGATTTCCCATCCATAAAAAAAAAAAACTTATAATGCTATAGCGACACTGGCATCTTGGGTATTTTTGGTGCTGTAGAGCATGCACGCAGACGACGTCGCGGGCAGCAGCTAGTGAATTAATATAATAGAAGCAGTTCTATTACCTCGTTGCCTACATACAAAAAGACGTTAGGTTGCTACACTCATAATTTTCCCTTTAAAATTGAAAAAAAAGGATGTTGCAAAAAGGACCATGCTTAAAAAGGAATGTTTGTGGGTTGAAAATGAAAACGAATGGGTGTATTCTTCCATCTTATGAAACTGTTTTGGTAAAATTATCAAGTAATAGAAATTCATTTCTTTGTCCGTTTTTAAAGTACACACGGCACTACGACAAGCTTGAAGCTATGCATTTCCAGTTTGAGCTAACCTCGCATTGTATGTATAGGTTTTTCATATAATCAGAAGTCAGCTTATAGTGTTTATCTATAACTTGATGTGTAGCCGTGCGTATAAGGTTTCAAAAAACCCAAGTTCATAGGAAATATAGTTCTTTATGTTCTTTTAATAATTCTATCAAGAATGCTAGATGTTGTTCTTTTATACCTAGATATGCATAGTTATCGTCGTACAATATAAAACGGTAGAACAAATGATTGCCTCATAAAAGTTGGTGGTTGGTTCACTATTAAAGCTAATAGAATTACGTATTTCATTAAATTTTATTGCAGAAGTTAAGCGAAGGAAATCATTGGCAATCTCGTCAAAACTAGTCGTGCATGTTTCTTCCTTTAGAGCGGTTTATTAAAGGGTTTATTATCTATAATGACTTTGAATATAAAAGTGCACACCTTCTGCGTAATAAAATTGCTAGGTAGGTAGTGAGTTAGAAATTCGCAAATAACAACTAATCTGCTTTCGCGATTTAATTGCCAAACATGTAAACAAATATGAGTTTATGGAAAGATAACTCTAAGCGAGAGTTGTAGCGTAAATCGAACTTTATTGTGTAGGGGTACACAATAAAGTTCGATATACGCTACAACTTCAAACATTTTTATAACCTTTTCAATAGTGATCACTCTTAAATCAACTTAACTAATATGAAAATAAAGTTGATATTTGTTAAACTTGAAATAACGTAGTAGGGACATCGACGCGCAACCATTTACCATGGATTCAGTGCATGACTCTGAACCCCTTTGCGCTGAAATTACTCGTCGGTTATTAAAAAAAAAAATGCTGTTCATACATTTTGACCGCGTAGGTAGGTATTGCACTTTTCTATGAAACATCAGATATTTCAACTAAATTTTTCTACGCTAGAGGCGCAGAAATTTTTATTTGGTTTCAGTTTGCGCGTCGATGTAATATATGTATACATTGGGCATGCATAGGATAATAACATATTCCCATATTCATGTAACCATATAGATGTTTTGGCTTACAAAATAAATTGATTTGATTTAATAACTTGGGAATTACTCAATACTCAATTCTTTATTGCATTCTGCAATCCTACTAATATTATAAAAAAAAAATGTATAAAAAACTGTGGAAAATCCAAAAGTGCACGCCTCACACGCGTATTGTTTTACAAATTGAAATTAATTTACTAGAAGAGAAACTTATTGAAAAAATTGTTTTTGAAAATGAATGTTAAAAAACCTAGTAAATTCCATTGAATTTCATTAATATCTTTAAAACGGTTATCAGTTCAATCATGATAAAAAATAGGGGTCATCCTCAGTATAAGTGGAAATTTATTACTAATTGCGTATATTTTTCTAAAACGTGCAGACAAACAAGTGCAAAGACCAACGGACAGCAGTACTAATAATTTTTTAACTAGGTACATTTTTTTGTTATATATTTTAAAAAAATAAATGAAAAAATACGCTGACTTTATGATTTGATATATCTAGTTTTCAAAACACCCCTTTTTCATTGATTTAGTGTCTAGCTGGGGAGATAAGAGCGATTTTACATTGTAAAATCGCCACATAGCGGCCTATCGAGAGTAAAGCACTCCCACACGCTTACGCGTTGTGTGGCGTGTAAATGTGAAAGTTTGTGAAGATGTTTGGATGTTTGTTACTCAATCACGCGTAAACCATTCAACGGGTTTGGATGAAATTTGGCACACAGATACTTTATAACCAGAATTAACACATAGGATACTTTTTATCCCGATATTCCCATGGAATCAAAATCGCAGGGCGCTGCTACTGTAGGCATAAGTGGTAAATATTTGCCAACAGAAACAGTCATAGGTGTCGGGCACAGCAAAAGAAAGATATGTGTCTAATTTATTATAAACATCTTTTACAAAATAATTAATTTGTAATAATTTAACAATATACTTATGTGCTTCAAGGATTTATCATTTAAATATTCGTTGACACTATAATAACATTTGTTTATTAATAGCTTTTTAATTTGTTCGTGAATAGATGGAGTTTTTTTTCCTTTCCTAGATATTCGAGTAACATATATTATATAAAATTATATTGGGTATTAAATGAAGTGTTTGCGCACACGGTTTCTCGTGACCGCCTATAGGAGCGTATGCAATACATGACAGGTTTGAACTATAAAAATTTGATTTCTAATAAAAATACGCTTCGAAAATGGAATCGAAAACTTTCAACATACAAAGCCTACAGAACGAAAGCAAAATTCCGTCGAACAGAAAAAAAGCGTAGATTCAACTGAAGGTACTCTGCGGTGACCCAATTAGCACCGAAAACCTAACTCCACATACAACATACCTATAGATCTAGAACATACCTAAAAGAGCTGACTATGAGTAGGTACTGTGCAGATTCTCAGTATGGATAAGACAGGTACATCGTGCAACTACCTTATTTTGAAATTTCTGAAGAAAAAACATTTTACAAAAAAAAAAATAAAAAAAATAACCGGCTTCCAAAAAAAAACTACAAGGTGAAAAATTACTTTAATTTCGGAAGTCGGTGTCGTTGGTTCCGCGTTTTCGTTTTTTGACGCTGACTTCCGAAATTAAAGTTATTTTTCACTTTGTAGGTTTTTTTTAGAAATCGGTTGTTTTTTTTTTTGTAAAAAAGTTTTTATTTTTTACTTTTTAGTTGTACCTACCCCACACAAATTCATATAGCACTACTTGCTATGTAAATATCAGTGACAGGAAGCTATTATAACATCATCATCAATATAAATTAAGTGGAAAAAATCCTATTACACATCTGTGTACCCCTTTAGAGGGTACAGGCGTGACGTTATGTTGTGTGATTACGTACACAATGCATACATATGCGATAGCAGCAATCGCGGTTGATTTGCTGCCATTGATTGAAGAGTTCCGTTGTCTGTCTCCGAAACTCATCAAAATTCTTTACAAAATTTAAATGGGACCATATCGGAATAGGTACACCTCTTTCGAACAAAAAAAAAAGAATTTTGTAAATCCGCCTGTCTATGACGTATATAAAAAAAAACATGCGAATTAAGAGCCTCCTCCTTTTTTGAAGTCGGTTAAAAAAATGCCCTGGACATTCTTTGGTACCTAATTAACTCCAAATACTCAAATAAATGACCAATTAAGATTGAGACTTTCTATCGCCATACACATACACAATTACACACACCTTATATTCAGCCTATAATGTTCCTACTGCTGGGACACAGGATTCCTTTCTGTGAGAGGTAGTGGGCCGTAATCCACCACGCGGGGCCAGTGCGGGTTGGTAGATGTCACATATCTTCGAATTTTGTCTGGCGCTATAATCACCTTGAACCTTGACAGGGACAACTTGAGACTTAGGGTCGGTTCACATCTGACGGAAAATGCGTCGAGCGTATCATCGATCGCGTCTATTCGCAATAACCCATCATCGGTTGAGTCTGAAAGGTTGAATGTTTTTTATATAATTGTCTGTTCTGGCGTTACACGACGCATTTTCCGTCAGCTGTGAACTGACCCTTATGTAACCACATATTAACATAATAACGGCGATTTAAAAATAGTCGAATTCTGTCACCGCTGACCATTATTATGTATTATAAGAGTTTCCATGGAGTTTCTTACCCGTTCTTTTCCATACAAACTTACTACGCTTTGGAATGGGCAACTAGCTTCATCTTTCTAACTGACCGACTCTTTGAAAATTCAAAGGTGCCTGTAAATGGTTAAAATAAATGCTTTGCGTTAGAGTTGACGTCGCCTACAAGGCAAAAATATACACTCAAAGTTCCCAATAACCCATTTATAGCTACTTTCGGATTCCACAATATTAATTCCTAACGTCTCGTTTGCCCCATTTCCAAGCTGGCCTGAGAGAGTTGTCAACCTGTCGCCACTTGTCTCTGCCGTCGCCGTGATGATAACCGACTGGGAAATTAAAACCTTTGATTAAACCATCCTAATGTGGAGTTGGGCTTGATTTTGGCGACGAGCGAAGCGTATAGATTCTACTAGAAATGTAAAATTTCGAGCAGGGAGATTTGGTGAAGGAAATTAGTTCGTTCTTATTCGTTCGTTTGTTCATGAGATTAACTGCTCGCTATTCGTATTCATTCTTAACAGAGGGGCAATTCCGATATTCCCTTATTTTTAAAAAACGTTCATATTTTAATTTCAGTCCCAATCAGTCAATAAAACCAGCTAATTTACCTATATTTTTGACAAAACAAGTTCTTAAGTAATACGAATATCAACTTGAATTTCGAAGTTTTTAAGGACGAGAATTAGCCTTCTAATGTGAAGTCGACTAAACTACCACAGATACACAGCTATTTAACTTTTTCAGTATGCTTTGTTGCTACAATAAATACGTACTTTATTATTTAGTTTTTCTCTTGTGGCACACGGGAAAACTATTCCTGTTTTCCGTAACTGAACCGATAAACCATAACTGCACCAATACTGAAAAACCTAACCAAAAATGTCTGAATAAATAAAAATGTGGCCATATTCATATAACGTGTTGACAGTTAAAATTCAAACCTGGCTTTCGGGGGCTATTGACATTTACTTTATGGGCTCGATCCGACCCAGGGGGAGGTGAGAAAAAGCCGTAAACACTTTTACGATTTGACCCTGTTGGACCGAAGGATACGTGACTAACATGGTGGATTATCCATTTCCATCGCAATGACGTGTTGAATACCTCAGCATGGTAGGTTTAGTGAAGGAAATTTGAAAAAACAATTGAAAATGAGGATGAGACATCACTTTGGTAGCCCGTTCGTATGGATGGGTAGTCCCTGGTTGAAGATCGTTCAGGCCCAAATCGTGTTGTAAGATACTACACTGCACTAAAGAATAGTTATAGCCTTCCAAATGAAATAATTGTCTATAAATTCTAATCATCATAATTATCATAATCAGCCTATAATGTTCTCACTGCTGGAACATAGGCCTCCTCTCGGATGAGAGGGAGTGGACGGTAATCCCACTTTGTCCCAGTGCGGGTTGGGAGATGTCACATGTCTTCGAATTTCCGGTAGGTTCTAGGACATGCCGGTCGGTTTCCTCACGATGTTTTCCTTATAATAGGTACAGTAAATTCTAATAAGTACTAAGTTACCAACAATCCTTCACGATTGAACAAAGATCCGAAAGAATGAATGAAATATTTTCGAATCCTACATCTAAGCTCTAAGCCTCTCGATCGTCTTACTATGACGTCACAATCTTTGACAAAGGAAAGTAGCAAATATAGTAAAAATATGATACCCCTAATGAAAATTACCTTGGTAGCACAGCACCCAACCAAAATAATGTATACAAGCACTTAACTAAAATCGCCTTCCAGGAAATTTTATCAGGGTTTTATATCCTCGAGCCTTTTAGCATTTTGAGTAGGTAAAAAATTGTATACTTATCTAAGTACCTCCGTTTTCCCTTGCGGCATGGGGGAAATAATTCGAGTTTTTTTCCTGTTAGGTATAATCATAAGAGTCTCAAGCATTACGCACTGTCGGAAGTAAGTGAAGAAAACAGACAACATTGTCGATTTTGGCCTGAGTCTTGTCCTTTTTGAGAGCAGTTTTATGGAAGAGCAGTGGTGGCCCAGTGGTATCGGCTTCGACTTACCAGTTGTAGGTCGTGAGTTCAAACCTAGGCAGGTACGTACTTTGTGTCATTAATTTCAACACCATTGCTCTCAAAACGGTGAAGGAAAATATCGTGAGGAAATCGGCATGTATTAGATACGAAAATTCGAAGACATGTCACACATCTACCAACCTGGGCCCGCGTGGTGGATTACAGGGCCCAATCCCTCATACAGAGAGGAGGTCTGTCTCCCAGCTGTGGGAAAATTTTAGGGTGATTATATTTAAGCTTGTCCTTTTAAAGAAGAACATTAAAACACCAGCTGGAAAAACTTTTTTGTTTTCCTCCTAGATGGCGCTTTTTTCAAGGGAATTGTATTTCAAAGTGAGTCATCAAAAAGTTTATGTTACTAGAAATTAAATACAAATTAAGCCCTGAACTATATATTTGTTCTAACAACTGTCATAATTGTAAAAGAGCGTATGGGCGCAATATCAATATCATATGGGTATTCTGAACACAGAATTGAAGAGCACATAAGAAACGAACCTATGAACAAAATGTATCACCGAATTGATCGTACTGCGGTACCTTCTAATAAAATTATGCCTCCCTCTCGTTGTTTTGGTGAAAATAATGAAAATATTCATGGCCACGCGCACCAGATTTACATTCTCGTGACACGCGTTCTCGACCAAGTTATTGTGTTTATTTTTTACTTATTTTATTAATTTTCACGCGGTTGTGTTTGTCATACTGCGTGAATTTTTTATTTACGTTGGTATTGCTGATGGTTTTTTTTCGAGGTTTGACTGTGGAAATGTATATTGTTTGCTTTGTGATGAATGAGTCATCATTTATATAATACAGCTGAGCATTTCTTTTCAGAATAGCCCAACAAGTTAAGATTATTTTGTGAATACCTAATGATCCAAATACAAAAACAAAAAGTTTTTCTTACCACCATATACAAAAACTCCAAAAAATATTCCACAGAGTATAATAAAAATGGATTGCTACAGGTTTCCTTAAAACAGGGGGTGCATACAAACTCCAGACTGAATGGCTCTCAAGTTGGCGGGTACTGCGGAAGTTGGCGACTTTTCATGAACTTAGCCCTCTGGGAACAATGAGTAGGCTGCGCAGTTCGATGATCTGAATGTGCGAGCATTTGTTTTGATGATCAAGTTGGGGGTCCTTTGAAGATAGGGTTTTTATCTAATAAATATCTGTCTCAAATCAAGTCGTGCATGTACCTAAAAAATAAAAAAAATTGCTAATAATATGAAATTTTCCATTCACATGACTGGATGCAAAACAAAATGTAACACGGAAAACCAGAAACAAAACGGACCGGAAAAAAAAATTGGAACACGTAAGTAATTTAAATTAGGCACATGAATTACGCGAAATAAAAGGTTTTATAATCCAAATTGATGGTTCAAACCAACACAAACAAAACGCGTGTTCAATGCCCATAACAATTAAAGATAATATAATAATCTCACAGTGAATACGTCAATTATATTCAATAATCCGCAATCACCCGATAATATGCGTACAGCGCCCATTATGCAAATCCCCGGCTTAATAACGTACAGTAAAATGCAAATCAGCAATAATATAGAGCGATAACAATGCTTGCAACAAGTGTGTCTGTAGCCTTAGTTTTTGTTTTGTATAATAGTGACAACTTTTTTGGGCGAGCCTCTTTGGTTGAAGGAATTTGATAGGTATTATGTTAAATGTACCTAGTCTGGGGGGAAATTGGTTTGTTTTTTAAGATCTTGCCTGACTGGCAGTGTAGAACTTGCGTTACACACAATCAATCTCAATCTGAATCGTTTTCAAAGGATATTGCTAATCCATTGCTTCATTATGTTCGAAAAACTTGTCTTCTTATTTGCTTAACAACGTAAATAAAGCAATTAATGTTATTGTACTATCAAAATGAAAACCCTTAAACTAATGTGAGGTATCTATTAGGTAGATACTTATTTGATATTTTTAATGTGTTTTTGACATTGCTTGTTATGCTCTAAATAAAGCTTTCCAACTGGTGGATGACTTTTATAGGTACCTATTCCAATAAAATTGATAAAGTTATCTGTTGTATTATGATAGTGATATCCACAGACTGAAATCCGACCTCATTAGTAACATTGACGTTTGATCTACAATTCCCGAGGGAGGCCCCACAATGCTCAATTGGTAGACAAATAGATACCTGAACAGCCGCAATTACCTGTACCTACTAATGAACCCACAATACTCTTTACTGGGAATCATAGTAAGATCTATTCCAATTTACAAGCGAATGTTCCTTAACCCTCTCCACACATCTCCTAATCGTCTCTGACGACGTCAATTGTCGTAGAGACAGTGTCCCAGTTCGTAGTCTGTACTCTGAATAATGAATTCAAGACGGATGACATGTCTTAGTGCTCTGACCGGGATCGGAATCCTGCATGATACACCGCTAGCGTTGCTGCATTGATTGGGATGCAGTCTCCATTGATATTCAATTCAGAATGGTTATTGGAGATTTTGATGAGACGGAGGTACCGAGAGTTAATGTTGAAGTACATGAAGTCCATATGCTGATGAGAGAATGCCGTTTACATTTACTGAAAAGAACATAATATTTTGTGTGCAATTAATGTCGGAGCAAAAGAGAATGAAGTATAATAGACGGCAAACTGACAATGAGATTAAGGCATCCGACATAAAAAAATCTAAAGGAGGTTAAACTAAGTACAGACTGGCCAGCACATCAAGCTACCTGAAACTGTCATATTTTCCCAATCAACTTTGAACCTTATGAATTAGCGATAAAGTTGAAAATCTATTAAAGAAATTTGACAGATTGTAGCCGCTTGATGTGCTGGCGTCTGTACATGAGTGGCGACATCTTATATGGAACTACAAATGTACAATACTACTTTTCGTACGAGGCTATCATATAATTATTATGTGAGAACTTCACTTACAGGCAGGTAAGTTCGTTTAACAACTAATAATGTCAGTTAAATTTTGTGATACGATAAAGTGATTCGAAATAAAATTACGTTGTTCTAAAGACTTTTGAAGTCTCTAAGCAAAGCCCTAAAATTATTGGCTGGAATCACGAAAACTTTCCATCCGCCGACTTTGTATTATTTATCAGACACCTATAGGATAGATCTAAGCAAAACCTCACTCACTAACTCACAAAATAATGTTTTGAAGTTGAATAATTTCATTCACCTTCTTTTTTTTTGTCTAAATCTTTTTTATTACGGACGCTTTTAACGTGCACGTCTTTCTACATCGTTCTCACGTGTATAATTTCAACATGAATGATGTAACCAAGATCTTTGTAACAATTTTATGATTTAAAAGAGTTTTTCGTGGAGTTTCTTGCCTGTTCTTCTCCACAGGTACCTACGCTTTGGAATGGGCAACTAGCCTAAAAGTGCCTATAATTGGTTTATTTAAAATAAATGCTTTGAGTTTGAGTTCGATTCGCAAAACTCTATCGGGTTAATTATCACAGTGACCGCTGGTCTATTATTTACCCTTCACGATCTAACACTTTGGCCGGCTACCAGGCGCCGCTCCTCTTAATAGATGTCCATCAAAATCAAAGTTGCTAATGGATATAATTCATTTCCATTTGTCGGCAACCACGAGCCACGTAACACGTTTGAGCTACGGATACATTTTGCTGAGGATTACATACAGATCACATGATTTGTTGGCACTCTCGTTATCCGTGTGGAGTTTTGTTGCAGTAATCTGCCGCCATTTTGGCCGGCCATAAAATATGGTAGGTACATCAAATTTTAGAAAAAAATTAACTTGGTGTCCTCTGTATTACTCATACCTAGTAGGTACAGTACGGCTAAGTTCAGTATTGATAAGTCATGAAGCGACACGCGCTTTACTTGCGGTAAGAAAGCATACACAAACGCTGTGAATGAGAGTGTAAGCTCTCGGTATTGGTCCGAGACTCGGGCGACGGGGCGAAGTCTGATGTGTTACTTGCTGACGCTACTCATCTTTACGGACACATTCACATCGTGTTTATACACTTGGTCACACAAGTAAAGCGCGCGTTGCTTTGTGAGATAAAGATATTACTCGTATATCTTAAACAGCTCTTTGTGACGTATTTATACCCCCGTGCATATCTACCGAAAGTAATTACACAAAAATTAATAACAAAATATATATTCCCTTTGTAGTGTAATTACTGCTGGAAAAAATCTAATCATGCTAAAACGTAATCACAGTTATTTGTTATTTTATTAAGCAAATTAAGCCTCTTTCGAGCATTTCTTTAATATTTTGGCTAAGGTTGTTAATTAAGGTACAAAATTACTTAGTACTTTCGCATGGCTAGGTATATTTTTTGTAATATTATTATACCCTAGAGGTAATATTATTGTCAGATTATTCAAAGCTTAAATTAGGTTGAGCCATTTGCGCGTAGTCAGGATTCCATTAGTTAATACAGGGTGTACCTACTGAAAAAAAGTACATAATTTTCAAGGCGAGCCTTTCTCGTTATTTACATCAAAATTACAGAAGCAAAGTATAGTATCAACACTTCCAATTCAACACAAATGTATGGACCAGACAATAATGTTTACGTTAACGGGTACCGTCCGAACCGACCTAGAGGGCCTAGACTGGCCTAGAGTTCATTATGGTTGGCCTTAGACAAGTGGTATTCTATCAGCGTTAACAAATAAGGAAAAGTCTAAAACGCTTGGAAACCGATTGTCACTATTGTAGACCCTCTGGTGTTTATTTATTCTTAGTACTGAAAATGAAGTTTTTTTTTCTACCGAAATCGAGTTCATTACTCCTACATCCATTTTTGTCTACCTCAGTTTTAGCTTTCAATACAGTCCATCCGTCGAGAGGTTGCGTTCTTGACACCCGTCAGTTTTTTGCGAATTTGATCTTTATGAGTTCGTGTCCGGAACGCATTTTCTCAACGGCCAAACTGTAGACATTCACATCCCGAAAAATCACTAAAAAAGGCATTAAAGTTAAAAGAATATCATCAGTTTTTAATATAAATGTGTGAATATTTCAGCAAAGGGGATTTGACTCGCAAAGTCCTATTAAGAAGCTTAATGCTTTCATTTTGTCAAGAGTTAATTAGTTGCATCCGACCCTTTTCATACAGCGGCTTTTCATATGTATATTCAAGTCATATTAAAGTATTATTTTCTGTCCCAGACTGCTCATGTTTATGCCTTTACAAAGTACCTTACTGGTTTAAGAATTCATGAAGCCTTTTTCGGGTGCCTTTTTATCATGTTATTTCATCTATATGTCGCAGATGGATTGTCAAATCCGCTGTTTTACATAACCGCTAGCTGTTTTACAAAACAACTCCGTTAAGTAAAACGGCTGAATTACGTTTCCATAATAACTGAACTTTAAGTTACGTTTACGTTTTGCATTTACCAATACAGCGGGTCAACGATTAGAGGTTATAATGTAAAAAAACGGCGTGAAAGGGTGAAATTGAAGTCGGAACTTAAAGGAAAATAAATCACACACACAAAAACACATACATAAAACACATAAAATCATGAAAATCATGAAAAAAAATCTGCTGCTCTATACATCTATGTTCGAATAACTCGACATAAACTAACAACGAATGACACGGCTGGCCTGCCTGTGAGTGCGGGCGGCGCGCGGGAGAGGAATGCGATAGTTTACTTCGCTCGCCCGCGCTCACCTGTAAGAAACAGCAATTTTTCTTTCGCGATTTCATGTTTGATCCTATAAAAAAGTTGTTCATAATGGTGAGTAAAATGACACCTTAAGAGATTTCAGTTATTTCAATTAAAACCTGTATTAATTACCGCTTATAAACTTATTAAATGATAAATGATTTTATTTCTGTAAGTAGGTTTGTACAAACACTTTTACACGTCAATCATATTTTTTTAAAACGAGATGAGGTCGGCGTTTCCTATCTGACTACTCTGAGAAGAAAGGCCGAAACAAACTCAGAGGTCACAGTCTCTTTTAAACTCCAGACACAATCTTGGTGAGATCATGTGGAGACCATGTAGATTGGTGTCTGAAATGGTCTTTTGAGGAAAGAACCACACAGATTGAGTGGACCCGTCCAGTCAGTGCACGCATTTGTCAGTAATCATGCAGCTCAACTCAAACTTAGGGAGCTCAACGATTCGACGAACAATACCAAAGAAAGGACATTTGGGTAGGTCGCATAAATTACTCAAACTGCCAGACCATGACTAAAACTATCTGAGAAAAAAACAAAGGCAAACTAAAATTAACCCACATAGTCTTCACATTCACAGTCATTAAAAATAATATAATACTTTACAAAGTAAATATTCATGTCACTGTATATGTAAAATTTATCAATTACTGACTCTAGCGTTGACAAAACTTAGAGAAAAAGCATTGACAAATTGAAAATTGTTTTTTATTATTCGTAGACCCTTTCGTAATATCATCTACAACAATTTCCTACGAATTCGTTCGAGTTAACCCTCCCAATTACTATGCGTTGCACGAACACGTGATAGGCGTTGCAGGTAGTGCCCCATTGTCTTACGTCACAGAAAGAGCTCGAATGATGAATGCAAATGAATATAGAAGCAAAGTCAGCTTGCTCTGCGGAGGTGTACCGCAGGCTCTACGCGGTGTTCTCGATTCAAAATGGATGTGATTTTCAGATTACATTGCCCTTTAATATCTGTTCGATACTTTCCGATCTATTCTGTAAAAATCTCACCGAAAAAACTTAGGTGAAGTGAGCTTAAAGTAAGTTGTCATTACACTTATCATCATTGTGAAGCTCACTGTGTAGTGAGCTGTCAAAGTTATCACGGTGAGATTTTAACAGAATAGATCGTGGCGACTTAAGAACGAAATCTCAAAAACAAAAGTCATTTTAATTTAATTCATGTCATTTGTTTTATTTGGTTGTTTGTCAAAAAGTGTTCTTTTTTAAATCAGCAAACCCTAGAGTGTTGCAGCCGATCTGGAGACATAAAAAAAATAAGATAAGCCTCTGAAATTATGAAAGCTAAGCAAATTCACAACAGTACTATAAGGAATTGCCTGAATTGCTCTGAATTTATGGAACTGGCTTACTGGCTTTTGGTTAAACTTAAGTCATCATCATCTGCCTAGCCTTTTTCCGAACTATGTTGGGAACGGGTTCCAGTCTAACTGGATGCAGCTGAATATCAGTATTTTACATGGAGCGACTGCCTATCTAACCTCCACAACCCAGTTACTGGGTAATACGATACCCCTTGGTAAGACTGGTTGTCAGACTTTCGGGGTTCTGACGACCCGTAACGACTGTCAAAGATCCACGAATGACAGCCGGTACCAACCGCTTAACGTGCATTCCGAGGCATGGAGGGGTCTCGGTATGTAAAGATGGTCACCGATCCACAGAACAACCGCGACAAGCGTAGCTTAATCTGGACGATCAACCTGTGCGGTTGTTATTATTTAGCCACGGGCCCCTCGGTTAAACTCAAGTGAATGGTACTGCACATTTGCAAAATAAATGTCTATTCTTTACTAAATTCCACATTAAATGATGAGCTCTCGTAGTAAGGCTACGATAGAGGCACTGGCATGAAATGATGAGTGCAGATTCGTGTTGAATGAACAAATAGACAAACTAGCGAACATGACACAGTTAGCTTTTAGTTTACAATATCTACAAAATGTGGCTTTCCCCGAAAGATTAAACATAATATAGGTAAACATGGTATACATGGTATAGGTACGTAAGCTCATAAATAAATTAGAAATACTTTTTGTATTTTCATTATTTTTATTTAAACATAAAAATTTATTAGATTTCAATGGATAAGGTTTTCTTAAGCCCTAATAAATCCCAATAAACCGCTTGTTCCTAATAAATCGGACCTTATAAATCGGACCTTATGCCATTAAACTTAGGTTTGAAAAGCTTTTAGAAGCGTGTAGTAATGTTTATTTACTGGAACCAGAATGTCCTCCACATGCAATTAGGAAACACATCTAAATAATCCCCACACACTAAACTTTAATAATCCCTGTACATTCAAAGTCATAAGACCACGGCTGAGCGGAAGCTGCAGATTGGACGCACGCTCGCAAAACACCCTGTATGCATGCATGAATGGAAGACCCCACAGATTGCAGAATTCAGACTCTAGTACTGTACATTAGAACATTCTGCATTTTGATTGAATTCACTTGCGCCCGTGATGTTGGCGTTGAATTTACTGATGGGTGGCGCGTGCTGTTGTTGCGCGAGCTGGGAAGTAACTGCAGATGTATGGAATATGTGAGAATATTGTTTGCATTATTTTGTTTATTGATGGATGGCCTTTCAGGATACTATTTTGATAGAGTGATGGCTTGTGTGTGGTTATTTCGAGTTTGGTAAGTGGCAGTTTAAAAATAAATGAAAAATTGTATTGTATTTGAACTGTATTGAAGCCAGTACAATCGATCAATATAATCTACCAACCCTCACTGATCTACCAAATTGCACTGGGCGAGCGTGGTACAGACGCCAGCACATCAAGCTACTACAATCTGTCAAATTTCTTTAATAGATTTACAACTTTATCGTTATGGAATAAGGCTCAAAATTGATTGGGAAAATTTGACAGTTTCGGGTAGCTTGATGTGCTGGCGTCTGTACATTATAGCCCACTCCCTCTCAAAGAGAGGACGCCTGTGTACCAGCAGTGGGAACATTATAGACTGATTATGCCATAGGATGATTTCACCTTAAAAATGGTCTCATAGTTTGACGTAGTAGTAACGGCACGCGTAATTGAAAATGAATGCGACTGATATTTTTTAAAGTAAGTATAAGCTGTCATATTCAGTAATATTGAAAAATAAATACCTAGGTAAGTATACGCTTGAATTAGAAAGTGAAAGTTAGTAGATATTGCAAGCAAACTAAAGAAAAACTGTTTCAAAGCAATATTTAAGGGAACTATTTCATCATTTTACTAATAAGAACGAAAAGTAATTAAAAAATTTAATGAAATGCAGAGTGCTTCGTTTAAATATTGCATTTAAGTAAAGAGAAAAGTACTTTAAGTGTAAAAAGATTTTGTTCGTGTTAAATAAAAGACGAGGAATTCTTTTTGAGAATAATTTATTTTGTTTTTCGCACTAAGAGCGAGTAACGCGCCTCTCTATTTATAACATTTCAACTGAAACAAGATAATTTAAGTCACAGAGTCTATTTATAGAAGAGGTTTTTGCTTTATTAAGAACTACAAGTTTGCTGACTACATTATGGATAGAGGAGTAATGGACCAGATGGCTAATTGTCGTAACTAAAAACGTTCAAAATCTAGGCGACTAGATTGAGAAATCTCATCTCAGCGACAATTAATGACAAAAATTTGTCAAAAATGTAGGGAAGTTAGAGGTAATTTCATCTCAGTCTCAATCTGTCAAAAATACCTCTAATTTCCCTACATTTTGACAAGTTTTTGACATTTGTTTGTGGGCGAGATGAGACTGGGACTAGATTTTGAACGTTTTAAATTACGAGAATTGGCCTTTCAGACTGTGAACGTTCATAAAATTACGAGAATTGCCCCTCTGGTGTTAATAACGGAAAATGCGAGTAAATTATACCCGTTTATAGATCAAGGATCTATATGTGACTTTAAAATAAGTTTTTTCAACTGTTTCTTTTACTGGAGTTGCAGCAGCGGTGATGAATTACGAAAACAATCAAGTAATAACTACTGTCATCTTTCTTTCACAGCCTGGAGTCCGGTTTTTAGCAGCCCGAAGTTAGGATTTAGAATAATAATAATCATTTTATTATCAGGCAACTAAGGCCCATAGATAAAATACACAAACTAATCTTATACAATAATAAACTAATACATACTAAAATCCTTAAAACTACACACATCAAAAGTGTCTAGGGATCAAGCATTTTTATGCGGATTTCTTGAGATTGAGATGTGGCTTTGTAATAAATTTATGATTTTATAAATTTATATGGATCCTTTTTGGTGCATTTCATAATTTGAATCAGGAACTGTGAATCAAATTCGAGTAAAAGATGAAAATCAGCTGTCAATATTTTCCCTATAAAAACATACAACGCATTGAAGACATTATTAGTGCTACTGTTTCCCTACTACTGATTAAAACCAACGTTATTATGGAGCGGCGACGTCATTTAAGCAGGGAAGAAATGCTCAGAGCCGTGGGAATGATAGAAGCTGGTTCCCGGCAACGTACTGTGGCTTTAGCTCTGAATACAAGTCAGAGTGTTATCAGTCGACTTTGGACACGTTACCGAAGCACTGGTACCGTGGCTGAGCGCCATGGAGGACGGTATCGCTGCACCACACGGAGACAAGACCGATACATTCAAATCTTAACTCGAAGAGCTCCAACAATAACCGCCATGATGTTAGCCGTGAGGCTTCATCACTCTTCAGGGAACTTAATTAGCGACCAAACAGTCAGAAACCGCTTGCATGAAGTGAACCTTCATTCCCGAAGACCGCTACGGGTACCACCTATAGCAATGCACAATCGTAGGATTCGATATCAATGGGCTCTTGAACACAGAAATTGGGCAGAAGAACAATGGCGTTTCGTGTGCTTTTCTGATGAGTCTCGTTTTGGTATGAGACCGGATACAAGACGTATACGACACTGGAGAACCCCTGGACGCCAACAGCGATTAAAATCCTGCCAGGAAGTCCATCCTTATAGTGGTGGAACCATCATGGTATGGGCGGGTATTTGGATCGGCGGAAGAACTGAGTTGATTTGGATCAGAGGCAACCTCAACGCTCAAATTTATGCTGAGACGATTGTATCAGACGTCATCGTTCCTCTACAAGTGCAAATCGGTCCCTTATTTCAATTAATGCATGATAATGCACGACCGCACACCGCAATAGTTGTAAGACAGACTCTCGCCGCAGCTAACATCAATGTCCTGCCCTGGCCTGCTCAGTCGCCAGACTTGAACCCGATTGAGAGCTCTGCCGAATATGGAGGGTATCCAGTCGCAAGAAGACCTTTTTTTGTTGTTGCAACGAACATGGGCGGCCATTCCACAGCGTGATTTGGATGAACTCATTTTGAGTATGCCAAACCGATGTTCTTGTGTTGTTAGTGTTCGCGGTAGAAACACGGATTATGAATTGTTTAATTTTACCCAATAAAATTTTAGAGAAAACTGTTATTTCAGTCTTTTTTTCGAACTTTTGTGTTAGTGGTTCAAATGTCAAAAATCCCTTTATTAGGAAAATGGCAAATTTCTTTATTAATGCAAAGGTGACTTGGTTTATCGTTACTGTGACAAACGAAAACACTTTATTTGATGAATCCTTAAAGAAAATTTTAATTAATATCAATCAGGAGAAAAGTTATTGCAAAAATATATGTTGATCCCTAGACACTTTTGATGTGTGTATTACTATACACGTAACGTTGTCGGCGTCGTGTTTCGCGCTGCGTGGTGTCGCGTTACCGTCCTCGGAAACGTCGATATACGACACCTTTCAGCCAAAAGTCCTCTTTCAGGAAGGTCTGTAGATTTTGGGTTGGAACTCGTACCACGAATGACTTAAAGTTGATGTTGTGGCGCGATTACAACCTTTCGATCCTCAGAGTCCCGTTGGTCTTCACATTCAAATACTGTACGACTTCCTAAATTGTGTAGGCAAAGCAGAGCGCAGCAGCATGTTGGGTCCACTCGATGTGGTGCCACACAGGTTACGAGGACAGGGTTTCTTCTCCTTCCTTTCTACTTTCGTAAAATCCTCCTCACCAACTTGACTGGCTGTTGGCAAAGAGCTACGGACCACAGTCAGGGCAAGTTGAGCACCCTTTATAAGTTTTCCCCATTTCTGATTTGTCGCTTATGCTCGGTTGATGGCAGTAAGCTCGCCCCTGTTATTTAAGACTTAAACATAACTGTCGAAACTAATGTACATCTGTGCCTAAACCTTCGGAGAAATGAAGGCGTGATGTTAATTTATCTTTCTATTATTCTCAGAAAATCTTGAAAATTTACATCCAATATAAACTCTTTACTTGGAGAAACTCCTTACTTAGTAGGTACTTACATATTTTCTCTATATCCATACCGAAAGCGGATTCATTAGGCAGTTTCCTCGACAGTCAGAGGGATTAGGCTGTCTGAGAATTACCCACGCCTCATCGAGACACGTACGCATTTCAGAGAGTGAGAGAAAAATGAGCGATGTTTGTTTACCGCTGAGCTCGGGATTATAGCGCGACGGAAGTTCTTGATCGTTGCGTTTTGTGATGTGAAATGTAATGTTATTGTTGTTGGTTAAAGTTTTGTTTGTTTGTGCAGGTTTCACAATGGTTGTGATTTTGATATCAATGTATGTATGTAACTTTTGCTATTGTTCAGGTTTTTTCCAGCAGTTACATAAGTGAATAACACGAGAACACCGCAGGCGACACATATGACCTTTTTGAAATAGCTTAAAAGTCATAACTATGTATGATGATACGGTGGTTTCTGACGTTTTTCTAATGATTTACATGTGAAATATAACTTAAGTAGAATCTTATGAGCCCAATTGTACGATTTAAGAATTTGACACTATTTCTGATTATTGGTATTCATTTTATAATCATGGACTAACAATTAATATGGATTAACAAGTGCATGTGGTTGTATATTACATTATGTTGAATATTTCAAATTATCCTCATATTGATTAATTTCTGTATGACTCAAGGTACAGAAATAGCTCTTGAGGCTAGTTTGTGTTCTATCAAATTTATAACATATCAATAATTTCCACACATTCATAAACAAAACCTACATAAATCTTGACGCATAGGTTAGTGCTAAGTACCTCTTGGTGCGCTGAAACTCAATATTTAGGCACTGAATTTATGATACCAATTAAAGCAATCATGTTGCACCCCCCCGTCATGGTACAACGATTTACTTGCTTCAAAATCAAATCATGTCCACATTTTTACAATCCTATGAAAATTTCGGTGTGGTGCTGGTGACCACACGCGCGTAGGCCGCACCAGGGTATTGACCCTGACCTTTCAAACAAGAAACAATAACAATTCGTGACAGTTGTATTCAAAATTGGCCACTTAAACCACAAATTCCAATACAATACTAGATTTAACGTCCCACTCATACGCACGTCAGCCCAATTACACGGGTACAGCGTATTTGTTCGGCAACTCTGATCGAAACGCCAATATCAATTACAATCCTACCAACATTGCATATAGGTCTCGTTTGGGGCTCACGTATAACCAAAATGTGTGGGACGTGAGGCGAATATCTCCTTTTAGCTAACAGGATTAACATCATGTGACACAGGGGAGAACGGATGGTCGCACGCGCCGCTTGTGAATAATTTGACACTTTCGAATTTTCTGCTACAGTTTTCTGTTGGATTTAGAATTAATTTTCAATTTTAGTAAACGATTTTATTATACGATCATAATAGCTTGATCCCGCTATTTATTTCTGTCATCTGTCCTATCTTTCAGATTAGGTAATCAATTCTGGCTAATGGCATATTTTGTTTACCATGAACGTTATTCAAATACCTGTTTTTTGAACTCGCACAAAAACAGAATGAAACAGCTTTCATAGAAAACAGAAGGGATTGGCCTCCTATGTATATGAAAGCTCGTATGTGTTCCCAGAAAATGGCTTGGTCTTTGTGTAACCTGAAAATGTTGCTGTTGGTACCTACATTGCTGTTAGGCCTTTTATTAAACATTATGTTGCTAGACTACAGTTTTGGCACAAAATACAATATTTTCTGTGGCGATTGGTACCTATAGTTATTCCTATTAGTAAATTCTGTCTATTATAGGTCTTCTTTTTAGCGTGTCGAAAGCAATCTAAATGGACTCAGCCCAGAATTCGGCTACTTGTTAGGCGCTGTCCCCAGCGTCCATCAGTTTCTATAACGTGCAGGTGACAGAACACGCAGGACATGATATTAAGTGTCCCATCGTTTGTAGAACAGCTCCACATTTACACTCCAAGGCGGAGTCGTCTATGAATCTCCACTTGTACAGGTTTTACTTGCTTCGGCCAACCTGGGTCCGGAGTTTTGGGATGCACGAAGAAACCTCCTCGTGTAGCGCAGTTTGTTCCACCAGTTACTCTACTGAACCGAGCGCTCGGCGCATCCAGGACAGTCACATCTAACACCTTATTTGACTGGCCAATTCTTCCCTTGCGGTGGTAGGGCTAACGCCCGCCTGGTTTGTGACCACCCTCCCACCAGAGCCCGCCGTCAAGCAGCCTGCTATGTTTCGTCGATGCGTGGGAGTTCCAGTGCCATAGGCATCTTCTGGGCACGCTCGTTCCATCATAGACCTCATTCATCGCTTTCGATCAGGCGTGGCCGAGGTCAAGAGCGGGCCCATTCAGCAATAAAAAAGGAGTCTGTTCAAATACTGTCAGGTTACCCACGGTAACTTATGTACCTATAGGTAGCGGAACACGATACAGGAATGTTTGGTGTAGACCGAGGAATTTTTTTTACATAAAAAAACTTAAATCGCATTATGACTTTCAGCAATTTTAGTTTTTTTTCTCCAGTTATTATCGAGGAAAGTTTTTAATATCACTATCATTGACTCTAAGAGTAGGGCAAGTCGTGGGTAAGCCCAAAGAAAAATTGGATGGATTATGTGAATGATGATTTATGGGTAGAAAGGGGGTTAGTACTGAGACGACGACTATTAGAAAAATATGGAAGAATAAGACGTGATGCGCCGACCTCAAGCAAATTGGTAAGTGCAAGAAAATTATGATTCTCCATTAAATTATTTTAAAGTGATAAAAACGATTTTTTTATAACTTCTTTAACAAAATGCTTGTATGAGCATGTGCTGCCTCGTGTGAATCCGGAGTTGTTTTACAAATCTTTTAATTGTGTCACGAAGTACCTACAGTCCCCTATAATAAGGCATACATTTAAAAAGCTTTGAACATCAAGAAAACTTGAGAAAAAAGGTTTCCTTAAACAAAAGCATTTAGAACTTATCCTAGCAATAATACTTAGGACTTAGTAGGGCGAGAACACATTGTAATTGATTTTGTTTTACCGCAGTTTTAATTGCTTTCCTTTATCGAATCGTTTTAACTTTGGAATATAAATGGACTTATTACTTTAGTCTATTAGTGAGGATTTCGATAGTTTATGTTTTAGTTAGTAGTATGCACAACTACTCGATACTCTGTACCTTATCGAACATCAATCAATGTTGTTGTAGGAGTCCACTAGATGCTATTCACAAGTCAAAAACCCGAAAATTTTGTCAGTTTAAGGGCTATTTTCAATCGACAGATAATTTTTATTCGTGGAATAAAATTGACGTCTGACAGCAACAGACTGTATATAGAAGAATTGTCAAAAATTATTCCTCGGATAAAATTATTCCAATAGCTGCATGCTTTCGGAGCAATAAACTAATTGCGTAACACACTATCTCTATCTAAATCATTTTGAAGAATATGGCTAATCCATTCTTTGTTGCATTGATTGCCCGAAAATGTTGTCTGTTCAACAACGTAAATGATGCAATTAATTTTGTTGAACTGTCAAAATGAAAGCCGACTACTGTTATTGTGTTAAGCAGTTATCCCGCAGTAGTACCTCAACTAGGCCCTTTATGGGAAAACAAAAGTTACACACCAACGGGTGTTAGGGCTGTCACCAAACTTTTTAATTAAAATAATACGTATATAGAAGGTAACCACTTGTCTCGAAGCGACAGGTTAGGACCATTGGTTCTCAACGTGGGCGATAACGCCCACGAGTGGGCGTTTGGAACTTTTAGGGGGGTAGTAGAAGACCAAGAGAAAATTATAAACTATCTTACGAATTTAAAATATTACACGTTTAAATATAATCGTGGCACTAGCTGTTTCAGATTCGCGATAAATGGTAAGTTGAAAAAATTGGGAACTCTTTAAAATAATCTATAAAAAGTGGGTAAAGTAAGGTTGAGATTCTATGGCATAAACTAACTCATGACCACAGATATAGATACAAGAGCAAATACTTCGCGTGCCAAAAATCGCACCAACTTACGTTCAAAAATCGTAAGCCGCCACTTTCGCACTCAGTCCTGTGTATGCTGGCTAGGTGAGCGTGAGTGAGAAAGAGCGCTTGTGACGTTATAGTAGGTAGTCAAAAGAATGGCACGCTTGGTTTTCATACAGATCGTTATACTTGGGTTATCTAGGTCTATCTATATCTGTGCTCCTGACGGTTACCTGAAGCATGCTTAGATTCGCTTTTGCATGTCCAAGTTAGTCGATTCGACCATTTAGTTCTAGCTGAAATACTATATGCCAATACTAATATGTGTACTGTAAAAGATTTTTTATTTTGTGCTTGGAAAAAATCAGGTAGGTATGCTTGTTTATAAGTGACTTAACATGTCTCCAAAAACCTTCTTTAAAACATCCCAAGCATGACATTCTCCTTCCTTCCTTCCTTATACGCCCAAATGACCCAAAAAACTAAACTACCTAATCCTAAACTAAAAACTCCAATTTACTATAACACGCATTTGGCAGTAACAAATTGATCTGTGCCCAAATTAAATTAAATAGTCCTGAACCGCGGGAGACTCAAGCCTGGGCCGTGACGTCATCAGTGACGAGGGTTACTTTCTTCATCCGTCTTCGTGCGATCACTCACGATTATTGCACAGTGGTGCTTTTTATAAGCCTCCTTGATAGTTATTAGATGGGGAAATAAGGATTTACATTGAAGATTGATCAGCTAATATCTGTTTGATGGCGGATTAAAAGGCCTTGGCAGTCTCCTTAATTATTGTTCTAGTAGATTTTTAGAACTTAGCTGACTTTTTCCGATACTTTTAAATTTTGGTGAGTTTTTGTAATTTTTTTTTTAATTGAAAAATCATTTGTTGATTGGGTTTTGGATTGTGTGAGGAATGATATGAAAGAGAAGGGAGTGAACTTGGAGTGAATGACAGCGTGACGGTTGACAGTGGATAATGGAGGAAGTAAACGTGTTACACCGACCCGCAACTGAAATATTATTTGTTACTTCGCCAAGAATATCCAGCCGATCGATTCTGTAAAAATCTCACCGTGAAAAGTTAGATGAAGTGAGCTTAGAGTGAGCTGTCAAGAGAATCAATCCCTAGCATCAGGATGACACTGCCAGCTCACTCCACGCTCACTTCACCTAAGTCTTCACGGTGAGATGGTTACAGAATCGCACTGCTGATGTTAGGGATCGCCCTATTGATAGCTCACTTCACGCTCACTTCACCTAAGTTATCACGGTGAGATTTTTACAGAATCGATTGGCAGTTCAGTTGCAGCAAGCTGCATAAGGTAAATATAAATCTGTTAAACATTTACACATACTTTCTGTTTAAGTTACGTTTTTAATTAAAACTCAAAACTTTCAGCTAAAACAATATTCTTCCGTAAACAAAGAACAAATTAAGTCCGGCTATGTTTTATGTTTATAGAAATTGATTAAATCGAACGGAAGGCCGGTAGGATAATCGGATTAATAAAGATAATGAGAAACCCTGATTGGGCTATACATTTCACTTAGTAGTAAAATTAAATTTATTGAACGACTTCATTCTTCATACTTTTGAAGTTGAATTTCTTGCACGAATTGTATAAGAAAAGCTTATTTTGTGTTTTTCTTTTAATGACAGTTAGTACGGTTTTATCAGGCCTCATCCGATGGTCGTACTCACAGTCACGAAAATAAATATCTTAAATAATTATGCATACATAATCAGCTTATAATGTTTCCACTGGACACAGGCCTCCTCTAAAGGCAGTGGCGGACTAAGCCCGTCAGAGGCCCGGGGCGAGAAAGCTGAATGAGGCCCCCCAGCTTTAAAAAAAATGTAGTTTTTATGTTTATTTCGTTAAAATC
Organism: Globia sparganii; assembly: GCA_949316385.1. Taxonomy (NCBI): domain Eukaryota; kingdom Metazoa; phylum Arthropoda; class Insecta; order Lepidoptera; family Noctuidae; genus Globia; species Globia sparganii. The sequence goes on from OX438667.1 coordinate 6,525,910, forward strand.
TGGCAAGTGAAATTTAAATTCGAATTAAATGAATGATATGGGTATAAGGAAAATAAAATACGAATCGATAGCCAAAAAAAATTTGATAAAATAAATCAAAGATAGCGGCGTAGTGCCTCCGCGCGCCACTCGTACAGGCGCGCGAGGACTATCGCCTCCAGATCCCACGGCAGCAGTGCGGCAAGGAGGCTTGCCGCCTCGCCCGAGATCGTGCGGTACCCCCGGATCAGCCTTACGGCTACCGCCTTTTGGGGCGCGTTCAAATAGTGGGCGGCTCGCCGCCGCAGTGAACGCGCCCACACCGGGGCCCCGTACAGGGCCATGGACCGCACGAGCCCCGCGTAAAGCCTCCGGGAGGAGGCGTTTGGCCCCCTCAGGTTGGGCAAGAGCCGCTTGAAGGCGGCCCCGGCCCGTTCCAGCTTGGGAGCCAAACGTCGGCAGTGCTCGACGAAGTTCCACCGGCTTACTCCACCTTTCATCATTGCGCGTTGCCAGGTGTCCTGCCCAACTCCATTTGAGTTCCATAATATGCTTTCCGATATCGAATTTATCTAAATTAATTTTTATATTGACAGTTTCTTTGTCTTCCTAATGTCTCACTAAAATAATACAGACACCTTTCATTTGCTGTTATGAAGTGATTCCCTTGTTTGCACAGCTTTTACTAGCGTGAAATTACTGCTATGAAGTAAACGTGATTAAGAGGGTAAGGTGGGTAAAGTACACCTTTTATATCAGCTACAGGTAAGTACCTACTTCATAATATATTCAAAACGTGTCGAGATCCCTGTGAAAATTTTCAGAACAGAATATCAGTGATTTTGAAAGTTAGGGATAAAAATACACATACAATTGTAGTAAACTGTCGCCCCACCTGTGCTTTGCAGTTTTTACTACTTGAAAAAAAAAAAACAGATCTCGATATAATATGTGGTGTGGTGTGTTTTAGTGTTTGGTGTGTAGAGTGTTGTAATGTGTGATGGATGGATTGTGTGAGGAATTATATTAAAGAAAAGGGGGTGAATGGTAGCGTGATGGTTGACAGAGGATGATGGAAGAAGATGATGAATATTAACCTTTCGTATATTGAACGTGGATCCACGCGAGACACAACGGAGACACAATGCGTAGTTCAGAAGAACAGCATGGTGTATGATAATCAAATAAATATATTAATTGTTTTAACTTTTCAAAAAATTATTTAGCCACTACGTTTTAAAGCCACTTGCTTCATGCATATTTAATGGAAGATTTAGGACGTGTTACATGCTGGTTATTTTATGAAATGGCTAAACGTACGACAACGCTTTAAAGAGTAATGGCCCTGTTTACGTGTCAAAAGACTCTGTAATGAAATAAATAACTTGCATTTAAAAAGCCAAGAAAATGTGTTAAATTCGTGTGTAAGTTATGGAAGTTCCATACATTTTTAAATTATTGTCAAAACCTACCAAGCCTTGCGCCCTAAGGGTTATTTACATCGCCACGGAACGGAGTGGAATCGAGTTTTTGTAACGATATTGTACATAGCAAAATGAACTTTATGTCAATTTTCTAAAGTACAAACTAGATACGAGCTTGTTTCTGCGGGAATTCCCGAGAATGCGCGATAATTCGCCAGAAGAGGCGCGACCTATGCGTTTGTGTGTGACTGTGTGCGTTACAATATTGACATAAAGTTTATTATGCTTTGTACAAAAAAAAAACGCTTCCATTCCGTTCCACCGCAATAGATATAAATTGAGCCTAAGGGATTTCCCATTAGAAAAAATTACGAACTTTCATCCCTTAGTGAAGCATTTTAGGGGATGAATTTTCATCAGTGGTTTAGCTTGTGTGTTGTCTGTGAGTGAATGAATTTAAAGATTATGATTAAATAACTTATTTCAGTCAGTTCTATTTAAAAACATAAATACCAAAAACACGTTGGTACCATCCATCCTCTTTGTATTCTAAGTTTAAAAATCTCATAACTCCATGCTCATAGCCCATCGAGCGTGCAATACCGTTCTGCCAAATAAAATCCAGTGAGATTCAAAACAAATCTGTTCATGTTACATTTTGTTCACGTCGGCCGAACGTACCGCGGAGCAAGGAAATACACAGATTTGTGTGCAGTGTAAAGCAATTTGAGGAGCTTGTTACAACGGCTTATTTCTATATGATACATGTATACAGGGCTTAGTTGTGAGGAAAGTTTTGAGTATGAATTTGGATGGTTATAAGAGCAGGTGAATTACCGAGATGACGACTAATAGAGAAGTATGGAAGAAAGAAGAATTGGGATAAGGGCAGGAGAATGATGATGAGAAATTGAGAAGTAGAAGAAGAAGTGAAGTCGTGCCATCTCTCACAGGCCCTAGCATGATCGCGACGCAAACGTAACATAAATTCGAACGATTCTAGAATTCAATTTACAACTATACTATATCACTTTGGTTTGGAAAAGAGGCTTAAGTAAGACTGTTTTTTTCTTTTTTTGTGTTAAGTGCATGTTTATATTTATTTAGGTATCTGCAATTTTTAAAGCAACTGTTTTTTTAAAGCTACAGTTTTTTGGTTGATATAAAAAATCAATCATTAAAAAATTATGTTTTTTAATATTAAAAAAATAACAGACAGTGAAAAATTTGACTACTAAAGTGTCATTGTCTATGTCATTGATATATAATGTTACACTAGATTAGTAATTACCGCACCAAGGCGTTGCCACTAGACTGATGGCCACAGCCATCAGCGTAGCTAACGTCAGTTCAGTGCTCTGTGTGACGCCAACCGAAGTGAACCGAGTGACATGCGACAAAAAATATCGCGAAAGAGTGCGATTCAAGATCACAAAAACTTAATAAATTAACCGGAATTACTTTCCACACGTAAATTAATTGTCTCTGTGTTTACATCAACGTAAAAACGCAATAAAATTTGAATTTTGATTCGATTTTTGATTTGATTTGAATTTTGTAAATTAGGTTCAGTGTTACCACTAAAAACTTACTTTTAGTTTGTCGCGTTTGTGGGAGTTTTTAATTTATGGAATAAGTGATTTTAAATATTTTTTTAATAATAACAACGTAGCAGGGTGCCTAAAGATGCAGCACGTCGTGAAAAATGGGTGGAAATAATCCGATTGCTGAGAAAAGAAACTGACTGGCTACCTACTAAATCATTCAATTTCAATAATAATGAAGAAAAAATATTCAAAAAGAAAATGTCTTAGTTATTTTCATTATTTATAAACTTGTACTTTTTCTAATAAGAAATACATAATTCAAATATTTAAAAAATAATTTAACTTAACGTATAACGTTTTTTATGACTTAAAATGTTGTTTAAAATTTCGCATAGGTAGGCAACCCCATCCCGTCATTGCATGTTTATATTGCGGTTTTTGTCTAATCTAAGCGACGGTATTTTTCTTACGACGTGTGTAAGTGAGACAGATATATGTTTACTTTTAAATGTTTAGTAGTTTCAAAGCTACTTCGTCGCGTTTAAAAAGTGGTTACACTTTTTTGACACATTTTATTGAGGTTTGCTTCTCTAGATAAATAACTTAATGGTCTATGTCATGTGATACTTTTCTTTCATTCGCAATCATAAGGTTGCGTTTTCTATAGAAATAACGTACCTATATTATAATTAAGTAAAAATATAAATCATAAATACCATATTCGCAACACCTCACTGCGCTCTAAAACAAAGATTACTGACGTTGCTCAAAAAGCGTCTAAGCTGAAGTGGGACTGGGATGGCTACGTTTGCCATAAGAAGCTGTGGGACAAAATAACCACTACCTGGAGCCCTGCCACAGCTAAAAGGCGTCGGGCAGACCCCGAAGAAGATGGCAGGATGAACTACACAGGATCAGTGGTCCACTTTGGCCCTGGATCGAAAGAAGTCATGGGGGCTTTTGCCCAGCAGTGGGATGATGCAAGCTAACAGTAACATAAAGTCAAAGCAAAAATAAAAAGGAAATAAAAATCAATAACTTCTTTTGTAAACAAATGAGGTTAAGGTTGCTACGCTATCAATAAAGTCATCTCTTACTAAATAAAAGAGCCTAGTCTATGGTCTGAACAATAAAATGACACAAGTTACGGGTTCGGTTTTTATGAAAACCCTAGTTCGGTGTATATTTCGGTTTTTATGTCTTATTCAGACCTTCATTACCAATATGAAAATTTTTAGGATAACATATTTTTGGTTATTTATTGTACCTATGGGCGGTTATATTTGGGTTTCGTGTATCTTTTTGCTAGATTATTTGTGTGTAAAATCAGTGTGGGGAATTATGTAAGTAGTCGTTTAGTATTAAAATATATTTTTTTTGTACCGAATTGTCTTTACCAACCCGCGTCTTTATGTTAGCACCTTAATGTACCATGTCTTAAGGCAGATAAATATATTTAAGAAACCTGAAAGGTGAAAAGTTCAAAATTAAAATGTAGGAAAGAAAAACATAAACTCCTATTCCATTGTTCTATTCTATTTACTGTTGGAAGAATTAATTCGAGACGAAGAGATTTAGAGTGAAGACAGCTAGAATCATTGTCCAGATAACAAAGCTGTTAAATTGTGAGAATGTCTAGAAATTCCCTTTAATGTTCTCAGTTATGTATTACTAAGAAAGTGTCAGCCATTGTCGGTGTATAAGCGATAAAATACAAACAGTTGTGCTTTACTGTTATCATTGTGGTATTTTCTGTCTTTCTCACAACCACACTTAAAATACATCTTTGTTTAATCTGATGTTTTGTTGTTTATTCAAAGACTAGCGACACGCTCCTGCTTCACGTGGTTTTACGACTCGATAAAACATGGAGATTTCTTTGTTATATGCAAGTATAATATGAATGTATTACTTTTAAACATAATAAGGGCTGGTTCGAAGTGGCGCGGGAAAATAGTTCCTGAAAGGACTTGAGAGAGGCCTTAGTTGTTTGCTACATATTCCAGGATTGGGCCTACGAAACAGGCTTAATTATTATTTACTAAATATGGGTAGTATCTTATTATTACATTGCTCTCAGAACAGATGGCCGATGGGGCCGAAAGGTTCTATAGTGGCGACCGCGTACCGGAAGACGTAGCGTTGGAAGGCCTCCTACGAGGTAGACCGAGAACCTTGTGAGGGCTGCAGGAACCCGTTGGATGCGAGAAGCACAGAACCGGTTGAAGTGGAGGTGCTTGGGGGAAGCCTATGTCCAGCAGTGGACGTCTTTTGGCTTAATGATGATCTTTTTACTGGTCCCCAAGTCACAGGCTAACCTAGTTTGGGTGCTAGGCGATAATACTCAATGCACTTTATGTTGTACCATATTACTGTTCACAAATGTTACAGATAGTAACATTTGTGAACATTTTACTGGAAAATAAACATTATTATTATTATTGTAAGGAGCAGCGGTGGCGCAGTGGCAGGGGCTCCGACTTACGAGTTGTAGGTCGTGGGTACAAACCCAGACAGGCGATTTACTTTCTCTAATTTATTTCATCCATACAGTTGTCAAAACGGTGAAAGAAAACATCGTGAGATAACTGGCACGTTCTAGAACCAAAAATTCGAAGACATTTGACATCTAAAAACCTCCCTCTTTTAGAGTGTAGCCCTGAGCCCCAGCAGTAGAAACATTATAGCCTAACATTATAAACATATTTGATTATGGTAGTATCCGCGTTTAAATATCAGAGATGGCTCCTCAGTTCATACGGAAACCTGACTCGTGTATCTCAACCCTAACAATATATAACCAAGAAACGATACACATACACATTTATAAATACATAGGAACGTCAAAGTAAATAACGAGCTTCGAAGGAAAACGAACAAGGCGTGAAGTGAGAACATAAACTTATTGTTTAATTAAACGGTAGTAGTATTAATACAATGTTACGCTGACATTCGCAATAAATCTATATATATGTACTGTATGTGTCTGTTTGAACGCGCTAATCTACGGAACTACCAGTTGGATTTGAAAAATATTTTTTCATTTGATAGCCCAATTCTTGAGGAAGGTTATTTAACATCACGCGCCGAGCAAAAAGAAAAAATTGGAACGAAAGCAAAAATGAATTAATAGCGCGGGCAGGCGATGCGACGCGACGGGGTAGGTCGGGGGAAAAATAAATATCATTCGGACGAAGTCGCGGGTAGAAGCTAGTGTTTTATAAACTGTTTATTAATTACAAAGTTGGTTAAGTGACAGACATGGGTCATGTAACGAGTTTTGTAGGCAGGGCATGTTGTGAGGGATTTATTTATACTTTTATGTGAGAGGAACTAATGGTAATATTTATTTTTTGCAAAACAATGGCTCCGATTCTGTTGTTCACAAACTAAACTGAATTTAAGTTCAGTGCATCTTTTTCTCACTATTTAATTATGAAAAGGACAGAAGATAAATATTTGTTTAGTCCTGTCAAATTAGTCAGCGCCTGACGTAAATTGACGTATTTTTAGTAGCCAATTTTTTAATCACGTCTAAACTTGTCTGTGGATTATCTAATTTGACGGGACTAAACTAATATTTATCTTCTGTCCTTTTCATATTGAATTAGAAAGAAAAAAAAATTGCGAGTAGATAGATGATAGATCCTGGGGAAGGCCATAGGTTACTTTTTGTCCCCGTAGCACGTTCTTGTAGAATAATTTTCGACATCCACGCAAGCGAAGCCGCGGGCAGAAGCTAAGGTATAAATTATTTTTTTTTATTTTCAGGCTTTGCAGGCCTTTGGCCTAGAGAGTTAGTTATTACACATAACTTAAATCTATGTTAGTAGACCAGTTAGACAATGCAATGCATACAGGGAGAGAAGACGATTATTATTGTGACTTTTCTGGACAAACCTATTATTTTGGGTACAAAGTACCAGTGTGCACAAAAATATTATTTAAAAGAAAGAAAGAAAGAAAAAGTAAAATAGAATAGAATAAACCAAACACAAACTAAACTAAACCCACTCTTAAAAAGTGGGTTTAGTTTAGTTTACAGATTGAGACTGAGATCGGCACCCTAATTGCGTAACCCACTGTCAATCGGAATCTGAATCATTTTGAAGCAAATTGCTAATCCATTGCTTCATAAGTTCGAAAAATTTGTTTACTCAACACGTAAATAACGCAATGAATGCTGTTGAACTGTCAAAAGGAAACCGATTCCCATTGATAAAATGTTACGCAATTGCCCCGCAGACTGTAAGCGCTCTTAAAATTACGAGAATTGCCCCTCTGTTACCATGGATTCAGTACATAATTCTTCGTCCGTTAAATTTTTCGTCGGTTATTAAAAAAAAAATAAACAAAAGTAAAATGAAAATAAAAACAGTCCTGTACGAGGCCAAAAGGCCAAAAGCTCTATTTCAGCATGATGCTACGACATTTAAAAATAAGTGTCGCAATATCTACCTATAAGGGTGCATCGTAAGTCTTTTTATCAATTCTGAACAAATACTTACCAAGCCTCGTTTGACGCCATTGTTCCAGCCACCTAGCTAATTATATAGGGCAATAATTACAAGCCTTACGTCCTGTGACGTCATAAGCTCGCTTACTTTATTCCAGCTCGGATTTTAATTAAACATTGGGCTGGTTCTTTGTTGCTTTAACGCACACATGCCTACAGTATGTGTATTAGGTAGGTGTGTTGTGATGTCAAATTACGTTATTATGTAGCTTTCATAGATATTGGTGTTGGTGATTATGCTTTTGTGTTCCGTGCTGTAGCTAATTAATGTTGATTAATATTTGGGTCCTCGGGAATAGTGAATAGCTACAGTGAATGGCAATTTTTGTTAGGAGACATTGATTTTTCATGCAATTGATTTCTATATTCCGATATGTTATACTTCCCTGGTACTTTTAAAGTACTACATATCTAACTTGTCAGACTTCGTCTTATCCTAATCCCTTCGTATATCCCGAAATTGAAAAAAAAAAATAAACCGGGATTTTTTAGCAATTTTACCATCTATTAAATCTAATAAGGACGAACATAATAAAAAAAATATTGCCATATCGGTCTAGGCGTTCTTGAAACCAATTGAGTTTTCACTCACGATACGACCATTTAGCACCCAACGCCCAACTTAGCTCTACTTCCAGAGAACCAAGATAATAATTAACAAAACATGATCTCCCCATTAATAATATTATACACAAGTTACATGAACTATATGTTTAATGTACTAAAGCGTACAAGCGTCTAGTTCTCTTGTACAAGAGTCTAGTTCACTTGCACAAGTGCACAGTTATCGCCGCACAGGGGCCCAACTTGCACAAAGCACTAACTTATACAATGCGGGTACTTCAGTTTACTTATAGTTTTATTAAGCCGCAGTTCAATGGGGAATTAAATGTTCGATACACGTGTTTTGTTCACCATTCATGCTTAAGTACCTTTTTATTCTTTATTTAGGCATGTTCACTAACATTCAAACTACTGGTTAGGTATTTAAACGGTTTATGTCAAATTTCCTAATGAACAATTAAATATAGGACTATTAAATAATTAATCAGTCGATTTAAATGTTGGTGAACACAAGGCTTAGTTTCAAGGTTGTACACATACGACCTTCAAACCAAACATAAATTTTGTTTAGTCATCCAAAATCCATTTACAACTTGTAAGTTGTAATTGTACTTATAACATTCATAAGGGTTTAAATATAAGATGGTGTTATTTTAAGCTTTTATATTACATTTTATTTGACGTTTCACAGCATTTTGAAATTAAAATTACTACGCGTTTTTGTAAGAAAAAAACATTAATGGATAGTTGAATGAGTAAAGCTGGAATTAATAAATAAATATAGTGAATTAAGTTTAAAAGAACATACATTGCATTACATTTTATTAATATAGTAGCGGCCCGCCCCAGCTTCGCACGGGTACATTTTTTTTTCAAATTAGCGGTTATAAATTGAGATATCAACTATCCTATCTTTCAAGTTGGATGAAACTGCATACAGATTGCAAAATTTTATTAAAATCGGTTCAGTAGTTTAGGAGTCCATTGCGGACAAACAACGTGACACGTAATTTATATATATTAAGATATTTATAAAGCTGGAGAGTTTATTTGTTTGTTTAAACGCGCTTATCTCTGGAACTATTAGTCGGATATGGAAAACTCTTTATGCATTTGATAGCCCAATTCTTGAGGAAGGCTGTAGGCTATATAACATCACGCTAGCACCCTTAGGAGCTGAAAAAAAAGAAAAGAAGTCAGAAAAAACACTAAGCGAAAACGAAGTAACAGCACGGGCAAGCGATGCGATGCGACGAGTGAATTGGGAGAACAAGAAATTTTATGCGGACGAAGTGGCGGGCAGAAGCTAGTTGAACTAATAAAGTAGATTTTGTAAAAAATACAACCCCAAAAATGAAAAAAAAACGCGTAATTTTATTATTATAGTCTCAGCGGACGTGTTTAGGAGCCATAAATATTTGTGATCTACTATAATATCACCCGGTGTCCCTCGGGAAATCTATTTAAAAGCTCTGAAAATTATTCGTCTGATAAAATATTGTAGGTATGTCGTACGCCAATATTTATTTATTTATTTATTATTAAGGCACATCAACAACAATATAATTGCAGTTAAATATTTACAACATTGTGATCACTATGCGAAACCTTTTGAGTTAGTTTAGTGCAATTTGAGTGACCTTAAACTGCAGTACAAGTGATAATATTATAAAGAACACGTGAATCAAGTGTCTTCTTAATTTTATTGTAACTTGGCAGTAAAAATAGAATTAGAATTCATTAATTCGCTATATTGAATGTATGTATGATTATTTCAGCTAATCTCGGAAAGGGCTAGACCGACTTAAATGAAATTTGGCATGAAGATACTTTGAAACCTGGGGAAGGACATAAGGTACTTTTTATCAACATGCCACGCGGGCGAAGCCACGGGCGGAAGCTAGTACTTTATATAAATTGAAATGCGAAACAAAGAACTGAATTAACTGTACCGTAAAATGTAGTAAATTTAGACGTGTCTATTTTTAACTTAATAAGCAGCGCCACCCAGAACCGAAAGTTATTCGCGTCTTCTTTAAGATGCAGTATTATTATTTTTAATTGGCTTCCGTCTCCCACCTTTACGCAAGCTTGTATCATTCTTGAGCAACAAACAAATCTATTTCTAAGAAAACCCGCGCAACCGAAAACATCTACTTATTTACTACCGCTGCTGGCACATAAACCAAGTCAAAGGCTTTCCGTCTAATGTATCCAATTTAATTAGTTCCAAGTCCTTACCTTGCCTGAATAATGTACCAGATAAACAGATTTTAATGACGGCTTTAAGGGGATGCTCTTGAGACGTGGCTCTTCTTTTAATTAAATTATGTTCCCGAATCTTAAGAAATAAGTTTTTAAAGCTCAACTACACGACGATACAAATGACAGAAAACAATGATAATTAAAAATGTCTGCCTAGCTTTATCCCAACTAGGTCGGGGTCGGCTTCCAGTCTAACCGAATTCAGCTGCATACCAGTATTTTATGTGGAGCGACTGCCTGGCTGGATGACTGCAAATTACGTCAGTTGTTTAGTTATTAAAGAAATAATTTTGTCCTTTTCGTATGTCTTGTTTACAATCAATTTCCGCTATTAGGTAGCACAAACAAAAACGAATAAGGTAATTTTTATGTCAATTTTTTTTTTTTATGCCCAATGCGCTCCTCTCTTTTTCGTTTATTTTTTATTTAATTATATACTTTTACATAATATATTTATATATTAATATTAGCTTGTATATTGTAATCAAGTCTTTTAAGGTTTGTATTTAAATAAAAAATGTATGACCTGTAAAAAATGGATGGAATTCTCAAAAACCAAACATTATTTTGCCAACAAGCCATGTCACCTTAAGATAAACCGTCGACTCTTAGAATCCTTTAGAAGTTGGCGACCAAGTTCGGCGGCTGTGGCTGAAGCAAATTGCTCCAACGATTTGTTGGCCAGTGTCCTTTGTCGTTAGCAGTTTGCAAGAAGAGAATTTGATGACGTGTGCGGACCATGTTTCAGACATTATATGGTGATATATGGCTGAATGTGTTGGTGGGTCATGTAGATAAACTATGTTATATAACTACCATATAAAATATGATAAAGAGGTGTTTGAATTAAATAAAAGTTACTAAATTGCAGACGTGAACAATAGGAAGGCATTATTTATGAACTTTAGCTTATACCGGCTCACTTTTTATTACCGTCTGGACAAAAACAGGGTAAAAACGGTGAACGGAGTAGAAGCCGGTAAAAACTGTCCGATGTATTACGCAAATACTCGTATTTTGGTTAACCTTAAAACCCAAAAAGGCATAATAATATTGCTACGGTCTACGTTGATTAATGAAAAACGAACATAATCGTCCAAGGTCACCCGATATTCTAATATACACACAAACAAATATGTTTGTTATTAGATACAAACTGTAAATAGAAAAATAATTAAAGTGCTTAAAGATTACTAATGATGATTATTAGATCCATGTCTACGCCGTAGCACAGCGCCTGCTACGCCGTAGCAAGCACTTGGCGTAGGCACAGCGCATGCTTTAATTTAAATTGTTAAAATAAATCACCGCGTATGATTTCAAAAGTAGTGCAAATCATATTATGTAAAGTTTATTAGTGTATTTCATAAAGTAACTGCTTTTAATTCAGTCTAAACAATTGCCTATGCCTCTAGTAGAGATGATGAATATAACCATCGATCATTAAATTGAACTAATATTTAAAATTAACTATGATATTCAATTAACAAAATTAACATTATCGAATATAAATATCATATCAACTTCTTCGCCGCAAAATTGGTAACGTCGAACTAATAATTAAAATATTCATTCCGTTAAGTGCATTCAATTGTACGCTCTATCTCTCTTACGATAAAACACATTTACTGTTGGGGATATTTTATTCTAAACAAAGGAAGTGATATTTTTAATAAATATTTCGGTCGGTTAATGGTTGATTTAATATGTTAACAATTCCAACATGCATTAGTTAATAGAATATTCAACTATTCAATTCAATAAAAAAACTTTTTAACAAAAAAAAACAACCGACTTCAAAAAAAAAAACACTACAAAGTGTAAAATAATTTTAATTTCGGAAGTCGGTGTCTTTGGTTTTGTATTTACGTTTTTGCCACCGACTTCCAAAATTAAAATTATTTTACACTTGTAGTGTTTTTTTTTTGAAGTCGGTTGTTTTATTTTGTTAAAAAGTTTTTATTTTTTACTTTTTATAGTCAGAGTGCATCTCATGACAATTCCAATAAGCCCAAACACGGCTAGAATACATGGTTTTATTACGAAGTTCCGGTACCTACCTTCCAGCTTCATCATCAGATCGGTTTGATGGTACCATTTTCGTCGGAACCATTTATTTAAATTTTCTTCGTCGTAGTCGCTTAACTATCTTAATCGAGATATCTTATCGCCACCCGTGAAATACTTATTATCATTGAAGAGTTCCTGTGGCTATCTGTGGTCTCCTTCATCAGTTCCACTTCATCAAATTATACTTTTTGAATGCAAATGCTTGACATGTTGATGAAAATACCAAAATTGCTATATGTATGCCTATAATATTTGAGGAGTTCCCTCAATTCCTCATGGATCCCATCATCAAAACTGGATTTTGACAAGAATGAGACCAATCTGGAAGCATATCCTTTCAAATAAAAAAAAAAATCCAAATCGGTTCATAAATGACGGCGTACTGAGGTAACAAACATAAAAAAAAAAAAAAAAACAACCGAATTGATAACCTCCTCCTTTTTGAAGTCGGTTAAAAATATTAACGAATGTAGGGAAGTTATTTTTTGGAACGCACATTTTTTTATTATTTTATTGGAACGCACGTTTAACAATAAAAGTATAATATAGTAAAACACAGTGTATGGGCACAAACAGGAAAAATGAAAAAAAAACAATCGAAACTATTCACGAGTGGGGCGCGAGCGTGGCGAACAGACTCGCGTACTTTTGTCCACCGTCGGTTAGCGCGGGAGCGCGGGCGAGGGTCTATGTTTCCCGTTGCCGCGCATAAGGGCACGTACACATATTCGATAAAGGCCGTGTTACACGAATATTTTCAACCAATAAAAATATCGATATTTTTTTTTAACAATTAACTATTAACCAATAAACAATTTCAACCATGCCTGGCCTCTAGTTGACCAGAAACAGTGTACATCATTAACTTACTCCGCAAACAGCAGTCTACAAATTGAAACACAGTCTAGTTTTAAGCCTATATTGGTAGTCCTGGTACATGTCCCCTAATTCAACACGCCCTGTTTGGGGACTTCAGTACTACAGTAGAAGACACGTCGTATATTTGATAATTCGAATGCATCTGCACGTATCTCGTTTGTTTGGGGACTCGGCAGTACGATTTCAAGTTATTTTCGGTACATCGCTTATTTATAATACTCTAAGGGTTTGGTTCCAGTTTTTATTTTGTACTCGTATTGGATTATGGTGTGTGTGTTATTAACATCTACCTTATTTAAACGTGAAATGGACGAGAAGTTCGGGAAACAATAAATAACATACTCCCAAACACCGCCCCCTCCCCTCCCTCACTCTACTTCTTTTTTATTCTTACACACGCTGTCTACATCTAGTTCTCTACTTTCCCTTCGCAGGTATGCTGGTAGAGATTTCTTTAGAAATAAACATTACCTTAGTACCTATTATTCTATTTTTCTATAGTCTTGTGTACTATCACTAAAGGAGATAAGTAACCAGAGTTGTCGGATATAGTAGAGTTTAATTTAATTAATAGAAAACAAACAGTTCCTAGATCAAGTTAAATTTCATTCAAAATATTCATCGGTTTCTTGGGGGCAGCAAGGGACAGGCTTTTTTTTATGTTTGTGAAATCATCAAATGACCCCTCCCGCTCTGGGTGGAGCAGAAGGGAGTGTCAGACTCTTACTGACTAAAACCCACTCGTGTTCCTTCCTTCAGGCTTCGGCGCTTACGGGCCTCTTCCCTAAAGCTGACATCTCTTTGAGGCACGCGTGGAACACGTACGCGCCGTCCGGCACGGGCCTGGTCCTGATCAGACGGTGAGTTACCCATTACTCTCCGCCCGCAGGCCCGCGCCTACGGTGGCCGGGAGTCGTCACGCGGCTCCCGACGCCCGGAGCGTCTCCCGCGGCGGCTGGGACGTGAGGCTCTCTCCCTCAACCGTCCCGCCACCTCTATCGCTAGCATGACTGCTTTGCAGAAGGAGGTGACTGCCTCCCACTCCCTCTCGCCCCGGACCATGGCTTGAACCAGGGCCGGGCGCGAGAGGTCAAGGGACAGGCTGGATCGGAACAAATGTATACCGTGAGTAATTTCCCTACTTCAAACATTGTATTGAATTACTGACTTACATATTACTGGTGTAAAAGCAGCTGCTGTGTGTATTTGCTGTTACCTTTATGGCGAGCTATAAACTATGTGCGCAGATTAGTGGTAACCAGTATATTTTATTACATGACTTGATGATTACTTTGTATTTACGGCAGCATCAAAGTTTAATTTGTAACTACTGTGTAAGGGTAACGATATGCGAAAGCAGATAGAATGGTAAACTATCAGCCTAGGGATAAATATGACCTAACTATGTAGTGTTTTAGTGTTATTAGATATCTTTATCTACACCCATTCTATAAATCCTCTATAAAAGTGTCTGAAACAGTTAGCTTATTTATTTAATACTTCAAGCACATAAATGTACAGAGGCGGACTTAACTTATTGCCAACATTAAAACAACCAGTGTCATAATAACCATGATATCATCCAATTAAATTTCATTATGCAACTCCTTTGTTTTTCGATCCCTTCCTTACTCATCAAACAGCCACATTCTCACTACTTAATTCGTGGTATATTTATGAATATCAAAAAAAGAACATTGTCATGCACGCGCGTTTCATTACCATAGCACTGTAATTAAAAAAAAACTTATAGGTTACTCAAATTTACGTCGTATCCCGCCATTTTTGTTCGATATTAGTATTGCAAAAAAATATTTGAAAAAGAAGGAAAGAAAAAAGGGTTTATTTGTCACAGAAACACGAGCAAACAAAAAGATAATTAATTCTAATGACAAGATAAATTAATAAAAACAAAATATATCTATAATCTCACGAGCACAAAGCAGAAGTAGCCGATGGCTGCACGCTTTGTTGTTTACAAAAGTGATTGATACAAGCTTTGATACTCAGCAATTAAACTTTCCATGAATTTACATAGAGTTCTTAGAACACTTTTATAGAGGATTCATATCACGAATGTAGATAAAGCCTTGTATGCAACTGTCATAATCCTACTAATATTATAAATGTGAAAGTTTGTGAAGATGTTTGGATGTTAGTTACTCAATCACGCATAAACCATTGAACGGATTTGGATGGAATTTGGCACACAGATAGTTTATAATTACCAGGATTAACACATTGGATACTTTTTATCGCTTTATTCTTACGGGATCGAAACTAACGCGGGTGAAACCGCGGGGCGCTCACAAACACTCATGTGATACTATTAAACCCACATTCGTGTTTTAATACCCCTTATTATAAAACAGTTGCATCAATAACTGTTATGTAATAGGTAATTCCTTCTGTTATTGTTAATTTTTGACATTTAATCGCCTGTAACTTAACATCAGTGATTTTTTCGTATTTTACATAACATAACCCACGCCTGTATTTTCCTAAAGGTACCAGTGGTGTACCTTTTGCACTCCCACATTTCGCCAGTTACCTATGTTTAAATCCCATGTAATATGGGGCAAGCATATTGCCATCAACTAGGAGCAAATCTAGACTCCGAGTTTCTACTGAGAAATTGCAAATGGAAAACCCAATAACACTTTGGTTTGGTATTTTCATAGTAAAAACTCTTTCAGAATAGCTTAAAAAAAACAAAAAAAAAGACAAGTATATAAATCGCTTTCCTAACGACTGGCATAGTGAATGAACATTCACTGAACAGTCACGGGTCTATTTCGTGAACGAGCAACCACAGTTTCACAGAAATGCGACATAAAACTTGATAAACAATTATCGCCTTTATTCCCTTCAACTCTAAGGCTTAAACCACAGAGCACGAAGTCGCCTCAGAGGCGGCATTGTCAACACTTTCAATACAAACTAAGCATGTCACTGTTTGCTCGCACTACCACACAAGTGATGTATTGAAACTGACGGCTTTGAAGGCGGCTCTTGATAGAAGTTGTGCACTTACGACGCCATAAATCTTTTGAATACTGCGATTTCTAGACGATTCCATGCACTATGGCTCAAGCCATTATGGTAATGGCGGACTGCGTATGAGCGTGCATAACGATCGTGAAGGCGCGCACGTTAAACATTATTACCTATTGTTTGCCACTTTAAGGATATTTTCTTAGGATATTAAACGCCTGTGCATATACTTTCCACTCGTTTGAACATTGGATGGGTTTTGTACATAACATTAATCTTACAGGAAAGATAAATATAAGGAAGATTTATTGTCAAATAGGTGAGAATTTATTTCGGGTGGTTAAATCGAGAGCAGGCTGATCAAACTAAATAAGAAACCACAAACATTTTCCAAAATCTAAGGCCGGATTCCAAATAAGCTACCGATCGGGCATAATAATCGAGTATAGGTATATTCAACTGAGCAAATACACGATTTCATTATTTATAGGATAAATCTCAAAGCTATAAAGCAAGCACGTTGAAAAGATTGATGAAAAAACCATTATAATGTTCAAGGTCTTATCAATAGTTATAAAGTTCATATTCATATTCATTTATTTGCGTTCCACAAGGTATAAACAAGATGTTTGCAAAATGCTTAGAGCTAAGAGCCGTTGTAGACCCTGTCAGGGCACAGCAAAATATTATTGTTTGATAAATAATACTTAAAGTTAAAAATCTAAATTGAAATTAAAAGTAGATTTAAATTGAAGATAAAATTATACTACATGAAAACTGAAAAATTACATTCGCATAAAAAGTTAAAAACAATAACATAAATAATTCTATTATAGGTAAGTAGGTAGCTATTTCCTTAAAATACTATTATTACAATTAGATAAAGTTATACATATTTACTTTGGTAATATTATTATAAACACTTATTAAATAAGAGATCATATTTTAAGATTACACAAGTTGGACACATGGACCACAATTTAATAAAATATGAGTAGTAGCATGATTAATTATAAAACAGGCAAATCTATACTTCTATACTATCTATATCTATACTTAATTAATATTATAAAGAGGAAAAATTTTGTATGTATGTTTGTAACGAATTGGCTCAAAAAGTACTAGACCGATTTTAAAAATTCTTTCACCATTTGAATGCTACATTATCACTGATTAATATAAGCTTTTTTTTCTTTTTTTTTCCCACCCGTGCGAAGCCGGGACGGGCCGCTAGTAGGAAATAAAGCATTGTTATCATTAAACAATATAATCAAACTACAATAAGTTATATCATGTTTAAATATGTAATATGTGTATTTTTAACAATAACAACATTAATGTACCTATGTATGTATATTCACCAACCCCAAATATCTACATTTCCACAAAATGAAACAAAAAACCAGATAGAATAAAAATAATTACCTGCTATACGTTCGTTACATTTGTACAGTTCCGATTTATTTCACGAGCCGGTGCCGGGTTCGAATCGGACGCGGCGCAACGGCTTGCATCAGCACCATTCATGTGAAATAGCACGGTTTTTTTTATCGGACTTTTTTATTCGATGCCCATTGATGAGCTTTTTACGAGTATGCACCTCAGTTATTTGATGTGGTGGTAAAAGGTAACCTAATGGTTATTGAATAGTAGAAGTATTTGTGAGTGAATTAGTATTAACTTTGTGGTGAAATATGTGGCGCAAAAGATTATCGTCGGGGAAAACGAGAAAAGTGTAAAAGAAAGAAAGAAAAATGCGTTTATTGGCTAATGCCAATAAACGCATTTTTCTTTCAGCAAAATAAATACACTTTTCTTTTCAGCAAAATAAATACACCTTAAAACTATAAAAACAGAAAACAAAGATTATACGCAAAAGGGCCTTTAATAAGAATTTTAAGAAAAGTGGAAAATTAAGGGTATACCGTAAATTAGGGTAATAACAGGCATCGTTAATGCAAGGTTAAAATATAATTAGTAACATAATCGATTTTACGTAAACTGTTTCTGTAGTAGGAAAACAAAGATTTTGAAAGGGTATATTGTCAAGGGAACGAATTCAAAGGTGTTGGTAAAACTTTCATGGTTTCGGAAGGATTTAAGTTAATTAGTTACTAGTTAATGTAGTAAACTGAGGTTCTGTTTTTCACAGCAAAGAAATTGTAATTTCTACCAGCCACAAAAATGTTAGTTTAATCCATCGTGAGAAAATCTGGGCTTAGAGTAGAGCAATATACATATGATGTCTGAAATCGCCAACCCGTCTTGA
This sequence comes from Globia sparganii, assembly GCA_949316385.1. Taxonomy (NCBI): domain Eukaryota; kingdom Metazoa; phylum Arthropoda; class Insecta; order Lepidoptera; family Noctuidae; genus Globia; species Globia sparganii. Next base: position 6,544,417 of record OX438667.1, read on the forward strand.
GCTAGCGTGGTGATCAATGCTTTGCCTTCTTAATATGAGAATTTCTGTTTGTCTTAGGTACAGTGGGACAGTAACAGGCTGACTTATTTATTTATTTATTATTAATACATAGTGTAATACAAAGTCGGAGTGTTTTATGAACGAGAAATGCGACTGATCTATTCCGAATTTGGTACGAAATATGATTAGTAAGCCAAATGAAACGCAACACGTTTCCACCGTGTGAAACTGTGAAATTACGAAACATATAACTTACGTAACGCAATCATGAAATGAAATGCAGCGTGTGTGTGTACCCGTTTATAATTAGTGGAATAATTTTAGTACTCATTTCAATATTATTTTATTACAGTTTCATAAATAATACAAACTTTATTTCATTTTGCGGTTGACATTTATTTATTCAATACTAGCTTTATCTGCTGCTTTGTCCATGTGACTGTGGTTTTAAAATCACCATTTTCGAATGAGACCTGACATTATATACTTTTTCTGTTTTATGTTTTTCGTAGGGAAATCCTCTTGGATACCCTCCGTCTGGGAAGAGTGGAGGGTTATGTCGGACTCCTACCGACCAAAACCACACGTTCCTTCCAGTACCGTGAGTCGGGGGTCCGGGAGATTGAAATTGAAATTGAAATTGAAATTGTTTATTGAAATAATTGATTTACATAAATATTTACAAATTAGGGCCTTAAACTAGAGGTAGGTAACAAATAATTGGATTCTACCTGAACTAGGAATAAACCTGTATCTCAGATATCTCACTCAAGTGCGTATTACGTAAGTATTATCTAAAATTTCTACAAATAGTAAATATCTAATTTATCTACTTTAATTATGGCTATATTTAAATTGAGCAAAATAGTAAGTATGCTACTTTTTTACATCATCGTCTGACATTCATTTTACAACCTTAATCTATTACTTATGATTTTCGCAATGTTACATTTTTAATGGTCGCGTTTAGGTACTTTGTCATACAGAAAAATTTGCCGTGTCAACAAAATGTTAAGATTGCATGTTTAGGTACTTATAATATAAATAGTAAAAACTTAAAACAAACATTAATTTTACGTACTTATTATAACTATTAAAAGACGAAATACGAATAATTATATAACATAAAGTAAAAGTAAAAAAAAAAAAGGCTTATAGAGAAACATTGGTGGTCTTATGCGACGTCATTATAATCTATAGAATTAATGTATCTTGCCTCAGCTATTTTCTTTGCGGGGCATTCTTGGTCGCCTGTTTTGTGGTCGCTCGGTTTTTTAAAACGCAAGCATGTTGCACAATGTGACGGTTCAGCATGTTTAGTGCACTCATTCACCTGATGACCCTGTTCCCCACAATGTCCACACGTATAGGTAGCCTCCCGACAAGTCTTTGCAGCATGTCCATACTGTTGACATTTAAAGCACCTGGTCACAAGTGTGAAGTCCCTCACTGGGCAGGAAGTCCAATTAATGAACACTCGAGTTTGATTTATAAGCGTCTTTCTTATGTTAGCAGTAACTTCAAGAATGAAGTTGCACGTAGGTCCCTCTTTTTTACCTGACTTGTGACTTAAATTTATAGAGGTCAAAAAAGAGTCACGGGACAAACTAGGCAGCTTCTCGGCTACATTCTGCTCATAGATGCAATCATAAACTTCTTGATCACTTAAAACGGTCGGTACTCCTATAACCACAATTCTTGGTCTTCTCTTATGGGGCTCTTCCACTTTCAGGCCAGAACTACTTAGCTGGGATGATTTCTTAAGTTTTTCTATGTCGTCTTTGGTCTCCGTGCTGATTATAACGCCTCCGTTTTTTGTTTTGCGCAGTCCTCTAACGTGCAATTTCATTTGTTCAGGGCATATAATTTTTTGGACAAGAGATTTAGTGTCCTCACTAGATTTTAATTTATCCGCTGGATAAATTGCAATAGAACTGACGTTATTGGGGTGCAAGTAATTATTTCTATTGGTTTTTACCATGTCAGCGAACGAAACATTTTCTGCCATCGTTGGTTTAGCGCAGTTTTCTTGAATGGATTTCTTGATATTTTCGAGGCAATCTGTGAGGTCACCTTTTTCTCTCAACACTAATTTAGAGTTTTGTATTTCTTGGGCCTTTAACTTCAAATCCTGGTAGTAAACCGCCATTTGTGAAACGCCATGTCCAACCTTGCGCGATAGGGAATTGATCCTCAGCTTTTGCTCGGAGTTCAGCTTTCCTTCCTGAGCAATGGTACAGACTTCATTCAAGCATGATTCAATTGAGATCAACCAGTTACTAATGTCCCTGGTGTCCACTGCTTGAATTTTATCTTCAGCTGCATGGTAAGGTATTTGAGATTTGCTGGCAGGGCTGCCTGGTGGTGGGATCTTCCGAGGGCTGTTTTCACTATTTGACATACTTAAGTCTTAAATGTTTCTCATAATTAAATGTTATTCACTAAAGTAAATCACTAACTTAGCAGAAAAATGCGCGATTCGTTTTCTAGGTCACAGATCACTTGGAAATATTTAAACGACTGATAAATAATTATGCTTATAAAATTATACACACGTCTGCTCTACATTAGTGTCTGTAGAGCAATCCTTGGCGTCTGTAGAGATACTTGTACATTCACCGACCTAGGTGTCCTAAAGAAATAAATATACAACGTGTCCCAAAATTCAACGATAAGCGGGTACCAGAGGACTACTAGAGAAAAAAAAATGTAATAATTTTTTTGGTAATTACAAAGTGGACTGAAAGTAAAAAAAAAAACTTTGAAAATTTTAAGGAAAAAAATATTTGTGATTGAGTTTTTTGTAAAAACGGAAATATTTGAAAATTGTGGTCGTTTTTATATAATGGTTTTTTCATCATCAGTTAAAAATATCTTAAGGGGTGTCAATTTTCGAAGGATTACAATGTGTTTTTTGTAATTTTCACAAATATTTAGATTTTTTAATTCTTTTTTCTCGAGTAGTCATGAGCAGGTCCACTCCTCTAGTGCCCGCTTATCGTTGAATTTTGGGACACGTTCTATATTTATTTCTTTAGGACACCTAGGTCGTCGAATGTACAAGTATCTCCCGGGCCTCCGGCTTACTGTACTGGAAGGAACAGTGTGGTGTGGACAACTATTGACATATTATGTCAATAGTTGTTTTCACTGGAGGGGCACGTCGCTAAATTATAATAGTCACATGGGTCGATCGCAGATCGCAGATGAGTGATCATCGATAACATATCGAGACCCAACGTACCTCGAAAAGCACCTTAAGTTGTTGGTCCCGGCTGTCATGCGTAGATCTTTGACAGACGTTACGGGTAGTGAGAAGTCCAAAAGTCTGGCTACCAGTCTTAGCAAAGGATACCGTGTTCGCAGTAACTAGGCTGTGGAGATCAGACAGGTGTACGCTCCGTGTAAAATAACTGGTATTCAGCTGCATCCGGTTAGACTGGAGCTGACACCAACTTAGTTGAGAAAAGTCTAGGCAGATTGATTTTGAGTTGTTTTCTTTGATTTTAATAGAAACTATGAGTCCTAGCACGATATTTATTTCTTTGGTAGTGAAGATTCAAACAAATAATATTTTTCCAATCCTATTTCCCAGAATTATTCAGTTTCTCAACATTGGTCTAATACAGAGATATAAAATGTAGATGTGATAAAACAGCGGATGGACGCTGATAGCAAAATTCAATAACATCGGAAAGGGTGCGCCATACACTCTGTTCTGTATTTGTGACGTTACGATCTGAATACAATATTTGCGTACATGAAACATGGCAGCTGAATTTATTTGATTTACAGCCATAAGTCGTCTGTAGTTTTAGTTCGCCGACGATTTTTTTATTTATATACACATGCATAAAGTCAAACGCCTTTATCCTATGGAGACAGGCAGACACTACGAAACACCACCTGCTATGATACTTACATACTCTTTTTGCTTCGTTTACGTTCATTCATCTGAAGGCCAACTTATTCTCGTAATTTAAAACGTTCAAAATCTTGTCGCAGTCTCATCACGGCGACCAACAAATGTCAAAAACTTTTCAAATTTTTTGACAGATTGAGACTGAGATCAGAGGGGTAATTCTCGTAATTTTAAGAACGTTCACAGTCAGATCTCAGTCTCAATCTGTAAAAAATACCTCAAATTTCCCTACATTTTGACAAGTTAGCGACATTTGTTTGTCGCTGAGACGAGACTGCGACTAGATTTTGAACGTTTTAAATTAGGAGGATTGGCCTTCAGAACTGAAAACATTCTTAAAATTACGAGAATTGCCCCTCAGACTGTGAAAGTTCTTAAAATTACGAGAATTGCCCCTCTGGTCATCACGCACGCCTGTTGCGAGCACTACGACTGACCTTTCTGAAGAACATCACCATTATAATATAATTATATCCTCCTAGAGCGTCTCTTTTCGGCGTTACCACATACAATACCTTTTGGTATTTACAAGGTTGGTGCTTTTCATTCATTCTCTCAAACCATCAAACCATCTATGCATAGACTTTTACATTTTTGTCACTACATCGTCTTTTAAACCGCACTTGTGCCTTACAATATCAGCCTATTATTTATAGTCACAAACACCACACATACTTCGCAAGGAACGCATTTCCACAGCATTTCTTCTACTACTTCGATATTTTACGTGGTGGCATAAAGCTAAGTAATGAGTATTTTATGTCTACCTGTTTGTTTATAGTTTGCAAGTTGTCAAGTTCGTTATGCAGTAGTTTGGGATTGTTTCAAAACATTCCTCGGTGACATTTATATTCAGGGGTTGGTGAGGCCATCCTTAGGTACAGACGCCAGCAGGTCAACCTACTCCAATCTGTCAAATTTCTTTGATAGATTTTCAACTTTAGCACAAAGGAATAAGGTTCGTAATCAATTGGGAAAATCTGACAGATTGGGGTAGCTTGATGTGCTGGCCTCTGTACATAATAGAATGTTATCAGGCTACTTTCATTTTAATTTTAGACTTCATTAAAACTGAAAACACGTAAACTGACCAAGCGCCGAAATCCATTAACAAGTACGTTTCTCTGTCATAAGCATTTTTTTTTTCATTTTCATTAAAACAGGAGGAAAAACTCTACGAAAAATATCGCTTGCTTTTTTATCAACGCGACTATTTACCATAGATACACATGCTGGCTTATTTACCGTTTTTTATACCAATACCAACCAACAACATGCATGCAAAAACAAGAGATATGTTTACATTTCACCGGCTCCATTAGCTGTACCCAATACGTCACACCATCTCAAATATTTGCTGTTCCACCGCTATCTCCATTTTCAAATCGATTTTCCTCCTTCAATAAACCTGTCTACCTTCAAGATTCGCTGCAATTTATCAAGACAAATGAACGAACAGATTTTTTCTTACAATTTGAGTAATACAGCGTATCGGAATAAAAAATTGTCTGGGCTTCTTCTGTTTTGTTTTGTGAATATAATTTGATTGAACGGCGGTCTTTTGTTTTATGTAAGTATTGAATTTTTTTTACATTGTTTGTTGTACACAATACTTTAATCTATGTATATAAAATTCAAAGTCCTGACTGACTGATATATCAACGCACAGCCTAAGCCGCTGGTCCTAGAGACATGAAATTTGGAGGGTGTCTTATTTGTGAAGAGTAGGTATTCACTAAGAAAGGGTTTTTCAAAATTCCACCCCTAAGAGGGTGAAATTTCACGCGGACGAAGTCGCGGACAGAAGCTAATTTGTTTAAATAAAAATGAGATGCTATTCTTTGGTAAGCGCATCACTTTAGAGCGGCTGAACCGATTTATCTATTTTTGTGTTTTTAAATATCTGTAATAGTTCGAATCAGCCGATCGATTCCGTAAAAATCTCACCGTGATAACTTAAGTGAAGTGAGCGTGAAGTGAGCTATCAATAAAGGCAATCCCTAACATCAGGTGCAATGACAGCTCACCTCATCTTAGTTTTCATGGTGAGATTTTTACAGAATAGCACTGCTGGTTCTTACAGAAATAGCAGTTTGAAAAGTAGCCGGAAAAATTGGGATATTCGGGTAAAATGAAAATGCATTTTGTATGAGTTATTGAAATTTGGGCAGGACAACTTCTGTCGGGACAGCTAGTAAATACTCATTTTTTATTTCAGAACAAAGCATATTAAAACACCTTATCTAGTGTAGTACCAATCACCCTCCACACAAAATTGCTTTATAATTGGAGAGCTGAGGCTCTCCGCTAAACATTAAAACTTAGCCCTATTTATTGCTTAGTTCGTAGACTTTTACTAATTAATGTTTTTATCTTTACTTAATAAAAAGCAAGCCCAATATTTGGTAAAACATAACAAATGAAAGCATCATTAGATTCTCATTAGATACCTACTGCATTACTTTAGGTATAATTCCCTATTTTACAAGATGGTGAAAAATTTTCAATATAAAGGTATCAGCCATCGCATGCACCACGCATTTCCTACGAGAATTTAATAATCTAGTGCAGGGACGTTGGCAAATCCAGTCTTATCTAGCTTGTTGTTCGGCCCCATATCATAGAATAGAAAGAAACATTTCATAGAAAGAAAGATTTTTCAACACTCAGATAACTTTTATCTGAGGATTAAATATTGCGTTTTGACAGCTTTTGTATAGATAATATGTCAAATTGAATGTATGTTCATTAACCTGTAATAGTCATCGAGTTCTAAAGTAGTTTACACATAGCCCTTTAAAATGAATTTGTCAAGAAGCTTTTACGAATTTATAAATTGGATAGCCACTGTGGATGCCCCATAATATTGGAAAGACAGGAACTGTACATCTTATAAGAACGAAAGCTTCAATAATGACATATTTATAGCCTAAAAATCATACATTTGGTAAGTCCGAGAAAGACTAGAGAACTTTGAAACCAAACCAAAATATTTTTCGATAGTTAATCGAATATATTTTCATATAGGATTTAGGCGGTTCGAAGAAGTAGGTATGCGGCGTCCCATATTTCACTTTTTCCTTCTGCAATGTGCTTTGTAACGTGGGTTTCTATAATAAATTTCTTGTAGAATTCATGATCAAGAGCTATGTGTACTTCAAGACTCTTAGATGTTAATCCTAATAATATCATAAATGTGATTTTTTATGTTTAGATGTTTGTTACGGATTTGGATTAAATTTAGCATAGAGATAATTTTTAACACATAAGATACTTTTTTATCTCAGTAGTACGTTTCCGTGGAATAATTTCCAATACGCGAGCGAAGCCGCTGGCAAAAGGTAGTCGAACATAAATAAATGTTCTCTCACAAAAGCATTCCCAATAAAAACTTATATCCACACTTTGTGTGTACTAGAACTTTTGTGTCTGCCGACTGTCTACGTTGCCTTGCGCTGATAGCTCTTTAGCGGGCTCAGCGTCGGCTGAATAAAACATTTAGTCGGTCTGATGAGGGAGATACGATGTTCGTAATTTGTTCCACGCACTTTATTTCCTGTGGGATCATTGGTACAGACTTTTTGTATAGCTTCATTTTGGGATACAGAGATTTGAATCTGCTAAAGCTTTTAAATTAAAAACGAGTTTGCTGACGGATTTTTCATTCACCTACTCTAATTGAGTTCTAAATCCTAGTTGCCATTTATCAAAATATGATAAAGTGTTTGTTGCATTTGGTAGTAGAATATTTGGGGTTTATTAACAGTCCAGTTCCTTTATAAACAAAGCCTATAAATCGTCACATTTATTTACTTAATCATACGAAATAACCCTGCTCATGCTGCTTATTTAAAAACGTTCACAAAAATAGAAGCCAACTTTTTCGCAGCCAGCATGCAAATGAAAAACCGCCTATTGAAGAGATCGTCTCTTTCTTTTTAGTATTTTGCGAAGTTAGGCAGCCTAGTCGAGGAGCTTCCTCCTAACGGGACTTAATGTTGATAATATAGGAGCTAACGACACTTCTTTGTGAAAAGTAGTAGTTAGCAAAGATGAGTATGTACTAAATTTTGTCTGGTTCATACTTTTTGCAGGTAAAAGGTTTTGTACGTGGGGATAATGTTGGGCATTTGCCAGCAGAAGGTATGAACATATTCTTCTAGAAAGTTTTTACTTAATACGGCATCTTGTATAATGATACAAGATGCCGTATTAAGTCAATCCTTTTACATATTTACTTGGATTGAAGCAGTCTTCATATTAAACGAAACGCTCACAACCTGTAAATTCACTGCCAATCATCTTCGACCGTTCGTTCGCTTTATTTCGTCGTCCGCCGAAAATTTCAAATCGGGACACGTACGTCAATTCGGCGTGTTTCCGACGTATTCCGATGACCACGATAAGGCTACGTCGCGTTGGGGTGACGTGTCCCTCACTTTTGGGAATAAACTCTCGACTTGTCGGCTTTGGCGCTCAGTCCTCGACTCTTGAATAAAACATAGTAAGGCAGAGTGTTTCAACGTAGTGTGACGGGTGTTTGGACTCAAGTTGTCATGTTTGTAAGCAATTGGCCTATAATCTGCCTTAGAGCGGTTGTATCCCGGAGTTTTTTTTGTGAAATGAATGTTTTTAAATTACCAATTTTCATTTCAGGGTTTGTTGAAGAATGGTCACGTATTTATTTGGATACTTTTTCATAACTGGCATTATGTGTTAAAATATTGTCTGGAAATATAAAATACTATTAACTACTTGCCGTGCCCTAACAGGCCTGTAACTAAAGCACTGGTTAAAGGCGTGAAATGGTTAAGGGCGGGCATTTAGAGGAACTGTCTTATGTAATTTTGGTCGTTCGAAAAGTGTTGATTCTCAGCCTAATTTGAATAAATGACTTTTGATTTTGACTGCGTTTAAATTGTGTAGAAAAAAAATGAATAATTAAAAATACCAAACGGTATAAAGAGCGGATATATCGAATAACCTCTCGACCAGAGAGGGCCAGAGAGAGCTGTGCTTAAACTTGAGTTAGTGGTTGGTCATGAGATATTACACTATAATATACAAAATCTCAGCGTGAAGCTCTGACGTACTTGAGTTAGGTTGCAAACTTTGCTCTCTTCCATTTTCCACAAATGAGAAACTACTTGCGCAGGATGATAAGTAGTTTATTCTCGTGGACTAGCTAGAAAATTCCAGGTATTAATAACATTTTATGCAAGATTTACCTCCCGGAATAGTGTGGTTTTTAAATTGTATGAAAATAGTAGCGAGTGTTTTCAACCGGAGCGAAAATAAAGAAAAAGGTTTCAACTTTTCAGCCAAGCCATTGTTCGAAGACTTAAACTATTTCTAATAGTGCAATATTTAGCCAGTCAACCGCAAAACTTGAAGCTATAACGATCAAAACCACTCGCGCGTGACCGGGATAGGTATATATTCTTTATGTGTTAGAGTGAGACGATGGTGTCGAATTGCGGACGCGTCGATCGGAAGCGGAGCGGAGCGAGCGCGGAATTCGCGGAAGTGGAACAATGCGGAGAGGCTTTTGTGAGGCGATAACCACCGCGTTATAATTTAGACGTAGCGTACGAATAGGTACGAATTCGTGCAAGTGAGTGCTAACGGATTTAGTTTTGTTGCCGCTGAATTTGAATTAATTTCGCTGCCTTTTGCGACCGTTTACGTGTTATAGTGTAAGAACGTGGTGCTCTTTATTTCAGTTGTTTTTAAGGAAAAGAGAAAATATTTAAACGTTTGTGTTAGAAAACTTGGATAAGAAATTTTAAATTCTACTTTGGGTTAATTTTGAAAGGTATTATTGCAGCAGTTTAGTTCCTACGCACGGCTACACATCAAGCTATACATAACCAATATAAGCTGACTTCTGATTGTACGAAAAACCTATACAGTGCGAGGTCAGCTAAAACTGGAAATGTATAGCTTGATGTGTAGCCGTGTGTACCAGTACTTTACTGAGATTCGAATATTATTTTCTTCTTCATTAAAATAAAAATACCTCTCAAACTTTCGATCAGCCTCACGACTACATGGGCAATTCAAAACATGTTTTAATTCTTATTTAAATATGTCACAAAAATATAAAATATCTGAAATTCCACACATGAAAAACGACACAAAATACCTACAAACATGTTACAAAATATCATTAAAAATAAAACCGAAAATACACAGCGGGCCGCATAAAGTTTTCCCCGTGCCACTTCGTACCGTAATTCAAATGGTAAATTGCGAAACCGTAATCTTGGCACGGAAGTACCGTGTGAATGGACCAAGAACATTTGTCCAAGACATTTGTTTTTTGAAGCCCTATTTTAAATAAAAATTATTCTTACGAAACGAGCTTATGGTAAGCGCCTAAGATTTTCAAGCAACTTAATGAGATAAAGCAATGGAATACTCTTTGCGAGGCGTTACTTAAAAATGTGTATTATTGTGTATTATTTATTGGTACCTGCGTAAACAATGTTTTCAATTTTGTTCGTTTTATTTTCCTATTCAATTTGTAAATAATTGCAGGACAATTTTAACAAGCTTGAGACTTTGTACAATGTACATACTTTTGTTTATTCCAATTAGAAGTAGGCATTAATATTAATCACGATAAAAAACCAGACATTATGTTTATCGCTCATTAATTATTAAGTGCGTGTTTTGTTCACACTGCTGTGGGCGTGAAAGAACTCATTACTCCGACTAAGTGGAATAATTTATGACACATTTTTTGTAAAAAAATACATTAATTTATCGCCTGAAAGCCACAATTGAAGATGTATGTGTAATTATTTTTTGTTTTATATTGTATTATTTAATACAAGAATGTTTAAAAAAAAACCGGTCATGTGCCAGTCGGACTCGCACACCGAGGGTTCCGTACATTTTTTTCTTTGTAATATAACTACAAATTAACGTTTTTTTGGAGTTTTTCCTTTACTTGTGCTACATGACATTGCTTCTTGCCAAATTTCATGATTCTAGGTCAACGGGAACTATCCTATAGGTTTTGATTCCGGAACATAAACTTCCGTATCTTTTGATTGCGTTGATTTAGAAGTTTTAATTTTTCAGTGCTTCAAGGGATTGCAGCTTTGAGTATTAGATATTAATTTCAATTTGATAACTCTACGCATTCCTGTGAAAAAGGGTCTTGACAGACGAACAGATAGACAGACAACGAAGTGATCTTATAAGGGTTCCGTTTTTCTTTTTGAGGTGCGGAACCCTAAAAAATGGATAACCGAATTCCATATCACCTAGCTAGTAAAATATGTTATGCAAAGTCAAAGTCAAAGAGTAGGTAAGCTATTAAAAGTTACTTTAAAAAAAAATACTAGAAAAACAAATTGATTCTAAGTGCGTATCTAGTTTCGTATGGAGAGAAGAATGCGAAGTTTTTTTTTTACATTTTAATTTGCTACTTTGTGGATACTAACAGATAATCTGAAGCCAACCATTTCCAATATTTCTATTGCCAATACATTACTTTAACAATCTAAAATAAGTAGAACATGTTTCATCCGCTGGCCCAATTTTTTGTCCGCCATCATGTTTTTTCCGCTTTCGTAAATATTGTGGGTATAATAAAAATAGATGAGTTCGCCTCACAACAGCCTTGATCCTCGTCAAAAAACCACTGGTATGTCTTGGACGGTATTTCAGGAATTCCACGATATTTTATCAAAGATAATCGTAGGTAACAAGGACAAGTATTTAGTAGGACGGTTTGACTTTTCCTTATCACGGATTATTTGAAAGCGTTTGTATTTTAACTGTATTTATTGGTGACAAAAGCAGGTAGGTATATGCTAAAAAATACTGGAAATCCTTACCCCCTTACTAAACGTTGTAAAGCGTCTGTATAGTTACACAACACTTTGTCTTCTTTCGAAAGTCAAATTACTGACGACTGAAAGAGAGAAATCGGTGTGAAACTATTCATCTGTTATAATACTTTTATTAGTAATGGGGGTTGCAACAAAATAAAACACATGTAACCCACATCAGTGTTCAATGTCCACATATTAATCCATACTAATATTATAAATGTGAAAGTGTGTCTGTCTGTCGGTTACCTTTTCACGCTTAAACCGCTGAACCGATTTAGAAGAAATTTGGCATAGATTTAGTTTGAGCCCTGAAATTCTTTTGGTCATAGGATAGTTTCTATCCCGATATTCCCACGGGATCGACACGCTTGTTATGCGGGTGAAACCACGCGGCGATGCTAGTAAAAAAATAAATGAAGTGAAACACTGTGGTTAGCAGTAGGTATAGACAAAATGGTTAGCTTTCTGTGATGGCTTAATTTAATTTATATTAGACAATATATCGAGAGTCGTGATTTCGAACTCAGATAAGCACTTTATGTATTTAATTTCATCACCACTGCTCTCGAAACGGTGAAGGAAAATATCGTGAGGAAACCGGCTGTCCTAGAACCAAAAATTTGAAGACGTGTGACATCTACCAACCCGCACTGGGCCCGCGTGGTGGAAACCTTCTCCCTCTCATAAGTAAGAGGCCTGTGTCCCACAGCAGTGGGACCATTATTAGCTGATTATGTTGTTTTATGTATAGACAAATTGGCTTTCTGTGATGGTTTAATCTTTTCTTCAACAATTGGCTAGGGAAAGTGAATATGTCTAGTTTCATATATTCTCTCACATAATTTGTACTGTTTAAGGTTTATGCGAGTACGAGAATCACCAGTAAGTACGCATAATAATAACACCGCACAAGGTTGGCGCAAGACAAGCAAGTCCCTGAAGCTGCGTTTCTCCTTCTATGTTTATCTCAGAAAATAAGTACGGACGGTATCCACACTAACCGCAGATATGACCGCTCGGAGCCATTTTATTTTTAAAGCTTATCTTTAAAGTTACGTTCTTACTATATTTTTATTAGAACTACTTTGTTTGACTGAGAATCACTCAACCAGCAATGGAAAGAGCTATGCTAGGAGTTTCTTTGCGTGATAAAATCCGGAACGAGGATATTCGACGAAGAACCAGAGTCACTGACATAGCTCTTAAAATTTGCAAGTTGAAGTGGCAATGGGCAGGTCACATCGCTCGTAGAACTGATACCCGATGGGGAAGAAAAGTTCTTGAGTGACGACCACGAACCAGAAGACGCAGCGTAGGCAGGCCTCCCGTTAGGTGTACCGACGACATCGTGAGAGTCGCGGGCAACCGATGGATGCAAGTGGCGGATTGTCCGTTCGGCGTGGTGGTCTAAGGGGGAGGTCTTTGTTCCGCAGTGGACGTCTTCCGGCTGATGATGATGACTTTGTTGTTTATCTTGAAATACCTACCTTCTTATATTTCAGATTTTCTACAACTTATGTATAATCAGCCTATAATGTTCCCACTGCTGGGACACAGGCCTCCTCTCTTCGAGAGGGAGTGGGCTGTAATCTACCGCGGAGCCAGTGTGGGTTGGAAGATGCCACTTTGTTCTAGGACATGTTGGTTTCCTCACGTTGTTTTCCTTCGCCGTTTTGAGAGCAGTGGTGCTGAAATTATTTACATAAAATAAAGCGCCTGGTTGGGTTCGAACCCCCGACCTATGACTCGTAAGTCGGGACCGTAACCACTGGCCCACCACTTTATTTTAAAAGCATATCTTTAAAGTTACGTTCTAACTATATTTTTATTAGAAGTACTTCGTTTTGATCTTCAAATTATATTTATTACAGCTGCGCCCTGCGGTTTCACCCACATAAGTGTTGATTCCGCGGGAATATCGGGATATACAGTATCCTATGTATTAATCCTGGTTATAAACTATCTGTATGCCAAATAACATCCACATCCGTTCAGCCGTTTGAGCGTGAAGAAGTAACAGACATATAAACACAGACACACCCACACACTCAAAAACTTTCGCTTTTATAATATTAGGGTTATTATAAATGTAAAAGTTTGTATGTTCAGATGTTAGGTAGGATATTTTCAATCCCGGTAGGACGTTCCCATGGCATAATTTTCAACAAAAAAGCTAGTTGAAGTAGTAGTACATAAACATGTTTCGTAAACCAATAAAAATGAGCAACGACAGTCGAACAATCCTGACAATAATTTATGTCTTTCTCAACACAAATCCTGAAGTTTCCTTATCAAGAAATCTACACGCTTCCTGTCTGATAAGTAACTACAACGGACAGGAAAATAGACCATAAATAACGATGCTACGACACTTAACAATAGTTTGCCAACTTGAAAATATATAGCGTTTTGATTCGAAGAAACATTAAAAGTAAAAACTAAAAGTAATAAGTCCCGATCATTAGTCGACAATTACTGTGGGAACTTCATCCAGAAAGACGAATGGTATAAAGTTCCCAAGTAGGACTATTTATCAACTCAGTGCAGCTCACAGTCACACGGCCCTATTCTGTTTCACGCCTGTCCAGTTTACGCTTCCACCCACTAATTTATCCTTTATGGTTGAAAATTATTGAGCAATGAATTTTACGGTCATTTGGGCAGTATAAATGAGGCGAAAAGAGTTGGGTTGTAGCAAGGGTAAATTAGATTTTTTGTGATTTATTGGAACATTTTTGTGATAATTGCTCCGATAAATTTTATTTGTTTGTTTGTTTTTGTTGATGATGGTTTTGGTACATTAATTTTTTTTTTCATGGTTTTGCACCTAAAAAAACAGAACATTTCTCTATTCGATTAGAATTCGATATCGACACTCTGAATTCAAAGAAAAAGTAATGTTTACGAAGATGAAAATTGTTTACCCGATACCCACCCACACCTTGCAAAGTTGCAAGGTGTGGGTTATTAATGGTAACGTATTGACATATAGTTCTATATGTCAATACGTTTTGAAAATACTAACACTCTGCTTACCCAAATACTGCTATTCTTATAAAACTACCCCAGAATAAGTCACCTAAAAGTCGGACTCGACAAAGATTTATAGAGAGCAAGTTTGAAAAGTCGCAGGAAAATATCCGGAATGGGTGCAACAGAAGGCGACGATCGAGATTGTTGGCGCCATCGAGAAAATTAACCCCCGCTGCGCTGTTCGGGTTTGTTCGGTTAAAAACGAACTCTTTTATTATAGCTTCAACCTCATAACAATAGGTTGTACATGTTTATTTTCTTCTTCTACGATGTCTTTTATTGTGAGTTCTTTGAAGATTCCGTTTGATTTATGATATCTCGAGTTACGTAGTGAAGAGGTTTCCAGAATATTAAGGATTCTATAAATCATTTCTGCATGTCAGGTGCGCTGAATTTATTGAACGTGCCCGATGTGTGGTGATATTGTAAATGTAACTTTGGTTTTAAATATTGTAAGTAACTTTGGGTTTTTCTTTCAGAGATAATGGAAAAGTTTATTGTATGGTGGATTCTTTGCATTTATTTCTTTTGTTGTTGAGTAAAGTCAAAGTACTTATTTCAAATAAGTACTTTTTTTTTTTTTTTGAGTATAGGAAATCATCAAATGACCCCTCCCGCTCTGGGTGGAGCAGAAGGGAGTGTCAGACTCTTACTGACTAAAACCCACCCGTATTCCTTCCTTAGCCCTTTGTGTTCCGGGGTAGCGGTAACCCTTTCGGTCAATCCCGCTGCCCCGGCAGGCTTCGGCCCTTTCGGGCCCCTTCCTTGCTGCTGACATCTCTTTGAGGCGCGCGTGGAACACGTACGCGCCGTCCGGCACGGGCCTGAGGGGCAATTCTCGTAATTTTTAAGAACGTTCACAGTCTGATCTCAGTCTCAATCTGTCAAAAATACTTCAAATTTCCCTACATTTTGACAAGTTTTTGACATTTGTTTGTCGCTGAGATGAGACTGCGACTAGATTTTGTACGTTTTAAATTAGCAGAATTGGCCTACTGGTCCTGATCGAACGGAGGGTTACCCATTACTCTCCGCCCGCAGGCCCGTCAAATAAGTACTTAAGACGCACTTTTGAACGTCAAAATTTACAGTAAAATAGAACCGATTCTAGTCGCCTTTTTTTGGAAAAGAATGGGCAAGAAACGAGTCTCGTTCAATGCTCCTTCTACTTTATATACATTCTTTTTTTAATGTTAAAAGTACTAAAGAAAAGTTAGGTACCTACGATACTTACTTACCTATCTAGGTTTATCCGTAATTTAAAATGACATTTCGCAACAATGTTATGCTAATCGTGCAATTTAGAAAATAAAAGAAAATTGTCTTCATTCAGTTTGTGCGATCTTCAGGAAATACAAAGATAGCAATTGTTGCTATTTTTTTAACTGTTGGATTGAACAGTTTACTTCATTTCTTTTTATTTTCGTTGAATCAGGATGCTAGACTACTGAAAAGATTTGCGAGATCGAATAAAAGTTAAATGAAATGAGCTGGTCTTTTTATGTTCCTCATTAACTTAAGTTGCAGAGGAAAACATAACTTATATTTAAGCCTGACTATATAAACAGGATTTCAAAATACAAAGGGTATAATTGCGTTATAAACATTTAATGAACATTTAATTTTATTACTAGTAGTTCAAAGGAAGCAATTAACGGAATATGGAAATTAATACCTTCATCTCAAAATATACACTACTAACTGCGCCCCGTGGTTTCACCCGCATAAATCTCGGTCCAGTGGGAATATCGGAATAAAAAGTAACATATGTCCTACTCTAGATTATGGTCTACCCATGTGAAAATTTCATCCAAATTCGTTTTGCCGTTTTAGCGTGACAGAGTAACAAACAAATATGCAAAAAAAAAATAACTTTTTTTTCTCTTTATAATATTAGTTTAGATGAAACAATTAACGGAATACTTACTTATAAAAAATAATCAATTCATCGCAAAACATACCTCTCTAACAGCCATCCAGTTTCAATTTGATTTCAGTGGTATGTAAATTAAAATTATATATCAACGTATATTTTCATATAGAACTTTAGTCGTTAGAATATTTTAGTTTCAATCAATGGTTGTACCTACATGTGTATATTTCGTACTGACATATTCCGTAAAAATATTTGCATGATATTTGTTTTGCAAACCCGTAGTGATTAATATCAAAAAGAGTTATTCGAATATTCTGGACAAATTGGAAATAAAAAGCGGCCAAGCGAATCGGACTCGCACGCGGAGGGTTTTGTACTGCCCTACGATATTTTAGGAATAACAGCAAAATGTGAAAACGTCAAAGAAAACTAGTTTCTTGTATGAGTTCCCCAAACAAGAATCGTGTTTTTCCTACGTGTTTTTAACTATTTTATATTTGTATGATTTGTTATTATAGATAGCGGCCATAGTAGTTTACACTGTGAAAAAATGATCAAGTGTCTTTCCATTACGGTTCAAAGCGGACGGACAGACAGACGTGTAGGATCCTTAGTGATAAGATCCCGTTGGCACATTTTGGGTACGGAATCATCATCATTCTCCTGCCTTTATCCCAATTTATCTATTTAGTTTGGCTACAGAACCCTAAAAATGAAATAAAACTATACCTAACGAGTAAATCGTTTTTTTTTCTGTAAACGTGGGCAGCTATTTTATATCGGTTGTAGGCCTATGAGAAGGTGAACCTAAGATATTGTAGGACGTGACTCCAATGATTTCGTAAGGCCTACCTTCATTTTTAAAGGTCATGTCTGAACACATAGGTACAGACGCCAGCACATCAAGCTACTAAAATCTGTCAATTATCTTTAATAGATTTTCAACTTTATTGCTAAAGCATAAGGTTCAAAGTTGATTGGCAAAATTTTACAGTTTCGGGTAGCTTGATGTGCTGGCGTCTGTGCCTACATTTCTGGGAACTATAAGATCACTGTAATCTAAAAAGGTAAGAAAAAAACATTTTAGTCTCGTCTAGAGATCATTGAGAACAAAGGCCTACTTATTTTTTTTTTGCTAGAAAAAAATTATAAAAGGTTGGACTTTCTGATTATATTTCGTTGAAATTATAGAGCGTCTTAAAATTCGACATTACTCTTTTAAGAGACCATCAAAATTACTATTAGATAATGTTCTAATAATTATAAAATTCTCGTGTCACAGTGTTAGTTTCCATACTCCTCCGAAACGGCTGGACCGATTTGTATGAAATTTTGTGTGCATATCGGGTAGGTCTGAGAATCGGCTACTATTTATATTTTTTTGCATAACGATGTTTGCGGGGTCAGCTAGTGAAATATAAAAGTTTACGCAAATGTTTCAATGAACCCCTTTTAAAAGATAACCCTCTTTTTTGTGTCCGGTTTGCAGCTGTTTCTTTCATTATAACTTTATTTTTACTGCTTATGAGGAAAATGAAATTGATTAAAAAAAGCTTTTTAGTACAAAAAAAGAATTTGGAAAATAAATGATTGATTGTAGTGATATTTAGTTTAGAAGTATGTATGTTTATTTGTGTGTATGTAAGTATATTCTCATAATATTTGTTTAGTTTTATTAAGTGAATTGTTTCTGATTTTATATATTTTTTTTTCTCCTTTATTCTTTCTCACGCTGTCTACATCTCTCTATTTATTGTCCTATCGCAGGTATGCTGGAAGAGATATAAGTATCACCTTTGTACCAATTTTTCTGTTCTGTTTTTTTATTGTCTGTTAATATATATTTGTGTACATAAATGGTAAAATAAATAAATAAATATTGTATTATTTAATGAAATAATTTTCCATAACCACGGTGACCTTGTATACACGACCAGCACCATAACGATCCCTTTGAACATGAACACAAGTTTCATCTAAACTCTGAAAAGACATTTGCATAAACCACTGGAGTGGTACAGTTTTCAAGTTCTGCGAACTAAACTTTCGGTTTCATTGGATACTGAAGCAAGCTATTAATTGAATTGGCTACAATGATGGAAGCCATGGACTTTGATTAAAGACAGTGTTCACTGCAAAAATGTTTGCACAAACCTAATTACCTATTTATTTACTTAGAGGGCAATTAATTAATAAAAAATCAGTCAGCTGCTATTCCCTGCATTTTGACGAGTTATGTAAACATAAATATAGGGAAAAGCTGATTTTTTTTTCACGATTTCTGAGTTGGTCCATAGTGAAAGTTGTTTAGTTTGATGGTCTAAAGCACCTCTTAAAGTTTGTAGAGTTGATTTTGAAACACCTTATATATATTTGGAGGCGGATCGAAAAATAAAATCGTTGTAAGTCTTTGTTCTCAAATTCATTACAGCGTTGTCGCCATACAAATGAATGTTTCTACTACTGCGACCATTCAAATAAAATGTAATTCATTCATGGCCGCCGACATTTTATTTTTTATCCCAATTCACCTAACAAAATGGGTGATCTCATTTGACAGTTTCGGCACAGAATAACTAATAGTTCTTAGTACGAGTATCCGGGTAGCTTGATATGCTGGCGTCTGTACCTACTACATCTACCTCTTCGAGGAATACATGCGTAATGTTTATTAAGGATACATGAAGATTTATTACTTATTTATTATTTATCTTAAATTTCCATAACATTAGGAGTAAAAATATCGTGAAAGCTTGTCCCTGCGTCATAAAATGGACACTTGAGGCGAAGTGCCCTTTGTGGCGGAAGAACTGCTTACATTGCCAGTAACCGGACGATGGTGCTTCAGCGGTAATCTGCCATGCTTGGCCGCCATGTTTGGAAGTTTTCATTGAGATTGAAAAGGATTTTCGATGATGGGACACCGTGTTAGAAGGAAGGACTTCAAAAATTTTACGTTTAAGGCATACTTATTAAAATATAGCCAAAAGCGAAACGCGGCCTGAGAGGCCTATTTTTGCACACTGATATGGCTTGTCAATAATTTGCACAGATTTTGAGATTAAGATACTGCATACTCGGTGTTTGTCGAACTAATTACCACACATTGAAATATCATTATGTCAAAATCGTTTAAATCGGATTACTGTTTTTTCTTAGTTATTTTTAAATACTTATGTAGCTACTTGTGACATGTATCAAATAAAAAATATTTTCTTTCTTTCTTTTATTATTTTTACTGCAGACACAGAGTAGGCTTAATTTTATTTTTAAAGAATAGCACTGCAGTGTGATATAATTATAATTTTTAAATCTTTGATTTTCGTCACAAATCAGCAAAAAAACTTCGGAATTAAAACAATAAACTTTTGACGGTGATACATAAAAAATAAAAGTTAAAATACGGTTGCTTTACTCCGACCCAGCTTTGCCACAGCTTGATATTCATGTACCAGAGTAACAGAAAATCAATGGCGTCGTAATTGGAATCGCACGATTGTATTATTATCATCTCATGAATGTGAATTTATTCGGGACTGTTTTACAGCCTTTATTGCTTGGTTTTGGGTCACCCTTCAAAACCGTTTTGAAGTGAAGTGGGGTGTGAATGACGGATTCAAAAATATAGGATAACAAAATCGATTACAGCTGAAGGACATTTTACATAATAATAACAGTTTTTTTGCTTAGGACGAAAATGACTTCAAGCAAAATAAGGTCGTTTAGAAGTGACTTTTACTGTACCAAAGCTTAATAAAGAAGAGTTTAGACATTAAACTAGACGAGAAGATCATGTTACACCATTTTGCCTCTGCAGCTAAACACGATGTATGCACTAAATATTAGGTCATTACCTATGAAATTGCCGCTTTACATAGAAAAAATCAAAATATATTTTTTTTAAGAAATTTTTTTATTTCGTCAATCGAAGTTATCCAAATTCCGAATAAAAAGGAAAATTAGTTGGATCAAGGTCTGATGAGTATGGTGGGTGACGGAGAGTGTCCAGTTGTAACTCCTATAGTTTTTAAATTAATCAGTATCGATTTATCACTTACGTTAAAGGCTGCTGCAAGTGCCAAAATGGTTTGAGATAAATCTGTGTCCACTATGGTTTTCAATTCATCGTTGTTTTGGTCGGCCACGGGGTTTATTATTGAAATCAAAGTTTCCAGAACGAAAGCGATCAAACCAATCAAACCAAAAAGGGACTGTGCGTTCACATGCGGTACCATGTCCATACACGTCGTTAATAATGCGTACTGTCTGTGATGCGTTGGTGCCCCGACGGAACTCGTATATTCTAAAATAGCGCGCAATTTCAATTTTTCCATGATTACAGAAACAGCGATATTTAAAAAAAAAACGAACGGCGGGAAAACAAATGAACAACTGATTTTGAAAAACAAAATGTCATACTATATTATTAAATTAATTTGAATTTGGAATTCTAAATTGAATGAAATACTATTTCATTCGATTTCGAAAAATTGAAATTGCGCGCTATTTTAGAATATACGAGTTCCGTCGGGGCACCAACGCAGCACAGACAGCACGCATTATTATCTTCACAATAGCCAGTATCAAAAATCGGCAATTTAATAAGTAAGGACCCAATTTAACTTTCATAATAAACTTAATTTACGTTTCTCGAAGTCTTCTCTGCAGTACCTACATCTCAGGTTTAGCCGCTCACACACCGTGGTAAGCCGGTGAATACGCTGCTAATCACAGACTACCTGTACCTACATCATAAATTCTGGCCAGTCCAAGAGTTTGCCTAATCCCCACTCATGTCGGTGACATTTTCTCTGTGTTCCCTAGAGTGGCCACCACTTTGTCTTTCAAACGACTCAGCGGGCTAATATTATACGTGATACGTGACACGTCCATTATTGTAATGTCATGGGGGTGGAAAGTCCGTCATAATTTCTGTGGTTTTGGCGGAATAGTGTGTTCATTGAAATTTGGGTTAAAATGACCTTTGCAAAGAACTATAAGGACTGTTTTTCTTTTCCCGTTTTCAATACCAATACCTACGCAATAGGTATATAATTACTTCTTCTTCTACAAATTCTTGATTGATTGTAATATTATGTAAATATATAATAGTAAAGTACAAGACATTTTTTATTTTCGTCGGTAAAAGCTTTGCTCTAGTCATAACCAAGGGGTTTATTTATAAACGTTGCAAAATGTTAAGTAATGATTATTTGACGTTTAAACGTCTCTTAACTTTATGCAACGTTTTTTTTATAAATAAAGGGGTATGTGTCTGGATGATTTAAGTTTTCCAGACACTTTTTTTTTTTAAATTCAAGTTCGTAGTGGGCTTATATATACTCGAGCTTTGTAGTATTTTGTTATAGTTACTTAAAACCTTTTTCAACATTAAAATGAAGTTATCTTGTTTCAAATTACAAAAAGTATTCCTGAGAGAAACCATCTAACTTGCAGTCTTTAGACAAAGTTTCAGATTACACTTAAAAAACTTAGGTATCTTTTACTAAACTGCTTTTTTCGTAAACTAAAACCTTGAAAATGTAATTATTTTTTATATATTTCCAAGAAGAATTACTATACCCGCGAGTAAAATAAAAATAAACTTTTAAAAAATCTACAATAAACAAATTTTCCTATTATGAAGATTCTGTTTCTTCGTTCTGTATACGTTTTTTAAAGCTTGAATTGTTGCGCAAGTATGGAAAAGTTTCGGAGAAATATTTTAGGGAAATTCACGCCAGAAAAGAGGAGACGTTTTAACAAACTCGGAAGAAAGATGTGAATATTTCATAAAGTTTTCGGGATTATGATACTTTTCTTACGCATTGAGAAAAGTGAAGAGAATTTACTTATTATACTGTTGTTGGTGCGTACACTCTCGTCAACGCTTTAGTGCCTAGAGGTCCTAATGAAGACAAGGAAAGCATTATATTTGATTTTTAGGGTTCCGTATCTCAAAAGAAAAAAAACGGGACTCTTATAGGATCACTTTGTTGTCCGTCTGTCTATCTGTCTGGAACGCGTGGAGGTATCGAGTTGAAATTCCCTTGAAACTGTGAAAAATCAAACTTCTAAGTTAACGTAAAAAAAAGATACGGCCGCTTATGCCGCAAAAAACTTATATTTCGACACTCTCAATTGTATGAAAATTTATAGGGTACTTTCTGTTGACCTAGAATTATGAAATTTGGCAAGAAGCAATATTATGTAGCACAAGTAACGGAAACAATCTAAAAACCGTAAATAGTTACATGTGCGGAACCCTCGGTGCGCGAGTCTGACTCGCACTGGATCGGTTTTTGTTTTCTTGGACAACAAAGGACGTCGTGCAATTTCCTTTTTCACAAATAGCTAAGATAAGAAGGAGCACAAAATTGCCTCGGTAATACCAGAGATTGCCGAATTTTAAATGACTTTATTTATGTTTTTATAATATAAAATTTTTTCTCCATTATGATACGAGACTCAGACATAGAGGCAACAGTTTTAATCAAGGTGGACTTTTTACCTTAAAACATTAAAAACATTGACAGAGTACCAATTTCAATTAGTTTCTTTAGTAAAGACGCCAGCACATCAAACTAGCCGAAATTGTAAAATTTTCCCGATCAACTTTGAACCTTATGCTTTAGCGATAAAGTTGAAAATCTATTAAAGAAATTTGATAGATTGTAGTAACTTGCTGTCTGTCTGTGCCTATATGATTCAGTTTGTAAATTGCAATTGACGAATCAGACAACTAACTTACTAGCCAGCGGTGCTATTTTGTGAAAATCTCACCGTGAAAACTTAAGTGAAGTGAGCGTGGAGTGAGCTGTCAATAGAGTCAATTCCTAGAATAAACAAACTCACTTCACCTAAGTTTTCACGGTGAGATTTTTACAGAATCGACCGGCTGTATTGTCTCACTGCAGGGCAAAACCCTCCCTCTCCCTTTTCCACACAATTATCTTTTGCGAGTCCAGTCCAGTCCATTCAGTTGGAGAAAAAACAAGGACACAGCTTAGAGAAAATTCAATATAAGTAGTGCTTCCATCCTTAAGTCCCTCTTATAGAGAGGTAGCCTGTGTCTGGCCTGTGCCTGTGAACATAGGCTGATTGTGATCCTTAAGGGCCTATACTACCTCAAATGGCTTAGCATGATCCCCCGTTATGTCGAAAATACTGCAGCATTAATTTTGAAATAAATATATGGTAAAGTTGAGGATTAATGTTAGGTCTTATGTTAGACGAAAACACGATTCCATAAAATTTTCTAGAAAAAAATTCCAAAGTTACCTCCAAACCGAACAATAAACCGATGGTATTCAAAAAATACTTCAAATTAGATCATTATTTTCACCGTTAAAAGCAAATACCTAAACTATTGGCGCTGCCTGCCGCCTAGCACCGCACTCTGTCTCGCTCTCACTCAGTCCGCGAGCAGTATCGTGCGAGCGAGATAAAGAGTGAGTTTTAGCTGAGGTAGTATAGGCTCTTAAGAGGAAATGCGGTCGGAGAGAATTTTGAAAAAGCCTAATTAAGTCCTAATTCGAGATTTAGCTCCCACCTATTTCCTCCTCCAATATTGGACCAATTTAATAGATATTTCATAAACTGAATAAGAAGGATAAATACTGTGTCCCTATGTTTTTCTTTTTTCATTAATAGTTGTCAAATTTGTACACTAGGCTTCTGTTGACAGCGGCAATTTTGAGCATTTTTTGAGGGTTCTAGTGCTTATAATAATAATGTATCACCAAAAAGGAAAACATAGGGACATACAAGTAGTTTATATTTATTATTCTGTAAACTCATTGCGTTATGGTCATTAACCTGAAAGAAAACAAGCGAGACCGTTTCTATGGCAAAAAGACCACCCGCATTTCTCTTAAGTTCCAGTTCATAAAATTAAAGTAGGGAAATGTCAAACGTTTCTACACAGTGTAATTCAATGGAAGTTAGTCAAGTTTAATTTGTCCACGACAGAATTCGGGATCGTTACTCCGAATGTACTTGAGAATTTCTTGACCTGCAAGTGGAAAGGGATGAGGATTTTCATTTTATAACTTAAAGGAGGTAAGAATTTGATCGAAGGTGGATTCTGCTTGAATAGCAGTGTTGGGTGTTGCAAAGCTTTTTTTTATGTTATGCGGGATTTTTTAAAATAATTTCTGTTAAATACCTACCCATTTACTGTCCTGCTTTGGCACCTACTGCTTTGTAAAAGATACCTTAACTAAGTTATTCAAATTCACTTCACACTATATATTCTTCATATTATATTTCTTCAAACTCAAACCATTTATTTCAAATAAACCCAGTACAGGCACTTTTGAATTCTCAAAGGGTCGGCCAGTCAGAAAGATGAAGCTAGTTGCGCATTCCAAAGCGTAGTAGGTATCTATGGAGAAGAACGGGCTAGAACTCCACGGACATTTTTAAACTATTTATTTTTATATCCAGAACGAAAATGTGAAACAAATTTCGGAATGGAAATCTTCATGCCACAGTCATGACGTGGAGCTGTCACTATTTCTTACTAAAGATCTATTTTATTTTTATTTTTCTTTATTATTCGAGTTAAATATATTTTTGTAGGCACGTGTTTTGTGACAAATAATCCTATTTATCTTTTTTTACGTTACTTAACAACCTAAAAAAAAATTCCTGATTGCAATTAAATACTTATACACCATCAGCATACACTTACCGTTAGCATATTCTACTCGTTCATTGAGCTGTGAAACTACGCTAGTACAAATCACAATATATACGTCAAAAACATGACTAGAGTCTGTACTAAGTATAAAATATTGAATGAAATGTATCGGTATGTAGTCGTATACTACTTCATGCTTGAATAGTAAGTGAATCTGAAGGGCGAAGAGTTTAAAAAGGGGTATAAAACTGCAAAAATATGCTCGCTAAAGATATAATTACGGTAAAATCGATTTGTTCAATAATGGTCGTTGTAAAGTGCTCATACAAACGAGCGACACGCGTCAACCACAGAGGCATGCTGCAACCGTCGAAGAGTGTCGACGACTGCCGTCGACAACATGCCGATGGTGTATTTGAGCATCGCACTCAAATACATGAGCGGCATCCGACCGGAATAAATCACGTTGTCGACGGTTACATTTGTTTCTGTCGTTGACGCGTGATGTTCATGTGATGCACACTAAGGCATTTGCTCAAATCGTTCTATATGTCATAATAAAAACGCATTATTCTTTAAAGAATATCTAAGAACTATAAATATATTGTTTGATTTGCTAAGTCATACTTAGTTGCATATCGATATTTTACATTTAAGTAGAGGTACACTGATAGCAAATAGAAAGGGAACAATTTCGCGCTACGTGCTAATAAAAGGACAATACACATAGTGCCAAAATAATGGGACAGATATGTTGTGGGCGTGTCAAACACGACGTCACTATCGATTTGCAAGTAAGTGTATTAGAAATAGTAATTTGGGGTAATGTGTTCTACTGTCTGTTGGCACTATTAAAACTACAATCAAGGTATGTGTGACAGTGAAATATAACTAGATAATGAAGTCTCAGATGTTTGGTGTGAAGTAAAGTTCGAGTAGATGGTTGAAAATCTACAAGTACATGCTTAGTTCGGATTCTGGAGCTTACTTTCTGACTGCGCTGTGAGACCTGGGAAATATAGTAATGCGTTAGTATTGGAGGGATACGCTACATGTTAGTCTAAGAGCTGAGTTTTCAATCGACAGATAATTTTTATTTGTGGAATAAAATTGACGTCTGACAGTTTTTGTATGGAAGAACTGTCAAAAATTCAAAAGTATTCCTCAGATAAAATTATCTGGCGCTGTAATAATCAGCCCTGAATCAAAATATATGATATTGTTAACATAATGGATGTAAAAATACAGTTACTTATTAAAGAGGGTAGGAGTAATACTACCTACTGGTAGGTTGAAAAGATGAGTTGGATGGTAATTATGTTACAGCGAGTTCTATAAACCAATTAGTAGTGGAAAGGTTAATTGCTGAAACTCTGTGGGAACATTGAACTTACTGTTGTATTAGTAAAGATCACTAGTTCATACCGTAACACCGAAAGGTTATTGTTTCAAACTGCAAAAAAAATTGTCGGAATCTGTAAAGTATGTTAACTGTCACAATGTTCTTCTGAAAATACGCGTTATAATATATACACATCCTTCTCAAAAATGTGACATAGAGATTTCATTATTATATTATGCAAGTTTAATGTTAATGTTATTACACACATAAAGAGCAATGCTGGCACTATTAATAGCCACCACTTAAGTTATTGTAGGTCGTAGGTTCGAACCCAGACAAGTGCTACAATTTGTGTAAATTATTTCATTACCACTGCTCTCAAAACGGTGTAGGAAAACATCGTGAGGAAACCGGCATGTCCTAGAACCAAAAATTCGAAGACATGTGACATCTACCAACGCGCATTGGGGCCGTGTGGTGGTTTACGGCCTACTCTCGCTTACTGAGAGGTAGCATTTGTCCCAGCAGAGATAAATTATAGGCTGATTATGCTATTGCTACACAGCCTTTAAAGCTCGCTTTCTGTCGCACATTGCTAAAATCAAAATCCTTTAGATAAAAATACACACCCGTTCACATAAAAGGCACAGAGCGTGAATTATTAGCTACATCAGTCACCGGAACATCACTTACACGCTCCGGTATAATCGTCCACCAACGGTGAAATATTATCCGGATAACAATGAAAATAAGAAACATTGATGTATGTGGGTAAATCAATCATGCACGCGCGCCAGTGTCCTGCGCTGAATCAATAGATCAAATGTTTGTGATCCCTACTCATTAATCACTGATCAAATGACCGCGTTCAATTGAAGTGTTGAAGAGGTTTGAATTTGTGACGGGTGAGTTATTTTGCGCTTAAGTGTTATATTTATTTAGCACAGGGCTTTTAAATCGTTACACCTAGTTATTTTTCAATATTAATGAAAATAATAAATGTTGATATCGTTATAAATGTAGGTCAACCAATCCTGGACTCCAGTGTCCTGTGTTGAATAGATAGATCAAATGTTTGTGATTTCTGTTCATTAATCGATCATTGATGACGAAGTGTTAAAGAAGTTTGAATTAGCGGTAGGTGAGTTTTTTTGGACTTTAGTGTAATATTGTTTAATACAGCATTATTATATGCACATTACACAGAGAGAAGTTGGGGAAAGTTTTCTTCTAGTCGTAAATCTAATATATAAAATTCTCGTGTCGCGGTGTTTGTGGTTAAACTCCTCCGAAACGGCTGGACCGATTTGTATGAAATTTTGTGTGCATATCGGGTAGGTCTGAGAATCGGCCAATATCTATTTTTCATACACCTTTTTTTTTTTTTTTTGCAAAACGACGTTTGCGGGGTCAGCTAGTAGTAATATAAAAATGTCGAAAATAGAAATGGCACGAGAAAACTAATATAGTACCAGTAGTAGTAGTAATCAAAGCCATTCCTTTCTATTTAAATAACCTAGATTTAATAAATATACCTACTATACAACCAATTACATTATCGAAGAGTTACTTGGTAAAGAACTTCCGATGTATAGAGGTAGAAAGTGTGTTAAAAGTATGAAAATATTAACGTTATAAAGTAAACCGGGAAAGTAGTAGTTACTGTTTTTTCCCCTTTTCATCTAGCGTCGTCCCGATTCTGCGATATAGAGCAGAAAATCTACTTACTTTTTCCTCGAAGCAGTCTTGTTCATTAGGAACTTAGATAATATCTGGAAATCCTTGAGTAGAAAGAATGTACAGTAAAACTTTAACGTTAAATAATAATAATACATTTATAATTCAGAAAAAACATATAGCTATATGGTTCACGAAAACAATTTTCCAACTAAAAATGGATATTACAGAAAAAGTGTATCATCATTACCTGTCCTAATTAATGAAAATCATTGTATCACAGACACCAGTAGTATAGTTAAAGCTCCTATGTTTTTACTATTTAAATATACATAAAATATATTTAATTTTTTATAAATATGAGTGTGTGGCTCGTGGCTAAATGATAACAGCCGCACGGGTAGATCGAAGGGTTAAGCTACGCTTGCCACGGTAGGTTTGTGGATGGGTGATCATCCATTAAATATCGAGACCCTCTGTGCCTCGAAAAGAACGTTAAGCCATTGGTCCCGGCTGTCATTCGTAGATCTTTGACAGTCTTTCCGCGTCGACAAAACCAAAAAGTCTGACAGCAATTGTTATAGGTATCCAATAAAGCAAAGAAATAGAGTTTAATACTTGTTCATAATGTTATTTTGTTCCTAGAAATACATATTTGAATTTTGCATAGAACTTGACACTCGTTTAGATCTCCATTCTTTTTGCGGCGAAACCCACAACCAAGCATAATTTTTGTATTGAACTTGGCTCTCCTTTTTTACATTTATGATTAATAATACTCGAGTCAAAAACAATATGAATTTCAGGTGCCGTGAAAGTATTTAAAAAATATTGTTAACGTTAGCGGAACCCGCATATTATGTGGAGTACCTATAAGTAATTAAAAGCATACGTCCGCGTCAGTGGCCCATTCAAACAGCGAATTGTTTTGGGACGTCATATCAATCCGTTATTCGAATTTAATCTTCTTGAATTATTATTTTTGTTTTCGGATATCATGTTTATTATTTTGGTTGGTTTGTAAGAGACATGATTAAAATAATATTCACCGTCAATATGAATAAACAACACAAAAATATAAATTAAGCGTTGACGTAGGAGAAGCGCCTATTAATAGGAATCTATGGAAACTATACATGGTCAAATTAAAGTAGATAGCGAAACTCCGCAGACGTGATGGGTACCTATCGATATTTAAACACGACAAAATAAAAATAAAAAAGATATGATGATTTTTTTTTGGGTCAATGTCCGCTGGTAGTGTTGTTACTTGAAGTGTGAGCAGATACAATCTGTTTTATCATGAAGGTTACACAAAAAAAATCTGATTTTTAAACTAATATTTTAATAATTTTGACGTGTTTAGATGTCGATCCACCACGCCTGCGGAGTTTCGCTAGATAATTTAATTTGTCCCTGTATTCTCTTAAAAATAAATAAATACTTAGTTTCTAATGTTCTCCTGCTTTGTTGGCACGTTTAAATCTGATTTTGATAAATATTTATTATAAAAATTCATACAAATTCTAAAATAAACGTTGAATGACGTTTGCAGTAGGTACCAAACTGCAGTGTGTTGCTTATTGAATCTGGAAAGTGATTGGCACCTTCACTATTGAAGTTTTGAATTTTAAACTTCGAATACATTTTATTGGATCGAACGGGTTATGATTTGAATTTGATTTGTTTTTGAAATGTGTTACCATAATATATTATATATGGAAACAATTTATTGTCTGTTTTACAGGTCCATACTGTTTTCTTTTCCTTCAGTAGAATTGTTAATTTTAGTTTATGTTTTCCTATTATGCAATATTCACTATATAGTGAGAGTGAAGTATAGACTTCACTCTGAAAATGTCGCAATTCCAACTCCCAAGATACAAGCAAATGTCTGGTTTGGGGGACACCGTCTAATAATCTGTTCTTGTAAGTAAATTCTGATGATTATTATTTCGATGTCGATGGAGGCTTACAATTTAACCTTTTAACGGCCCGACTTTAAATCCAGCGCGATTTTTTTTTCTTCTAATATTCTGTTAGAATACAGTGTAATTAATAAAAAAACAGAGTAAACGAGCTGTAGTATTTGGTCGTAAATATACAACTCTGGCGAAATGGACACGAAAATATTTGTCGGAGGGTTAATTAGGTACCTAATACAATACGAGTACTTATGGGATTTGAAAATTTGATCAAAACATGAATTTGTTGCTTTCCTTTTTTTTCCAGAAGGGCCCATGGCTAACTAATAACAGCCGCACAGGTCGATCGATCAGGTTGAGCTACGCTTGCCGCGGTTGGTCTGTGGATGGGTGACCATCTTTACATAACGAGACCCCTCCGTGCCTCGGAAAGCACGTTAAGACGTTGGTCCCGGCTGTCATTCGTGGATCTTTGGCAGTCGTTACGGGTAGTCAGAAGCCCGAAAGTCTGACAACCAGTCTTACCAAGGGGTATCGTATTACCCAGTAACTGGGTTCCACAACCCAGTCACATGTATTTTACATGTAGCGACTGCCTATCTGACCTCCAGGTCAGATAGGCAGTCGCTCTATGTAAAATACTGGTATTCAGCTGTATCCGGTTAGACTGGAAGCCGACCCCAACATAGTTGGGAAAATGCTAGGCAGATGATGATGATGAATTAGTTGTTTTCCAGATCTCCGCACAATAATCACAACGCAGTGGTAATTTATACAGGCCTCTTCGACCGTACCAAACTTGACCGACAACGTATAAAACATAATGGCAATATGTCAAAAGTTCCATTTGTGGTGGAGCCACCCTTTTGTGCCTCGACGTGACTTATCACATTTTGCTTTCCACCAAACGTGTTTCCCTTTCTTTGTGTACGATTTACGATAGAACCTTTAATAGAATATTTATAGTTTTTCCATAAACCAATGTATAGTTAAACAACGAAAATACTGAGAGTGCGTCCTACTATTTTTTTTTGTTATTGAATGCACGTCTGGAAATTGTGTTCAGTGAAGACTCTACGGTAACTGAATATAGTATACATATTCTTCTACCTAGCCTTTTCCCAACTATGTTGGGGTCGGCTTCCAGTCTAACCAGATGCAGCTGAATACCAGTATTTTTTACATGGGGCGATTGCGTATCTGACCTCCACAACCCAGTCACACAACCACGGGCCCATGCCTGCTATTTATAAATTCGTAATTCCAACACGATCCCATTGTCATTTTGCTAAAAGTTCGTAATCTGCTAAATTCATAATAGTCGGAGAAAAACTACTAAATTTCATGGTAGATTTCATTTAATATATATTTTTACATATTACGTATTAGTGTTTGCAATCTGAAGTATTAATAAGTTCGTAAATAGCAATAAACATTACATTTATTCATTTGTCACTATGTACGAGATTACCATTGTATGCCATTTCTTTCAATGGAGTGTCAGTGGTTGACCATTGGAAAGTCATGATGACGCCATTATATTAGTAGATTACCAAACTTGTCAAAATCAACAATTATGAAATCAATGATAGACCATTCTGACACTATTGTAATAGCAGACTTGAGGCCCAGGCAGCACGATACCCCTGGTAAGATAGTGTGAAAATAAATTTTAATCGCTCTGAATAATTTTCAGGTTTACTTACAGACTAAAAGTAGAAATCTCATTCCGTATCTGACTTACTAAAAAAATTGAAATATGTCTCCTTTGTCAATCCGATAAGGCAATTCGGATAAGGGTCGTTTCACAGTTTGTCGTGTGAGAGAGTTGTCTGATAGCGACAGGTATAAATGCCGCAGAATACGTTCCGCGCTGGACTCGACCAACAATTGACGGTTTGTACAAACGTGCAGATAATTCACCTGGACTTGATAATTCACCTGGAATAGACAGGCGGTTGCGGTGAAGTGTGAATGGACCATAAAACTGAATACTAACCATTTTTTTTTTCGAAAACGTCATGCATTTCACCGTAAAAATATGAAATAATATTTTTGATGTACTGTCATCATATTTTGTGGACTTTTCGAAATTAGTAAACACAAAAGCTTCATTAACTATTGTTCTACCTAATTGTGTTTTCTATTCTATTCCATTTTTATTTATGGCAAGTAAAGCCAATGTCGACTATTCTGCCAATGCCAAAAGTGAATTGTTGTAATCTGTAATTGACAGCTTTCAGTTTAATAAAGACTATTTTATAATAATCGAATTTAGAATGTAGCTTCGAAAATTATTGGCAGGTAATACTTTTCGATTCACTTATTACTGAATTTAACTTTTTAAGTTTTGTCTTAGTTTATTTTTTTTTCTATATATCGCCTTATTCATTGTATAGATACATCTTAGTTCAAGATTGTCTAAGCAGTCCCGAACAAAATGTCCCTTCGTTCATTTTGTAGGGTTTTGCAACGCAATAAACCGTGGACCCTAACATTTCCAGTAGGATACATTTCGGACCCTATAATTAACAGATTGTGATCCAGCTTAAATATATCAGTATATAAGGCACAAACTTATTTGTAAAATACTCAAGAAATACAAGAGGAATTGTTTTAGGTTCACGATAAATTTATGAATTTATCGTGAACCTAAAACAATTCCTCATTCGATATGTCTCAAGAAAATTCTCACAGCCTTTATTTCAAATAAACCAATTACAGTCACTTTTGAATTGTCAAGGGGTCGGTGAGTTAGAAAGATGAAGCTTGTCCATTCAAAAGCGTAGTAGATTCTTGTGTGGATAACGGGCAAGAAACTCCAAGGACACTCTTTTTTATCAATTATTGTTACAAAAGGTGTAAGGTAGGACGCCCACAGGCTAGGTGGAGCGACGATTTTCGTCTGGATGAGAGTTGCCGAAAATCGAGTTGAATGGCGTGCAATGGGAGAGGCCTATGTCCAGCAGTGGACTGCTGTAGGCTGATGATGATGATTGTTACAAAATATAGGTGACATCATTTATGTTACAAGTATACATGTGAGAACGATTTAGAAAGGCGAGCACGTTCAAAGAATCCGTAATAAAGAGATAAAAAAACAATAAAAAAATTAAAATAAGTTAAAATTAAAGTCCGCGCGGAACTAGTTGGCCGCTGAGGTGGGGAAAGGGGTGAGGCGGCGGTTCGCAACACCCGTGTTGAGTAATGCGCTCCCGCCCCTCCGTCCCACCGCTCACATACCTAAGGCGCGGCCAAATAGTTCCGCGCGGACTCTAATACTGACGGCGCCTGTTCACGAACTGACGCATGCATCAACGCCATTCAGCTCAAATATTTTGAAGGGAACTAAATGGTTATTTGAGTGAGCATGATATACTCTCAGCCGCCAGGACACATTCAAGTCAATAAAAGACGTAGCCAGTAAATGGTAGCTTTATGGTACACTAACTCAGTGATTTAATTAGAAAGTTGTAGCTTAAAAGATGCGAGTAATAAAGCAAGTTTCAGATCGATGAACTAACTTTTATTTCAAATGAGTTTTCTTAGAAGAAAATTCGTTCGTAAGTATTGCCAACCCCGTCATTGCTTTATCACCCGGTTGAATAAAATCAATCGAAATCAAAATATTTTTATTTTACATAAGCCTACAAGGGCACCTATGAAACGTCAGAAGCTAGGTATATCCCTTGCAGGCATTTGCGTAAGATATTTTGAACCTTAGTGAAGTTTCAATTTACTAGGAATGGTTGTCAAAAGTGGTTAAATTATGAGGTTGACTATACCTAGGGTTTATTATCTATTCGAACTTTATTTAATCTTTCAGGATTTTAAACAGATGTAAATAATCTATCCACCCAAACCTAACGTTCAATGGAACGAATGGCATTCTAAAACTGTTTTTATGTTTCCGTACCTCAAAAGAAGAAAACGCCACCCTTAACCCTTCGTTGTTCGTCTGTCTGTCTGTCAGTCTGTCAAGACTCTTTTTCTCAGGAGCGAGTGAAGGAAATTAATATGAAATAATATGTTTTTGTGATTTCAAACTGACATTGACAGTTGGAGATTTTGACCGTGACATATATACAGGTTGACATTGAAAACATGCGATAAATCGAAATAGCAGATTGTACTCATCATTACGAACAACTTTTACTAAGGGACCAAAGCTGCAATCGTGAAATAAAAATCAGCTGTTCCCTACATTTTGACGAGTTATGCGAACATAAATGTAGGGAATAGCTGATTTTTATTTCGCGATTTTAGGTTGTTCATAATGATGAGTACAATCTCCCATTTCGATTTGTCGCATGTTTTCAATTTTACCATACAAATAGGCGAACATCTTTTTCAACTACAATGTTAAGTTTGTTTATGGGATAAATTCATCTCAACTGCGGAAACGTTCATTGTGCGTGATCCGACACGCTCTTGGCCGGTATTTTTTTCAGTACTTATAACTTATTGTAATCCACAGCAAGTGGCTTCCGAAGTGTTCGAATTTCGCCACTTCCACTAAACATTTTTTTATGAGTCTGAGGGATGATCCTAAAACTCATAAAAATAAAAGAAGAATTTAAACTTGAACTGAGGAGTCTGCACAAAGTTTATTTTTATACATTGTACTGAAGGGGACGGAAAATAAAGACAAATATTTATGGAAAATGGCGACCTTATCACAATTTGCCCTTTTATTGCTTGTTACAAGTTTCCAACGATCCAAATATGGCTCGTTTTAATACAGTTCTGGAGTCAGTAATAAAGGTTTCGTATCGAAGTTATGTACGGTTATGAGATGAAGTTGGAGAGATGGCGTGATAACTGCCTCCTCGCGGGTGTGTTGCCATAAATCTACCTGTTCTTGTAAGGGAATTTCTGGAAGCTTGATTTTAAGATGTGATTTTATTAAGTCTTAGTTGGTACAGGTACCTATAATATAGCGTTAAAAATAAATATGTTTATTAAGCTCGAAATCAAACTAATTACGTATAGTCAGCAAAGAGATAAGTATGCAGGGTCGCCGAATATAGTTGAAGTTTACTAAGAAACCGATTGATGTTTTCGAATGAAATTTAATTTAATTACTTAATAGAAAGCAAACAGTTCATTTATCAAATTAAATTTCATTCGAAAACACCATCGGTTTCTTAGTAGACTTCAACTATATTCGACGACCCTGCATACTTATCTCCTTTGCTGACTGTACATGGGTGCTACAAAAGCTTTGTGTGAAACATTAATAATTTGTATAGTATCTATACCAATGTAGGTATAACTATATCTATCTCACTATACTAATAATAAAGCTAAATAGTTTGTTTGTTTGAATGCTAGTCTCTGGAACCACCACTCGAATTAAAAAAAAACCTTTTGGCGTTTGATAACCCAATTTTTGAGGGAGACTATAGCTATTTAACATCACGCTAGGACCTCTAGGCGCCGAGCGAAAATAAAAAAAAGTCAGAAGGAATGCTAAGCCAAAATAGAAGCAATAGCGCTAGGCGATGCGATACGACGGGGTGGGTAGGGAGAACAAGAAATTTCACGCGGGCAGAAGCTATTGATTTTATAAAAGTGCGTAAAAACTTTTCCAGCGTTTTCAAACAGAAAAGCAACTTATTAAGGTTATTCATTATTACTCTCACATTTGGAGAGTAAATGAAAACATATCGCTATGTACAAGCAGCCATACACGTTAATAGTCCTTTTAGCAGAGTGGTTTGTACTCTCGTTAGTGCCGAAACGGGCAAACTGTCAGGACTTGTACACCGCCCTTATAAACACAACACTTTATGACTGCAGCTATAACGGGGAGGGGGGGGGGGGCGATAACGTAACCCACGAAATTCGAATTTACTTACGTTTTTTGCAATTTTAAGGTCAGTGTCAAGTTGTATGTTGATTAAAATATGATTCGCGACCGTAACAAACATGACTTTACAGAAAAATAATCATAAGACTCAACAATACAACTTCTTAAGTGAGAATCTTCCTCCAATTTCATGATGTCATGAAATAGTTATTCAATGAAATAAGTAGATAATATGAACATAGAGAGTAGTACTAATGATTTGTATGATTATACTTCTACTAGCTGACCCCGCAAACGTCGTTTTGCAAAAAAAAAAAAAGGTATGAAAAATAGATGTTGGCCGATTCTCAGACCTGCCCGATATGCACACAAAATTTCATATAAATCGGTCCAGCCGTTTTGGAGGAGTTTAACCACAAACACCGCGACACGAGAATTTTATATATTAGATAAATACATATTTGTTACGACCGCGAATCATATTATTATCTAGATCAACCTGACACTAACCTGCAAATTGCAAAAAACGTCAGAAAAAAATTAATTTTGCGGGTTACCCTGACGCGTTCATCTTAAGCGGTAATACTACTCCTTGTTTCACTCAAAACTGTGAAATGTAACAGTATTTTTACTGCAAAACTTCAGTACTTTTATCATTTAAAACCAAAACTTTACAAAACAAAAAAAAAAAGATAAAAGATATAGACCTACATCATTTCAAACAACTTGTTAACTTACGTCTGATGTAGCAAAAAAATATTAATTATGGCAGAAATTATTATCAAAGGGGAAGGAAACGCCTTTGGTCATGGAAAATTGAGATGTTCGGGGGTATTATAATAATTTCGAAATTTCCTTAATTAAATTCAAATAATTGTTTCAGTACGATCGGGGTATGAAGGCGGGACTTGGAATGAGAAATTGAAAATAAATATGTTGCTAGGATTTTGTAAAACCATAAATCTCTAAATAACCAGCAGTGCGATTCTGTAAACATCGCACCGTGAAAACTTAGGTGAAGTGAGCATGGAGTGAGCTGTCAGTGTCATCTTGATGCTAGGGATTGACAGCTCACTCTAAGCTCACTTCACCTAACTTTTCACGGTGAGATTTTTACAGAATCGATTGGCTGATTTGGTCTCCAGAAGCTTTAACTAGGTAAACAGTATCTGTTCATTTATATCTGTCGCATGTCAGATGGCAACAAATAGGTTAAGAGAAACACCGATTAGGTCACAATAATCGCACGACGACATCGTGGCACGCCGAGACGATAATGGCGGGATGAGCTTGACTGCTACATACTGGACTGGAGATTAGCAAAAGACAGCTTGTCAACTGAAAAAATCTATTTAGTCCGTCGTCCGTCCGTTGACAGTATAATTTTGCATGCTTTAATTATTTAAAGCAAAACATGTTTGATCTGATTGTATTGTAACACCTTTTTATACTGTGTTTTAAGCGAAAAAATATTTGACCCGTATTTTTTCTTTTGTAACATAAACCAAAATCGACGAAGATACGACGCTTTTAAAATTCTCAATACGTCACACCTTGGTATAATTTTTAGTGCGTTCTGAAGTCACGAGCCCCCACTCCCGAGTTTTGATACGTTTTATCTTTGTCAATATCCATTGATTTACAAAAACAAAAAATATGTGTCCGTTATTTTCCAATACTCTAACTGACGGACTAAATAAATTTTCAATTTATTGATGGTGGAAACTAGCCTATTGTGTGCAAAAGGGAGAGGGAATGTCCTACAGTGCGACAATACAGACAAGTTAGATTGGATTAGATAATTTAGGTCCCTTTAACAAATTGCGAGGATATAAAAGCTCTGTTATTAGCACCTAAAGCTATCACACTGATCTAACGAATCACACTTCACACTAATATTATAAAGGCGAAAGTTTGTGAGTGTGTGTGTTTATATGTTTGTTATTTCTTCACGCTCAAACGGCTGGAACCATTTTGATAAAATTTTGTATGCAGGTAGCTGACAAACTGGATTAACATATAGACTTTATTTTTTATCCCGATATACCCATGGGATCGACACTTATGCGGGTGAAACCGCGGGGTGCAGCTAGTAAATAATGTATTGCACGGTTTGGATGTTGAAATATTGGTTTTACATGCATTACTGTTATTTAAATAGCTTTGATAGTTTATGGGACAGTTTATACAAAATATGTCAATCGATAAATTGCTTATTCTGTATCTAACGCTTGGTTTACATAATCACACTAAAGCCCGGTTTCCACCGCGAGCGGAACGGACCCATTAATGACTTCGTTAAACTCGCAAAGGCCACCAACCAACGGTTTCCACCAACGGTGGAAATACAAGTATGCAGTTTGCGTTTGCGAGTATACTTGTATTTCCTGCATACTGGTATTTTCTGCATATTTGTATTTTTTTTTCAGTTTGCATTTGCGAGTTTAACGAAGTTATTAATGGGTCCGTTCCGCTCGCGGTGGAAACCGGGCTTTATGTTATAAAGGCGAATGTTTGTGTGTGTGTTTGTTACTTCTTCACGCACAAAGGGCTGAACGATTTGGATGAAATTTGGCATACAGACAGTTTATAACTAAGATTAGCACTAGGTTAAGTTTTATTTCGCTATTCCCTCGGGATCGAAACTTATATGGGTGAAACCGGGCGCTGCTAGTTTTCCATAAACAAGAGTCAACTTTGTAGCTACAACGCTATTTATGAATACGTTACCCATTAACTCGTAAAATTTCAATGCCCAGTGGAATAACATGATATAACATTTCGTCTGCAATTCCCGAAGGGTTCGGTAGAAATCCTACATAAATGTGAAAGTTTGTATGTTTGAATGTTTGTTACCCAATCACACAAAAAACGGCTGAACGGATTTGAATGAAATTTGGCACACATATAGTTTATAACCTGGATTAATACATAATGATACTTTTTATCCCGGTAATATGTTGCCGAGGTATAAATTCGACATCCACGCGAGCGAAACCGTTGGCAAAAGCTAGTTAAATTCTATTCAAACTTATGTTTCAAATTGATGTTATTTCAAGTTAAACAAATATCATTTTTATTTCAATGGTAATTAAGTTGATTTCAAAGTGACTAGCACACTTGAAAAAGTTATAAAATTGTTTGAAGTTGTAGCGTAAACTGAACTGTATTGTGTAGGACTTAAAGTTATTTTTCCATAAACTCATATTTGTTTTTATTTTTGCCAAATAAATCGCGAAAGCAGATTACATAATATAACAGCACGCCTGAAATCTCCGAAGGGTTAGGTAAAAATGTACCGATAGTACACGCAGATGTCGTCAGTAGGTAATACTTAAGTCCTATGCCATATCTGGGTATAAGTTCAGACTCCAGGCTATTGAGGGAGAGAACCTCGAGCGTGTACGTGTTCCACGCGCGCCTCAAAGAGATGTATTATAAGGAAGGGGCCCGTAAGGGCCGCAGCCTGCCGGGGCAGCGGGATTATCCGACAGGGTTACCAGTACCCCGGAACATAAAGGGCTAAGGAAGGAACACGGGTGGATTTTAGTCAGTAGGAGTCTGACATTCCCTTCTGCTCCACCCTGAGCGGGAGGGGTCATTTGATGATTTCCAATCCACAAAAAAAAAATGCTGCTACTGAGAAAATAAGTAAAACGTAAAAATAATATATTGTAAACTTACAAATTATGTTATAAAACGCGCGAATCATTTTACGTGTACTAAGCCGCCCTTAAAGCCAAACTTAACCCTGACGATAGGTACTACCTACAACAAAGTAAGACTTATGAAGATATCTGCATCGCATGCAACATTGTAAATCCGCAACTACGATGACATCAAGTTTATGTCGGCACGCAACGACAAAATGGCGCTTATACGGTTTGAAAATCGTTAACAAACACGGTGCAGTGATATTGATGTTTTGATTATGCAAATACGTTGACAAAACCGCTTGGAGGAGATTTAACATGCAACGAAGGAACGTAGAATTATTAGGAGTATAAAACAGTTGTTTCTTGCTCGCCAATACGTTCGCGTGAAATATCTTGTTCCCCCGACCCACCCCGTCGTCGCATCGCATCGCCTGCCCGCGCTATTACTTCGTTATCACTGTTTTACTCTTTGTTTGCTCCTAAGGATCCTAATGTGATGTAAGCTTATAGACTTCCTAAAAAATTGGGCTATCAAATGCAAAATTATAAGTGTTATATTTTTAATTCTATTTACCATTTGTAAGAAAGAAAGAAAGAAAATACGTTTATTTGCGGTGAACATGACGCAAAAAGAACAAAAATACTAAAAATAAAATAAAATAGACGGTAGAGGGAAACATGCGCCACATCCACGCAAAACGGCTATCGCTCAGCATTATGCTGCGACCCTGTGCAAGACAGAGCCCCAGCGCTGGTTTTCAGCGACAGCCGGCGCCGACGTAATGACGTCGTTCGGTGCAGCAAACACTTAATAGGATACTATATTTGTGGTAGACTACATTTTATTTTAGGTGCATCGTCTTCACATATAATTATATAATGAATGTATACAAAAACTTGTAAAATATTTTAAAAGAGTAACGGTGGAGTTTTTTACCCATTCTTCTAAAGAAGACCACTAGAATCAATTCTATTTTTTAATTTTTATTTTTGACGTTCAAAACTGTCTTTTAAGTGCCTATTTGAAATAAATGATTTGACTTTGAAAACGAATTTTTCAAATCTGACTGGTACAAACAAACAAACTCTTCAGCTTTTATAGTTATGTATGATCAATAGATTAAGAAAATAGACAGCATTCTTTAAAACGTTGCAGTTGTTTGCAGAAACATTGTTTTTACCGCAGTCTAATTTATTATTTCAAAAATGTTTATACCATTCTTTCTATCAAAATAAACACCCATTGCAACAATTGAATTACAACCACTACTCTACTTTAAAACACGTTTTTTGTTTTGACTCGTTTCTAAGAATTTCTTTGTTTACATATTAACGAAGGTCTATCATGCGGCCATCTCATTTCTTATTTATCAGTATTTTTTGTTTACTTTTTGCAATGTTACTGAATATCACACTATTTATACATTTTTTCACTACTTATACTGTTCTTATCTAACACAAACGTGTTTTATTTATTTAAGTATGCATACACACGTCACGTTGCAATATAAAACTGATTTACATCCGTCACCTCACACATCAATGGGGCAATTCTCATAATTTTTAAGAACGTTAGTCTGATCTCAGTCTCAATCTGTCAAAAATACCTCAAATTTCCGTACATTTTGACAAGTTTTTGACATTTGTTTGTCTCTGAGATGAGACTGCGAATAGATTTTGATCGTTTTAAATTACGAGAATTGGCCTTCAGGTCCAGATGAAAACTAGCGTCAGGCACTAGTTGTCTGGCATTTTTGTTGAACTGGGCCTTTTTGGCGCAGCCGTGAGGCATACTTTCATGCTAATTTTTTTACATTCGACTTTACACTTTTTATTTTTAATTGATTGTAAGTATCTGATGTATGTCTCTGGTGTACCTACAGACTGTGTGTCTTTTGGCCTGTGCTAAATAAATGTATTTTCTTTCTTTCTTTACTCTACGATCAAGCTCTGTTCTAGCATCAATAGATTAACATTAATAGGAATAGAATCGCTGAGTTTATTTAGCGAGGCCATTAGTAGATATATCAACACTCAATTTATTTGCAGAGCAGATAATCGCCGCCATAAGTTACAGGTCCATATTAAATACTCCTCTTTCCGGTAAAGATAATCCTTCCTGCATTCGACGAAGGAAAAACAGTGGGATTGTAAAACAAATGTTCCGCTGTGGTCGTAGTTATCTCGCTTTTGTTCAATTAGAAGGAGAACAATTTAAGTTTCTTGTGTAATTACTGGTATTGGGTGTAAGTGAGCGACCCGGAAAAATAGAGTTAAGTGGAATGTACAGGACGATTTGATGAAAGGTGTTTCTTTTATTGGGATATTTATTTAATTATTTAAGACTGATTTTTCAATCGACCGATAATTTTTATTCGTTGAATAAAAATGACGTCTGACAGTTTTTGTATTCTAATTATTCCTCCGATAAAGTTATCTGGCGTTGGAAAAATCAGGCCTTAATTACTTGAAACAAAGGACTAATTTAGTTTAGTTAGTTTATAAAAGATTAAAACTGTAGATAGTATTAAACTGTAGTGTTTTAATGTTTAACTGGTTACTGGTTATTGTTAGCCTGCATTATCCCACTGCTAGGCAAAAGTCTCTCCCCATGACTTCAAGCTCTTTCGATCCAGGGACATAGTAGACACACTGGTCGTTTGTTTTGTCCAGCTCGTCCCGCCATCTTCTACGGGGTCTGCTGCGACGCCTTTTAGCTGGTGTAGTTATTTTGGCCCTCAGCTCATTGGGCGTACGAAAGACGTGGCTAGCCCAGTCCCACTTCAGTTTAGCGGTTTTTTGAGCAACGTCAGTAATCTGTGTTTTGGAGCGCAGTGTTAATGTTTAAACATAATTAAAAAAATGTAATACAAATGTT
Organism: Globia sparganii; assembly: GCA_949316385.1. Lineage (NCBI taxonomy): Eukaryota > Metazoa > Arthropoda > Insecta > Lepidoptera > Noctuidae > Globia > Globia sparganii. Next base: position 6,587,029 of record OX438667.1, read on the forward strand.
TTCGAACTATGTTTATTCGTGCTAGAAGTTAACTCCAATCTGTTGAAACTTCTCTTTAATTCAATATTTCTCCTTTATGCAGGCATGCCTAATGAGTAAATGGCGGAGTTTGTAAATTGTTTAGCAGTTTTATTTGCCTCACCTAAGTTTAATTAAATCACTATGTTACCTCTACTGTAATACTGTAATATTGTTTATTTACCGCGGTGTATATAATTTACGGCGGATAAACCGTGGATATGTAGTGACAAAAAATAATTGAGTTAAAAGCAACATGTGCGAGTAATCCAATTTTAATTGGATAATTATCGATGAAAATACTCAGATCACCATCGTGTCAATGAGTTACATGGAATGAGTGCGTAAATAACTAGTAAACATTGTATGCTTAAATACTGCTTTTTGTTTTGCAATGACGTTACCTACTTTCATATTAATGTCCGAAGCAAATAAGTAAAACCTTTTCCTGCAATTCTGTAAAAAAACCTACAAATTAAAGTCTCCACTGCCTTTAATTACCAATTTATCACCCTTTAATATAATTTAAAGCTGAAACAGTTCGTAAATAAACGCCAACTCATTTTAAATGGCGCGCAATTTTTAGTGAAACGAACCGCTTTGTCGACAGATATAGACGGAGGGCGGAGCCAATGTGCGCTTTGGAAAAATCTCCATTCAAGGGAAAATGAAGGGTGCTCCACTCTAAAACTGATGACGTGTAAAAAGCTGATAGAGCCATCAGGGGTTCATTTAAATGTCGCGAATGGGATGAGAATCTCTCAAGCTTTTGTATAATGTTGAGGGATAACCGCGGCTCGGCCGACGCGATTGTATCTTTAGCTAAGATTTTGAGATTCTCTTCTTCTCTTGTCTAAATGTGAAATGATTGTGTGATGGATGTGACATGATTGTGTGATATGATAACGATTTATGACATAACAAAAAATATGTAGATCGAACACGACAAAATAAACAATGGGCGGCCTTATCGCGTTATTATTGTTATATTTTTCTCGCCTGTAGTGTTATAAAAATCGTATAAATTGTGTCTACTTTAGTCATTCAATAGTTTTATGTTGAAACAACTATGAGTACGTATAGGTACATATTTTATTATTATGTCTGTATTTAGAATTATAATATACTAGCTGACCCAGCGAACTTTATACCTCCTCAGATTCAATAAAAACGAATGTATGAGAAAATAAATTATCTTTATTATAATTTTTTTCGTGAATTTTTCCCATGTTTTCATAGTTAGTTATTGTGCTATTCGGGGCAAAATCAACAAATCATGAAAATCGGTCCCGCAGTTCTTGAGTTATGAGAACAAACAAAGGTGTAACAAACCTGACTTTGTTTTATGTATATAGATTTCATCGTTTGAAACAAGAAACATGCTTGCTTTAAAAAAGTAATAAAATTCGCAAGTAATATATATAAACGATACCTATATTATTTAAAATGGTACCTGTGAAGTTCACCTACACATATTGATTGGTGACTCTGGAGAGCCTGAGCGGAATTGCGACAATCTTTCACGTCCCTACATTACCGGCTGTGTTGCCAACGCCAATAAGTCACGGCCTGAATAAAAAAAATAAAATACGAACGGGACATGAGTGATTGAATTTGAATTTAGAGTCAAAATTTCTTTAGTTTGTTTTTGGATCCTTTTTGTCACTTTTTAATCCCGCGAGCGTCAAACATTTTTTATCCTGTTTCCAGACCGTGTTTCCTATCCTGATTTCTGTTTATCATATGTTTAGCGAAGAAAATAAATCCCAAAAACCATAAGAAAGTCCTTGAGTATATTTTTATATCTAACATTTGCAGTCCCACGTTTGAAGCCCTTTTTCGGGTGTATTTTAATATGGCAATACCGGCCCTGCGGCAGTAGGTATTTCTACGCGCGCTGGTTATTTGGCAAACTTTGACCTGTGCCATTGTTCTCCCGGTGTCAAGTGAGGACCGTTTATTCTGTTGGACAGATGTATAAAGAAACAGTATAACAGTGTGGGCTGTTGTGAATTTGTTGAATCGACTTATTTTTTTAAGTCCGGTCACTCAAGAGCTGTAAGGGCCGAGCGCAAATTAAAACGTTACTTAAAACAATATTATTGTTAATGATTTTCTATTGTTGTAGTTTAGTTTTAGGTTCGTAGGACACTTTGTTATTAGTAGTTGTTCTAAATACTTTTTAGCTAAAATTAGATATTATTATTTTAAGTTTGTGTTTTACATAACAAATCTCAAATCGTTTATGGGAATCCATAATGTACAATTACAGGTGGTAAATAAAAAAAAATAGAAACAATTATGGACCCTGTCGGGCACAGCAAATTTTTAAATAACTAGAGAGAGGAAGAGCGCTTTAATAATTTTCCTTGTTATCAGAATTATTTTATAAACTATTACCTATATATTTCCAATTATTCACTTATTCTATTAATATTTTATATGCAGGTCTATCTATTAATAAAATTATAATAACATACAAGGTGGCAGGTACAGACGCCAGCACATCAAGCTGGGCAGCGGGATTGTCCGAAAGAGTTACCGCTGCCCCGGAACATAAAGGGATAAGGAAGGAACACGGGTGGGTTTTAGCCAGTAAGAGTCTGACACTCCCTCCTGCTCCACCCTGAGCGGGAGGGGTCATTTGATGATTTCCCATCCACAAAAAAAAAAGCACATCAAGCTACCTGAAACTGTCATATGTTCCCAATCAACTTTGAACCTTATGCTTTAGTGATAAAGTTGAAAATCTATTAAAGAAATTTGACAGATTGTAGTAGCTTGATGTGCTGGCGTCTGCACAACATCGACGCGCAAACTGTAACCATGGATTTAGTACATCATTCTGAACTCTGGAATCATGTGTTGAATTCATGGTTAGAGTTTGCGCGTTGATGTACCTACCACCTTATATGTTGACGATTTATTTTTACCCAAGTCGTAGCAAAACTTACTGAACTAATTTGCAGAAATTTGTCTTAAGAGAGCAATAGTTATTACAAAAGTTGTGCCTTAAAGTTAGTTTAGGAGATTACCGCAACAAACTTGAGTTTATCGTTTTGCCTACTGGTTTAAAGCACGTGTGTCATCAACTCATCATCATAATATACAGATTACGAGTACTTATTACGACTTTGTAGAATAATTGTAAACTTTATTTTCCACATATAGTGATTATCATTGACATCGGTGAAGGAAAAATAAATAGGCCGAAGGCCAATTCCCTTCATTAAAAACGTTCAAAATCTAGCCACAATCTCATCTCAGCAACAATGAATGTCAAAAACTTGTGAAACTTGTGTTTTGGAGGTATTTTTGACAGATTGAGACTGAGATCACTGTGAACGGTAAAAATTACGAGTGTGTAACGTTTTGCGGGAATTGCCCCTCTGGATTTAAAATTAATGTTAGTCTGAAATCGCCAGTCCATCTTGACCAAGCGTGGTGATCAAAGGCTCATGCCTTCTCTGTACAAGAGGACTTTGCCCTGCTGTGGGACAATAATAGGCTGATATTATTATACTTATATTTGAATGAATAGCCATAATTATGCACTAATGTGTAATACATCTAAATGAGGGGCCCGTGGCTAAATAATAACAGCCGCACAGGTCGATCGATCAGGTTAAGCTACACTTGCCGCGGTTGGTCTGTGGATGGATGACCATCTTTACATACCGAGACCCCTCTGTGCCTCGGAAAGCACGTTAAGCTGTTGGTCCCGGCTGTCATTTGTGGATCTTTGACAGTCGTTACGGGTAGTGAGAAGCCCGAAAGTCTGACAACCAGTCTTACCAAGGGGTGTCGTATTACCCAGTAACTGGGTTGTGGAGATCAGATAGGCAGTCGCTCCATGTAAAATACTGGTATTCAGCTGCATCCGGTTAGACTGGAAGCCGACTCCAACATAGTTGGGAAAAGGCTAGGAAGATGATGATGATGATTGTGTAATACATCTAAATATGTAAAATTCTAAGTCCTGACTGACTGATATATCAACGCACAACCTAAACTGCTGGTCCTAGAGACATGACATTTGGAGGGTATGTTCTTTGTGAAGAGTAGGTATCCACTAAGAAAGGGTTTTTCAAAATTCCACCGCCAACGGGGGGAGGGTGAAATTTCACGCGGACGAAGTCGCGGGCAGAAGCTAGTATTTCGCAACATAAAATGATATGCTTTTATTGATGCATTATTAATGGTACTTAATTGAATAAGTGAATTAGTAACAGGTTTTAATTACACTCCATTACCTTTGATTATGATATAATTGTGGAAACCACGCCATTCAATATGTAGGTCGTCATTAAATGTGTATAACGTGCCTCACTGAGTATCGTTTATACTGATTTACGACAAATATTATTACGTATATAATATTGAAATAAAACACGCTACAATCCTACTTTCTACATCCTACTCCTACTAATACACACATCAAAAGTGTCTAGGGATCAAGCATTTTTATGCGGATTTCTTGAGATTGAGATGTGGCTTTGTAATAAATTTATGATTTTATAAATTTATATGGATCCTTTTTGGTGCATTTCATAATTTGAATCAGGAACTGTGAATCAAATTCGAGTGAAAGATGAAAATCAGCTGTCAATATTTTCCCTATAAAAACATACAACGCATTGAAGACATTATTCGTGCTACTGTTTCCCTACTACTGATTAAAACCAACGTTATTATGGAGCGGCGACGTCATTTAAGCAGGGAAGAAATGCTCAGAGCCGTGGGAATGATAGAAGCTGGTTCCCGGCAACGTACTGTGGCTTTAGCTCTGAATACAAGTCAGAGTGTTATCAGTCGACTTTGGACACGTTACCGAAGCACTGGTACCGTGGCTGAACGCCATGGAGGACGGTATCGCTGCACCACACGGAGACAAGACCGATACATTCAAATCTTAGCTCGAAGAGCTCCAACAATAACCGCCATGATGTTAGCCGTGAGGCTTCATCACTCTTCAGGGAACTTAATTAGCGACCAAACAGTCAGAAACCGCTTGCATGAAGTGAACCTTCATTCCCGAAGACCGCTACGGGTACCACCTATAGCAATGCACAATCGTAGGATTCGATATCAATGGGCTCTTGAACACAGAAATTGGGCAGAAGAACAATGGCGTTTCGTGTGCTTTTCTGATGAGTCTCGTTTTGGTATGAGACCGGATACAAGACGTATACGACACTGGAGAACCCCTGGACGCCAACAGCGATTAAAATCCTACCAGGAAGTCCATCCTTATAGTGGTGGAACCATCATGGTATGGGCGGGTATTTGGATCGGCGGAAGAACTGAGTTGATTTGGATCAGAGGCAACCTCAACGCTCAAATTTATGCTGAGACGATTGTATCAGACGTCATCGTTCCTCTACAAGTGCAAATCGGTCCCTTATTTCAGTTAATGCATGATAATGCACGACCGCACACCGCAAGAGTTGTAAGACAGACTCTCGCCGCAGCTAACATCAATGTCCTGCCCTGGCCTGCTCAGTCGCCAGACTTGAACCCGATTGAGCATGCATGGGATATGCTACAGAGAAGAGCTCTGCCGAATATGGAGGGTATCCAGTCGCAAGAAGACCTTTTTTTGTTGTTGCAACGAACATGGGCGGCCATTCCACAGCGTGATTTGGATGAACTCATTTTGAGTATGCCAAACCGATGTTCTTGTGTTGTTAGTGTTCGCGGTAGAAACACGGATTATTAATTGTTTAAGTTACCCAATAAAATTTTAGAGAAAACTGTTATTTCAGTCTTTTTTTCGAACTTTTGTGTTAGTGGTTCAAATGTCAAAAATCCCTTTATTAGGAAAATGGCAAATTTCTTTATTAATGCAAAGGTGACTTGGTTTATCGTTACTGTGACAAACGAAAACACTTTATTTGATGAATCCTTAAAGAAAATTTTAATTAATATCAATCAGGAGAAAAGTTATTGCAAAAATATATGTTGATCCCTAGACACTTTTGATGTGTGTATTATAAATGCGAAAGTTTGTGAGGATGGATGGATGGATGTTTGTTACTCTTTCACGCAAAAACTACTGGACGGATTTTGATGAAACTTACAGTAATATAGTTTATACATCAGAATAACACATAGGATACTTTTTATCCCGATATTTCCACGGGATCAAAACTTACGCGGGTGAAACCGCGGGGCGCAGCTAGTACTATAATAAAGCTACGGTTACCTACAAGAATGATGGCCGCCACATAGCGTCCGTAACTTACCAGTGAACGACGTCATTGAAATGTTATTTAAGTACTTTCAGTTTCTGCATTTTCCTAGAGTGCGTTTTTTGACACCGTAAAGGCAAATCCAGCTATCATCATTTTCATGACAGCTGTCACTGCGGCCGTCATGTGGCGGCCACCGCTCTTTTAGAAAACCATAGTTTTACTGGTCGGTCAAATTGAGCTGACACATTATTTATTTATTTATTAAAACTTTATGCACAATTTAAAACTGTACAAAGGCGGATTTAATGCCTTGGTCATTTTCTACCAGTCTACCTTAGGGTGATGCAGAGACAATACACAGTAGGTGCAATAACAGAAAACAAACTAGAAAAAAATTATAACTAAAAAATATAAGATAAGAATAAATACATACATACAACAAAATATAAAATAAAAAAATAAATAAAAAAGTTATGAGAGATAAACAAGAGAATCTACAACAACTTAATTCTGAGACGAATCTGCCAACTTCTTATGTATGTGTTCTCGAGCTTTATGATGTTGTATTCGACAGTTGAAAGGTACCCAAGTACATAAGCTTTATTTTAAACACTAAAAAAAATTAAATAGTAACGACATTGTCTTGTCACTAGGTTGCACTAGGCTAAATAGGTACCTACTTTCGTACCTACCTATATGACAAAAAAAAAAACAATGAAAATAAAAAGCGACCGTTTACGATTATTCTTTCAGCTTGCGACCAATGGTTTTTGTGCGGCTTTTTCATGTGATTCGTTACATTTAATTATGGCTCCCGCAGACAGACGCGACCAGACCATGACGGTGCGACGCGATTCTGGTAGAACACTTTCCATGAAGTTTTCATAAAAATTGTTATTCTAGGGTCGCTTCGCGCTGTCGTGTCGCTCCTGTCTGCGGGAGCCTTTAAGCGTTTTCCAACTTCAATTTACCTACACAAAATCAAACACTTTGCCGAATGTTCTCAAACAAAAGATAACACGAACACAAAATGGAGTGACTATAATACCTATCTATAGAATAACTTCTGCATTGAAGTTCTCAAAGACGGTACTTTTCACTAAATAATTCGGTTAATTAACAACTAACTATTAACTTTGGGACGAAAATGCCAAAGCACCAAAGCGCCGTAATGTCAGAACACTTTATACAGAATTCTGTGTAATTGAAAACATGGCGGTCGAAGCAATATATTTAAGACGGCAGCTCTATTGTTCGGAGCTAAGCTTACATAAGTTCGTTCTCGTTGATCGAACTTTACATTGATCTAATTTATTTTCATGTAAGTAATTTGTCGTCGTAAAATTTAAAAAGGGAAACGCAGAGGTAAGGAACTTAAAGTCAAGGAAATAAATTGTTAAGCAAATTGATCACCGTTCATTCAATTCAGTCGCATGAAATGGATATAACACGGCAAAATGGCGTAGTGTGTCAATTGGATAAACAATTAATTACCTAGAATGTAGATCTACGTTTCATCAGTTATTTTCAGTTCCATCAGTTTCTGGGCATAACAGGAGAGATGTAGTTATGCTTACACAACTGCTATAGTAATGTACAGACGCCAGCACATCATGCTTCAAATTTTCCCAATCAAATTTAAACCTTATGCTTTAGCGATAAAGTTTAAAATCTATCAAAGAAATTTGACAGATTGTAGTAGCTTGATGTTTTGGCGTCTGTACACAAACGTAATTTTTGCTGTTCATGTTTGTTAGAAGTTGCAACATTTTAGTTAATGTTCACACATTTTAACCTTGTAGTACTGTAATTTTACTGAAAATCTGTCAGTGGTTTTGTGACACTGCCTTAGGGAGTAAAAATAAAGCAGTCTACGGGTTCGTATTCTAGGTAACAAGTGCGTGTTATTTATTTTACTTCCTATCCATCATCAAATCAAATCAAAAGTCATTTATTCATACTAGGCTGAGAATCAGCACTTTTCGAACGTCAAAATTACAAAAGACAGTCCCCCCAAAACGCCTGCCCTTCACCACTTCCCAGTGCTTTCGCTGGGGAGAGAAGTGGCGCAACAAACTCCCCAGCAGCACAACTGTCTGTTCAGTTAGAAAACATCTCCTGGAAATCAAACCAGCCTACAGTCCATTATAAGAAAGGCAGTAGTGTGGGTTTGCTGAGTAGTGCCACACACCGGCATTTCACACCGCCGATATCTCGAACATGGTCCTTCGAGCCATTGTAAAAAGGGAGCCCGTGAAAAGTATTGTCGTTCAGGAATGCTGAGCAGTATTTTACGCTAACACAACATCACGCCGCCGACGACCACTCGAACAATGATCTATATTCCAGACCTGAGTGTTTGTCTTTTTAACCGAATTCAAAAAGAACGAGGTTCTCAATTCGACTGTATGTTTTTTTTTTTGTTTTTACATGTTTGTTACGCGGTATCTCTGGAAATTATAAATCGATTAAATTTTTTTTTAATAGATAGGGTATGCCTCAGAGGTGGTCCCATATAAGTTTTATTAACTTTGCTTGGGTAGTTTTTAGGTTAGCTTCAATAATACACATTTTTGCCACTTTTTAAATTGATGATGATAAATTGATTTCCTGTCACCGATATTTACATAGCAAGTAGTGTTATACGAATTTGTGTGGGGTAAGTACAACTTAAAAGTGAAAATAAAAACTTTTTTTACAAAAAAAAAACTACCGACTTCCTAAAAATACACTACAAATTGAAAAATAACTTTAATTTCGAGTTATTCGGAAGTCGGTGGCAAACAACGACAATGCGAACACAACGACACCGACTTCTGAAATTAAAGCTATTTCTCACTTTGTAGTGTCTTTTTTGGAAGTCGGTTAAATGATAAATGATAAATGATTTTATTTCTGTAAGTAGGTTTGTACAAACACTTTTACACGTCAATCATATTTTTTTTTAAAACGAGATGAGGTCGGCGTTTCCTATCTGACTACTCTGAGAAGAAAGGCCGAAACAAACTCAGAGGTCACAGTCTCTTTTAAAGTCCAGACATAATCTTGGTGAGATCATGTGGAGACCATGTAGATTGGTGTCTGAAATGGTCTTTTGAGGAAAGAACCACACAGATTGAGTGGACCCGTCCAGTCAGTGCACGCATTTGTCAGTAATCATGCAGCTCAACTCAAACTTAGGGAGCTCAACGATTCGACGAACAATACCAAAGAAAGGACATTTGGGTAGGTCGCATAAATTACTCAAACTGCCAGACCATGACTAAAACTATCTGAGAAAAAAACAAAGGCAAACTAAAATTAACCCACATAGTCTTCACATTCACAGTCATTAAAAATAACATAATACTTTACAAAGTAAATATTCATGTCACTGTATATGTAAAATTTATCAATGTCAATGTGTATATAAAAATCCAGAAATAGTCTTGGTCAGATCATTTTGAGGACCATGTAGATTGGTGTCTGAAATGGTCTTTTGAGGAAAGAACCACACAGATTGAGGGGACCTGTCCAGTCAGTGCTCCCATTTGTCAAAAAAAAATGTGCAGCTCAACTCAGAACTTGAGGAGCTCAACGATTCGACAAACAATACCAAAGAATGGACATTTAGGTAGGCCGCGTAAATTACTCAAACTGCCAGATCATGAATAAAACTAACTAAGAAGGAAAACATAAAAAAAAGATAGAAAAGACCCACATAGTCCTCACTTTCACGACAATTAAAATAATATTATACTTTACAAAGTAAATATTCACGTCTATAAAGAGAGAAAATAAAATAAATAATAAGCAAAAAAAAAAAAAACCAAACAAGATTCACTGTGTAAATTTATTGGAGCAGCTCAATCCCAAGCATGTTTATCCTCAATATAGTCTTTAACAGAATAAAAGGCTTTCTGGCATAGTTTCCGCTTTATAGAAGATTTGAATTTATTAAGGCTTAGATCTTGAATGTGGCTAGGAAGTTTATTATAAAAACGTATACATTGGCATCTAAACGAGCCACTTATTTTCTTAAGCCTGGTTGTAGGAACAACGAATTTGTGTTTGTTCCTAGTATTTATATTATGGATATCACTGTATTTTTTAAACAGATTAATATTTTTATGTGCGTACAAAAGATTTTCATAAATATACTGAGAAGGCACAGTCATTATATTAATCTCTTTAAATTTGTCTCTGAGGGAGTGTCTGGGACTTAATTTATAAATTGAACGAACTGCCCTTTTTTGTAAGACAAATATTATCTGAATATCGGCGGCATTTCCCCACAACAGAATACCGTACGACATCACACTATGAAAATAACTAAAGTATACTAAACGGGCTGTCTCTAAATCAGTTAAGTCACGAATTTTTCTAACGGCGTATGCTGCGGAGCTAAGCTTTTTTGATAATTATGGTTGTTTTTATAATTATGTTCTTTTATACAATAAAAAGACTGCCAATAAGGACGATGACTCTAGGATTACACTGAAATGCTAAAAAGTCTAATCTGTCAAAAATAAAATAATACTCAGATACAAAAAAACTAACCAAACTAGTATTAACTTCATCACAGAAGTACCATACAGAAACTGTAAAAAGAATTCTCTTTAATTGAAAACACGGCTGTATTCAGCAATATATTTGAGACAGTAGTCTGTATTGTTGGCCGTTAAGCTCCGTAAGCCGGATCTGGCGCAGCGCTGCATTTGCTTGAAAATATACGGACGGACCTCCTCTGTAATCGATTGCTATGGGCTATATTTAGTTATTTTGTGTCGTGGTTAAGGATTTTGTAGTTTTTTTTTTTTATCTATACTAATATTATAAAGAGGAAAGATTTGTATGTATGTTTGTAACGAATTGGCTCAAAAAGTACTGGACCGATTTTAAAAATTCTTTCACCATTTAAATGCTACATTATCACTGATTAATATAGGCTTTTTTAATTGCAAGAAAAAAAAATAAAATGTTTAAAAAAAATGTCCACCCGTGCGAAGCCGGGACAGGCCGCTAGTATTTAATAATGTTGAGCAGGGTGGTCTAGTGGTAACGGCTGCGATTTACGAGTTGTAGGTCGTAGGTTCGAAACTAAACAGGCGCTTACATAATCAGCCTATAATGTTCCCACTGCTGGGACACAGGCCTGTCTGTGAGAGGGCAGGCGCTTTACTTACCGTAAATTATTTCATCACCACTGCTCTCAAAACGGTGAAGGAAAACATCGTGAAGAAACCGGCATGTCGTAGAACAAAAAAATCGAAGATATATGACATCTACCAACCAGCACTGAGCCCGCGTGGTGGATAACGGCCTACTCCCTTTCACGCAGAGGAGGTCTGTGTCCCAGCATTGGGAACATGAGATAGGCTGATTATGCTTTACTTGTAAATTGCTTATTATTGGCTACATTTACATATAGTTTAAGGATTTTCAATAATTGAGAGATTGTCCATAGATTTTTTAATACTAATTTTATAGAAATATTAGGTTATTGCGAATGTTTACTTCTCGATCCACGCGGAAAAAATGTGAAAATAAGTTATTTTAATTTATTTATAGTAAGAGCGATTTTTATAAATAACTGATATGTTGAAGCGGTAATTAACTTCCGCAGTAGCTCATCGTTACTATCTACATAATTATTTTATGCTTCAAAGACTAAACACAATCATAACACAGGAATTTAATTCCAGTGTGTTACTGGTTCATTAATGGAATGTAGATATTAGCTTAGCGCGATGTTGTATGTACAATTAAGTATCGCCTAAAGTATACACAAAGCCATAGGCTTATTATGTTTGAGCTAGAATATAGACTATAACAGTAGGTGGAAGTGACATTTGATTCAGAGTTTTATTTAAGTCAGTTCGCCATAGGTAAGTTGTTAATGTATAGTCAAAAGTGAGTAATATTAACACTATAACTATAATTATATATGTCAGGTATATAAATATTTAGGTAAGAACATACATTGTCTAGCAAATTGACTACCAACTTAAATTATCCATATATAAAAATCACAACTGTCATTCTTTGACAGTTGTATGATTATATTACTCTTTAGTTGTATGAAATTACTATAACGCGTCAAAATAACGTAGCTCGTAGTGGTAAATCTTGCATCTAGTAACAAAACCCAAGCTACTTGCTTAGTTGTAAATACGCTTACATGGTGCGGCTTACTACAAATATTTCTCAAACAAAGTCTTCGAAAGAGATAAGAAAAGGTCGACTTACTATTTTATAAGACGTTCGTGCTAGTTATAAAGACACCGGGAAAATTACACCCTCCCAATTTACTATATTCTTGCTTCTTACACATACCTGTTTAATATTCTAAAGTGGAAGCCAGCATATTTGTACTTTATAACTCGCTACAGCGAAGTATGAAACACGTTAGCATATTGGTGTAATTTTGTTCTGTGGTGTTACACTTAGTTACGTAACTTAAAAACTGAGGAGTCAGCTCAAGTCTGTGATGTGCAAGAGTTTTATACTTACTGTTAGATAAGCTAATAGTTACCTATGGTCTATTCAAATTTATGTTTCTACTTGATATTATTTCAGTGAAACAAATATGGATTTTAAAGTTGATTTCAGAGTGACTAGCACCACTGAAAAAAATGTTTGAATTTATAGCGTAAACTGAACTTTTCTATAAACTCATAATTTTTTACATGTTTGGCAAATAAATCGCGAACGCAGTAGGCGGGTCACATCGGCCGTATGCAGGATGACTGCTGGGCAAAGTATCCACACAATAGGTGCCTAAAAATGGACGGCGCTGCCGAGGCCGGCCCAGAAAGAGATGGCCACATGACCTAGCTGACAGCGAGGACTGGTTCGAGTTCGAGGTGGCGTGGGAAATCAATACAATTCAGCTACATGACATAAAAGAAATACAATTCAGCTACATGACATAAAAGCAATACAATTCAGCTACATGACATAAAAAAGAAAGCAATACAATTCAGCTACATGACATAAAAGCAATACAATTCAGCTACATGACATAAAAAAGAAAGCAATACAATTCAGCTAAATTACATAAAAGCAGAGTACCCAGTCAGTTGAGAGTCAACTCAGCTGGACGACATAAAAGTAAAAATTTGACATCGACAGCGCTTTTATATCGTAGCAGCAAGGGCGATTTTCCTAGAGACTTATGTATTCGCAAGGATACAGTAGCCCGTTTTCGCAAACAAAAAAAAAAGGCAACATTTTGATTATGAATGACTCATAGGGAAACATTAAGTAAGTTGTTATTAAGAAGCTAATTAATTTACTTGACTTGCTTTTTCACTCACGTTTTATTTATCAATGGAAATATTATAATAACCGCAAGTTGTACTCGAGTAATTTACAGTTACAAATTACTAACATTTTTACAAGCTCATGTAGAAGGAAGAAGCAGAGACATCCATCCTATTCAAAACACGTTATTGGGGACTTAATCAGAATCAGAATCAGAATCAGCTTTTTATTTGTGAAACATAGGTTTTTACATATAAAAGATCTTAGATTGGGTATTACAAGTGCGCTATGTTTTGCCGTGCAGGCGTACAAATATTGAAATAATGAAAACAAAAAATCATAAAAATTAACAAATAAACTACTAACATGCGAAGAAAACAAAATTAAACTCTTACATGAGAAAAGGAACTAATAACCTTATAAAATTATAATTAAAAAGAACTTAATAAAGAACAGTCTTAAAAATCTCAAAAACAGTCTTTAAAATTACATTTAATACATATTGGTATTTATTTATTTATATATACTTTATTGTACACCAGAAAATACATAACAAAAAAAAAAAAAAAACAATTATTACTACAAAACATACAATGGGCGGCCTTATCGGTATTTACCGCATAAGAAATGTTAAAAATGATTATCATTCATAAAATCTTCTACGGTATAATAACATTTTTCCCTTAATAGTGAGTAGAGAATCTTCTTGAATTTAATTAAGGGCAAATTTTTAATGTTATCAGGTATTTTGTTATAAATTTTCGGAGCCATGCCAAAAAAACTCTTTTTCATTAAAGCTGTTCTGCATTTTTTGTCACACAGTTTGTTTGCATATTGAGAACGCATTGGAGTTTTTTTAACATCAGAGAGTTTTTTAAACAGATGTAAGTTGATTTTGACAAACAAAGCAGTTTCGTAAATGTACATAGCTGGAAATGTTAGTAATTTTAGTGACCTAAAATGAGGTTCACAAGATTCAGTAGTTTTTAAGCCACACATGGACCGAATACATCGTTTTTGCGCTTTGAAAACCGATTCTCTTTCAGAAGATTGCCCCCAAAAAATAATTCCAAACCTCAGAACAGATGCAACCAATCCGTGATACGCTAATAAAAGTGTTTGTGTATTAACTTTTTTCGATAGCTGGAACAGTGCATATGCAGATTTATTTAGTTTTAGACAAATTTCTTCAATATGGGGTTTCCATGTTAGCTTACTATCAATCAATATACCTAAAAATTTTGCCTTGTCCGTATCTTCTATTTGGCACTTGTTATATATGACATGAACTGGAGGTTTTTCACACCTTTGACGAAAATGCATTACTTTTGTTTTGTTTAAATTAATTACTAGATTATTGCTAATAAGCCACTTAATTATTTTATTGAGGCAATAATTTATATCTTTCTCGTAATCATCAGGGTTATTACATTTTACAATGGCTGTACTATCATCAGCAAAGAGAACCATATTTTGAGTTATAAGTATTGGGAGATCGTTTATATATATTAAGAAAAGTAGCGGCCCTAGCACGCTACCTTGTGGCACCCCGTATTTTATAGTTCTATGCTGAGATTTATGTATTTTTACTACTTTACTTTTTTGGCATAATTGTGAGATTTCAGTACACTGTGATCTGTTATCAAGATATGACTCCAAAAGTTTTAGAATATTTCCTCGAATTCCATATCCATACAGTTTTTTTAGCAAAATCTTATGGTCCACATAGTCAAATGCTTTTGTCATGTCTGTATATAAAGCACATACCGGAGATCTTTCATCGACAGACGTCATAATATAAGAAAGGAGGTCGAACAATGCCATATTTATATTAGTGTTTTTTCGAAATCCTTTTTGTTCGTTACAAAATAAATTATTCTTTTCAAAATAACTATATATGGAATTATATATAACTTTCTCGATTATTTTTGAAAAAATTGGAATTTTAGCAATGGGTCTATAATTTTTTACATCTGATTTATCATCTCTTTTGAATAAGGGCTTAATAATGACTTTTTTTAGACTATTGGGGAAAACACCATTTACTATACATAAATTAATAATGTGCGCTAGTGGTGGTGCTATAACTTCTTTGACAAATTTCACAACTTTAGTACTAACTCCATCGTACCCAACAGTATTTGTGTTTTTAAGGTTTTTAATAATTTTTATTATATCAACAGGTAAGACTGGTTGCATATATAATGATTGTGTAGTTAGATTGTTAAAAGTATTATTACTATTCGAAGTAACATTACTATTTATATTATTTTCAATAATATCGACAAAAAAGTTATTGAATTCGTTTGCGATATCCGCGGGATGTGTGATAATGGAATTGCCTTTCGATATAGACGGTATTAGATGTTGTGGTAGGCGAAATTTTGATTTATTTATTACTTGCCATGCAGCTTTTGACTTGTTTTGAGAAGTGTTTATGAAATGGTTATTTTGAATTGTCTGTGTTAGGCGTATAATCTTTTTGTAAATTGTAGTATAATTTTTAAAATCTTGTTTATTTTTATAGTTAGGTTTTAATCGATACGACCAAAGTAATTTTCTTTGTTTTTGACTACAGATTTTTATTCCACGGGAAATCCATTTAGATTTAATGTTTGTTTTTATCGTTACATATTTTATTGGAAAACATAGTTTATACAACATCAGAAAATCGTCTGCAAAGCAGTCATACGAATCATTTACATCATCAGAACTATAAACTCGTGTAAAAGATAAATTGCTCAAATAATTTTTAAACTTCGTAAGATTTTCTGGGCATATATCCAGCTTCTGAGTTTTCCAATATTTAAGTTTACATGATTTATTAATAGGTACACTTAATATTTGCGATGTATGATCTGATAGAATTAAGTCTATTATTTGTGCTTTACAGTCTTTTCTATAGGTGTGTGCAAAGTTATCTATGCAGGAGTTACTGCTTAATCTAGTAGGTTTATGAAGAGCTAAGTAAAGATTAAATTGGGTAAGAAAATTTTCAAATTCTATAGTAATTTTATTTCTTTTTAAGATGTCAATGTTAAAGTCGCCTGCTAGAATTATTTTTTTATTGGTGAGTGAACAGTATTTTCTTAATATATCCTCTAACTTTTCATAAAATATATCGTAATTGTGTTTGGGTATTCGATATATACAAATAATAATAATATTATGATGTGTTAGTTCTATGGCACATGATTCAAAAACACCTGACACTGACTGTTTTGCTACGTCAGATATTTCTCTAAAATGAAGTCCGGCTCTAACGAGAATACACGTACCTCCGCGCTTAGCGTTTCTAGAAAAGAAGGCTGCTCGTAAAAAGTTAGGTATGTGCAACAAATCTTCATAACCTGTTTCGATAAAATGTTCCGTGATACAAATCACATCAATCTTAGTTCCTGCATTGTGAAGCTCCTCGATTTTGACTGTCAAGGTATCTGATTTGTTCATTAGTCCCGCTATATTTTGATGAAGAATATTTACATATTTACAGAAAAAACTGCGAATTATTTTGGGAGTTTGCACATGCTAAGTCTTTTTGGGTTATTTGGGAACAATCAACTTCGGAGCTAACAGTAGTCGTTGTTACTATAGTGATACAGTATGATAACAAGTCAATTAAATCTAAAATAACAATAAGTAAACCTCTTTTATTAAGTGTCCCGTAATATGGGCTATATGAATTATAAGTGTATGGTAGATTAAGGTTAGAATCTAAAATAAATGCATAATTATTTGTTTGTGCATCTTTATAGAGTAGATTATTAAAGGTCTCAACTCTGCTATTGAACATGACGTTTACATTACTCATGTATTTAAACGTCGGTAAGCATATTATAAAATTAGTGTGATTAAGAGGTAATATTTTTTTACGAATAAGTGCAACAAGTTCTCTGTAATTTTGTGTTCTTTTAAAATCTTCTTCACCTATATAGATAATACAGAAATCTAATTTAGTAAAATTCTGTACTTTACCCTCTATATTGTCCAGTATTAGTTCTAAATTACAATTTGGCTTACGATAGTGACAGATTTCATGACTATTTGGTAAGTTAGTGCTATCCATTATTTTACATATTCTACTGCTATTTTCACTACTAAGGATGCATATTTTATGCTTATTGGGTGACTTTTTTAGATGAGGTTTGATAACATTGCTCGAAATTTTATTAATACAAGAAGAAGCACGAGTGACATCTTTGGTTTCCGTTTTGTTATCTTGATTCAAGGAAATATTTACAATTGTTTGTGTTTGTTTATCTTGTCTTGACTGAGTTTTCTTGGGTGTTGTTACCTTGTGTTTCACTGGAGAGCTAGCAATTTGTTTATATAAATTATTTTTCTTGGATAGATCTTCATTGCTTTGTTTCAAACTGCTATTTTCCAAAGATAATATCTCAATTTCCTTATGCGCGCTGTTAAGTTGAGACGTTAACTCATCAATCTTTTCCTGCAATGTTTTTATTTGGTTGCTCTCATCATCTTCCGACATTTCCGGCATACTAGTCGTAGTGCAATTCAAAGTTGTGTTATTGCTGTCATCATGGTTTGATTCGGATCGTCTGCTGCGGTTGCGTCGGAATGTTATATTATCGAAGAAGCTCATATTGGCAGATAATCTTTCAAAATAATGTTAATAAAAGTATTTATTTTATTTCTTCAAATAAAAATAAAAAACTACCACTATTTGTCTATTTTTTTAAACAGTCAACACTAAAATTAGTCTGGTATCACAATAAGACTATCGACATTGTTATTTATGGATAACAGATGTCGCTATCCGTAATATTTATACCAAAAAATATAATATTAATTTCTTGCAACACTATGATGAGTCTTGTAACACTTTTGTTTTTAATTCTGCTACTCAATACTAGATGGTGCTTTTATTAATTTAGTAAGATATTTTGAATAAAAAACGGAAATCTTTAATGTTTTTTCTTGAATTGTGCACTCACACTGTATTTTAAAATGTTTTATGGGTGACAATGTCTAAGTATGCTTTATAAATGATAATAACATCACACGGTTCACTTATTTTTCTTATTTACGCAAATCAAGTAGCTGTGAAAAAGTTTTTAGATCACAGGTAATTTTTTTGATAAATAGTCAACAAATATATTGAATAACACTTTCACTGCTTGTTTATGAGTTCAATTTCACTTTTATACACATTTCGATAACCAGATATACGAAAATACTATTTTTTAGCTAATTTTAAAATGAAATAAAACAAATGTAATGTTTACTAGAGGGCGCCATCTAGTGCCAACTGCTACTTAAGTAAATTTGTTAGGCACAAATCCTGTTCCTGATGGAAAATGTTAAATTAGTTTTTCCATAAATATCCATTTTGCATCAACAGCGAAGTTTAATTTAATTCAAACAAATTTGGTTAGCTATTGTTTTTTATGCAATAATGTCGCTTAGATCACGCATTTTTTTAATATCCTGTCAAGTTTGAAAACTGATTCAATGTTTGAACTCATGTACAGACGCCAGCACATCAAGCTACCCGAAACTGTCAAATATTCCCAATCAACTTTAAACCTTATGCTTTAGAGATAAAGTTGAGAATCTATTCAAGAAATTTGACAGATTGTAGTAGCTTGATGTGCTGGCGTCTGTAAATTGATTATCTTCTACTACTTGAGATTTGACTTCGATAAACTTTGTCATTTCTTAACTGTTTCATTAAGCATTTATAGTACCTATAACAACTGGGTTGTGTCTATATAAAACATATATATAAATTATATATAAAACAGTGTCTGCAGCAATATTTACATATACTTCTCTTTATTAAAGAGATTATGTTGACTGGACCGGTCAACTAACAGTTGTGGTTCTTTCCTCAAAATATGACTTTAGACACCAATCTACATGGTCTTCACATGATTATTTCTGAACTTTAAAAGAAACTGTCATTGAGTTTTTCCGGCATTTTCTTCTCAGAATAGTCAGATAGGAATCACCAACCTCATCTAGTTTTTAAATATGATTGACGTGTAAAACTGATTGCACAAACCTACTTACAAAAATAAAATCATTTACTAACATCATCTATTATTTAGGTATACTTTTATTTTCCATGTAATCAAAATTGTTTGCAATAAAGTAATTGAACCTATCTTCTAAAGGTTAATTCTTGCCGCGTAAGTCCCAACCACACAATAACATCAAAATATGATTAATAGATTTAATGAAAAGCCGTAAAAAATCTCAATAAAGAATATAAAAAGAATCAATTACGTACCTAAAGGTTAAAGCTTTCGCCTTTACACCGTAATCTTTATCCGGCGTAAAAAGGCTCATGTATGGATAAAAAATGTATTTTATTAGATTACATAAAATATTAATCAGGAGATGTTATCAATCACGCATGACGCCATCTCGCTCACGGGGGTAATTACCCATGAAAAACGGGTGACGGGGAAAATGAATGAATATTCTCAGCACGATAAGGTTGTTTTCTTTTGGAACCCATTTTAGAGAGTGACATAGGAAAAAACACGGTTATATCATTACTTTAAAAGTGTTAGGATACAGTTTTGTCCACAGATATAGATACTCGTACACCTAGATAACGCAAGAGCAACTACTTCGCGTGCCAAAAATCACACCAACTTACGTTCAAAAATCGTAAGCCACCACTTTCGCGCTCAGACCTATGTATTGCTGGCTGGGTGGGCGTGAGTGAGAAAGAGTGCTTGTGACGTCATAGTAGGTAGTCACAAAAATATTACGCTTGGTTATCATACAGATCGTGATACTTGCGATATGTAGGTCTATCTATATCTGTGGTTTTGTCCTTCTTAAAATAGGTCACACGATTTCTTGTGTTATTTTTTATGTAAAATCAGAAAATTTAATTAATGTACAAATTAACAACCAACTTAAATTGACTTTATATTAATCAAATCACAACTGTCATTCTTTGTAGAATTGTTTGAAATAACTATAAAACGGTAAATTGACGTAGGGTATCAATTTATTAAAAAAAAAATCCTGAATTTGCACAAAAACAACTCACGAAATGACCTATTTAGGAAACACAACAAATGTTGTCGTAATACTTTTAAAATATTATAGTGATACTATATAAAATAATGAACTATATTTCAGTCCAAAAATTACAACTAGAAAAATGCATATCCTTTGAAGAAAGAGCCAAGAAAACTGTTTCATCTTGAAAAAAAAAAAAACAGGTTAGAAGAAACGAGCAGGGCGTTTTTTTAAGCTTTTTCTTATCTATTCTCACAGAATGCGGCCGCGAAGTGAAAGTGTATTTTCAGCATACGTTTACTTTAAACAAATGACAGCAGAAAACATTGTTCTCTATGTTAATTTCGTCTAAACCCATCATTAAAATTTGAGGAATAATGCAGTATAATTTCATACATACTATATACATGTAGGAAAGGGACTAAAATTACATACAGTTTTTTGGGTAAAATACTTCTTCTTTTTATTATAACTTTCACCCTCGTAAAATCTAAATCAGTGTCCATTTTATATGTTTATCCTTCTTCTTAATTCGTTCACCCTTCTTACCCTCAGTCTCTACTTTCTTTCACTTAACGTTTTGTTTATAAATTCATCACAATCGTTCCGTTCAGAAACTTCCCTACATACTCGTACATATACTAAAATATTACTAAAATCCATAATAAACATTATTATAAAAACGAAAGTAGCACTTTTGCCTTTCACGCCTGAAGCACTGAACCGATCGTTATGTAATTTGACAGATACCCTTAGGTAGCCTGGGACCTGGAGAAGGACAAATGTACATCATACTAGATTTTTGTGAAAAAAAAAAGATGAAATACAAAACACACTCCGACGTAGACGCGAGAAACAGCTAAGTAACTAGATATTATACAAAAACTGGCTTCCTCTTCTCGTCATATGCCGAACATCCAGACTCGGAACAAATCTAAAGGCTTTACAATTATTGACCTAGTTTCGGGAATCGAATCCGGTGACAGTCATTGTCTTATGTTCCATTCGTGCATCGTATTCATGGAATACGGAAGTTTCATTGCACTATTTAGGTCGTCTACCAAATGTACTGGCAGACCCAAAATTAGGTCATTCTGCTGTTAGGTAGGAAGCACGAAAAGTGAGATCAGAAACCATAGATTAAAGAGTACTCGATCTGAGCATCAAACTCCTTGCTAAGCTTGACTGCTCACAACCACTTAACCAATATAGCAAGCGGAATCAAGTTAAATGCTAATCAAACAGCACAAAAGTCCATGTCACTTCGAAGCGTATCCGAAAAATTATATTACTTTTCATGAGAGTCTTTACGACTGGTTTCAAGTCTTATCCTACTGAGGTCTTCGAAAAAAATTCAACAGGCTCATATATTATACAAGATTGTTACGTCATCGGTTCTCTGATACTTGTAAAATGCAGTGTCATCCGGACTGATATATTCCGCCATCCATTCCTGTCTCCTTCGATTATGCAGAATGGAAATCAGTTGAGATCTGTATATTTGATCGGTTTGCGGCTCACTGCATGTCCGTTTTGATTGTTGTGCGTGTTGTTACTCGTGTGTGTTTGGGATTTTCTATAGCTGCTTTAGTATTAGAATGCTTAGTAGGTATCAAACATCACATAGATAATTATTGTCTTTAGCTAAATGCGTGTTTGGAATAGACTCTTGAAGTTCTCCAATTCCCCAATTGTTTTAAAGGCGATTTAAAGGAACAGTCGCCTACAGTCAACAAGAACAAAGTATTGTACACAATTATGCGCAATTTCCTTGAAACAGCAACAAACGTCAACAGAGGCAAATTTATGATGTAGATTCAGAGAAAAATATAATCCTACAGTTAACTGCTTTCCCTTTGGTGCTCCATTTACTATAATATGCAGAAACGAGATCAAAGGAGCTTTCTTTAAGCTGTGCAACGTAGAAAAAATCCTTCCCATAATCTTTTCATCGACTAGGCATAATAGATAAAAACGTTTGACCAATCAGGTCGAAAGCCAATTTGGTCGGCGTTAATGTGTGTCTAAAGTCGGCAACATAGTCCGAATTGTTTCCCTTGATAGGAAACAGCAGTTGTAAGCAATAAACGCCTAAATAATCCCTAATTCGAGGTGATTTAAGTAAAGCGGATGAAAATTAATGGAGGCCCTTCTTCCCTCCAGTTATCCGTGAGGTAGCTTGTGTAAAGGTGCGTCTGATTTGTTATTTGCGAACACGCAACGGAGGCTAATCCTTCAGCGAGGAAGAAGGCCAAGCAATTAATTCTGTGTGAACTCTGTTTGTGCAGGAACACGAGATCTTGAATTGTTGGTACTATTTGTTTGCTAAGGGATCGAAAAAGGAAAATTAAAAATATAATAAAAAAAAAATAGGGATCAAAACTATAAATCTACAAATGAGTTTTTCACAGAAAAAGTTTTAATTCAAACTAGTGGTAGGCTTTGATCGTCTAGCTATCCACTGAAACCCATTACACCGCATCAGTGGCTCGTTAAAGGTTTTTAAAGCGGTCAAGCCGAAAATAGCTTAAAATTCCTAACGTCAGGTTTCACTCATCCGTAGTTGAAATGGTTATCCATGGAACCGTGTAAAAGTGAAAAATAAGTGCTAGGCTGGTAGGCGTCCGAAAATTGGCCTCGAGTGTCCTCGAACGAGCCCGTCTGGTTTTTAATTGGTTGGCTCCAAGTTCGCGGATGAAACTGTGACGTGTTTTTCTACTCGCATTGGATAGGTTAGATTAAAAACTAGCCAAAAAGAAAAATTGCGGAGGTGAATGAAAGCGGGCATTTGTGAATTAAAATTTTACTCGTACGAGGTCAAAGTTATGTTCTCGGATATATTTTGAGCAAAAAAAGTTTGTGTTCGGTGAAGCTTGTGATTTTGGTTGCTTGGTAAAATACTTTGCTTATGACAAAAACTGGCAGTTAAGTTCCTACAGATGATGCCGTCTGTGGGTGAATTTCAACAAATGCCAATTTTTTTATCATATCGGTGAACTTTTTCATTTATGGTTTTTTTGTATATTTTTCAGGTTTTATGTAATCTTTAGGATATTAAATATCCCCAAATTTAATATCATCAAAATTCAGTTTGAATTCCGGTTTCCACCGATATGACAAACCGGCACGGATTATTTTTTCCGTACACCGATATGATAAAAAAATTGGCATTTGTTGAAATTCACCCCTGTACCGTAAAGAGCCATTAAAGGATTATCAAGAGGAACGGTATGCATTTTAGTTTGTTGATATCGATAATGACGCAATCACAAGTCCAATAGTGGTGATGACGATAATATTATTCTACAACAACAACATAATATACACACAACATATATGGTTATTGCATATTGGTGGACCATGGAGTGTTCTAACTTTTTTAGACGGATGATTCTGAGAATATTCTGTTTCATTTTATCCTTGCCAAAGAGCTGAAATTACACAATTTATTTAGGTATGTAATAGGAATACGAAACAAGGTCTCGTATAAAAACTAAAGCATACGCGAACAAGTGCCATTATTTACAAACAAGGTGCTCAATTATAATAATACTCAGAGTAATAAAATATGTTTTTCCTTTTAGGTTTTTACACATACCGTAAGTTCCGTATAATTTACGTTTAACGACTTCGCCTTAAATGACTAAAGCAGCATTCATCTATTATAACAGGCAGTGGATCAAAACTAGGTATTTTTCCAAAACAACATTTTGAATCATTAGTATTTCATACATTAGTATTTCAAAATGTTATTTTGGAAAAATATCTAATAAATATAATAAAAACAAATGAAGTCACTTTCAAATTATGGCTGGTCACCGAGATATGTTTGAAGAGAACTTTACAAAATTGTGGTGTAACACTGATTAAAACCGTATATGATAATGATGAATCGTCCAACAATAACACAATGTACAAACATCTACAGAGATACTCTGGGATCGTGAAATTAACGGAGAAGTTAAAACACGAAATATTTCTCGTACGCTGTAAGCTGTAGGAAAGGAGAATTGGTAAATGGATAAGAGTAATGTGTTTGTCTTGCAATTATACGAAAGTTCACTTGGCGCCAACAAATTATAAGCTTCGTGTGTTCAATATAGTCGGGAAAGAGAGAAACGTGAGCTACATCATTATCTTGACCAAGTCAGAGATAATAATGTAGTTGAGAATGTTAGAATATTCATGCAAGAATGCTCTGCACGAAATGTTGCATGCACGAATACTTTATTAGTATTAGCTGACAGACAGATATACATGTAACTGTATGGTAGTATGGTAATACTTGTCCATCTGTTAGGTTACGTTGAAATTCTTGAGATACAATCTCATCTTCATTTTATAGTGCTTTAAAGATAGATAGCCTATTTGGTGCTTAAATGAAATCTTTATGAATACTTTGAGAAGTAGACGCCAGACATACGACACAAACATTGATTTATTAAAAGAAAGAAAAACAACGGAAGGAACAAGATTTGGCTGACAAGCCAAGAGACAAAGATAAAAATGTAAATCTGTCGAAGTATCTCTAGGAATAATTATTGAAGTAATATGACAAACTGAGGTATTATTTACTCATCTCGGTACTGAGATCTCGTAAAGCTCTCACTGTACGTTTCTGTACTTCGGTAAATGCAAAAATACATATTTCCATAATGTCACACGTGTGCCACTCGTTAAGGCTAGTCAGCAGACCGAAAATCTAAAAATAGTAGTCTTTGGACATGTATTTCCTAGTATTTTAACTGTATACTGTTAAATGGAGGCAGTTCTTTTGAACATTTTCTTCAGTCAATTATTGATTGTGTTGCTTATTAATTTTAATTTAATTTTTTGACGCTGTCTGTACGTTGTACATATCCATCGGACAAGTTGGGAATGAGACGAAATACAGCATGAAACGTGTTAAGAAACTGACCAAATGCGTGCACGTATTAGTGAATGTGACCTATTAGGGATAGCGACCAAATAGCCAATGTGACGAATGGTCATCGTATCCGAAAAACCAGACGCTCCGCCCTCAACATAGTCTAAAAAGTCCAGGCCAGAGATATGGAAACGACAGACAGAAACACAATTAAGATAAAGCACACAAATATTTAAATCCAGTTGGATGAAAATAAATTTTTATTCAGTGTAAATGAAAATATTTTAGGATCGCATTAAGGGCTGAAAGTCGAATACTTCCCGAGGAGTCCTCCGGGCTCCGCTCGTAGGGAAAGTTGTTCCTTTTATAGAGCGCTGTAATCCTCTCGAACAGGCTTTCTGTCATTTAAATTCCGTCTGTACTCCCGTCGGATTTTTGCTTTGCTTACAAATTGTATGTATTGGGAGCAAAGACACTTATTATTTTAAAACGAATTCTTTATTGGAGTCGATTTAAGAAAATTGGGTAAAGTGCAATATTGTTTTTTTTTTTTTTACCGACTGTAGGTACTATCTATTCTACCAAGACTTCAAGAACTATATTTTCCCCCTTTTTTTTATTCAAGGCAGTTTTTAAAATTTTAATGCCCTTGACCTTGAAAGTTCATAGTAATCATTTATATTTAGTACACAAAAACCAAATTATAATACAATGTTGTGTCGTAAGATTAAGTTGTACAACAGTGACACAGCTCTAAGTAGAACGTTTGGCTTCTAAACTAGGCAAGAAGCCTGTTTTTTAGTAGCCAACAAATGAAAATGTTCTCTGCGCGAATCAATAACACGATAATATTTAGGCCTACAATCCCATGTAGATAGAAAGGGACCAAGCTAGAAAATCTATATTAATACTAATAATAAATCGTAAGAGTTTGTTTGTTTGAACGCGCTAATCTCTTAAAACTACCGGATGGATTTGAAAAATTATTTTTGAATAGCGCAATTCTTGAGGAAGGCTATAGGCGATTTATACATTACGTTAAGACCCTTAGGGGTAGAGCAAAAAGAAAAAAGTAAGAAAACGTTAAGTGACAACGAAGTAATAGCTCGGGCAAACGATGTGATGCGACAGGGTGGGTCGGGGAAACAAGAAATTTCACACAGATGAAGTCACAGGCAGAAGCAGTTTTTAATAATACGAGTAGGCTTGTCAACTGAAAAAATCTAGTTAGTCTGTCAGTTAGATTAACAACAAAAAATTTTTGGCGGTTTTTTTTCTACGTAAACCGAAATTGATGTAGACACGACGTTTTTAAAATTTTCAACACGTCACACCTTGATATAATTTTTAGTGCGTTCTGAAGTCACGAGCACTCATTCCCGAGTTTGATGTCAATATTCATTGATTTACAAAAACAAAAAATACGTGTCCATTATGTTCTAATACTCTAACTAACGAACTAAATAGATTTTCAATTTATTGATGGTGGAAACTAGCCTATTGGATGATTCATTTGAATAGCATTTTTAACCGTTTGCATATAACATTAATGTAATCGTATGTACACGTAATTGTAGACTTCTCTATAAGGTAATTCTCGTGACTCAACCACGCAAAATAGTTTCCGTAACACCCAATTTTACGGTTACCTAATTATGATCGACTATTTATGCATGAATGCGAGTTAATCCACCATTTCACTGCGGTATAAAGCGATAATGATTCACAACGTTAATGCTGGAAATAAGTTGACCTGCTGAATAGCGATTGGAACACTGAACACAAAACATTACCCTCAACAGGAAAACTTGTAGTATATTCACTTCATCGTTGTTGTTTCGTGTGTGTTAATTTTGCAAGAGTATTGTAGTAGCGCCAGACTTACAAGTCCATAGTTATATACAAAATCAAGTAGGTGTATAAAACCTTGTAGAAACTCGATATAAAAGACACGTTATGATGGCTTTAGTTATGCTTGGTTCCTATAAACAAAAAACGAATGGTAGCATTTTTTATTGCCAAACTGGGCATATATTCGTAAGCTAATTTTACCTGTAATAGCACCTAGCCTAGCCTGCCTAACTATGCAAAGCCGTGAGGCCTTTGCTTCATTATTGGTAAAGATACAAGAGTCTTAATTTTAAACAGTAAAGATCCCAAAAGGTATTCGACACAAAATCGATTTGCTTAATTTTTTACATTGTCGATTTTAGAGCGCTGAGTATTGCTAGACTGAATAGTTTTTCTTTTCTTTTTGATCTTATGATTTTAAGATGTGTTAAGAGCGCAGCAATATCAGCACATATTATTGAAAACGACCAAGCAAGAAAAAAAGAAAATATTTCTATTAGATTCGAGACTGAGACATCATATTTTACTTTTGTGTGTTGTTGAATTAAAACTTTTAAAGAAAATCTATAATCTTTTGTCCCTACAATAGATAACAGATTATGCGGTGAATGATCGACCTAAGTTAAATAAGGTTGGCCTCCACATTGAAATGATCGTGGTCAGGAAACGCGCCAAATAAAGGCAGGCCTTGACCCGTATTAGTGGGAAATGGGGAAACTTTGGGGTATTTACGGGCTTCAACGATTATTATTGAGTTGAAAAACGAAAGTTAGATGAAGTATTTATAGAATACGTGTGGATTGTGAAAGTGAACAGACTTTTATTAAATATTAAAAAAATTGGAAGAAGTACCTATGTATACAGGGTGTAAAAAGACTCATCACATAGCCGTCAAATACGCATTCTGTACATCAAACTAAGTAACATTGTACAAAACTAATTACTGGGAAGCAATTTTTATATTTGGTGTGAAAATTTTCTGTTTGTGGTAGGTACTGTGCAATATTACCTATAACACGCAAAACATTGTGCTTATGCGGTACAGGGATCGTGGGTGTATTCAAAGCTGTTTTATAATATCAAAAACTTGTTTTTGTACAAAACATCAGTAAAAGTTGGAATTTTGACCTTCAATATCTCCGTAACCAAAAGGTTCTAAGGTATGTTCCAGTACAAAAAAAAAATCAATGACGGGGAGTACAAGTGGCTCTCGGCTTCGTTAAGTGTCTATTTACAACCGTTCTACCTACTTGAAAAGTTTTATAGTAAATCTTAAATGTAAAAAAGAGAATTCGAGGAAATGTTCACTTAGTTCTAAAGTAGGTTGTTTATTTATTTTATTTACGAACATGTTTATAAGTGTTTTAATAGTTTTAACATTTATGTACGAATTCTCGATAACACCAATCAAATATGTACTGCCCTGTCTTTTTGTATAGACAGTTCAACTTGAAACTATGCACGGGAAACAAACATCTGTGAAAAAAGGGATGCTACATTTTAACCCTAAATGTTTTGCAGCTTCTTGTGCACAAACATATGTCGCAAAAGTAACGGAACATGAATATTTATGTCATTTAAGGTTGTAAGCGTGTTTATAATTCAATCTCTGCAGTCCCACGGTGGGCGCCAGTATTTACCAAACAAAGTTTGCGGGTAGCGAAATCACAACTCAGTTAACACACTTGTGATTACTTAAAGCTCCAGTCACAACAGCCGTAACTAGGTTCCAAGTATTCCAAATTATAAATTCTCTATAATTTACTGTGTTACATGTCATGCCCATCTGCCAGTATCCGAGAATAAGGGCTATATTAAATTATGCATCAGCATTCGAAGGAAGCTTTTAGCAAAACAAGGTTTATTTATGCAAATTCATTCCATAATTCATCAGAAACGGTCTGTGTAACATCAAATCAATGTGAAGAGACAATGGTAAGCCGCGGTCATTTATAAACGTCAAGATTGGCCTAGTTACCAAAACACAGGTGTAACAAAAGATTGAAAGATAAAACGTAACGAATTGTGAAGTGTTTTCTCTCTACAAACGATCGTTGGTTCTGACAAACAAGGCGCTTGAGAGTTTCTTGGAGAGTGACGAGACTGTTTGGGCGCGAGATGACAAACACAATGGGTTTTCTGAGAACCTGAATGACACCTTCATTATAGAAGCTGACGTTTCGCAAATACTCGACGAATTGTTACCGCGCACTTTACCAAGTGGTATGGAAAGTAAGCCGCTGCTTTAATGGTTTCCCCGAGTTTATTTTCACCCTCTAAAGTTATCACGATATGTAAATATTGAATTTGCGTTATTAGAATTTGAATAAACGTCAAGGAAAAATAATAGGTTCCGACTAGCAGGCGTTGAATAAATACTTATAAAGTTGTGAAAATGTTGAATAATTGTTAATGTGCTGGTAAACGAAGGAGTGAATCGAAGTAAGTTTTCATCATAAAATAACTTTAAAATAATAACGTGTGTAATTAAAACATTCACAAAATTTCCCACTATAATTATTAAGTCCATTAATATTGATGAGGCGGCATCGATATTCACTAATAACAATATTATACTTATACAGCCAGTACGTTACATGAATATCTATACACTATAGTAGGATAATGTGTATAAGAAGTCCAAATATCGATTGAGCAATCAGTTGAATCTGTCTGGCTCGCTAAAACTCGCTTTTGTACAAAAAAGGCGACATTGCGAGAAAAGTATTATTGTATTTACAAAAGTGTTGTACACCAAATAATAGAATTTGGGAGCACTCACTAGCGATTTGTTTGAGCGCCGTCACAGCCGATTTGATAGTGTTCAACGTTCGACGCCTCAGATTCTTCTTTGCAGAAAAGTTCTCCATATCAATATTCACAGACATTTTGATTTGCACTTTATTTTGTTAGTTTTAGAAGCTATTTTGCGTTATTTTCGCACAACACTGCGCACTGAATACCTTTTGTTTCGGGAGCCCGGAATACACTGCGCGTAAATGCATATCAGTAACAGTTAGTCCACGCGCGAATTCGAAAGACTTTATAACGAACAGCGGAATGTGTGGAGACGAAATACTAACGGTTCTGGTAATAATTCGATGCTATATCTGCGATTACCGAATCTATGCCAAAGTCGTGTCGTGCTGTGTTTATTGGCGTTGAAGTTCGGAAGTATATTATGTCTGAATGACGTCATGAAGTTTCTGAATTATGCCTTTGTTTCTTTATCGTCGTAAAATAGTCAGTGAATGCTGAATTATTTAGCTTATCTGAAATGTCGTAATCCGTTAAACATTTTGTATCATTTATACATTTCAATGATCTTTATAATAAAGAATCGCATGTAATAAAACGGCTTAAGAATGTGTGATATGCTTAAGAAAATATCCGGAATCTTCCCAAAAAATCCCACGACGACGCCACCGCTTCATCTCACCTCAAATCGTTCAACGTGCTTTTATTAAATCATCCTCACACCTTACTCCAGGCCTTCACAATTCATAAGCATATTAGCACCTGATAAATTTACGACCGATCTCCGACAGATGAGAGTACCTAACGCTCAAAGTATACAATGGATTATATGGTAAACAACTTCTATTCTTAACGCAGACAGCCGGCAGAGATCAGGTTCATTAACAAAAGACGACTTTACGAGACCTCGTATTGACGGGAACAATCAAATGAGGTTTTATGATGAAACACATTACGATTCTGTTGTGTTTTGATAAGGTTGGGATGAAATTCTCATTTGTGAAGGACGTGACGTCGTAAAATGTATAACGTGGTGAAGCATTTTTCATTAAATTTGTTTTTTTCAAATTACATTCTTGTGATGGAGGCTGTTTGATAATTGCTTATATTTATGGGACAAAGAGCGATGACATGATATCAAATTGGAATAATTAGTCTATGCTGATTTGGACAATCATTCGGATTTGGGCAAAAAAAGTTATATAAATTTTAAAAGGGTATATATAAGGTTATATATATTTTGTAGAGATTTTGCAACTTTTAATGAATTGTAATGTACATTATAAATGTGTTTCTGAATTTTTTTTTTGTGTTCAAACCTTTATTATTATTTCAGATATCTTTTAGATATCTAGGGTCCCTGGGGACCTGAACCTTTGGAAGGCGTATCAGGAGCCGAAGCCAATTCGTAGAGGCGTCTTAGACAACTTTAAATGATAAGGAGGCATCAGCCGACAATTATCCCTGTATGCACTATGCAAGTGTACCCCAGCAAAACCCCCGGTTGGTGCAGGATTATTGCAGAACGTGGGAACAAAATATATTGAGCTATGGGTTCGGGTTGACTATAGTGGATCAGTAACCTTGAATTATGGAAGGACCCTGGCTGACCAATGATAATATAATATTCACAGATAAAATGGCAGGTGGTGACTTGCACACCCAATAATGGGCCCCCAAAAACGTTCGCTAGCACATAGTGTCGTAGCGACAAGATATTATTATTATAAGAACAAACTAACGTTAGTAAAAATCTAACCGTTATGGATGTTAACGATACAAAAAACAGAAACCATGAAAAAATAACTATAGTTCAAAGACGACCACGATGTTTGGCTAGAATAAAACAAACCAGAACAATTCGACAGACAACTGTATGAAGCTAATTAATTATATAAATAAAACAGACACATCACGTCCTGATTCTTGCTATGGAGGGAAAACTACTGCAAAATCTATACTATCCTTGCTATTTTCATCCATTTTTAGACTTTTGTTTTCATATCTTTTATCAAATCTAATTTGTTTGATGTTCCAATATTAAAATTTTCTTCCATGTTCAATGTAATTAGTGTCCATTCTTCTTTATCCGATTTTCGAAGAACGTGACTTATGTTAGAATTTGTTTATGTTAAAATTAATTAATGTTTTGTTGAAATTAATTAATTTATTATTATTTTTGTTTAATCAATTTAAGAATTTTAAGAACGCTTGTTTATTTTTAATTGAATCGGCCCGGCCGTCAGAAGAAATACAATTTATAATAGCATTCGAAAAAAGCCCCAAAATTAATAACTGTACATTAAGATACAATTATTATTTTCGGGCTTTTTAGCGGTTGCAATTGTTTCAATTCGTATGTAATTTCTGAGCTTATCATAGACGATATTATTGAAAGAAAACATTGTGAGGAAATATGGACTTATAGTTAATATAAATCTGACATCGCCAACATGACATGAGCGAGCGTGGTGATCAATGCTCTTGCCTTCTCTATATGAGATAATAGGTGCCTTCCCCTGCTGTGGGTCAGTAATAGGCTGTAATGTGCTTAATATTGAAAGTGATTCTAGAATTTCTCTGCTTTTCTGTCTTAATAGCGAAAGATTTAGACAAATTACCTGTCCACAGAACCTTGCAAGACTCCTGATGAATCTTAAATTCTAAGTACCAAGAAGTAATAAAGCCAAATATAATATTTTATTTCGGCTTTAAAACGTAAACAGAATCGCTTAAACATATACCTTGGGCACAAATCTGCATGAATAATGACTATTTTGTGTCACAATGAGCTAATATGAAATTTGTGTAAAATGCATGTTATTTAGAGGTAAACTGCCCCGCGATTTGGGAAATGAGCCTTATTTGCATACCGTTTAGGTTTACATTTGCATTGGGTGTGCAGAATATGATTGATGAGGTGTATTGTACGATGTAGCTGTAGTCTGAAGTATAAATTAAACTGCATGTTAATGGACTGTAAATCTATTTGCGTATTAACTTTTAGACCTGTTCTCTTGTGGAGGTGTAATTTTGATAGATTAGTACCTAACTATCTGATAACTAGGATTTTGGAAGCATAGTTTGGGTGATATCAATAGAGGGACTGGAAAAGTGTTATATGTAAGATTGACTTTTGTAACTCAACTCTACATAAATACCAAATAGATAGAAATGCCAATTAGCAGTCTGTAGATAGACATACAAAATTCAATAGAATAAACGCAAGTTCGAAAGTAGTTTGTTCATAACTGTTGACTAGCACTTCGCCCGCGACTTTGTCTGCGTGTATTCGTGCCTAGTTTCAAGTTTATTAACTCAAGCAATAAGATTTTTCATACAAACAAAATCCCCCCTTTTCACCACCTTAAAGGTCGAATTTCCAAAAACCCCTTCTTAGTGCTCCCCTACATAATAAAAGGAAGCCGTATGCAAAATTTCACGTTCCTAGTCCTTGCAGTTTCGGCTGTGCGTTGATATGTCAGTCAGTCAGTCAGTCAGTTTCTCCTTTTATATATATAGATTACTGAACAGATTTTAGTAACAAAATATAGGATTTAAAAAAGAAATATGTATTTTGCTATACTAACCGCTGATTGAACCAAATAAAATTAATTCTTATCTCAAGGAAATAAGGCTCAATTTTAAATGCAGAAACTAATGCTGGGTTCAACCTGATAATAGCTAGCTTTAAAAAAATAAGTTTTCGTCATTGTATTAAGCTTTTAACTCAATTAATCTAATTAAGGTGAATGAGGTCTTGCGTTAATTATTGTTACATATTGTATAATTCTGGCATCCATGCTAGGAAAACATCTGCCCCGTCATTCATAAAAATTGGAGTAAAATTATGCCAAACTTAACCCTAAAAAAACCGGTCAAGTGCGGTTCGGACTTGTGCACCGACGGTCCGTACAAAGTAGGTGTGTAACTAAAAATTTACGGTTTTCGGTTTTTTCCTTTACTTGTGCTATGACCTTGCTTTTTGCCAAACATGATTACAGGTCAACGGGAAGTACCCTATACATTTTGATTCCCTTGAGAGTGTCGAAATATACGTTCTTTTCGACTTTAACGGCCGTTTCTTTTTTTACGTTCCCTTAGAAGTTTGATTTTTTCACAGCTTCAAGGGTCCGCAGACCTGAGTATATGCTTTTAGTTTAAGCTCGATACCTTTACGCGTTCCCGAGATAAAGGGTCTTAACAGACAGACAGATGGACAACAAAGTGATCTTGTAAGGGTTCCATTTTTCCTTTTGGGGTACGGAATCCTAAAAAATATGTATGGTAAATTTGAAACTTATACCTACTGGTTGTAAATTTAGTCCACGTTTATTAATGGATGGGGATGGAGATTATTTTTACATAGCATTAAACCACCCCTGTAATTCCCAAAAGGTCAGGCAGAGGCGTACCTATACTACCCACAGTTCGCCGGTTATTTTTAAGTTTCATGTAGCAGGGGGCTAGCTTATAGACATCATCCGGACGCCATTCCAGACTCCGGGCGGCTACTGAGAAATTTCAGATGGAAAACTCATGCACACTTTGCCCGACGCGAGAATTGAACCCAAAACCTCATGCTCATTAGCAATTGCAACTAGTGATGTGAAAAAATAATCGATTATACAAAAAATCGTTTATATCTGGAAAAAATCTATTTTTTTGCTATAAAAATCGATTTTTTGTATAATCGATTATTTTCTCACATCCCTAACTGCAACCACTAGACCAGCGAGGCAGTTTATGTTT
This sequence comes from Globia sparganii, assembly GCA_949316385.1. Lineage (NCBI taxonomy): Eukaryota > Metazoa > Arthropoda > Insecta > Lepidoptera > Noctuidae > Globia > Globia sparganii. The sequence continues at coordinate 6,621,718 of OX438667.1, forward strand.
CATCAAGTCAGCCTATTGCAATCCACTGAATATAGGCCTCTCCCAGGCTGCGCCAAAACACCCTGTTTCCGCATTCCGCATCCAGTCTGTCCCAGCTACCTTCATAAGGTCATCAAACTCAAACTCAAAGCAATTATTTCAAACTAGCTGCGCCCCGCGGTTTCACCCGCGTAAGTTTTGATCCCGTGGGAATATCGGGATAAAAAGTATCCTATGTGTTATTCTGATGTATAAACTATATTACTGTAAAGTTTCATCAAAATCCGTTCAGTAGTTTTTGCGTGAAAGAGTAACAAACATCCATCCATCCATCCTCACAAACTTTCGCATTTATAATATTAGTAGGAAGTAGGATAAACCAATTATAGGCACTTTTGAATTGTCAAGGGTCGGTCAGTCAGAAAGATGAAGCTAGTTGCCCATTCCAAAGCGCAGGTACCTGTGGAGAAGAACGGGCAAGAAAATCCACGGACACTCTTTTAAATCATAAAATTGTTACAAAAATCTTGGTTACGTAATTCATGTTGAAATTATACATGTGAGAACGATGCAGAAAGACGTGCACGTTAAAGGCGTCCGTGCTAAAAAAGAACAATTCAGAAATTAATCCATCCGTCCATCTAGCTGGGGGGGCGTCCCACAATACGCTTGCTGATATGCGGATAGTTTATGTTTAGTGGGTAGTTATCAATTAATAAAAAGCACACTGCAACATTGCTAATTAGGGCATTGATATATATGTTACACTAGATTAGCAATTACCGCACCAAGGCGTTGCCACTAGGCTGATGGCTACAGCCATCAGCGTAGCTAACGTCAGTTCAGTGCTCTGTGTGACGCCAACCGAAGTCAACCGAGTGACATGCGACAAAAAATATCGCGAAAGAGTGCGATTCAAGATCACAAAAACATAATAAATTAACCGGAATTACTTTCCACACGTAAATTAATTGTCTCTGTGTTTATATCAACGTAAAAACGCAATAAAATGTAGAATTTTGTAAATTGGGTTCAGTGTTACCACTAAAAACTTAGTTTTAGTTTCCCACATTAGTGGGAGATTTTAATTTATGGAATAAGTGATTTTAAATATTTTTTAATAATACCAACGTAGCAGGGTGCCTAAAGATGCAGCACGCCGTGAAAAATGGGTGGAAATAATCCGATTGCTGAGAAAAGAGACTGACTGGCTACCTACTAAATCATTCAATTTCATTAATAATAAAGAAAAAATATTCAAAAAGACAATGTCTTAGTTATTTTCGTTATTTATAAACTTCTATTACACATCCATTATGAAATACATAGTTCAAATATTTTAAAAATAATTTAACTTAACCTAAAACGCTTTTTATGGCTTAAAATGTCGGGTAAAATTTCGCATGGGTAGGCAACCCCATCCCGTCATTGCATGTTTATATTGTGGTCTTTGTCTAATCGAAGCGACGGTAGTATTCTTACGACGCGTGTAAGTGAGACAGATATATGTTTACTTTTAAATGTTTAGTGGTTTCAAAGCTACGTCGTCGCGTTTATAAAGTGGCTACACTTTTTTGACACATTTTATTGAGGTTTGCTTCTCTAGTTATATAGCTCAATGAATTAGGGCGCATTTTACCAAACTTTTATACACAGTATAAGCCTTACCTAAGAATAAATTTTGAATTTTTGGCAGTTTTTCCATACTAGAACTGTCAGAAGTTATATTTATTACACGTATTAAAAGATATCTGACTTTGGTAAAATCAGCCCTCAATCAAATAAAAGTAACTCTTTGATATTACATCTTCTTTTACATTTTTTTTTTGTATTTTAATTAGCAACATCAAGCTAAAATCCATTTTCCACACTCTAGATTATCGAATCGAACAATACCGCATCGGTCAAAAGTAGATTACGTGGAAATGATGAATAGCTTTAACAGCTTTGCATTTTCAGTTCCTGATTTTTTTTTTTGCCAGTAAATTCGTTTCAGTCTGTTGTCACTGCAATCCTTTGAGACGTCAGTAATTCTCGGAATTGGTGAAAAGGCCAATTAAAAATCGCTGACGTCAAAGTTTGCAAATAACATGTATAGTACATAACTGTATGACAAATTGACCAAGAAGGATGCATGGGATTTAAACATAACTACATAGATAAATGTTGGATAGGTTCTGTCATAACTGGAAGGACGACGCGCGGGCTCGCGAAAGATGGAAGGAGTGGAAAATGGATTTTTTCCACTCCTTCCATTCCTTTCTTTGCGCAGGGGTGGGACAGAGGGTAAAGAAAAAGAGAAATGTGGGTGGCCTAAAAAACTCAGGCCACAAGTGTAATGGTATGAGTACTGACTACTGTCCTCATGAACTAGCCACTAACGTGACAAGAGATAAGAGACACGTCACGTTATTCACACCTATCGTGTTACAGTCACTGACAGTGACAAATTACACAAACATCGACGTCATCCCTAATTGAACATCGGGGCGCTGATTACATAAACTACCAAAGCGTTGAGTGAAATACATTTCTATTACAATGTCACATAGCATTGTCATGGGGGATATCTGTTGGTGACGTCATCCGCCCAATGAGTCCGTATTGGGCAAGCTTACCGTTGTCAAATACTCCGCGCTGGGTTTTACCGACCGACTGCTAATTCTAACCACATTTTCGATGGGATTTCAATGTAGTCGGTAATGGTCGGATTCGGGTTTAGTGCTTTGTCTATTTCAGGAGAGAATTTAGCGAATTGCGCATTGTTCTAAATGGGTTAGAGATGATTATAATTTGTTCTCCCGTATACCTTTATTGACCGGACCATTTACTTTACGGTATTATGTCGGTTTCACTTATGGTTTTGATAAATGATTTTGCCTTTGGGACATCACTTTTTGCTTTTAGAAATATACTTATACAGATGTTTCGTTGATACTTAGATTCACCAGAATCAATAATAGTTTCTGGATACTAGTAAGGTAAATGAGTTTTTAAAGCTTAGGTGTCTTCGTATATTAGGACGATTTGAATAGGTACTGATTAATGACATGTCTTTTACTAACTCATCATCATCTGCCTAGCCCTTTCCCAATTATATTGGGGTCAACTTCCAGTCTAACCGGATGCAGCTGAATACCGGTATTTTACATGGAGCGACTGCCTATCTGACCTCCACAACACAGTTATTGGGTAATACGATACTCCTCGGTAAGACTGGTTGTCAGACTTTCGGGCTTCTGACTACCCGTAACGATTGCTAATGATCTATGAATGACAGCCGGGACCAACGGCTTAACGTGCTTGCTGAGGCACGGAGAAATCTCGATTTGTAAAGATGGTCACCCATCCACAGACCAACCGCGGCAAGCGTAGCTTAATCTAATCGATCGGCCTGTCCCTCTGTTATTATTTAGCCACGAGTGCCTCCTGTCTTTTATTAACTATACCTACGATATTTTAAAAACTACATATTGGAGCAAAGGAAAGGAAAGGAACTCTTAATCAGTGTGTGTGTGTTCTCACTGCTGGGATACGGGCCTCCTCTCTTCGAAAGGGTTGTAATCTACCAAGGGGGCCCAGTGCGGGTCGGTGGATGCCACATGTCTTTGATTTCTTGGTTTTGGACACATGCCCCAAAATTTGAAAGGAAACCTCCTTTCAATGTTTTCCTTCACCATTTTGAGAGCAGTGATGATATTTTTTACACAAAGTAAAGGCGTATAGGCAGGCGCTTACACTTACAAGTTCTAGGTCGTATAGTTGTAATCCCTATTCAATTCAATTCAATTCAATTCGTTTATTGCATTCCACAATGTACATTAATAGGTGGTAGTAAAAAATTTTGTTGACACAATTGTGGACCCTGTAGGGCACAGCAAAATACATTATTTTATAGGATAAAAATGAGTTATAGACTAACATATCCCAATTATACAATTTCATTAAACATTCATTATATTATTTTAAACATTCATTACATTAAATTAAACATTAAACATTCATTATATTATTTTAAACATACATTACATTAAATTAAACATTCATTAAATTATTTAAAACATACATTACATTAAATTAAACATTAATTATATTCTATTAAACATTTAAATTATAATACAATCTTTGTTATTGTTATTGTTTATATTTTATCTTATTTTTCGAGCTGTATAAATTTGTCATTTAAATATTCATTTTGTAATAGCATTTACTTAGTAATAGTTTTTTTAATTTATTTGTAAAAACAGCAATCTTTTTTTCCTTTCTTATTAGCTCGGGTAATTTATTATAAATTTTTATTGACATTACAAGTGGGCCAGATGAATGCATTTTCAAGTGAGATGTTGGTAGGTTTAGACGTGTTTTGTGTCGAAGTGTGATTCTTGACTGTATGTCTTCTCGTTTGGTATAAAAGTCTTGGTGAGTGTGCGCAAATTTACAGATTTCCAATATGTAAATACAAGGTAGTGTTAAAATTTTTAGCTTTTCGAAATGAAGTTTGCAGCTGTCAGTTTGTTCAATATTAACCAAAATACGGATTAACTTTTTTTGAGTTGTAAACAGTGTAGGCGCGTCGGTGTTATTGCCCCACATTATAACACCATAACTGAGCCATGCATGAGCATATGCGTAGTAGGTAGCCAGAGCAGTCTCTAAGTTAGTGGTCTTTTTAATTTCGCGAAAAGCGTACAAAAAAGTTGAAAGTTTTGTTTTTATTTTCTGAATGTGCGATTTCCAATTAATGTTTGTATCTATGGTTAAACCTAATAATGAAAACTCGTTTACTAATTCTAATTTATGGTTGTTGAAAGAGAAATTTATATCTAGATGACTTCTTTGGTGTGGGTGGAATGATATAAGTTTAGTTTTTTTAAAATTAATTTCTAAATTATGATCATTTAACCAGGATATTGTTTTAGTGAGAATATTATTGAGGTTAATGTTTAAGTTTAACTCCCCTAACCCATCGTCCTACAACTTCTAAGTACCATTACCACTGGGGCATCACTGCTCTATGTTTTTTTATTTTTGTAATACTTGTGCGGTGACAGCACCTATATCAGTGGTTTCTAACCTTTTCGATCTTGTCACCCCTATGACTTAGCTAGGGAAACTGATTCACCCCCCCCCCCCTCCCTCTCACCCTCATGTTTCCAAAGAATATCTAATATATAAAATTCTCATGTCACAGTGTTAGTTACCATACTCCTCCGAAACGGCTGGATCGATTTGTATGAATTTTTGTGTGCATATCGGTTAGGTCTGAGAATCGGCTACTATCTATTTTTTTTTTGCAAACCGACGTTTGCGGGGCCAGCTAGTAGTACATATAAATACAAATTGACTTTATTAGACATATACAAATTGCACAAAAATATTGAAGAAGTTATTACAATCATATTACCTATCTATATAATCTTTACAACCGTTATTAAACCTAACATTAAAAAACTTGGGAACGCAAAATTTTTGGTGTGAAGGTGTGAAGGTACTGTTTCGCATTCGCAAGTTTTTGAATTTAAGGTTTTGTTTCACTTAAAGTTTGTACATACCGCTTTACACAGTTAGGGCATCAAAAGCACTGGCGAGCTAGATTCGGTCTTATTGGTCTAATCTTTGTTATAATAATATTTTACCAGCTTATTATCCTCGTAGAACACCAGTTTTACCCACGCAGGGGTAAAACTGGTTAGGAAACTTAACTTTCTTACTTTAGTTTCCCAGGTTAGGAACTGTGGACCTATATCTAATCCATTTCTAGAAGTAAGTTGATTCTCTCACTTCCAAGTCGTACGATTGAGTTCTTAAGCCCACCGGTAACAGCTCTATGTGGCTGAGAGATGCACTTACCGACGATACTGCTTTTAGCTCGGCTCACTTAGTAAAAGAATGACTCCTTGAGCTCAGACTATCTATTGAAGTGTCTTGCTGTACGAGATTCGGGTTAATTGATCGTTTAGAACTTTAGATTTTAAAGATTCTGGTTACCTGTCAAACAGAGGTTTAATTGTATTACAGTGTTTTACCAACTTAGTCTATTGGTTACCTTGGTACAGTTGGGAAGTTCATACACAAATAATGGCTTGCAAAACTATCGAATCTAAGACGACAATAAGTCGGTTTTAAATACAACAAACAAATCTAAATAAGAAAACGATTACTAACGTTAGGTACAGTAGATATGCATTATGTCTATCGTCATCTGTCTAGCCTTTTCCCAAGGCTGTTCAAGGATATAGGCAATTTGTCTTCTTGCTTCCCATGGTTTTTACGACTTGACAAAACACCCAGATAGAAATAAATTATCTATATGACGGAGAGAATCCGTTGCGTAGCTTAATTTAGTAGAACAAGGCTATCACAAAGACAGACACTAAAAGCGACTTTAATTTATAATATGAATAGATTTTTATTTACCACCACCTACTTATTACATTTAACCAGGACATTTCAAAGGGTAATGATTAAGATGACGGCGGTATTTCGATTTCCTATGATATTAAAGACGGGAAATTGGGAGGGTTCGATTTGTGTCAGGAAATGTTATGATAATAGGCATTAAAAGTTCGGCTGTTGCGACGAAATTACTGCCATGTTGAAATGTTATTTTGTAGCTAAGAAGTAGAGGGCTCAATTACCCCATTACAAATTAGGCACGTTAATATTGTCTGTTCTGCCGTACGCAAAATACGCGTATTACCTGAGCAGTGGTGACCAAATGGTAATGAGTTGTAGGTCATAGGTTCGGCGCTTTACTTTGTGTAAATTATTTCTTCACCACTGCTCTCAAACCGGTGAAGGAAAACATCGTGAGTTAATTGGAAGACATGTGACATCTACCAACCCGCACTGGGCCCGTGTTGTGGAGTACGGCCCATTCTTTCTCAATGACAGGAGGCCTGTGTGCCTGTGTGCAGTGGGAACCTGATACGCTGATTATGCTCTTACTTAAGTCTGTTCTAGACGTTCATGTGATTTATATGAATATGACATACGTTAAGCCATTATTTTAATTAAAGAACATTGTAAGCGACGCAACTACCGTAAGAACTTTTGCTATAAACTTTTTATAGAATGTAAAATACTTTTCATCTTTTAGCCGTCAAATTGATGTGCACTATTTTCCTCTGTTCTGTCATTGTCGTTGAAAACGTAGTTATTATATTTTTATGTAACTATTATATTTTTCTGTTATTTTTGTAATTAAAGTTTCTTTATTAGTTTTTTCTGAAAATCCGTCATTTTCTTTCACTTCGAGCCTAAGACCATTACAAACATCGTGTAGCCATGTTTCTATTCTTACAACAATTAAGATTAAGCCAAGTCTCCGGACATTTTTTTGATAAAATGCGTGGAAATGTGAAAAAATCGTAAAAAAATATATACGAGAAGGATTGTGTAGTTGACAAGATAATAAAACAAATGTGGCGCGGGTACTCTTATAACCTTGGTCTCTAAAAACACGCTATATAGTCGACTGACATTTCAAGCTTGGCTTAACTTGATTAAAACTTTATTGCGGAGCGTATCGTTAGTTTATATCTTAGCATAGAGTACGAACATCACTATCATTCTTCTACCCGTATTCCAGTTTATTTGTGGTTGGTGCAAAATGTCTTCCATACTTCTTTATTGGTCGTCATCTCGGTAGTCACCCCCTTTCTAACCATATCATCATTCACACAGCAGCACAGAGTACGAACAGCCTCCAAAAAAAAGTCCTGTGAAACACTAGCTATTCGTTTTTATGTACTTACTTGAAAATCTAGCTTTTCTTTAAAAAAAAACTAAACTGCAGAACTCATTCTCTTCGGGAGCAAATTGCTCGCAGCATATTACAAATGTTGTCTAAGTGATACATATTTAGTCTTTACCTTTAAGTGAAATGGGCACTTCCATTTACCTACCATGCAATCCAGTGTAGCAGTAAACTGGTACACATAGGGAGCGCCTCATTTGTGCCAATATACAATGATTAAGTTCTGTCTAGACTGGCGCGATTGACTGGTGTTTGCGAACATTAATCCTGATGCTGACGATCTAAGCTGGATATATACTTGGTGTTTATATTATGTATATTTTAAGCTTTAATTGTTATTTCTTCTTGTTTGAATCACGCCGTGCAGCTGCCGTCTGATTCTCTTCTGTGCTCATGATTATAGATCTGTTTTTTTTTTTTTAGTTAACTTAACTTTTTCTTATGCACGTGTTTCTATGTCAAATAAACCAATTGTTTTTCTTTCTACTTTTTGAAAATAAATTGTATTGTATTGTTGTAGGTATTACGAGTAAACCTGTTGAGGAGAGCAAACGCTGCAGTGAAAATATTGTTCGTATCGTTATTGTTTTACAATAAAACATAAAACAGTTTTGGAATAAGCAAATAATATATTAGGTGTTATAATTATTGTACCATAATTTACTATTTCTATTATGGAAGCCCAAAAGCCACCACATCATGGTAAGCTACCCGAAACTGTCAAATTTTCCCAATCAACTTTGACCTTTATGCTTTAGCGATAAAGTTGAAAATCTATTAAAGAAATTTGACAGATTTAGTTTGATGTGCTGGTGTCTGTACATAAATAATAAAATAAATAAGTAATTATTGCCGTCAACTTTAATATTTTTTCAGAACGTTGCGTCGACAGTAAGACCAGCAGTGCGATTCTGTAACCATCTCACCGTGAAAACTTAGGTGGAGTGAGCTGTCAGTGTCATCCTGATGCTAGAGATTGATACTCTTGACAGCTCACTCTAAGCTCACTTCACCTAACTTTTCACGGTGAGATTTTTACAGAATCGATCGGCAGATTTGTTTAGTGACCAGAAAAACATGGAGGCCAACAAACTGTTAATACATAATTAGAAGGTTTAAAAAATAAATACAGCAGCAAAAACAACGTTTTTCTAATACATTAAACAACAATTAAGCAAATAACTTCCTTCATTTACAAAAACGGCGCGAAACAGACATTTGTTGTAATAAATTCTGCCTAATGCCGCTAGACGAAGTAAAAATGATTTAACACAGTCATTACGCTCTGCTAATCTAGAAGTATTGTACTATAAAACACCTTTCTTGCTCCGTTATTTAGTTATGAAAGTGTTAAGAAAATTATAGTGTTGTTGAATAAATAATGTAATTTCATTGTCTGGTTTAGTGGTATACCTAGTCTAAGGTTTAAGGTATGAAATGTTCTAATAGTAGTAAAACTAGATTGGTTGTGAGAGTTATACAGTGTGTTATGTTAAACGAGGGACGTACTTTTACGGAGTTTAGTACCCATGAAAATGAACAACTTTTACTAAGAGACCAACACTAAAAACGAGAAAATAAAACTAGTCACCCTATACATTTATGTTCGCATAACTGGATAAAATGTAGGGAACAGCTGTTTTTTTGTTTTAGATTTTAGAGTCTGCCCCATATTAAAAGTTTTTCATTTTCGTGAGTAGGTACTACGCTCCCTTAAAGTATGTCCCTCGTTTAACCTAACGCACTGTATTGTTACCGAATTTAGTTTTCACGCATATTTTTACGCAGCCTTTTAAGTATGTCCCCATTGAGAATTATCCATGTCGAATTACATGAGTTTCTACATACAAAAGGACATAGATTTTATTCAGCTGACTATTGCTCCAAGGTCAGGTATGAGGAAATGGCAATATATCATCTTTATTACGATTATGTGAATGTAAAACAAAAGTGGTCAGGGAACCGTGAACTTTCACCTTGGACTGAGCGAATATCTCTATCTAATATGAATAATATAAACAAGAGACTCTTTTCATATTTGGCTGTGTGACCGCGTTATTCACGTATAGAAAAAATATTGATGTGTATAATACATTCATATTTAACTTAGATATAGCACAGAAATCTCGATCTCGATCTTATTTTGACTTGTCGCCCACATCAGTAGATTGTACCCGCACGAAGCATGGGCGGTGGGTCGCTAGTTTTCAATAAAGAACAACTAACACGATACCGTATCACCAATTACATAGAACAATTTTCTTTGAAAAGAAACGGCCTCTTGCTAAGAAATACCTTGTGCATTTGAGCTTGTAAAGGCTAGTTGTACTGTTGAGCAATTGGAAGTCGGGGCAATTTACTCTGTAGCATTATGTGCACGTCCCTAGAGACTGGCCAATACGAGTTGGGGAGTGGTTATACAAGCTGGAAGATAATTGTTAATTTTATTCGTATCTTACGCGGGACTACTTTTCTACCAAAATATCCTCCATTTTGGTAGAGGTGAAAAGTTTTGAATGTGTCTTTATAAGATGTTGGTCTAAGTATTCGCCCAGGGAGTCCTTATATATTAGTTTGATAGTAATTAAGGGTTAATAAGATCTGGAGGTTATTTTTGTGTGTCTGTGAAATGAAGTGTATTATAAGATGAATTAGTCAAAGTGAATCTTGGAAAGAAATGCGTACCTACGTATTCGTTATTAATACAAAAAAAAATCATCTTCAATATACGTATCTAATGTTTTTGTTTCATGTAAAACCTTCTTTACCGTTAGTCTTTGATCAAGCCCTCATCACTTTTACTGACCGATCTCCCGCCCTAATTCATGACGTCACGTGCGTATAAGCTTAAGGCATAGACACGCATTCGTCGAGATGAAGTTGAACGTCGTAATTTACGTCGGGCACAAACTCCAGGGAGTTGGAACGACTCAATTTGCGTGACGTGAAAAATGAGACGCGGGTACTCGGATAATTCGTATGTTCGGATATTCGGATACGTTCCCTAATAAATTATGTACTTTCGTAAAAATAGGTATAAGTCCCGTTAGAGTAGAACGAGGGTAAGGCGAGTATTTTTGGGTTCTTTCAGTGATGTTTAGGGATATTGATGGGGTCAATAAATGGTATTTCTGATGTAAACATACGTTAGGTTACAGGCAAAAAACGTTTTTAGAAACAAATCATGCATTCTGAGACATATCGGCGACAAGAGATCGCTATTTGATCATTAATCTATTTCTAGTTATCCTGGGACATAAAAAAAGAGAATTTAGCTGTGCCAATTATTGTAATCTGAGCCATCGGCTGTGACCAACCATGGATTGATAATTGTATACTACCTACGAGATGAAATAATATAATGTAGCTAAATAGTAAATAATGAGAGAAGAAGATCCAGATTATCATGTTTTTTTACACTTCTGAATGAGAAATTAGGAATTGATCAAAAAAATTCTTTAAAACAAAAAATTGTAATTAATAATAAAAAGCTGAAACGAGATTTGAGAAAGCATATCATTGATGAGGTATTCCACTCAGAGCACTGATTTTAACCGCACTTGGACGAACCACGCTTGAGCACTTCCATTAACCGCACTGAAACAAAATTTTGTAACGTGCGGTTCGGTGCAACAATTTATCGTTATTGTTTTCAGTGCCCGAACGGTGAAAAGTTTTAATATATTTGACATGGCGTTTGTCCAAGACATACGTGGCCAAATTAATTACAAAATTAATAGACTAAAGACAATTTAAAAATTTAATGAAAAAACAGTGTTCGTTTCTTTGAAAAGGTAATGGAAGTCAGTGATTTTCACTTTGCACTGTACGTGTAGGCAATTGATAAAAATCTCTCTAACAGACGGGAAAAAAGTGGTGTAAAAGTGGTATCGTTTTTTAAAGTTCGGAACCTTAAAAAGTTGTTGTTGTCGTATTGGTGCAGATATTTTCGATACTATTTGAACGTTTTAGATAAATATTTTTGCAGGTTTATCGATTAGGAACGATAGTAAATGGATTCAGTTCGTTGCACTTACGTGTCGGTCGTGTGAAATTTCATTTAAAGTTAACGTAACTATACTAAGTTAACGTGCAACATAATAGGCATTGAATAGATTGAAAATCGATACAGTTTGCTCGCAGGCCTTGCGCTAGATTTCTGTATAAGGATTCCTGAGTCAACCTGCATATTATTATAATCCTATAGATCTCGAGCAATAATCTTTATTATACAGGGTTATTTGAAAAACACCAACAACCTCTTAAGAGGTCATAGTACTCATCATTATGAACAACTTTTACTATGGGATCAAACCTGAAATCGCGAAAAAAAAATCAGTTGTTCCCTACATTTCGACGAGATAGACGAAGATAAATGTAGGGAACAGCTGATTTTTGTTTTGCGATATCAGGTTTGTTCCCATAGTAAAAGTTGTTCATAATGATGAGTACAATGACTTCTTAAGAGGTTGCTGGTGTTTTTCAAATAACCCTGTATAAGAAGAAAGTCTGACAGTCCATCATCTACATTGCCTTTTCTCAAACTATAATGGGGTCGGTTTCCAGTCTAACCGGATGCAGCTGAGTGCATTTTACATAGAGCGAGTGCCTATCAGACCTCCACAACCCAACCTATATTTATTTTCCTCATCTAATAAATAAATAAATAAAGAACAGCCTATCATTGTCTCAATGCAGAGCCAAGGCCTCTTCTCGAAGGCATGATTGGCAGGTTTACTATAGGTCTTTTATTAATTGAAAACTGAAGTAATCGATTTCCCTTATCGGGAATTTCATTAATGCGGAAAAGAGTGAAACTTGTGTCGTTGGAGTTGGTCCATGGAGTTCCGTCCCAAATTGCTGATCAACTCGACGCCGGAATATGGCATTTTGTAGTTCAATAGCTCGAATATTTCATTAAAATTTAATTGGTATCGTGATATAGCGACTGCGGGTTATAATCGAGTTGGTTGTTTCTGAGCTCAGCTTTCAGTTTATGTATGAAACTTCTTTTGTAAATATCTGATTAAGTACCTGAATTTATCAAAGTTACTCGTTGTTGTAGGGGTTCGGATCACTTCTATGAAAGTAGTTTACTCATTATTATTCAAGCCCATACAAAACCCTCTACTTACCTACACCCCTGTAAATCGTAAAAGTGAATAGTTATCATTAAAAGTCAAACTCAGTGACATAAAATCCTCTTAACTTAAATAAACAACAAACAAACAACATCAAATAAACCAGTTGTTTACAAAAAGGACAACATTGGGAAAAGAGCCGCAATAATACAGGATATTATATAAGGTGGGCGTTAAACAATAAAGGGAAACTTACTTAGAACATTTTTCACGGATCCCCTCGTGTACTTCCAAAGGAAATGAAAAAATCGGGCGAAACGTTCGCACAGGGTGATCCCGGCCGCCGCTGCCGGGGCCGGCTCACTGTCTGAGAACCTAACCCTTTTCTTGCTACGTTTGTCCTTACTCGTTTTACCCGACCGTTTATTCTTCAAGCTAGACTTCATAATTTTCACTTCATTTACTACCACAACACTGACTTCGAGGCTCGTTTGTTCGTGTTTTTTGCCGTCGCGCTCTTGGTCGACTACATTTTTACGGGTTTGGGTTTCAACGTTCAACGGTCTCACGGAGACTCCACTACTTCTCTTCCACTCTTTCGACTCCGTACTTGTATTTTATGAAGCGCGACAAATATGTACAGTGTGTTTTGTTTACGCGACACACAATGATACTGAGAGTACTTATAGTTATGACGCGTATGATTTGCACGGCTAGAGGCTAGCCTACGCGACACTTGGCTTAGTTTCAATTCACCACTATGAAACCATTAGAATATCCACTAACACGGATAGTATTCGCTTCACTTCAATATGGGACATAACGAATTGATTACTTGAACGGCTATTCACAAAATTCCATGTAAGTTACGTCTTTTTATAAGGTTTCTTCGACAACTGTTGCAGTTTAGAATCAAAAGTGACGCGTGTTTGGTCTCCTGCCAGCGTTTATTAAGAGACAATCCACGTTCAATGCGTTCCAATTATAAGTCTGTCTGATTGTCATACAACATAATTAATTATGTGTGAACGAAAATAGCTGTGCATCTGCAATATCAAGTTTAAACAGCATCTGTCACGGTCGGTTCGGAACGCATCGGTTCTAATAACGTTCCGTAATGCTGTTTATGTGTTCGTGTATCTAGATGAATCCAAACGAATCTGAATATTGAAACAGTTCGACGTCGTGGTAATTGATCTGCTAACAGATTGGCTAATGTTTGTAGAAGCAACTTGGTGACGTGATAGATGCACACACCTACATCACTGCGATGTCTGCATAGTTGGCGTAATTAGAGCGCATCAGACATTCAGGGAACACAATGCAATACAATATTTGACAAATATTTGGCAAATACCCACACAAACCTAATGGAACCACGTTTGTTATGATCTCTGAGATGCTGTCATGTTTGCGAACGTTTTGCATTACACACCGATTTGATTGCTTTCCGATACATTACTGCTTATCGGATGTTCATTTGATAAGTAATGAAAAATATAAATGAAAAATACTAATGAGTGTTCTCGATAAAAAATCAATTAAACACGAGAGCTTTGAAAAGTAATTTCGATAAATTGATGGAATTGATGAAAAAATTCACCAGCGTTTAATAACTTTTATTTCTCTGAGGATTTGAGGGTTGCGATAAAGGCATTTTTTTCATCGAAATCGTCTGCCGATTGAAAGGGACCGACACGGAATTCGTAAATGAAACATTTACGTACAATTTACCTAATGATCCGCCGAGGTTTCTCTGAGTACTAACCTTAAGGCGAAATGTTCAACCATTTTCGACCATTAAGTTAAAATTATTGCATAAAGCAAAGTCTCTTTCATTTTAAATTAGTCCTTTTAAAAGATTCTGGACAGATATTAATATTAATTTAATAGAGGACAGAACATGAAACAAGAATTAATTTAGATTTTCTAAACGAGTCTTTTATGGTTTTTGGGCACAATTATTTAGCTGTTCGAGGAAAATTTTTGATAGTTTGCTGAATTTGGAACAACGTTAAACGTAGTTTACTGCGACAGGTAAACTGCTTATCTCCTCGCACGAGTTCTGGAACTGACATCCATTAGTGCTCACACGTCGCTGATTTTGGTCGTAAAACAGTTTAATAACGGCTGGATTAAAGGAACTATTTGTACTTTGTTGTTAGGCTGTGTTTTTCATCGTGTTTTTTATTTGCTTTAAACGAGGAGGATCGTGTAAAGTTACAACCATAGCTGTTAATATTCATGTTGTTTCAGTCAGTCTAAACATTAGGCGTGCGCCAGGCGCGCGCGTTGCTCGAGTGAACGACCGATGCTAGGCCGCGTCCGTAATATTCCCAGTACTGAGACAAGCCTCTCTGTGAGAGGGAGTGGGCCATAATCCACTAGCACAGTGCTGATTCTAGGATATGCTGGTTGCCTCACGATGTTTTCCTTTACCGCTGTAAGAGCAGTGGTGACGAAAAAATTTACACATAATAAAGTATCTGCTTGGATTCGAATCCATGACCTACAACTGGCCGTTACCACTGGACCACTATAACTGCTCTCACAAAAAACGTTATACCCACTTAACTAATAATTTTGCTGATAAAACTATGTAGCTACTAAACAAAATGGGAAAAAGTACAAATATATTAGTAGGTAGGTAAGTAGACAATCAATCTTCTTGTCTCTATCAACTATGAAGTGCCATGTGCCAGCTTAAGAGCGTTTACGACTTACGGCATTTCATGCAAACTTTCAAGCCCTTGTTTTTTGAAATGAATGAACCGATTTTAATGAAACTTCATAAGCATAAGCAGGATACAAAGGTCTAAAAAGTTAGTAAAGAACATTTTCGAAATGTCGTATTTAAAAAAAGATAACTGGAAATCTCTGTTTCTATGGAAAATTTAAAATCGGTCTAATTTGGCTGTAACACTCTTTTCTATCTTTCGAAAATTTTCCTAACTGACTTTCTAGACCTTTATATCTTGTTTATGCTTATGCAGTTTATTATAAATCGGTTCATTCATTTCGAAAAACAAGGGCTTGAAAGTTTGTTTGAAATGCCGTACGTCTTAACGCTCTTAAAAAGAAACTTGTTAGTTAGGCACACACAAATTTCTTAATGTTGTACTGCGTAAGACTTTCGATGTAAATTACCCGACAATGACAACATTGCTAGCGTATGAAAGTAATTTATCACTGACCGAAACTTGGGAAATTTCACAAAGACAGCAAGTTTAATAAAGTTTGTAAATTAAGTGTCTACCCACTCTTGCAAGGATATTGGGAAAGATGTTTACCTGTACGCCAATAATTCTCGTAATTTATAACGTTCAAAATCTAGTCGCAGTCCCATCTCGGCGACAGACAAATGTCTAAAACTTGTCAAAATGTTGAGAAATTAGAAGTATTTTTTGACAGATTGAAACTGAGATCAGACTGTGAACGTTCTTAAAATGACGAAAATTGCCCCTCTGTTCTTATTACTATTAAGCAGATAAGGCCGCCCATTGCATGTTTTGTAGTGTTAAATTAGTAAGAAATAAAGTCAGTTTTTTTTTAACTTTTCTGGTATACAGACGCCACCTTATCAAGCTACCGGAAATTGTAAAATTTTTCCAATCAACTTTGAACTTTATGTTTTAGCGATAAAGTTGAAAATCTATTAAAGAAATTTGACAGATTGTAGTAGCTTGAATACGAGCTGGTGTCCGCAACTCCACGTCAATGCGCGTATTTTGCGTACGGATATAAATAAATAAATAATATTACTAAGTTGATATGGAAGGTTGTATTATTTAAATAGTCCTTTCGTGAGATCATAGACTTATGAAAACACGAATTTCATACCTATGATCGATTTTGACTATCGATGTAGCATCATTCAATTATAACTTCTCTCAAATTATTATTATAAATATTATATAATCGTATTTCAGTCGCTTTTAGTTATCCTATGAGTCAAACTAAAATCTATAACAAATATATAAAAAAATCCGTCTATAAATGACGGAGTTATGTCCGAACATACCTACATAAAAAAATATAAACATCGGAATAGAGAACCTCGTTCTTTTTTAGAAATCGGTTAAAAATCAAAACTTTTCTTAGAATTTGATTTTGTGTATGTTTTGTTTGTTACGCTTTCACACTAAAACGGCTGAACTGATTTGGATGAAATACACATGGGTAAACCATGACCTGGATTAAGATATAGAATACTTTTAATCCAATATTCCCATGGAATCGACACTTATGCGGGTGAAACCGCAGGGCGGAGCTCATAGCTATAAAAAGGATTAATGTCATTAAGCTTAAAATCCGACGCAGTGTACGTAATATACGAGCTTTGATCCAACTTCTCGTGTAAAAGTGTTTATGTTTTGTGTTTAGTTTTTAGGGTTCCGTACCTAATAGGTGGCTCCGCTGGGCTTCCGTCGGTCCGTATGTCATAGGAATGTATCTTTGAACTGTAATGGAAATTGAAATTTTCACAAGTGTGTACTACTTTGGCCTCTATAACAAAAAAAAAAAAAAAAAATAAAATAATAATTAAAGGGTTACAAAATAATTTTAGTGTTGAATGATGGTACGGAGCCTTTCGTGTACGAGTCCCACTCGCACTAGGGCGCTTTTTTTTTTGTGTTACGCCAACTAATATTGTGTTTTTGTTTACATTTTTATAAAATAAAAATGACATCTTCCATTCTGATCTATGCTTTCTCTACGCAGAAACTAAGAGAATGTTATGTTATGTTATGTTATTCAGAAAAAACACAACTTTCTAAGAACACACAGAAAATATACATCCTTTTTCGTCCGAAACATTGATAAAATACAATAATAAATTGAAGAAACCGGCTCGTTCACGTATTTCTTAGCAAAATACTCGGGCCAATACATAGTAGATTTATTATTTTTATCTCGTAATATTATCAAACGTATTTTGAAAAGTTGTGTGGAAATCGGTTTCCATGGGCGCGGAGGAATGAGGAAAATGTTTTGAGGTAAGTTTTGTGTAGGATTCAGTAGTCAATTATGAACAAACTTGTAAGCTATTTACAAAGAATAATATATCTATTGTATTTTTATCTAACAGACTTAAAATCCTACTTCCTACTATCCTACTAATATTATAAATGCGAAAGTTTGTGAGGATGGATGGATGGATGTTTGTTACTCTTTCACGCAAAAACTACTGAACGAATTTTGATGAAACTTTACAGTAATATAGTTTATACATCAGAATAACACACAGTATACTTTTTATCCCGATATTCCCACGGGATCAAAACGTGCGCGGGTGAAACCGCGGGGCGCAGCTAGTAATAATAATAACATGTACAAGTATATAAAAAGGAGGAGAAATAATCAAAGGGCATCAAAAAACTCTTCCGCATCGCTGTCAACAGGACGCGTGCCCAAAAGGCTGCCAGCATTGCCACGTTGTATAGCAATGCTGATTCTTTGGCCAAAAAATAAGCCAGCCCTCTGGTCACGTGAAGAGTCGACCAACCGCTTCGCGATGTCTCGAAATACATTAAATACATGTTTTGTGTATGAATGTGAATGGCTATAAGAGTGAGAAAATATCAAATAGACAATGCACGGATTGTGTGAAATATGATGATATGGCTAGAGAGTGGATGACTTCCGGGATGACGACGAATAGTATGGAAGAAAAAAACATGTTGCACCGACCCCAAAATACATTGGGTTTGTATATCACTGCAACAAAATTTTGTAACAAGAAAAGTAAGCAGTAATTTCGAAATATCTACTTATCCTCTCCACAAAATCATATGTATATTAATTTGATTAGGACTAGTTTCCGTGTTCCGGCAGTTATCAGTAAATTTAATATTAATTGTTTTTTCCTTATTATTTTTTAATTCAGTGTTCAATTTTGTTGTTTTCTTTGTAAATGGGACACAAGGGATAGGAAGAACCATTACGTTAAGAAAAATTGACGCAAAAGACGATCTTTTACTCCAAGAATAAAAAATGTAAAACATGCTCCATTAGTACACACGGCTACACATCAAGCTATACATTTCCAGTTTTAGCTGACCTCGCATTGTATAGGTTTTTCGTACAATCAGAAGTCAGCTTATACTGGTTATGTATAGCTTGAAGTGTAGCCGTGCGTACAACCTAAAGATATATTTTTACCACCTCTCCATATAAAACTTGGCCTGATGAAAAACTTTGTGAAAGCAATGGATAAAAATGGTGCTGGATTTCAAGACCTAAAAGAAAAATTCCATAAAATCAGTGACGCCAAGATTAAAGAGAGTGTGTTTATAGGGAAATCAGGCAAGTGATAAAAGATGATATATTTAAAGAAAAACTATTCGTATCTAAAATTTTAGAGTACTGATTCTACTCTACTTGACCTTATTCCTAACAGAATCAGCCAAAGTTTTTCTTGTTACACAGAAAAAAAAGTTTTTTTGTTGATCAGAATTGGGGTAAGCGCGAGAATAATGATTTTAAAACAAATTTCACATCTCTATTAATCCTACAATAGATAAAATCTATTCACTAAACTTCTGTTTGTTCAGGATTGATACAATCAGATTTCAACCCTTTAGTTTTAAAGTCCCGAGGCGAGACTCACAATATACATGCATTAAAACGTTGATTAAAACTTTTAAGTACTCTGAAGCACTCTTAAAGTTTTGATTGGAAGTTGTAATTTTATACTACGTACTTATTGTCTATAAAACGCGATCACAGTCTACTTCACTACAGTCTTAGGCCCGTTGTACACGGCACGGGTTCTTTACTGTAGCGCACGCTTAACGCACCGCAGAATAAAAGTGTGAGCTAGTACGCATAACACTGATCAACAAAAAAACTTTTTTTCTGTGTAACAAGTAACATTTTGGCTGATTCTGTTAGGAATAAGGTCAAGTAGAGTAAAATTAGTCATCTAAAATTTTAGATACGAATAGTTTTTCTTTAAATATATCATCTTTTATCACTTGCTTGATTTGAGGACCTACAAACACACCCTCTTTAATCTTGGCGTCACTGATTTTAGGGAATTTTTCTTTTAGGTATTGAAATCCAACGCCATTTTTATCCATTGTTGTCACAAAGTCTTTCATCAGGCCAAGTTTTATATATGGAGAGGTGGTAAAAATATATCTTTAGGTTGTACTAATGGAGCATGTTTTCCATTTTTTATTCCTGGAGTAAGAGATCGTCTTTTGCGCCAATTTTTCTTAACGTAATGGTTCTTCCTATCCCTACTGTCCCATTCACAAAAAAAACAACAAAATTAAACACGGAATTAAAAAAATAATAAGGAAAAAACAATTAATATTAAAACTGATAAGTGCCGGAACCCGAAAACTAGTCCTACTCGTAATCAAATTAATATACGTATGATTTTGTGGAGAGGTTAGGTAGACATTTCGAAATTACTGCTTACATTTCTTGTTACAAAATTTTGTTGATCAGTGAATCAGCCTATAATGTTCCCACTACTAAGTTTCCTCTGTCCTGTGAGAGGGAGTGGGCCATTATCCACCACGCGGGGCCAGTGCGGGTTGAAGTATGTCACGTCTTCGAATTTTTGGTACTAGGACATGCCAGTTTTCTCACGATATTTTCCTTCACCGTTTTTAGACTAATGTATATGACACGGCAAACTATGGCGTCGTGCCGTAGTGCCACCGTCGTCAACAAAATTCCATAGTGATCCATACAACACTGACGACTGTGCCTACATACGGCGAATAAATGTCATAGCACACATATCAACCCAGAAAAGGATCGTAAGTGAATCGCATTTCGCGTCGCAGTCAAACAGGCGTCAACCTAACGTTAGCACGTAATCAAAGTGGATCAGCAGTTCCGATACGTCGAGTCGGCTACGGCTAGGTGACGCTGCGCTTACGGCTCGCGGTTCGTTATCTTGTCCTGAGGCGAGGCGATTACGTTACGATTCCGATTAGTGTTCGTTGCAGTAGGGAGTTTCATACAAAGAATACTGACTGTCTCGAGTTGATACGGAGAGTAAAGATAAAAGATAAAGATAATTTTAGTGCGATCCCTTTCTGAGTTGATATGTGTGCTATATCCTTATTTCGTAGTTTTTTAAGGAAAAAAAAATTGTGTGTACAACGGTCATAAAGCGCCACTACATCGCAGAAGAATGCTTTCAATTTCACAGCTGTCAATGTTTAAACCGTTATACCACTGCATGAAATTGATAGTTGCTCTGTGGTCGCATATTCATAAATATTGGCATTATTATTGGTCTACCGCAGAAATATGAAACATGGTGTGAAATAGCGCACATATTGCAGTTCGTTGCCGTAACTGCGCCATTGACATTTTGTCATCGAAATGCCGGCAAATAAATTTATAGCCCTCGACTTTATTGAACGAACGTTTTACACTCGATACTGATATGTAAAATTCTACGGAAGGTTTTTATTTTTTTAATTGTTTACCGGATTTTATGTCGATCAGTGTAATTAAGAATTATCTATTTCTCTTTGAGGTTCTTGAGGACAGTTTGGAATTAGGTTTAGACTCAACGTTTACTTGAGTCTAAACCTAATTCCAAATACACACATCAAAAGTGTCTAGGGATCAACATATATTTTTGCAATAACTTTTCTCCTGATTGATATTAATTAAAATTTTCTTTAAGCATTCATCAAATAAAGTTTTTTCGTTTGTCACAGTAACGATAAACCAAGTCACCTTTGCATTAATAAAGAAATTTGCCATTTTCCTAATAAACGGATTTTTGACATTTGAACCACTAACACAAAAGTTCGAAAAAAAGACTGAAATAACAGTTTTCTCTAAAATTTTATTGGGTAACTTAAACAATTAATAATCCGTGTTTCTACCGCGAACACTAACAACACAAGAACATCGGTTTGGCATACTCAAAATGAGTTCATCCAAATCACGCTGTGGAATGGCCGCCCATGTTCGTTGCAACAACAAAAAAAGGTCTTCTTGCGACTGGATACCCTCCATATTCGGCAGAGCTCTTCTCTGTAGCATATCCCATGCATGCTCAATCGGGTTCAAGTCTGGCGACTGAGCAGGCCAGGGCAGGACATTGATGTTAGCTGCGGCGAGAGTCTGTCTTACAACTCTTGCGGTGTGCGGTCGTGCATTATCATGCATTAACTGAAATAAGGGACCGATTTGCACTTGTAGAGGAACGATGACGTCTGATACAATCGTCTCAGCATAAATTTGAGCGTTGAGGTTGCCTCTGATCCAAATCAACTCAGTTCTTCCGCCGATCCAAATACCCGCCCATACCATGATGGTTCCACCACTATAAGGATGGACTTCCTGGCAGGATTTTAATCGCTGTTGGCGTCCAGGGGTTCTCCAGTGTCGTATACGTCTTGTATCCGGTCTCATACCAAAACGAGACTCATCAGAAAAGCACACGAAACGCCATTGTTCTTCTGCCCAATTTCTGTGTTCAAGAGCCCATTGATATCGAATCTTACGATTGTGCATTGCTATAGGTGGTACCCGTAGCGGTCTTCGGGAATGAAGGTTCACTTCATGCAAGCGGTTTCTGACTGTTTGGTCGCTAATTAAGTTCCCTGAAGAGTGATGAAGCCTCACGGCTAACATCATGGCGGTTATTGTTGGAGCTCTTCGAGTTAAGATTTGAATGTATCGGTCTTGTCTCCGTGTGGTGCAGCGATACCGTCCTCCATGGCGCTCAGCCACGGTACCAGTGCTTCGGTAACGTGTCCAAAGTCGACTGATAACACTCTGACTTGTATTCAGAGCTAAAGCCACAGTACGTTGCCGGGAACCAGCTTCTATCATTCCCACGGCTCTGAGCATTTCTTCCCTGCTTAAATGACGTCGCCGCTCCATAATAACGTTGGTTTTAATCAGTAGTAGGGAAACAGTAGCACTAATAATGTCTTCAATGCGTTGTATGTTTTTATAGGGAAAATATTGACAGCTGATTTTCATCTTTTACTCGAATTTGATTCACAGTTCCTGATTCAAATGATGAAATGCACCAAAAAGGATCCATATAAATTTATAAAATCATAAATTTATTACAAAGCCACATCTCAATCTCAAGAAATCCGCATAAAAATGCTTGATCCCTAGACACTTTTGATGTGTGTATGTAGGTACTCAGGTTCGTACACAAATAGGCACAGTGCTCTTGTGAGAAATCTAGATATACCTAAGTATGGGTCGCACTAATTATTTAGTTAGTAGGTTCTATTTTAAGGTTATATTATGTTAGTTACGCACAAACATGACACAGCTAATAATATTCCCAAAGCTGGGACACAGGCCAGCTCTCTTTGACAGGGAGTGGGCCATAATCTACTTCGCGGGCCCAGTGCTGGATGACACATGTCTTTGAATTTTTGGTTGCCATGCCGGTTTCCTCACGATGCTTTCCTTTATCGTTTATAATTTGTTATTTATCTACTAAAAAGACAGTGAAATACATTATTTTAAGACCAAAATAAAAATGTGAAGATGATTTTGATCAAAATCAATCTATTAAGGTGAAACCCAGTATTCTAGACCTAATTCAAGTTTGCCGAGTAAAACTAGTAATCACTTAGATGGCTCGAAGGTAACCTAGATATTTTGTTACTCTGTGTACCAGCCAGGCTTTTGAAACATTTTTTGTGCTCTTTTCGATATTGATAAAAATTTGTGCTGCTTTTTGAGGCATAAAACTGATGGTGTGGTGTTCTTTCATATATGTGTCAAAAATATAGAGCCAGCTGTTTTTATCTATAATAATATTATAAAGAGGAAAGATTTGTATGTATGTTTGTAACGAATTGGCTCAAAAAGTACTGGACCGATTTTATAAATTTTTTCACTATTTGAATGCTACATTATGACTGATTAATATAGGCTTTTTTTTCCACCCGTGCAAAGCCGGGACGGACTGCTAGTTTTTTATAAATTCCTTTTGTAAACCAAACTCATCAGTTGCGAACTATTTTTAATTTACTTAAAACTTTATTTCATAAACGTTAAAATGATGACAAGTAGTAAAAAATATTAACAAGGTTGCACGTGTCACATTTTTAACGTTATTTTTATACCTATCTGGTTTGAGTATTTATAGAGTGTCTTTGACGCTTGTTTTTTAGTAAATTACATCACTATTAAAATAATGCAAGATTCTCTATAGTGATGCTCTAATTCAGAGAGAATGTATAAGCGTGGAAGAAACAATAGGGGTACCTATGACAGGTTTCTAATTATAACGTTTTGTGGTTCTCACCTTCCTTAAGGGAGAAAGGATCTTCGCTACCATCTGGGCACAATTGGCCATAATACCCGAAAATCCTCTTGATTAACTCCCGAACGCTTCGCAGCATATTATTATTAATATAACAGCCAATAACATTGGAAATTACGAGCTAGTAAGGCCTTCCGAGTTTACTATTCCACCTCCAGTTTTTATGGTTATGAGGGCCTAATGTAATAATGATGAAAGCGCTACGTTTGCTGAATATAGATTTGTTTTAATACTTTATGTAACGTCGATATTCAAGCCCGTTTTATAGAAGCGGTTGTAAGTATACGCATAAAGTTAATCGTTTTGGTCGTATATTTTTTATGGATTATAACCCATTTTAGGACATTTTAGATTCGTTTATTTTACGTCTGTGTGTGATGATGAAAGAAGTTTTATTTCCTCGCATAGTTTAAATTTTATCTATTAAATAGCAATGGCAATGCTGCCAGCCTTTTGGGTACTTTTCCTGTTGACAGCGATGCGGACGAATTTTTTCATGCTTTTTGAGTATTTGCCTTCCTTTTTTACAAACTTTTACATTTTATTATTTGAAGACTGTTAGCTTTATAAATAAACAGTTAAGACAGAGAAGGACGTTGAGAGGCAACAGTGCGGCTACAACCTAATATGACCTACTAGGTGATTCGCTACCTAAATAATGTTGTTACTTTCGCAAAGAAAATTATTTATAAGGGCATTTATTAACGTGCCTACCCACGAATCATTTACATAAAGCACTTCTGCTTACGAAGTAAACGAGTTTCCCCGAACTAAGACGAAGTACGTAGTGTACTTTAGACCACGTTCTGTAATAACGCGTTATGACCACGCAGGCCAATAAATGTTATCGGTCTAATCGCTTGGCGTTCGATGTGTGTGCGACCTACACCATTATTTCACGCTCCAAGTAACAGGTGGCGACACCGTCGTTTTAAGGTTGAACCTTACAAATCGTCATGTTTCTTGTGTTTAAAACGTACTTGTTTTAAGTTAGTATCTGGGTACGGATTCTAAAAGGAAAACGCGTTCACACCAAACGTATAGGCTAGCTAGCTGTGTGAGGGTCAAGTAAAAAATGTTTGAAATAATAACGTTTGCCGCAGACTGACAGCTGATTGTGACAGCGAGCGAGCGTTACGTCTGGTGTGAATGCGGCCTTACCACAGCAATTATCCTTTTTTCCAAAAACGTTTGTTAGAAAACACCATATTTTAAACAACACTGACCTTTTAAAAATAATTGCACCGATCTAACAGAGTAAACGTATGGATTTATTCCGGTCTGATCCCCTAAGCCCCCCCTCCATCCCCCCCCTTGCATACCCCGCTAGATCTTCTTCTGTTTTTGACTCGTGTCTTATCCACATTATCTAGGTTACTCGTTTTGACGGGTAAGTACAGTCAAAAGAAATTAATTGTTTTATGTTTTAATTTTTTTTTTTTAATTTTCCTTGCGTGCTCGATGGTATTTCGTTTTCGTGGTTTTCGAGGGTGCTGACACCGATAGTGAGGTCAAAATTAAAATCCAAGATGGCGGACGCGAAAATGTTCAAGTTTTTCGTCATGGATGTCGTTTCCGAGGTTTTCTAGGGTGCTGAGGCCGATAGTTATGTCAAAATGAAAATCCAAGATGGCGGACGCGAAAATGTTCGAGTTTTTCTTCATGGATATCGTTTTCGTGGTTTTCTAGGATGCTGACACCGATAGTGAGGTCAAAATTAAAATCCAAGATGGCGGACGCGAAAATGTTCAAGTTTTTCGTCATGGATGTCGTTTCCGAGGTTTTCTAGGGTGCTAAGGCCGATAGTGAGGTCAAAATTAAAAACCAAGATGGCGGACGCGAAAATGTTCAAGTTTTTCGTCATGGATGTCGTCTCCGAGGTATTCTAGGGTGCTGAGGCCGATAGTTATGTCAAAATGAAAATCCAAGATGGCGGACGCGAAAAGCTTCTAATTTTTCATCATGGATGTCGTTTCCGAGGTTTTCTGGGGTGCTAAGGCCGGTAGTTATGTCAAAATGAAAATCCAAGATGGCGGACGCGAAAATGTTCGAGTTTTTCGTCATGGATGTCGTTTCCGAGGTTTTCTGGGGTGCTAAGGCCGGTAGTTATGTCAAAATGAAAATCCAAGATGGCGGACGCGAAAATGTTCGAGTTTTTCGTCATGGATATCGTTTTCGTGGTTTTCTAGGATGCTGACACCAATAGTGAGGTCAAAATTAAAATCCAAGATGGCGGACGCCAAAATGTTCAAGTTTTTCGTCATGGATGTCGTTTCCGAGGTTTTCTAGGGTGCTGAGGCCGATAGTTATGTCAAAATGAAAATCCAAGATGGTGGACGCGAAAATGTTCGAGTTTTTCGTCATGGATGTCGTTTCCGAGGTTTTCTGGGGTGCTAAGGCCGGTACTTATGTCAAAATGAAAATCCAAAATGGCGGACGCGAAAATGTTCGAGTTTTTCATCATGGATATCGTTTTCGTGGTTTTCTAGGATGCTGACACCGATAGTGAGGTCAAAATTAAAATCCAAGATGGCGGACGCGAAAATGTTCGAGTTTTTCGTCATGGATGTCGTTTCCGAGGTTTTCTGGGGTGCTAAGGCCGGTAGTTATGTCAAAATGAAAATCCAAGATGGCGGACGCGAAAATGTTCGAGTTTTTCGTCATGGATATCGTTTTCGTGGTTTTCTAGGATGCTGACACCGATAGTGAGGTCAAAATTAAAATCCAAGATGGCGGACGCCAAAATGTTTAAGTTTTTCGTCATGGATGTCGTTTCCGAGGTTTTCTAGGGTGCTGAGGCCGATAGTTATGTCAAAATGAAAATCCAAGATGGCGGACGCGAAAATGTTCGAGTTTTTCGTCATGGATATCGTTTTCGTGGTTTTCTAGGATGCTGACACCGATAGTGAGGTCAAAATTAAAATCCAAGATGGCGGACGCCAAAATGTTTAAGTTTTTCGTCATGGATGTCGTTTCCGAGGTTTTCTGGGGTGCTAAGGCCGGTAGTTATGTCAAAATGAAAATCCAAGATGGCGGACGCGAAAATGTTCGAGTTTTTCGTCATGGATATCGTTTTCGTGGTTTTCTAGGATGCTGACACCGATAGTGAGGTCAAAATTAAAATCCAAGATGGCGGACGCGAAAATGTTCGAGTTTTTCGTCATGGATGTCGTTTCCGAGGTTTTCTGGGGTGCTAAGGCCGGTAGTTATGTCAAAATGAAAATCCAAGATGGCGGGCGCGAAAATGTTCGAGTTTTTCGTCATGGATATCGTTTTCGTGGTTTTCTAGGATGCTGACACCGATAGTGAGGTCAAAATTAAAATCCAAGATGGCGGACGCCAAAATGTTTAAGTTTTTCGTCATGGATGTCGTTTCCGAGGTTTTCTAGGGTGCTGAGGCCGATAGTTATGTCAAAATGAAAATCCAAGATGGCGGACGCGAAAATGTTCGAGTTTTTCGTCATGGATGTCGTTTCCGAGGTTTTCTGGGGTGCTAAGGCCGGTACTTATGTCAAAATGAAAATCCAAAATGGCGGACGCGAAAATGTTCGAGTTTTTCATCATGGATATCGTTTTCGTGGTTTTCTAGGATGCTGACACCGATAGTGAGGTCAAAATTAAAATCCAAGATGGCGGACGCGAAAATGCTCAAGTTTTTCGTCATTGATGTCGTTTCCGAGGTTTTCTAGGGTGCTGAGGCCGATAGTTATGTCAAAATGAAAATCCAAGATGGTGGACGCGAAAAGCTTCTAATTTTTCATCATGGATGTCGTTTCCGAGGTTTTCTGGGGTGCTAAGGCCGGTACTTATGTCAAAATGAAAATCCAAAATGGCGGACGCGAAAATGTTCGAGTTTTTCATCATGGATATCGTTTTCGTGGTTTTCTAGGATGCTGACACCGATAGTGAGGTCAAAATTAAAATCCAAGATGGCGGACGCGAAAATGCTCAAGTTTTTCGTCATGGATGTCGTTTCCGAGGTTTTCTAGGGTGCTGAGGCCGATAGTTATGTCAAAATGAAAATCCAAGATGGTGGACGCGAAAAGCTTCTAATTTTTCATCATGGATGTCGTTTCCGAGGTTTTCTGGGGTGCTAAGGCCGGTAGTTATGTCAAAATGAAAATCCAAGATGGCGGACGCGAAAAGCTTCTAATTTTTCATCATGGATGTCGTTTTCGTGGTTTTCTAGGGTGCCACGGCCGATAGTGAGGTCGATGACCGCTTTGGAGAAACCGAAGATCTTTTCTGTACAATTATGGACGAAGTTATCATGACGAACAACTATCGGAGATTAAAAAAAAGTCACACGTCGCCATCTTCCTTTTACTTCCTTCATTTCACTCATTACATCACTCATGCAATCACTCGTTCAAAAACAGATTTTTTAATAGTTTAGGAACGCTTAAGTATACAGCCTGACAAGAACATAATCTTAATTAATCCTACGAGATGTCGAAGCACAAAGGCGTCTCAGACTTTTTAAATGAAGTGAGGCACCAACCGACGACTATCCCTGTTCGCACTATGAAAGTGCTCTCAAGGACAACCACCGGTTGGTTTAGGATTGCAGGATATGGAAACAAAGATATTGGATTATGGGTTTGGGTGGCCATAGCGAACTGGTTATTTAAGACTATGGAAAATTTATTGCCCCTGCCTGACTAATATTTTGAATTACTCAGATAAAATGACAGTGGGTGACGTGCACACTCAATAATGGGCCTCCGAAAACAGTTGCTAGCACGTAGTGTTGTAGCGACAAGGGGGCAACATGTCCTGATGTGCTTATGAGGATTATTAATATTATTTTATTATTCATTTCAATTTTAATTATATATATATATTTTTTTTTATTATATCCCGGGACCATGGGGGGTCCTTTGGAAGGCGTACGAGAGGCCGAATCCAACTCGCAGAGGCCCCTTAGGAAATTTCAATGAAATGCGACACCAACCGACGATTACCGACGATTGATTATTAGTAGTGCATACAGATGCACTATGCAAGTGCTACCATTTTTTTTTTGTTTCCGCGGTGGAAAATCGAGTTTGTCAGACTCTTACTGACTAAAAACCACCCTGGTGTTCCATCTCACACCTAGCACCTACGGGGGGGGTCGCGGGAACGTACGATCCTTCCGCAGCCCCCGACTGGTGCCGGCCCGCCACTGCGGGCCTCCTCGGGTCAGAGGAGGGAGTGAGGTGTTTGACTCCCCCCGCGACGTCTAAGAGGGGCGCGCGTGGAACACTACGCGCCGCCACCTCGGGTTTTGATGTGTGGGGGGCAACGAGGATAACCCCCGGTTGGAGTAGGACTGTTGCAATATATGGAAAAATAAAAGTTGGACTACGGGTTTGGGTGGCTAAAGTGGACTGGCTACCAAGAACTATGAGAGAAGAGAACTATAACCCTTGCCTGATCATTGTTTTATACACGGATAAAATGGCAGGGGGTAACTTGCACACTCAATAATGGGCCCCCGGAAACGGTCGCTTGCACACAGTGACGTAGCGACAAGGGAGCATTATGTCCTGAGGTGCTTAAGAGGAGTGGAGAGGTATTCTACGGCTATGAGGACAATCCAGGAAGTACGGTCAAGATCGGACCAGCATCTTACTGAAATACTTCCTTCCCCCGAGCACGTTTGCTCTTGCGAATCTCCACTCAAGCCGGCCAATAAAGGCAAGAATGAGGTGGAAGCTCTCTCTTCCTCTTCATTGTTAACTCCAGCCGGCCAATAAAGGCAAGCCAGAGATGAAGAACAAGGCTTCTCCCGGGAGATAGAGTCCGTGGGGTCGCTACTGCCCAACAGCTCGCCGCATGCTGCCCTGCGGATTTTTGTATATCTCTTAGTCTGGCTCCTCACCCTAGTTCTGTCTCGGCAAGGCAAACTCTACCGGCACAGGCATAGAGTTCGGAGCGCGCAAACTCCACCACGACGTCAACGTAGAGATACGGCGGTGGGGTAATTTTATTATTATTATTAGTGTCATAGTACAATTTTGATATAATCGAGTTTGTTTATGGTGTACTCCGACGATGTTTTAATTTTGCTACTTAACTTTTAATAATAGTGTTTCATATTTTCCAACTTCTGAATGCCCACAAATCTTCACAAAAGGTCAACTTCAAAGGAGACGTTCAAATAAACGTATTTTCTTTCTTTCTTTTACACTTTAGAAAACCTGGAAAACGAACCCTGAATACACAATAAAGAATGTTTTTTTTTCATAATAATTAATATTCTTTAGGCACTAAATAAAAACTGAAAATTTTTCACGTTTGTTATGATCATCGACAGCCAGCCATGACAGGTTGGAGAGATGATGTTTACATAACCTAGAATTTATCAAAATTATTTTCTGTTGTTTTCCGTTGTAAAAAGTCAAAGTCGTAAGAAGTTAGAAGAAAGAAATGAAACGCAAAATAACACCGAAAGCCACGAAGTCGAAACGAACGAGACCACAACGAGACTGACAGACTGACTGCTGTAATGTCATTGTCAACAATACAAACCTAGAATTTTTCGTCCAGAAGTACCTACAAATCTACAATACACAAAAGTAGAATATATTTTTTAACAATGAATTGAATCGTCACACTTTCTTTTAATTAGTCAAAAATCTTACCATAAAAGCAAAGAAATACATGCCTTTTATAACTAAATAAATAACATCTACGTGATATTATTATGTTATAATGTAACATGATTTCAAGGCTCTGCCTGATGATGGGCTCTGTCTGTCTGATGGGGAGTCTGCTATTACAGTAGTGTCAGAATGGTCTATCATTGATTTCTTAATTGTTGATTTTGACAAGTTTGACAATCTACTAACATAATGGCGTCATTATGATTTTCCAATGGTCAACCACTGACACTCCACTGAAAGAAATGGCTTAAAATGGTAATCTCGTACATAATGATAAATGAATAAATGTTATGTTTATTGCTATTTGGAACTTCTTACTACTTCAGATCAGATTGCAAACACTAATACGTAATATGTAAGAATATATATTACATGAAATCTAGAGTAGTTTTTCTCAGACCATTGACCAACCAATGATCGACCATTATGAATTTAGCAGATTACGAACTTTAAGCAAAATGACAATGGGATCGTGTTGGAATGACGAATTTATAAAAATAGCAGACTTGGGCCCCTGGACTAAAGCAGTATGCAAGTAAGACGACGCCATGTTCAATAGATTATGGCAATCGTTTGAAAAACTATTATTTTTAGTGCCGAAGTAATCAGGGGAATATTCAGAAAAGAATATTTTTCCACAATTCGTGGAATTATTTCCTATTTTTTCACTACCACCGTACAATTTGTGGCCGAAAATGAAACATCTCCTTTAAAGAGCAATGCAATCTACTAGGTTCGTTGATTTAGAAATAAATGCAAAATTATAACTACTTTTGGGTACATTTGTGAATCAACAATTCACAAAACTGAAAATTCAGTTTTGTGAAAAAAAAAAATTGAAATTGAAATACAATTTCTTCATCAGATTTGCTTATTTAAATCAGTATGGGTTAGGCCGCACACGATCATACCAAAATCAAAGGCTCTAAAGATCACTTTATTTTTGGGCCTGTTATGAAATCTGAAAGTGAACTCCTGACCACGGGGCTCATATCAGAAACTTTCCAAAAATATTTTCGGTATTCTCTCGTCATGCCGCACTTACTCAGCTATCAATTGTCCGCCCTGCATAAGTTTACCATTGCAAAATAATTTCAAATTACTTACGTCTCATACTGGCCATAAATTTGGCCAAAAATAAAAGAAATATCAATCAAAGTAAGCTTGCATTATAAGGAATGCAATGAACCTCAAAAGCCCAGTGGCGAGCAAATACAAAAGCTACTGCCGGTATCAGAAAACGAAAGAAAATCCGAAGCAAGTAGCAAAAAAGATAAAAATTTCGTCTCATAACGACTGTAAATCGCTTGAAATTATAAAAAATCCAACCAAAGAAAGTTTTAAATCATTATGAAACACAATAAGCCTAAAAGTTAGGACAATACCTTAAAACTTAAAAAATCGGCGCCGTGAAGATTACATTAGGACGTTTCAATGGCAGAAGACTTAGTAAGAAGACACTTAGTTAAGGATTTTATTAGAACACACGCGGGCACAGTTTCATGCCGAGCTAGCGAAGCGTGCCTAATAATAATAATAATAACCCCACCGCCGTATCTCTACGTTGACGTCGTGGTGGGGCTTGCGCGCTCCAAACTCTGGGCCTGTGATGGTAGACTTTACCTTGCCGGAACAGGTCTCGGGTGAGGATCTGGCTCCTCACCCGAGACCTGACCAAGAGAGATACAGCAGAAACCCGCAGGGCAGCATGTGGCGAGCTGTTAGGCAGTAGCGATCCCACGGACCCTATCCTCCGGGAGAAGAGAACTGTCGGCCTCAGCACCCTAGAAAACCTCGGAAACGACATCCATGACGAAAAACTTGAACATTTTCGCGTCCGCCATCTTGGATTTTAATTTTGACCTCACTATCGGTGGAGGTTTTTATATTTTATTTATCTTTTTTTGAGTTTTTGATTTTGTAAATGTGAGGACTTTGTAGGCCCTGTAGATTTTAGATCTGTAGATCATTTTTTATTTTATCAAGTACCTGGCACTTGTTGACAGGCCTACGCTGTTCTCCCATACCTACTGTAATTAGAAAACATTGTAAAAGCCAATTATTTTTAAAAGAGTAACCGTGGAGTTTCTTGCCGGTTCTTCTCCATAGAAAACGACCAATTGGAACCGTGCACCTAGCTTCTGACGTTTCATAAGTGCCCTTGTAGGCTTATGTGAAATAAAAATATTTTGATTTGATTTGGTGTCAGCATGCTAGAAAACCTCGGAAACGACATCCATGACGAAAAACTTGAACATTTTCGCGTCCGCCATCTTGGTTTTTAATTTTGACCTCACTATCGGCCTCAGCACCCTAGAAAACCTCGGAAACGACATCCATGACGAAAAACTTGAACATTTTCGCGTCCGCCATCTTGGATTTTAATTTTGACCTCACTATCGGTGTCAGCATCCTAGAAAACCACGAAAACGATATCCATGACGAAAACTCGAACATTTTCGCGTCCGCCATCTTGGATTTTCATTTTGACCTCACTATCGGCCTTAGCACCCTAGAAAACCTCGGAAACGACATCCATGACGAAAAACTTGAACATTTTCGCGTCCGCCATCTTGGATTTTAATTTTGACCTCACTATCGGTGTCAGCATCCTAGAAAACCACGAAAACGATATCCATGACGAAAAACTCGAACATTTTCGCGTCCGCCATTTTGGATTTTCATTTTGACATAAGTACCGGCCTTAGCACCCCAGAAAACCTCGGAGACGACATCCATGATGAAAAATTAGAAGCTTTTCGCGTCCGCCATCTTGGATTTTCATTTTGACATAACTATCGGCCTCAGCACCCTAGAAAACCTCGGAAACGACATCCATGACGAAAAAATTGAACATTTTCGCGTCCGCCATCTTGGATTTTAATTTTGACCTCACTATCGGTGTCAGCATCCTAGAAAACCACGAAAACGATATCCATGACGAAAAACTCGAACATTTTCGCGTCCGCCATCTTGGATTTTCATTTTGACATAACTACCGGCCTTAGCACCCCAGAAAACCTCGGAAACGACATCCATGACGAAAACCTCGAACATTTTCGCGTCCGCCATCTTGGATTTTCATTTTGACATAACTACCGGCCTTAGCACCCCAGAAAACCTCGGAGACGACATCCATGATGAAAAATTAGAAGCTTTTCGCGTCCGCCATCTTGGATTTTCATTTTGACATAACTATCGGCCTCAGCACCCTAGAAAACCTCGAAAACGACATCCATGACGAAAAACTTGAACATTTTGGCGTCCGCCATCTTGGATTTTAATTTTGACCTCACTATCCGCCTTAGCACCCTAGAAAACCTCGAAAACGACATCCATGACTAAAAACTTGAACATTTCGTGTCCGCCATCTTGGATTTTCATTTTGACCTCACTATCGGCCTTAGCACCCTAGAAAACCTCGGAAACGACATCCATGACGGAAACTTTTCGTGTCCGCCATCTGGGATTTTCATTTTGACCTCACTATTGGCCTTAGCACCCTAGAAAACCATGGAAACGACATCCATGACGAAAATTTAGAAACTCTTCGCGTCCGCCATCTTGGATTTTAATTTTGACCTAACTGTCGGCCTCAGCACCCTAGAAAACCACGGAAACGACATCCATGACGAAAAACTTGAACATTTTGGCGTCCGCCATCTTGGATTTTAATTTTGACCTCACTATCCGCCTTAGCACCCTAGAAAACCTCGAAAACGACATCCATGACTAAAAACTTGAACATTTCGTGTCCGCCATCTTGGATTTTCATTTTGACCTCACTATCGGCCTTAGCACCCTAGAAAACCTCGGAAACGACATCCATGACGGAAACTTTTCGTGTCCGCCATCTGGGATTTTCATTTTGACCTCACTATTGGCCTTAGCACCCTAGAAAACCATGGAAACGACATCCATGACGAAAATTTAGAAACTCTTCGCGTCCGCCATCTTGGATTTTAATTTTGACCTAACTGTCGGCCTCAGCACCCTAGAAAACCTCGAAAACGACATCCATGACGAAAAACTTGAACATTTTGGCGTCCGCCATCTTGGATTTTAATTTTGACCTCACTATCCGCCTTAGCACCCTAGAAAACCTCGAAAACGACATCCATGACTAAAAACTTGAACATTTCGTGTCCGCCATCTTGGATTTTCATTTTGACCTCACTATCGGCCTTAGCACCCTAGAAAACCTCGGAAACGACATCCATGACGGAAACTTTTCGTGTCCGCCATCTTGGATTTTAATTTTGACCTCACTATCCGCCTTAGCACCCTAGAAAACCTCGAAAACGACATCCATGACGAAAAACTTGAACATTTTGGCGTCCGCCATCTTGGATTTTAATTTTGACATCACTATCCGCCTTAGCACCCTAGAAAACCTCGAAAACGACATCCATGACTAAAAACTTGATCATTTCGTGTCCGCCATCTTGGATTTTTATTTTGACATAACTACCGGCCTTAGCACCCCAGAAAACCTCGGAAACGACATCCATGACGAAAAACTCGAACATTTTCGCGTCCGCCATCTTGGATTTTCATTTTGACATAACTACCGGCCTTAGCACCCCAGAAAACCTCGGAGACGACATCCATGATGAAAAATTAGAAGCTTTTCGCGTCCGCCATCTTGGATTTTCATTTTGACATAACTATCGGCCTCAGCACCCTAGAAAACCTCGAAAACGACATCCATGACGAAAAACTTGAACATTTTGGCGTCCGCCATCTTGGATTTTAATTTTGACCTCACTATCGGCCTTAGCACCCTAGAAAACCTCGGAAACGACATCCATGACGGAAACTTTTCGCGTCCGCCATCTTGGATTTTAATTTTGACCTCACTATCGGGCTTAGCACCCTAGAAAACCACGAAAACAATATCCATGACGAAAAATATAAACATTTTCGCGTCCGCCATATTGGATTTTCATTTTGACCTCACTATCGGCCTTAGCACCCCAGAAAACCACGGAAACGATATCCATGACGAAAAATTAGAAAACTTTTTGCGTCCGCCATCTTGTATTTTAATTTTGACCTATTTCAATAATGTACATATATTTTTGTTGCTGACGATCCTTGATGAATAAAAACAAAAGAGAAAGGGGATCAGATCGGAATGAAGAAGCTTAATGTGGATAAGACACGAGTCAAAAACAGAAGAAGATCTAGCGGGGTATGCAAGGGGGGGGATGGAGGGGGGGCTTAGGGGATCAGACCGGAATAAATCAACGTATGCCGTTTACCGAACGTCGAAGAAAAAACACGATGTATATAGACTTTTCATAACCAGGAAAAATGTTTTCATACTTTCCTTCTCACAATTTTCTATAGGAACATATTCCAGTTAGTTTATTTCTTATAAAAGTATCAACGGTTCTCGAACTGTGTATAATAAAGGGCGGGTTCTCCGATAACAAGGGACCAATCGTAAGTATCCGTTGAGATATCTTATTTTTATCAGGCGAATAAAGTTGTATTCGTATAGGGTCTGATTTCAATAATCAGATAATGTTTATCAAAGGAATAAATATTGCGGTTTGACATGACAAACTGTCATATTTATTATTCAGATATAAATTATCTGACTATTGAAAAATCAGACCTTATACGAATACAAATTTATTATAACATTTTAATTTTCCTTTGACTGTGCTTGGGAAATGTTTGATGTTTATGATAAATGATTTAGGAATAAAGAAAATATAAACGTTTGTTTCGTTTGTCGTTTATTTATTTTGTAAATGAAATTACAAAAAAAACACGTCAAAATAAATAGTTTAAAAAATGTTGTGTTTTGTGCATATGTCACGGCTAATGGCCGAAGTGCGTCTACACCTAGTTTTAGCCGGCCGAAGTGCGGCTACACCTAGTTTTAGCCGGGTAGAACTAGGTGCAGCCGGCCACATGCGGTTCGTGTTACTTCGGGTGACATCGGTTGCATGGTTGCGGTCAGTCGATAGGCGACGTAGGATGCAATGAGCGATCGAAGGGCACCCCCGAGGTTAGGTTTGGTTAGGTTACTTTGTCGCCTGGCGCCCATGTGCTGGTTTGGTCCCTGGAGTGGTCACGGCGTGCTGTGTGTTCTGGTGCGCCGGTGATGGGGAGCACTCCCCAGAAGAGGGTCCTGTGACGGACAGCCGCGGCGGGTTCACGGATGAGTGCTAACGCGTGCCCGTGTTCCCGCCATAAGTGGCGGAGGAGGACACTGTGGAGTTTTAGTGGGTTAGAGTCCCACATGACTGCACTATCTCCCCGTGGTAGTTAAAAAAAAAATGGTTAGGTTACTTTAAACCCTTTGCACAGAAATAGCTCCATCGACGTAGGATGCACCTAGTTGTACCCGGCTAAAACTAGGTGTAGCCGCACTTCGGCCGGCTAAAACTAGGTGTAGCCGCACTTCGGCCGGCTAAAACTAGGTGTAGCCGCACTTCGGCCGGCTAAAACTAGGTGTAGCCGCACTTCGGCAATTAGCCGTAACATATACACGGCTACACATCAAGCTATATCCATGTACACTCAGTAAAATATATAGGGTGACTGGTAATTAGTGACCGATACCTAAACACGTGATTGTACTCATGATAACAAAAAACTTTTACTATGGGACCAAACCTGAATTCGCGAAAAAAGAATCAGCTGTTC
Organism: Globia sparganii; assembly: GCA_949316385.1. Lineage (NCBI taxonomy): Eukaryota > Metazoa > Arthropoda > Insecta > Lepidoptera > Noctuidae > Globia > Globia sparganii. Next base: position 6,659,134 of record OX438667.1, read on the forward strand.
CCTACATTTTGACGAGATAGACGAAGATAAATGTAGGGAACAGCTGATTTTTTTTTTCGCGATTTCAGGTTTGGTCCCATAGTAAAAGTTGTTTGTTATCATGAGTACAAGCACGTGTTTAAGTATCGGTCACTAATTACCAGTCACCGTATATAGGGTTATGACATAATTATAATTTGAGTACAAAGCTTTGCTTTTATTTTAGTTACTTAACATGTCTCGAAATTCTTACTTGACTAGTTTTCTTACAATAGCAAACATTAAACGTTTCCATGTTGCTAGTTTATATCTCACTTGAGGAGGAGTCTATCTACCTTCGTGGCACATTTAACACATTGGATTATGTACGCATAATAAATTCTCCTCTCGGCTTCCAACTTGATAATAAATATAATTTTGAGGTGTACCGTCTCGTATTTCTACTTACGAAATTTTCAAATTATAAAACCGTACTTCGATTAAGGTGTCCTTGCAGTGAAAATAAACAAGCGATTATGTTTAAGAAGTTTTATTTACAGTCAGCTTTTAAATGTGAGGTTTTTCCGGTAAATTGTTAATGTTTAGCGTTTAGTTTGTTTGATTAGGCAAATAGCAGTTTGTGTGCCGAACTAAAGCATTACAGTTTGAAAGGATTATCATAAACTAGCGACCCCCCCCGGCTTCGCACGGGTGCAATGCAATTTAATAAATTTAATTAAATAATTAATCATTTTAATTTAATGTTTTTTTTAACTTGCCGCCAGCCCCTGCCGCCGATACCCGCCGGAACTTTTTCCGGTACTTCCCGCACATTATGGATAAAATGGCATGTCCATATTATCAGGCCGTGTATTATATTGTCAGGCCTGTTGGTCTAGTGGTTAGTGACCCTGACTGCTATGCCGGAGGTCGTGGGTTCGATTCCCACCCAGGACAAATGTTTGTGTAATGAGCACGATCATTTGTTCTGTGTCTGGGTGTAATTTATCTATAATATTTATGTATTTAGAAATATATAAGTATGTTTATCAGTTGTCTAGTACCCATAACACAAGCTCTGCTTAGCTTGGGACTAGATGGCGTTGTGTGATAGTTGTGGAATATAAAAAAAAAAAAAAAAAAATTATCTTGACGCAAGTATATAAAATCAATCTACCTACTCCGACCTCTAGTCATTATTGTGACATGTCTCTATTTAACAGTTAATTATTGTTATTTATTTTTGCAGGAAAACCAATATTTTATAATTTTTGTATTTTCTTTTTACTTTATTTTTTGTTTTATTTTATTTTCATTTATTGTTTTTCAATCGCTTATCCCTTATCATGTTAAGTGGAAGAGCGGAGTCACCTAACACAAACATCTCCTTGCTTAAAAAGTGATCTCCAACTCATGTGTGTAAAACATTAAATGTAATTGCAATAAACATTTTTGAAAAGTTCTCAATATTGTCCTAAAAATTAATTTTCACAAAAATAACGAATATAGGCTCGTGTCAAATACATCCATTCAGTATAACTTTCAGCTTCTCAAAACTTATTCGTCCTTATTCTAAAACGTACGGTAAAAGGAGAGAAAAGAAAGCGTTCTGAACATCAAAGACGTCGACGATTCTTACGCTTATGTTCGTCGCGACCGTACGAATATTCGTCCAAGTGTAAAGTTGAAAATTCATTTCGAGAAATTTCGACTAAATGCTAAGCTTTGTTACGGCAGAGCGGCCCGAATAACTTTTGTTCGGAGGCAGTTTTGTACCTACGCCTGAGTTTTATAAACAGGCATTCTAAGTTACTTTACGAGGCTCCCCGAATATGCTTCGTTGAAGCTCGGGTGTAAAGATAGAAGGGAAGTTTCTGAGTTCCGTATCGTTGAAGACTGAGGTATTATACTATGCATAAATTGCATAGTTAATATATGCATGGTACAAGAGATGCACTCTATTCTGTGAACTATTTCAATTACATTAAAAAGTTTATTGTTTGAGTTTGTTTATAATGTGATGCTTATCTTAGGCGAAGCCAATTTCCTTGTTTCTGGGATACTTGACTATGTATGAGATAAGAATATTATCATATAGACTTATAGACTTAGGCTCAGTTGCACCATAATTACTGAATGAATTTAATGCTAAACGTATTTAAATATCGTTCTGTCCTCGTCATCTTCAAACACTTGACAGAAATAGAACGATGTTTTAAACAGGTTTAGTGTTAATTGCAAATAATTTGTGGTGCAAGTGTGCCCTAGAGTATAATTGCACATACTATAAGTAATGAGTTGATGTTGTTATAGGTTAGAAAGAAAGCCATACCTAAAGCAAACTTGACGCCAGTCCACGCGGTGCGGACATAATGGAAGAGGCGGCGATAAAGCGGGCGGTGGCGGCGCCGGCGCACAGGGGCCTCCGCGTCGGGCGCGGGCGAGGGCGCGGGATCGTCCGCCCCGCCCGCCCCGCGACCCTCCACCGACGACGCCGTGGCGTTCCACACCCAGCTTTGCTCAAAACGCTCCCGCTGTGCTAGTGAAACCGCACCTTTACGCACACAATCCGAGCACCCACATGCATTTCACTTTTCACTGTACACTCACGTTTATTTCACTTTGGTTAGTGGTACTTTAGGGTCGATGAAATTCCATTAAGTAAGGATATTAGACTTAGAAGCACTGATGTTTTAGCCGCAGCTTTGAAGGATATTTAGACCTTAATAATTGAGAGGGCATCCATAACAAGCGGTCGAAAACTAATCGTCTACTAAATTGGTCTTCAATATATACATTTGTCTCAATCCTCAAAGTTAGAGAAATTAGTTTGGAATTTCATCGATTATTAAACACGACTCACTGCGAAGGCGAATTAAAAGTAATTAGTGAAGCAGTTTTAACTTTGTAGTAACTTTTTGTTAAGTTTTCCAATAAAGCAAGCGTTAGAGAAGAAGCCGGGAATCTGCGGACAAAGAAAGGACGATTGTTAGTCTTGTTAGTAGCCGGTGACAGGGTGAATTAGTCCTTGTTAGGCGAGCGCTCGGTAGCTCCGTCAGTGTTTTATTATTTATAGCTATGTCGGGCCAATAAGGAAATCGAAGGAAAATTTTCATCCTTTTCTATTTAGACTGTGTTCGCGATTTTGCTTCAAAAAGTTTAAGGCTGCGTTCAGACGACACACGCCCTCTAAGCGTACGCCACACGCCCTCTAAGCGTACGCCACACGCGTCAGCACCACCGTCTGACTCGTCTTGATTTTTTTGTATGTAATTTTAATCTTATGACACATCAATAGATCTCAAATTGCATTTATCAAAGTCCAACCGCACACTCTACGCGCCCGCCTCGCGCCGGCACGCGCCCGCCTCGCGCCGGCACGCGCCCGCCTCGCGCTAACCCCGTGCTCACCCCGCACACGCATTGCACCCACCCCATACGCCTTGGATGCATACGCTGATTTTGCGCGTGCCAAGCGTGACTGTAAGGCGGGCACTACGCGTGTGCGTGGTCGGCGCGTGTCGTATGAACACGACCTAAATAAACACATACCTATATGTATTTTTGGAAAAATAATTGTAATTCCCCCACACATAAAGTTCTGTTTGCGCTACATCTTCAATTTTTTTTAAGGCTTTCAATAGTTCTAGTCATTCTGAAATCAACTTAATTTTCATTGAAATAAAGTTGATATTTGTTCATGTGGAAATAAAATCAATTGGAAACAAGATTTCAAATAAGGAATACATTTATCGTGCCAGTTTTTCTTTGTAATGTAGGCTTATGTATCGATTGTTGGGATCTTTTTGTGTTCTCCGTAATCCATTCTTTCGTTTGAACGGTTTTTATAGCAGTCATCGTGGAAAAAGTTAAATGGGATCAGGTTTCTGCTGATTGTCTGTGCGATAACTGTTTATAACACAAATAAAGACAGGGGTACTGTTGTTGATAGCACATTTATTGTTTTTTCAATGTTGAAGGAGGTTTATCTCTTTCCGTTAGTGGCAATAGAGTTTATCGACACTTTGGCTCTAGTTTAGCTTCAGTAAAGTATTGTTAGAAGAAAACGCGTGAGAATAACATAGCATCACGCCTGTATTCTACAGAGGGTTAGACAGAGGTGCACCTATAGTACACCCACATTTCGCCAGTTATGTTTAAGACGATACCGATCGCGCAGTGGCGCCCTCATCGTTTGTTTGGTTATTTTTTTTAATTTAGAATGAAAATGTAGAAAATATTCTTCTTCATATTTTGCAATAAATTACCAGCGTTTTGTCATGGCGCTTTTCTTTCTTTTCTATGCAATCCGACAGTGACCGCGCTTTAGATCATGTAGTCCCCTTAAAGTTAATCACAATTTACCGGGGGGTAGGGACCACAAATTTCAACGCAGAGGGGTCAGTATCACGTACCTACTGAATCCATGGTATTTTTTTTTTTTTTGTGGATGGGAAATCATCAAATGACCCCGCCCGCTCTGGGTGGAGCAGAAGGGAGTGTCAGACTCTTACTGACTAAAACCCACCCGTGTTCCTTCCTTAGCCCTTTGTGTTCCGGGGCAGCGGTAACCCTTTCGGACAATCCCGCTGCCCGAATCAATGGTATGTGTTTGCGCGTCGATGTCCACCCTGTATATCACATTTACGAATAATTAATTAATTAATTGATTAATTACGTTAGTTCGATGCTGGCTGCAAATAATCGAATGGTGTTATCTATTACGTTTAAGAAGTAATCTATACTAAAAAGGAGAGGCCACGCTAAGTAATAACAGCCGCACGGGTTGTCATATTTTTTCATATTTTCCATACAAAAGTGAAAAATTCCATAAAAAAGAGGTCAAGGTTGCCCCACTGCGCACCTACAGCTCAAAAAAAAACACGGGGACGGGCCCGTGGCTAAATAATAACAGCCATACAGGTCGATCAACAATGTTAAGCCACGCTTGCCGCGGTCTGTCTGGATGGGTGACCATCTTTACATACCGAGACCCCTGCGTGCCTCGGAATGCTCGTTAAGCCGTTGGTACCGGCTGTCATTCGTGGATCTTTGACAGTCTTTACAGATCGTCAGAAGCCCGAAAGTCTGACAACCTGTCTTACCAAGGGGTATCCAGTAACTGGGTTGTGGAGGTCAGGTAGGCAGTTGCTCCATGTAAAATACTGGTATTCAGCTGCATCTGGTTAGACTGGAAGCCGACTCTAACTTAGTTGGGAAAGGGCTAGGCAGATGGAAATAATTTATACTAAGAATAAAGCTGAAGAGTTTGTCTGTTTTTTTATTTGTTTGATCGCGCTAATCTCTGGAACTACGAGTGGGATTTGAAAAAATATTTTTGCATTTGATCTAATTCTTGAGGAAGGCTATAGGCTATTAAAAACTACGATAGGACTAATAGGAGACGATCAAAAAGAGTGAAATTCAGAAAGAACGCTAAACCAAAATGAACTAATAGCGCGGGTAAGAGATGCAATGCCACGGGGTGGGTCGGGGGAACAAGAAATTACATGCGGAAGAAGTCGCGGGCAGAAGCTAGCTTGACATAATTATAATCCTGATGAGTCGTGTGGACAAAAGGAAAACTTATATCACAGTGCTTTTACGTCTAAATTGAATTTATAACAATGTCACACCAGCCTTATTAGTGGTTTGACTTGCCAGCTAAACTCAAAGTTTAATCTTATACAAAGGTTGTGGAAACTTCAACATAAACTTAGGGGAGTTTCATTCCACTATACTTAGTTGCTGGTAAGTCATGAATCTCTGGGTTTACGTTAGGGGTTAGCATCACATTTATATTACTTTTGCTGATATTGTTAGACCTAGATATATAAAATTACTAGCGACCCGCCCCGGCTTCGCACGGGTGCAATACTGATACTAAGTACAGGTATTTCAAGAATGCCAGCACGCGCCGCCGCGGCCGGTACTGCAGCAACCGCTATGTCCCTGCATTTTAAATCTGTAATATCTTCGAAAATATTCATTTAAATTACATGCTGTGAAGGGCCATATTTATCTATATTAAATGCACAATGTATTTAAGGTACTTAATTACATATGGATTAATGCTGTATTGCTTAAAATCGCTTCGTAAATAAGCCATTATTTCTCGTAAAAAGTAAAGGATAAAAAATGATTATTGTGGGTTATCCCTAAGAGATAGATATATACCATCGCGGATTTTTTTGTGGACCGTTTTAAGGTGTACAATACTGTAGTACATTATTTTGACGTATCTCGTAGGGTTCAGCCAGCGTTTGAAAAGTAAGCGCAAAAAAATGCGTTTATTTACGACATCACATGCATGCATGTATTATATATATAAACCTTCCTCTTAAATCACTCTATCTATTTAAAAAAACCGCATCAAAATCCGTTGCGTAGTTTTAAAGATTTAAGCGTTCAAAGGGACAGAGAAAGCGACTTTGTTTTATACTATGTAGTGATTTTTAGTATATATGCGAAACCTGAATATAGTTTGTTCAGAATAAATAAGTAATTGAATCAATTCCAATAATTTTTACACCATGTTATATTTTGTCCCAAAAATATTTAAAGAAGGTTACAAGTTGGACACAAAGCGACACTACGTAATCATTATCGAGCGCAAGACGAAGTTACATGCGCGGGCGGCGCGCGTTGAGCATGTATTTCGACGTACAACTAGGTAACATAGCAAGCTTAAAACTTTGTGATTTTTCATGATACAGTTTTGAAATTTTGTAAATAGATTCTTTACATAAAAGTAACTGGGTTGTGGAGGTCAGATAGGCAGTCGCTCCATGTAAAATACTGGTATTCAGCTGCATCCGGTTAGACTGGAAGCCGATCCCAACATAGTTGGGAAAAGGCTAGGCAGATGATGTGATGAGATTCTTTACATAAAAATACTAGACACATGTTTCGGGTTTCGCATATACTAAAACTAATGATGTACATATATGTATAATGTTCCTGGAACATGTATTAGTGAGGTGTGGTCATATTCAAGGGTTCAGACCATCAAACTGAACAACTTTCTCCATGGGACTTCGTTATCGCGAGAAAATAATCAGCCGTCCGATACGTTTGGGTCGAGTAGGCATTGAAGTTTTGTTTAGGATAGTGGTCCAGTTTCCTGTTAGCTGTTTAGAAATTAAATTAGTTGGTAAATTGAATTTGTTGTTTCACAGATTGGATTACGCTAAATGGTAAATGACGTCACGGTAGGGCAAAGTGAAGATGAGGAGGTGAGGCGCGCTTGACTCCTTCCGAAATTATCGCCCTACATTAAAAACATAGAGAAGTTTGTGGAGAAGAAAGAAGAAGGCCTGCAGTAGGACAATAGAGGTTACAAATAACAGGAGCTAGTTGGAACAAAAATTTCTTCTCTAAATGTAGATCACCTTTTCATTTCGATACAAACTGCCATCTTCCATTTTATCCTGTCAGAGATGGAGTTGTAAAAAGGATCTTTGGTACACCTTAACACAAACCAAAGAAGATCTCCCTAATTTTATATTTCTCTGACGAACAAATATAAGGCATTGATTGAACATAAATCTACGTCAATACTCCATTGTATTCGTTCTCTATATTTACATAACATATGCTTCGGGATCGTTCGAGTTGGAAGTCATGCGAATGCAAAAATATTGTTATTGAGTGGGTGTGTTTATTTTACCCGCGGGAGTGCAAATAAATCGAGGTTTATCGAAACGTGATGATCAATTGTTTCGTACCGTGTGACGTCACATGGGGTGTTTATTGTCACGGGAATATATGTACCTCAGTACGGATACATTATTTCAAACCAAACAATAATAATAACAAGCAATAAGCACTTAAATCTTAATAAAAAAGCGTTATAAGTGCGTGTCAGACTCGCCCATCGAGGGTTCCGTAAAATTTTTTAGAATGTAATTAAGGAATCGTTCTCGAATATTTTCCGTTTTTTTTTTACAAATTTACGGTTTTGGGAGTTTTTTCTATACTTGTGCTACATGAAATTGCTTCTTGCCAAATTTCATAATTCTAGGTCAACGGGAAGTACTCTATAGGTTTTGATTCCCTTGCGAGTGTCAAAATATGTGGCATAAACGCAACATAAACGCCCGTATCTTTTGATTGCGTTGACTTAGAAGTTTGATTTTTTTCACTGCTTCAAGGGATTGCAACCCTGGGTATCTGGTATCAATTTAAACTTAATAACATTACACACTCCTGAGAAATAGGATCTTGGCAGACGGTCAACGAAGTGATTTTATAAGGGTTCCGTTTTTTCCTTTTATGATACGGAACCCTAAAAACAAGCCATTTTGAAGTGACGCCCTCACTCGTGTTTTCCCTGGAAAGAAACCAGACCAGAGGAGGACCAGAGGCAAAGTACCAGATCCACAATTCTCGTATTTTAAGAACGTTCGCATTCTAATCTCAGTCTCAATTTGTCAAAAATATAATCAATTTCCCCACATTTTTGAGAAGTTTTTGACATTGATTGTCGCTGAGATGAGATTGCGACTTGAATGTGAACATTTTTTAAGTACGAGAATTGGCCTTCTGAAGTGTACCTCGGGTACTGTATACCATACAGGACAGGACCTACATCCTCATATTGCCACTTGCGTTTCAGTTCCATGCGATAGGTGGGAAGTGGTGGTGTCATCAAACGAGTACGAGCTGTTTCCGAGAAATTTCAAACGGTAAAATGTAATATAAAAATATGGGATACAATAAAAAAAATGTAATAAACAGATGTACTAAGCACTGTCAGATAGCCAGGCATTTAACGACATTAAAGCACAAACTCAGTAATGGGATGATGAAAATATTTGTTACATAAATTGTGTAGGCGTCCGCATTAACCGATAGAGAATAGTTAACCTTTGACACGAATTTAACTTTTAAATAGCTGCTAAATATGCTTTCAACCTAATTTCTCAATTTAGATGATCGATTGCCATGCAGCTGAGTTAATAATTTGTGAGAGAAGTGATTTTATATCTATAGCTTAGGTTACATGATGAAGCAACAGTATCAAGTATATAATTGTTTGACGAACATAATTAAATATTAATATTTTGTTAAATTACTGTCCAAAAATAAATGTAGTGGAAACAACCTGTAAAAACAAACTCAAAACATCAAACGAATATTAGAGAATCTGGAGGTGCTACGCAATATACTACGCCACGCTCGTAGCTATGTCTACGGCGTAGGCGTTTGGGATTGACTTGCTACGCCGTAGACATTCCAACTTAAAGCAGATTCTTGTTGTTATCCTTATTGATGATAAAAAAATATAAATGTTCTGCATTTTACGAGCCCTTTAACCAAAAAATTAAATTATCCACATTTGTGTGGCTTAATATAAATCACGGCGTGAAGAACTCACTCGACTAGCCGCCTGTCGCAGTTTTATATCTGCAGGGACAATGGGCTTACTGAGAGCGCCATACAAACTTCTACCTCCACATAAACAGACAAGATTGGGCTTTATTTCACTAGGGTTAAAAATGTTTTGGTCCGCAAAGTCAATGTTGTGAGTATATAAATTAGACCATGAATCACTGTCGCAGCAGAGCGGCAAACGAAAGGATGGCTCGTAATAACCTGTGAAATGAACGTTTGATGACCACTTCGAGCCAGACCATTGAGCATAGAAGTCCCAAGTCGCTCGAATAATTGCATGCGGCAAATCACTTGCAATTAGAGTTGCTTGATTAATGGCGGAGGGTTAATTGTGGGAGTTGGTGAAGAAATGTTGAAGAGATATGTTTGGTCTCTATTCTAGCTGTGGTTTTCATTTGTGTTTCATTCAAAATATTGCCTTGAGTTTAATTGGCTGGGGAGCAGCTACTTCTACTTTTCGATGCCTGCTGCACAGAATAGAATATCTGATTGTTCAACTTAGGGCTGATTTCATTGGCCTGCGGGCGGAGAGTAACGGGTAACTCTCCGTCCGATCAGGACCAGGCCCGTGCCGGACGGCGCGTACGTGTTCCACGCGTGCCTCAAAGAGATGTCAGCATTAAGGAAGGGGCCCGTAAGGGCCGAAGCCTGCCGGGGCAGTGGGATTGTCCGAAAGGGTTACCGCTACCACGGAACACCAAGGGCTAAGGAAGGAACACGGGTGGGTTTTAGTCAGTAAGAGTATGACACTCCCTTCTGCTCCACCCAGAGCGGGAGGGGTCATTTGATGATTACCCATCCTCAAAAAAAAAAGGGCTGATTTTTCAATACTCGGGATAACTTTTAACTGAAGAATATCTATGGCTATTTGACAACTTTTCTATAGGAAATATGTCAAGCTGTTATATTTATTCTTCCCATAAAAGTTATCTGACTGTTGAAAAATCAGCCTTAAGGGCTGCTAAAATAAAAATACAGTTTAGGACAACGTTTCACTGACTTTAATTAAGTTCTACGAGTGTGGTGGCATTATTCACTTATAAATCCTTGAACAACATAAAATCGAAAGAGCAGTAAACATTAAAGTCTTGTCGATGAACAAACAGAACTTTGATTTAACTTCGTAAAACTTTGTTCCTCAATAAAATTAAATTTAACTCCCACTCGTAACAGTGGTTGTCAAGATAACTGTGTTCTCTGATTGCAGCATGTTATAATTGTGTTTAATTTTAAACATGTTCTTGAGTTAATGGTACGGTTATGCCGCTTTAAACACGTCTTCTCTAAAATTTTGTGAAGGGTTTTGGTGAAAATTATGATTTGAGAAAGATACTGGTTTGTTATTTAAATTCACCATTAATAAACATTTTATAAGCTTTTATTTAACAATGCAATATATGTATGTAACTATGTTTGTTCGGGCGGAATCTTGAAACTCAATTTTGAAGCAGATATCTTCAACCGAATGAGCTGAAATTTTGTATACAGGTTTAGTTTGGGTGACAATGCATGGTTAGCTGTGTGACCTCATTCTAAATCCAACATGGCGGAACACCCAGGATGGCGGACTAGTTATATTTAATGCACTCCTACAATATAGGTATCAAATAAATACTTAATTTGAAAAAAGAAAAGTTTATTTTATTCGTTTTAGCGTATTTAAATAAAAGCTTGTTTAAAAAAAGTTTTTTACCTTTAATTTATTACAACGTCAATTCAAAATAAATCTTTGAAATTACATTATATACAGTAGGTTAATAGCTTACTTTTGATCCCATAAAATAAGTAATAATTCAAGAAAACATCTTCGTCACAAGGCACACAAAAAGCTAGGTTAACAAAGATAAAGCTGGGCGAAGTTTGCAAGGTGAAGCTGAACTGCACATGGATCTGCATTGAGTCTTATGTCATTAATTTAAGACGACATTACCATGTCAAGTCAAAGTTGTAGCGGTATCTACAACGCCACATGCAAACAACGCGTTATACTGACGTCACGCAAAATCCTGCATCTTGCAAGCAGAGTTTAGCATATATACAACGGCCTGACATGACCAAACACAACACCTCCGTTTTCTATATAGTATGAGTGAACTTCCCCATACCTTTCCCTATACCCTGTTCCTCATACCTTTACAAAGTCAAACCAACAGAAAAATAAGAACTATGTTGGCACCACTCACCGCATTGTTCAAACTATCCTGCTTTCTATGTTAATGATCACAATTCGACGTTGCGAAACAATTGACGGCGCCTGAGAATTACGACCTACATAAACACTGTGAGTGTGTATACAGGCAGTGTGCTGTATATTGTCTGTATTTGTGGCTATGCTCAAATATTTGGATGTTTGGAGAAACATTAAATAACAACAAATCAAACCCATGGTAACGTTAAATCTCTCTCAAACTTCTTCAATATCTGGAGAGATATTCAGGAAGTTTGAGAGAGATTTAATGTTATTAAACTGTCAAGCCATTTAAGAGCCTATACTACCTCAGCTAAAATTCACTCTTTATCTCGCTCGCACGATACTGCTCGCGGACTGAGTGAGAGCGAGACAGAGTGCGGTGCTAGGCGTAGGTATTTACCTAAACTATTGGCGCTGCTTGCCAATTGCAATTTTCACCGTAAAAAGCAAATGATTTTTACGGTGCCATTTGAGATAGTATAGGCCCTTAAGCTGTAAATCTTAATGATTGTTAGTTACAATGTTTTAACACAATTAACATTTCTTTTTTCCTAGCTTCAATTCAAATAATTCATCATCGGTCTATACCGTTTCCAACTATGTTGGAGTCGGCTTCCAGTCGAAGCCTAACGGGTACAGCTGAATACCATTATTTTACATGGAGCGACTGCCTATCTGACCTCCGCAACCCAGTGACTGGGTAATATGATACCCCTTGGTCAGACTGGTTGTTAGATATTCGGGCTTCTGCCCACCCTTTAACGACTGCCAAAGATCTACGAATGACAGCCGGGAAAAAAAAAACAAAAAATTAAAGCTTATCGTGCTTTCAGAGGCACGTAGGTGTCTTGGTATGTAAAGACGGTCACCTATCCACGGACCAATCACGGCAAGCGTAGCTTAACCTGATCGATCGAACTGTTGTTACTTAGTCACAAGAACCTCTGAATTCAAATAATTGTATTGCAAAATATTGTTTATTATTCGATTAATCCATCTATTTAACTTTTAGCTTTGAGCCAAACAGAAATGTTTTTCATCAAATTACAACAGAAAGAAATACGTCCCTCTCCAAATGACATTTTCATAAATAAATTGTGCAAAAAATTATCAATGAATCATTGCTCCGAGCATTTTATCGCCCAGTAAAACCCGATACAAAGGAAAATCAATTTTAAAAGGAATCAGAACAATTTTAAATACCGACTACAAATTGAATTCACTTCATGATGACGTAAGTTAATTCTTTAAAATGGGAAGCATTTAAATTGCTTCAGTTTACCGTATTCGCTTTAAACTATAGTAACAATTGAAAATGACTTTTTAACGAGTTTCATTTCCGTCTCATGCTACAAAAGTTAAATGAGGTGATAAATGCAAGTTTAAGGATAATATTATGATGAAAGTATTTAATCATCGTTGTGCGTTTAAGGAATGTGTGAATGTGTGTGTGTGTGAATATGTGACGATAGTTATTTACGTACAACGTATTCTAAGCTTTTCGGTCTTCTCGGTTCTTTTTAGTCTCGCTTCCACTTTGGCCAACGGAGCAAATCTCATAAACACGACATCACATTGTAGGTTGAATGTGTCGTCTTAGGGGCGGAGTTTTATAAGTTGAGCGGTACGCTTGGGGGCATCATGAGCAGCAAAGAAAAGAAAAAAAAAATTTTTTTTTTTGGGGATGGTAAATTTTTCGTCTATTCTTTTTCTATCTCCCAATTTTATTACAATATAGAGTTAACTTTGAATATAGAAAGATACCTTTTAGTTTCGAGAAGCATGGCCCTTCGACGCACCGTTTCCGAGTTAGGAGCTTTCGTCGTGGTAGCTAGGGAAGAAGAATTATTGAAACATTTTAGATTTACAAATTGGTGAGTAGTGAATGTAACATTTTGTTTCATTGTTTTATTGGCTACATTTTACATTAATGTCATTTGTCAGTGTCAAATTACTTGTGTCAAACCCTCTCCACTTTGCCGCTTTAAATAAAGTCGTTGTAATTTTTCACTACTTTGTTTTTATTGTATTAATAAAGTAAACACTCATCAAAAATCTTCACAAATAAGTACCTACCTACTACCATGAATTCATGGGTTTATGATTTACTAGACAACACTAAAATCCTTGTTTTGAATGCAACTGAGCGGTAAAACCACAAGCAACAAAGTACAGGGTTTAATGTTTATGTTTGTGCATAAGCTTTCTGGTCGCGGTCTGACTGCCAAAAGATATCAAAACATTTTGTGAATAGTAGATTATGTTGAGTTTTTGTTGTTAGAATATTATTTATATTGTCATGTCATGCTGTGTTCCATTGGCATCAAATATTTATTTATTTATCCTACTATAATGTTATAAATGTGAAAGTTTGTGAAGATGTTTGGATGTTTGTTACTCAATCACGCGTAAATTTGGCACACAGATAGTTTATAACCAGGATTAAGACACCTAGGATACTTTTTATCCTGTTATTTTCACGGGATCGAAACTAACGCGGGTGAAACCGCGGGGTGCTGCTAGTATACAATAAATATTTTACTAGCAGCGCCCCACGGTTTCACCCGTCTAAGTGTTGTTCCCGTGGGAATATCGAGATAAAAAGTATCCTATTATTTTCTGTACTTTAAAACGTTGTATTTTTAAAACGTTCAAAATCTAGTCGCAGTCTCATCTCTCTCAGTTGTCGCTGACAACAAATGTCTAAAACTTGTCAAATTGTAGGGAAATTATAAGTATTTTTGACAGAAAAAGACTGAGATCAGACTGTTAACTTTCTTAAAATTACGAGAATTGCCCCTCAGTTTTATCATCGCTAAGAGTTGTCACGTCCCTTGCCTGTATACGATTAAACTGTCACAAAAGCTTAATCGTCAGCTTCGTCGTTCATAGTTTGGTTGTATTACTTATATGGCAATGCACTGTGGGTAATGTAATGCTCGACTTGATTTTTATACAAAACAAAAATCTTCTTTATGTTAATTTATCACGATCTGTGCGTCCTCCACTGTCTCTGTGAGAAGATAACTTTTCACGAGAAAACCTTTTTATCCCAGTATAAGACGCAGTGTATAAAATAAAGCTGTCACACCATATTATTCTTGTATTCTCAGATCAACGTGTCCTAAATAAACTCCTGTATTCAGTCTGCATAATGCAAGAGATATACTTTATTATTATATTTACAGACGCGCACAAAACCATCTTTCTTCGCCGTAAAAGATAAGGTAGAAAAAAATAGTGGGTCGTAAATCTTCGCAAAAGATAGTGAATTGTAGAAAATTATGGAAAGCAGTACTCTATGTAAAGATAAGGGTTTCCCTTGGGCCGAGGATCCAACTAAAGTTATTAGATTTCACTACCTATATACCGACCTTCTGGTTTCCATTCGTTATAGCATTAGAATAGGTAACATATTCTAAAAATATCGATACATCGGCCAAACATTGTAAAAATTTTGGCGTTTTTGTCGACTTCCAAAAAGGAAGAAGTTCTCAATTAAAAAAAGAAAGAAAGAAAAAACAATTATTTGCGGCAAACATGACGCAGAGAAAGAATACAAATACAAAAAATAACGAAAACAACAATTCGATGCTAATCTTTATGTAGGTATGATATCTCCACCGATTGTGGACTTATTTGTTTTTTTTTGTAATGTTACAATAATGTGTGAGAAAACTCACTGGTCGCTTCCAGAGCGACTTTTTATAATTTTAGAAACATCGTTTTACGATACGCTTATACATACATATTCGATACCAGTGGCGAGGGGTGAATTTATGACAGAGGTAAGCCGAAGCAAAAAAAAAGTCAATAAACCGTTTAATTATATTTCAACGATGAATTGACTATAGTGTGGTTGCGCTCTGAATTTTCGAAGGGAAGCCGGCGGGAATAGAGTTGTAACCATACAATTCGATTCCTATCATACTCGTTATTTGATATCGATACATCGAAATATTAAATATCGCCAAAAATATCGATACATCGACAAGCTTAGGTGAACTGCAGTTTAAATCTGGGCTATTATAACTCGGAGTGTAACATTGTAGACAGAGAATACATTGTTCACATACCAGTTACTATTACTACAATGTTACACTCCAAGTGTTATAATAACCCAGATTTAACTTGCAGTCTACCTAGGCTTGTCAATGTATTGTTAACAATACGCGGCCTTAGTTAATGTTCTTGAAAATGGGATTTTAATCGATTAAATTCGTGTTTTAGATTATTTCGAGATTTTAATTTTGAGCGAAAATCTTTTAGCATTTCTAAAGGGTAAGGCAGAGGTGTACCTATAGTACGCTATCATTTCGCCAGTTAAGTTTAAGTCCCATGTAATATGGGGCGAACCTATTGCCATCAACCGAGCACAAATCCAGGATTCAGGACTGCTACTGACAAATTCGAGATGGAAAAACCTAATAACACTTTACCCGACCCGGGAATCGAATCCAGGACCGCGCAACAATAGCACTTGCGACCACAAAAACAATAACATAAAGGTCTAAGGAAGGAACACGGGTGGTTTTTAGTCAGTAAGAGTCTGACGCTCCACCCAGAGCGGGAGGGCTATTTGATGACATCCCCAACTCAAAAAAAAAAAAAAACTCAGAACTGCTACTGAGAAATTACTAATGGAAAAATCCAATAACTCTTTGACCACTACCGAAAACTGATCACGATTTCAACATTATTATTATTTACCTATACCTACATAATTGGTAAGCAAATATTTAAGTTAACTGAGTTAATTATGTAAGCGTAAGCAAAGCAGTGAAAGTTGTGCGAGAAATTAAACAATTTATATATGAATTTATCTCTTGAACTGACATAGGTATAATTTTGACATCAATGAATTAATTTGTTCCTATAAATCCTTATGCATGAGATCTTATTTGTTGTTGCAGTCTATTTTTTCTTTTTTTGAATGTACCTGATTAAAATAATCATTTTGTGCAGTTTAAAAATAAATATTTGCACAGCATATGTAATGGTAGAATGTAAAGGGGCCATTACAGTTTTAAGATCATATCGTCGACCGTAGGTTCAATTGAGGTAAGGGACATTGGGTTTCTTATCCCTTACCTCAATTGAACCTACGGTCGACGATATACATATCTTCAGATCATATCATATACATTCTTCTTAAAATGGTCAGCTTAAAGCCAGTGTGCACAAGCCTCCTAATTTTTAACAACGTCTTATAACCCAACTTTCCCAAATTAATGACATTCCTTTCCTCCATGATTCTTTGCAAAAAGTCACTAAACTCGCATACTAATTGACTTTCCAAAAAATATAATCCTGCCTAGTTCTCGAGCTACCCTCGTTACGTTACGTCCCAATTCCATACTTTACCCGAAGACAAAACGTTTTAGGAGTTTTAATTAAAATTAATATAAGGAACGGGCTCCAAATGTTACTGGCTTAATTACGATCTGCTACACAATGGATTCTGTGCACAGGGTAAACCCTTGTTGCCCTCCAATTTATGGCTTACCCTTCTAAAAGTGGAGATTAAAAAGTATGGAGCGATTAAGTTCATGTGGGGTTGTGAGTGATATTAGTATGTGGAGCGATTTTAATAACGTGTCTATAAAATTCTGGTATATTTTGTACGCAGATAAGTTATGTTGACAACGTTTTATGGATATGGTCATAGGAGATATTATGTTATTACTTTAATACAGGGTGGAATAGAGATCGACGCGCAAATTGCACCCATGTATTCAGCACATGATTGTGCCTGAGCTCAGTGCATGGTTTTATAACCGACGAGAATAAAAAAAATGCTATTTCATAGAAAAATGTATAGAACATCAAATTTTTATTTTACAGAGGTCATAAATGTAGGTAGATGTGGAACATGTACTGACGCCAGCACATGAAGCTACCACAATCTGGCAAACTTTGATAGATTTTCAACTTTATTATTAAAGCATAAGGTTCAAAGTTGATTGGGAAAATTTGACAGTATGGGGTAGCTTGATATGCTGGCGTCTGTACCTAGAGGTAATACTTACATAGTATAAAACAAAGTCGCCAAAATGTCTATACGCGCATAACTTCCGAATGACTGCCAAATTGGATCATTATTTTTTTGTTGTGTTCGGTATTGCCAGGACAAGGTTTGTATACCTAAAGAAAATACGGATAATCGAAAAAAAAATGCACCGGTTCGAAGCTGGGGCGGGCCGCTAGTATATGACAAGAAGTATAAAGGGCAATATAATTTCAGTTTCATACGGAAATATGCAATCTAAAGTCCGAGATATTTTTATAAAAGCTATAATGGTAAACGCTAAACAACTATAAAATATGTAGGTACATTTACAGGTAAACTACAATTATAATGACAATAAAAACCATTATCTTACATTAGAACAAAAGAAACCCTAGCCTTAACGTCTTTCCAATTCTAAAACCCATTAACGTTTCGTTTAAAAACGCCATTAAAAAGTAAATAAAAGAAAAAGCAGCGGACTATAAAATTGTATTTTCTTTTTCCATACTAAAATTAAAGTTCTAGCGGTATAACTAAACTATTTAAATATTCTCTATACATAATGTATGAGATAGCATGATATTCGCGTCTCCTCACCTTTTGTTTGACGATAAAAATAAAGTTTCGAGCTACTTTTAACTATGTATATTTTTTATTCTGCTGCGGTAGTGGAATTATTCTAGATTGAACTTGCATTTAAAGTTATTTAATGTATGGAATTGGAACTAGAAAAGCATTTGAAGAAGAAAAATTGGCTGGTTCAGTCACCGACGAAAGTTAAGTAGACGTCAGTTTTTTTGAAATGATTGAGGTAAATATTTATTTAAAATCGGATCATAAGTAAAATTAAAAGAACATTAACTCTTAGATTCTTCTTATTCGTGTCGCTAACACGACTGTATTTTAGATCTCGTAAGTATCAAACTAACAGACCGGGTTAGGAATACGACCAGCCGTTGGAAAGCTTCCACGCTAAAATGGAACTGGGCTGGACACATATGCCGCATGTCAGACGAACAATGGGCCAAACTTACGACCCAATGGGTCCCTCTTAATGGCAAGCGACATCGTGGCAGGCCCAGACGGAGATGGCGGGATGAGCCGGACTCCTTCAACAAGAACTGGTCCTTAGCAGCTTTGAACAGAGAGAAGTGGAAAGAGTGTAGGGAGGCCTTTGCCTTGCAGTGGGACATCACAGGCTAATAATAACCTTCCGTGGTGCACTTGGAAGTCAAATGGACCACGGAAGGTTAGTACCTAAGTAAGTGGGCAGATTTAATTCCAACCTGGTAAAGGTTGTGGAGCTATGTTTTATCAGATTGCTGAAAATGTATTTAGTTTGTATTTGTGTAAAAATATAAAATCTTTTTCACTCTTACTTATAAAAAAACGATAGCATGCCGACATGTCGCTAACGTACATGTACAGAGGCCAGCACATCAAGCTACCCCAATCTGTCAGATTTTCCCAATTGAATATGAACCTTATTCCTTTGTACTAAAGTTGAAAATCTATCAAAGAAATTTGACAGATTGGGGTAGGTTGACCTGCTGGCGTCTGTACCTAACTGTCAACGACAAACGCGATTCAAACTACGTTGACGAGCAAAAAAAAAAACATTATTTTCATTTTCATCCATTCGAAAATCCAATTTAAGAACGTGTAGTTTCATAAAGAGAAATGATAAACTTGTCACAACTTCACAGACTTGTAATGCCAACTTCTTTTATTTAAAAGTATCAAAGAAGTTGAAACTAACTGCTGTTTTTAGTAGGTAACTCTAAATTAAAAAGGGTACTTACACTCAAGGTAAGAGGAGCTCATTCGTAGACTTTATGAAACCTAAAACAAAAAAAAAACTTAATTAATTTTATGACACGATTTTATAATTTGTTCTCGTTAGCAGGTGTTAGCAGGAGCACGGTATAATTATATACGGTATTCCATCTTCATACAAACGGACGATGCGCGAGCTATGCCTACGCGCCTCGATCTCGGCATTCGCTCGGCAGGCAGACAGTCGCGACTGTGCCGCAGTGACGAACGGTCGGTGTGTTGTTTTTTTAACAATAACCGTGCGATTTTTTCACTAAAAATAAGTTCAAGTACATATTTAATATGACGAGTAGGATATATTGTGCTGTTTTTGGTTGCATGAATTCGTCAATAACGCATCCAGGGATAACTTTTTTTAGATTACCTGGAAACTCTGAAAGGTAAGACTATAAAATAATTTTACTTACTAGTACATAATGTGTCTTTGTAATGGATAAGTATTTCCTTTTATCTCCCGAAAAAAAAGATGTCTGGATTAATAAAGTGAATAGAGTAACGGAAAGTGATTGACAAGAGTGAAATAGGTAGTTATAGGCGGTTCATGAATCATGATACGGTAGGTACTTACGCTTGTGTTAAAACCTCGGGGCATGTGTTTTGTTTTGTTAGTTTGTATAATTCAAAGTAAAGACGTGTGTATTTTATTATTAATAATAGTTGTTTATTGTACTGTGTGTATGAATAATACTAGAAAAAAATGCTGGAGGCGGGCAGCCCTATCGCATGCTTACGTACCGCGCGGCTGTAGGCATTTATGTCCAAGATACGGCCGAGTTACAATACTGTATATAATTATACCGTGGCAGGAGTGTTAACCCTAATAAGTGAAAGTAACAGCGGAAAAAAAAGTATTGTAATATACCAAAAAGGTATTTAAAAATCAAGCCTAATAAATAAATCTCACCGAACTGCTATTCATCAATACCTACAAACATTTTTACTTCAGAAGCAGTTCAATCCAGATGAAGCCGGTATCGGTGTCAATCGCTTTCAGGCCACTTCGACAACTCTCGGCGGTCGATCCGACGCTTGTTATTGCATATAACCTTTGCGGTTATTGCCTTATTGCTCTGTTCAGCTCTGATCCAACGACGTGGAACTTATGCTGAGCTATTTCGGGATCAGTGAGTCTTTGATAGGGTACCGACTATAACAGACAGGCATCAATGGCTCGAATATTTTATAAAAGATTTTCGTAGTTATTTTTATCTATACACATATCATTTTCCCGACCAGTTTTATTTTCATTACTTCCAAATTAAATTTTAAAGTTTAATCAAAAGTTGTTACGGATTTTGCAAAGCATTGCGTAGCCTTTAATATTTTTCGAAATATCTATATTTTTTAGTGATGTAATAAACTTTTAATGAGCAGGTAACAATGTTAGTTTCCAACATCAAGCTTCATTAAAATGAACAACACTGGAAATTGTAAAGTATAAACACTCCTTTTCCCCTTTATTTGGATCTAATAAAGCAATTACTTTTTTTACAATATTATTACCTTTTTTTACAAATTACAATAAAATAACAGTATAAAAACTAAATACACCACTACAACCACTATTAATTTATTCTGGGAAATATAGTAAAACCTAATGTTGGATTTCCATGTGCACGAGGTTTTACGGGTATTTCTACAGAAAAAGTTGTGATTTTATGTATGATTACCTGTTTTTTTTTGTTTGTCAATCTGAAATCAGTATTGGCTATAAATTGGCTTTCGATAAACCAAGTGTTTTTGTTGATTGCATTTTTTAGGTCAGAATTTAATTGCGGGGCATATGTATAGTGTTTATTCATAGGTATTATTATTATTATTACGAAACAAAAGGAGTATGTAAGGATCGCAGCAGATGGTGTTTTGTAGTTTTTGCCCTCATGGGAAGAAGCCGTGAGTTTACGAGTATGTATATGTATGGAGTTTCCCTACGTGATCGAATCAGAATGAAGAGATCCGTAGGAGAACCAAGGTAACCGACATATACCGAAGAATGTAGGATATTTATTATTATTATTCGAAAAATATTAATTCCAAGTGAAAATAAGGGATGGATAATGTTTGGTACTAATGAAACGGGTGCCGTATGGATCCAGATACAGAACCTGTTTTACTTATTACTAGCTGTGTCCCGCGGTTTCACCCGCATAAGGGTCGATCCCGTGGGAAAATCGGGATAAAAAGTACCCTATATGTTAATCCACAGTGTCAGCTACCCCCATACAAAATTTTATCAAAATCGGTCCAGCCGTTTGAGCGCGAAGAAGTAACAAACATTACACACACACACGCTCACAAACTTTCACCTTTATAATATTAGTGTGAAGTGTGATGTGATTGTAACACTTCAACTCTTATCACATCATCTATGATATATCTCTGAAAAATAATTTCACAAGACATAAATTAATATCCACACAAACGAACATACAAAATGATGTTTACTTGACTGCCATTCAGTTTATCCGTTTACTGGGATGTATATTTCAGCTCTAGACTGACGCATGTCACATCACATTGCCCTGAAGACATAAGTATCCGAGATAAATCAGCTTCCTCTCACTGATTGACATAATGAAGTATGTTGGACCACTGCATACCAGAATGTAGGCTGAAATTCTAGGTATTCCTAATTAACTGACACCTAGGGGATTGCTAGACTGTGGATGCATGCCAAGTTAAGCGTGTATTAACGTTCGATGCATCTGATGTTGAGGAATTGACGTTTGATTTAATGTTACGACGTAAAGTCTACTCAAATTTATGTTTCAAATTGATGTTATTTCAGGTTAAACAAATATCAACTTTATTTGTAATGGTAATTAAGTTGAATTCAGAGTGACTAGAACTATTGAAAAAGTTATAAAAATGTTTGAAGTTGTAGCGTAAACTGCACTTTATTGTGTAGGAATTAAAGTTACTTTTCTATAAACTCATATTTGTTTACATTTTTGGCAAATAAGTCGCAAAGGCAGATTAGGTATGTACAGTCAAAAAATAAAGAAAGCGTGTTAAAAAGGTTAACAACCTTTAGAAAATGTTTTTGATTGAATAGCGCGTGAAATTTTTATTTTCCGACTGTTTACAGTGAAAATCTCAGTCAGGACTAAAGTATTGATTCGTGTACTGGGGGGTTTTCTGGTGACATCTCTTCAATTAGTACAATGCTACTAATATTTTAAATGTGAAAGTTTGTATGTGTGTTTGGATGATAGTTACTTCAAAATCGCAAAAACGACTGAACGGATTTGCATGGGTACACGTATAGTTTACAAGCTGGATTAACACATAGAATATTTATCCCGGTAGTACTGTAGGCACGTTCCTGTGGGATAAGTTCCCAAGTCAACGCGGGTAAAGCTGCGGGCAAAAGCTAGTAACTCATGAATCAATAAAACTTTGAGAAACATACATCTTTCACCATTTTCTGAGCTTCTTCTTTGTTAGCTAAAATGTAGTGCCATTATTTTATACATTCTGTAGGTACAACATATCTTGAGATCTCTGTCAGGAAACTGTGTACCACTTAAACAGCTACCGCCCAATTACGGTGGAAACTTCCAAAGTTTACTAAAATGTAATATGTTATAAAAAACTACTATATGTAATCAAAAAAGTTCTGACTGAACAAATACTTTAAGTTGGTTTAGACGTGGAATTAATACTTAAATAGGAGCGTTTACTTAGAAATTACCTAAGAAAAGAGGTTATCGCAGTTCGTACGAAAGTGTAAGAATTTTAAAACTAATAAAAAAGCCAATTTCTATACATTTACTTTTTCACGAAATACTCCATACTAATATTATAAATGCGAAAGTGTTTCTGTCTGTCTGTCTGTTACCTCTTCACGCTTAAACCGCTGCACCGATTTAGATGAAATTTGGTATAGATATAGTTTGAGTCCTGAGAAAGGATCTAGATAGTTTTTATCCCGATATTTCCACGGGATCGACACTTATGCGGGTGAAACCGCGGGGCGCTGCTAGTTTTCTATATTTTGTCTTACTTTTGATTATACCACTTGGCTGCACAACTATACGAAAACCCAGTAAATTTATTTATACACCTACATTCCAATACTATCTTTCTACCTCTCTCACATACTTGAACAAGTACCTACATTAGTATGTATCCGGTATCTCGGGATCTGTGTCAAGCAACTTTGGAACTCTCAAGCCGCACTCGTCCAATTACAAGAAGAACTTGCGGAGAATCGACTGGAAGTCGGAGCTGGCTACTTTTTGTTAACATGTTGTTTGGCATACTAAAGACCTTGCCAGCTTACCTTGGCCACACTAATTGGGCGAATTTTCACGTTGCAGTGATAATTCGCCCAATACAAATGTATTTATGTATAGGTAGGTTCTCAGGCACTATACAATTTGTTTGGAGGACGATAATTACCTAATTAGAGCCAGGAATCTGAGATATTTTCAAGTTATGGAACAGTAAACTGAATGCCATATTTGACAAAGTTCAAGTTCCATTGCAACTTATTACGACATTTTTGTTACAAATGGTCACTCAAAAATCAACTTTGAATACATTACACTAAAGTAGATAACTGATTAAGTGGCAATGGAATGTAAATTATCTGAGATTATAAACCATGTTGTATTATATGTATGTATTACAACAACACTAACATTGCAGGCAGAATAATTTTGAATATGAACTCCTTGCATAAATTAATTAAAGATAACTTTATCGGAGGAATAAGGTCGATTGAAAAATCAGCCCATATTCAAAAAAAGCCAAAAATGGTCCTAACTTAACAGTCTAAAAGTTACACCCTAAGCTTGTAGAGCCATTATCTCGTACAGTTCAGGTATAAGGTTGTATCACGGATGTGTGTCAAGCGACTGTGCCTCTCGACTCAGCGCCCAATTACAGAGCCGCCGGGATCGACGCGAAACTAACTAGTTTTGTTAACTGTAGATTTAAATTATTCCATGTGGAGGTTGAAACTGCGTGGATTTTTCGTGGATGAAAAGCTCTACGAGATGGTAATTTGATAATTAAACATTTGAATGCAAATTATTTAATAAGTAAGTCGTGTCGAGTCGAAAACTGTGTATCATTTACGAAGGTGAATCTGCAATGACATCATGGTACGGTCAGCATCAAAAGTCGATTAACACTTCAGTTTTTTTAATCTCAATTATAGAGCTAAATATTTGTTCAAAATTGCAGCAGAAATACAATGTAATTTGGAACAAATATTTTGTTCAATAACTGAGATTAAAAAACTCGAACTGTTTATATTTTGCTCAATGACTGAGATTAAAAAAACTGAAATGTTAATCGACTTTTTATGCTGACCGTACCTAATTCGACAGTTATAGATTTTTGTAGTCTACTAAAATTTTCAGTCATTTATGTCTAAGCATTACGCTGAAGTTCCAAAGAGCAGTCACGCTTGAACTAATTTGAATTCTTCAATGTCTAGTTAGGAACACTAACAATAGTGGAAATCCGGTCAAGTGCGAGTCGGACTCGCGCACCGAGGATTCCGTACAAAGTAGGTATGTAACTACAAAGTTACGGTTTTCGGATGTTTTCCTTTACTGCATGACCTTGCTTCTTGCCAAATTTCATGATTCTAAGTCAACGGGAAGTACCCTATACATTTTGATTCCCTTGAGGGTGTCGAAATATACATTTATGCCAAACACAAACACAATCAAACTTCTAAAAGTTTGATTTTTTCATAGCTTTAAGGGACCACAGACCTGAATATATGGTTTTAATTTAAACTCGATACCTTTACGCGTTCCCGAGATAAAGGGTTTGACAGATAGACGGACGGACGGACGGACAGCAACAAAGTGATCCTATAAGGGTTCCGTTTTTTCCTTTTGAGGTTCGGAACCCTAAAAAGCTAGGAAAATGGCCTTAAATCTTTAATATGCAGTAAACGAGGATGCAGATTCCATTGCTGTATGAGAAAAGGCATTTATTATGTAGATAAAATTTATTGTGGTACAAAAATGTTTTAATTTCTGTCTATGCCTTAGCATTTTTTAGCCGCTATCCAAACGTTAAATGTATCATTATCGGCAGCATTATATGCCTTCAGAAGGTCAATTCTCGTAATTTAAAACGTTCAAAATCTAGTCGCAGTCTCATCTTGGCGACAAACAAATGTCAAAAACTTGTCAAAATGTAGGGAAATTTAATGTATTTTTGACAGATTGAGACTGAGATCAGTAGGCCAATTCTCCTAATTTAAAACGTTCAAAATCTAGTCGCAGTCTCATCTCGGCGACAAACAAATGTCAAAAACTTGTCAAAATGTAGGGAAAATTGACGTATTTTTGACAGATTGAGACTGAGATCAGACTGTGAACGTTCTTAAAAATTACGAGAATTGCCCCTCTGACTGTGAACGTTCTTACAAATTACTAGAATGGCCACTCAGATCTGTCTGATCTAAGAACTTTCATCTCGAGGTTCTTCAGTGGGCCAATTACAGACAAGCTTATCGAATCGACGTGCGAGTCGGAATCGTCAACTTTTTATTAAGCAAAGCGGGAAGGCAGAAGTTTTAATAAAGTGATTAGGGATATTTCGGTTTGGGAGAGTCCTTGTTATTCGCGACTTTTGAAAACAGAAAAGTTCTCGAAAGTGAATTTTTGTGAGTTATGTTGAAAGAGATTGAACGAAAAGTATATTATAGATTGTTTGCTTTGGTAGGGAGTGTTTTCTACCTCTATAAGTCTGTTACATTATTGAATTTCAATTAAATTTGGCACACATGAAGGCCAAAACCTGGGTTAGGGGATGTGATACATTTTCATCCTAGTAGCACATCCCCGTGGGATAATTTTGGACCTCTACACGGGCGAAGCCGCAGGCAAAAGCTAATTGAATTACCTATTGTCAGTCGATACATTGGATATTGTAATTAAAAAATTGCAAAAGACGTCTATGGATTTCACATACGAGCTACGGCTTAAAGTAAGGTAAAGACGAACCGGGGAAGATTAATCTAGTAAAAAGGGAAAATCTAAAATTTTAGACACTTTTTTAGGGTTCCGTACTCAACGGATGCCAATGGAACCCTATTCCTAAGCCTTCGCTGTCCGTCCGTCAGCCCGTCTGTTAAACCAATTATTTTAAATACCATAAATATATCAGATCATTATACCAATAACCCTTTTAGCTTATTCACACAAAAAGACGTACATAATCTTCTTCGGACCAAAGGTACGATCGTCAACAATACAAAATGGCTGAATACGCAAAACGTAAGTCCACCTGGACGGTATCCGAGACTTATCTTCAATTTACTGGGAAGTCTATTGTGTCTGCATTACATTTATATATCGGATCTTCAGTATAATCTGATTTGTCGTGTGTATTAGATATTTATAAGAATTATTTGACATTGTTACAGTTTCGTCTGTTTTTGATCAGTAGCTAAGTTAGTGCACACATTTGTCAGAAATCGTGCAGCTCAAATCAAAACTTAAGGAGCTCTCCTTAAGTTTTGATTTGAGCTGCACGATTTCTGACAAATGTGTGCACTGACTGGACCAGGTCCACTCAATTTGTGTGGTTCTTTCCACAAAAGACCATCTCAGATATCGATGTACATGTTCTTCACAAGATCTGACCAAGATCACGTCTAGACTTTAAAAGAGACAGACCTCTGAGTCTTTTTCGGCCTTTCTTCTCAGGCTAGTCAGATAGGAAACACCGAACTCATCTAGTTTTTATTTTTATAATATGATTGACGTGTAAAAGTGTTTGTGCACCTCCTTACAGAAATAAAATCATATAACATTAAGTAATTCTTATGGGGACTTTATACCAATACGCCATTTTTTTGGAACGAAGTTCCTGGAGTTGAGTGGTAGAAATCGTCACGCTGAATAAGCGTTACTTCTCCATGCAACTTTCTCTCTATCTCTGTCTTTTTCTATTATATACAAGTGTATGTGGGCGTGCTGAGTACCACGTAAGGAACCCCGATCGCAGACGCTTTTTTTTTTCATTCAGTTGACAAAGCTGTGTTTCGATAGAAAGGGCACATAGGTGCCAGTGATAGGCAAATTGGATATTTCAACTTTTTTTCAAAGGTCTGTAACGTACTTGCAATGTTATTGAATTTGTTAACAGGCGGTAACAGACACCTTGTGAAATTCGTAGTTCACCGTCAGCCCCGTTTTCCGACCAATTAGGTACGTTTTAGCAAAATATCTCAATGCTTCTCACCTTTATTTGCAGCTGTGTAGTGTGTTCTCAGCTAAGTTCAGATAGCACCAATTAGCCCCCAAGGTATTGTAACAAGACTAAGGCTACGGAGGTTGCAAAGGTTTCATGTAAAACTAGATTGAGTCGAGACTAGAACTTAGACTATTAGTAGAGTTTTTAGTGGATATTTAATAATATTGACTACGAAACGTTTGAGAAAACAGGCCGGTTCATCCGTTTTTATGCTACGATGCTAAATATGTCAAACATCAAACTTATAACACCATCTTTTTTTGCGTCAGGGATTAAAAATACGGTAGCGACAATTTAATATTATTAAAAATCATCTCTATTTTAAAATAACCTCTTTCCTCTTAATATGAAGCTGTGCTGCGTACCTTTCGTAGCTCAAGTGGCATTTTGCTTTCAAAGAGCACAATTGTGCTCAGTAATAACACTCGCCTGCCATAACCGGTGACAACAAAGGATGACGCAACGCTATAACAAATGAGGATATTTTTCTACTAGTAAAGTTTGCATCTATGTGTTCATGTTCACAGAAAGCCGGTTATTATAATTATGGTTTGGACCACATACTCACTGATGTTAACTAGTTTTAGATTTTTAAACCGGATTCGAAAAATGAGTAGGATTCAATGATGTCTCATCATCTGCCTAGCCTTTTTCCAACTAAGTTGGGGTCGGCTTCCAGTCTAACAGTAGGATTCAATGATGTCTCATCATCTGCCTAGCCTTTTTCCAACTAAGTTGGGGTCGGCTTCCAGTCTAACCGGATGCAGCTGGATACCAGTATTTTACATGGAGCGACTGCCTATCTGACCTTCATAACCCAGTTACTGTGTATTACTATACTGTTAGTAAGACTGGTTGTCAGACTTTCGGGCTTCTGACAACCCGTAACGACTGTCAAATATCCACGAGTGACAGCCAGGACCAACGGCTTAACGTGCTTTCCGAGGCACGGAGGGGTCTTGATAAGTTAAGATGGGCACCCATCCACGGACCAACCGCGGCTAGCGTAGCTTTACCTAATCGATCGATCCGTGCGGCTGTTGTAGCCACAAGCCCCACATTCAATGATGTCTAGTGTTGTCAAATGCGGCCAGACAATGTAGCTCAAATGGAACTACTTACATGCCAAGCTGAGAATATCTGAGAATACTTTCAGATTGGCTATTCAAAGCCAAGCCGAAAGAATCCTCTGAAAAATCTAACAACAGAAGAGGCACTTGAAAGGTGTAGATACGGTATTGATAATGCACCTAGCTCAAATCTGTGTGTTTTTTACCCACAAGATCATTTTCGACATTAATCAACATGGTCCTCACATAATCTGACCAAGATTATGTCTGGACTTCAAAAGTGACTGACCTCTGCGTTTATTTCGGTGTAGTTGGATAGGAAACACCGAACCCATTTACTTTTAATAAATTATTAAAGTGTAAAAGTGTTTGTAGAAACCTACTTACAGAAATAAAATCATTTATCACAGAGCGGTTGTTTAAAGTTAGTCAACATTCTATCATCTATCGTAAGGTCAACACCAACACGTCCTGTAGTGTTGATCTTTAGCTGTGATCCTACCCATCTTTTCATCATCCATTTTGGTACAGTGGCCCCCTGGCTTCATAAGCAGACACCTGGCGGTCGTATTATTTTTAATGACGGCGTGTAACTAGGATGTTTATAGCCGCAATTTATTATTATTCTTTAATTAAATGAACAATGGATTGTGACGTTAACTATACACTATTTTAGTTATTATCTTTGGCGAGGTCAATGACAACATCATAACTATACGATAATAAACTGAAATACGACAATTTCCATGTGCGAGTCGGATCGGCACCCGAAAGGTTCCGTACCAACGTCGACGTAGAATATTTTTTTTTGTCCCATCGGGGAAGAAGGAGTGCACCTGTGTCTGTAACTTTAATAATAATATATAATTTTAACTTTAAGTGCTACTTCCATAAATTATCTGTTTGTTTGTTTTTATTGCATGATGTGGTCTCCTATAATTGAGGGAGCACATAGATTTTTGTGCTTGTCCTTTATAATATATAACTAGCATGTAAGATGTATTCTTTGTTGGAGATCCTAATAAAAAAAAATACCGAGCGATTTTTTTGCAAACCAAAAAGTTCAAGAAGACTACGAAGACTAGAGTAGTCTAATCTCTTTACAATTCATGCGTTTATGTCATGATTTTCCTATAGAAAAAAAAAAACAATTTATGTAAGTAAAACCTACTCTGATTTCTGCTGACTTCACACTCAGATGCGATAAGGGTTAGCCGTGTTTCCTATAGCTACGTAAGCGATTGGCTTGCAATCTTTCGGCACGTATGTATTATTCATAGTTTCAATGCACTTAGTGGCTCTCTGTTGGTTCTGTACGCATGGTACCTGCGTAAGGTAAAATATAGTGGTGACGTGTGCATGTTGACTGAGACTTTACACATAATATATACCAATCATTTAAGTAACAATAAACATAGAAGAAATCAGATGTTTTATAAAATTATGTTAGTATGTACTTACGCATATCATGCAAAGATATACTTATGTCGCTCGGAATTAAAAAAATTATCAGCTTTAATATTCTGGCCAGTCAAAGTTAACATGAGCATCGGTGCCAAAGGTTTTGGTATCACTAGTTTGCTCAGATTTGTGACGATACCGCTTACATCCGCACGTCAAATATTCTCTCCAATCTTCAAGACTACAAGGGATAAAATAAACACCTAAATTCTGTTTCACTCAAATATCGGCGACTGTGATATGCTTGAAATAGCGTCCCTATTCTATATTTCATGTCGCTAAAAGAAAACGGATGTTCACCGACAATCTCTCTGAAGTAAAGCTTTTACAAGTTAAAGTGCCGAAGCGATTTCAGTCGTTGACACACTACAAAATGGCTAGGAAGGAGGGAACTCGATCAAATCCCTTTTAAACTGCATCCCCGTCTCGGGGCGATATGCATACAAAATGTACGTTATTTACACACAAAAGATCCTATTTTGAAGGTACAAAGACTTGCTACACTACGCTTGTAATAATCAGAGGTAAGAAGATCCTGGGGAACTGTCTAGGGGACTTGGCGGTAATAAGGTCAGGTATCGACTTCATGGAATATCGACGTGGATTTTATCAAGACACTATCTATGCGTGCAGCTTCGCTCACGTGACTGTGTTATTCTATTGGCATTGAAAGGTAATGTGAACGTGAAATCATAGTATATTCGTAAGGTAATTATCCTCTACAACATCAGAAGGCAAATTCTCGTAATTAAAACGTTGAAAATCTAGTCGCAATCTCATAAAAAAATATCAAAAACTTGTCAAAAAGATTGAGACTGAGATCAGACTGAACGATCTTAAAATTACGAGAATTAGCCCTCAGATGACCAAGTTATTTTGAACTAAAACTTGCACATTGTGTTTACCCTGGAAAAGAGTCACTTTTTTTCGCCATAATTTAATAAAAGTACACATTCTAATCGTACTCGTACAATATAAATAATAATTTATTTATAACAGAATTTCTATGTAGAACCAACGTACCTTTTGGGCCCAACACTATTTATAGAATCATCAGACATATCACAGCTAAATAGTATTTGATAAATATACACAACCGTATACACAAACCTTTATATTTAAGGCAGAGCGCTTAAGGCGACGAAGAAATGAAGTGTCATGTGCAACGCTTACAAGAACTGTTCCTGAATCGGTTATATGTATTCTAAACTTCGTACGCAGCTTATCGACGATGTAGAGAAGTAATTGGACTTTAAAATTAGGATCTTGGTATAAGGAAATCATGTATGTATGTATACTGGAATTTGAAGCAGGAAATTGCGTTCCGTAGAGAATATTTGAGACGGATTTTTTTACATGACTCGTATTTCTATGCTGTGTTTTTACAGAAAATGGTTGTGGGTTTGTAGCGGTATCTACAACGCCACATGTAAACAATGCGTCATACTGACGTCACGAAAAAAATCTGCATCTCGCAAGCAGAGTTTACCGTGCAACAACGGTCCCACATGAATCATCGGGCAGTTGCCCGCCAGACACGACACCCGTCTGGTCGGAGGATCCTCCCTTTTCTATGGGAGATGAGTGAACTTTACGCCCTGTTCCTCATACATCTATAGTTTCATTAAATATCCCAAGAAAAATGGCACACAAAGCTGGATCCCCTAAAAATAACAGTTTTTTTTGAGAAATGATTAATGTTTCTTTAAAAAAAAAGAATGTCCGATGGATAACAAGTTATGTATTAACGTAAACGAAGCAAAAGGAGTATGTAACGTTAGTAGCAGGGGTGTTCTGTAGTTTCTGCTTATCCTCATGGGAAGAAGGTATGAGTTTATACATATGTGTAATGTGTGTATAATTTTACAAATAAATTGTCTTCTTTGTAATAGGTACCCACAAAATCTCACCTCCTTATTATTGCATCCATAAAGATGGTCACAGCATAAAAAACTTTTGACCAACTTTAAAACGATATAAAAGTCTTTTCACGCCTTTTTTTTTTTTTTTTTGTGGATGGGAAATCATCCAATGACCCCTCCCGCTCTGGGTAGAGCAGAAGGGAGTGTCAGACTCTTACTGACTAAAACCCACCCGTGTTCCTTCCTTAGCCCTTTGTGTTCCGGGGTAGCGGTAACCCTTTCGGACAATCCCGCTGCCCCGGCAGGCTTCGGCCCTTTCGGGCCCCTTCCTTATGCTGACATCTCTTTGAGGCGCGCGTGGAACACGTACGCGCCGTCCGGCACGGGCCTGGTCCTGATCGGACGGAGAGTTACCCATTACTCTCCGCCCGCAGGCCCGCGCCTACGGTGGCCGGGAGTCGTCTCGCGGCTCCCGACGCCCGGGGCGTCTCCCGCGGCGGCTGGGACGTGAGGCCCTCTCCCTCAGCCGTCCCGCCACCTACTTCGCTAGCATGACTGCTTCGCAGAAGGAGGTGACTGCCTCCCACTCCCTCTCGCCCCGGACCATGGCTTGAACCAGGGCCGGGCGCGAGAGGTCGCCGCCGCCGCCGATCGCCTCTGCGAGAACACGGCGGTGCTCCGCCCAATTGGGGCATACCGCCACCGTATGCTCCACCGTGTCCTCCGGGCGACCCTCGCAGTGGTGACACCCGGGCGTATCCTCCCGCCCGATAATGTGCAGGAACCTCCCGAAACACCCGTGTCCGGTGAGGACCTGCGTCAGGCGGTAGGTGAGGGCGCCGTGGCGCCTCTCTAGCCACTCCTCAAAGAGGGGTCTTACCGCCGCTATCGCGGCGTGCCCTGCGCTGGGTTGCGACAGTCGCTCTTTCCATGCCGCCATGAGATCGCGCCGGAGGTCGGTCCGCTCCGCCGCGATTTGCCGCGGAAGCGGAGTTTCCCCCCGGCGTAGTGCCTCCGCGCGCCACTCGTACAGGCGCGCGAGGACTATCGCCTCCAGATCCCACGGCGGCAGTCCGGCAAGGAGGCTTGCCGCCTCGCCCGAGATCGTGCGGTACCCCCCGGATTAGCCTTACGGCTACCACCTTCTGGGGCGCGTTCAGGTAATGGGCGGCTCGCCGCCGCAGTGAACGCGCCCACACCGGGGCCCCATATAGGGCCATGGACCGCACGACCCCCGCGTAAAGCCTCCGGCAGGAGGCGTTTGGCCCCCTCAGGTTGGGCAAGAGCCGCTTGAAGGCGGCCCCGGCCCGTTCCAATTTGGGAGCCAAACGTCGAAAATGCTCGACGAAGTTCCACCGGCTCCGGGGCAGCGGGATTGTCCCCGGGGCAGCGGGATTGTCCGAAAGGGTTACCGCTACCCCGGAACACAAAGGGCTAAGGAAGGAACACGGGTGGGTTTTAGTCAGTAAGAGTCTGACACTCCCTTCTGCTCCACCCAGAGCGGGAGGGGTCATTGGATGATTTCCCATCCACAAAAAAAAAAAAAAAAAAAAAGTTCCACCGGCTGTCGAGGACGAGACCCAGGTACCTCATCGTTGTCTCGACGCCGATGTGAACCCCTCCTACCGTTAGTTGGGATCCCGAAGGCGGCCCATTCCGAGGCCCATGAAAAGACATGGCCTCGGACTTGTGCAATGCCACCTCGAGACCCAACTGCCGGATCCTCTCCACGACTATCGCAACCCCGCGTGTCATCGCGTCGGCCGCCGCCTGATGCGACCTCCCCTGCGCCAGGACTAGCGTGTCGTCAGCGTAGCAAACCACGCTGACTCCATCAGGGAGATCGGCCCGCAGCACCCAGTCGTAACCGATGTCCCACAGGAGCGGCCCCAGAACCGATCCCTGTGGGACACCGCACGACATCTCTCGCCGGTTCCATTCCCCGTTGCGACCGGGGTAGATGAAGGCTCTGTCCGTCAGATACGCCCCGACTACTCGACGGAGGTAGGTCGGCACCCGGTGATACCGGAGCGCCTCCCCAATGCAACTCCAGGGCAGGGTGTTAAAAGCGTTGGCGATGTCGAGTGACACCGCCACGACCACCCCACCCCGGGACACCGCGTCCCCCGTCGTGAGGGCCCTCACGCGCATGATGGCGTCCACCGTCGAGCGCCCCTTGCGGAAGCCGAACTGGCTGTCCGCAAGATCCGGCCCCGTCCTCACCAGGTGCCCAACGAGGCGGCCCGCAATCACTCTCTCAAAGAGCTTGCCGACCTCGTCGAGCAGCACGATGGGCCGGAATGCGGACGGAGAGTCCGCAGGGCGCCCTGGCTTCTGTATGAGGACCAGCTTCCCCGTCTTCCAGCGGAGTGGAAACTGGCCCCTCTCCATGCATGCGCTTAAGAGCGCCTCTAGTCGGGGCCCGAGAGCCCCTGAGGCCAGGACCCAGGCCTTACCCGGCAAGCCGTCGGGTCCTGGGGCGGTATTTTTGGCCTTCAGCCTATTTACCGCCACTCTCAGATCTATCCCGGTCACTTCAGGGATGTCGTCGTCGTCCGCGTGGTCTTTTCACGCCTTACTTATAGTTTTGACGACAGTATAAAGTTATTTCAATATATGTGCAAGTTTTCTCTATTCCTACATGTAACACGTGTTGTTGAAATATGAGTGAGTTTTGCTATGTATGTAGAAAGGTATGTGCCGTATGCCGTGCGCCTTCAACATTAGTCATCGTTACTCAGTATTTAATTGTAACCACTTGTTTTAAGATTAACTAAGTTAACAATGTAGGTGGTAGACCCAATGGTCTAGGAAAAATATTATGGTAATGAAGCGAGTTCTAGGTCGTGGGTTTGAACCCAGGCAAGCGCTTTAATTTGTGTAAATAGTTTCATCACCACTGCTATCAAAACGGGGAAGGAAAAAATCGTGAGAAAGCCAGCATATCTTTGAATCAAAAATTCGAAGACATGACATCCCACTCCCCTCGAAGAGAGGAGGCCTGTGTTCCAGCAGTAGGAACATTACAGGCTGTTTATGATTTATGCTATAAAACACATAAATCTTGTGTAAAATTTTGTAAGTACAGGCTTGTCTTTTAAATAAATATTTTATATCAAACCAAATATTCAGTTTCAAACTATTTGTAAAAACCGTTGACGTTTCCTCTACTAAAGATTTCACATGAGCCAAGAATATTTATTCTATTTCAGAGCAAAAACTCCACCTAACGCGCATCGAAGTGCTTCGTGAAGTCCGAACTACTTTTAACTCAGATTCTCCGGGCAACTGGAAAGCTAACAAATATACCTGTTTTTGTAACATACATTTACTTCTACTGGAATAAAGTATGGATTCACGTTATCTCAAGCCGAGATATCTTGTTGTAGATATCGATGTCTGAAGTCCGTTTTATACGTTGTGGCAAGATTTTAAAATATCAGTTCCTTTAAAGTCTATGCTGGAGGTGTATATACAAGCTCTGTTGGCGCTGGGTGATGGGATTTTGGTTCCGACTTAAATCACTATTGATGGTCACCAATTAAGATGTCGCCCAAAATGTTATATAAAAAGAAAATAATGACTAAGTAGGTATTTTTTTAAATTATCTCTTTAGCGTTTCGTACATACCTACGTAAAAATAAAAAGATACAACACTATTAAAGTCCCTGTCATGAGAAGCTATAAATTTTGTAAATAAAGAACTTCTACTTAGTTACGTAGCGACAATTCAATCAACAACAAAAAATCCCAAATTCAATTAACTCAAAGTAACATACGTGTAATAGGAAACTAACGAGCAATTTCACTTGGTCGGATTATATTTTAGCGATATATAAAGCGCTGTCGTGTAATGTATTGTGGTACTGGAACGCGTCTGACTCATGAAACGTAAACAATTGGGCCGCCATTTTGAAGTAAGTTCACGCTGACGCTGTCAATGCTCCAGAATTGAGATGCAGAATACTCGGAATAGTCTGACGACAGTAATTAGATGTGTGTGCGTTTACGTAATTATATCCCTATAAAAAATAAAAATCATTACAAAACGGGTTTTTTTATTTGTCCCAAAGGTTGCAAACCTCTGAATGTGTGATTACAAAATTTATAGCTTCTCTTGACGGGTACTTTAGTACTCCAGTCCTTTCACAGTTATTTTACCACTGATTTTGCAGCACTGTCAATGTCACAGTAATCTATATTATTTTCATTTGTATAGGGTTGTTGTTGGGTTGCTGCTACTGACAGGTCCGTCAACTGTGATCTTTAGTGACTTTACAATAAGGTTAACGTCAGGTTGCTCCTGTTAGAGGTAAAATAACTGAACGGACTGTACCCTGAAATTGATACTTTTTGG
Organism: Globia sparganii; assembly: GCA_949316385.1. Classification (NCBI taxonomy): domain Eukaryota; kingdom Metazoa; phylum Arthropoda; class Insecta; order Lepidoptera; family Noctuidae; genus Globia; species Globia sparganii. Next base: position 6,695,507 of record OX438667.1, read on the forward strand.
TGTGTAAAATAAATAAATAAATAAGTAACTAAAGAGTTCTGACCAATGCAGTTATGTTTAGGCTAAACTAGTATGTAACAGTAATATTATAATCTTTATTACATTAAGTAAATCGTTAAAGTGTATGCTATTGTAAATGCTCAGGCGCCAGCACATCAAGCTACCCGAAACTGTAAAATTTTCCCAATCAACTTTGAACCTTATGCTTTAGCGATAAAGTTGAAAATCTATTAAAGAAATTTAACAGTTTGTAGTAGCTTGATGTGCTGGCGTCTGTACCTACTACCTACTTCGTTTCAGATAACACCACCTAGATGTCTTAACACTTCATTTTGTTTTCTGTAATCCGCATGGACGTAGTGGCGGGCACAGCTAGTTTGCTATAATCTCAGTGATCACAATGCTACAAGCCAACTTACTTCCTTTTGACAATAGAAAGTATGTCAAACTTGAAGACAATGAAGAAAGACAATCTTTTGTTTCGTCATCTTATCCTGGTATCGCATTACTTTAAAAGTTCTTGCAGAATTTTGGACAGATATTAACTATTGCTAACGTTTTTTTTTTTTAATAAATTGGCTTTTATTCGCTCTAAATATTGTTTTGTTAAACGAAATCTATATTATTACAATTCATAAGTATAAAAAATCTTTAAGAGAGAGAGAACAGAATTTGTACCTATTCACATATCAGCCAGATAAGTCAACCATCAATGGGAAATATAGAGAATTGCAACTTAATTACGTGTTGGTAAAACGAGTCTCTTTAGCCACGCATCCCAAATAAACCCCCCCCTCCCTTGTTCATCCCTTTGTTCATCATCATCAGCCTAGCCTTTTCCTACTATCTTTGGGGTCGGTTTCCAGTTAGGTAATGATTAGCATCTGTAGGCCAATTCTGCTAATTTAAAACGTTCAAAATCTAGTCGCAGTCTCATCTCGGCGACAAACAAATGTCAAAAACTTGTCAAAATGTAGGGAAATTTGAAGTATTTTTGACAAATTGAGACTGAGATCAGACTGCGAACGTTCTCAAAAATTACGAGAATTGCCCCTCTGTTTACATAAACATTTTTGACGTTTAAACAACTCTTTGAATATTTTTATACCGAGTACAGACGCCAGCACATACAAGCTACTACAATCTGTCAAATTTCTTTAATATATTTTCAACTTTATCGCTAAAGAATAAGGTTCAAAGTTGATTGGGAAAATTTGATAGTTTCGGGTAGCTTGATGTGCAGGCGTCTGTAAATTGTAGTTTGAATTTTAAAGCTATGGTTTTGTGTATTCGTGATAGGCTATTTATGACTTTAAGCATTGTTTATAAATAAACCCCTAATTGTTTTATACCTATCTCAGACAGCGGTCGTCTCTAACTCTCAATACCTCTTCAACGAACACGAACATCTCAATTACCCACTCATTCAGGTACTCGGTACTAGTTTCACGAAACCAGGTCTTGTCTAACCATGCATTACAATTAGAACAGCCAATGGCGGCGTCTAATTTGAGCTCCGTACTCCTGAGCCCATTTATTAAAGGCTAATTGGTACCACGGACAGAAATTAGCGCTGCTTTGCTATACAGTCGGATACCATCTGTGTTTATGACTTTGGAGGACGAATTTATGGGACATTGCATTAATGTCGATTTGTAATGGTAGTTGGCTTGGTTGTGTTAGTGTTGGTTTTGACTGCGTGAGTGTGTGTTTTTAACCGACTTCAAAAAGGTTCTCAATTAGGTTGATTTTTTTCTTAATTTTTTT